>OV049926.1:4522552-5873581 GCA_920104205.1 Eupeodes latifasciatus
TAGACTCTCGGAAATTGCGTCAGAAGAAAATACTCGAAAAAAGTTGTATTTTTCTAGGAAAAAAGATACAATGTTTCGGGGGGAAATGGCAAAAAAATCAGGACATACTATTATTAGAAAAAAGCTACGTTTCAACTGATACAGTCCTACGACACATTTCTTTAGGAAAACAGTTATACAATCCAGAATGTTTAAGTATTTTCATATTTTTTAAACAAAACACAGTTAACTTTTGATAATACGTGAACAAAAATAATTATATACAATTATGTTATAGGAACTTTGACGCCGTTTTCTTTTTACGGTCTTTTAATTTCTCCGTGAAACCCATTCAAAACCCCTCTTAACTATTGTTTGTTACCTCTTAAATAGGGCATATGAAGAAAACTCTTGAAACCTTAGAATGCTTTCATACGTAAGGAGTCGTCCAAAATACTCGTAAACAGTTAGACCATACCTTGCTAGACAACAATGTTTTAAAAAAATGTAAAACTAAAAGGTCTTGAAATATGTTAATATGGTTAAGATGTATATACGTTATGTTATTTTAATTCTTGTCAGCCTTCTTGATAGAACATTATAAAAACATTGTTTAGCGGTGACCAAAACCTCGTGTGTGATCGCCCTATTGATTAAAATTCTGAATCCGCCCCTGACCTAAGTTCTGTTCTTATTCTAAGTATTGTTAAAAGATTTGCTTATCGACAAATAATTATTAACTTCCCATAGGAGGTTAATGTAATGGGTCCGATTTGTCAAATTGAAAATTTTGACATTTCTCTACGTTTCAAGGTCCCTAGAGTCGAAATAAAAGATTTTTAGAAAGATGTCTGTGCGTGCGTCTGTACGTACGTCCGTATGTCCGTACGTCCGTATACGTCCGTACGTTCGCGACGTTTTTTTCGTCATCCATAGCTCAAGAACTAGAAGAGATATCGACTACAAATAAATTTTGTTATACAGATAATAAGGCAAAAAGATGCAGAAAGGGCTCTCAATAAAATTGCGTGGGTGGTTTTTTTACCATAGCAGTTTAAAAAAAGGTGAACATTTTGGTTAACCCTAAATATCTCATTATCTCATGAACCAATGACGCTATAGACTTGAATTAAATTTTATATTATATATTGTAACGTGGTACAAAACAAGTATATTTTTGGAAAAAATCCAATTAACGGTTTTTTTATAAATCAAAAAAACTGAAAAAAAATGTGTTACCTCAAAAGTTTTACGAATAAACTATGATTTCATCTCCAAAAAAATTTTGTGCAACGAAAAATAATGTTTTTGACATCTGATAAAATTTTGATAAAAATCTGATTGATATTTTTTTAAAAAAAAAATAAAAACCTAATAAAAACATTACTCAAAGTTGGTAAAAATTGAATTTCGATTCAAGAAATATTGGTTTCAACATTCGATAAAATTTTGAGAAAAATCGAATCGACAGTTTTTTTTACAAAAAACAAATCCTAAAAAAAAAAAACAATACTAAAACTTGGTAAAAATGTACTTTCGACTTAAATAGCTTTTCCAAAATTAAAAATATTGGCTTCAAACTTATTTTATTTCACAAAAAATATTGTTTTCGATATTCAGTAATTTTTTTATAAAAATCCAACAATCCGTTTTTTCATAAAAAAATAAAACCTACAAAAAATAGTACGCAAATTTGGTAAAAATTGTTACATATAGACAAACTTTTAAGCAAGACAAATCGACATACGGGATGGGAAGTTATCAGTGTGGGTCGCATCCCAGCCTCTTTTTTTATTTTGGTTTGGGAGAAGACAAAAATCTATTCGCCATCTAATCGAATCACCAATTGTCATTATATATTAAACCAATGTATTCGCTTTTTCATCCTTTTGTCAAAAATCTAAACATTCCACTCAGGAAATGATTTATTATCCATTTTATTAATTTGTGCTAACAATTTTCAACATGTTAAGAGTAGGTTCATTTTTCCGTTATTAATTTTGCAATTTAAATGAATGCAAATATTTATTTTTAATTTTGATATTGGAAGTTTGATAGATCAACAATTACAATTACAATTACAATTTTCGTTCCCAAATGATTCTTACAAATTCCAACAATTCACAAGAATGACACTTGAACATTTTTGTTTGACATAAAAATAATTGTCAACAATATTTTTCAAAAAAGAAAAGACCACTTTGAATTTTGAAATTTCTCAGACGTCATATGGATTTAGCAAGTTAATAAAATTCAAAGAAGCCTTTAGTTAAATGTTAACAGATTGCTGAAGTCTTTTAAATGTTTGGCAAGGTCATCTTTTTTAACGATTTAACTGCATTATATTTTTAAGATCCAAAAAATATTTTTATTGAGAATTTGTACCAAAATCTTTGAAGCCGTTAATGATAAAATTCATAACAGCAAAATGTGCATTAATTTCGATTTAAATTTGTTTAGGTGGAAAGTTTTACCAAAGCGAATTTACATAAATTTTTTCCATTTGCATCGATTTCATTTGCTTAAAAGTTTCCCTGGAATTATTTATTTTTCTCAAAAATTACAAAATAAATTAATTTCGTTAAAATCTTTCCTTCCTGTTCACAAAAATCACCAAGTTAAATAAAAATAAATTGTAATTTAATACAATTAAATTCTTTATATACCTAAAATTTGAACGTGTTATAAACAACCTTTAGACTTTAAGTAGTAAGGAAGAACCATGTAAGATTTCAGATTCTTAACCACCTTCACGCTTTATCTTGGTTGTTATTCTCAATCTAATAAAATAAAAAAGAAATAAATTAAAGCAACACGTCCTGAAGGCATTGGTAAGGTATTCAACTCGAATAACACTCAACTTACATTTTGAGAGAATCTAATGCGGGGAAATAACGAACATACATATATTGCTTTTTATTATTTATTCTAATTGGTTTATCTCATAAAAATTCGAACTTTTATTTCCCTTTTCTTAAACATATCTTATCTATGTATAACAAGAAGTGACATTATCATAAAAAAAATAAGTTATGGTTGCAAGGATTTCTTAAGGAAGGAATTCGATTGGACACTAAAGTAAAAGAATTTCTGTGATGTTTATTCAATAAGCTTTAATCGAATATCGCCTGTCAATTCTGCTTGTCAATAATTCTGATTATTGCACAAATATATTGTATTTATCGAAAACGCTTGATGGAAATTCAATTGTATCTCTATTTTGAAAATGGCCTTCTGTGTCCACACTATTTTGGTAGGTTGCAGAATGGTTAGAAAAAGTGGGTTTGGCTACTTGAACATAAGATAATAAAGTTTTTCCTCCCATCATTGAGAAGAAAGTCTAAGGATTGTCAACAAAAACAATGGATAGATTAACCTTCGGAATAGAGAAGGACTTTTCTTACCTAAGGTATTTTCTATGACCTCGATAAATTACATTAAAGTGTAGGTATAAGGGAATGAACCTAAAAGTTACTCCTCCCATTACCTGTTTTGTCTAGTTAAGAGGATATTCATTTAGTAGTTTGCCTCGGGCATAATGATTATTGCGAACCTGACTGGAAGGAAGAGATATTTTCGTCCTGTTTTTTGTTTGCCATGGTAACTGTCAAGTTGACAATTTAAACCAAGGACTGATGGTTTCAAGTCAATGGGCCTCAAGCATTCCACGTAATTTCCTATTATTCACACAGTTAATAAGGGATGAGTTGATTTTTAACACCTATTTCAATAAATTCAAAAATTAACACCTAGTTAAGAGTGCTGAAGCGTAAACGCAAATTTGTCTGTTCTTTGTCATAAATGTGTCCATTTGAGCTAAGAGGATATGACGTTTTAACACCAAAGCTTTTTAATACTTAATCAATTGCGTGTGAACCATTACTTCTTGTACTGATACGTAAACACAAAATGTTATAATGCAAAATTGGGTTTGAAAAAAAAAGATTCTGCACCATTAAATATAATTACGATATAATTTTGAAGAATTATGATGGTTTCGTCTAGTGGTTTATTTATGGATTATTTTTTATATTTTTTTCTTTTGTTTTCAAGGCCACAACATTTTAAAATTAAACCCATCTCCATCAAGTCTTGCTAACGAATGAAAAAGGTATACAAACAAATTGTGCAATATCAATTTCGGTCCATTTAAATTTCAAACTAATTGATGACCGAAACAATAAACCAAAACGATTAATCAATGGAATTAAATACAAAACTATCAATTTCAATGAACAAAAAGCTGAATCCTTTTTGTTTTGCAAAAAAGTGTCAAACCCAGTTTATGATGGATAACTCGAACCACCACTATTTGAAGTTAAATGGAAATTTAAAAATAAAATGTTGCCTTAAAAATGTTCATTTTGGACATTTTTTTTAATTTTTCAATATTGTTTCATCTTTGTTAAAATAATTATCGCAATTCGTTGCACATTGAATAAATATATTGTTTTTATTTTTTTGTTTAATGTAAAGGGTGTCCCAAAATTAACGCAAGATTTGAATTTGCCGCCATTTGTGCAGTGAAGTGTTGGCAACCCTGAAAAAAAGCAATTTGACAGCTAACAGTATAGGGTTATTAAAAATGGAGCTTTACATGAGAGAACAACGTGTCTTCATTATTAAAGAATATTTCAAAAATAGTGAAAGCTTGGCGGCTGCAGTTCGAAAATTTCATACAAAATATGGTCGGAATAGTGTTTTAACTTCGTCAACTGTGAAGAGATTAATTGAAAAATTCATGGAGACTGGATCCGTTGGAGACGCCAAACACACTGGTCGTCCAAAAACAAGCCGTTCAAACGTGAATGTCGAAGCAGTGCGTAAGAGTGTTGCTGACAATCCAGGAACCTCAATTCGACGTCGTGGAAAAGAATTGCAAATTTCAAGAACCTCTCTACAGCGTATACTCACCAAAGATCTGTGTCTTCATGCTTACAAAATTCAATTAACACAACAATTGAAGCCTAATGACCATGGACAGAGAAGAGAGTTCGTTGAATGGATTATTGAACATCAACAAATGGACCCTGATTTTTCGAGCAAAATCATCCTAAGCGATGAAGCACATTTTCATCTTGATGGCTTTGTCAATCGCCAAAATTGCCGCATTTGGGGTTCGGAGAACCCACATGTGATTGTCGAAAAACAAATGCATCCACAACGCGTGACTGTATGGTGTGGATTTTGGGCTGGAGGCATAATTGGGCCATATTTTTTTGAAAACGATGCTGGTCAAGCAGTGACTGTTACTGGTGCTCGATATCGCGACATGATTACACAGTTCTTTCTGCCAAAATTGGATGATATTGATGTGTCCAATATGTGGTTTCAACAAGACGGTGCCACATGTCATACAGCCCGTGAAACAATTCAATTACTACATGAGACATTTCGAGGTCGTGTACTCTCTCGTTTCGGTGATCAAAATTGGCCTCCTAGATCGTGTGATTTAACACCATTAGACTTCTTTTTATGGGGTTATTTGAAATCACAAGTCTATGTCAACAACCACCCGTGCATTAAAGGAGGAGATTCAACGCTGCATCAACGAAATTCAGCCACATTTATGCAGAATGGTCATGGAAAATTTCAACAAAAGAGTGCGCATGTGCATGCAAAGCCGTGGAGGCCATTTGTCCGATGTGTTATTCCATACATAACTCTATCCTATGTACTTTACGAGTCAATAAAAATATAACTATCAAAAGACTAAAAACGGCGTTTTCTATTTAATTCAAATCTTGCGTTAATTTTGGGACACCCTTTACAATGTGGTGCTCTATGCAGCGAATTTGACATGCAATTGCAATTATGAGGAAATATTTTATTCAAGTCGAAGGATAGCAGAAAATGGTAACGAATCATTTATAAAGAGACATTTTATTGGCAAAGGTTATTTTAAAAAATGAAAAGAAAATATTAAAAAAAAAACATTTTTATCAAGTTTCATATTGTATTGATTTATTAATGAAAACTGGCCCAATTTTATATTTACAGAACATGGTTTCATGGCATTTTTGACAAAAGTTTAAAACACATTTGATATCCCATTTAACGTGTAGTTATAAGACAATTGCCGCATTTATTTTTGTATGTTACTTTACTTTTACTGACTTTCAGAGGACAATTACAACGAAAATGGTAGAAAATTAATTTTATGCAAAATAAAATATGAGTTCTCATTGGGATACCCTAATATTCCCTTAATTTAATTGATTGAAATTCATTCCTTATTTCACAGGGATCTGAAGTAGTTTTTATGTTTTTTACATTATTGAAAGAAATTTTTGACAAAATGTTGTACTAGGTATTTTTTTCGGTTTCAAAACAGTTAAAATCAATATTTTATAGTTAAAATTTTAGCTTAGCAAAAAATATCATTTCGTTGGGTGCAGAAAATAAAATAATTAAGACTGCTCAGTGCACATAGAACCTAAATGATAAAGACAACAAACAACAGACAATTTTGCCAAAAGACCTTATTTGTAAAAAGACAATAGAAAAAATAATAAGTATAGTAGTTCAGATAAAATTAAATTTAAAAATTAGACTTAGAACTTTAACAAAAGATTCATAACAAAATTTTGTGTGAGATAAATAATTTTAAGTCAATATCATTCTTTGTTGTATGAATACTTGAGTCGAAAACCATTTCTTATCAATTTTTTGTAGTTATTGTAGATTTTCGGTTTTTTTTTTAAGTTATCAGTTGATTTTTTCTAAGAAAAAATAACTTAAAATTAAAAAAAAAACAATATTTTCCATGTGATGCAATATGTAGTTTGATTTCAAAATCTTTCTTTGTTAAAGAGATTTTTGTGGAAAACCAACTGCCATGCGAGAGGTCTTGGATTCGATCAATGCCTGTGTAGCCTAAAGTTATTTTCACGGCTACTGCCTCTTGCGAGGAATTGACAAGTCCTCCAAGAGTAATTCTTGTTATAAAAAGTTCTTTCCCAAATTAGCCGTTCGGATTCGGCTTAAAACTGTAGGTCCCCTCTATCAGTCACTAGGCCCTAGTTCTCAACGGACTGTTGCACCACCTAATTTATTTATACTGATTAGAACAATATTTTACGTTAGCAACAAAATTTTTAAGATAATATCTTCATTTATTCACGAGATATCGAGAATCGAATTTCAATTTTTCCAATTTTGCGTACTATTTTTTTTAGATTTTAATTTTTATGAAAAAAACTGACTGTTGGATTTTTATAAAAGATATTTTTAAAAAGATATTTAAGCAGAAAATCAATTTTTATCACTCCACTGGTTCTTGAGATATGGACGACGAAAAGAGCTACCTGAACGAACGAACGGACGTACGAACGTATATGACTCGGACACACAGACATCTCTCTAAAAATCTTTTACTTAGATTCTAAGGACCTTAAAACGTCGAGAAATGCCAAATTTTTCAATTTGGCAAATCAGATCGACTACAATAACTTTTTAAGGGAAGTTAAAAATTCCAATAAAATCGAAAATTTGTTGAGAGATTCGTGAATATACATAAGTCCTAAAGTTTAGTTTTTTTCCAAAAAACTCGAAAACTATTAGTTTTTCTTGAAAAAGTATTGCTAACAAAAATTACTTTTCGTGATCTTTTAAACAGAATTTCATTTTCAAATTCAAGATAGTGCCATTTCTCTTTCACGGTACCGGTCAAAAACTTAATTTTTAAATTGAAAATAATTTTCAAACATAATACAAAGTGCTACTACACATTTTGACTTCATATAGGAAGTTATTGCAATCGGTCTGATTTGTCGAATTGAACAATTTGAAGTTTCTGAACGTTTTAAGTTCTACAGAATTTACGAACAAAAAATGATTTTAACTCCAAAATAATTGTATGCATTAAAGAATGTTGTTGGAAAATTTTGTGAAAAATCGAATCAACGTTTTTTTTTTTACAAAAAATACAAAACTAAAATTACTAAAAGTTGGTTAAATGAATTAATATTTTGAAAAAGATCTAATAAAAAATATTGGCGAAAAATTTTAGACGATTTAGTACGATGTTAAATCATTTTTAGTATGATATTAAGGTATGTTTGTTTTGTTTTCTCCACAATCTGTCATTATTTAGATGTGTTCATGTTTTTTTTTTTAATAAAATGGTTTTAGCATGATACTAGTTAGCAAAACAATAAAAAGTGTTTAAAATTAGTGAAAAGTTAGTAGATTACTATGTATATAGTAAATTGTTAACAAGTATTGTGCTAAGGCCTTAATAATAGGTTGTTTAAAATTTTGCGTCATTGTTTTCAACATTCATTAATATTTTTATACAAATCTAACATGTAGTTTTTTTTTCGAAATGTAAGTCTGCAGAAGATACTACACAAAATGGATAAAAATTGAAGATTGATTTTCGATAAAAAAGAGGCTGGGATGCGACCCACACTGATAACTTTCCATCCCGTCTGTCGATTTGTATTGCTTAAAAGCTTGTCTATGTATCAATTTTTACCAAATTTGCGTACTATTTTTTGTAGATTTTATTTTCTTATGAAAAAACGGACTGTTGGATTTTTATAAAAAAATTACTGAATATCGAAAACAATATTTTCTGTGAAATAAAATAAGTTTGAAGGCAATATTTGTAATTTTTGAAAAGCTATTTGAGTCAAAATTACATTTTTACCAAGTTTTACTATTGTTTTTTTTTTAGGTTTTTATTTTTTATAAAAAAAACTGTCAATTCGATTTTTATCAAAATTTTATCAGATGTCAAAAACGTTATTCTTCGTTGCACAAAATTGTTTTGGAGATAAAATCATATTTTAGGCGTAAAATTTTCGAGGTGACAAATTTTTTTTTCAGTTTTTTTTTGATTTATAAAAAAAAACGGTAATTGGATTTTTTTTCCAAAAATATACTTGTTTTGTATCATGTTACAGTATATAATATAAAATTTAATTTAAGTCTCTAGCATCATTGGTTCATCAGATATTTAGGGTTAACCAAAATTTGCACTTTTTTTTTAAACTGCTATGGTAAAAAAACCACCAACGCAATTTTCTTGAGAGCGCTTTCTGCATCTTTCTGCCTTATTATCTGTATAAAAAAATTTATTCGAAGTCGATATCTCTTCTGGTTCTTGAGCTATGGACGACGAAAAAAACGTCGTGAACGTACGGGTGTACGAACGTACGAAAACACGCACGCACAGACTTCTTTCTAAAAATCTTTTATTTCGACTCTAGGGACCTTGAAACGTCGAGAAATGTCAAAATTTTCAATTCGACAAATCGGACCGATTACAATAACTTCATATGGGAAGTTAATAACAAAAACATAAGTGGTTTTCGACTCAAGTATTATGATAACAAAAAAAGATATTGGCCTAAAATTGGTTCATTTCACAAAGAATGTTGTTATTAATATTTGATGAATTTGAACAATTAAAAATACGAAAAAATAGTGTCATCATGTTTTTAGTGTAATATTAAACGAGTTATTTGAAAAAAAAAAAAAAAACTAACCTGCACTTAACCCCTTCTCACAGGAAAGTTTGTAATAAATGTTAACAGCAGGATATATAAATTGAGCTCTTCACTAAAATTCAACTTCTTGGTAGTAAATGATTAATTTTTCTGGCTATAGTATAGATTTTTAGACGAAATATGCAAGTTCCTGCTGTAAGCTTGATTTTTTTGTCTTTAGTCACATGTACCAAAAGTCCTTTAAAACATCAAATTACTTGTAATATATTAAATTTTATTTGAAGTCAGTTTAGACTGAACTTTTTTATATTGGAAGTATAAAAGAAAAATTAACTCATAAAAACATTATTAAGTGATAATCTTTTTCAATCTTAGTTTCAAGTTAATCGAAAAAGCTATATATATAAAAATGAATTGCTGTTCGTTAGTCTCACTAAAACTCGAGAACGGCTGAACGGATTTATCTTATCTTAGTCTTGAAATGTTCTTGGAGGTCTAGGGAAGGTTTAAAAGGCGAGAAAAAATCGAATAATTTCCGGGAAACCCCTAAAAATAGCCATTTTCTATTTCCCATACAAACGTTTTCTAGAGCCAATTTGAACTTTATTGCTATTCAATAAAGTTCATATCAAATTATAATCACTGTTGTCTAAGCAATTTAGATGTGTTCCTAACGTCAAAGAGTCAATTTGCAATTTATTACCGCTGCATAAAGTTCAAATTCAATCATATCTATGAAAATAGTCTTCGCGTGCGCTTTGGAGTTGCAAAGGGAACAAAAGTACGACATTGAAGCATTCATTGGCCGAAACAGTTCGTACAAATGTTCCACAATTAAACCAACAACAAAGAATTGCGTACGACATTTTCATAGAAGCTGTGAACAGTGGATCTGGTGGAATTTATTTCTCTGATGCTCCCGGAGGAACCGGAAAAACGTTCTTAATTTCATTGCTTTTGGCGAGGATCAGATCGCGAAATGATGTTGCTCTAGCGTTGGCTTCATCTGGAATAGCTGCGACTCTGCTAGAAGGCGGACGAACTGCGCATTCTGCCTTTAAATTACCATTAAAAATGCAAATCACCGAAACACCAATTTGCAACATCGACAAAAATAGCGCAATGGCCAAGATCCTACAGGTATGCAAATTAATTGTTTGGGATGAATGCACAATGGCCCATAGGAGGTCACTGGAGGCGCTGGACAGAACATTGAAAGATCTTCGTGACAACCAAAATATTTTTGGTGGGGCCATGATTCTGTTGTCAGGTGATTTTCGTCAGACTCTTCCAGTTATTCCCCGATCAACTGTTGCTGATGAACTAAATGCATGCCTAAAATCTTCGAATTTGTGGCAGTACGTAAAGACACTCCAATTAACAACTAACATGCGAGTATTTTTGCAACATGATGAAACTGCAAATGTGTTTGCGAAGCAGTTGTTAGATATTGGAAATAATAAAGTTGCAATGGACACCTCGCCCGGATTCATCACATTACCCACAGATTTCTGTCACATCACAGATTCAAAAGAGGAGCTTATTCAGCGTGTTTTCCCAGATATAGCGCAAAAGTTCAATAACCATAATTGGCTGGGTGAACGAGCAATATTGGCAGCGAAAAATAAAGATGTCGAGGATCTCAATGCGACCATTCAGAGTTTTCTTCCAGGACAGTTGGTTTCCTTCAAATCAGTCGACACCATTATGAACCAGGATGACGTAGTCAACTATCCCACGGAGTTTTTAATTTCACTGGAATTGCCTGGATTACCAGTACCACCTCACAATTTGCAGTTAAAAGTAGGATCAGTTGTCATCATGCTGCGTAACATTAATCAACCTCGACTATGCAATGGAACAAGACTGGCTGTGAAAAAGCTGATGAATAACGTCATTGAGGCAACAATGATAAAAGGAAAATACAAAGGAGAGGATGTCTTGATACCGCGAATACCGATGATTCCAACGGATTTACCATTCGAATTTAAACACTTACAATTTCCAGTACGTCCGGCCTTTGCGATGACAATAAATAAATCGCAAGGACAGTTTTTAGAAGTTTGCGGAATCAACTTGGAGTTTCCCTGTTTCGCGCATGGACAATTATACGTTGCGTGTTTGCGCGTCGGAAAACCGTCTTCTTTGTTTATTTACAAACCACAAAACAAAACAAAAAATATAGTTTATGAGAAAGCTTTAAATTGATTAACAAACTGTATCATAACAGTGTGTGTCTGTTAACAAAGATTTAAACCTTATAAATATCCAGTATTTCAGGAAAACTCTGTTTTTTAAGTAAGCAACATGATGTGTCGAAAATAATAATAAAACTTCATGCTTCATTAAAAAAATGCTTTTTTATTCAATACGTTTTGTTTGTTTTGAAATTAATTTATACAAAAGTTAAGGTCTTTTATTTATCGATTGAGGCAGTACGAAGTCTGCCTGGTTAGCTAGTTTAACAATAAATAACACAAGGCCTAATTGAAATTCTAATTCATTTAAAAATTCATAATTAAAAAACTTGAAAAAAATGGTTGCATCATTTTCATCTTCATTTGTATTCACCATTCTAATTTTATTTGATCCAACTTCCTTGACATTTGGATTTATTAAATATTACCATAACAGTATTTGAGAACTCATCTTTTAGTAATAAAAACATTTATTTTCCATGCATTCAAGATTAATACACGGGAATGCTTCGCTGTAAACAAGCTTTTAATTTAAAAATGATTATGATGGATGATTTAGAAAAATATTAGTATTAACCTTTTGCGAATTCCCAATAACAAAAGAAAACGTTGAAATAAAAATTATTTAATATCATCAATCTTTCTAACGTTGTCGGTTTTAAAGAAAAACTGGCGTTGTTTTTTTCAAAAGATACAGAAAAATATTGAGAAAACAGTTTCTTGAAAGTCGACACTTTTAAAGTATTGGAAATACAAAACAATTTCCTTAATTTTTTTAGATTTATACACTCATGTCGGAAAGAACAATAATTCGAGACAAGCATGTTTCAATTTTTAAAATTTTCGGATGGATGAAAAATGATTTAAATTCTTCCAAAAAGATGTTGCTAATAACAGGGGTGGAATCGGCTAAGGTGATTGTTGATAAATGACTATCAAAATAATCGAATTTGATCTGTGTAAGATGATAGTCAAATTGATACCTAAAAAGCTGTCACAACAAAAATGTGATATAAGTCATTTTCAAAAAAATATGTTTGTTTCGAATAGAGCTACCAGATGCTTACACAAACTAGTGGAACATTTTCCTAGTTAGCTTTTTTCATTAAAAAAAGACACTCTTGTGACCGACAAAGCTTATGACATCCGAAAAAAAACAAGAAAAGTAAGAATTTTTAATTTATAATATGAAAAAAAAGCTTCGAGTGGTCAGAACTGTCAACTAAAATTGTACATTTGATTGATTCCAAAATGCGATTATTATTCGTGAAATACGTCAAACTTCCTTTAAATGTTGGTTGATATTATGTAGTTTCAAAAAGATATCCCAGAAACAGGCTCACTTCAGGGTACTTCCACAAAAGTTTGTTTAAAATAAAGTTCTTAAAACAGAAAAACAACGCTTTTGTTTTAACAAATTTATCTCCTCTTTTCATATCTGTAAACCTCAACAATTTATTTGAGAATCTAATTGACGTTCAAATAACCTATTTTTCTAACTTTAAACAAAAAAACTTTCACTCCAATGAGAAATAATAAAGCATTAAATAAAGAACTATTAAATTTTTTATAAATCACATTTTCAAGTCAAAATTTATTCTTACTTTCTGCGTTTTTCTTCATGAAAAACAAACAAAATTTATTGCACTTTCGTTATAAAAAATAAAAGACAAAACAACGTATGCAGGGCCAGCTAGTTTTGTATATAAAATCATTTCATGCTAAATTTACTCTACAATATTTATGACTATTCAGCTCGAAAAATATAAAAAGACTTAAAAACTTTCTTGTTTCTAAAATTCAGAACTTATTTCAAATTTTTCCAACATCAATTTATATTGCAAGCCCATTTACCGTCGCTTTATCAAAATCAATCGTTGTACAATCTCGCCTTTGAAACCTTATTAAACATTTTACCCAACCAAGAAAAAGTCCAATTTTCTTTAAAACTTTGGAGGTGGGCCTCTTTAAATAATAAATCATTTATCTCATCAGGTTGTCCAACATAAATAATTCAATATTTTAAAATGTTCTTAAATAACAATAAAAAAACACTCTCACCAAATAATTATTTCAGTGTTATCCACATATCCAATGTTGTATATTTTATGTAACAATTAATTAAGTATTTGATTTTTTAATTTAAATGTATAGTTATTAATTTTTTTAAAAATATTATTTAGTTCTTATAAATTTAATTTATTTTCAAATGTGTTTTTTGTATTTAATTAATTATACACTTTTAAATTTGGTTTTTATAAATACTTGATTTCCATCATTTATTTATTTTTATTAGTTGAGAATTTTTCGAAAACAAATATTTCACTTTCGAGTTACAGAATAAGTTTCACTTAAAAGGAACTTTACTTTTATTTTCTACTCATTTAACTTATAAAATTGATAACAATATTCCAGTTCTTGTGATATTGAATCTAAAATATTCTTGCTTTCACTTTCACTTATTTCTTGAATGATTTTTGAATTTAATTAAATATTCATTTAATTCAATTGTATTTAAATTTTCATTACTTTCTCGGCAGAAACTTTTACGAAAGAATTCATTAAAAACGTTTTGATTTTGTTGATTAAAGATCAATATTTAATTAGATATTATTTTTTTTCTTACAATGCTATTTTTTTTAAATTTCTATTAATTAACACTCAATTAATTTAAATATATTTAAAAACTAGTACATAAGTAATTTAATAATAACAAAGTTGTATTTGATGTTTCTTACTTGTTGACTAGTTAAAAATATTTAGGAATTAAGGTTATTAATTTTATATATATAAAGATTATTTTATTATTTTTAAATTGAATTAATACACAAGATTTTTGAATTTTTAAAAATCGCACACTGAATTTATTATATTATTATTAACAACCTTTTATTTTGTTTATTCTTAAAATATTCTATACCACAATAATTTTGTATCACCAATTTGTTTATTTAACAAGAATTTTTAATCCAAATCACTGTACCGATTTCAATTTAATCTTAAATCGTTTAAGGGTTATAATATTTGAATTCTTGGTTTCATCCGATTCGATCGTACTCAACGGTTTCGAGAATGCCGAAGAACTAAATGTTCTGAATTTTGAAATTTTGTTTCGTTGATATCAAAGGATTCAATTCGAATAACCACAGGATATCGTGGTGAATGGATACAAAGTGTCATTCTATGTTCTGTTCAATTTCGAGATGTAGTCAGCGCCTGCGTTGGAATACAAAATATTCAAAGTCCTGGAATTTCTGCCAAAAGACGCGGGTGTAGAGTTGGTGTTTTGTTTACACAACTGTAGATCTATGGGTTTCCAGTGAAATTCCCGCTTTGCGTAAAATTAACCTTGAATTTACATTTTCCTGAATGAATCCCAGAGTTGTGTAATGTGTTAAGGGCTTGTAAAGTGAATATACATACCCAAACATACAAAAGAATGAAACATAGCTAAAATAGCATGACTTTGAAAGTATTGAAGCCATTTTATCTTCTAGTTACTCGATGGTCAGGACAGGATTTATAATTTGGAAATGTGCATATTGCATTCATCGTCCTCTTTGGAATTATGCAATATTTACAAACTATATTATGGTTTTCGGTAGTCCTTGATGGGGAAACTAAATACCTCGTTGCTTAGATGTTTGTATTTTATTCTATAGAGCTTCTAGGATATTTAAAATTAGTTATTAACGAATCCTGCTCATGGGACCAAGGAATGATTTAGTTTTCTGTTGAAGCGTTTATAAGCATACCAAAGGCAATAAAAAGGACATTAAGTCCTTATACGTTATTATAAAGTAAAACAATAAGGACATTATGCATAATGGGAAATTCGTCATAAATTTAAATTCCTCCTTGGTAGGTTTATGAGGTGCAAGGATACCTAAGGTACGCTTTGGTAATTTAGTTTATGTTTACGCACTCAAAAAGGAAATCCTGCACATACGAATGTCTATTGCTTTAATTATGGTTTTTATATGAGCATACAAAAGACAGTACACGTCTTCAGTTTCAATTTTTAGTTCATAATTAAATATGATACACAGAACCGTAATTAATTCAACCAAGCTCAAGTTTCGTGCTTGAAAGTTTATGAATGTTGTGTACGTTAACGTTGGTTGTCTTCGGCGGCGGCGGCGTAGGTTTTCTCATCAAGATTAATATTATCTTTTATAATAAAATATTATACTTAATGAAAACTGTATTTAATTATTCATGCGTTGCGACTGGGGGGTGCATCGTTATTATATTGCGTGCGAGAGAAACTAAAGGTTTTAAATCGCAAATACTGTATAATCCCCGTCATCACCTCTTCACACGTAAACGCCAGAAGTTGTTTTTTTTGTTTTTGTGCGAAGGTTACGTTACGTGTAGATAATAATTTAAATGTAAAAATGTGCCTTTTTTTGAGTAAAATATGTGTACATGTACATATATACAATGGGTAACTCGTCCGAGGATAATTTGGAATAAAGACTTTTTTAAGTAGCACTAGGGCGCGGGCGTTTAGTGATTATTAAAAACATACGCAAGAGAAGGTTCATTGTTGTAAGCTTGTGGTTAGGTGGTAGAAGTTCTAAAAGAAACGAATTTCTTGTTTATATGTATGTTACTCAAGGACCAAGATTATTGTTTTGTTTTTCTGTTTTTGTTTATGTTTTTTTTAAGCAGTGTCGGACCAAATAATCATGACCAATTTGCTCAAGAATTGTTGTACTTTTATTTAGCGAAAGCCTCTTTTATGTTTATTTTAGGTGCCTACATTTAGGTAAATGCTTTTAAAAAAGTATAAGTACATAAGTTGGGGTTTTGCAGCAGTCTGATGTAGGCTGAAAAATAAGTTATTTAACCATTATACAAGACAAAAATATTTTTAATATTTAATTTTGGCATGGCATTTACATTTAACTTATACTTCACAATAGAAAATATTGTAATCTGTATGATTCTTTAGATTGAAAATTTCTTACCGTTTCAAGGTCCCTAGAACGTCTGCACGTTCACAGAACTCTATATAATCTATATTATTATTAGCGGCCCGTCCCGGCTTCGCACGGGTAAATATAAATAAATAAATAGGTACCTACAGATATTTAAGTTATTAGTATGATAATTAAAACGACCATGAATCACTAAATTAGAAAACATTTGTTTGTCCTATAATTAATACTCTTCGCAGCGTATGCGATGAAAGACATTTTATGGCTAATTTTTTTTACACCTTCGGTTGGTTTTAATAGGAATTTCTAAAGATTTCTATAGTAATCTAGTACCTACTAAATATAGCCTAAGAATTATGAAACTTACGATTAATAATAAACATCAACATTGACAATCAGTTTATTGTTAATTATAAATTATTAAGACCATTAATCGAAATATAAACTATCCTATATCTCAAGTTAGACCAAATTACACATTAAATGCCAACTTTCATCGAAATCGGTTGACTTATGTTGAAGAGTTCACTGGGAACATACATATGACACTGGATTTTTATATATTAAGATATTTAGTTTAAGTCAAAAATTTCAATTCGACAAATCGGACCGATTACAATAACTTCCTATGAGGAGTTACTATTTTTGTAGCAAGAAAGTAACTTAATGGTAAAAGTATTTCAAATTCTTTGAGTATTTTGTAGCATTTTCAATAATAGCCTTAAATGGGGGTATGCTCCCTTATCGTGGCGTGAGGTAAAGGTAGTTTTCATCCCTAAGGCTGGTAAACCTAGCCATACGGATGCCAAAGACTATAGACCCATTAGTCTAACATCGTTTATTTTGAAAACTTTTGAACGGCTAATTGATATACACATCCGAAGCACCCTGAAACTGGACTGTATATCGGAATTTCAACATGCCTACATTAAAGGAAAATGCGTTGAAACAGTATTGCACAGTGTTGTCAGCGTTATAGAAAAATCACTGAATGACAAGGAATACACCCTTGCAACGTTCTTGGATATTGAGGGAGCCTTCAATAACGTGAAGAACGAAACAGTGAAGCAAGCCTTGGACGACCACAAAGTCGAAAAAGCAATAACACAATGGATAATGTGTATGCTCAGAAAGAGACAAATTAACTTTGAGCTAGCGGAAGAAAGGCTGAGAGTAACCACATCCAGGGGCACGCCTCAGGGTGGAGTTCTCTCACCGCTACTTTGGGTTCTTGTCATGAACGGCATACTCTCTAAATTGAAATCAAGTGGAGTAAGGATAATAGACTACGCTGATGATCTTGCATTATTAGCGACTGGCAAGTTCCTACCCACTATCAGTGAACAAACCGAATACGCCCTCTCGTTGTTAAGCAAATGGACTAGGAACTGTGGGCTGACAGTCGATCCAGCTAAAACAGAACTAGTGCTATTTACTAACAAGCGCAAAATACCTGACTTTAAAATCCCTTCAATTGAAGGCTGCCCTATTAAAATCTCTGATCACGCAAAGTATCTCGGTGTGATCTTAGATAAAAAACTACACTGGGGCCTGAACACCAAAGATAGATTCAAAAAGGCATCGATTGCCTTTTACTCCTGCAATAGAATTTTCGGGAAAACCTGGGGACCAAACCCTAAAATTATCAGATGGATGTATTCGGCAATAATTAGACCAATACTAACGTATGGTAATTTGGTATGGTGGAAAGCTTTAGAAAAGAGCACGAACCTGAAAACTTTGACAAAAGTTCAAAGGCTTGCGTGCACTGGCATTACGGGAGCAATGAGATCCACTCAAACTGCGGGACTGGAAGTTATACTCAATCTAATTCCCCTAGACCTCTTTGTTCAAGAATCTGCGGCCAAAAGTGCCCTGAGAGTTAGTCAAACTAAAGTCTGGATAAACAGTTCCATAGGACATGCCCAGATCCTTCATAAAGTTATTGGTCATAGTACTACAGCATACTATAAAATACCCGAACTTGATTTTCATAAACCATTCCAGGCTGACATCCCAAGCAGAGAGGAATGGATAGATAATATACCATACTCCAGTGAATCGTCAATAGCTATCTATACTGATGGCTCTAAAATGGACACTGGTGTAGGGGCACGCTTCTATTCTGAATCTCTCAAGTTAACCGCCTCGCTTAGGCTTCCAAACTACAGTAGCGTCTTCCAAGCGGAGGTCCTGGCAGTGACAACAGCTGCTAAAAAGGTATCAATGATTGCGATACCACGAGCTGATATCACCTTTTACATTGATAGTCAAGCGGCAATAAAAGCGATTACTGCAACTGAGGTAAAATCAAAGCTTGTTTCATGCTGCCGCGAAGAGCTTAAGGTTCTTGGCGCACAGCACAACATTAGACTCTGCTGGGTCCCAGGCCACAGCGATATACTACAACGAGAAAGCCGATGAATTAGTAAGATTAGAGTCAATGCTTGACGTAAGCCAAGCTCAGCTAGTTAGCACCACTACCTGTTATTTAAAACAGAAAATCTCAAAAAGAATAACAATTAAGCCCGATGAAAGGTGGAACCTTCTTAACACCTGCGGCACTACGAGAAAGATCTGGCCCTGTTTTAACAAACAAAGAACGGAAAGAATTATGCAGCTACAAAAGGGATCACTTCGATCTCTTGAAAGCATAATCACTGGACACTGGACTGGCACTCTCCCATCAAAGGAAGAAACTGCTTGGCAACTATTTCTTCGGGGATTTAAAAGAACTCTCTAGTACGCCAGGTACTAACATTCTGAACTTCGTCAAAGCCTCTAAATGGCTTGACTAACTGAACACATAGGTTTTTCTTATTAGCTTGAGTAGCAATACTCACGGGTATCACAATGGATCTGTATTGATCTAAGTGTGACGGATAAGACATCAACTGTCAGCCCCTCAACCTAACCTAACCTGACGTCATACCAAAAGTTATATAATTTTGACAACAATTAAATTTGCGGTTATTTGATAAATCAATAAACTGAAAAAAAAAATTGTCACTTCTAATATTTCACGAACAAAAAATGATTTTATCTCCAAATTAATCTTATGCAACGAAAATGACGTTTTTAACATCTGGTCAAATTTTGAGAAAAATCGAATTTACAGTTTAAAAAAAAAAATATAAAAACATTACTAAAAGTTGGTAAAAATATCTGTTCAACAATTTAAGATATAAGCTTCAAACTAATTTCATCCTAAAAAGAATATTGTTTTCGACATTCTGTAACATTCTTATAAAAATCCAACTGTCGAAGTTTTCACAAAAATTAAAATCTACACAAAATTAGTAATCAGTGATTGTCTTTTCTCGATATCTCGTGACTTCAAAATGATTTCAAAGTAGTAAGATATCTAAATCTTTTAAAGTTCGAAAACTTGCAAAAATAAATTTAACATTTCACTAACTTGTTTAAGATTTTGGGCCCTTGTTTCTGAACATCACCATGATAAGAATATTGGTTTTATTTGACATTTTGGTCTTTAAAGTTGGGTTTCTAAATTACTTGCCTTAAGTGTAAACTAACATCATTTGAAACTATTCATTTTTTTATTTAAAAACACTTTAAAATAGCGCAAAATACCTAATTTCAATTTAATGCAAAAATGTACGATCCAGTCTTTCATTTTATTCCCATTTTTTCTCATTTTTTCATATAAAGCAAAACATTATTCCCTGATAGCTATTTGTTGTCACTTAACAAACACCTTCTGTCAACAAATCGCTAAATTCCCAAAATAAATATGTATTTAAAACATTCAACATTACATATATGAGTTCTTTGTTTTTGGAGGTTTTCCATTATTTGCACACATGCTGGGATAATGTCAACATTTAAACGATGGATAAAAATGTAATAGAAATAAAATGTATAAAATTTATGATGATGATTTTTCACCACACAAAACTCAGCATAATTGCTGTTAGTCGTTATAAGGTTTTTCGTGACAAATCTGATCAAAAATATATGATACAAAAACGATTTACATAAATAACGTGAGTAAACTATGAACGTTTTCCTTCAAAAACAAAACAACAAAATACGGAATGTTGAAAACGCTTTTTTTTTATTTATTTGGACCAAAAAATCGTTAGGTCCAGATGCTGTTTTGGCTCTCAAAATAGAACCTCTCATCAGAATATTTAAAGTTTTTCTTTTTTTTATTTTATTTCCTTTCAACTTTGTTTTCAAAAAACAAAAATATAAATTTATTCTCCCTGAGTGTAGAAATGTTTTTGCTCCTCTATAGAACTCCAACGTGACATTTTGATGGTTTTTATTGCGATTTTGTCACGTTTTTAGTAAAAGAAGATAATTGAAAAGTATTCAAACGAACAGTGGCGTATTCGAGTGTATGACCTAGTGAATTTTTTAGGATATTTTCAGGACAGTGTCAGACGTCAGGATATATTGTTATTGTACAATGTACATTGTACATATATGCGGAGTAAGAGTAATGGGTTAGAGGCACCAGGTTGAAAACTAAATAATAAATTATTACAAAAAAAAGAAATTATATTTACAATTCAGTTATTATATTATACCTATTCTATATATACGATGGTTATGACAGAATGTCACGTCTTCGTCGTTACGTCTCGCTCGCTCGCGTCGTTCGTCGGAAAGGCACAAAAATTATGCAGCATTTTGTTGCCAAAGGAAGAACAGTAGTGTCATGTTTTATATTGAACTGAAAGTCAATATAAATCATATCATACGCATGATAGAAATACAAACATTTTGTGCAGGTATAAACATACAATATACATTTTTAAAACTGCAAATACTTTTGAAATCCATAAAATCCAATACCACATCTGATCCAAGGTAATAAAAAGTAACAACCATGAAACAAAGGCATAAACTGAACAGTTGTTTAGACCATAAAGTGTCTAATAACTGTCATAAATAAACCGCGAAGACAAAAATAATTCCGCAGTTTCTGAAGAAAAATATAATAAAAGCAGTTTTTGTGGAACTTATTACACTGATGGTGTTCGGTGGCGTATGTGAAACATTTTTTTGTGTATTATTTCTTTACATGTACTTGCATTACTAATCACAAGGGGATGAAGCCAAAAGCTGTAATTGCTTTTTGTTCTTATTATGTGTTGGATATTTTGTAACCGGAAAAAAATTACTATGTGAGGAAAAGGTAAATTTTTTCCCCATAAGAAATTCATGAATTTTAATGTGTAAGTGGAAATGACTTTAGTAAAAAAAGGTTAAAAATGCACTTTACTTTTTAATTTTTAGAAAAAATAGAGTTTTTCTAATTTAATAATGAGCACGATTTAATCCAACTTTTGCCAACCCTGAAAGAGGAAAAGGGGACAAGGTATGGATGGTATAGCTGCTAGTTCACCCCACCAAGACATCTGAAGGGCTTCAATGTATTGCTATAATAAGCTTCCCTTTTCTTAGATCTTGGAAACAAAAGTTGTAAGATTTTTGTTCAACAATACAAGTTTCTTTTTCAATATTCCTCTTTGCATAGTATCACTTTTTTTTTAAATATCCTTTCGATGGATTCTATAATGGCTGATTCATCATCATCAGGTCCTCTAACCCCGTACGTATCCTTCTCGATCTGCAGCTAGATACCTTAACTGTGGCCACGTCTTTCTCTCGGAGTTAGCTTCCGATAGCACTGTAGATTTCCATGTTGTTCTTGATCTTCCAACCCGTCGTGACCCCTGAGGATTCCATTCAAAGGACTGCTTCGCAATATCATCGTTTGGTTTCCTCAGTGTGTGACCAATCCATTTGACACATCTCGTTCAGCCCACTGATTATTTGCCATAAGACATATATCATCGGCATTGTCTAAATGGCTAAGCCTTTCAAACGTTCTCCATTGAATACCTTGCCTCTCAGTTATACCGACGCTGGCCGTCAGAACATCATCTATCGCCAGCAGAAAAAGAATTGGCGATAAAACATCCCCTTGTCTCACACCCTGACGCACTTCGAAAGAGTCGGATAGCTGCCCATTATGCAACACGAAACACCTTGCATTGTTGTAGGACTCCTTTATAATGGCAACATTCTCGGTTAACTCGGTTAAAGGCCTTCTCAAAATCTACAAATATGAGGTTTAACGGTATTTGAAATTCTGCAGACTGCTCAAGAACAATGCGTAAGGTGTTGATATGGTCAACGCACGACCGACCGCTGCGGAAGCCAGCCTGATTCCTCTTGAGTGTAGTCTCAATTCTAGCCTTTATCCGTTCGAGGATTAAAGTTGCCATTAGCTTTGGGAAAACGGACAAAACGGTAATACCACGCCAATTGTTGCAGTTCTTGAGATCATCTTTTTTTGGCACCTTAACAATCACTCCATCCTTCCATTCCCTGGGATAGGTTTCGTTTTCCCAAAACAGTTTGCATAAGCGGATGCAAGATACTAGCTGCTGTGGCGGGATCAGCTTTCAGGAATTCCGCTGGCACTCCGTCAAGCCCGGCTGCTTTGTTGTTTTTGAGGAGATTAATCGATGTGTCAATTTCCGCTACTGAAGAGGGTTCGATGTCAATACCCCTGCAAGATCTGCGCATCTCGTTAAGTTGGGGCACTTCAGCACTCTGTTCAACGGAATCCTCATATAACAGGGCACAAAAGTGATCCTTCCATCTGCGAAGTTGATCTTCAATTGATACCAATAGTGTCCCATCCACATCCATTACAGGCTGATTCAACTTTTTCAGTATTATAAATTCGAATCTGTTACTTGGATTTTTCTAAAAATCTAATATAAAATTTAATTGAAGCCAGTTTTTGCATCTTTCGATATTATTATCTGTAGAACAACATTTATTATTATCTCGCCTGTGTCGTGGCGTCCAACACCACTGAACTATTTCTTGTGGGGTTATATTATGTCATTTTTCTACGTACATAAACACGAGATGATTGACGCTTTGGAAGAGATCGCGACAATTGTAGCAATAAGTGGTCGAAAAGTGAACCTCCCGGCTGAAATTTATTCGAGCCAGCCGCGGCGGCCACTTGCTCAAAATCATTTTTAGCTTAACTGTTAGAAACTTGAATACATATACAAAATATTAATATATTTTAAATTTAATTCTTTTGTGTTGATGTTTGCTTTACACCAACTGTACGAAAATGTAGATCAATTGTGTTCAAATCTTGGTATACAAATAATTTGTATACCAAATAATTTGTATACCAGCTTTAACGATCTCGTCTTCGTTAGTAATTAATAATTTTATTGTAATAACGGGTACCGGTAGTAAAAAATCAGTCATGAAGGTCAACATGTTTTTTTAAAAATCGCATCTATTTAAAAAATCATGGTGGTCCCATGACTGGTGTTCGCCCACAGTTCCCCTTAAATAGTTTACAACAATGTTATATGACAAAAAACGTTAGCCACATCAACGCGTGTGAGGGTCAGCTAGTATAACAGTACATTTAATTCAAGTCGCTAGCGTTATTGGTTCATGAAATATTTTGGGTTAACCAAAATGTTCACTTTTTTTAAAATTGCTATGGTGACAAAATCACCCACTCAATTTTCTTGAGAGCCCTTTCTGCATCACACATAACAAAATTTATTTGAAGTCGATATCTTTACTGGTTCTTGACATATGGACAACGAAAAAAGCTTTCCGAACACACAGTCACGCACACACATCTATCTAAAATTCTTTTATTTGGACTCTAGGTACCATGAAACGTCGAGAAATTTCAAAATTTTCAATTTGACAAATCTGACCTATTACAATAACTTCCTATGGAAAGTTAAAAATTAAATCGATATCAATAAAGTTGAATTTCCGAACTTCAGTTTATATTTTGAATTGATCTTAATTTCATTTTGAGTGGAATGTAGAACCTAACGGAACTTATGAACAAAAAATGAAAGAATAATTTAATACATTGAAAAGTAATGTTTTTAAATTGTGTTAAAATTTTTCAAAATATAAATTGAAAGATTTCTTGAACTACAGGTTAGAAACGTTTGTTTTGACGTTATACGATACATGGTAAATTGCTCAACCGTACTGAGCGGAAATATCAACTCACTTTGGCAGTACTGTCTAACCACAGGCAACAAGCATTGAAACACCTAATGCAGCAAAAAAAACACCTAATACATATTATAAGGCTGTGTTTATTAAAATTTTAGGATTTGTAAATTATTTGAAAGTGGAAATTTTAAAATTTGTATGATATTCAATTCTTTAAACTTCACAGAATTTTTCAAGATTTGTCATTTTGTATGACCTCCATGTTAAACGAAAGATAATTTTTAAAGAGAAAATGGCTAAGAACTGATAATGCAGTCTTGGTCAGAATTTTTGACCAATTAGATTTATTTTAAACAAATGTTGTCAAAAATATAAGCCCTGATCGACCGTCCCTCATCTTCATCAAAATGTGACTTGTAAATGTTTGTGAATGTGCGTCAAGTGTTCATTTGGACCGTTAACATGCAAATATTTATTATTTTGTTAAATATATAATTGGATTAATTTTATAATTTAATGAACATTTTAAAAAAGAATTGTTTTCCGTAGATGTTAAAATATATCGTCGCATACAAAAGTCCATTTATGCACCTTCAAAAACTGAAACCTGTCGGCCTTCTCTATACAAACGTTTCTTAATTAGATTCACTAACAAGAAAAAATCAACAAAGCAAAAGAAATATACACATTCCATCAAACATTTCATCGCATATTTATGTACATCATCAGAATATACATAGGCTGTCATATCGATCATAATTTTTAAAAAACATATTCATCTCAATATTTTTTTAACAACAAAAATATTCACTTTATAGATTTAATCGTGTTCTGGCACTAATTGAAAAAATGGTATTGACATTCTAGGTATATCGGTTGAAGGATTTTCTTTTGAACTTTGAAGCAACAGACAGCAAACTTGTTCAAAGTTCTGGCACTTTTTATTTTCTCAAGTTGTTTGCATAAGAAAGTTTCAATATCTAAAAGAATGTACATTGTTTGATTCTACATGCTCGGAGTACTCGTATAGTGACACCCTTTCAAGAAACCCATCCAAGTATGTCAAATTGTTATTGATATGCAATCGGGAGTCAGCAGTAAACCAGTCAACTCCGCACCTTGTGTGTCTGAAATCACACTTCAATCTTCCACACCTGATTTGTGCTCCATTATTATTATGGATGGAAAATCCATTGTGTCTACAGATTTCGCATCTCAAAATAATTTCCTGCTAACTCAGGTGTTTTTTCTTTTAAGTACATAGTTTAGTGACATTCGTCAAGAACCTATAGGGGTACAGACATCTGGAATTGACTTGTGTATCAGGTGGTTTTTTAACGCCGCGCCGCCGCCGCCGCCGCCGCCGCCGCTAGCTGTTGATTCTATAAACTTTGATATGAAAATTATAACAATAGGTCCTTTCATCAAAAAATAGCACATTTTCAATAATTGCGTCGCGTCGTCGTAGGGCTGCTGAGTTTGTTAAACTTTGGATCTATTCAATTTCTAATAATTTTCCTTTGTTAATCTGTCTTTTGCAGCGATTCTTTGGGTACAAAGAGGTCATTAACTTGACAAATTATAATGAGAAGCTGCGAATATACAGTATTTATAGAATACATGGGAATAATACTCGTATTTTTGTAATATACACAATATGTAATAAATTCTAAAATAAGTTACACACAACAATTAAAAATGTATTAGTAATTCATTATTAATAATAATTAAATATTATCATTAATGGAATCTATATTATTTTGGTGCACTTAGACATATACATTATACAGTGTTGGAAAAAATAACAGACACAAGCTCCTTTAATTGTTTTATAACGTAAGGATCAATTTTGTTTGTATGCAAATAGATGTTTTGAGTTTGTTTATAAGTTTGTCCGTTAGACAAGTTTGTTTGATGTTTTATATTCGATACTAAACAACATTTTTAAAAGTCATCTATAATTTTAATAAATATGGGTCGTGGATTTCATTATACTCCCTTTGAATGTGAAGTGATGAAAAAACTATAAGGCAAGCTGGAAAAACGATGGTTGAAATTGCAAAAATCTTAAACTGTTTTGAAGAAAAAAGTATTTGAAACTTTACATTCACGCGTCTGAAGAAGAAACAAGATGAAGATAAAGATAAACTTCTTCGCGTTTTGATGCACTTTTGGTAAGAATATGTAAGAACAAGAAGTAACCATTTCTTTCTTTAAGAGAACTCAAAAATAAATTAAACGAATCAGTGACAGCTAGAACAATAAGAAACCAACTTTTAGAAGCAAGTCTTCCTGGTAGAAGTGCACGAAAAATGGAATTTTTTAACCAAGCAAAACATTATACAAAGACTTCCCTTTGCAAACAAATACATACTTACACCGTTCTTATTGGAATAACGTTTTGTGGTCAGATAAGACGAAGATCAATTTGCTTAAGCTTAGTGTACACGATTGCCAGGTCTGACAATCTTTGTCAGATCTGACAATGTGTGAAAATGAGCTGACAATGAGCTGAAAATTTTAATTTGTGTGTACACGGTTTGCAGATATCTACAAACATCTGCAAATCTGTTGCCAAATATTTATCTGACAATGTCGACAAACTAATTTGGCCAAATAGCTAGCAATAGATTTGCAAACATTTGTAGATTTTCTGCCAACCGTGTACACACCAAATCAAATTTTGGATCTGCAAATTTATTTTCAGCTCATTGTCACACATCGCATCAGTCAGAAAATTTGTCTGCCAATGAATAAATTTGCAAATGTTCCTCAAACGGCATCTGCAAATTTATTCATTGTCAGACGTTTGCAGAAACGTCAGAAAATGAAAAAAATTTGGTGATCTCCCAATGAATTTTGTGTACACACGATTGCACATCTGCAAATTAATTTGTCTTCAAAATAATTGATGAACAAATATTTCTGCAAATCAATTTGGTGTGTAGACGGTTGTCAGCTTGCGTGTACACGATTGCCGGATATCTACAAATTAATTGGCAGATATTTGTTTGCAGATTAGGAGCCAAACCATTTGTCTGCAAATTAATTTGGTGTGTACACGATTGTCAGCCATTCGAGACAAATTTTTCAGTGACAGATCTGGAAATATTTGCAGATCTGGCAATCGTGTACACTTAGCTTTACTTCCGATGGAAAAATGTATGTGAGAAGGCCAAAAGACAAGGAGTTTAACTAAAAATACACAAAGAAGACAGTGAAGCACGGTGGTGGGAATATAAAGATGTGAGGGTACTTTTCAGCATCTGTTGTAGGTCCAATATTTTGGATCAAAGATGACATTAAATTCAGTTATGCTAACATTAACTGAAGAGGAGGTGCCAATCAAATGGGAGTTCATGCAGGATAATGACCCGAATCACCCCTCAAAATTGGCTAACAAATACTTACAATAAAACAATATCAATGTTATGGAATGGCCATCACAATTCCCCGGCCTAAACCCAATTGAACACTTATGGCTGTATATCAAATTTTATTTGGAGTCTTTTATTTAGGCTCTAGAAACCTTGAAACGTCGATAAATGTCAAAATTTTCAATTCGACAAATCGGACCGATTACAATAGCTTCCTATGGGAAGTTAAAAACCGTTGCGGACAAAAATTATGTTGGTCCTTTTTTTGGTACGATTGGTCATTTTTATTTTCAGCTTTGGGCATGCAAATTTTTTTCAAGTGACAACCGTGCTTATGGGACATCCTAAGGCGAAGGATCGGATATTGTAAAACCAAAAAAAAAAGACGAGTTGTGGTCGGAAATTCAAAGGGGACGGTACTCCATACCAGCAGAGACATGTGCCGAATTGGTGAATTCGATGGGGCGAACAGTGGAGGCAGTTATTAATAATAAGAGTGCCACTACAAAATACTCAAGGTTAGGTTAGGTTGAGAGGCTGACAGTTGATGTCTTTACCGTCACACTTAGATCAATACAGATCCATTGTGATACCCGTGAGTATTGCTACTCAAGCTAAGAAGAAAAAACCTATGTGTTCAGTTAGTCAAGCCATTTAGAGGCTTTGACGAAGTTCAGAATGTTAGTACCTGGCGTACTAGAGAGTTCTTTTAAATCCCCGAAGAAATAGTTGCCAAGCAGTTTCTTCCTTTGATGGGAGAGTGCCAGTCCAGTGTCCAGTGATTATGCTTACAAGAGATCGAAGTGATCCCTTTTGTAGCTGCATAATTCTTTTCGTTCTTTGTTTGTTAAAACAGGGCCAGATCTTTCTCGTAGTGCCGCAGGTGTCAAGAAGGTTCCACCTTTCATCGGTCTTAATAGTTATTCTTTTTGAGATTTTCTGTTTTAAATAACAGGTAGGGTGCTAACTAGCTGAGCTTGGCTTACGTCAAGCATTGACCCTAATCTAGCTAATTCATCGGCTTTCTCGTTGCCTAGTATATCGCTGTGGCCTGGGACCCAGCAGAGTCTAATGTTGTGCTGTGCGCCAAGAACCTTAAGCTCTTCGCGGCAGCATGAAACAAGCTTTGATTTTACCTCAGTTGCAGTAATCACTTTTATTGCCGCTTGGCTATCAATGTAAAAGGTGATATCAGCTCGTGGTATCGCAATCATTGATACCTTTTTAGCAGCTGTTGTCACTGCCAGGACCTCCGCTTGGAAGACGCTACTGTAGTTTGGAAGCCTAAGCGAGGCGGTTAACTTGAGAGATTCAGAATAGAAGCGTGCCCCTACACCAGTGTCCATTTTAGAGCCATCAGTATAGATAGCTATTGACGATTCACTGGAGTATGGTATATTATCTATCCATTCCTCTCTGCTTGGGATGTCAGCCTGGAATGGTTTATGAAAATCAAGTTCGGGTATTTTATAGTATGCTGTACTACTATGACCAATAACTTTATGAAGGATCTGGGCATGTCCTATGGAACTGTTTATCCAGACTTTAGTTTGACTAACTCTCAGGGCACTTTTGGCCGCAGATTCTTGAACAAAGAGGTCTAGGGGAATTAGATTGAGTATAACTTCCAGTCCCGCAGTTTGAGTGGATCTCATTGCTCCCGTAATGCCAGTGCACGCAAGCCTTTGAACTTTTGTCAAAGTTTTCAGGTTCGTGCTCTTTTCTAAAGCTTTCCACCATACCAAATTACCATAGGTTAGTATTGGTCTAATTATTGCCGAATACATACATCTGATAATTTTAGGGTTTGGTCCCCAGGTTTTCCCGAAAATTCTATTGCAGGAGTAAAAGGCAATCGATGCCTTTTTGAATCTATCTTTGGTGTTCGTTCAGGCCCCAGTGTAGTTTTTTATCTAAGATCACACCGAGATACTTTGCGTAATCAGAGATTTTAAAAGGGCAGCCTTCAATTGAAGGGATTTTAAAGTCAGGTATTTTGCGCTTGTTAGTAAATAGCACTAGTTCTGTTTTAGCTGGATTAACTGTCAGCCCACAGTTCCTAGTCCATTTGCTTACCAACGAGAGGGCGTATTCGGTTTGTTCACTGATAGTGGGTAGGAACTTGCCAGTCGTTAGTAATGCAAGATCATCAGCGTAGGCTATTATCTTTACTCCACTTGATTTCAATTTAGAGAGGATGCCGTTCATGACAAGAACCCAAAGTGGCGGTGAGAGAACTCCACCCTGAGGGGTGCCTCTGGATGTGGTCACTCTCACCCTTTCTAGTATGACGTCACAATATACAATATAAAATTTAATTCAAGTCGCTAAAGTTATTGGTTCGTGAGATATTTTAGGTTAACCAACATTTTCAATTTTTTTGAGAGACCTGTCTGCATCTTTCTGCATTATTATCCGTAGGTATAACAAAATTTATTTGAAGTCGATATCTCGTCTGGTTCTTGAGATAATGGAGACGAAAAAGGCATTCCGAACGTACAGCCGTACAAACTTACGGACACACGCACGCACAGACATCTCTCTAAACATCTTTTACTTGGATTCTAGGAATCTTAAAGCGTCGAGAAATGTCAACATTTTCAATTCGACAAATCATACCGATTACAAAAGCTTAGCTTCCTATGGGAAGTTTTAAACACAAACGTAGAATAAAACATAATGAAATACGAATACAAATTAAATTACAAACAAATGAATAAAACATATAATAGTCTAAGAGCCGGCAGCAAATTTTGGGAGTGGAGTGATAACCAAAATATATATACATGTATGTGTAGATATACGCAACATTATGCGTAGGGTGGGATTTTGGAGTCGAAGTGATAACCACTCAAATGGATATAATATAAACAATAGGGGATGGTGCCCTGATGTCAGAAAAGTGTGTCCAAGACGTTTTACTTTCAGCCTTCCCCTTGCCAGACGCATTTTAACACTTTTTAACAGAATTTTTCAACTTTAATCCTTTAATAACTTATTTCCTATTAACCATAACCAAAACAATCATATACCAAAATATCAGAAGATTTCCAATACGTTTTCTTTTCAGTCTTATGCTTGCCAGAAAACCCTAAAGAAAGAATGCACAAAAACCACGCTTTCCTTTAAAGCATAACAATTGTATTTTATTTAAAAAAAAAAAATATTGAATCACATGACATAAAATTGAATGAAATTTTGAAATTGAAAAAAGTTATTTAGAATTTAAGTTGAAAAATTCTGTTAAAAAGTGCTAAAATGCGTCTGGCAAGGGAGAGGCTAAAAGGAAAACGTCTTGGACATACTTTTTAAGAATCAGTAAAATTTGTCTGATGTTTTGGTATATGATTCTTTTGGTTATGGTTAACAGGGAAAAGTAATTAGGGATTTAATTTGCAAAATTCTTTTAAAAAGTGTTAAAATGCGTCTGGCAAGGGGAAGGCTGAAAGCAAAACGTCTTGGACACACTTTTTTGACATCAGGGCACCATCCCCTTTTGTTTATATATCCATTTAAGTGGTTATCACTTCGACCCCAAAATCGAAAAAATGACCATTTTCGAACGCTTACCCCCGCCCCCGGCTGAAAAAAAACCTGCCAGACGGTTGAATTTGGCATAATGTTGCGTATATCTACACAGTACACATACATGTATATATATTTTGGTTATCACTCCACTCCCAAAATTTACTGCCGGCTCTTGGTCTATAAGTGCATAGTGTACTTGTTTTAAAAATATTCTTTTTAGTGTCAAAATTAAAGAGGTTTAAGTTCAAATTTAAAAGTTAAGACACAAGAGTAAATGGCTCATGCATGCCATAGTAAATACGGTGCATTAATTACACCTAAAAAGGCCAAAATCCCTTATGTGTTTTGCTATAAGTATGGAATGATTATGAAGATAGTAATAACGAGGAGCTGTTTTAATGCAATTACACGAAATGGTCAGTTTCTGGCATTTGCTAATGTTGAGCTCTAAGAAATGTTTGGCACCCCTGGTTGAGAAACTGTCGAGATCTGTTTGGAAGAGAGATACGTCTTCATGAGTTGCAATGATTTTGACTGTATGACTACCTTGGGGAACACCAGAAATGACTCGAATAGGATTGGAAAGAGTGGAGCATCGGACATAATATTCACGATTTTCAAGATAAGTGGTAATCCATTTCAGGAAAAGAGGTTCAAAACTTAAGGAGAAGAGTTTGAAGACTGTTAAGATTATGAGAAATTTTGTCAAACGCTTTGCTGAAATCAATGGAGACCATATCAATTTCATTCCACTTTTCTAAGGCTCTTAGAGTGAATGAAAAGAAATCTACAGGGTTTGTGGTGGTAGATCTATTTTTTAAGGAGCAGTGCTGTGCTGGTCTAGTTAGAGATTTGCTATGGAAGCTGAGGAGTTTATATAGAACGCTTTCGAAATTTTTTGGGATTTGAGAAAGTTTAGCAATTGGTCTATAGTTTTTTTTTTGGATTTGAGAAAGTTAAACAATTCGTTTTTCCTCGGTTTTAAACCGAGTGTTTGCAAACAACGTGCAGCCGATACCTTCTGAAGAAACTAATCCCCGAATCCGCACCGCACCTCCCAGTAAAGATGAGATCGTTGCCGCAATTAAAGCACTTAAGAATAACAAAGCGGTAGAACTTGATGGAATTCCCGCAGAGCTTTTACAAGCAGCCCCAACGTTATTAAGCAAACTGCTTCATCCGCTCATAAAAGAAATCTGGACCACCGAAAGCTTTCCCCATGAGCGGAAGAAGGGAATTATCGTCAAGCTCCAAAAAAAAAGGAGATCTTACAAAGTGCGAAAACTGGAGAGGAATTCGCGTTCTACCAACCGTTGCCAAAATAGTAGCAAAAGTTGTACTGGAAAGCATCAGAGAACACCTTGAGGCCACACTCGATGCCGAACAAGCAGGATTCCGCGCTGGATCCTCCTGTATTGATCATATTAACACCCTGCGGATCATTATTGAACAGTGCAATAAATATCGATCACCACTACACCTGCTGTTCATCGACTTCGAGAAGGCCTTTGATAGCGTTAACAGGGAGTATATCTGGTTAGCTTTGCGGAGGAGAGGCATCCCAGAAAAACTAATTGCTATTATTAAAGCAGCATATTATGGATCCAAGTGTCACGTTCTGCACGATGGTAGGTTGTCAGATGACTTTGAAATCCGAAGCGGAGTCAGACAGGGCTGTATTCTGTCGCCAATATTGGTGATAAGCGATGTACTGCGCTCAGCTCTGCCAGGTAGCGGAGGGATCCAATGGACTTTGACCTCCTATTTAAAGACGATGATTGCTTACTCACTCATAGGATCATGGATCTTCATCAAATGACAGCAAGTGTGGAGAGAGAAGCAGAAGTTTTGGGGCTGAAAATTAATTCCGGCAAAACAAAAATGATCAGCCTCGGAACCCGACCATCCTCGCAAACAAATATTATCTCGCAACCGGTGGAAAAAGTGGAGAGCTTTCAATACCTTGGAAGCAGCATCGTTTCAATCGAAGGCGGAACCGAACAAGACGTCATCTGCCGCATCGGCAAAGCAAAAGCGGCGTTCGATATGCTGTCAAAAATTTGGAGGAATAACTCTATCAGCTTAAGAACAAAACTACAACTGTTTCGCACAAATGTCGAATCTGTGCTTCTTTATGGGTGCAGCACTTGGAAGGTTACTTCAGCCATAACCAGAAAGCTGCAAACCTTCGTAAATAGATGTCTTCAAAACATCCTAAGGATTTTTTGGCCAAACCGTATTTCAAATGAGGTCTTCATAGAAGAACAGGTCAACCTATAGAATCTATAATACGAAGACGTAAGTGGCAATGGATTGGACATATGCTTCGAAAAGGTAACGACTGCATTGCAGCCCAAGCAATGCAGTGGAATCCGCTCACACAAGAAGGAAGAAGAGCTGAACGACCGAGAAGCACATGGCGCAGGACAGTCGAGGTGGAATCAGCGTCACTAGGCAAGAGTTGGAGGGAGCTGAAACACATCTCCGGAAACCGTACACGATGGCGCGTAGGCGTAGTAGAGGCCCTATGTCCCTTGAGGGCCCTTTCACACCAAACGAATCCGAATCAATCAGAATCACTCTGAATCAAGTTGAATCTGATTCGTCATCTCCACTCTTTCACACCAGCTGAATCAACCTGAATCATAAATCGCACTATTTTCTTTAACTTTTAAAATTAATAAACTCCACGTCCATCTCGTATGGTTGTTGATTCAAGAATCAAGAATCAAGGAATCCGACAGGTTGAATCAAGTGCGACCTCGAATCAAACCTGATTGAACCAGATTCGTCCGGTCTGAAGGCGGGAGAAGAATCCCTTCACATTTAAACGGAGCGCTCGAAGCCGAATCTTGGTCAATCAGATTCAACTTGATTCGGAGTGATTCTGATTGATTCGGATTCGTATGGTGTGAAAGGGCCCTAAGGGGTTCCCAGCGGACTTAACAGGTCGGTCTGAGGACCTAAGTAAGTAAGTAAGTAAACAATTCGTCGAAAGAAGGATTTGGGATCGTTGATAAGCTTAGCTTGAGTTTTATGTAAATCTTCTTGGTAGAGAGAACTGTATAGATCGTTGAACAAGCACCAAGGAGTAGTCAGTTGTACGTTGAGAGCGTAGGAATATTTACTAACTATCAAGTTGATAAGCTTCGTGAAACCGACACTAAAATTTAAAAGAAAATTAAGATCTTTATAGAGTGCTGAGATATTTTATAGCCAACCGAACTTTACATAGATTCAAATTTTGATTTATTATACATAAAAGAATACATCATTAATAGCAAAATTTAAGAGCAGAGTATTAAAATGACTCCTGATTTGGCAATTAAAGGGTTGGAGAAAGAACTTTAAGTTTAACTTGATAAGACATACTTTGAAGATCAATACAAATCCATGTGATAAACTGAGGAGGAAACCCAATTTCCTTCAGCATAAATGTGATGATGTCATGAGAAAGTTGGGCAAAAGCTTTGGAATAATCAGTGTAATTACAGTTAAGCTCCTGACCGAGTTGTAAGGTATTTAACCACTCATGCAAAAATGCAAGTAGATTAGTAATTGTCCAATGTTTTAGCATAAAACCATGTTGTTGGTAACATATATTATTCTTGCAGTTTAAATTTAAACTATCATACAAAACTTGTTCAAAAAGTTTGGGAACACAGGATAGTTTAGATATTAGTCTATATTTACTAATGTCAGATTTGTTACTTATATTAAAGACTGGTGTAAAAATGCCTTCTTCCACACGGCTTTGAATTTATTTGTGCTTAGCGAAAAGGAAAGATACTAATACTGATATCTGGTCCAGACGAGTATTCATCTTTAAGTAAGGCCAAGTTACTCGCAGTTACTCTTCTAGTTTTACAGGAGTGTCAATGAAAGATTGCTAAAAGTTGTTAGCAAACGCTTAATACATTTCTGGAGTACTAATACTAACTAAGTTATCTTTATTATAAGCTAAATTTACTAGATAGTCATCAAATTTTATTTTTGTATTGACGAATTTCCAAAAAAGCTTTTAGGATGAAGATGTCAATACATTGTAAAAGTATGAAACTGCAAGGTCAATATCATTTCAAATTGGTACTTTCTCAATGCCAAAAGAAGATCAGAAATCTCCCAAAAATTAGTTATCCTAAAATCAATAGAATATGAAGGGGTTTCGAATTAATTTTACATTTGAATTTCGTTAAAAATGTTTATCCGTTTTTGAGATATGGAATATTGAAAAAAGAAAATATGTTTCTTAAGAATCTAAATGAATAAACTCGAGCTCAAATGGTCCAGGTTGTGGAAGCGAGGATAGATTGACGAACGAAATTTTTTAGTCACCCGATACAAAATTGCGAAATATTAAGTGTTCTTATAATCATCATAGATTTGTTTTTGGGAGTCCAAAACTTGCCCTGCAGTATTTGATATGTAGGACATCAACAGTTGAAAATATCAAAGGTAAATATAAACGAGTTTTAAGCGAATTGAAAACAATCTAAAATTTTCCTGACATGTGGGGTGTTTGAATATACAAATTGCAGAAAATACTCAAACTTTTTCAATGGTGTCATTTTCAAATTGTCCTGATGAGCTAAGAATTTAAATTCAGGACTCGCAACAAAACAACTTTTGCCATAAAATAAAACCCTTAGGCAATTATTATTGTTCCATAGTTTGAGTGGTAATAATTTTTACAAAATATCAACGCATTAGACATCTGACACAAGATTGACTTTCTCATTAAAAACTCATTAGAGCCCAACACAAAAATCTAAGACTTTGATACTCAGACTGACAGAAAGTACATTCAATAACATTTTGCCATCAAACTGAAAGAGTGTTGTAATTTTATAAAAAGTTTATTAATCTCCACAAAATCGAAATAATAAGTCGATTTTCTCTGCTTTAATATTAATGATTTTCCCATGGTCCATGGAATCATCCAACAATGTACCGAACCCAACCGAATTGACTATTTATTTAGCCTCCAAGAGGCCTATTATCGTCTTGCTTCTTATTTATTTATGGATAGATACTCATGTACAAAGCCTACTAAAGGATACATCCAATCTCTCTCTCTCTCTCTCTGTGCTAATGAATCCCCATTAAGGCCAATAAAATAAATGGTTATGTCTGATTAAACTTGACTCTGGCTCAGATAAATACAAAATATTCTTCTTCTTGTGCACAGAGAAGAGGGAAAAACAACAACAAAAAAGGACGAAAGGACATTTAACAAGTTAAGTAGAGGTAATGAATTAATATTGCAATAAGAAGTATGCTTTACAATGGATTTATAAAATCGTGTGTCAAGCTTCTTGGATATGGCGAATTTTATTTGTGAGAAATCAAAACTGAAGATTTCAAAAAAGGCATCTCTTATGATGTCCTTGAAAAGTTAAAAATGTTTCATAAATTTTAAAATTAAGTTTAAATAAATATTTGGTAATACAGAATGGAGATACCACTTTCCCTAAAAATTTGATCTTAGTGATAATATCGTCAGCTTTTATAAATGTATAGCTTCCCTTTCAACGTATAACCACCTTATGATGGTGAACTTTTAGTTCGTTTTTAATACGAAATTTTCACAGAAAAAGTTCTAGTGACAATTTTCTTCAAAATTCATACATAAGAAGGTTCCGAGAAGTGATTTTAATCGGATGGGGTTTCAAGTTTTATATGAAAAATTGTCAGAATTCTCTGACAAAGTGTAAAATACAAGCTTATAACCTTCATTTTTAATAAAGATGAAGGTGCCAAATAGTTTCAAAAAATAAAATAAATTGTTATTAACTTCCTTCTTGGTGGAATGAAGAACTGTCCAGCCTTAGGAAAATGGCGAGGACAATTTTCAATATCTGCCACAAACATAAGTTTTACCAACCGTATAAAGACTCTCTTAAAATTTACAAGCCAAAAGACAAGGCTGGAGAGAATACTGTCAATCAATCGAAGACATAAAGGACTCTGCAAGGCTCAGCAAAGTTTTATCGAAGAAACATTGTAATCCTTCATTTCTAAAAAAGCCTGATGGAACCTGGACAGCCTCTCCAGCCGAATCTCTTGAGTTACTGATGAAGACGCACTTTTCGGGTTGCGAGAGTGATAACCCCGAACCGCTTGAAACCGCCGAGCTCAACGTAGATCATGTGGAGCAAGTCAATTCCGTTATAACCAGAGAAAATATTTTGTGGGCCATCAATACTTTCTCTCCATATAAATCCCCAGGCATGGATGGCATACTGCCAGTTATGCTTCAAAAGTTGCATGATGTGGCAGCTCCATGGCTGGAACAAATTTTCAAAGGATGCCTCCTTCTCAAACCTGTGCCCATGTCGTGGAGACAGGTCAAGGTAGTTTTTATCCCGAAAGTGGGTAGGCGTGGTCACGAATCCGCGAAGGATTTCAGACCAATAAGCTTAACATCTTTTGTGCTTAAAACCTTGGAGCGCATTTTTGATTACAATATTAGAGAAATCCTAGATGGACGACCTCTCGAAAGCTCTCAGCATGCTTATCTTAAGGGCAAATCTACGGAGACTGCCCTCCATGAGGTAGTGCGTACTGTAGAAAAAACAATCCATTATAAAGAATTTACTCTTGCCACCTTCTTAGACATAGAAGGTGCTTTTAACAACGTCCTTACCGAATCCATAGAAGAATCGCTCGTGAAGTTCGGTGTAGAATACTTCTTTCGAGAATGGATTATCTCCATGCTCAGTGGTAGGAAGATTCAAGCCACTCTAGGCAATACAACCGCAACAAAACACGTAAGTAGGGGAACACCCCAGGGTGGTGTCCTTTCGCCTCTTCTGTGGCTTCTGGTCATGGATACAATTCTCGTTAAATTAGAGAGATGTGGAGTGAAGGCGGTAGCCTATGCGGATGATTTGGTGCTATTGGTGTCAGGAAAGTACACCTCTGTGATTAGTGAAATCACGGAGTCAGCTTTGAAGAAAGTTAGCAGCTGGGCCACTAGTTGTGGTCTAGGAGTTAACCAAAGTAAAACTGAACTGATGCTCTTTACCACCAATACTAAAGTACCGCCCTTCACGCTACCTCGACTTAACGGTCAAATCCTATCATTGTCTTCCAGTGCAAAATATTTGGGAGTTATACTCGACCCTAAATTAAACTGGAAACGAAATATTGAAGTGCGGGTTAAGAAGGCCTGTGTTGCCTTCTACGCCTGCAGCAAAACTTTCGGCAAAAAGTGGGGACTTCAGTCGAAGATGATTTTATGGACGTACACAGCCGTAGTACGTCCAATCTTAACTTATGGTTCGATTGTGTGGTGGCCTGCTCTTAGCAAAGCCTATAATATCGGTAAGCTAAAGAAGGTTCAGAGAACAGCTTGCGTGGGCACCACAGGGGTCATGTATACTTGCCCAACGGACGCCTTAAACGTTATTTTGGATCTTTTTATTAAATACATAGTTTCCTGCAGCGCTATTAGGCTGAAGGAATCAAACAGTTGGTTGTCAAAACCTTATTGTTTAAGAATGCCAAACATCAGATAACGCACCCTAAATTATAAGAAGCATACATCATATTTTAATTTTCTCTTTTTTTGTATATTGTACATCATTTACAATTTATATATACATACTTATACTTGTACTTGCAATTTTCTTTTACAAACTAAAATACTGGTTTTTGTGTATTCTCTTTCATTTCCTTACCTTACTTTTATAATTCTAACTAAGCTTAACAATTTTGTTCTTAGATTCTGAATTCAATCGCCAACGAGATCGGTTGGTGTTGCAAGCAAAATACATATATTCAATCACAATACTACATTTAACAGATAACAAGTCACATTCTAAATCAATTACAAATCACAGTACAGTACAATAAAAAATTATAACGTTGTTTTGGAAGACAAGTGTTTTTTTTTTCTTTTATTTTAAACAAGAACACAACACATAGGAGACACAGAGCAGTTTTGTCAAATCAAATTGGAACGTGGTAACAGTAATTTAGAAACCCTAACAAATTAAAATCAATTACAATTATTACCAATTACATTTACTAAACAAAATTTACACATTACACAATCAAATCCACATACATCATTTTTTTTTTATGCTAAACCAAATCATTTTATGGTCCTTCGAGCCGGATATATAAAAATCAGTGCCATTAGTTTTTGATTAAACAAATCAAATTAATCAAAAATAGTTACAGTGCCGTGCGAAATTGACATTTTTTTTTTGGTATAAATTTTATTCGGGTTTTGGGTGACCTTATGTAAATAGAGGTTACTTAGAGGAACTTTATGCCGTTATTTTTCAAACAGTGCAAACATCAGTTTTATAACACTGTACCGTATTATATTATATTTTTTATCCAGTTCGTTGTGTCGAATTTTAATAAAGAAATTTATTAAATTGAATAAATTTATTCACACATTCATAGGCATACAATTAAAGACAAATTTGCTATAGTGCGGTTGCGACTTATAAGACATTTTTATTTTTTTTCTATTCATAATGAATAAAATCATTGCTAAGCGTGGTCGTGCAAAAGGCTGTATAACACTCACAGCTTCGTATGCATCGTCGATTCCTATTGATACAACAATTAGTACATTAGAATTTAGACTTGAAAGATTAACTGAATCATGGAAAGAATTCGTAGCATTGCAAGATGAACTTTTAGATTATTCTGACAAAGAAAATTACGTTGACCGCGAACATGAATATGCCGAATATGAGGCAAAATATTTTGAAACTCATGCCTTACTTTCTGATGCAATTCTTTGCAAATCAAAAACATCAGAATGTCATAAAATTGTGCCTCAAGGTTATCATACACCATCGGAAGATTCGGATTTGGTAATCGCTCACAAGTCTATAAAGTTACCACGAATCACAATCGAACCTTTCTCGGGCGAATATAAAGATTGGCCGACATTTCGAGACATGTTCACGGGAACTGTCGATTCAAATCATACGATTACGAACACTCAAAAGCTTCATTTTTTAAAATCGTTTCTTCGAGGAGAAGCCGCGAATCTTCTCAAGCATATTAGATGTTCGGAAAACAATTATGTGGAGGCTTGGTCAAAATTAGAACAACGCTACGATCAGAAACATCTTATTGTCCGTTCGTTTATTCAGTCGTTTTTGTCGCTACCGTCGGCGTCGTGCAATGCGACAAATCTTCAATCGCTTCGTAAGATCACCAATGGGGCTGATGAAGCCATACGGGGTCTTAAGGCTTTAGACTCCAGTTCACGAGATCCATGGCTCATTTACCTGCTTCTGCAAAAGGTAGATCAAGACACTAAGAAGGCTTGGGCTGAAGAAGTTGGCTCAAAGGATGATTCAACTATAGATGAGCTTCTTGAATTTCTTCAAACCCGTTGTCAGTGTTTTGAATCATGCAGTTCTTTTTCATCTTCCATCAGCACTCGGGCCGTTCGTACGCATTTTGTAAAATCTACCCCAAGTTGCCCTAAGTGTCAAGATAATCATTTGCTTTCAAGTTGTCCGAAATTTACATCACTAAGCATTGACTCTCGTTGGGAATTCGTTAGGAACAATTCACTCTGTTTCAATTGCTTGCGTTCGGGGCATGCTTATAATAATTGTCGCCTCACGGTTCGTTGTCACAAGTGTCACTCTCGTCATCATTCCCTTCTCCATACTTCTCAATCTCAAAATTCTACTCAATCAATATTTCAAACCTCAAATCAAAATTCAAATGCAGCTTCACATTCAAATCTTCGGTCCAATTCTTCTGAAAATCCGATTCCACATTCTTCGAATTCACTAATCGCAAATCATTCAATCTCATTCAAACATAAACACCAAGTTTCTACAATTCTACCAACAGCTCTAGCTAGGATTCAGGACAAGCAAGGAAGTTACCAAATCATGCGCATTCTTCTCGACTCAGGTTCTCAGGTGTCATTTATAACTGAGCAAGCTGCTCAAAGCCTAGGACTTCCTCGCAAACGTGTGAGAATTCCAATAGTAGGAATCGCTTCTAAGTCTGCTGGCGTAACCAACGGGTTATGCAGCCTTAATATTGTTTCTTGCTACAGCTCTGAATCAATTGATATCAACTGCTTCGTATTGCCAAACATCACTTCATCGCTTTCACCATTACCAGCAAACCAAATTCTACCAAAATTCATCGACTCAAATCTTGCTGATCCTAAGTATCATCAAAGTGGCCCAATCGATATTCTGATAGGGGCTGATAGAGTTTTTAATATCATTACGGGAGCTGCTAAAATCGAAGAAGGTGGATTCCTTACTTCGATTCCAACCATTTTTGGCTGGGTAATCGCTGGTTGTAATTCGCAGCCCCCAGGAATTCAGATTCTTCACACTCGTTTAAATCAGGATCTAGAATTCGATTTAGAAAAGTTTTGGAAACTTGAGGAAGTATCCAACGAGCAATCAATTTCTGTCGAGGAGCAATTGGCAGAAGAAAACTTCGTCAAAAATCACACTCGTTGTCAAGATGGCAAATATGAAGTAGAACTTCCGTTCAAACCTTCGACAAATTTCGATTACGGAGATTCTTTCGGCACCGCTTTAGCTCGTTTTCATTCCATTGAACGGAAATTCAATTGGAATCCAATTCTTAAATCGGAATATTCAAAATTCATGAATGAATATATTTCTCTTCGACATATGGAAGAAATCCCATCTAACGAAATTCAAAAATCAAATTCTTCGAACTACTATTTGCCGCATCACGCAATCTTCAAAGAAGATAGTAGTACTACGAAAATCCGTGTCGTATTCGATGCGTCTGCAAAAACTCGTGATTCACAATCTCTAAACGAAACTCTTCTTGTGGGTCCTACTATCCAGCGCGATATATTTTCAATCTGCTTAAGATCTCGTCAACATGCCTACCTAATGACAGGAGATATTGAGAAAATGTACAGGCAAATTTGGGTTGCTCGAAAACACACAGATTTTCAAAGAATTGTCTGGCGTGAAAGCCCTAATGAACCATTAAAACATTTTCGTCTTCTCACCGTTACATACGGAACAGCTGCTGCTCCATTTTTGGCTGTCCGAGTTTTAAAACAGCTAGCTGCTGATTCTTCTATAAGTCATCCTCGAGCATCAAAAATTCTCTTGGAAGATTTTTACGTTGATGATGTCATAACCGGCTCAGATACTATTGATGATATCATATCTCTTCGGATGGAACTAGTCCAACTTTTGAAATCAGCTGGACTTAATCTACGAAAGTGGACTACGAACTGTTGGCCACTGCTGATCTCCTTACCAGAGGATCAGCGAGAACTTTCACCAGTAGACTTTGAAGAATCGAATTCTGTCAAGGTCTTGGGTTTACAGTGGTGTCCGTCAAAAGATGTCTTTTCATACAAGGTCAAATTTAACCCGTCGAATATATGCACAAAACGTCACATATTATCAGAAGCTTCAAAAATCTTCGATCCGTTGGGATTTCTCGCGCCGGTCATCATAGGAGTCAAAATCTTGCTTCAGGAGCTCTGGAGAAACGAAATAAATTGGGATGAAGAAGTTCCAGACTACTTATCGCAACAATGGAACTCTATAAGGAACGAGCTACCCATCGTCGAATCTTTAGCTATACCGCGAATCATGCTACAAAAACAACGTTATTGGGAACTGCACGGCTTCTGCGATGCATCTTTGGATGCATACGCAGCAGTGGTCTATTGTCGAAACGTCAAATCTGATAATTCCATCTCTGTGACTCTCGTCGCAGCAAAATCTAAAGTCGCTCCATTAAAGGTTTTGCCTCTTCCAAGGCTTGAGTTGTGTGGAGCCTTATTACTTGTTCGATTGATAAACAAAATCAAGCTCTCTTTACAGGTTACAGATGTGAATGTATTTGGGTGGACTGACTCATCAATAGTTCTGCATTGGTTGGCCGCTGCTCCAAAGAAATGGTCGGTATTTATTGGAAACAGAACATCCGAAATCCTCACATCTATGCCTTTTAAATCGTGGAATCATGTACGATCAGCCTCTAATCCCGCAGATGCCGCTACAAGAGGATTATTGCCATCAATATTGAAAAAAACTAGTATCTGGTGGGAAGGTCCCGGATGGCTAAGTAAAGACCGAGACCAATGGCCTTCATCAAGTTATAGCCCAGATGACATCGAAACTCAGTACCTGGAAGAGCGTAAGACAAACACAATCGCCAAGGTATTTCTCTTAAATCATAATTCAAAACTTCCATTCGAAATAATCATAAATAACTCCTCAAGTTGGTTGAAGGTAGTTCGAGTAGCAGCTTACGTGTTTCGTTTTACCAAAAACTACTTTTTACCTAAAGAACTTCAGAAATTAGAGCCACTTTCTACTATCGAATTATCCTTTGCTAAAATTCAAATCATAAAATATGTTCAATTGTCTTTGTTTAACTCAGAAATTCAATGCTTAAAATCTAAGAAAGAACTTCACTCGAAAAGCAGACTCAGAGGTTTAAATCCTTTTATCGATTCATCAGGTGTTCTTCGTGTCGGCGGTCGGTTAGAATATTCGAATTTGACCTATTCTGAAAAACACCCCATAATCTTGTGCAAATCCCACAGAATTGCTAAATTAATTGCGGTCTTAACACATAAAAATCATTTACATGCCGGTGCCTCACTTCTCTTTGCTTTAATCAAACAAAATTTTTATATCCTCGGTTGCAGAAATCTTGCTCGAAAAGTGGTTCGAGAATGCATTGGCTGTATTCGTCAACAAAAAGCAACAACGAAACAACTTATGGGAAATCTTCCGTCGGATCGCATCCGGTATGCTCGACCATTCAGTAGAGTTGGCTGCGATTACGCAGGGCCTATAACGCTTCGTTTAAATCGAGGTCGGAACCCTAAATTTGTAAAGGCCTACATAGCTCTCTTCGTTTGCTTTGTAACAAAAGCAATGCACATCGAGTTAGTCGGAGACTTAACTTCAACCGCTTTTTTATCAGCTCTAGATCGCTTCGTTGCCCGCCGAGGCAAACCGTCTGAGATTTGGAGCGACAACGGTACTAACTTTGTTGGTGCTAAACGTCTACTCAACGAAATGTACAAACTTCTCTGCAGTCAACAACACAATAACATCATCATTGATCACCTGGCCAAGGACAACGTCGAATGGAAATTTATCCCACCATCTTCCCCACATTTTGGAGGATTATGAGAGTCAGGGGTTCGATCCGTCAAATTGCATCTAAAACGAGTAATAGGCGATACAAAACTTACCTATGAAGAGATGTATACTCTATTAGTAAAAATCGAAGCTCTTCTTAATTCTCGCCCAATGTGGCAAAATTCCGATGTTGACCCTGTTGCCCTTACACCCGCTCATTTTTTGATCGGGGAACCCTATACTGCTGTTCCTCAACCTGATTTATCTAAAAATTCTATTTCAGTTAAGACTAACTGGTCTCTTTTGCAGGCGATGGTTCAAGGTTTTTGGAAACAGTGGCATTCCGAGTTCCTTACTTCACTACAACACCGATCAAAATGGCAAACTCCACAGAAAAACCTGGAAGTCGACGATGTTGTCCTACTAAAGGAGCCGAATATACCACCATCCAAATGGTTATTAGGACGAATCATCCAAACGCACCCTGGAAAGGATGACAAGTGTAGGGTTGTTACAATTCGGACTAAATTCGGAGACTACGTTCGTCCTACAATTAAAGTCGCTCGCTTATGTTCAGAAAGCCCATAAGCTTTCAGGAGGGGGCTGGATGTTTAAGAATGCCAAACATCAGATAACGCACCCTAAATTATAAGAAGCATACATCATATTTTAATTTTCTCTTTTTTTGTATATTGTACATCATTTACAATTTATATATACATACTTATACTTGTACTTGCAATTTTCTTTTACAAACTAAAATACTGGTTTTTGTGTATTCTCTTTCATTTCCTTACCTTACTTTTATAATTCTAACTAAGCTTAACAATTTTGTTCTTAGATTCTGAATTCAATCGCCAACGAGATCGGTTGGTGTTGCAAGCAAAATACATATATTCAATCACAATACTACATTTAACAGATAACAAGTCACATTCTAAATCAATTACAAATCACAGTACAGTACAATAAAAAATTATAACGTTGTTTTGGAAGACAAGTGTTTTTTTTTCTTTTATTTTAAACAAGAACACAACACATAGGAGACACAGAGCAGTTTTGTCAAATCAAATTGGAACGTGGTAACAGTAATTTAGAAACCCTAACAAATTAAAATCAATTACAATTATTACCAATTACATTTACTAAACAAAATTTACACATTACACAATCAAATCCACATACATCATTTTTTTTTTATGCTAAACCAAATCACTTATGGTCACAGCAACACAACGAAATTGATTCTCTCAGATATTATCTCGGTAGACACTGACTACTGCACTCCTACTTTGAGCCTTAGTAAGGGTTTTAAGGTCATTTTCCCATCCAGAGAAGATTGGGAGGATGACATCGTGTCGATAGGTTTCGATACAACCATCTTTACTGACGGCTCAAAGATGGAGTGCGGAGTTGGTTCTGGGATCTTTTCTGAGTCCCTAAATGTAGCTAAATCCTTTAGGCTTCCTGACTTTGCTAGCGTTTTTCAGGCTGAACTGCTGGCAATTAGGGAGGCATGTAAGATACTTAAACAAAGCCCAAACCAAAACCGAAATGCGGCTATCTTCACAGACAGTCAGGCAGCTATCAAAGCCATTAACTCGGCTACATCCTCATCCAAATTGGTCCAGCAATGTCGCGATGAGCTTGCGAGCCTGAACATTAACCTCGGTGTCACCCTGATCTGGGTTCCGGGCCATAGTGGTATCGTGGGAAATGAACGGGCTGACGAGCTAGCCAGGCAAGGATCGGCCCTTCATAGCTCACTTGCGGAAATGGTTAACATTCCTCTTGGTGCTATGAAGGGTAAAATCTTTTCCATTTACCAAACTGAATCAAACCGAAGGTGGAGCAATTTACCCAACTGCATTATATCTAGGAAGATATGGCCCACCTATAATAAAACCCGTACAAACGATCTTCTATGCAGGCCAAGGCATAGCCAGGATTGTTGCGGTTTGTACCGGACATTGGCATATAGGAGTTCATGCAGAGAAGTTGGGTATCTCTTACAACACCTTTTGTCGTAGTTGTAGCGACCAAAGAGAAAGTGAAACGATAATCCATTTCCTCTGCAAATGTCTTGCTTTGGCAAGCACTAGAATTAATTGCTTTGGGAAAGCATTAGAGACCTAATCTTTTTTCTCAATGCGACAAAATGGCTCTAACATAATCGCTATGAAGCTTCTCTATAAATCTTTTCCTTTCTATCACAGGTCAAACGAGTTTTGGTATCAAAACGGCGCACTACAGCGCTAATTGGATCTCAGGCTAGGTTGCCTTGAGATCGCCATTTCTACCTACCTGAAATTTGTTTGTATCGAATATTTTACAAACCATGAAATTTTACTCGTAACTTGCAATAGACTTAAATTACAACAAATAAGGATTTATACACCTAATGAACCAGCACACTTCTTGGAAGTTAATTTTGTGGCAGTAATTCACTTATCTATACAAACTTCATTGCTTTTGTTCATGACCAAGACCATTCATCAATGTTACCTATTGATTTCACATCATGCAACCTTCCAGTCTTCAAACACCTCTTCCCACTATACGGATAAAAAGGTATTTAATATGAAGGTATACTCCAATCTTGTGAAACCAAAATCCCTCCTCAGAAACCCTTGTATATAAAGTCAAAGCTTGCAAAGTCCCTGAATAAAGCATATAGTAATTAAGCATCATCAATGATTCTTTAATGTTGCAAAAGGATACACCAGCGTCCAAACCCAAAGCTGCACAGAAAGGAGAGAGCTAGAGAGGTATTCTAAAATATTTAAAAGATGAAAAACCTTCGCTTCGCAATTTAAAAGTTAAATTTAAATTGAATATTCGATTGAAGACAAAATATTTTAACACGGAAATTAATTCAAATAAGAGCATAAGATTCATTCTCACTTAAAAAAGATACAAAGTCTGTTTTTTTTTTTGTCAGCTTTTAGGTTGTACTTGTTCAAAAATGAGAACCCTTTTTTGTTGACCTCTTTTCAAGTGAATTTTTTCAAGGACGTCTTGAAATTTTTCCTTAAAATTCTTATTTGTCTTTATTTTTGAAAAGATGAACAATTTTGAAGGTGAGTGAGATTGTTTTTGTGTTTGGTTTTGAAGAAAAGGCGATGAGTTTCAAAAAGGACGAAAATATTATATCAGCATTTAACATTTAACTTTGTATTTCTTAATATTTGCTTGGATCTTGTTCGTCTATTAATGTGGTACCTAATTAAACAAAACTTTTGTTTTGTTTGTTTACTGTGTACATTGTTTGGGAAGACTATCTTCGAAGCTAAAAGTTCAATCCCAAAATGTATATTTGTCTTTGAAAGACTATTTTTACATGGACTGATATAAGGGCAAGTATTTATTTTGATATTAAACTTTTTCATAATGAACTTTTCTTTTTCGTTTTTTGAAAAATCATGTTTTGTTTGTGTTTGTAAATGTCAAAATGTATATGTATATGTATTATTATGTAAAATGTAGACAATTTAAGGTTTTTCAATAAGAGGTTTCATTTTGAAAAGCACGATTTTTGAGCAGCTCAATATTGGAGCTGTAATTTTTTTAACATTTAATAAGTAAAAATTATATCATTTTTAAAAAAAGAACAATACTTGCTTAAATAACGCATTCAAATTGTTTTAATCTATCTATATAATTTTGTATACAAAAATGAATTGACGTTGGTTAGTCTCGCTAAAACCCAATTTGGCTAATTTTGTTCTTGAATTATTTGTGAAAGAGAAGGTTTTAAAGGTTTAAGAAACTATGCCAAAGCTCGGAATATGCATACAAACCGCATGTTGAAAAGAGCACAGCAGAACGACATTTGAAGAATTGGCCGAAACAGTTGATAAAAATGTTCAATAATTAAATTAACAACAAAGGAATTGCGTACGAAATTTGTATAGAAGTTTCAAACATTGGATCTAGTGAAATTTATTGCCTTGATTTTCCAAGAAGAACCGGAAAAATTTTCTTAATTTCATTGCTTTTGGCGAGGATAAGACCGAATTGATGTAGCTCTAGCGTTGGCTTTATTTGGAATAGCTGCGACTCTGCTAGAAGGCGGTCAAACTTCACATTCGACCTTGAAACTATCATTAAACATGCAAATCAACGAAACACCAATTACCAACATCGCCAAAAATAGCCCAATGGTCAAGATCGTACAGTTTTGGAAATTGATTGTTTGGGATGAATGCAGAATGGCTCTGGAGGCAGTGGACAGAAGATTAAACGATCTTCATGACAAACAAAATATTTTTGATGGGGCCATAATTGTGTTGTCAGGTGATTTTCGTTGGACTCTTCCAGTTATTCCGCGATCACCTGTTGCTAAAGAACTAAACGCATGCCTAAAATCATCATATTTGTGGCGGTAAGTACTTAAGGTGGCACTACAGACCTGGTGTGAATTATGGCCTTAACCCTTTAACCACTGAAATTGAAATATTGGATATATTTTAATAAGAATTTTGGTTCTAGCAAGATTTCCTGTTTAAGAACACGATTATGAAATCCGTTTGTAAAAAAAAACATTACCTGAAAACACCTTTGAGGAAAAATGAAAGACCGTCTGTGGACGGGATTAATGGGTTAGGTGAAAAAATAAGTGAAATATAAAAAATCTTTTAATTCAAAGTTATTTATTAAACAAATTTATAAAAGAAGGAGGAAGTGAAAGAAAATTGTTATTTAGCTTCGTGTCCTTTCACAAGACATTTGTGATGTCGACACCATAAGCCGTTCCAACGAATTCTGTTGAATAACCTCTTGGAGCTTTTTTAAGTTCCTCGCTATTGTCGGTTGGAAGCTTGCATTGAGGAATCCGATTCACTCTAACAGTTCCAAGACTAAAAAGAGGCTGGGATGCAACCCACACTGATAACTTCCCATCCCGTCTATCGATTTGTCTTGCTTAAAAGTTTGTCTAAATGTATCAATTCTTGCCAAATTTGCGTTCTATTTTTTGTAGATTTTATTTTTTTTATGAAAAAACAGACTGTTGGATTTTTATAAAAAAATTATTGAATATAAAAAACAATATTTTCTGTGAAATAAAATAAGTTTGACTCCAATATTTTTAATTTTTGAAAAGCTATTTGAGCCGAAAATCAATTTTTACCAACTTTTATTAATTTTTTTGTTTAGGTTTTTATTTTTTGTAAAAAAACTGTCGATTCGATTTTTCTCAAAATTTTTCCTTATGTTGAAAACAATATTTCTTATAAGTTAAAATTAGTTAGAAGCCATAATCTCAAATTTTTGAAAAGATATTTAAGTCGAAAATCAATTTTTACCAACTTTTGTTAATTTTTTTTTTTCGGTTTTTAATTTTTTGTAAAAAAACTGTCAATTCTATTTTTTTCAAAATTTTACTGAATGTTGAAAACAACATTTTTTGAAAGATAAAATTAGTTTAAAGCCAATATCTCAAAGTCTTGAAAAGATATTTGAGTCAAAACTCAATTTTTACCAACTTTTTTTTATTTTTTTTTTAAGTTATTATTTTTTGTAAAAAAACTGTCAATTCGATTTTTCTCAAAATTTTATCAGATGTCAAAAACATTATTCTTCATTGCACAAAATTGTTTTTGAAATGAAATCATATTTTAGTCGTAAAATTTTCGAAGTGACAAATTTTTTTTTTCAGTTTTTTTGATTTATAAAAAAAACCGTTAATTGAATTTTTTTCCAAAAATATAATTGTTTTGTATCACGTTACAATATATAATATAAAATTTAATTCAAGTCTCTAGCGTCCTTGGTTCATGAGATATTAAGGGTTAACCAAAATTTTCACCTTTTTTTTAAACTGCTATGGTAAAAAAACCACCCACGCAATTTTCTTGAGAGCCCTTTCTGCATCTTTCTGCCTTATTATCTGTATAACAAAATTTATTTGAAGTCGATATCTCTTCTGGTTCTTGAGCTATGGACGACGAAAAAAACGTCGCGAACGTACGGACGTACAGACGTACGGACGTACGGACGTACGGACGTACGTACACACGCACGCACAGACATCTTTCTAAAAATCTTTTATTTCGACTCTAGGGACCTTGAAACGTCGAGAAATGTCAAAATTTTCAATTTGACAAATCGGACCCATTACAATAACTTCCTATGGGAAGTTAAAAATGCCACGAGCTCTCAAATATACCATTAGTGGAAGGGATGTGTAAAAATTGTCAAAATATAAAATGTGGTTGACAAAATCTGGCAATGTTTGCGACAACCTTATAACAACATTTCCGGTTGCTGCAATGTTTGGGGTATCGGGCAAAATTATGTCATCGTTTTTTGCTCCAATATATATTTCAAACCGGTACGAGTAGCCATTGCTGTCACACAAATATAATAATAACTTAATAATAATAATAAGAATAACTTAACGCCCCAAGGATGTGGTTTGTCTGGCAAATATTGGCATAAATGATGAGCCATTTAAGTTGAACACATTTGTTCGTCGATGCATTAACGAGCATTTTTCGGAACTGAATCAAAGCGTTGAATCAAATAGGTCGAAACTCTTCTTATTCTAAAAATAGGATCATACCCGATATTACCTTTCTTGACCCGCTTTGATTTATCATTGAACGATAAATATTTTTTTATCTGCTCAAATTTGTTTCCAACGGTGTTTCCAGTTTTATTACTTCAGGTGGCAGATCAGTTTTTCCTCTGAATGCAACATCGTTTACATGCAACTGCATGCTCATTTTACGCCACAATATATTTTTGAATTCAGTTGAATCTTCTTCATCTAGCTCGGTTCCTAGATGTCTTCAGTTTCGAGCTCCAAGTTGGGTGAGGTCACTTTCCATTTGTGGGCGCCACCTAATTCGCTGTCTTCCTTTGCTGCGCTGTCCTGTAGACGTTAATTTTAAGACTTTCCAGGCAGAAGCATTGATTTCCATATGCTCTACGTCACCCAGCCATCTCAGCCGTTGGACTTTTATCCTTCTGAATAAGTCTACGCCACTGTTCAGCCCGTACAGCTCGTCGTTCTATCTTCTCCTTCACTCACCTTCTATACATACGGGACCGTAGATTACCCGAAGAACTTTTTTCTTGAAACGACCGGGTGATAAGGATCTTATATACCGGCACTTTGGTGGATCGTGGCTCGAGATGGGGCTTTACTACTCAATTGCTTTCTCAATCCAAAGAAACAGCGGTTAGCAAGAGTAATTCTTCGTTTGATCTCAGCGCTGCGCTGCTAGAGAAAGTTCTTATCTACCTCAAAGTTACGTCTGTCAATGGCGATGTTTTGACCGAGACGTTGATGTTGTCGGTCCTTTCCTTGATGAAAACATGTACCTTGCCCTCATAAAATTCTAGGCCCATATTTTATGCCTCTAACTCAATACTAAAAAGAGGCTGGAATGCAACCCACACTGATAACTTCCCATCCCGTCTGTCGATTTGCCTTGCTTAAAAGTTTGTATCTATTTTTACCAAATTTGCGTTCTATTTTTTGTAGATTTTATTTTTTTTTTATGAAAAAACGGACTGTTGGATTTTTATAAAAAAATTATTGAATATAAAAAACAATATTTTCTGTGAAATAAAATAAGTTTGAAGCCAATATTTTTAATTTTTGAAAAGCTATTTGGGCCGAAAATCAATTTTTACCAACTTTTATTAATTTTTTTGTTTAGGTTTTTATTTTTTGTAAAAAAACTGTCAATTCGATTTTTCTCAAAATTTGTCGTAATGTTGAAAACAATATTTCTTATAAGTTAAAATTAGTTAGAAGAGATAATCTCAAATTTTTGAAAAGATATTTAAGTCGAAAATCAATTTTTTCCAGCTTTTGTTAATTTTTTTTTTTCGGTTTTTAATTTTTTGTAAAAAAAACTGTCAATTCTATATTTTTTTCAAAATTTTACTGAATGTTGAAACCAATATTTTTTGAAAGATAAAAGTAGTTTAAAGCCAATATCTCAAAGTTTTGAAAAGATATTTGAGTCAAAACTCAATTTTTACCAACTTTTTTTTTATTTTTTTTTAGGTTATTATTTTTTGTAAAAAAACTGTCAATTCGATTTTTCTCAAAATTTTATCAGATGTCAAAAACATTATTCTTCGTTGCACAAAATTGTTTTGGAGATGAAATCATACTTTAGTCGTAAAATTTTCGAAGTGACAAATTTTTTTTTTCAGTTTTTTTGATTTATAAAAAAAACCGTTAATTGAATTTTTTTCCAAAAATATAATTGTTTTGTATCACGTTACAATATATAATACAAAATTTAATTCAAGTCTCTAGCGTCATTGGTTCATGAGATATTTAGGGTTAACCAAAATTTTCACCTTTTTTTTAAACTGCTATGGTAAAAAAAACCACCCACGCAATTTTCTTGAGAGCCCTTTCTGCATCTTTCTGCCTTATTATCTGTATAACAAAATTTATTTGAAGTCGATATCTCTTTTGGTTCTTGAGCTATGGATGACGAAAAAAACGTCGCGAACGTACGGACGTACGGACGTACGTACACACGCACGCACAGACATCTTTCTAAAAATCTTTTATTTCGACTCTAGGAACCTTGAAACGTCGAGAAATGTCAAAATTTTCAATTTGTCAAATCGGACCCATTACAATAACTTCCTATGGGAAGTTAAAAAAAATACAATATCATAGTTTCCATGGTTACAGTCTACACCACCGCTAATATTAGACACATTATTCTTAGAAAATGAGGTATCTATATAATATGTGAAGCTATGGTAGTTGTTAAAGGCTAAAAGCTGATAAATTTCCTTTAACCTCGTGCAAGCAATATTTTCCGGTGGTTTAACTTCAACCCTTGCAAATTCAGCGTAGTTATTATGTACAACGCAAATTTATCCATCTTGAAACTATATATAAGAATATATAAATTTATATTGTGTGGTTCAAGCTTGAGCACATAATAACAGTAAACAAATTGAGACACCACACAACCGATACCACAGGTTGAGTGAATTTTGTCGGCTTTTCAACTTCACTTTGAAAAATATTTAGTATTGAGTTCTGGTGGTACAGGTACCTATCTATGTTATTAAGGAAATGGTTTTGCAACTTAAGACTTTTCCCGTTCGTTGTTATGGGATTTGTTGTTAGCCACAAATTTTGTGGAACCTCTATAATTACGACTAACACCAATTTTGACAGGTTTGAGTTTTTTGAAAAAATTACATTTATAATTTTCAGTTTATTAGTTCTATTTTTATTTCTATACGAAAAGAAAAACAAACTCGAAATATTCTAAAACGATGTTTTAGATGTTGACAACGTCTTTGAAGCCCATATTGACGACCAGAACTTGTTGGCTGTTGTTAAAAAAAAATCGAACTGGTAGAAGGAAATTTTCTGGGGTTTTTCAATGTTCAATGTTAATAAATAAGTTATATGCACCCCTCTTTTTTTAGAATACTTCATTGGATTAGAAAATTATTATAATATGTTCTTAAGCTAGAACTTAATATTTAAAGGGTGGTTTTCATGGCTGCATGAGAAGTTTCGATTGTCTTATCTATGATTTGACAGTTTAGACTGCCAAACTACGAAAACTACGAACTCGTACTTTGACGTTTCTGTTGAGCAAGGTTTGGCCATTGATCATAAATCGTTCTTATTTGAAGAAATCGAAAGAGAATGCAATCAAATTTTAAATTTCTTTCCTTTATCGAAGCAATAATCTAGACAGAGTATCAACTTCTCGGGAATTTGATGCTTTGTCTAATTTCATCCAATTAATTGTTTCGTCCTGTCCTCGAATTAAAATCGTTGTTATGGGCCATTTCAATGTACACAGACTTCAACCTTTGGGTCAGACAACAGCCGAAGGAGTTGAACCACCTTACTCAGCCCACTCGAATATCGGACAAGGAAGTTCGAGCAGAAAACACTCTTTACTTGTTTCTTACTTCTGACCCTGATAAGTATACTATCAGTGTTCTATCTCCTCTAGGCTAATCTGACCATTGTGTTATATCAGCAAATTTCTCATGTCAAGACTCCCCAGTTAGAGGAAGAGCTCTTAAGAGAACCGTTTGTCAATACGAGAAAGCTAACTTGGGCGGTCTCAATAATTACTTCAGGATCTTTAACTGGTTCTTATATGCTTTCTCGATAGTGACGTTGATGCCAGCGCTGATATGATCACAAGTTTGATTCTCTTGGGAATGAGAACTTTTATCCCGAACAGGGCTAAAAATATCAGACCTAAGGAAAACGCGAGGTTCGATGCGAGCTGTAAAGACTTTATTAGGCCAAAGAAGTAAGTTTCCGTTGCTATAAAGCCAACCCTATAACTGAAGAAAGCCGGAAAAAGTTAAAATAAGCCAGGAAGGCCTGCAGCGCCCATACTCGGCGGACCAAATTTATACATGACCAAAAATTACGCGAAAAATACTGCAATGTCCCAAAGGCAGTCAAAATTTTTGATCATTCGTAAAAAACATGGACCCTTTATTTCTTAGCTTAGGCAGTTCGCTGCCAGTGAGTGTTATGACTCCATACTTGAGCGCGTTACTGATTCTATGGGACCAATCTTTTTTCGCACTCTTACTGTGGCAAGAGTCCTAAGAGATTTTAACATATATAAAAGTATTCTTCAACGCTGCCAAAAGCACTGCGTAAGCTTTTCCATCTGACCTACTTTTCAGGTCTCGTTCCCTTCCCCGAAACAGGCGAATGCCCCTCACCGTCCAATTATCGACCGATTGCACCGATTGATCATGGGAACGTTGATTAATTATCAGCTCAAGAACTTTCTGGAAGATTGGAAGCTTTTTAATGACTGACAGTACGGCTTTTGCAGCAATAGGTATCATTGTTAATCTCACCGAACAATGGAGCAAATCTTTACATCAAGCTCTCTTATCTACAATGCATGCTTTTGGTTTTCATGAGTCTCTTCTTCATTAGATAAGTATTTACCTTTCAGATCGTTCAATAAAAGTAGTATTGAGGCTGGGATGCGACCCACACTGATAACTTCCCATCCCGTCTGTCGATTTGTCTTGCTTAAAATTTTGTCTATATGTATCAATTTTTACCAAATTTGCGCACTATTTTTTTTAGATTTTATTTTTAACTTCCCATAGGAAGTTATTGTAATGGGTCCGATATGTCGAATTGAAAATTTTGACATTTCTCGAAGTTTCAAGGTCCCTAGAGTCGAAATAAAAGATTTTTAGAAAGATGTCTGTGCGTGCGTGTGTACGTACGTTCGTACGTCCGTATGTCCGTACATCCGTACGTCCATACGTTCGCGACGTTTTTTTCGTCGTCCATAGCCTAAGAACCACAAGAGATATCGACTTTAAATAAATTTTGTTATACAGATAATAAGGCAGAAAGATGCAGAAAGGGCTCTCAATAAAATTGCGTGGGTGGTTTTTTTACCATAGCAGTTTAAAAAAAGGTGAAAATTTTGGTTAACCCTAAATATCTCATGAACCAATGACGCTAGAGACTTGAATTAAATTTAACATTATATATTGTAACATGATACAAAACAAGTATATTTTTGGAAAAAATCCAATTAACGGTTTTTTAAATAAATCAAAAAAACTGAAAAAAAAAATTTGTCACCTCGAAAATTTTACGACTAAAATATGATTTCATCTCCAAAACAATTTTGTGCAACGAAGAATAATATTTTTGACATCTGATAAAATTTTGAGAAAAATCTAATTGACAGTTTTTTTTTTGTCAAAAATAAAAACCTAAAAAAAACATTACTCAAATTTGCTAAAAATTGAATTTCGACTCAAATATCTTTTCAAAAACTTGAGATTAAGGCTTCTAACTTATTTTATCTTATAAGAAATATTGTTTTCAACATTCTAAAAAATGTTGAGAAAAATCGAATTGACATTTTTTTTTTACAAAAAATTAAAAACCGAAAAAAGAACTTACCAAAAGTTGGTAAAAATAGATTTTTGACTCAAATATCTTTTCAAAAATTTGAGATAATGGCTTCTAACTAATTTTAACTTATAAAAAATATTGTTTTCGACAATAGGAACAATTTTGAGAAAAATCGAATTGACAGTTTTTTTACAAAAAATAAAAACCTAAAAAAAAATGTATAAAAGTTGGTAAAAATTGTTTTTCGACGTAAATATCTTTTCAAAAATTTGAGACATTGGCTTCAAAATAATTTTATCTTTTAAGAAATATTGTTTTCAACATTCTTTAGAATTTTGATAAAAATCGAATGAACATTTTTTTTACAAAAAATAAAAACCTAAAAAAAAAACAATACAAAAATAAAATCTACAAAAAATAGTACGCAAACTTGGTAAAAATTAATACATATAGACAAAATTTTAAGCAAGACAAATCGACAGACGGGATGGGAAGTTATCAGTGTGGGTCGCATCCCAGCCTCTTTTTTTATGAAAAAACGGGCTGTTGGATTTTTATAAAGAAAATTACTGAAAATCGAAACCAATATGTTTTGTGAAAAAAAATTAGTTTGAAGCCAATAAGTTTATAAGTTTTGAAAAGCTATTTGAGTCGAAAGTACATTTTTACCAAGTTTTAGTACTGTTTTTTTTTTAGGTTTTTATTTTTTGTAAAACAAACTGTCAATACAATTTTTCTCAAAATTTGTCCTAATGTTGAAAACAATATTTCTTATAAGTTAAAATTAGTTGGAAGCCATAATCTCAAGTTTTTGAAAAGATATTTGAGTCGAAATTCAATTTTTACCAACTTTGAGTAATGTTTTTTTAAGTTTTTATTTTTTATAAAAAAACTGTCAATTAGATTTTTCTCAAAATTTTATCACATGACAAAAACATCATTCTTCGTTGCACAAAATTGTTTTGGAGATGAAATCATATTTAAGTCGTCAAATTTTCGAGGTGAAACATTTTTTTTTTTTTTCATTTTTTTTGATTTATAAAAAAAAACTGTTAATTGGATTTTTTCCACAAATATAATTGTTTTATATCACGTTATAATATATAATATAAAATTTAATTCAAGTCTCTAGCGTCATTGGTTCATGAGATATTTAGGTTTAACCAACATTTTCACAATTTTTTTAAACTGATATAGTAAAAAAAACCACCCACGCAGATTTCTTGAGAACCGTTTCTGTATCTTTTTGCCTTGTTATCTATATAACAAAATTTATTTGAAGTCGATATCTCTTCTTGTTCTTGAGCTATGGATGATGAAAAAAACGTCACGAACGTACGGACGTACGAACGTACGTACACACGCACGCACAGACATCTTACTAAAAATATTTTATTTTGACTCTAGGGACCTTGAAACGTCGAGAAATGTCAAAATTTTCAATTCGAAAAATCGGACCCATTACAATAACTATGGGAAGTTAACAAAAGCCCCATTGACATCACGCTGAGTTCTTCTGATTATGTCAATGTCTTCAGCATATGCCAGTAATTGGACAGACTATTAAAACATACTGCCTCTAGTGCTTACGTGGGAGCTCTGCACTATTCTTTCAAGGACGTTGTTAATGAAATCGCATGACAGCGCAGCGCCTTGTCTAAAGCCTTTTTTGACATTGAAAATTTTATTTTATACAAAAGTTAAGGTTTTTTGTTTATCGCATGAGGCAGTACGAAGTCTGCCGGGTCAGCTAGTTTAATATAAAAATATTGGAAATATTGACAACTTTAGAGTTTTGTTTCTTTGGGGTGTAAATGATATACATATGTAGCTCCACAATCATTTCAAGACTTAAAAAATGGAATTCGGCAAGTATCGACGACAAAAAAATCCCGGAAATATGTGAAACGTTCATTTGAAATTTTATGAAAAGGAAGTTGTGCTGCAACTATTTGACAAACAAACTCTAATTTTTACTATATTAATTATTCATTGACTTATTTAAAAAAATCGTTTTTAAAAAAAAAATTAAATCTTTTATTTAAGAAATCCTTAAAATTGAGTTAATTTTTAGTCGAAAAAAGGTTATATTTAGACGTTCTTCCCTTGCTACAGATAGCTGTACAAAACCTTACATTGTTAGTAAAAAACTAAAAAGCGATATTTCATGATGCAGAAGATTTTAAAATAAATTAATATACATAAACTTATGATAAGAAAGTCATTCCAATCGAATTTTAATGCTGTCTTTATAGAGAAAAACGGTATTGAGGGTTCTAAAAGTTACTAGCAACTAAGTCATATAGTATCTCCACGAGACACTGCTCTGTAACAACCTCAATAAGAATAATTTTCCAATACTAATATTCTCTTAATAACACATTTTTATTTAGTTGAATTTATTACAAATTTAAAGAAACTGTGTTGCGTACGGAGAGACGTGATATTCAGTCATGCATCAAATTTAAAAAAAAAAAACAATATCATAGTTTCCATGGTTACAGTCTACACCACCGCTAATATTAGACACATTATTCTTAGAAAATGAGGTATCTATATAATATGTGAAGCTATGGTAGTTGTTAAAGGCTAAAAGCTGATAAATTTCCTTTAACCTCGTGCAAGCAATATTTTCCGGTGGTTTAACTTCAACCCTTGCAAATTCAGCGTAGTTATTATGTACAACGCAAATTTATCCATCTTGAAACTATATATAAGAATATATAAATTTATATTGTGTGGTTCAAGCTTGAGCACATAATAACAGTAAACAAATTGAGACACCACACAACCGATACCACAGGTTGAGTGAATTTTGTCGGCTTTTCAACTTCACTTTGAAAAATATTTAGTATTGAGTTCTGGTGGTACAGGTATCTATGTATGTTATTAAGGAAATGGTTTTGCAACTTAAGACTTTTCCCGTTCGTTGTTATGGGATTCGTTGTTGGCCACAAATTTTGTGGAACATATATAATTACGACTACTACCAATTTTGACAGGTTTGAGTTTTTTGAAAAAATTATATTTATTAGTTCTATTTTTATTTCTATACGAAAAGAAAAACAAACTCGAAATATTCTAAAACGATGTTTTAGATGTTGACAACGTCTTTGAAGCCCATATTGACGACCAGAACTTATTGGCTGTTGTCAAAGAAAAAATCGAACTAGTAGAAGGAAATTTTCTGGGGTTTTTCAATGTTCAATGTTAATAAATAAGTTATATGCACCCCTCTTTTTTTAGAATACTTCATTGGATTAGAAAATTATTATAATATGTTCTTAAGCTAGAACTTAATATTTAAAGGGTGGTTTTCATGGCTGCATGAGAAGTTTCGATTGTTCTATCTATGATTTGAAAGTTTAGACTGCCAAACTACGAAAACTACGAACTCGTACTTTGACGTTTATGTTGAGCAAGGTTTGGCAATTGATCATAAATCGTTCATATTTGAAGAAATCGAAAGAGTATGCAATATAATTTTAAATTTCCTTCCTTTATCAAAGCAATAACGTAGAGAGAGTATCAACTTCTCGTGAATTTGACGCTTTGTCTAATTTCATCCAATTAATTGTTTCGTTCTATCCTTGAATTGAAATCGTTGTTATGGGCGATTTCAATGTACACAATTCTTCATGGCCTCAACATTCGGGTCAGACAACAACCGAAGGAGTGTATGCTGAGATATTCGCTGAGTTGAACCACCTAACTCAGCCCGCTCGAATATCGGACATGGAAGTTCGAGCAGAAAACACTCTTGACTTGTTTCTTACCTCTGACCCTGATAAGTACACTATTAGTGTTCTATCTCCTATAAGCACATCTGACCAATGTGTTATATCTGCAAATTTCTCGTGTCAAAACTCCCCAGTTAGAGAAAGAGCACTTAAGAGAACCGTTTGTCAATACGAGAAAGCTAACTTGGGCGGTCTCAATAATTACTTCAGGATCCTTAACTGGTTCTTATATATGCTTTCTCGATAGTGAGGTTGATGCCAGCGCTGATATGATCACAAGTTTGATTCTCTTGGGAATGTGAACTTTTATCCCGAACATGGCTAAAAATATCAGACCTAAGGAAAACGCGAGGTTCGATGCGAGCTGTAAAGACTTTATTAGGGCCAAAGAAGTAAGTTTCCGTTGCTATAAAGCCAATTCTATAACTGAAGAAAGCCGGAAAAAGTTAAAATAAGCCAGGAAGGCCTGCAGCGCCCAAATTCGGCGGACCAAATTTATACATGACCAAAAATTACGGCAAAAAATACTGCAATGTCCCAAAGGCAGTCAAAATGTTTGATCATTCGTAAAAAACAAGAGACCCTTTATTTCTTAGCTCTTTAGAGAAAGCTAATCTTTTTGCTAGGCAGTTCGCTGCCAGTGAGTGTTATGACTCCACGTGTACTTGAGCGCGTTACTGATACTATGGGACCAATCTTTTTTCGCACTCTTACTGTGTCAAGAGTCCTAAGAGATCTTAACATATATAAAGGTATTCTTCAACGCTGCCAAAAGCACTGCGTAAGCTTTTCCATCTGACCTACTTTTCAGGTCTCGTTCCCTTCCATAAAACAGGCGAATGCCCCTCACCTTCCAACTATCAACCGATTGCACCAATTGATCATGGGAACGCTGATTAATTATCAGCTCAAGAACTATCTGGAAGATTGGAAGCTTTTTATTGGCCGACAGTACGGCTTTTGCAGCAATAGGTATCATTGTTAATCTCACCGAACAATGGAGCAAATCTTTACATCAAGCTCTCTTATCGACAATGCATGCTTTTGGTTTTCATGAGTCTCTTCTTCATTAGATAAGTATTTACCTTTCAGATCGTTCAATAAAAGTAGTATTGAGGCTGGGATGCGACCCACACTGATAACTTCCCATCCCGTCTGTCGATTTGTCTTGCTTAAAAGTTTGTCTATATGTATCAATTTTTACCAAATTTGCGTACTATCTTGGACTGTTGGATTTTTATAAAAAAAATTACTGAAAATCGAAAACAATATTTTTTGTGAAAAAAAATTAGTTTGAAGCCAATATTTTTTAAGTTTTGAAAAGCTATTTGAGTCGAAAGTACATTTTTACCAAGTTTTAGTACAGTTTTTTTTAGGTTTTTACTTTTTGTAAAACAAACTTGTTGCGAGGCAAGAGGAGGTTAGGAGGTGGGTGAAGTGGAAGGGTAGGATAAGGATGAGGTAGGGAGAAGTCATAGGAAGAGTTTGGAAAGGGTAGGTTGGAATGTCAAGTTCCGGGGGACGCGGCCTGCTTGCGGTGCACGGCGTTAGCTCGTCGGACGGGGGGGGATCTTGCCCCCGAAACTCAACCTCGCCTGCAGACAAAAACATATATCAGGCCAAGGAAAAAGGAAAGGGAAGGAAACATAAACGGACGGACTATGGCACATCAAGGCACTGCGGATGTTGTTGCAGTGAGGCCATTACCCACCCTACCTTTAGGTATCCGCGGCCAGTTTTGGATACCCCCAAACTGTTGGTCGATGGTCGGGTTCAGGTCTTCTTACATGTCCACTCCGCTACCCTCGACACCCCTGAAACGAAACTTAAAAGGACATAGTTTCGCTTTTGCGAAACATGAAAAAACTTTCTTTTTCCTTTTTCACCGGCGTTCTGTCGGAAGTTTTATTTTACATTTAATCGTTTATTTTAAAGTTTAATTACACCAAATTTTACAAAAAAATAATGAACAAAAGATTTTCCTTATACAAAAAAACTAAAACAATAAATAGAGAAAAGAAAGAAACAAAAAAAAATGGTAACAAAAAACGCACGGTCGGTAGTTGTATTCTCTATTACCTTAGGTATATAAATTTACCCTTTGCGGTAATTTTTCTTTTCTGAAAACGATCGACGAAGCCCTAATTTCTTACCCCTAAGGAGCTCTGTGGAGGTAACGGATAGGACCCTACACAAAATCAATTACAGGCACGAACGCGACACTTCCAACCGTTTCTTTTTTCGGTACCTCACAAGCAACAAAATGAATTGAAAAGAAGGAATATAACGAACAGAAACAAATAACTTCCACGCCTGCACTATGAAATTAATTGATTAACTTAAAAATTAAAAAAATTGCAAAAGAAACTTAAATATAGGACAATCACAAACACAAAAAAATTCCCAGGATTATATGACGAATATTCATATAGGTATATATAATGTAAGTAAAGATGTTTTAGCGCCTCACTTTATCACTTTTCCTTCTTTATTTTGTTCTTTAGTTTGTTCAACTTCTTTTTTTTTTTTTCAATTTTTCTTATTTTGAAATTTCCTTTTATTTAAATTTTTAAATTTCATTTAATTTCACTTTTTTGGTTTCCTTTAATTTCCATTTCTTTTATTTATTTTCTATTTTCCTTTTCAATTTTTAAATTTCATTCAATTTCGATTTATTTCTATTTTTTTCTTTAATTTCAAATCCCTCTTTTTTTCTTTTTAAATTATGTTTTATTATCTTTTTTTTTTTCTGGCGGCGGCCCAGCTTTTGGGCAACCAGTTCGGGCCGCCGAGAATTAAATTGGCGTACACAAAAAACACCTTAACTGGTTGTTTACTTTTTTTTCCTTTTGCTTTTTTCTTCCAGAATTGTTGATTTGAATTAAGATTAATATAGTTTTCCACTATGGACAATACACACTTTCTTTCCTATAAGGAATTAATTTTTCATTTTTTTATTTAAAACTATTTAAATTTAAGAAAAATACCAGAAATCTTCGTTTGCTGGCTTAACTGTCACTTGTATTTTTTTTTTTTTTGTGTATAATGTTTGAGTTTAAATATTCACTTCTACTTTCCTTACACGTCACTGAGTGGTTGTCGGCTAAATGAGGGTGTGCTTAAAATTAAGACCCACACCGGCAAAAGTATACTCTACCGATGTATCCCTAACAGGAATATCATCCGATCCCCATATCTACCCAGTGTATTAAATCACTCACATCATCAAACCCAAATAGGGAGGCCATACAGGTGTTAGTAAACCTACAACAAAATAGGGGTATCAGTGTCCCAAGAACCAAGGCGGTGTTCCACAGTTTCCCATGGGGAGACATGTAGAACGGAACCACCGGCGACCAGAACACTAAAAAAAATCCATACACATAATTACAAAGTAACCACACAACATATAAATACAAATCACCTAACCAAACACCTAAATTAAAATCACCTAACCACAGCAATGACAACGAAAACTAAACATGGACACAAAACAAAGTTCCATTCACACGCAACTTAACTCTTCAACCAACTTAGAGGACAGTACACAAAACCGAACTCACAATTAGGAACAGATCTATGGCTTTCCAATGGAAAATTTAAATTGAAAACAACTACGAGGCGAATGACAGATTGACAGCTACGAAACTCGGAATTACAATTACAAAACATAAACAACACCTTTGGGTAAGTATGAAACCTATTTTCTCGATAATAAATCTTATTTTATTTGTTGTTTTGATTTTCTTCCATATTTAGGATAAAGGGTAAGAGTGCTGACCAGGCGTCCGCAACAAACTGTCAAATTCAGAGCTTTTTCCAGAGCAAATGTATTTTTTATTGTAAGTTATGTGCCTCCAAGTAGCTCACTTGATTTGTATGAAAAACATATTAGCAATATTGATTTTATTAATAATCTTTGTTCTATATCTGATAATTTGTGCGTCTTAGGTGATTTTAATCTATCTGATATACATTGGAATCGGTTCGAAACGGATAAAATGTTATTTCCATTTAATATTAAACAAAATCTCGAAGTTACATTTATTGATTTTTTATATTCTTTAAACTTAGTGCAAGTTAATCATATCGATAATTCTTTAGGAAAAATATTAGACTTAATTTTTATATGTTGTGATGAAATCAAAGTTAATTCAAGTAATGCACCTTTTTCTCTTTTAAACGAATCTATTCATCATAAGGAATTATTCTTTGAAATAGAGTTTTACACTTATTCGTTAAATGATGTTAAAAAAACTGTTAGATCGTATAATTTTTCTAAAACTAATTTTGTTCAACTAAATAATTATTTCTCTGACATTGATTGGTTAAATGAATTTATGTTTCTTGATTTGAAAAATATGTACAACCGCTTCATTGAAATTGTATTAATGGGTTTTGAAAAATTTGTTCCTTATTCTTTCAAAAAAAAATCATCGGATTCACCTTGGATTAATAAGCAGCTTCGTGACTTAAAAAGAAAGAAACGTAATGCATACCTGAAATACAATAAATCACAAAATCAATCGGATTATGATAATTTTAGTAAATTACGTAAAGATTTTGTAGTTCTTAGTAAGTTTCTATATAGAGCTTATATCTTGAATATTGAAAGTAATATCAAAAACAACAGTAAATCGTTCTGGTCATTTGTCAATTCTAAAAGAAAATCGATAGGGATTCCGAATACCATGTTTTTCAGAGGTGTTGAATCGTCGGATTTAGACTCCATAGTTGAATTGTTTGCTAATTATTTCAAATCCGTTTATTCTCATTCAGGATTTAATAATAGTTCACTAAACAACATAATAAGTAGGTTTGATATTGGCTCGATCCAGTTAAGTATTGAAGAAGTTAATTCCGGACTGAAATCACTTCAGTCTAATTATAGTTCTGGACCAGACGGCATTCCTTCGGCAGTGTTAAAAAATTGTTGTGATTCCATCTGTGCTCCTTTACTAAGCATATTTAACAAGTCCCTCCAAGAAGGTATTTTTATTGATGAATGGAAACTTTCTTACTTGGTCCCTATACACAAATCAGGTTCTAAAAATGATTAAAAATGATGTAGAAAATTATAGGGGTATTTGTAAACTCTCCGCAATTCCCAAAGTGTTTGAAAGCATGGTGAAAATAAAGCTTGATTTTCTTACAAGTGAATATTTATCAGAAGTACAGCATGGTTTTGTATCCGGTCGATCAGCTGTTACCAATTTATCTTATTTCACTTCGTATGTCACTAATGCGATGGAACAAAAATTTTAAGTGGACGCAGTATACACTGACTTTAGTAAAGCCTTTGATTCTGTGAACCACCAAACACTTTTGAAAAAACTTGAGATTTTTTGTTTTCATTCTCATTTTCTTCGTTGGTTATCGTCATATTTATCTTGTAGAACACAACAAGTAAAGATTGGAGATACATACTCAAAGGAAATTCAGTGTACATCAGGTGTCCCGCAAGGTAGCCACCTAGGTCCGCTCCTTTTTATAATGTTCGTTAACGATATTGTCTCGGTCTTTAATTATTGTGAATGCTTATTATATGCGGACGATCTGAAAATATTTTCAAAAGTTTCGAGTTTGGACGATTGTCAACTTTTGCAATCTGACATTGATTCTTTATCAAATTGGTGTGACATCAATAGCCTTAAATTGAATATCAAAAAGTGTAACACGATTTCTTTTTCCAGAAAATCTCATATTTTGTTATTCAACTATGCAATTGAGTCTGTGGATTTAGATAGGGTTTCAAGTATTAAAGACTTAGGAGTTATTCTTGATTCCCAACTTTCTTTTAAAGGTCATTTCGATTATTTGGTTCCTAAGGCCAACTCGCTGGTAAGTTTCATAAAACGAAATGGAAAAGACTTTAAAGATCTTTTCGTGTTATTATCCTTGTGTATATCTCTCGTCAGATCAATTTTGGAATACGCAGATGTTATTTGGAGTCCTATTTATACAGTTCATTCTGATCGGATTGAAAAGATTCAAAGACGATTTACAAAATATATATTTAAGAAAATGGGTTGGAACTTTAGTCCTAGTTATGAGGCTAGATGCCAATTACTTGGAATAAAGTCGTTACAATCAAGAAGAAAAATTCATAGTGCAATGCTTATTAGAGACTTACTATGCTACCATATTAAATGTCCATCTCTTCTTGCCTTGGTACCAATCTATGTTCCCGCTAGGTCTATGAGAGCTAGATTCTTCTTATTCTAAAGAATTCACATGGCAAATTATGGTAGTAATAAAACTTTATCAAGATCTATTGTATATTTCAATGAAGTGTCTTCAAATATTGACTTTTTCAATCTTAATCGTAATAAATTTAAAACTGAAGTATTATATTTATTCACTTTTTAATTTGCTCTTGGAGTGCTTATATCTGTTAGCTGTAATATTGCTTGTAGATTAAATAAATAAATAAATAAATAAATTCCATTTTTCTCAAAATTTGTCATAATGTTGAAAACAATATTTCTTATAAGTTAAAATTAGTTAGAAGCCATTATCTCAAATTTTTGAAAAAATATTTGAGTCCAAAATCAATTCTTACCAACTTCTGTTAATTTTTTTTTCGGTTTTTAATTTTTTGTAAAAAAACTGTCAATTCGATTTTTTTCAAAATTTGACTGAATGTTGACAACAATATTTTTTGAAAGATAAAAGTAGTTTAAAGCCAATATCTCAAAGTTTTGAAAAGATATTTGAGTCGAAAATCAGTTTTTACCAAGTTTTATTAATTTTTTTGTTTAGGTTTTTATTTTTTGTAAAAAAACTGTCCATTTGATTTTTCTCAAAATTTTCTCAAATTAGCAGATGTCAAAAACATTCTTCTTCGTTTCTCAAAATTGTTTTGGAGATGAAATCATATTTTTGTCGTTAAATTTTCGAGGTGACAAATTTTTTTTTCAGTTTTTTTGATTTATAAAAAAACAGTTAATTGGATTTTTTTCCAAAAATATACTTGTTTTGTATCATGTTACAATATATAATATAAAATTTAATTCAAGTCTCTAGCGTCATTGGTTCATGAGATATTTATGTTTAACCAACTTTTTCACCTTTTTTTTAAACTGCTGTGGTAAAAAAACCACCAACGAAATTTTCTTGAGAACCCTTTCTGCATCTCTCTGCCTTATTATCTGTATAAAAAAATTTATTTAAAGTCGATATGTTTTCTGGTTCTTGAGCTATGGACGACGAAAAAACGTCGCGAACGTATGGACGTACGGACATACGGACGTACGAACGTACGTACACACGCACGCACATCTTTCTAAAAATCTTTTATTTCGACTCTAGGGACCTTGAAACTTCGAGAAATGTCAAAATTTTCAATTCGACATATCGGACCCATTACCATAACTTCCTATGGGAAGTTAATTAAATTCGTCAGGTGACAGTTTAAGGTAGGAATATATATCCAATATCATCCAAATTGGATTTTGTGTTGATTTTCATGATATCAAACCAACAATGTAGCTTTTTGATAAAACCTCTCAATTTGTATATAAAGACTAGCGGCCCGTCCCGGCTTCGCACGGGTAGACATAAATAGTTACAGATAATGTAGCTTTCTAATGAAAAAATAATTATTATAATCGGTCAAGTAATTTTTGAGTTTATTCGTTACATACAAAAAAACAAATCTTTCCTCATTATAATATTATTATTAGTGTAGATAGTATTAGTAACAGCTTACAGTAATTTTGCTAACACTGGATTTTTATATATTAAGATTGTATTAATGAAACTGTAATTTAGTAGTTGAAAAGAAATATTCAGAATTATATAAAGAGCACATGAAATTAAATGAGAAATAATCCAGAAAAAGTGATGTTACGTTATAGATCGATCAAAACATCACATTGCACCACGTGTTGTCGAAAAAGAAATTTCGCATTCGCACGTGGCGCCATCTATGAGAAGTTCACGATAGATGGTCCGACAGTTTTCTGTAAAAAATCTGATTTAAGGCGCCATCTGTTCGAGACTTATGAAACTTACGATTAATAACAAACATCAACATTGACAATCAGGGGTGGAATCGCGTAAGGTGATTGTTGATTGTTGACCATCAAATTGGATGATTTTGCTCCACGTAAGGTGATTATCAAATTGACTATCACTTTTTTGCTATGGTTTGTTAGTGACAGCGGGGAGAGTACGATAACTTTGGCGACAAAGTTTAATGACGGATTTGTATAGAACAGTTAAAAACAAGCATTTTTTACTATGGGAGGGGGCGGTAGGGGCAGTTTAAAAAATATGTACATTAAATGGAAAAAAAATAATTAAAAAATAACGGTAATACTTATAATTAAGTACTATACCTTTTTTTAAAGCCAACACTTTTGTCTATTAGCTTGTTTTTAAATCAAGTCAAAACTATGCATAGTTTTTGAAAAAAAATGTTTTAAAGTCAAAATTTGTGATAAAAAAAGTTAAAAAAAAGGTTTAAAGTGTAATTTTTCAAAACTTTCAGATTATCTACTATTTTTTTTTTTATAATTCATTGCTCTTATTTGTTTTTGATCAAAAACAGAAAACTAGATGACTTGATGTCTTCTAGTTCTTGAGAAAATTGAAAATTACCAAAACAAAATATTTTAATTAAATTACTTTTTCCTTGCTTAAATATTAACGTAGTCTTATTTTGATAGTAATAATCGATAAGATATACCTAGGGTAAATTAATTTTTCTTAAATCCAGCTTATTTAAATGCAAAAGAAACTTTGCATGCACCCCATCTAGCACCCACCTTGCACGCACTCCAACTTGCACCCACCCCAAATCCTATAGTGTGCCCAAGCAGGGGGGTTGCAGATCCCACTGTTGCATACACCCAAATTCGCACACACATTACTGTTGCATACACCCAAACACGCATTACGCATACGCAAATACCATTATTACTATCAAAATAAGACCACTCAAGCAAAAAAAAAAGAATTAAATTAAAATAGTAGTTGTGGTTATTTTCAATTTTCTCAAAAAATAAAAGATATAAAATCATCTAGTTTTCAGTTTTTGATCAAAAACAAATAAGAGCAATAAATTCTGAAATAAAAACAATGGTAGATAATCTTAAAGTATTGAAAAAGTTACACTTTAAACCTTTTTTTAACTATTTTTTACTCAAATTTTGAGTTTAAAATTAAATTTTTTCACAAACTACGCATAGTTTTGACTTGATTTAAAAACTGGCTAATAGAACAGAATGTTGGCGTTAAAAAGGGAGATAGACCCCCCCTCCCATAGTAAAAAATGCTTGTATTAAGACCCTCTATCAAAAACCGTTATTATATCTTGGCGCCAAAGTTATCGTACTCGTGCCGTGACAGCTATTTAGGTGTCACTTTCATATATTTTGATTAATTTTTTGTGAGAAAGATAATTTGTATGAACTTCAGCTCCACTATAAATTTTAAATTTAGTGAAAAAAGTGAAAAGATATCAAAGCTAAAATAAAAATAAATGAACAGTAATGTATACATCAATGCAAATTTTCTATCAGTGCACCAGAACGAGAAATTACTACAAAAAAGTTCAATTGCTGAGAACCAACTTATGGAATAAAGCAAATATTTTGGAACTTCCTAACCCAATGTAACTATGAAACTTTCTATGAATATTTATAAATAAGTTATTTACAACATAATGTATGTACGTATAAATTATTTATTTCAGATTCTTGAAAAATTTTCGATTGAACAAAGAAACGTTTGTGTATGTTTTGCGGTTGCTCGATTTACCATCAGGAATAAGATTAACACATATTCCGCCTATCCTTCAAGAGGCTGCAACTTTAAATCTTCATGGAGGTGGTGGTTATCAACGACAATTTGGGGCTGATTGAGCTGCACCGATGATGGGCCAAAGTACTGTAAGCGCTGCACGGAGAGAATTGAAAAATCACTAATTGCTAAATTTTAGGTTGCAATTTACGAAAACCCTTTTTTTTAGTAAATCAAGACGATTTTATTATAAAATGAATGAGAAAGTTGTAATTCAGCATTCAAATCTTCGAAAGATGTCTGTGCGTGCGTGTGTACGTACGTCCGTACGTCCGTACGTTCGCGACGTTTTTTTCGCCGTCCATAGCTCAAGAACCAGAAGAGATATCGACTTCAAATAAATTTTGTTATACAGATAATAAGGCAGAAAGATGCAGAAAGGGCTCTCAAGAAAATTGCGTGGGTGGTTTTTTTTACCATAGCAGTTTAAAAAAAAGGTGAACATTTTGGTTAACCCTAAATATCTCATGAACCAATGACGCTAGAGACTTGAATTAAATTTTGTATTATATATTGTAACGTGATACAAAACAATTATATTTTTGGAAAAAAATTTAATTAACGGTTTTTTTATAAATCAAAAAAACTGAAAAAAAAATTTGTGACTTCGAAAATTTTACGACTAAAATATGATTTCATCTCCAAAACAATTTTGTGCAACGAAGAATAATGTTTTTGACATCTGATATAATTTTGAGAAAAATCGAATTGACAGTTTTTTACAAAAAATAATAACCTTAAAAAAAAAAAAAAGTTAGTAAAAATTGAGTTTTGACTCAAATATCTTTTCAAAACTTTGAGATATTGGCTTTAAACTACTTTTATCTTTCAAAAAATATTGGTTTCAACATTCAGTAAAATTTTGAAAAAAATAGAATTGACAGTTTTTTTACAAAAAATAAAAACCTAAACAAAAAAATTAATAAAAGTTGGTAAAAATTGATTTTCGGCTCAAATAGCTTTTCAAAAATTAAAAATATTGGATTCAAACTTATTTTATTTCACAGAAAATATTGTTTTTTATATTCAATAATTTTTTTATAAAAATCCAACAGTCCGTTTTTTTCATAAAAAAAAATAAAACCTACAAAAAATAGAACGCAAATTTGGTAAGAATTGATACATATAGACAAACTTTTAAGCAAGACAAATCGATAGACGGGATGGGAAGTTATCAGTGTGGGTCGCATCCCAGCCTCTTTTTTTTTCATGATTTTAAATCATATTTATTAGAATAAGCAGTGTTCAGAAAAAAACAATTCGACTGTTAATAGTCGAATATTTCTTCTTAAAAAGTCCCACAGCAGGGAAATGAAAGTGGCTACAGTTTGTCTTCTTTGAAGACTTGTAGCAACTGTATAATTCGCAGTTGCTCTATGCAGCTCGGATTATATGGAGTCTCGATTTATTCGGGAAAGTATGCGTCAAGACAAGGTGTAATGGTCGTCTTCTGATGAGCCCAACCGTTGCATCGGGGCGAAACGCATATATGAACACTTATGCTGGTTTATATTTTTCATGATTTTAAATCATATTTATTAGAATAAGTTTATTTTGTAAATCACTAATGAAGATTGTTGATTTTGCAAAAAATTGTTCTTGAATCTCTACATGATTGCTTGAAAATGGAAAGTAAATTAATCTTTAAAAGCTACAAATTGCTGCAGAAACTGTTTCAAATTACGACTCAAAAGTTGCAATTTAAAGATAACTAAGTATCAAAACTGTGACTTGTCATTTTTCGTGATTTGTAGCTTATTTTTCTTGATCTGATCTAAGAATTCTTTCCGTGTGCAGTTATTAATAAAATGCAGTCGGTTCTATGTCCATTTTTCATTAAATTTGATTCAACAAAAGAATATATTTTTGCAAATTATAACAAACATTCTTATGAATTTAAAAATATTATTAAGTATAGTTATAGGTATAGGAATCACTTTACATAGAACAAAGAAAAGGTGCTGATCAAAATTGACTATCAAAACAGTGACAATCAACTATTGCCTTACGCGATTCCACCCCAGTTTATTGTTAATTATAAATTACTAGCCGACCCGTGCTCGCGTTGCTTCGCAAATTGTAACCACGAACATTTTTTGAATATTAGTATTAGCATATGAAAAAATTTCTCAATGATACTGAGCATATTTGCTACAATAATATTAATTTTAGTTTATAATCAAAAAACACTTCCTTACTGAAATTAACACTTTAGAAAAAAAAACTTAAGTAAAATATTACGTAGTAAAGGCCAAGCCGTACGTGAAAACAAACAAAATACAAAACTATTTCAATTTTTTAGTTTAAAACAGAACGAAATTTTTCTCTATTTTCTTCTTTTCTTTCTTTATCCATACCTTGAAACGTTTTTTTGCAACCGAAAAATATAGTTTGCGGTAAAAAAAAACAAATTTGTGTTTTTAATGTTCTCATACATCTATAGGTATGCGTGTGTAAATATCCATAGACATATTTTTTTATTCATCTGCTCACGTTCAGTGCAGTGCAACTGACTTAACCTACCTACATTTGTGTGTTCTTTTTATCGACGTCATTGTAAGTACCTTCTTCGAGTTATTTGTAAAGAAAATTTTAACTTAATTTCAGTTTTATTATTCGAGGAAGTGATACAAAATTGGTAATTCAAGCTATTATAATAGAACTTTTTTTATTTTTTAATTAGAAGAATTATAACCTGTTCACTTCCTCGAACCAAAAAAATAAAAAAGATCTAATTTTTCTTTAGATAAATCGGCATTTCATGTGCACGGCACTGTAGTTAATTAAATGTCCATAGTAACTTAAAAAAAAGAGCCCACACTGCTCACTGCTCAGCGATGTGACGATAGAATTAGAGAAACAAAAAAATAATGTGTGTGTGTAGGTTAGTTGATGAACTATACAATGAAAAATTGAATATGTAGGTAGGTAGGTAGGTAAGAGAAAAAACGTAACTATTAAATGGAACACATATTAAGAGAGAAAGAGCATGGGAAGAAAAGAAAATTAAAAATGTTTAAATGATAATGAAATGAAACAAAGCAGCGACCTCGCGATTGTGATGGAATCTAATTTATTGGATAAAATAAATTCAAAAAGTTTATAATTTTATAATTTGTTTTTATTTATTTCTCAGGTTGTATGTTTAACTTAGAATTGATTTTAGATTTTGCGCATCAATATTGACTTTATGAAGTAATGCTAATCTCTGTCGATTATTGTATAGATTTTAAGATATGAGTGGTTGTATAAGTCAACTAATGAAAAAAATGGACAAAAAATGTAAAATTAATAATATTTAAGTTTGACAAATAATTAATGAAAAAAAATTAAAGCCATAAACACTCTCATAACAATATAGAAAATAATAAAATATATTTCAAATAAATCGGTTGACTACTTTCTGAGATCATGCGTTACGAACTTTAAAATGGTTTCGCTTTTATATAATAGTATAGATTAAGACCATTAATCGAAATATAAACTATCCAATATCTCAAGTTAGACATAAAATGCCAACTTTCATCGAAATCGGTTAACTTGGTGAAGAGTTCACTGGCAACATACATATGACACTGGGACTGGATTTTTATATATTAAGGGGCCGGTTATAGCTATCAGTAAAATCCATCAGTAATTTTTTTTTTTTAATTTTTTTAATGATGAAATTTCATTTTACTGAACAGCTGACTGCCAAAAGCCAAAAAAATTCCATTTCGTTTTACTGTTGGTGGTCCAATTTTTTAATGTTCCGATCACATCATTAAAAATTTTACTGATGAAAGCAGCAGTACAAAAAATTGTCTGAGGCGCAAAGCCTCAAAGTGACATTTAATTTAATGACGTAAATTTACTGATTGCTATAAACGCTCATCAGTAAAACATTTCAGATTCCTCCTATTTCAAATTTTACTGATGGATTTTACTGATAGCTATAACCGGCCCTAAGATAATATTGAAATTTTATAAGTTTATCCTGAAACATAAAGGTCGAGATTATGTATTAAAAAACTTACAACAATTTAGGTTAAGGTTCATGCATTTCGAATAGCTTCTTATAGAGTCAACAACCTTAAAAAAGAACGTCTCATTCTCAAAGGCCTACTTGGCGCATTTTAAAATTGTATAAATATCCTCTAAAAGTTAAGAACTTTCTAAAAAAAAAAAACAATGAACAGTTTAATGAAACACGTCCCTTGCATACCTAGAGAATAAAATAGTAAAATTTCTCTTCAAGCTACCATCCCTCAGAGCCACTTAACAAGAATTTACTTAACTTTCGTTTTGGGTAATAATTAAATGGTAGATTTATTTTTCCGGTCATTTTGTTTTCTATATAGTGCGATGTGATATAATCTCTAGACCCTACCTATACACCTTACCGTAACGTCGTCGTCGTAGACCAAAATTACCACACGAACCAAACATATTTATTTCTGTTTTCCTCACTACTTGTAACACACATGCATAAGAGTAGATACATATATCGAAAGGTATAATTACTTCTTAATTACTTCACATAACTTTTCACTCAGACCATCAGTTGTTTAGTGGACCCACAATTTAGTTTTATTTATTTTCTCCTTAATAAACAGACTAATAATCCGACTGTCCTTTTCTTCTTATGACACAAAGAATATTAAGTATATAATTAATTGCCTCATGTAGCCGCATACCTACTTACAAAGATTTTACCGAAATTGAGAGATACGAGCACGAATACCTCCCTTAAAAGTTGTTTTCATTCTATATTTGATCCTTAGGGTAAGTATTGTATTCCAGGACAAATTTGAAGTAAATTTCAGCTTGTTATCAATAAGTTTATACTTTTTGGCATCTTCCACATGTGTGGACTTAATCTATAGAGCCTAATTGATTAGATGGACTGTTGACTTTTTCAATATCGTCATTACCTTGCTAAGGACGATATTAAAAGGTTTAACCAACAAAAGCAAGTTCGTTCGACCTAGCTACATGCATTTTGCTTCTATTGCCAAAGAACCTAGAATGTGTAATGTCTCTGAGCCAGCAACTTGTAAGACCCCTTGTGGCTCGGCACCCACTGCCACTCATAAACTTTTTCTGCATAAAGGAAAATGTTATAATAATAATAAAAAGAAGTTGGGGGCATCACCTGTCAGTTAGCAGACTCTCGACATGCCCGAGTTTTTATGTGCGTACTCTCCCATATGCATAAAGCAATGAATTACAGTCTCAGTGACAACCCTTCCCACCCATATGTCCCCTCACCCCCCTCACCCACTGAGATTATATAAAATGAATACTTAGTTATCCTTCCAACCCAATGTTCCTAATTAGGGTGTATATTGTATAAGTGATTCAAAATTTAAAAGTTCCTTGTCCTTTTTTAGAACTTCACTTCTCTCATGAAGCCTCAGGCCTCGTGCAAAGTTGAAGGCTAAGAAATCCGTCTTGCGTGTCTCTACATAAAAGCACAATGAACATTGAATTCATATTCGATAGAAGTACCTACATAACTTACCTACCTACCAAAAGTTATATATTCGCGTGGAGCCCTTAAAAATATACTTTTAAAGTAGGTAACTGAGAGAGTTGTGTAAGGTTGTGTACCCTTTTACCTTGTTGCCATATTGACATTGCTATGGGAATAAAGTTAAGGTTGAAGTTTTCCCGGGAACAAACCCAGTTGTTGGTTTTAAATTGTTTAAGACAACACCAGAAGAAAGGAAGTTCATAAGAAAAAGAGAAAGCAATAAAATATTCTGTTCTTCTGGTTAAAGATTCAACTGATGCCAAAGGTGAAAGATCGAAAAACTAAGAGGAGCACGACAAGTAGTAGCGTCGACTACGAAGACGATGACGATGACGGAGAAGACGTGCTTATCCTCAAGATTATTCCCAAGCACGATACTAGCGACGACACGGGCGTATAACATCAAGCCAGCTCCAGCGCCAGCGATGGGTTAAGGAGATATCGTAAAAATTTACAGCATCTTTGGAACGTAAATTTTCGCTTCTTTAAGCAATTTCATGTGCGTCTCGGTCTCAATTGTGTGTGATCAACAAAGTTAAAACACCAAAATATGTTTATTATTTTTCGTGACATGAAGTTCTAAGGGTTGTATTATGATGATTAGGTTATATAGAAACCCCCTTTGTATTTTTGTGTTTTGTGCTTGTGCCATTGTTTTGTCATAAGAAAATAAGTTGAATTATTTTTTTTTTTTCTATCTTTTATTTCACTGAACTCTTTTGGCAGCGTAGCGTTCGTTTGTGATGTTTGATTAAAAATGCAATTTAATCTGATGTAACACCTACGAATTACATGATTATGATGATGATGGTTGTGTTTTTGTAACGAATTTAATTTATTTGTCTGAGTATGACTTATACCTACTCGTAAAGTCTAGGTTAATAATGAAATGTCTTAGTTAGCTTCGTAATTGATGTTGTTGGCAAGTTCTGTGGATACAAAATAAAATGGTTTGTTTTCTGATGTGTTAACATGAATAAAACGTTCTTTTGACGGTATAGGTACTAAATTAAGTGACATTTATTTAAGTTTTATCATCGCAAAGATTTGGGCTCTATGTAAATATTTTGTTTTACAGAATTCATACGAATTTAAATAAAATTAACAGCCAGTTTTTTTTATAGAACAAGGCAACTTATGGAAATTATTTGTCAGTTCTAAATTTTTAGAAACAAAAAATATTACATAAAGAAGTACGAAAAACGTTTTCAAAATTTAAAAAAATCAATTTACCGTGTTTTTGTTACAAAAAAAATTAACGAAAATTCCATCAAAAACAGAGACAAGTGGTTATTTGACACGAAAATCTTGATAAAAACCAATTATATTGACGTCAATGCTTAGATTTACTTTGCATAACCAATTGTTTTAGCAAAACATGATAACGTTTTTATAGAATTATAGTTCAAACAATCAATACATACATAAATTTAATTTTAAAAAGTTTTTTAAATTGTTGAAGAATCTCGAATTTCGCTTCACAAAACGGCTTAGTATCAATTTTTCATTGTCAATTTTATATTTTTACTGAAAATATCATCACAAAATGTCAAAAATTATATCACCGTTCATATAAAATTATATCACCGTTCATATAAACTGTCAAACTATGACAAGCTAGACGCTAGTTTTTGCTGTGGTGCTTATTATTTCAAGTTACATATATTAAATATAATTAATTTATACAAACAAAAGTGTTTCAAAATCTGCATAAGCCTTATACCACCGCGCTTGCAATACATTTTCCTCCAAAATCGCCCTTTTAAATCATCAATTTTCATAATTTACTTCACCGACTATCTGCCCCATGAACAAAAAAGAGCACGTACTACGCTCTACAGGTAAAATTGGCGCAAATCAATCTAACCCCAATATGGCACAAACACCTGACACCAAAAACAAATTGTCGCTGTTTGAAAAGTTGATGAAGAAGGAGATGAAGGATTTAAGAGAGTGGATAAAGGACGAAATGAACAAATTGACCGAGAAACTGGATAAAATTGAAAGCGATTTTAACCAACGTTTCACTGATCACAGCATGGCCGTAGCAGACTTGACTCGCAGAGTCGAGCAGCTTGAAGCAAAAACACCAGAACCCCCCTCCACCTACAACACCGAACAACTCGCCCAACGTATAGAAGAGCCTGGAGATGGTCATCTTCATTACTATTTTTATTTTTATTTTTATTTATATTTTCATTTTTATTTTATTTGTGTAAAAATTGCTTTTTTTAATGCTTTTGTATATATTTTGTTGAATTTAAGCCAATTATCTGAACATCGACTTCTTCGTACAAATGTTTCTCTCTTGGTAGTATGTCTTGGTGGTGGTTCTAATTTTCTCTTCTTTGAAAATGATTAGCAACCCAGGTAGTAGTATGTTTGACCGCACAATCAATATGCGCATGATGCTAGATATTCTATGCAAGCAGAGTAATGGCCTTCACGTTTGCCATTTAAATGCTCAAAGTCTTCTAAAATAGATGAATTTAGATATGTATGTGTTTGAGTGCTCCAATAAAGACATTATCTGTGTATCTGAGACATGGTTCAAGGCAGATTTATCTGACATCCTGTGTAACTTAAAAGGATATGATTTGTTTCGCTGTGATAGAAGTGACCCAAGAGGTGGAGGGGTTGCGATTTACATTCGCAGTTCAATAAAACGCAGTTTTGTTGCCAGATCAGATAGCTCTTCCCCTGTTGACTATTGCTTTATAGAAATTTTAAATGGTGTAATAAATGCTTATTAGGTGTGGTTTCATGAGAAGGACGCCCAAGATAAAATAAAGTACCAGAAGGTTGTTGATGAATACAACAATCTTCTGGCCAGCCGAGAAATGGCCGTTAAGCGAAACAGATCTCAGGAAGAGATCTGTCCGGCTCAGAAAAAGAGCAAGCTCGACGGCCGGACAAAGCCAGGGAAAGCACCATCTTCTGGAGCAGCGCAACTGCGTACTCTTAGTGAGGTTGTCAGGGATGACCTCCAAGTAGCAGTTGTGGATGAGCTCTCCACAAACAGCAAAGGTCTGCTGAACGTGTGGAACTCTATCGAGGGCAAGCTCTCTGAGATGGTGTTTTCATACACAATAAAAAACAGTGAGGGCCCCTACCCTAGTTTCGACTCTGGCGAGATGCTCAGGGGGTATAGGGTAATTAAGTGTGCAGACAGGTTTTCTAGGGATTTCCTTAGTGAAAGCATTGCTAAGGTTAGTAATGCCTGGGAGGGCTTGAAGCTCAAGCTTATCCCGGCTAAGGACATCCCTAGACAACCGAAGGCTCGCATTTGGTTGCCGCTCATGAGCATAAAGCCAAGCGGACAGGATTTGATCCGCGGCCTTCAGAGGCAAAATCCGCTGGTCCCCATGCACGACTGGGCTGTGATTAAAGCAGAAGAACCACAGAAGACCAGCGCCTCTTACCTTCTGAGGATTAGCGAGGAAAGCCTAGGGGCTCTCGAAAAGGCCGATTATAAGCTTAGTTTTGGCATAAGGAATGCCAAAATTAAAATTCTGCAGAGTCAGGGAGCAGACACCGACAAAGCTGATGACAACGTCGAGGCTGACGATGTTGTTAGCGGAGGCGAGGTCCCCAGCGAGTTGCCGGGCCCTAGCTCTGCAGCCAAAAATAAAAATTAAAAAACGCGCTGAAGGTCGTCCAGATTAATCTGAAGCACTCTAAGTGTGCTTCAGATAATCTGAGAGTTTTCCTTAGGGAGGAAAACTTCGACATTGGCGTTATCCAAGAACCGTGGATAAACGGCCTCAAGGTGCGGGGCCTCCAAGACAACCAATACGACCTCTTTTATAAAACCGCAGACCAAGACCAAGGTAATCCCAGAACTTGTATTTTAGCTAAGAAACATTTAAAAGGTTTTTTATGTCCAAATTTTAGCACTCCTGATCTGACAGTTGTCAGATTCGAAGATAAAAATACACGGGGTTTGCTGCTGGCCTCTTTCTACTCAGCCCACAATGCACCATCACCTCCGGAGGAGGTGCGCAAAATTATAAACAAAGCTATGATTGATAAGGCAAACCTTCTGATCGGAGGCGACGCGAATGCTCGTCATACCCTTTGGGGAAGTTCTGAAATCAACGAACGAGGTGAGTCACTTTTTGATTTTATTATTGCACATAATATGACCATTTGTAACAGAGGCAATACTCCCACTTTCGTCTTTCCGAGCTCGGAAAATTATGATGGTTGGGAGGATGTGCTTGATGTTACTTTAGTAAACAACCGTAATTTATTAGTGGAGAATTGGAGAGTTTCCCCTTTGAATTCGTTTTCGGATCACAAATGGATTCTCTTTCAAATTAATTTCGAGTCGAAAAACCCTCCGCCTTACAGAAATCCCAAAAGAACTGACTGGAAGAAATTCAGTCAAATTGCTAATTCCAAACTGAGCAACTTACCGAATCTCGCAGAATCGATAGTAGACCTTGAATCAAAGGTGAAAACCTTTGAAACTTCTTTAAGTAAAGCTTTTAGAGTCTCTTGCCCAGTTAAATACAGCCGTAAAACCCTTCCTTCTTGGTGGAATGAAGAACTGTCCAGTCTTAGGAAAATGACGAGGACAATCTTCAACATCTGCCACAAACATAAGTTTTACCAACCGTATAAAGACTCTCTTAAAATTTATAAGAAAGCCCTGTCATCAGCCAAAAGACAAGGCTGGAGAGATTACTGTCAATCAATCGAAAACATAAAGGACTCCGCAAGGCTCAACAAGGTTTTATCGAAGGAACATTGTAATCCTTCATTTCTAAGAAAGCCTGATGGAACCTGGACAACCTCTCCAGCCGAATCTCTTGAGCTACTGATGAAGACGCACTTTCCGGGTTGCGAGAGCGTTAACCCCGAACCGCGTGAAACCACAGAGCTAAACGTAGCTCATGTGGAGCAAATCAATTCCGTTATAACCAGAGAAAATATTGTGTGGGCCATCAATACTTTCTCTCCATATAAATCCCCAGGCATGGATGGCATACTGCCAGTTATGCTTCAAAAGTTGTATGATGTGGCAGCTCCATGGCTGGAACTAATTTTCAAAGGATGCCTCCTTCTCAAACATGTGCCCATGTCGTGGAGACAGGTCAAGGTAGTTTTTATCCCGAAAGTGGGTAGGCGTGGTCACGAATCCGCGAAGGATTTCAGACCAATAAGCTTAACATCTTTTGTGCTTAAAACCTTGGAGCGCATTCTTCATTACCATATTAGAGAAATCCTAGATGGAAGACCTCTCGAAAGCTCTCAGCATGCTTATCTTAAGGGCAAATCTACGGAGACTGCCCTCCATGAGGTAGTGCGTACTGTAGAAAAAACAATCCATTATAAAGAATTTACTCTTGCCACCTTCTTAGACATAGAAGGTGCGTTTAACAACGTCCTTACCGAATCCATAGAAGAATCGCTGGTGAAGTTCGGTGTAGAATTCTTCATTCGAGAATGGATTATCTCCATGCTCAGTGGTAGGAAGATTCAAGCCACTCTAGGCAATACAACCGCAACAAAACACGTAAGTAGGGGAACACCCCAGGGTGGTGTCCTTTCGCCTCTTCTGTGGCTTCTGGTCATGGATACAATTCTCGTTAATTTAGAGAGATGTGGAGTGAAGGCGGTAGCCTATGCGGATGATTTGGTGCTATTGGTGTCAGGAAAGTACACCTCTGTGATTAGTGAAATCACGGAGTCAGCTTTGAAGAAAGTTAGCATCTGGGCCACTAGTTGTGGTCTAGGAGTTAACCAAAGTAAAACTGAACTGATGCTCTTTACCACCAAAACTAAAGTACCGCCTTTCACGCTACCTCGACTCAACGGTCAAATCCTTTCATTGTCTTCCAGTGCAAAATATTTGGGAGTTATACTCGACCCTAAATTAAACTGGAAACGAAATATTGAAGTGCGGGTTAAGAAGGCCTGTGTTGCCTTCTACGCCTGCAGCAAAACTTTCGGCAAAAAGTGGGGACTTCAGTCGAAGATGATTTTATGGACGTACACAGCCGTAGTACGACCAATCTTAACTTATGGTTCGATTGTGTGGTGGCCTGCTCTTAGCAAAGCCTATAATATCGATAAGCTAAGGAAGGTTCAGAGAACAGCTTGCGTGGGCACCACAGGGGCCATGCGTACTTGCCCAACGGACGCCTTAAACGTTATTATGGATCTTCTACCAATCGACCTTTTTATTAAATACATAGTTTCCTGCAGCGCTATTAGGTTGAAGGAATCAAATAGCTGGTTGTCAAAACCTTATGGTCACAGCAACACAGCGAAATTGATTCCCTCAGATATTATCTCGGTAGACACTGACTACTGCACTCCTACTTTGAGCCTTAGTAGGGGTTTTAAGGTCTTTTTCCCATCCAGAGAAGATTGGGAGGATGACATCGTGTCGATAGGTTTCGATACAACCATCTTTACTGACGGCTCAAAGATGGAGTGCGGAGTTGGTTCTGGGATCTTTTCTGAGTCCCTAAATGTAGCTAAATCCTTTAGGCTTCCTGACTTTGCTAGCGTTTTTCAGGCTGAAATGCTGGCAATTAGGGAGGCATGTAAAATACTTAAACAAAGCCCAAACCAAAACCGAAATGCGGCTATCTTCACAGACAGTCAGGCAGCTATCAAAGCCATTAACTCGGCTACATCCTCATCTAAATTGGTCCAGCAATGTCGCAATGAGCTTGCGAGCCTGAACATTAACCTCGGTGTCACCCTGATCTGGGTTCCGGGCCATAGTGGTATCGTGGGAAATGAACGGGCTGACGAGTTAGCCAGGCAAGGATCGGCCCTTCATAGCTCTCTTGCGGAAATGGTTAACATTCCTCTTGGTGCTATGAAGGGTAAAATTTTTTCCATATACCAAACTGAATCAAACCGTAGGTGGAGCAATTTACCCAACTGCATTATATCTAGGAAGATATGGCCCACCTATAATAAAACCCGTACAAACGATCTTCTACGCAGGCCAAGGCAAGACATAGCCAGTATTGTTGCGGTTTGTACCGGACACTGGCCCATTGGAGTCCATGCAGAGAAGTTGGGTATCTCTTACAACACTTTTTGCCGTAGTTGCTGCGACCAAAGAGAAAGTGAAACGATAATCCATTTCCTCTGCAAATGTCCTGCCTTGGCAAGCACTAGAATGAAATGCTTTGGGAAAGCATTCTTTCACGAACTGAACGAGCTATCTGAGACAAAGATTAGAGACCTAATCTCTTTTCTCAATGCGACAAAATGGCTCTAACTTAATCGCTATAAATCTTCTCCTTTATTTCACAGGTCAAACGAGTTTTGGTATCAAAACGGCGCACTACAGCGCTAATTGGATCTCAGGCTAGGTCTGCCCTGAGATCGCCATTTCTACCTACCTACCTACCTAGGTGTGGTTTATCGTCCAAATAAACACGTTGATTTCTCGCCCATGTTCACAGTATTAGAGAGCATTTCCTCTTTTTATTCTGAAATCGTCTTATGTGGTGACTTTAATTGTAATTTGCTAAACACGGAAACATCAAAATTATTTATTGAACGAATAAACAGCCTTAGCTTATATACAAATAATTTTAGTAATCCAGCTCATTTTACTAATGATAGTGCAACACTCTTAGACTTATTCTTACCCATAATATCGAAAACTTCTTGATTTACGACCAGCTTTCCGCATCTGCCTTTTCGAAACATGATTTAATTTTTGCGACCTTTAATTTTGTTCCCCGAACGGTAGCTACTACTATTGAATATCGAGATTTTAAAAATATTGACTTGGCTCAACTGGAACACGAACTATTTTAGATTAACTGGCAACACATATATTTTATGGCTTCCGCCGATGACCAGGTTTTATTCTTAGAAAATTCTATTCGTTGTTTATTCGATAAGCATGTGAAGCTTAAAACAAAGGTGGTCAAGCACAAGCACAATTCTTGGTTTTCTCTTGAAATTAAGGAACTGATGAAGAAAAGAGACTTAGCTTACAAACAATGGAAACGATTTCGATTGACTGAGTTTCATAATACTTTTCGTGACTTTCGAAACAAAGTACACATTAAAATAAGGGAAGCTAAAATACAGGTATATTGCAATCATTTGAGGAAAGATCTACCTTCTAAAACACTCTGGAAAAATATACGAGATCTTGGAGTAGGACAATTGAAAGAAAAATACACCGAAAACATTAATCCTGTCCTAATGTTCTTAATGCTGATTAGTAGAAATAGCTAATGATATGGAACTAGTGGATCCGAGCTTAAATTGTTTTGAATTTCAGGCAATTGAAGAAGCTGATTTAGTAGACAGTATTTTAAGAATTAAATCAAAAGCCATGCGGTTTGATGAAATGCACCCCTCGTTTATTAAAATAATACTACCTCAAATACTTCCCGTTCCCACCCTTACGCATATTTTCAATACAATCATTACGACAAGCTCTTTTCCTCTTACCTGGAAAGTTGCAAAAGTAATTCCTGTGATCAAGAAACCTGCTACTCGCTTAACATCTCCCGAATACAGACCAATTTCAATTCTTCCATTTATTTCAAAAGTCTTAGAAAAAATTTTATATAGCCAGATCTCGAATTTTTTAAAAAATTACAACCTCTTATGTGTTAACCAATCCGGTTTTAAAATAAATCACAGTTGTGTGTCTGCTATCATTAAAGTAACTGATGATCTAAGATGTGCTACTGACAATGATCTAGTATCATTTTTAGGATTACTTGACTTCTGTAAAGCCTTTGATACGGTTAATCACAGTGTTCTTATTTTCAAAATGAAAAAAATGTTTTCTTACCTTTCTGGGAGAAAACAAGCTGTCGTTGTAGATAGATAAATATGCTTCAGGATTGCTGGATCTTTATTCCTGCTGGAGTTCCCCAGGGATCAATACTAGGACCATTACTATTTTGCATGTGTATTAATGACCTTCCAACCCAGGTGCATTATTCGTCCATTGATTTATATGCAGACGATGTCCAGATTCGCCTAAGTTGTGAATTGGGCATGATTGAAAACGATGCTTACCTACTTAATGAAGACTTGTATAGAATTTATCGTTGGTCAGAGGAGAATAACTTGAGGTTAAACCCAACAAAATCTAAATGTATGGTAATTTATAAACATAAACTTGATCTCAGTTATTTTCCACCCATACAAATTGGCAACCAGGTAATCGAGTACGTTGATAGAGTAAAGAACCTTGGTATATGATTTAATTCCACATTTAGTTGGGATTATCACATACATACAACATATTATAGGAAAAATTTACGGATGTCTACGCAGTCTTTCCTTCACACAAAAGCATACACCACAAGATATTAGACTTTTTTTTTATTAAAAAATTTAAAAAAGTTTAATTATAATTTAACTAATTCTTAAAATTGAATTTATAAATAGATATAAATAAAATTTTTGTTGTTTTTTCTATAATGCTCTAAATTGAAACAATTATAGTGTAACTATAGTATATAACAAATGTAACTTTTGCTTCTATAGACTTAAGTCTACTGTAAAAGGTGAAATTAAAATATATGAAATGAAATTAAATAAAGGTTTGTTTCACGGGTGCTGTACCATACGAGGAATTAATAAATACCACAAGAATTTATTAATTTAATAAAAAATTATTATTAATTATTTCTTACATCGAAGCTTGGTTCCGCTAAATGTCTCCAGTTTCGCGCTCCAAGTTGGGTAAGGTCACTTTCCACTTGTGCGTGCCACCAAATCTGCGGTCTTTCTCTACTGCGCTGTCCTGTGGGTGTGGATTCGAAGACTTTCCGGGACGGAGCATTGGTTTCCATGCGCTCTACGTGACCCAGCGATTTCAGTCGTTGGACTTTTACCTTTCTGGCTAAGTCTACGTCGCTGTACAGCCCGTACAGCTCATCGTCCCATCTTCTCCTCCGCTCCCCTTCGATGCATACGGGACCATAGATCACACAAAGAACTTTTCTCTCTAAACGACCCAAGTTGCTTTCATCCGCTTTTGTCATAGTCCATGCTTCTGCACCGTATAGCAAGACCGGAATGATGAAGGTCTTATATAGCGACATTTTGGTCCTTCGAGAGAAAGCTTTGATATACTCAATTGCTTTGTAAGCCCAAAGAAACAGCCGTTACCAATAGTTATTCTTCGTTTGATCTCAGCGCTGGTGTTTTTTCTGCGTTTATGGCGGTCATCGACTGCCTCAAAGTTACGTCTGTCGATGGTGACGTTTTGACTGAGACGTCGTCGGTGTTGTAAGTAATTTCTTGACGACACCATGTACTTTGTTTTGCCCTGAGTTCTTCCGATTATGTCAATGTCATCAGCATATGAAAAAACGGACTGTTGGATTTTTATAAAAAAAAAGAGGCTGGGATGCGACCCACACTGATAACTTCCCATCCCGTCTATCGATTTGTCAATTCTTACCAAATTTGCGTTCTATTTTTTGTAGATTTTATTTTTTTTATGAAAAAACGGACTGTTGGATTTTTATAAAAAAATTACTGAATATAAAATACAATATTTTCTGTGAAATAAAATAAGTTTAAAGCCAATATTTTTAATTTTTGAAAAGCTATTTGAGCCGAAAATCAATTTTTACCAACTTTTGTTAAATTTTTTTTTCGGAATGTTTTTTACTGAATGTTGAAAACAATATTTTTTGAAAGATAAAAGTAGTTTAAAGCCAATATCACAAAGTCTTGAAAAGATATTTGAGTCAAAACTCAATTTATACCAACTTTTTTTTTATTTTTTTTAGGTTATTATTTTTTGTAAAAAAACTGTCAATTCGATTTTTCTCAAAATTTTATCAGATATCAAAAACATTATTCTTCGTTGCACAAAATTGTTTTGGTGATAAAATCATGTTGTATTCGTAAAATTTTCGAGGTGACACATTTTTTTTCATATACATATATACTTGTCTTGTATCACGTTACAATATATAATATAAAATTTAATTCAAGTCTCTAGCGTCATTGGTTCATGAGATATTTAGGGTTAACCAAAATTTTCACCTTTTTTTTTAATGCTATGGTAAAAAAACCACCCACGCAATTTTCTTGAGAGTCCTTTCTGCCTTATTATCTGTATAACAAAATTTATTTGAAGTCGATATCTCTTCTGGTTCTTGAGCTATGGACGACGAAAAAAACGTCGCGAACGTACGGACGTACAGACGTACGGACGTACGAACGTACGTACACACGCACGCACAGGCATCTTTCTAAAAATCTTTTATTTCGACTCTAGGGGCCTTGAAACGTCAAAAAATGTCAAAATTTTCAATTTGACAATCGGACCCATTACAATAACTTCCTATGGGAAGTTAATAATTTTCGACTCAAATATTAGGAGAACAAAGAAAGATATTGACTTCAAATTATTTATCTCACACAAAATATTGTTAAGAATATTTTGCTTAGGTTTTAAACAAGACAAAACGACAGACGAGACTGGAATTTATCAGTGTGGGTCTTATCCCAGCCTCTTTTTAACAATTTAATGGCATTTAAAAAAAAACTGTTTGTGCAGCAGAAAAATAAACGTAATTTTGTAGATTACTTTTATTGATTGCATACTTTTTAAATTTTCCTGATGTGGTTTATTGCACACAAATAATAATTTTAGAGTTAATACCAGTCTGTTTTTTTATTTTTTTTAATTATTTTTTTCAAAACCGTAAAATTTTCAGGAAATAAGAATAATTTTTGTTATAATAAAAAAAAATATGGAACCCCGAGAAAAAGATATATTCTTCTTTAAGGATGTCCTCACTCTATCAATGTTGCAACCAAAAGGTCAACTACCTTGAAAAGAATCTATCGCATTATTGTTGCAATAGCTTGTTTTTGATTTGAAATTATCATAAATCACATAACCCAATTCCACCTCAGATTTTAATAAAAGACATTTGTGAGTTTTTAGATGAAAACGTAATCAAAAACTAATATAACCAAGTTATAAATGGCAATCAACTTTAGTCAGAGACAAAGAACCAATGACGTACACTGTGGCGTATACTTGCTTTTATTTGTATCTTATTTCTTTCTAATTCCTTTTTTTTTTCATGGGATAAAATTATATAGTAGTTAGGTCAATTGAGTACATGACCAGGATTGGTATCAAAATAAATTGTCAACTCAAACCTGCTGAAGAATATCTCATTCAATTACAACAATTGGAAGAACTCCGAAGAAATGATGACAATTGTAAGAAAAGTATGTGGGTAATACAGCACAGCAAAACCTACTCTTCGTGTATCTATGGTGTATTTTAATTTATTTCTTTCTATCACATAAATATATTTAATGTTTGTATTATTCATATAATTTTGTACATTGAACAAAAATTATGTACAAAAAGTACGGGAGATCTTGTGTTTCTTATTTATTTTTGGCAGACCTACTTTATTTGTTTTTGGCATTTAACTCAGTTTCGTGCCCATGATTCTTTTTAGTCACGAATGAAAGAGAAAAAAGGGGCATTCCCCCTCCTACAAATCCCTACTGTTAAATTTGTTTATATACGATTCAATTTCATCAAGGACTTTTTCCTTGAAATTTATATTTTGTCTGCTCCTGGCTTTCAATGACGATGAGACACTGTGAGGTCCTTTGAGCAGATTTCCCATGTTGGGACAGACAACATAAACTAATGCTTACCGATCAGAGTTGCAAATGTGTAGAATTTGGGTCGAAATGTGGGTTCGTGATGGGGAGTTTGACCAGTATCGCCTTCAGAATAACAATGAGATATATTTTGTGACATTCTAACATTTTATCAAGTTTACAATTAAAGAAATGTGGCCAGCCTTGATGAGTTTAATGAATTGCACTCACACATCTCATTGCTTTAAATTTTATTTTTCGTCTGTCCCTACTTTGGGTGACTATTATAAAAAAATAATCATATACCTCACACTGTTTCTAATTTTCCAACTCATCCTCATTATGGACGTGCTTATGGGGATGTTCTTATATGAATAGAAAAGGTTTCAACTTTGTATAATTTTTCCCTTTAAGGATTACGGAGGTTCAAGAAGAGCAAAATTCGAATGGAATGTTCAAAAAGATTCTTCTCCTCTATTTTTGTTATAAGGGCTTACATATGTAATGTATAATTCATATATACTAGTATGAACCTCTACAAACTCTATACACCACCTTCTAATACATATTTTTCCCTTTCATCGCATTACAGTTATGTTCCGTTTGAAATCAAATACTTTAGTATGTGTATAGGTCCTTATATTTCCTTTTTTTCGTCCTGTTTTTGTTGAATGGGATAAATTTAGTATATACTCGTATATACTATGGCCATGAGATTCTGGCACGTACGACCAAACATTTTGAAAGTGATTTAGCCCAAAGCTTTTTCACCACCGCATCTAATACTTTATAATGGATACTCTTAGGTATATCAGTTTTTATACAGAGAAGAAGAAGAAGGGGTGGAATTTTAAATTATATTTGTCGCTTTGAAAGATTTTTCATCACCTCAATGATGCGATGCGATACGATTAAATTCAAAGAAATGCCTGGTCTCGTTAAAAATGCTTTTACCAAAGTGGGAATATTGCGATGGAATTTTTATTGCTTAAAGCTACCAGCAGTTTTTTTTTTTTTTTTGAAATAAAAGTGTAGGAAAATAAATTAAGTTTTTAAATTAAGTTTGATGGTTTCAAATCAGGGATTTTATTTTTGTTCTTAAGACAATTTCTCACAGAAAATTTCGAAACAAAAAGCTCAAGAGAAAATTTATTCCACAAATCTTTTTCCAAACCCTTGAAAAATAAGTGGACTTTAGAATCTAAGTATTGAAAAATAAATACATCCAGTTGACAAGAATTGAACATTCACTTTAATGACCAAGCCTTTTGTAAACATAGTTTTTACAAGCAGCGGGCTTATATGTAGAGTGGATGATGAAAAACAGTGTTAGCTAATTAAAAGCTTTTTGAATGAATAGATACGACTTTTAAAAACGCTCTCAAACAATTAATTTTCTTAATATCATCGTCATCATAATATATCAAACAACCCCAACTAATGAATAGATTTTCATAAGATTTTCATTTAAGAGCATCAGAAAACCAGCAACCATAATGAATAGGATATACTACTTAGCTAGTATATTATAACATGGCGCGAACATTTGTGTTTAATAAATTCTATATACGATGCGAATATATCACGTGTAGGTTAGGTACCTCCTTATACCTTATACGAGTCTACTTTATGCTTGGTTAGATTATACATAATTAATTTCAAATTTTCACTCGAAAATATACTTGACTGTATTTATAAATTCCTTCTACTTCTGCATTGCCCTATAGAACATTTTATATAAAATTCGTCCTTGACATATAAGTTGCAATTTTCTATGCTGCAGAATCAAGATACTGTATTAAATAAAAAAAAACGTTGAAAAATAACGCTTGTAAAATTTCAAAAGTAGAGCAAACTAGTGAATTGGCAAATTGAAAATTATTAATTTATAATAAATCATTTATGTTAAAGGACAAAGTACCTACGCTTATATGAGAACTTATCAGTTTTAAGTTTTGTCATGAATTAGCGTTAAAAGGATTTTTTAGAAAGGATTAATAAATAGAACAAATTTTTATAGCAGGACATGGTTGACATACATTAGGAAGCTTGAAAAATATGAAGTAAAACAGATAGAAACTTGTTCGAAGGTTTTTTCAATTTTATTTGAGGTAAAAATAGTGATTTTATAGGAAACAATTTGGGAAAAGCAAAAAAGAACCTTGTTAAAATTAGTTGAGTAAGGTCGTTGCACTAAGTTACAGGATTTTCCAATTGCGTTTAGGATGAATAGCTTGACAACTTGAATTTTCTGTTATATTATATTATTATTATGTTCAATTTTCTAATCTATATATATAAAAATGAATTGCTGTTCGTTAGTCTCACTAAAACTCGAGAATGGCTGAACGGATTTATCTTATCTTAGTCTTGAAATGTTCCTGGAGGTCTAGGGAAGGTTTAAAAGGCGAGAAAAAATCGAATTATTTCCGGGAAACCCCTAAAAACAGCCCTTTTCTATTTCCCATACAAACGTTTTCTAGAGTCAAAAGTTCAATAGTTCTAAAAGCTAAAGTTCATATTAAATTATAATCACTCACTGTTGTCTAAGCAATTTAGGTGTGTTCCTAACGTCAAAGAGTCAATTTGCAATTTATTAAAGTTCAAATTCAATCATATCTATGAAAGTAGTCTTCGCGTGCGCTTTGGAGGATCTAATGTCGCGTTCCGAAAATAAACAAAAGTGAATCGCGAACGCGACAAAAGATGTAATAAACTATTAGTAGTACTGATTTGCAATTAATTTGGTCGGCTTCGCGAAACTTAATTTTAGGTAACTTCATATGTAACTGTATGAGATTATTTTTTTAAGTTTTATAAATCTTAAGTTTTGTCACAAATAAGGTTTCTGAATACAACCATAATATTTGACATTAGAATTGACAACCAACTAATATGTTACACTTCAGAACACGGAGATTTGGGATGAATGCACAATGGCCCATAAGAGGTCACTGGAGGCGCTGGACAGAACATTGAAAGATCTTCGTGACAACCAACATATTTTTGGTGGGGCCATGATTCTGTTGTCAGGTGATTTTCGCAAGACTCTTCCAATTATTCCCCGATCAACTGTTGTTGATGAACTAAATGCATGGCTGAAATCATCGAATTTGTGGCAGTACGTAAAGACACTCTAATTAACAACTAACATGCGAGTATTTTTGCAACATGATGGAACTGCAAATGTGTTTGCGAAGCAGTTGTTAGATATTGGAAATAATAAAGTTGCAATGGACACCTCGACCGGATTCATCACATTACCCACAGATTTTTGTCACATCACAGATTCAAAAGAGGAGCTTATTTAGCGTGTTTTCCCAGATATAGCGCAAAAGTTCAATAATCATAATTAGCTGGGTGAACGAGCAATAAAGATGTCGAAGATCTCAATGCGACCATTCAGAATTTTCTTCCAGGACAGTTGGTTTCCTTCAAATCAGTCGACACCGTTATGAACCAGGATGACGTAGTCAAAATATCCCACGGAGTTTTTAAATTAACTGGAATTGCCTGGATTACCACCTCACAATTTGCAGTTAAAAGTAGGATCAGTTCAGTTGTCATCATGCTGCGTAACATTAATCAACCTCGACTATGCAATGGAACAAGACTGGCTGTAAAAAAGCTGATGAATAACGTCATTGAGGCAACAATCATAAAAGGAAAATACAAAGGAGAGGATGTCTTGATCCCGCGATTACCAATGATTCCAACGGATTTACCATTCGATTTTAAACGCTTACAATTTCCTGGCCTTTGCTATGACAATAAATAAATCGCAAGGACAGTTTTTAGAAGTTTGCGGAATCAACTTGGAGTTTCCCTGTTTCGCGCATGGACAATTATACGTCGCGTGTTCGCGCGTCGGAAAACCGTCTACTTTGTTTATTTACGCACCACAAAACAAAACAAAAAAAAGAGACTGGGATGCGACCCACACTGATAACTTCCCATCCCGTCTGTCGATTTGTCTTGCTTAAAAGTTTGTCTATATGTATCAATTTTTACCAAATTTGCGTACTATTTTTGTAGATTTTATTTTTTAATGAAAAAACGGACTGTTGGATTTTTATAAAAAAATTACTGAATATCAAAAACAATATTTTCTGTGAAATAAAACAAGTTTGAAGCCAATATTTGTAATTTTTGAAAAGCTATTTGAGTCGAAAGTAAATTTTTACCAAGTTTTTGTTCTTTTTTGTAAGGTCTTTAATTTTTGTAAAAAAAAATTTAAAAAGAGGCTGGGATGCGACCCACACTGATAACTTCCCATCCCGTCTATCGATTTGTCTTGCTTAAAAGTTTGTCTAAATGTATCAACTCTTGCCAAATTTGCGTTCTATTTTTTGTAGATTTTATTTTTTTTATGAAAAGACGGACTGTTGGATTTTTATAAAAAAATTACTGAATATAAAAACAATATTTTCTGTGAAATAAAATAAGTTTGAAGCCAATATTTTTAATTTTTGAAAAGCTATTTGAGCCGAAAATCAATTTTTACCAACTTTTATTAATTTTTTTTGTTTAGGTTTTTTTTTTTGTAAAAAAACTGTCAGTTCGATTTTTCTCAAAATTTTTCCTAATGTTGAAAACAATATTTCTTATAAGTTAAAATTAGTTAGAAGCCATAATCTCAAATTTTTGAAAAGATATTTAAGTCGAAAATCAATTTTTACCAACTTTTGTTATTTTTTTTTTCGGTTTTTAATTTTTTGTAAAAAAACTGTCAATTCTATTTTTTTCAAAATTTTACTGAATGTTGAAAACAACATTTTTTGAAAGATAAAAGTAGTTTAAAGCCAATATCTCAAAGTCTTGAAAAGATATTGGAGTCAAAACTCAATTTTTACCAACTTTTTTTTTATTTTTTTTTAGGTTATTATTTTTTGTAAAAAAACTGTCAATTCGATTTTTCTCAAAATATTAACAGATGTCAAAAACATTATCCTTCATTGCACAAAATTGTTTTGGAAATGAAATCATATTTTAGTCGTAAAATTTTCGAAGTGACAAATTTTTTTTTTCAGTTTTTTTGATTTATAAAAAAAACCGTTAATTGAATTTTTTTCCAAAAATATAATTGTTTTGTAGCACGTTACAATATATAATATAAAATTTAATTCAAGTCTTTAGCATCATTGGTTCATGAGATATTTAGGGTTAACCAAAATTTTCACCTTTTTTTTAAACTGCTATGGTAAAAAAACCACCCACGCAAATTTCTTGAGAGCCCTTTCTGCATCTTTCTGCCTTATTATCTGTATAACAAAATTTATTTGAAGTCGATATCTTTTCTGGTTCTTGAGCTATGGACGACGAAAAAAACGTCGCGAACGTACGGACGTACGGACGTACAGACGTACGGACGTACGTACACACGCACGCACAGACATCTTTCTAAAAATCTTTTATTTCGACTCTAGGGACCTTGAAACGTCGAGAAATGTCAAAATTTTCAATTTGTCAAATCGGACCCATTACAATAACTTCCTATGGGAAGTTAAAAAGATATTTGAGTCGAAAATCAATTTTTACCAACTTTTATTATTTTTTTTTTAGGTTTTTATTTTTTGTAAAAAAAGTTTCAATTCGATTTTTCTTAACATTTTTCAGAATGTTGAAAACAAAATTTCTTATAAGATAAAATAAGATTGAAGCCTTAATCTCAAGTTTTTGAAAAGATATTTGAGTCGAAATTCAATTTTTACCAACTTTGAGTAATATTTTTTTAGGTTTTTATTTTGTATATAAAAAAAAACTGTCAATTAGATTTTTTTTTAAATTTTATCAGATGTCAAAAACATTATTCTCCATTGCAAAAAATTGTTTTAGAGAGTCGAAAATAATAATAAAATTTCATGCTTCATTAAAAAAATGCTTTTTTATTCAATACGTTTTGTTTGTTTTAAAATTAATTTATACAAAAGTTTAGGTCTTTTATTTATCGATTGAGGCAGTATGAAGTCTGCCGGGTCAGCTAGTTAAAATATAAAATGTGGTTTGTTCTTCAAAGTATGTTCCAAAACGATCAATTCTGCGTATTGACAAAAGCACTCAGAACCAAGAGAACAATGTTTAAGTTTATTTTCAACAAACGACAAGAAAACATCAAATTAAAACAAAATTGTTGGTTTATGTTTTATCAAAAATACTCAAAGTTTTATTTGATTGTCTTTTTCCTAACATAATATCACAATAACTTAATCTTATTTTTAAATTAAAATTCTCAAATCTCGTCTTCTAAGTCCATTTACCTTTGCCGATTTTCTTCAATGACTTTTCTCTCTTATTTCGAATTTTTGCAATTGTCAATCGGAGGCGTTTCTTGTAGATGACACTGTCTTGCATGTGGCCCACTTCGATAGGAGTAAATTTGCGGGCATGAATGAAATTCATGTGCACCAATTCGTCAGTGAGGGTATATTTGATTTCGTATTTGTATTCCGGATCCACCATCACCTGACCTTGGGCTCTCAGTTCTTCTTTATAGCGAAAGACCAAATATGGAATCGATGTTGGTTTCTGATAGTCCTCGCCAACGCCAACACAAGTTTCTGTTCCAGTTGCAGTCATTTTTGACGAATGTGTTTTAGTGTCAAAGGATATTTTAAAACTAATTGCATAAAATAGTCTCGAGCTTCTATTTATACTGAAATGTTAAATCTACCAGTATAATTTCTTACCTGTCGAGTCGATGAAGATAACAATGAGGGGTTATTATTATGTGCTTAAGTGATTTAATATTACCAGAAGTCAGAAGTCTTTGTCTTTTCTAATTTGTCTGGTCATAAAAATAAAGGTAAGCTTATAGTCTGAAATCTGTTGATCAACTATGGACGCAATAAACAAGTGAAGACATTCTGCAGAAAGATAAAATCGGTATGATTAAAAGTGATACATTTCCATAGACATGCATATTCAATTTCTATTAGTATTTTTATTATTTTATGACAGGGGGTGTTTGCTAATACAAAAATAATAATGGCACTCGTTGTTCTGAAAAGTAATTAGGATTTTAAAAACAAGAAGATGGTTTTGTTTTGGCACACTTGTCAAAATGTATATCTTAGGAGTTTTTGATTGGGTTTTATATTGATTAATTATTATTAGCTACCGAAATGATGAGGTGATTGGGCATTTGTTCCGAATTACTATACAGAATCCAAAAGATAGGACCAGTACAAGTCCTAGAATAAGTACTCAAATCGGTATCAATTGGAAACAGAGTATTTTTTTTTGTTGGGACTCGTTCCTGAGCAACTTCTTGGAACAGACTAAGACCTATGTTGTTATTTTAACATCTATTAGTACTATTGATCTCTTCACTGAAGAACTACGCTATAGTTCTGTCGAATTGGATATTTTCAAGTACCGTAAAATTGATAATTGAGAAAATAACGCTCCATTCAAATTGTCTTTTTTTCTATTTCTTGATTTTAGAAATAGGTAATAAATGCATTTTTTAAATTATTTTTAATTATATTTTCAGTTTTTGATGTTTAAATTTATAACTTGATGTTCTCTGTTGGCGATTAAGTTTCAAGACTTTCCAAATTTTAGAGAGGGCAGATTAAATTAGTAATTTTCTTTTATTTCCATAAACACAACATTTGCATATGGAATTTTATGTTATACTAAAATTAAAATTTAAACAGATTTAGACCCATTAACTCTGCTAATACTCGTTTGTAGTATAAGATCGTGTCTAGGGATGTGAAGAAATGTAGGGGTAAATATTTGTTTTGTTAGGAATACATAAATATCAGTCGTAGAACCCGAAATAGCTAGACTTGGTACTAGGAAAACTTGAAATGACTAATGTGAAGAAATTGAGCGTTAAAAAAAGTAATCTAATATGTGTCTAAATTTCTGTTAATTTCATCAATTTATTCTGTAATGAAAAACATTATTTCCTATTATTCCTTTTTTTAAATTATTTTGAAACATTCTCTGAATTTATTTCAATTGTAGTTACTTTTCAATTCCAGAACAATTCTTTCAGAAACATATGCTCTGTTTAATATTTCAAATGTAAACTCTTGCATTCTTTTGTTACTGAACTTCATCAAAAGTTCATTAATTTCTATTTTAATTTTTTTCCAAGAATAACATAGAATTCACTTGGTGTATGAAATTATGTTCATTCCAAATACATTCTTTTTTCAAATAATTATAGTGACTTAAAATACTAAATTTTCCTGTTGTTGAGTTTAATTTCTGGTTAAACTTTTGATAATTTAGAGAATGGTAGATCGAATCCAAAATGGGGTCTTTTGAAGAGACTTGTTACATGTATAAAATATTATCCTAACAATGAACATTCTGTGTTGGATAGAACAATAATTCTTGAGAATAGATTAATAAAATTCCAATTTAGTTTGAATTGTATTTAACCTCAACAATTTTCCAGCAAAGTTGTAGGTGTGAATATATTATGGGTAAATCGAATTCAAGGAATAATTTAAAATGCTTTGAAATTTTAATTGAATTGTTTGCTTGAAGTTAAGTAATACTTACGTATGTTAAATTGAAACAAAACATATTTTTAATTGCATTTAATGCCAGAAAAATTATTAAAAAATAATGACAATCATTTTTTTTGTATACTTCAATAAAACATTTTTCGTTGTTCTATATCCTATCGAAGAAACGTTACCATGCGGCAATCAATGAAAATATAATTCTTTTAACTATTACATTGAGTCTTTGCCAGTTTGAAATCTTCATTTCAAGTTTGAAAACATATCAGTCAAAAATGGATTCACTTAATTTTAGTTCTTTAACATTTGTATCATTGACATAAAATTTACGATATATGAAACCGTTTAGAAAACATCGTTGCGTTCTATGAAAATTCTGTAAGTCCAAAATCAGATACACGATACGCCAAGCTTATGCAAATGACAAAATCTACGTTCTTTGAATAACTCTTATAGAATTTGTCAATTCCTCGCAAGTGGAAGTACACGTGAAAAAAAGCTTGTAGGTGGAACAGACAAGGATTGAACCCATAACCTCTGGCATGACAGTTCTATACGCACTAACCCTCAGTCCACGGATACGGAAATCGATTATTGGAACTCCAATAGAAGGTTGACGATGTAATGAATTGAAAAAGGATTACTTCCATTCAGTGACTGAATACAAACTGATTCTCTTAAAGTTAAATGTTGTATATTAAGGCTTCTAATGGGATCTACTAAAAGGAAAATCGAATTATTGATTTTCATCAGTATTTTAGTTTAATTCCAAATTCTGTGGTCGTAATACAACAAAGAAAATTACATTATTATTATATTATTTAAATTATAAAGTGAAGTTTAATTTTTAATAACATTATATACCTAACACTTTTTTATTTTCTCAGCTACCATAAAAATGCTAAATAATATTTTATAAAATCGGTAAATATTATTGGATAAACGTAATTAATATAACATCCATGAGACAATATTTTGAAAACAAGCGTGCCAAAGCAAAACACCTCTTTGTTTTTTAAGTCCTAATTACTTTTCGGTATAAAAACTACCTGCCTCATCTATTATTACTTTTGTATTTGCAAACATCCCCTGCCATAAAACAATAAATCCCGATTGTCTATGGAAATTTTTGTTTTCCTCATCAGACAGATCTTATCGTTCTGCAAAAATTTTGCAATTGTTTATTGCCGTTGGAGAAAATCCATACTTAATCAACAGATTTTATTTATCTTTATTTATTTATATGACCAGAAAAATTAGAAAAAGACAAAGACTTCTGGCTTCTGGCACTATTAAATCACTTAAGCACATAATAATAACCTTTCATTGTCATCTTCATCGACTATAGACAGGTAAGAAAACACACTCAGACCTTTATCATTTCAGTATAAATAGAAGCTCGAGACTATTTTATGTAATTAGTTTTGAAATATCCTTTGACACTAAAACAAATTGGTCAAAAATGACTGCAACTGGAACAGAAACTTGTGTTGGCGTTGGCGAGGACTATCAGAAACCAACATCGATTCCATATTTGGTCTTTCGCTATAAAGAAGAACTGAGAGCCCAAGGTCAGGTGATGGTGGATCCGGAATACAAATACGAAATCAAATATACCCTCACTGACGAATTGGTGCACATGAATTTCATTCATGCCCGCAAATTTACTCCTCTCGAAGTGGGCCACATGCAAGACAGTGTCATCTACAAGAAACGCCTCCGATTGACAATTGCAAAAATTCGAAATAAGAGAGAAAAGTCATTGAAGAAAATCGGCAAAGGTAAATGGACTTAGAAGACGAGATTTGACAATTTTAATTTAAAAATTAGATTAAGTTATTGTGATATTATTATATGTATGATGAAATAAAATTTTGAGCATTTAAGAGTGTATTTTTATTTTCTTCTGATCATCCTTCAAAATCTTGGTTGAAGTTTCGAGCTTATCATTTTTGAGAATATTACTAAAGAGCCCTGTAGGATTTTAAAAGAATCTGTTTGATTTGATGAAGTAAAAGAGGAGAAAAGAAAAAAATCATAACAAGATTAAAACTCCTTGACTTCAAAGAACTTAAGGAAAATTGTAACCGCTTAAAATTATTTCCTTTTCAATATTATTTAAATAAGATAAATTTTCCTCCTCCATTTTTGTAAATTTCATTTATCAAAATTTATATTCCAACTTTTACGACAAAAATATTATCATCTTTGGTAGGTAGGTAGGTTATGAAGGTACTAAACATTCCTAAGTGTTTCAAATTTAATGCTTGATTGTTGTTGCTCAGTGACAACGACAACGTCGACGATGATAATAAAAATGAGAATGGTTAATTTATTGTTAATTTATTTCATATTTGTGTCAGATGTAAGGTGGTTATACAGAGGTTAGAAGTCTTAAGTCATTTTTTGGCCAGTTTACTTATCGTTTACTTTCATTATTTATACGATAATACCATCTCGAGAAAGATATAATCAAAAATTCCTCAATTTGTATTTCAATAACAAAACCCTCACCCATTTTAATTTATGGTGAAACTAACTAACCACGCCACTAGGTCTTACCGCTCTCAACATTTGGAATACATTTTTATCCTGATTATATGCTGGAAGGTGTGTAGCGTCAGGACAGGATGACAGTCAGGATTAGAGAAAGAATGCCGGAGACTCGTATATATTGTGATAGAAAATTTTCTCGTGAAAACTTTATTATTATTATCCTCTGAGTTGGCAATTGTTTTTCCTTGTCATATCCTTTTTGTATATGCTTGAGAAAAAGTTTCACAAAAGGAAGTTATCATCTACACAGGTAGGTACTTGGAATTTTTGTTATGTCGTACTGATAGTCCGAGTCTATTATAGCTCTAGACTTAGGTTTATTTATAAGCTTAAGGAATTTATATAACTCATGTTCGAATGAATTCTGGGATTAAAATCATTTTCATTTTTAATTTAATTTCTAGAGTGGTTGCTTATAGTTGGAATGCGTATCAGGAAAACCATCATGTATGTTTTGATAGTTATGTTCCAAAACATTCCATGAATTTTAAAAATTGTTTGCATTTTGAACAATTAATGTTGTTTGTTGCAGCTTATTGTAGGAAAAATTGGATTTCTCCTTAAAGACTTTAAAATTGTTTCTGTATAGCCTGCACATACTCTCATAGATATTATATAAGCTATCATCATTTAAATAAAAATAAAACAAAGGTGATTTCGAGTTATCCACCTCACAAGAGCTCACTTGATGAGACTTAGGATAATGTTACATTAGGTGCGGCTTTGATCAAATTATTAATAATAATAATCTAGTTTGTCAAAACCAAACATTGTATATCACGTTCCTTATAATTGTCAGCAATCACACATACTTCACCTCCCATTTGTAAGTGGTTTCTGTAATTAATTGGAATCATTACCACCTCGCTCAAAACACATAAGGATTAAACACACACAGATTCTCTACCTATAACGAGTTAAAAGGATACATACAAAAAAGGATATGCATATATAAATATTGCATACAAATTTTTGACAAATTAATTTCTCTTAACCGCAATTTCATTTTAATTAAGGCTTAAATTACAGTCTGAATTTAATTTACTCTCTTTAATTGGGTATAAAATAATTCAATAGTTCAACATCAAAATATAATAACCATTTCATAGATATTGTTGTAGTTGTTATTTTATTTAAAAAAGAATTTAATACAATCGAATTGAGATAAACTAAAATAACACATAATGAAAATGTTTTTCAACTCATAGCTGATGGAGAAGAAGTAATTCGAGGGGCATACAAGACGAAAGAGAACAAGAACTCGTGAGAACACAATACAGCAACATGTTACACTCGTTCATACGTCATCAAAAGAATGATAGATTTGCTAAATATGTACTGTATGTAAACAAATTAACAATTAATTTCCTAAAACAGCACAAAAATATCGTCATTGTACCAGCTGATAAAGGTAACGTCACAGTCGCTATGAAACGTAAAGATTATGAAGATAAGATGGTTGAATTATTGTCTGACCGCAACACCTACAGAACAATAAGGAATAATCCAACAACAACACTTCAAACGCGAAACAATGACATAGTCAAATGGCTGAAAAACAACAATTGTATTGACGATAGAGAGAAAGCAAAGATGACCACTTACACCGCACAGCTCCCATCCATTTACGGATTGCCAAAAATTCATAAAACAGACATGCCACTGCGACCGATTACGTCATCCATTAATGTACCACGCTACGAGCTATCTAAGTATGTTGGAAAAATTTTACAGTGCGTGACAACAAATTCAAGCTACTCTATAAAAAATTCGTTTGAATTTGTTGAAAAAGCAAAGAATGTAAAACTAAGTAAAAATGATGTTTTAGACTCGTTCGATACAGTTTCATTGTTTACTAACATCCCCGTTCAACTGGCTATCACCATTGTCAAGAAGAAATGGGATATAATAATTAAAAGCACAAAGATCGCACAAAACAAATTTATTGAGATTCTAGACTTTTGTCTTAAAGAAAACAATTTTCTTCAATACAAAGACACAGGGCAACCCACTATCTCCGACTATTGCAGATCTGGTTTTAGACGAATGTTTAAATAACATTGAAGAAAAACCTGTGTTCATAGCAAAATATGTTGACGACATATTTGCAATAATAGATAAAAAAAACATAGACAAAGTACTAAAAATTCTAAACGGATTCCACCCAAAAATTCAATTCACAATTGAAAATGAGTTCAACAAAACAATATCGTTCTTTGATGTAAAAATCTACCGTGAAGAAAATCGTTTGCTTTTCGACTGGTATCAAAAACCAACAGCATCTGGAAGAGTAGTTAATTTCCGATCAAACCAAGCAAGGCATATTATCATCAATACTGCGTCCAACCTCGTGAATAAAATTTTCAAAATAAGTGATGTACGATTCCACGTTGCCAACGAGAAAAAAGTCATCAAAATTTTAAGTGATAATGGTTATTCTTCTACCATAATTCGAAGCCTCCTTTTAAAACACAAAATGCAAATTTCACAAGAAAATATTGATGAACCTGTTAGAACGCACCACAAAACCGTGGTTTACGTCCCAACTTTATCCGACAACTTCAAAAAATCTATTTCCAAAAAATTGACAGAGGTTCGCCTTGCTTTTAAATCAAACAAAACACTTGCCAAATGTTTTACTAAACTCAAGACGAAACCTGATAAGGACAAACAAACAGATGTGATCTACAAAATTAACTGCAATGGTAAATCAAATAAACCGTGCAACCTGTGTTATATTGGGACCATAAAACAACTTCTTAGACAACGCATCTCGAACCATAAGTCCAAGATAAAATTAAAAAATTCTGAGAAGACAGCCCTGGCCAGTCACTGCATTGTAAGCGGTCATTCTCCAAACTTTGAAAGCGTGAAAGTTCTACAGACAAAGAAACATGTTTCGAAACGATACACGTTAGAAACATTACATATTCGCAATAACAAAAACAACATGAACCGAAAACAAGACACACAAAACATTTCTGCTGTATATTGATCTATTCTTTGTTCTTAAATGTAATTTGTGCTTTATTTAATTTAGACTCAACTTCATTCTTCGAAGTGCTAATTATATTTATAGTTTTATTTTTAATTTATAAAGGGTGTCCCAAAATTAACGCAAGATTTGAATTTGCCGCCATTTGTGCAGTGAAGTGTTGGCAACCCTGAAAAAAAAGCAATTTGACAGCTAACAGTATAGGGTTATTAAAAATGGAGCGTTACACGAGAAAACAACGTGTCTTCATTATTAAAGAATATTTCAAAAATATTGAAAGTGTAGCAACCGAGTTCAATGCAAATAAAGAGGCAAACCACGTTCTTCCTTCAAGAGATTAACAACAACTAACTCTTTATTAACAAAATAAGTAACTCTTGGTTAACAAAATCACAGTTGCATGTGTACGGTTATTCGACTATTTAAAACTAGGTACATAATATAACATGAAATCATACAATAATCTTGTATACATACATTATATTTAATAAATACATAGGTAACGTCATTTGGTAAAAAGATAATACATTTAACATTGATAGGGTATTATTGCAAAGTTTGACAAGTAAAAGCCTACATTTCGGCCATCCTGACATAAAATCGACTCGATTTTCTATAGTTAACATTTCATTTACGAAAGATTATGATTATGATTTTTCTCTTGGTTTTTTCAAAGCAAAATGATTATTAAAGTTTTAATTTTATGAAGAGAACTAGCCAAATAGCAGTTAAATACGAAAGTATCTAATTTGATCTGAAGAAAACAGAGCAATTCATTAAAAATATCTTTTTTTTTTTAAATTTAATCGTTTACGGTATAAGGTTTCATGTTCTCGGGACTAGATACCCCTTCGTAGTGAATCCGGGAAACTTGAAGATTTTCAAGATCTCTTATGCGATACCTATCGTTCGGCAAAATTTCATAGACTTCGTAAGGACCTTTGTATTTAGGCAAAAGTTTTTTGTTAACGCCCGCGGTAGTGATTACATTTTTGACAACAACATAGTCGCCTACTTTATAACGGTGTGGAGCCTTATGATTTCTATCATAGTTAGTTTTATTTATTTCTTGATTTCGAGTAATTTTCAAACTTGCATTTTCTCTTTCTTGAGCTATATTTATTGTATCGTTTTGTAACACATTAGATTCGAGGTACTCGCGAACTTTATCGTAAGGTTCCCCTTTTTGCGCAACTCCGAACAGCAAAACACTTGCACTTGCTCCTGTGCTTCTATTAATGGTGTTATTTATAGAGAACTCTATTTTATTTAAATACTTTGACCATTCACCTGGCTCGATTTCAGTTTCTTTTGACAACATAGCAGTCAAGAGTCTGTTCATTCTCTCCACCTGGCCATTAGACTGGGGAGAATGGGTGGCGACTTTTATATGTATAACATCAGAGTCCCGACAAAAAGATGAAAACTCTTCAGAGGTAAAGCAGGAGCCTCTATCTGAAATTAATCTTTTTGGTCGGCTATAAGTGGAATAATAGTTCTGCAAACATTGTATTACTTCCTTAGAGCTTGTAGATTTTACCGGATACAATTTTGTAAATTTTGTAAAACCATCCACTATTAGAAAAATATGTTTCCTTAAATTCCTTACACCCACTGGAAGGGGTCCATAGTGATCTACATGGATTGTATCAAAGGGTTTATTACCCTTTGGAATAGGATGCAGTTCACCTTCCTTTTTCCCCGAGGGTACCGAAAAATAAATGCATTTCAAACAAGATCTTATGTAATCTTTAACTTTTTGTTTCATAGACGGAAACCAGTATGTTTTTCTTAGGTGTTCAAATACCTTATCCGCGCCCACATGACAAAGACCATCATGATGACTTTGAATGACAACTTTTTCCATCTGCTTCGGAACATAAAATGCAACAAAGTCTTTCTGTTTTCGGTATATAAGACCATTAATCATTTCATAAAACGGAAGTTGTTTATGTTCTAAAGATTTAACTATGTTTTGAATTGATGCGTCTTTGTTTTGGGCACTAGCAAGGGCATATTCAAAAGAATCAGGTTGAATTAAAAGGATGTTATGACACCTGCTTAAAGCATCGACGTGGTTCATCCTGCAAGAATCTCTATGCTCAACTAAGTAATCATATTCTTGGAGCTCCAAAGCCCACCTCGATATTCGAGGATTGATCATTTTCTTACTCAACGTGAGGGTTAAAGACTTACAGTCTGTTATGATTTTAAAATTTATACCCATCAAATAAGTTCGAAATCTTTTTAGAGCATATATGATTGCAAGAGTTTCGAGCTCAAATGAATGATATCTTGACTCTGCGGGTGTACACCTCTTTGAAAAAAAGAATATAGGATGAAACTTTGAATCCTTTTGCTTTTGCAGCAAAACTGCACCAAATCCTAATGCGCTGGCATCACAGTGGAGTTGAGTCTCTGCCTGAGGAGAATAAATGCTCAAAAGTGGCGCTTGGAGTAGTTTTTGTTTAAGGTTTTCAAAAGTGGTAATTTCTTTTTCGCCAAACTGGAATTGAGCGTTCTGCTTGAGCAGATCATATAGTGGTTTTGATATAATTGAAAAATTATGAATGAATTTCCTAAAATAGGAACATAATCCTAAAAATGAGTGAAGCTCTTTGATGTTTTTAGGGATGGGGAAATTTTGTACGGCGGCCAATCCATCTGAGTTTGGCTTTATACCCTTTGCGCTTACTTCATAGCCTAAATAAGTTATTGTTTCAGCCATAAAGATACATTTGTCATATCTAAGTTCTAAATTGAATTCGGAGATAAGTTTTGAAACTTTTTCTAAAATACCGAAATGCTCTTCTTTTGTTTCAGTGGCCACGAGCAAATCGTCAATATAGATAAGTATTTTTCCGTCTGCTATTAAACTTTTAAAGATAGAATTAATGTAGCGCTGAAAAGTAGCCGGGGCATTCTTAAGCCCGAACGGCATGTAGAGGTACTCGTATTGCCCTAGAGGCGTAACAAATGACGTATACTTCACAGACTCATCTGCCATTTTTACATGGTGAAACCCATTTTTCAAGTCTAACAATGAAAAGTATTTTTTATTTCTCAACCTATCTAAATGATCCTCTATTAAAGGGAGAGGATAATTATCCTTTTGTGTAACACGGTTTAACTGCCTATAATCAATACACAACCTGAATGTTCCATTCTTTTTCTTAGTCAGAACGATAGGTGAGGCAAAAGGTGAATTACTTTCCCGAATTATTTTCCGTTTCAAAAGATCATCTAAAATTTGTCTCAATTCGATAGAATGTTGGTAAGGTAACCGCCGCGGTGCACAATTAAAATTTATATTTGTGTTTAAAAGATTAATTTTCATTTCATAAAAAATATTCGAACAGGAAATATTTTTATCTGAATTGATTTGCTTCATAATATCATAAACTCTTTGCGATTCTTCATATGTAAGGTTACTGTTTATTGTTAAATTAAAATCATTTTTGTCATAGTCAGTGTTTATGTTCAAAATATCTTCCGCGAAATTATCGTCACTCGGTTCGTTGTTGTCATATTTGCTGTTGAAACTACCATCACAATTTCTTTTATTAATATTTAAATTACTTTCGTTACCGTTTCTTAAATCTTGTAATTTATTTGTAACTAAATTTTTAATATAATTTGTTGAATGATTATCATAAGTATTTAAAATATTTGCATCATAATTGTTTGTATAATTTGTAAATTTAATTTTAGGACTATCATAAATAAATTTTATATTACTTGCTTTTAAAAAATCTCTGCCGAGAACAACAGAGTACGTCATCGTTTTATTTCTAACTACATGCAACATGCAACTTAAAGAACTATCACTTACATAAATAATACATTTTACTCTTCCAAGTATCGTCAGTTTTTCTGCATTAATTCCAAAGTACTGAATGCCGTTCTCTTCTGGTTTCAGGATAACAAAAGATGGTACAAACTGCTACTGGATGAAGCTTATTGGGCTTCCTGTATCTACCATAGTATTTGCTTGAAATTCAAAAACATAATTAGTAAGACCACTCAAAAATTTGTACTTAACATAAAGCGTAAAGTCGTCGTCGAATATTTTCTTCATTACTTCGTTTGGTTCAGTTTCTGGTTCATTTTCAAAATGCTGTACCAATAGAACAGCTGATGATTGATTTGCAGATGCGTTAACAGGTGACTTGGTATTCTTACAAACGTTCGAAAGGTGTCCTTGCTTCCCACACTTAAAACAGCTTCCTCTCTCTCTTTTTGGTCTTGGGCAGCTACTGGCAATATGTCCAGGTTCGTTGCAATTAAAACACCTATTAACGAGTCTCTTTCCGATGATGATGATGATGATGATGGTGTGGTTGAATAGGCAGGAGTATATCCTGTGGTGTAAGACTTCATTTTCTGATATTTTTTTAGCATTTGTTTGAGGTCGTCGATACTTTTTGCAGTAAATAGGAGTTGTTTGTTGCAAAAAGCATCAGGAATCCCTTTAATGATGTAATGGATAAGGTCATCGTCTTCAATATCAGCATGGTATGCAATCTCCTGCATGGCCAAAGTATACTGATGAATGCTCTCATCCTTCCTCTTTTTCCTGCTCCTCAGGGTATCGTGAACATCAGCTGACGTGACAGCTTGGTGAAATTCTTGAAGAAGGCTAGACTTCAGTTCAAGCCAAGTTGAACAACGTGATGAGCGGAGAAACAGTTTGGCGGTGCCTTTGAGACTCCGTCTTGCATATATAAATGATTGTTGCTCATCCCACCTATGCAACGCTCTCTCTTCTTCAAATTTTCTTACCCATTGCTTTATGGAAAAATTATCATCTCCAGAGAAGCTAGGAACTGTATCTTCGATGTCTTTGAACGATATTGCACTGGAGGAACTTTCACTTGTTTTACACAGGGCTGCAAGTTTTTCCTTGAGCATCAATATTTCCTGTTGTTTTCGTATTTTTTCTTGGAGTGCGTTAATTTCAACTTGGAGGTTGTCTTCTTCCTCGTCACTAGAGCCCACTTCACATTCAGCATCTGGAAAATGAATGGCTAATTCAGGTTCGTCTAACTCGTCCACGTGTTCCTGCAACCTCATTTTTAACACAGCCTTGTTTCCATCAGTGCTGAGACCAAAATCGCTTAATTTTTCTTTTAAAGAAATTAGTTTTGCCTCTTGCAAAAATTTCTCAGCTCGTGCTTTAGCCATAACGTTTTATTTAATTTATGCGTACGAATCAAACTTATTTTTATTGCAATTACAAAAAAAAAAAATTGTGCAACTGTACAAAAAGAAAAAAAAACGGGGTAGACAGATCCCTCTTCTGATATGTAGCAACCGAGTTCAATGCAAATAAAGAGGCAAACCACGTTCTTCCTTCAAGAGATTAACAACAACTAACTCTTTATTAACAAAAAAAATTAGTAACTCTTAACATATATATAACATTGATAGGGTATTATTGCAAAGTTTGACAAGTAAAAGCCTACAAAAGCTTGGCGGCTGCAGTTCGAAAATTTCATACAAAATATGGTCGGAATAGTGTTTTAACTTCGTCAACTGTGAAGAGATTAATTGAAAAATTCATGGAGACTGGATCCGTTGGAGACGCCAAACATACTGGTCGTCCAAAAACCAAATATCTGTGTCTTCATGCTTACAAAATTCAATTAACACAACAATTGAAGCCTAATGACCATGGACAGAGAAGAGAGTTCGTTGAATGGATTATTGAACATCAACAAATGGACACTGATTTTTCGAGCAAAATCATCCTAAGCGATGAAGCACATTTTCATCTTGATGGCTTTGTCAATCGCCAAAATTGCCGCATTTGGGGTTCGGAGAACCCACATGTGATTGTCGAAAAACAAATGCATCCACAACGCGTGACTGTATGGTGTGGATTTTGGGCTGGAGGCATAATTGGGTGACTGCAGCAGTGACTGTTACTGGTGCTCGATATCGCGACATGATTACACAGTTCTTTCTGCCAAAATTGGATGATATTGATGTGTCAAATATGTGGTTTCAACAAGACGGTGCCACATGTCATACAGCCCGTGAAACAATTCAATTACTGCATGAGACATTTCCAGGTCGTGTACTCTCTCGTTTCGGTGATCAAAATTGGCCTCCTAGATCGTGTGATTTAACACCATTAGACTTCTTTTTATGGGGTTATTTGAAATCACAAGTCTATGTCAACAAGCCCACAACCACTCGTGCATTAAAGGAGGAGATTCAACGCTGCATCAACGAAATTCAGCCACATTTATGCAGAATGGTCATGGAAAATTTCAACAAAAGAGTGCGCATGTGCATGCAAAGCCGTGGAGGCCATTTGTCCAATGTGTTATTCCATACATAACCTTATCCTATGTACTTTACGAGTCAATAAAAATATAACTATCAAAAGACTAAAAACGGCGTTTTCTATTTAATTCAAATCTTGCGTTAATTTTGGGACACCCTATTAAATTTTGTTTTTCATATCTTTCTTGAGTGAGTAAATTGTATTGTATTTGTATCCCATTGATCTAACTAAGATTATTTGTATATTTTTGTATTAATAAAGTTCCCCTGAAGAAGGCAGCAACCCCTGCCGAAACGTTGGGAAAGTTAATGTAACATAATCGTTTCATTGCTAAAACTATAGTGACCAAAAAAGCCGACGGAAAACTATAATTCCACTAATCAGAAAATATTTTCTATCAAATTTTTAATTTATGAGTTCTAATTAAAAACTTACGAAAAAACCAACAATTTTCAGTTAAATTGGAATATTTTCTACGTTGGAGTAATTTAACATTTTCCACATTTACCAAAATCAATAGCGCTTTATGAGGTTGCATCAATCTAAATTTCATAACTGAAATTTATTTTCTTGATTTATTGGATTGATTTATTAGTGTATTTAATTTATTAAATAGCAAATCATTGACATGGAGCTCCTGATGGTATCAATAGCTTTATGCGTCAGTAGATTGTCCTTTGAAAACGCTGGAGGTAGGTATTAATCTCTTGACGTGATGTGTGGGAAAAGTTTTTCCATAAAAATGAACATGAATAGACCATAAGCATCGTTCAAGAAGTCTGATGATCTATTAAAGCACGTAAACAAGTTATGACTTCAGACTACGAAACTTTTGGTATCCATGCACTTATTTTGTTTATAAATGTTGTTGAGATGTTTGAGTAAATTTATTGTATGATAATTTATTTTAATTTATATAAAAGATTAATAAATGCAGAGTTGGGTTTGATAATAAATGGCTTGTTCTTGGAAGTCAAGATTCTTTAGACTTAAGGGGTGTTTTCAGACTTTTACTCAATTCTAAAAAATATATTTAATATCTTGTGAAGTCAGCTGAAGGAAATTGGACTTTAATTTAAATAAAATAAAATAAAATAAAATAAAATAAAATAAAATGAATGTATTTTAACCTTTTACCAAAGGGGTTAACCTTTCCGCAATTTTATCGTAAGCCACATTGTCAATAAAAAAAAAAAACAACTAAAATTATTAAAATTTGTTCGTAATACACATGAAGTCATACAATTTTTGTAAAGTCTTAGCTTATGTGCATTTTAAAATATCCATTTAAAGTAGGTGACCCTTGTTTGGATATTAGTGGGAATAACCCCTAAGGGTATAATTTCCAACAATGACTATAGACTAGACATGCTCGTTACTGCGTCAAAATTGGAAGAGACTCGACAGAAACCTTCGAAACCACCAGAGGACTTCGAAAAGGCGATGCTCTGTCATGTAGCTGCTTCAATATTGTTCTTAAAAGAGTGGTGTGCAACACTAACGCCAATACAAGTGGCACCATCTTTCAAAAATCCACACAATATCTTGGATATGCAGATGAAATCGACATTATGGGAAGAACCAAACGAGCAGTGACAGGTGCCTTCTCTAACATCGAGTCTAAGGCCAAGAAAATAGGTCTTGACATTAACGAGGACAAAACGGAGTATTTACTGTCGTCAAACAGAGTTGATTCACACCTTAGACTTGGTCAAAACGCGATAATTGACAGGAATATAACTTCGAGGTGATAAACGAGTTTGTCTATCTGGGCACTGCTTTTAATTCTGCAAATGACATCAGCGCGGAGATCAAGCGTAGAATTACCCTTGCTAATCGCTGTTTCTTTATCCTAAACAAGCAGTAGAGGAATAAGGCCCTATCGCGAAGTACCAAAGAGACACTGTACAAAACCTTAATCATCCCAGTCTTGCTGTATGCTGCAGAAGCATGGATCCTCTCCCAGACGGATGAAGGATCTCTTGGTATCTTCGAGAAGAAGGTTCTGCGTAAGATCTATGGCCCGTTTTGTGTCGACAGGCAAAATAACAACTGGCGGAGAAGATATAGGGTGTATTCATAAACGTCCAGCCTAACTAAGAACTGCGTTATCTGCATTCATAAAGTCAGATCTTCGATCGAACTAACCTAGTCGAACTGCAGTACCTACCGTTCATAAACGTCAAACTGCCGTCAGCGTCGGGCAGATTGTGCAGCTGAATTTGTTTGGCTGCAGAAAGAGCAACAAGAAGGATGAAGCGGCACTGACTCGTAAAGAATGTAAGTAATGGCAAATATATTTTGTTAATTTTTTGATAAAAATAATTTAAATTATTGTTTTTAAAGGGATGATTAAAGTACTGTAGGTACTGTGTTGACAACTAACAACATTAAACTTTTAATTATTACAAAGCGAATAAGCCATTTTGTTTTGTTCGGCAGCCATTTTTCTCCGACGTTTATGAACTCTGTATACATACAAATCGGACTAAGTTAGACCTTTTTGTTTACTGCAGACATTCTGCATTGGGAGTGCGTTCACAAATCCATCAGAAAAGAAATGCGATTGTACTAGGGCAGATTTTCTGCGTTTATGAATACACCCATAATCATGAGCTGTACGATCTGCACCAGCGACTTGCCACTGGTCAAAAAACTGCGTGTTCAACGCTTAAGATGGCTAAGGCATGTCGAACGAATGAACATCGAAGCTCCAGCCCGTAAGGTATTCAACGCCAAGCCTGAGGGAACAAGAAGCAGAGGCGAGTCTCTTCGAAACTGGAGGCAGCAAGATAGAGATCGAGTAAGCAGGCGAAAGTTATTACTTGAGGCCCAGGAGCACAATGCGCTGTAGCGCCAATTAAAGTAAAGTAAGTAAGACTATAGACATAAATGATTCAATGGAATTAACTTCAAAAATACATTTCTCCAGTTTATTAAGGAGCTGTACCATTTTCTATGCAAAATGTGTATTACACAATTTTGTCAAGACAAAATACGAAATGTGTTTTCGGATTAAAAACAATGTCTTTACAATGATCACAATTGCGGACGATAGCTAAAACTGTCATTAAACTGGAAGGTATTTCCTGTAATAATATTTTAAAAAATATCAATATTAAGCGAAAATTACATCGTTATGAAAAGTCTATTAAAATTTAAATTAGGTGGCGCAACAGTCCGTAGGGAACCAGGGCCTAGTGACTTACAACTCTCAACCATTCCTGTGTGCGAGTAATGTTGTCAGGGATGGAGGGGACCTACAATTTATATGCCGAATCCGAACGGCTAATTTGGAGAAAGCACTTTTTCATGACAAGAATTACTCTGGGAGAATTTGTCAATTCCTCGCAAGAGGCAGTACCCGTGAAAACTCTTTTTTTTTAATTAAGGTGGCACAGGCAGGGATTGAACCCAAGACCTCTCGCATGACAGTCCAACGCACTAATCATCATGCCATCTATTTATTGCATTAAAAATTCTCTTAGTTTATTTTTCAAAATTGAAATGAAGCTCAAGCTATGGTGACCAGTCTGAGATCTTAGTTCTTTCGGAGATATATATTATGTACATTTATTTATACCTGGGTTGGAATCGGCTAAGGTGATTTTTGATAAACGACAATTAAAATGAATCACAACCAACTTTTACTTAGATATTTTACAGAAATCACTTCAAAAGGTCACCATGGCAGCAATGAATTTTGACAATAGTAATTTTAAATTTTTCAATCGAATTGAATTGAGTTAAATCATCTTTCACAGACGGAAAGACTATCAAAAAAGTAATAGTCAATTATTATCACTTATCTTTTACTAAATATTGTAGTCAACATTCAGTAAAATTTTGAGGAAAATCGAATAGACAGTTTTCTTTACAAAAAAATAGAAACCTAAAAAAAAAATACTTAAACTTGGTCAAAACGTACTTTCGATTCAAATAGCTTTTAAAAAATTAAAAACTTTTTTTTTTTTTTTTTTTTTTTTTTTTTTTTTTTTCGCAGGAAGGTGAGAAATCTTCAGAGACACTATAAGCCCGATGCTTATAGTAGTGTCAGATTTTTACTGACTAAAACTCACCTCCCTTATCTTCTATATTATTACTACAACTAAGTCCAGCTTAACAAGTAGTTTTAGCGTCATTTTGTTCGCGTTTTGTCAGGAAGCTCCCCAACGAGAGGACCTGAAGATTCCACAAAATTCGAGTGGAGAGATTAATTTGTTTGCGCTAGATCAGAAGGTCTTGTTCGGTGCAGACGCCGAAAAACGAACGCCTCGCTAACAGATTGTTGGATTAAGTTATTACTATGATTTCTAAGTCGTGATCTTAGCTCTGTAGCAAATTTTTTAATTTCGTTTTCTACATATTTTATATTTAAATCTCTATGTAAGTCGCTATTTCTTACATACCATGGAGCATTTACTATTATTTTAAGTACTTTGTTTTGGTATGTTTGCAAAATTTGTATATTTCTTTCGTTGGTACAACCCCAAAGTTGTATACCGTACGTCCAAACTGGTTTCAGTACTTGCTTATAAATAAGAAGCTTGTTATAAACGCTTAGATTGGAATATCTTCCAATAAGCCATGTCAATTCGCGGAGTTTATTTTCGAGTTCATCGCGTTTCTTTTTTACATGAACTTTCCATTTAAGTTTCGCGTCTAGAGTCATGCCTAGATACTTCGCTTCATTAGCGTATGGAATTTGCACAGAATTTATATAAAAAGGTCAGTTATATACTTTTTTATACGTAAAATTTGTGTGCGTCGATTTCGTTTCATTAAGAGCAATTCGCCATTTCTTTGTCCAATCTGAAATGCTATTTAATGCCTTTTGAAGCTTAGAGGTTGCCGTTTCTATTGAATCCGATATTGCGAGTACAGCTGTATCATCGGCAAAAGTGCCTAAAGTTGTGCCTTCTGTTTGGGGTATATCTCGGGTATAAAGAACAAACAAAATCGGTCCAAGGACGCTACCCTGGGGAACCCCAGCGTTTATTTCTTTAAACTCCGAATACTCCGTTCCTTGCTTAACTCGAAAGAATCTATTTTCTAGGTACGATTTAAGAATGTTATATATTTGCTCTGGAAAGACTTTTAATTTATATTTTAGCCCGTCATGCCAAACTTTGTCAAAAGCTTGAGAAACGTCAAGAAATGCAGTTGAGCAAATCTTTTTTTCTTCAAATGCTTTTTCAATTTCGTTAGTTATTCGGTAAACCTGATCAATTGTCGAGTGATTATTCCGGAAACCGAATTGGTGGTCGGGAATTAAACGTTTTTCTTCAATAATTGGTAGCATTCGTTTAAGAAGCAATTTTTCAAATATTTTAGATATAATTGGTAAGAGAGAAATTGGTCTATACGATTTTTTCTCATTCGGTGGCTTACCCGGTTTGGGGATCATTATTACTTCGGCGACTTTCCATTGCGTGGGTACGTAAGCAAGTCTTAAAGCAGCGTTAGTGAGCTGTAAGAGCTTAACCATTGCTTTTTTAGGCAACTCCGTTAATCAGGTCGTAGCCAGGAGCTTTATTATTTTTCTGCCGTTTTATTTCCTGGACAAGTTCGGTCAAAGTAATATTCCTGATAGAAAAATTGTCCGGCGCTGGTTGGAGCTCTCCGTCATTAGTCAGAAGCTCTTGACCATCGAAAGGTTTGAACGTTTCCTCAAGGTGCTTAGCAAATAAATCCGTCTTTTCCTTATCAGTTTTTGCCCATTCAGAATTATTTTTTCGAATAGGTGCCGACATTATTTGAGGCTTTTTAATACCTTTTATCGTCTTCCAAAGAGAATAATTCGTTGTTTTGTCTGCTGTTAGGCTTTCAAGATAGGCAGAATTCTCGCTGTTTTTAAAATCTCGTAACAAATTTTTAATCTTGTTTGATAAAAAGTTGACGACACTTTTATGCTGAGGAGCACGTGATTGCTGCCATACTTTTCGAGCTTTTCGTTTTTCGCGTATCAATTCTTTTATATCTTCTGGAATTTTTTCTTCGTATTGCCTTGACTTTTTACTACAGATCAGCGATGCCACTTTGCTGCAAAAGCAGTAAATCTACTGCACATTTCGCAAAATCTAAATCTACTGCCACTAAATTCAATCTACTGCACTTTTTTATGTTTAATAAACCTTCTCTTGGACAGCTGTCTAAAAACATATATACCTATATACAAATAACCGCTGTAAAAACCGTCCGAACGAAGCCAATTCATTGTGAACTTGATATGATATATGAAATAAGTTGAACGCTGAAACATGATCTCTGTCTCTGTTTCTAAAGTGTTCCCGTTTTCTGCGAAACTACAGGATTCTTATTTAAATTTGTATATTTATTGTGTGACACTGACAATTCCTCATTTTACAAGAATTTATCATTATAAAAAAAATTAAATATCTATTCCAATCAGAGTACACTCAAATACGTATATCTTCTTGAACGACACATTTTTAATCTCTGAAGGAAATAAATATGTGTGGCTAAACATTCTTGCAAATGTAATTTCTTGTAAAGAATTGAATAATGTCAGAAAATGTAAAAATGTCCTGAGCTTTTAGAGTATTTCCAAAATTTAACTTTTACTGATAGAAAGTATGTGAAAAAATACGTTTAAATATTTAGTAAGTATTCCAATATAAGGTTTTAAAACCTATCGGTTTAAAAAAACATATATACAAAATTAATTGTTTGTATATTTTTGTTCGATAAAAATCTACTGCGGAAAGATCAAATCTACTGCTTTTTTTGTAATGATCTACTGCGCTCTTCTCTTCTTGAAGTGGCAACGCTGCTACAGATCGGAGTATTATTCCAAGCTGCTTCTTGAACAATATTTATAAATTTTTCTGTTTCATCTTCTAACTCAAACGGAGTTTGCAAAGAGACGTTCAGCATAATTCTATTTTCGCAATCTTCTTTGAATTTATCCCAATTTGTGTTATTATTTGTTAAAATTAGGGGCTTTTCTTTTTCGATTACGTTACTGTTTATTGTTAAGATAACGGCCGAGTGATCCGTAGAAAAATCGAAGTTATCATCTACTGTCATATATTTTCTGTTCATTCCTCTTGCGATGAAAAAGTCAACAAGATCGGGTGTTTTCGCTGTGTCGGTTGGCCAATACGTTGGTTTTCCTGATGAGAAAAATTCAACGTTACATTCAATACCCGCTTTGTAGAGTTGTCTACCCTTCGTCGAAATGCAACGTGATCCCCAAAATGAATGTTTCGAATTGAAGTCGCCGCCAATAATAAATTTTGGACCTAAAGCGTTGAAAAGAACTTTAAAATCGTTTTTGTCTATCTTGGACCGAGGAGGACAGTAAATAGACGCAATATTAAAAAATACGTGTCTAACTTTTATGCTAACGGAAGTAACTTGCATTGTATCGAGCTCGATATTTATCTCAAACGAATGATTGATATTTTCTCTGATAAATACGGAAGAACCACCCCTTGCTCTTTCGGATGGATGGCATGCGTGGTAAGCCGAATAACCTTTAATACTTAAATTTGAGTCTTTTTTCAAATGAGTTTCAGAGATCAAACAAATATCTATTCTTTCGTTAAGTAGAACCGTTTCTAGTTCTTCGATTTTTGCGGTAAGTCCGTTCGCGTTCCATGTTATTATTTTGAGTTGTTGGGACAACTGATCCATGTTTACGGGAAATTTGGTGTTTTAAGAGCCGCCGACTCAAATTTGTCCAATTTCTCAAGAATAATTGTGTTAATTCTCCCTTGTTCTTCTAATCGTTCAAGTATAAGGGAAAATACATTTTGAACGGAGTCAGGTTTAATAGTTTTAGGTTTTTCGGGCGCCGTGACTTGAGCGTACGTGTTCGTCTTTTTTGTTTTTATTTTTTCTGAGGGTAAAACGTTTTCATTATTTTTCCCGTCCGTTTTACTCGACGCTTGAGTATTAGTCTTGGTTTTTAATTTTAATTCTTTGTTTTGCTTTGAGGTATTTTTTTTAGTTTTCTTACTAAATTCTTCGCGCCTCTTTAACATTTCCTTTGCGACCTCACAGCCACGGTAATTTGCTGGATGATTACCTTTGCAATTCGCGCATGTAGCCGGAGTTTCTTTTTTAAGACGGCATACATCAGTCATGTGCTTTCCCGCGCATTTAACGCAAACGGGGTCCTTCTGACAATAAGCTGCTGTATGGTTAAAACCTTGACATCGCTTGCACTGAGGAATAAGGCGTTTGTTCTTTCTTAGTGGTTCGATTTTTACAACAATATTCATTATAGTTTTAATATTATAAACATTGTCTACATTTTCATTTTTATCGAAACTTAGAATAAAAAGCGGAAGAGCGCGTTTTATATAAGCGGTTTCGATTCCTTTTTCTCGCTTCAACAGATTTGTTGCGTCAAGAATCTTAAATCCTTTGGTTTTTAAGTCCGAAAGGATGTCTTCTTTTGAACAAGAGGGATGAAGTCCTCTAGCAACTACACGTAGAGGTCTTTCTTCTTTAATTGAATAACTATACCATTCAATTTTTTCATCGCTGAGTTTTTTCGACAGTTTTCTATAAGAATCTGAATCATTTACGTTAATTTTCCACGTATTATTGTGAGTGGATGTAGCTTTGAAATTCTTTTGCGCCGTTTCTTTTAGAATAGGAAGAATTTTGTTATAATCCGCTTGACCAACGATGTTTATCGGTGGAGGAAGTTTCTTATTCGCAGAAAACTGATCTTTCCGTGTAATTTTATTTGGTTTTAGCTGATTTTGAAACTTAGGCGAATTTTCAGCCTTCCGTTTTTTACTATTAAAAACTTGACTTCAAATTTAGTTTATCTCACAGAAAATATTGTTTTCGATATTCAATAATTTTTGTATAAGAATCCAACAGTCCGTTTTTTTTCATAACAAAAAAAAAACTACAAAAAATAGTACGCAAATTTGGTAAAAATTGATCTTCGGTTCTCGATAACTCGTGAGCAATAGAAGATATTGACTTCAAATTATTCTTATATTATATTTTACTTGTAGCCAAATTTTGTGTTTACATTTTTCATACTTAAATCTATATTGCACAATTTACAGAGATTGGTATATATGCTTCTTTACTACTGCCAAGTATATATTTTGTAATCAATTATATAAAGCTTAAATTAGAGACTTGAAGGAAAAGCTACTGTTAAAAACCTTCATTAAACATAAATAAAAAAAACATAATAAAATTTGTTTATAATATCTATAATAAACATATTATAATACTTAACAAAAAAAATGTTTTATAACAAAGTTTAAGAAGCTAGATTTGAGATAAGGGAATTGCCGGAAGATAAACAAGAAATTATATATTTTTCACTTAATTTTGAAATTCTCATGGAAGCCATTCCTATGTTGGCTAAGGCGTGCAATTCGATTGTTGAAAAGCACCATGGAAGATTTAGCATCATTTTCAGAAGCTTATTCTGACAAATTTGAAGTCTCCGGATGTGACTTTTTGCACAATTTCCCAAAGCAGGTGAACCATAGAACATAATTGCTTGAAAAATCGCTTTATAGATCAGTAGTTTGTTATCACTACTCAACTTTGATTTTCTGTTTATAAATGGGTACAGTATTTTGATTGTTAGGTTAATTTTTTTAATAACTTCTTGTACGTGTGTACCAAACGTTAATCTCTTATTCAAATAAACCCCTAGATATTTAGCGCTTGACTTCCAATCTGTTTCATAACCGTTAAGAATAAGATTGTTACTGGGTAAGAAACAGGGTTTTCTTTTTCGAGAGAAAAATACCGCCTGAGTCTTAGCAGCATTTATCTTTACACAGTGCAGATTGCAAGTTAGTTTCAATAGTGGAACCAATTGAATCTGAAGAATAAATACATGTGTCGTCAGCAAAGATAGCTGTTTCACAATTTTGAAGCCTTGGAAAGTCACACGTAAACACATTGTAAAGAATTGGACCAAGTACAGATCCTTGGGGGACCCCTGCGACACAAATAAAGCTTTGGGAAAGACAATTGTTAACGGACACAACACACTTTCTTAAAGACAAAAACGATTTTTTAATTTTAATGAGGTATATAGGAAAATTGAAAATTAATAGCTTATGTAATAGCCGTTCTTATGTCTCATAACTATAGGAACGGGGACAACTGCCCATACAAAAATGCCCATTCTCTTTTGTGCGATTCATCGAATAGAAATTGTTGTCCTTTCTGATTTAAAGTTCCTAGTATATACTAACATAAATCCATGGATCTTAAAATACCTTTTTTCATCCTTCATATTTTAAGGAATATACCAAAGATATCGACTTAAAATTATTTTTGTTTTAAAAAAAATACTATTTAGATGAACTTACTTAAAAAAGTGAGAAATTTAGTTGACCCCAAATATCTCGCAAACCAACAATTTTGATTAAAAATCTCTTAAAGAAATCAAACTTATTTTACCACATGCAAAATATTGTTGTCCTTTAGAAACAATCCAATTTACAACTTTTCATTTTATATATTATTTTTCATATTTTATTTAAATACTGTAAAAGTGTACAGGAAACAAACAAAAATCATCAAACTGATCAACAAACACAACAACCAACATATACAACTAAATGTAGTAGGTAGGTAGCTAGAAATGGCTGTCCTGCTTCGCGCAGGACACAATTAGCGCTGAGTGCGCCGTTTTGATACCATACCTCGTGAGATTCTGAATGGATTTGAAAATGGGCTATGGATGGTCTGCACGTTCCGCACGTGCAGTTCTATGTAAAATATAAAATGTAATTTTATTCTCCTACCCTACGGCCTATTATCTCATAGTACCATTTAGTGAGGGAGAAATAAGGGGGGAGGGGGTTAAAGCCACTTTGTGCTATTTAGGTATAAGATCAAATCTTTGATCTTGAATTCTGAGAGTTCCTCAATACCGTTGAAGAATTCCTTACCCAAGTGGAGTGCTCTTTTCCTGGCCAGGGCCGGGCAATGGCATAGAAAATGTGGGACTGTTTCTTTTTCATCCCGGTTCTCACAGCTACGGCAGAAAGAGTTATGTGGTGTACCCAATTTTGCCGCATGCTCCCCTACAGGCCAATGCCCTGTGCAGGTAGCGACAATCCTGGCTATGTCATGCCTTGGTTTGGAAATTAAATTGATTGATTTTGGTTTGTTATAGGCGGGCCATATTTTCCTGGATATAACGCAACTCGTTAAACTACTCCACCTATGATTTGCTTCTGATGTGTATTTGGCCAGGATATTGCCCTTCACAACTCCAAGAGGAGCATATACTCTCACTGACAGAGAGTTGTGAAGGGCTGATCCTTGCCTAGCTAGCTCATCTGCCTTCTCATTACCCTCATAGCCCCTATGGCCCGGTATCCAGATAAGAGTGACGCTCATATCCAGTTCCTTTAGGGCCTCTTTACATTGCTGGACCAGTTTAGAGGATGATAAAGCTGAATCAATGGCTTTAATAGCTGCCTGACTGTCTGTTAGTATAGCTACATTTTGGTTCTGACGGATATTTTTAAGGGCTGTGCAAGCTTCCCTTATCGCCAACAATTCTGCCTGGAACACGCTAGCAAAATCGGGAAGTCTATAGGTTTTTGAAATTTCAAGAGATTCACAGAAGACACCTGCCCCAACACCGCATTCCATCTTCGAACCATCCGTGAAGATAATTGTGTCGAAGTCTTCCGTCACAACGCCTTCCTCCCAGTCGGTTCTTGACGGGAAAACTAAAACTTCTTTGAGGTGTCTAGGGTAGGGATGCAGTAATCGGTGGTTGTGGATAGGATGTCTGATGGTATCAGGCTTGTTTGGTTGCAGTGCCCGTAAGATCTAGGTTTCCAGCAGCCTATTTCTTTGAGTCTCAAGATACTGCAGGACACCTGATATTTGATAAAGAGGTCAATCGGAAGAAGGTCCAGGATGACGTTTAGTGCATCCGTTGGACAGGACCTGATTGCCCCTGATATCCCTACGCAAGCATTTCTCTGCACCTTTGTAAGCTTGTTTACTATGTAGGCTTTAGTGAGAGCGGGCCACCACACAATGGAACCGTAGACCAGTATCGGTCTTACAACCGCTGTGTATGTCCATTTTATCATTTTTGACTGGAGGCCCCACTTTTTGCCGAATGTTTTATTGCAGGCGTAGAAGGCGACACACGACTTTCTTAAGCTTCCAATTTAATTTGGTATCTAGTATTACGCCCAGATATTTAGCACTGGAAGACAATGATAGTGCTTGTCCGTTCAACCGAGGTAGAGTGAAGGGTGGTACCTTGGTTTTGGTGGTGAAAAGCATCAACTCGGTTTTGTTGCTGTTAACACCTAGTCCACAGCTCGCAGCCCAGGTGCTTACTTTCTTCAAAGCCATATTAGTGATTTCACTAATCACGCTTGGAAATTTTCCTGAAACTAGAATGACCAAATCATCGGCGTACGCAACCGCTTTCACTCTCTCGAATTTCACCAGAATGCTGTTCATGACCAAAAGTCATAGGAGAGGAGACAATACACCTCCTTGAGGTGTTCCTCTGCTGGCATATTTGGTACACGTTGAATATCCTAACTTTGATTGAATCCTCCTATTATTTAGCATGGATATTATCCACCTTCTAATGTAGTTCTCAACACCGAAGTCTGCAAGTGATTCTGCGATGGATTCAGTTAGGACATTGTTGAAAGCTCCTTCTACGTCTAAGAAGGTGGCTAGGGTATATTCCTTGAAATGAATTGTGTTTTCTATCGTTCTCACTATCTCGTGAAGGGCAGTCTCTGTAGATCTGCCCCTCATGTAGGCATGTTGCGAGTTAGATAGGGGACAACTACTCAGAATGCTCCTTATGTGAGATCCTACGATTCTCTCCAGGGTTTTAAGAAGAAAGGAAGTAAGGCTTATAAGTCGGTAATCTTTGGCAGATTCATGCCCTCTTTTACCAATTTCTGGTAAGAAAACCACTCTTACCTGCCTCCAAGACATGGGGACATGGTTTAGTAAGAGGCAACCTTTAAAGATACTCTCGAGCTGTGGTACTACTAATTCAAGCTGATTTTGCAGCATTATAGGTAGTATTCCATCAGGGCCTGGAGATTTGTATGGCGAGAAGGTTTTAATAACCCAGACTATATTTTCTCTAGTTATAAGGGCGTTTACCTGCTCTATGGAGGTTGGCATGTTGAAAGTCAGATTGGATTCGGTTCGTTCTTCTGCACAACCTGGGAAGTGTACGTTCATTAGTAGCCCTAATGTCTCCATTGGAGATGCTGTCCAGCTTCCATCTGGTTTTTTAAGAAATGAGGGGTTCGAATGTTCTTTCGATAGAACCCTACTAAGCCTGGCCGAATCTTTGATGTTTTCGATGGACTGACAGTACTCTTGCCATCCTTGTTTTTTGGCTTGAGCTATAGAACGCTTGTATATTCTCAAGCAGTCCTTATAAGGCTGATAAAATTTATGCTTATAGCAGATATTAAAAATGGTTCTTGTTATTTTCCTCAGATTAGATAAGGCGTCGTTCCACCAATGTGGAAAGGTTTTCTTACTGTATCTTATCGGAAAAGAGACCTTGAATGCGGTGTTTATAGAGTCCTCGAAGTTCGAAATCTCTAACTCAAGATCTGTTACCGAGTCGTAACTCGCGTTCGGTATACTGCGCAACTTTGAGCCAAAGATCTGACTAAATTTCTTCCAGTCAATTCTTCTTGGATTTCTATAGGGGGAAGGAGATTTTATTTCAAATTTAAGATCAAATAGAATCCGTCTATGATCAGAAAAGGAGTTAAGAAGAGATACTCTCCAATTTTCGATGGAGAGGTTACCATAAATATTGACAAATGTAACGTCTTCCCACCCTTCTGAGTTGTCCGTACTCGGAAAAACAAAAGTGGGAGTATTGCCCCTGTTACATATAGTCAAGTTATTTTCAATTATATAATTAAAAAGAGACTCACCTCGCTCATTAATTTCAGTGCTGCTCCAGATTGAGTGCCTCGCGTTCGCATCACTCCCTACAAGCAGACTTGTTTGTCTGGCTTTTGCCTCCGCCACAAGAGTACGCACCTCCTCAGGCGGTGACTCTTTGCCATGCGCAATGTATGAGGATGCAAGAATCAAGCCCTCCGCTTGTTTTCCCTCTAACCTTACAACTGTTAAGTCAGAAGTGCTAAAGTTTGGACACAGAAAAGCTTTTAAGTGTTTTTTAGCTAAAATACAAGTTCTAGGCTTACCTTGATTCTGATTGTCGGGCTTGTAGAATAAATCGTATTGGCTGTCATTAAGGCCTCTAATCGCGAGGCCATTAACCCATGGCTCTTGTACAAGGGCGACATCTAAATCTTCCTCACTCAGGAAGATCCTCAGGTTATCCGAGGCACATTTAGAGTGCTTCAGATTAGCCTGGATGGCGCGTAGCTTGTCGTTTTTAATTGGCAGGTGGAACTGCAGGGCCAGGATCCAGCGCCTCGCCGGGGGCTCCAACCTGCATGGTGACATCGTCTACCTCGACAATATCATCACCCAGGGTGGGGCCAACTTCCTGACTCTGCAGAATCTTTATAGAGACACTTTTGATGCCGAACCTCAGCTTGCACTGTGCCTCTTCTAGGGCTTTGCGACTAGCCTCGAAGATCCTCAGAAGATAGACCGCGCTATTCTTGCGCGGTTCCTCTGTCTTGATGACTACCCAGTCATTCATAGGAATCCGCGGATTCAGCCGTTGAAGGCTCCTAATCAGCTCCACTCCAGTTGGCTTAATGCTCATCAGTGGCAACAAGATGCGAGCCAATGGTTTTCTAGAAACCTCCCTGGCGGGAATGAGCTTGAGCTTCAAGCCCTTCCAGTCGTTGCTAATCTTAGCAACTCCTTTGCCAAGGAAATCCCTTAAAAAGTCGTCTGCGCACCTTATCACTTTGTAACCCCTGAGCATTTCGCCGGAGTCAAAGCTGGGATAGGGACCTTCTTTTGCCGAGATTGTGTACTGGAAGACCAATTCCGAGAGCTTGGCCTCGATTGAGTTCCACGCTGACATCAGAGCTCTGTTGTCTGTGGAGAGCTCATCTACAATCGCCACCTGGAGGTTGTCTCTGACGACCTCACTCAAGGGGCGCGGTTGCGCTGTCGCCCTCGGAGTCTCTTTTCCAGCACTGCCACCAAGTTTGGTTCTCTTTTGAGGTGGCTTCTCCTCCTCCAGAGACCTGTTAGTTATATATATGTAGTAGTTATATATAGCATTTTCTTAAAGCAGTTCCTCATTATACGAGTAAATTTAATATTTGAGTGGATATAATGATATTGGAAATCAATCTAAATAATGATTGTTTCCATATATCAAAAAGAACATCTGCTCCGAGTGATTTTTAAGCATAGTACCTGAAAATCAGTTTATTCATACACCCCCATGTTGATTGAATTGATATTTTAAATTAATCAAATCTTCAATCTTTTTCAAAAAATTCCTTAAAAAATTGTATACCCCTATAAATTATAAAAAACCTACGTACTTACATTGAAATGTCTCGTAGGTCTATTGCCCCTAGCATAATTTATGTGTAGGACTTTTAAGTCAAATCGATTTTCAGCCTATGTATAATGGGTATCATATACATAAATCCAAAAATAGATGTTGCTCCTTGCAAGGGCTTGACAAATCCTCCAAGAATATCTTTTTCTCATGAAAAATTACGTCTCATTCTATAGCCCTGGGATACAAAAGAAAATATGAATAAAGTCTTCTCATCATTCCTAACGTCGCGTCCTTTCCCCAATGTACGAGTAGGTACCTATAAAACATTATACAAACATCTGCATCAAAAAAAGGTTAAGTCTTGAGAGTTAAAAGTCACTAGGCCCTTTGTCTCCAAATATACATATGTATATAGGTATACGAGTACATATGTATCAGCTGTCAAGCGACGAAAATGTATTTATTTTTCATACCACAAAAACAGATTAATCTTCGTCTTGTTAAATTTGATAAAACTTGAATATTTTAGGCTTATGGTTCAAACCGCAGAAACTGTCATTTCCAGGTGACATCCTTGACGGCAGAATATTCCCATAAAGTTCTTAAGGTAAAATACAAAAATATGTAAATCTTAAGTGGAAACAGAAAAAGAAAAAGAATGTACATATGTATTTTTGTTAGTATAATGTTTTTGGAATTTTCAGGTGAATGTTAATGCAAATAAAATGATGTTGATTTGTCATCATCGAATTGTACCATCGTCCTTATAAGATGAGTGCTGCTGTTCGTTTAAAGGAGCAAGGATAATTTATGGAAAAATGTCAAAAAAAAAAAAAGAAATACAAGTGTATGGGATTTAAGATGGATCTGATTTATTATGGTTTAAGTTAGTTGTTGTTTTTTCCTTTCGAAAAGTCTGCATTTTATCAAGTGGTACAAATTGAAATGATACAAACTTTGTATAAACACAAATCACTCAGGGGGTTATTAATCCCCTCAACATGTTAACGTTTAAACACAGTGCGAGCTTTAAGAAAATAGGAAAGGTTTTAAAAGGAGATACCACTGCATATTGGCCTTAAAGCTTTGAGTTTTAGAATGGGAGGGGAAACAGAGTTGTCTAAAGCATATCACATTCTCGATGTGCGGTTAAAAAAAGAATCTCTAATCTAACAGTACGTCCGAAATTTAGCTCAAGGGTAAAATTATAAGCATTCCTGGAAGTGCGAGTATTACGGCTGAATTGTTTTTTTTTGTTGGAGGGGGGGGGGGGAACTGGCCAATTCGACAGAACATGGTTTGTAAAAAAAATCTGTAAAACAACGAAGGGTTTTGGTTTTCGAGTGACAATCGCCTATTATTTTCAAAGCTCTATAAATTTTTTTTCAAAATTCTATACAAAAGACTAAAACTTTTAAGTAACATTAAAGTTTTGGACAAATTAAGGCTTTACAAATTATACCCAGACAGAAAGGGGTGACAAACACAGCCCTGGGAGCACCAGCATTTATTTTACCAGATTTCTTCGTTTGCTTAAAATTATTTTGTAGATAAAATCGTTTTTTGTTCGTAAAATATTTGAGGCGACAAATATTTTTAACTTCCATAGGAAGTTATTGTAATGGGTCCGATTTGTCAAATTGAAAATTTTGACATTTCTCCACGTTTCAAAGTCCCTAGAGTCGAAATAAAAGATTTTTAGAAAGATGTCTGTGCGTGCGTGTGTACGTACATCCGTACGTTCGCGACGTTTTTTCGTCGTCTATAGCTCAAGAACCAGAAGAGATATCGACATCAAATAGATTTTGTTATACAGATAATAAGGCAGAAAGATGCAGAAGGGGCTCTCAAGAAAATTGCGTGGGTGGTTTTTTTTACCATAGCAGTTTAAAAAGAGGTGAAAATTTTGGTTAAACTTAAATATCTCATGAACCAATGACACCATAGACTTGAATTAAATTTTATATTATATATTGTAACGTGATACAAAAGAAGTATATTTTTGGAAAAAAAAACCAATTAACGTTTTTTTTATAAATCAAAATAATTGAAAAAAAAAATTGTCCCCTCGAAAATTTTACGACTAAAATATGATTTCATCTCCAAAACAATTTTGTGCAACGAAAGATAATGTTTTTGACATCTGATAAAATTTTAAGAAAAATCTAATTGACAGTTTTGTTTTATAAAAAATAAAATCCTAAACAAAAATTTTCTCATAGTTGGTAAGAATTGAATTTCGACGCAAATATCTTTTCAAAAACTTGAGATTAAGGCTTCAAACTTTTTTTATCTTATAAGAAATATTGTTTTCAACATTCTGAAAAATGTTGAGAAAAATCGAAATGACAGTTTTTTTTACAAAAAATAAAAACCTAAAAAAATTGTTTTTCGACGTAAATATCTTTTCAAAAATTTGAGACATTGGCTTCAAACTAATTTTATCTTATAATAAATATTGTTTTTAACATTCGATAAAATTTTGAGAAAAATCGAGTCGACAGTTTTTTTTACAAAAAATAAAAACCTAAAAAAAAACAATACGAAAACTTGTAAAAATTTACTTTCAACTCAAATAGCTTTTCAAAAATTACAAATATTGGCTTTAAACTTATTTTATTTCACAGAAAATATTGTTTTCGATATTCAGTAATTTGTTTATAAAAATTCAACAGTCCGTTTTTTCATAAAAAAAATAAAATCTACAAAAAATAGTACGCAAATTTGGTAAAAATTGATACATATAGACAAACTTTTAAGCAATACAAAATCGACAGACGGGATGGGAAGTTATCAGTGTGGGTCACATCCCAGCCTCTTTTTTAAGTTTTATTGATTTATAAAAAACCCGATAGTTAATTTTTGTTTTCAAAATTATACTATAGAATAGGAGCTCGCAACGTTTTCGAGCGAGAATTTTAGGTTAGTTAATTTTTTGATATGTTGCCTTACTTGCTTTTTCGGTTATAGTCTGGGCGGTAGTGGTTGCGTTTAGGGGGGAGGGGCAATTTAAAAAAATTATTACTTAAAATGGAAAAAAAATAGTTAAAAAATAACGGTAATACTTATAATTAAGTATTATACCTTTTTTTAAACCCAACACTTTTGTCTATTAGCTTGTTTTTAAATCAAGTCAAAACTATGCATAGTTTTTGAAAAAAATTGTTTTAAACTCAAAATTTGGTAAAAAAAGTAAAAATATGGTTTAAAGTGATAGATAGATAGATAGATAGATAGATAAAAATTTTATTTCCAAGAAATATATACATAGTTAATTTAGTTTTCTTAACTTTAAAATTTAAATTTAATGACAATAACTTATAAAGTTGCCTGTCAGGTAAAGAGTTTTAATAAATTTGTATAATTAGTTTTAGCTTAGCGATTTTTTATGAATACTCATTTATAATTAAACTTCGATAACGTAGTGCATTTCTAAGAAAGTTGTACAGATTGGAATAATTATGTCCATTGAGGATATTAAGAAAATGATCACGATTAAGATGCTCACTGCCTAGAAACTTCTTTCTATACGTCTTGAATATGGGACAGACTCCTACAAAATGGTATGTATTTTCGGTTGCATCGAGATTACAGATTGTACAAATGCCTACAGATTCTCTGTTGAATGCTCGTGCATTAAGATTGAGCAGTCCACATCGAGACCTGAAAACCAAACTAATCATCTCCCGTGAGTTCTGATCATTGAAATAATTTGGAACTTCCATGTATTTAAAGTTGCAGTACTCGTCGTGAAATTGTGATTGTGTAGCTCGTTGTGTGTGTTCTATCCAGTGTTTTTCTCTAAGTTTAGAGCAAACTTCTATGTGCATTTTACTCCACTCAGACTTTGCGGACCAATTGAAAACAATTCCAACTTGATTGAAGATTGTGGACCATTCACTTTCCCAAAATATTTGTTTCCTGATGATAATATTTGACAGTTTACGTGTTAATCTGTTCACAGGAAGAGTGTATATTTTTTGAATGTATCGGAAGTGCAATTCTAGTGTAGTAAGAAAGGCCTTGGGAAGTCCGGTTTCTATATTGATTGCATAGTTGGGTGTGTTATTTGGCAGAAAGAAGCATCTTTTTACAAAAAACCGTTGTAGTTTTTCTATTTCAGTATGCTCAGTATAGCCCCAGATTTGTGCACAGTAGTTCATAACTGATCTTGAAACAGCTTCGTATATTTTGTATTTTGAAGATTGCATTATGTTTTTGTTTTTGATGAAATTAGACCAGGTTGCGTTTATTGAATTTTTGGAGATCGTGAGCCTTTCCGATAAATGTTCTGACCAAGACATGTTGTACGTAAGTATAGCACCGAGGTATTTGAATTTATTGGTGATTTTGATTTCCTCATTGTTAAAAAACCATTTTTCTAAAGCTGCACGACGGCCACCATTTCTAAAAATCACTATTTCCGACTTATCTTGATTGACAAGTAGATTCCATTCATTACAGTAGTTTGTAAAGCTGTTGATCATTGCTTGTAAGGCGGCGGGGGTATCAGATAGTAGAACAATATCATCTGCATACATTAACACTTTGATTGATACATCTTCAATTGTTATTCCCCCTGGAAGTACGGAGTCTAGGTCATTTAAAAAAAGGATGAACAATAGAGCACTAAGAACGCATCCTTGTTTAACTCCTTGATTGATAGGGAAAAAACTACTGGCTCCAGTTCCATTCCAAACAGTTGCGCTATTGTTGTTATAGAGAGCTTTAATAATAGAGACCATCTTTAAAGACATTCCAAGAAGTGTTAATTTATAAAACAATGCATCTCTATTAATGTTATCAAATGCGGCTTTTAGGTCTATAAAATATGCATAAAGTTTTTTCTTCTGGTTTAATTGCAGCTTTATGAGGCAAGTTAAATTATAAATTTGGTCTACAGTTGAGTAATTCGGTCTGTATGCTGCTTGGAACTCGTTTAAAATTTGGTTTTCTTCGATCCAGGTATTTATGCGTTTTAAAAGGATTGTTGTAAACAATTTATAGATAGTATCCATAAATGATAGACCACGATAATTGTTTGCATCATTTGGATCACCTTGACTCTGGAATATTTCCGGTTCTGAAGATATCGTAAAAAAGGTGATAAATTTCATTAATAAGGGCTGGAGTTGCATATTTATAAAACTCTGATGGAATCCCATCGATGCCAGGAGCTTTATTGTCCTTAGCTGAACATATAACAGATTCTACTTCATCTATTTCAATGTCTTTATCTAACAAAGGTATGTATCTATCAAGGGTTGACAGCTCGTATGACGTTTGTAGTTGTGATCTTGAGGTAAAGAGGTTTTGGAAATGAGCTTTGAACTCAATTGCCGTTATATCCGTTTTCGTACAGTTATTACTACCGCGCATTATTTTAGCCAGCTTCCACCAGTCACTCGATGCTGTAACTAATGAAAGTTGCCTCGCAATGTTTTCATAATATTCGCGTTGCTTCGATAGACATAGTTGCTTGTATTTTTTGTTTGATGCTTGATAATTTTTTTTAAATAAATCTATGTTATGTTTCCTATACATTTTCAAATGTTTGAATACTTCTTTTCTCGCGTAATAACAAGCAGTATCAAACCATGGATTTTTTGGCTCAAAATTTGAAAGTCGTTTATTATTTGCACTGTTTGCACTGTATATGCATTCTTTGATTGCGTGACATCTTGAATCTACTGAGGAATTTGCTATAACTATATTTTTTATTGTTGAATCTAGATTGCAAGTATACGTTGCTTTCTGACTATCGCGCCATTTAAGTCTAGGCAAAAGTTCATTTCTATGATAGTTAGTTATCACTTCTGATGAATTTAATTTAATTATAAGGGGCATATGATCGGAGAAATTCTCACATCCTACAGAAAAGTTATTTATTACGCCAACAGCACCATATGATGGACAACAGTAGTCAATGACTGAGGAGCCTCTATTACTCACAAATGTATATTCACCAGTATTATCTCCATATCCTCTTCCATTCAAGATGAATCCACCTATTTCTTCTACAAATTCGATAAACGAATTACAATTTCGATCATGGATATTGTCTTTGGAAATTCTGGCTAGTGTGACTTGTGATCCATTTCCAAATTAAATATCAATACTTCCTTTGTTCCCAGTTCTTACGTTTATATCTCCCACCAAAATAAAATTATCCAATTGGGTTTCGTAGAAAAAATTTGTTAATTTATCGAAGTCGTTTCTCCAGTGGTTGCAGTTAACGTAAGCTGGTACAATGTTAACCCAAGATCCTCCAAAGTATCCTCTGACGAAAATGGTATCAAGGTGTTTGATGAAACTGAGTTTGTAAGTTGTTTCTAAGCTTTTTTTGTATCCATATAAACAACCACCACTTGCTCTTCCTCTTATTTGCTGTTGTGATCTTGTGGCAGGGATCCATTCAAGTTTGAACCCCATGAAAAATTTTTCGTATTTTTTAAAGTTTTCGACTGTTGCAAAGGTTTCAAATAAAAAGAAAATTTCAAAATTACACACAAATTTAAAAAAGTTACATAAAAAAGTTTTATTTCCGAGGCCAGCAATATTATATGATAAAACCTGACAGGCACCTAATTGTTAAGCACTATTTACAAGATTATTTGATCTTAAATTATTTTTATTTAGCTCTTTCTCAATAACTACATAGTTGCATTCTACTTTACTTAATAAATTTTCGATAAATTCTTTGCTTTTATGACTAAAGGCTGTGATTGATCCATCAGGGCTGCATTTATATCTTTGACCATTTATTTCAATTGCCCAACGCTTTATTTCAATTTTTAGGTTGGAATTTGTTTGGGCTAAACATTTTTTGAGTTGTCGAAGGTGAAATTTTTCTTTTCGTTCATTGTACGTGAGGTCTCTGTTAATAAATATGCTTGAGTTTCTTAACCGTTGCGTTGCAGATAAGACTGAGTTAACTTCGTTAACGTTTCCTAATTCAAAGACAAAGCTTGTCGATGATTTATTTATCTGTCCAATTTTTCGAGTGTTGTTTGTTGTTACATTAACATCTAGCGTTTGGTTGCAGATCTGCAGAAATTGTTGTTTTGCTTCTTCAGTTGTGGAAGCATTTAGACCATTTACCACTACATTTAATCTTTTTGAGAACTTATCAAAATCTTCTATTTTCTGATTGAGTTTATGTTCATTTTCTCTGAGCTTGGCGATTTCTGATTTTAGTACTTTATTTTCATCTTGCAAAACGGCAACTTCCTTTTTAATGCTGTTGATATCGTCTTTTGTTGCTATGTTTGACAATTTCTGGTCAAAAAGCTCGTTCATTTTTGGCATTAAAAGTTCCAAAAACGAGGACGATGCATTTTCTCCCATTATGCAAGATTTTTTTGGAGTAACAAATTTATCGGAATCTGGCGAAGTTTTTGAAAAAGTTCTTCTTCTAGTAATCTTCAATTTTCTCGAGAACTATCTAGTAGACATAAAATCATCTAGTTTTCAATTTTTGATCACAAACAAATAAGAGCAATGAATTCTAAAAAAAAAAATAGTAAATAATCTTAAGGTTTTGAAAAATTACACTTTAAACCATATTTTTACTTTTTTTTTACCAAATTTTGAGTTTAAAACAATTTTTTTCAAAAACTATGCATAGTTTTGACTTGATTTAAAAACAAGCTAATAGACAAAAGTGTTGGGTTTTAAAAAAGGTATAATACTTAATTGTAAGTATTACCGTTATTTTTTAACTATTTTTTTCCCATTTTAAGTAATAATTTTTTTAAATTGCCCCTCCCCCCTAAACGCAACCCAGACTCTAACCGAAAAAGCAAGTAAGACAACATATCAAAAAATTGACTGACCTAAATTTCTTGTTTTCCAAACGTTGCTAGCTCCCGGACTACTAGTTTGGTATCACGTCACATCATATAATATAAAATTTATTTGAAGTCGTAAGCGTTACTGCTTCGTGAGATATTTTGGGTTTACCAAAATGTTCACTTTTTTTTAAATTTTGAGTTCTTTCTGCATATTTCTGCATTATTATCTGTATACCAAAATTTATTTGTAGTCGATATCTCTGCTGGTTCTTGAGATATGGACGACGAAAGTAGCTTCCCGGATGAACGGACGCATAGACATCGCTCAAAAAATCTTTTATTTCGACTCTAGTTACCTTGAAATGTCGAGAAATGTCAACATTTTCAATCGGACAATTACAATAACTTCCTTTGGGAAGTTAACTAAACTACTATTGAACGATTTGAAAAGCAGTTTCTAATCCAACGAAGAAGATATTCATCAATACGAAAATGACGCATTTTCGATAAGAGAGTTTTTAGATGCTTTCGAAATATCAAATAAAATTTTCTTGCTTTATCCAAAACGATGAAAAAATTTGTAACACTGTTCGGTTTGTTAAACCGGTGGACATATTGCTACGAAGACCATAACGCTGGTCATTAAGAAGCTTTCGTTCTAAGAGATATTTCATATGCTAATGATTAATCAGCGTTTTCACGACCAAGAAAAGAAGGGACAATAGTCAGAGGGGAAGGAGGATTCAACTTTTTTTAGAGACAGGCTGGACAATGCTGTTTTCCATCCACTCCAAAAGAGGTCTGTATGCTAAGGTCTTTCAGTAGTCTTGCAACAGCACGAGTACGAAAGAACATGTGTCCCATAAAATAGTTTAGTCTTTCAAGTACAGGAGGACTTATGACATTCCCTGGTAGCGTCAAATTAACAGCAAACTGTGCTCCAAGCAAATTGGCTTTATCACTTGATCACAAAGGGACTGTCATTGTGTTCGAGCGTTGCAACCGAGGATAAATAAGGAGTTCTTCACATATGATTGATTTTTTTTTCATAATTAAAAATCTAGATTTTAAAAATGGTGAGATTCACACAGAAGCCCCATTTCTAATTGAGATTTCAGAAGTATAAAAACCTCTTTCAAAAATTTTATTTCATAAATATTCTTAAGTTAAAATTTCATGTTTCCGTTTTAAGTTTTAGCAGAAAGTTTGTAAACTAATTTTTAATCTAATTTTGGATTTGCTAATAACGGGTGATTTTTTAAGAGCTTGAGAACTTTTTTAAAAAAAAACGCATAAAATTTGCAAAATTTCATCGATTCTTTATTTGAAACGTTAGATTGGTCCATGACATTTACTTTTTGAAGATAATTTCATTTAAATGTTGACCGCGGCTGCGTCTTAGGTGATCCATTCGGAAAGTCCAATTTTGGGTAACTTTTTCGAGCATTTCGGACGGAATAGCCCGAATTTCTTCGGAAATGTTGTCTTCCAAAGCTGGAATAGTTGCTGGCTTATTTGTGAAGACTTTAGACTTGATGCAGCCCCACAAAAAATAGTCTAAAGGCGTCAAATCGCATGATCTTGGTGGCCAACTTACCGGTCCATTCCTTGAGATGAATTGTTCTCCGAAGTTTTCCCTCAAAATGGCCATAGAATCGCGAGCTGTGTGGCATGTAGCGCCATCTTGTTGAAACCACATGTCAACCAAGTTCAGTTCTTCCATTTTTGGCAACAAAAAGTTTGTTAGCATTGAACGATAGCGATCGCCATTCACCGTAACGTTGCGTCCAACAGCATCTTTGAAAAAATACGGTCCAATGATTCCACCAGCGTACAAACCACACCAAACAGTGCATTTTTCGGGATGCATGGGCAGTTCTTGAACGGCTTCTGGTTGCCCTTCACTCCAAATGCGGCAATGTTGCTTATTTACGTAGCCATTCAACCAGAAATGAGCCTCATCGCTGAACAAAATTTGTCGATAAAAAAGCGGAAACACATTTCGAACCGAACACTGATTTTGGTAATAAAATTCAATGATTTGCAAGCGTTGCTCGTTAGTAAGTCTATTCATGATGAAATGCCAAAGCATACTGAGCATCTTTCTCCTTGACACCATGTTTGAAATCCCGCGTGATCTGTCAAATACTAATGCATGAAAATCCTAACCTCAAAAAAATCACCCATTATTTAGATACACGCAATAAATATTTAAAAATAGTGTTATAAACATTGAAATTCCTTGATTCCATATTTACGAAATACCTGCCTCTCTTCCTTATCTCTTATTGTAACTATGAATATAAAGTGATAGAAAATTAAAATCAATCACCTCAAAAAAGTATAATGTAAACATCGTCGAAGATCTCAAAAAGATTACTTTATATCTTACAGAACCGTAAAATGATTCCGACAACAATCAGCGATGACTCTACCCGGGCGCCACCTTAATTCTGTCAATTCCTACAAGTGAAAAAGATCCAACAATAAACTGAAAGAACTGAAATAGAAGTCAAAAGTTTACAGGGTAAAAAGTAATATTCCAATAAGCAAGGTGTACTAATATTTTCTATAAAACATTTTTTTATGTTATTTTATGCTTATATTTTCGTGTATGCATATATTTAACGAAAATTGAAAGAAATCGAAAATTTTGTATCATTCAAAAAACATATATATACCGATGAACATAAACAATTTTAGAAACATTGAATTTTTATTGATATAATAAGTTCTAAGAGAATAGGGAGCCATTTCAAAACCAATCATAAATAGCCCAAGGGAAAATGTTTGTATTTCAAAGGAAATCCAATACATTTTTGAATAGGAAAACAAAAAGAAATTCGAATTTTTATCTGAATAAATATATAATATGTTACTTGGGATTTACATATATATACATATTTGCTACAGAATGTACACATAAATATACCAAAAAGATAAAATAAAAACAAGAATAAAGTCTATATTAATCTTGAATGTGAATCTTTATTTCTGTGTAACTTACTTCTTGTGTTATATTTCAGGACTATATAATATACTTTATTTTTGATTAAGATATACTTATTGTAACATAAAATGCCTAACCTGAACTCTCTTATTCATCTATTATTCATACATTCATTCATTTAACATTTAACAAAGAACAATATTCCCAACACGATATTCCATCCTTAACCAACCCTAAGGATACACAAACTATTAAGCTCATCATGTTCTTCCTATATTCAAGGCGTTTGTCCCAGGATGATATTCAATTATTCTTAACACAAGAATTATACAAAATAAGATCCTATTAAGGAATTGTCACTCAGATCCAAAGTGACTGCAAAAAACAAGTCCTTTGAGATTGAACTTGATATATTTTTGTTCAAGGCTATATAAAACATATTCGCTTGGACGTATTTTACTAGACCGTATTTTAACATTTTTATTTTTGCTCATTATAAATCAAAGAGCACAATCAATTATTTCTTTTGATCGAATGGCCTTGTCCTTGCAAAATCATAAAATCAAAAATGATGTACGAGTATATTGATGAATATTATTATTATTTTGTTGTGATCCTTGCGATATGATGATTAAAAATGACAGAGGTTTCAATCATACAGACAGCACACATAATACGTGCTAATTAATATTTGCCTTCAAGAAATGAATAGTACTGATTATTCCAACACATCATACATCATTATTTCGTATAAACTTCATGTCCTGTACATCTCTACATATACATACATACATAACTTACATTATTTGTATTTCAATTAATTGAAAATGTTAATCCTTTTCAACACCATATTAATTCATCAGAAGTCGATGATGGTGGTACATTCAATTCGCAATTTAACGACCTTGGGCGTTACGTTGAAAGTTATTGCTTTTGAAACACGATAATTACAAAGTGGGTTACACAATGTTAATGTACGTATATTAAGCTTTAACACGTTTTACGTTTTCTGCGGAATAAGAGTGTTTAAATTTAATAATAATTTTGGCTTCACTTGTGAAAGTCAACAACTTTCGATGCTCGTGATACGCACTTTTATAATTCAATAGCATATACATAGTATGTTTTTGAAGCATCTTTAACATTTAAGCTTATTATAGGGAAGTGGGTGCGAAAGCTATAATGTTATGTTTTTCCTTTTCTTTTTTTTTATATTGAATACAGTCAATTAAAATTCTACCCACATAAGATTATTAATACTTCGTAATATTTCACTTGGAATAATTTAAGATGAAGTATATTGTTGATTTTGATTTTTTTGTTTTCACTCCTTGAATCTTAAATATTCTGAAGTATAGGATTTAAATCTATGTGTGCGAGGCACCTACGGGCACAATTTCTAACCAACCTACGCTTAATTGACGTTCTTGGCACCCAAGGTATATTCATACAATACGCAGCAGTGCGCACCTATTTACATATTTGTCGATTCAGTTACTCGAAGCATTTTCTCGAGAGGTAGCTGCCTATAGGGTAAATTTACCAATTATTTTCATCTGGAACTCAACATTGTACATAGTTTTAGTTAGTTTGTATTTTTTGTAGTTAATTCAGTTCATTACGAAAAACATAAATTGTTAAAAATTAATTTAAAAACAAAAATTACTGGATGTGAAATGGAGTTGGAAATAGAATTCATATTTGTGCAAATCTTAAATAAAAAAGAGGCTGGGATGCGACCCCCATAGTAAAAAAATGCTTGTTTTTAGCTGTTCTATACAAATCCGTCATTAAACTTTGTCGCCAAAGTTATCGTACTCTCCCCGATAAAAGTAGTTTAAAGCCAATATCTCAAGTTTTTGAAAAGATATTTGAGTCGAAATTCATTTTTCACCAACTTTGAGTAATGTTTTTTTTTAAGTTTTTATTTTTTATAAAAACACTTTCAATTAGATTTTTCTCAAAATTATATCAGATGACAAAAACATCATTCTTCGTAGCACAAAATTGTTTTGGGAAGTTAATAAAATGCATGACTGGGTCGTACGAGCTTGCTCATGTATCCAAAGTATCTGTGTAAATAAATTGTATGTATTTTAAGATTTAAAAATGTACCTTCGAAAAAAGTTTATTTATTTCTCAAAAAAAACTTAAAAATGTTTGAATGAAATTCATTTTAAAAATAGTTTTAGTATGTAGTTATTTAGAGCTAATTAATATGTATGTATATGTTTTACATTTCAATTTCGTAAAAAAAATGATGACCCATTTTCGAAATATCGAATTTCGGAAAATGAATGTTTGATTTTTTTTTTTAATAAAAAATAAAGACAATAACATTTTTGATCATCTCATCTTATTGAGACCAGTATAAGAGCAAAAATTATTGAAATCGGTTGATTAGTTCTTGAGGAAACTTAGAAACAAAACAATGGTTCTTATGGGGTACCCTTCTGGAGCAATACAAAAATATTGCTTTTATATTGAAAGAAGCCAAATTAAGGAAAAAAAATTAGGGAAAATTAAAAACAAATCTATCTGTTTGTTTAAAAACAAAATCGAATTCGAAAAACGCCTAACGCGAATCGACTCAAAACCTAAATTTTCCAAATTTGATTGAATGCTTTAGGCTGCAGGAGCTAGAAATCGGGGATCTACTTTTTTCGACTTCTCTATTATCGAAATTTTGTACGAATGCAAAACTTGCCATATAGGTCGCAAGTAAAAATGTAACCACTTTTAATTGACATTTCTAATTTTAGCTCACATTGATTCACTTAAAAAATTGAGTTATAATCGTCTTAACTTTATAATATACCGATTTATGCCCTTTTTAGTTGTTGCAACGAATTTTATTCGTCCGGAGGTGTTTGCAATATATTATTGATGAGAGTTTTAATCACCAATTTTCAAAAATAGTAGTGTTGATGTAGTAAAGTTGTCGTTTTGCTATTAAAATTAAAAGTATAAAATGTTGTGTCTGTATGGATTGCATGCGTTTAGTAAAAGTGTCTTCTTGGATAAACTCAATCAAATCCTTTGTAAATATAAAACTTGTTATTTAATTTTAATTGATGATATTAATATTTTAAAGACATCTGATAAAGATGTTGAAAATTACATATTTCTTATGTCTTCTTCTTCTACTTCTAGTATTTGCATTGGCCACATATTCTCGCGTTATAGTAGGTATAATAAGTAACATTTTTGTGGAAGTGTTCTAGATTATAAAATCACTGATCACAAAATGATCGTTTTAAAAATGAATGACATGGAAAATATTTCAAATTGCAATAATGACAAAGAGAATTTTATAACAGGTTATAGATTATTACTAAGCATTTTGAAACATGAATTTTGGAATCAAGTTTATTCTGAAAAAGATCCATCTTTTTCGTTTGACATTTTTAATACAATATCAATACATGTGTTTCTTTATTCATTAAGAATAACTAAAAGTTTTAAAAGCATTGGATGAGCCATTTTCTTCTTAAGCAGATATAAAATGAAAACAAAGTTGGTACTAAGCTGAAATAAACATCCAAATATTAAAAAACTACAAGAATGTTATGATTCGTTATGTAAAGCTGTTCAAACTAATATTGAATCAATTCGTTAAAACTACAATTCTAATTTATTCGAAAGTTCGAAAGGCAATGTAAAAAAGGAATGGAAAATCATCAACGATATTTTAGGAAAGAAAACGAACTCTAACGCAATAGGAACTATTGTTGCAGACGATATTTCACTTATAGATTCAAAATGTATTTCGAATTAATTCAACGAATATTTTACGGAAATCTCGGGATGGTATTTCCTCTATGAAACTTATAAATAATTTTATCATTGGAAAACAAAAACTCTTGTACTTAAGTTGAAATATCTAGTAACTAACTCAAAAAATTGCTTTATATGTCCCAAAAAGTAGTAGTAAATGGTATAATGAGTGAAGCCCGTTATCTAAAATCTGGAGTACCTCAGGACTCCGTACTCGGTCCTTTTTTGTTTATATTAATTCTCTCTTTAGGTTGCAGTTGAATGGTATTTCTACAGCTTTTGCAGATGATATATATTTTATCTACCAGTCAAATTCAGAACATAATTGTAACATTCAAATTGAAGAAGATCTCGAAATTATAAATTCTTGGTTCTCTGTTCATAAGTTAATCCTACGTGAAAAAAACTAAAATAATGTCCTTCAAAACTTCTAGTCATCAGCTTTGCAATTTGATTTATTGATAAGAAAACAGCTGTACATTAAGAATAACTTATAAATAGTACAGGATGTATTACAAAAGATTAACAAGGATATGCAAGAATGTATTATATCAAATAGCAATTATAGCAAAATTAAATAACAATTATAACAAAATATTACAAGTTAATTTTATAAAAGTAAATTTAAGCTTAATAAAGTTTTTAAATGAATTTAATAAAATTTTAAGCAAAGTCGCAAAAGAAGAAGATAAATAATAAATAATAAAAAAGTCATCTCAGTTCATGTCAGAGAAATATTCAAAAATAAGTTCATTAAACTTTTTGTTTTCGATTCCAGACCTCATGTGACTGGGAACATTATTCCACAGTCTGACAGCATAAACGAAAAATTGTCTGCGTGATGTCAAACAGGTATATCTTGAGGAGCGCAATAGAATGGGACGTTTTGAAGAACAGAAATTATGTTTGGAAAATAGGTAGTTCGGAGTCTTATTAACAATTAATTTGAAGAGAAACAAACAACACCGATACATGAAGAAAGCTTCCAATTTACAACCCAAAATTTGACGAGCCTGAAGCGAAATGTGATCAAACCTTCGAAGATTGAAAACGTAACGGGCAATAGCATTGAAAGCAACCTTCAACTTTTGAAGTGAATGATAATCAGGATCTGCGAACAACTCACACTCATATGATAATATGGGTAGTACAAACGATCTTACAAGCTTCAATTTGACTTGAGTAGAGAGTATTGTTTTAGTTACAGATAGTCCTCTAAGTGAACCATATATCTTTGCAATTTTAGAATCAATATGAGAGTCCCATGTTAGTTTATTGTTGAAGATTATACCTAGGTTTTTTACATTGGTGACATATTCAATTTCGCATGTATTTAAAAGGAGGCGAGGAAGGTTTTGAAGGTGAGGATTATTTTTGGATATAGGGATAGCTTTCGTTTTTTCTGGATTAAGTTTAAGTCCATTGCGGTTAGACCAGTCATATATTGAGCTTAAATCAATGTTCATGCTAGATATAGCATCCCAATGGGAAAACTAATGTATAACTGCACATCATCCGCGTAGATGTGAAACTGACAGTAAGATAAAACAGATGGCAAATCGTTAATGAACAAAGAGAACAGTAAAGGCCCAAGAACAGATCCTTGAGGAATACCAGAACTAACAGGAAGAAACGAAGACAGCTTACCATTGCACGATACAGCTTGCATACGATTGGTCAAGTTCAAGTAGGAATGAATAAGATTTTTTGTTGTGTCAGAGAAATTAAAATAGGTCGTCAGTTTATCACGGAGAATATTAAAGTTAACGTAATCAAATGCTTTTGAGAAGTCAAGTAAAGTTATCACAGTTATATAATTTTTGTCTAATGCCTGTCTAATATCATCAGACACTTTAAGAAGGGCTGAAATGCAACTATGTCCAGGTCGGAAACCAGATTGCAGAGCGTGAAGGAGATGTTTTTGTTTAATATAACTTTTTATCTGGTTGCTTATTATGTTTTCAAAAACCTTAGATAGAAAAGGAAGGATAGCTATGGGTCTGTATTCTTTTTTTATTCCTTGTTTAGGGATAGGGATAATTTTTGATTGTTTCCAGGAAGTGGGATAGGTTGAGGTCATTATTATAGTGTTGTAAATGTGAGTTATATGAGGAAGTATGAAGAGAAGAAGTATTTTTATAAAATCGGGATGAATGTTGTTGAGACCAGTAGATTTGGATTTTATTGAGAAAATTGCTTTTCCTACTTGATATTCATAAACAGCACACACAGAAAATGCATCAGCTCTATCGTTCTCAGGAAGTCCGGAGACCATATTGTTGAGTTGGGTTGGAGGAGTAGAGAAATTACGATTCAGTTCCTCTAAATCAATGCTCTCATCGTAAACACAGGTATCTTTTTTTAAACCAACACTTTTTACTTCTTTCCAAAAGAACTTGGAAGAAAGATCTGTGTTGAACCTGTTATTATAATAATTGTATTTGGCTGTTTTTATAAACCTTGTTTATTAACCTTGTTTAACCTTGTTACGGGATGTTTTAAGTAGTCGAAGCATTTCTACACAGCCAAATCGTTTCCACCGGCGATATGAGACATCTCTTGCTTTAATTGCATTAAGAATTTCATGAGAAAGCCAAGTAGTGAAAATTGGGCGTAAATCAATGGACGAACAATCACTAAATAAATATTCAACATTGACATTACGAAAATCACGAAACTGAAATGATTGTGTCGAATTCCTCTCAAAATTTAAATCATAGGTTGCAAGAATTAGATCATGGTATGAAAACACAGGGACGGATAACTGACTATAACATTTAACAAAACTTTCATTGCTTACAAGAAAAACATCAAGCAGTGATGGGATACAACCAGGCCTAAAGTGAGTTGGCTCAACATTATTCACAAATGAGAGTCCCAGAGAATTCATTTACAATTCTATATTTCTTGGGTCGAATTGTGGACAATTTACCATGGTTGTGGTTGACCTAACTCTAAAGCTTTTTGGTTCTTGTTCCGATTCTTGTTTAAAAATTGATTCATTGTACAATTTTAAATATCTAGAAGTTGCAATTGATTTCACCCTTAACTGGAAAGATCATATTTGCGATATACAAAATTATTTGATGTTTATTACTAGAAAAATGAATCTTTTAAAACCATTCTGCTCAAAAAGAATTTTACCTTCAATATATTACGGGCTTGCACATGCACACTCTAAAATACAATACGTTTTATCTTGGTATAAATGCTAGTACTTTAAGACCCTTGTTGATTGTTCAAAGACATTTAATTAGAATCATTTGCAACAAAAATCGATTAACTGAAAATTGGCCCTTATTCAACGATTTGGGAATTCTACCTATATGAGACACATGCACATTTTTTAAGTATTGACAGAATTTGTCAAGGAAAGTAGTAGGAACTCGCAGTTACATATTCTATAATATACATGTTGTCAATATACCCACTGCTCAAAAAACTCATTTCTCTAACTTTTATACTGTCGCAACACCCAAGTCATTTAATAACTTATTAATGTCTATCAGAACATCTCAAAATTTAAACCTTTTTTAAAAAAAAAAAAGGAAAACATTGGCTTTTCACCATTGACTTTAATTGCATTGATAATTATTGTTAAAATAACTAAAACTGAGTATCTACTTTTTATTATATTTCTTTCTAAACAATTTAGTATTATTGCAGCACTGATTGTCACCCCATTTTCGCTATGCATCATTCAATACCAGCTTTAAAGCTAAAGGATGGTAACTATTATTTATTGAAATAATTTTATTAACTAGCAGTAAAATGAAAATAAATATACATACAAAATATATTTCTAATAATACAAATAAAAAGAATATATATATATTCAGCAAAATATCATCAGCTTTCATTTGCTACCAATCATGAATGTTGACAGTGTGCCAAAACTTGTATAGAAAGGGATCATTTGAGGAAAATTATAAGTACTACACTGAAACTTAAATTGTATCATCGACTTATAATTGGCTGTTTACCCTATTTTTAAAGCATACATTTCCTACCCACATAAAACAAAATATTTCCGAAACAAGTTGACATTGTGAACATAAACAGTAAATACCTGGAGCAAACATTCTGAATGTGTACGAGTACCTTTACCTAGTGTTTTATCAAATCAATTGGTTTTGAAATTAACTGTAATGATACATGCGACTTTATGGTACATCGTATTCGTATGGGCCTATAGATTTTTTTGTCAGCCAATTCTCCAAAGCACTTTATTTTCAAGACTTGGTGATATTTTGATTCACATATAGGAATTATTTATACTTTGTTGAACAAATAAAGGGCTTCCTATCCTCCTACGCAAAATTATTCAATTGAACAATATAAAGTTGTATGCATAATAAAATACGTTTTAAATGTTTTTCCTTTTTCCTATTTGTGAATTTTTGACAAAAGGAATTATTCAATTTTTGCTCTTTTATTGAACGACAAAAGATTACAAAAAGGCAAAATTGTTATTTTGAATCTGTATTTTGAAATGGATAGGTTTAAATTTGTTTTATATATCTCGAAAAAGGAGGTTAAGCTTGATCTAGCTTCTTCGAATACGAATTGAAAAAAACAAGATTTCAAAATCACGTTGAACTTCTAAGAGACACTCATAGATTTGAATTCCAGTTTCGAAAATTGAATGGGTTCTCGATATAAATTTATTTTCTCTTGCAGTATCCAAAAAGGTAGCAATGACATTTTTGATAAAAGCTTATTGCTCAAAAAAGGTGATTTTTGACATATGTATGTTCACAGCAGCGTACACTTATTTGTCAAAAAGGGAAATTAGGTATCACAAACTTAACCTCAAAAATTTGGTACATAAATGGTGCTTGTAACATACAAAGGTGAAAGATTTCGAGATTCTTGGAAACATACATCACAAGAAATAATAGTTTCATGAAGGACAAATGACAGATACTTTATCTTAAGTTTATTTTCACTTGGAATGTGATTCTTAATGTAATATTTTTTTAAACTATACTTTTAAAGTTAAAAGAATGAAACAAGTTGTTAGCAAAAATTACAAATATATCAATTGATGTTTCGAACGTGTCCGACTTGCATACTCTTCTTCAATAGTTTTCTTGAGTTTTTCGTTGTACACAGCGGTGTTTATCATATTATTGAGTTCTTCCTTATTGAAGCGAGAAATATGTTTCCAAGTTGAAATGACAATTCGATTTGTGAGATTAAGTTTAAACAAGGATAGCTTCAATTTTTGATGGTTCTTCTTTTTCCTTCGGTGTAATTCTTCTCTATAGAGAAATAAATGATAAGCAATTGATGGTTCATCTCGAATCATTTTTTTCGTTTTTTCGTCGTCTATAGCTCAAGAACCAGAAGAGGTATCGACTTCAAATAAATTTTGTTATACAGATAATAAGGCAGAAAGATGCAGAAAGGGCTCTCAAGAAAATTGCGTGGGTGGTTTTTTTTACCATAGCAGTTTAAAAAAAAGGTGAAAATTTTGGTTAACCCTAAATATCTCATGAACCAATGACGCTAGAGACTTGAATTAAATTTTATATTATGTATTGTAACGTGATACAAAACAATTATATTTTTGGAAAAAAATTCAATTAACGGTTTTTTTTATAAATCAAAAAAAACTGAAAAAAAAAAATTTGTCACTTCGAAAATTTTACGACTAAAATATGATTTCATCTCCAAAACAATTTTGTGCAACGAAGAATAATGTTTTTGACATCTGATAAAATTTTGAGAAAAATCGAATTGACAGTTTTTTTACAAAAAATAATAACCTAAAAAAAAATAAAAAAAAAAGTTGGTAAAAATTGAGTTTTGACTCAAATATCTTTCCAAGACTTTGAGATATTGGCTTTAAACTACTTTTATCTTTCAAAAAATATTGTTTTCAACATTCAGTAAAATTTTGAAAAAAATAGAATTGACAGTTTTTTTTACAAAAATTTAAAAACCGAAAAAAAAAAATTTAACAAAAGTTGGTAAAAATTGATTTTCGGCTCAAATAGCTTTTCAAAAATTAAAAATATTGGCTTCAAACTTATTTTATTTCACAGAAAATATTGTTTTTTATAATCAGTAATTTTTTTATAAAAATCCAACAGTCCGTTTTTTCATAAAAAAAATAAAATCTACAAAAAATAGAACGCAAATTTGGTAAGAATTGATACATTTAGACAAACTTTTAAGCAAGACAAATCGATAGACGGGATGGGAAGTTATCAGTGTGGGTCGCATCCCAGCCTCTTTTTTTTGAAGAACAAATCATGTTGATTATTGACAACAAGGAAATCAGGTAAATTGAGGTAAATTTGTGTTCTAAAATATATTTCCCGGAACCACACAATGTTTTTTAAGTTTGCATTGAGGAAACAATGCATTTTCTAAAACACTGAAAAATAACAGAAACCTGGTTATACTTTTTGAACAGGACTTATACCCCTTATTTAAATCGAATTCATTTTGGTATATTTAAATTATATCTTTTACAGCTTTCGCTACGATTTCTCAAAGTCTTACAAATATTTTGGAAAGATTCACAATTAAGTGGGAACAACGGAAATAAGAAGATGCAATTTAACTGAAAATGATAGCTCAAATTTAAATTCAAGGAACAATTTGTGCTTGTTAGTTTAATCTCCAAGCTTCATCCAAGGAAAAATAATAATTTAAAAAAATTTTTGTATTAATCACAAGCGCTTAGTTGCTTAAATTTTCCATGAATGATAAAACTTATGAGTTAAAATCATCATTTATTACAAGAAAAGTGTACATTTCAGTCCGTACCAAATATCTAACGAAGAAGTATGTAATTGACATAATGTTACATTTGATGATAAAATATGTGGATAAATTCATTAATTGATTACACGGGTCGACAAAATTACGTTTATTTCTGTCTCACTAACAAAACGATACATTTTTACAAGATTAAGTTGTGCCGTATTCGAAATTCAACTTATTCAACTAAAATTTTCAAAGTCAACCAAAAACGGTGTTTTTAAGAAACTTACAATAGTTCTTAACAGTACATTGGATAATAATTTTGCAAAGCAAAAATCTTTTTCTTCTGGATACAGTTTTTTATTATTGTAGTGTTTTCTCGAATTTCTCATTTTTTAATTTTAAATCTTCAATTGACTCTAAATAAAGTTTTGAGAATTAAATGCTTTCATGGTTTTAAAAAATACGTTTTTGAATACATTTTTAACTTCTTTCTCATATGAAGTAATTGTTATCGGCCGAATTGTCGAATTAAATATGTTGAAATACCTTAACGTTTCAAGGTCTAAAGAATCTAAATCAAAGTTTTTTAGACAGATGTCTTTGTGTACTGTGTAAGTATGTCCGTAAATTCGGGATACCACATTTTTGGAGTCCATAACTAAAAATTACCAACAATATCTTGCATATGATGAAATAGTTTGTTTTCAAAATCTGTTTTAGTTAACGGATCTTTTAGTCCAAAACACTTTTCTATCAATTTTAGCAGAATTTCTTGAAATACAGATTGGATTTTTCTAAAAAAATTTAGCACAGAATAAAAACATTTTGACGTCAATACTTCTTTTTATTCATGAGATATTGAGAATCGAACATACATTTTTACCAATTTTGCGTACTATTTCTTGAAGATCTTAGTTTTCATGACATAAAATGATTGTTAGATTTTTATAAAAATTTTACTGAAACAATATTTTTTAAAAAATAAAATTAGTTTGAAGCCAATATCTTAAATGTTGGAAAAGCTATTTGAGCCGAAAATGTTTTTTTTACGTTTTTATTTTTTGTAAGAAAACTGTTAATTCGTTTTTTCTCAAAATTGTCCTACATGTCAAAAACGTTATTTTTTTATTTTTCGTTGTATTAAAATATTTTGGAGTTAAAATCGTTTTTTTGTTTGTAAAATATTTTGAGGTGACAATTGTTTTCGTCTTACAAAAAATGTTGTTTTCAACATTCAGTTAAATTTGTATACACATTCAACAGTCAATCTATATTCTATACTATTATATAACAGCGAAACCATTTTAAAGTTTGTAACGTACGATCTCAGAAAGTAGTCAACCGATTTATTTGAAATAGATTTTATTATTTTCTATATTGTTATGAGAGTGTTTATGGCTTTAATTTTTTTTCATTAATTATTTGTCAAACTTAAATATTATTAATTTTACATTTTTTTCATAAGTTGACTTATACAACCACTCATATCTTAAAACCTATACAATAATCGACAGAGATTAGCAATGCTTCATAAAGTCAATATTGATGCGCAAATTTTAAGCCTAAAATCACTTCTAAGTTAAACATAGGTTAGGTTAGGTTAAAGTGGCTGTTGGTTGGGACGTCCAACACACTTAGACCAAAGTATGGTCCGTTGTGATACCACATGGATCAGTTAATCAGCTTAACTCGTTGAACCAGTTGGAGCTTCGAAAGAAGCGTAGGAGACAAGTGATGTCTGAATTCTTTAGATCACTGGTATCGTTAAAGTAGTAGTCTCCAAGGTGGATTCTACGTCTTTGTGATAAGGCAGGGCATGTGCACAGAAGATGAGAGATTGTCTCTTCTTCTTCTTCGTCCATGCAACTCCTACAAAAATCATTTGCAGGGGCTCCGAGTCGAATAGCATGCCTTCCTATTAAGCAGTGCCCAGTCAGGACCAGAGTTCCCATAACGGCATTATTAATGCTAGATCTAGCATTATAGAGAAGAGAAAAGCATTATGAAATTTTAAAATAATGCTAAATGCTTTTCTGGCATTATTGTTTTTAAGTTTTGCATTCTTGAATGCCAAAATTTGACTATAAAACATGTTCCTATACTTAAAAGCATTGTGCTGCTAATACCTATTTACATATAAAGCTTTAAGTTTTGTTATTTTTGAATTAATTTTGTTCTGTTTTTGTTTTTTTTTTTTTTGTTATATACCTATGTTTGTTAGGTATTTGTATGTGAAAATAAATATTATTTTGCATTTTTTATGATGCTTGTTTTTTTAATCATCGATATGGACGTTTTATATGGATTTTAAAATCTAGCATTTTGTTTTTTGAGCTCCCATACGATCTAGCATTATAAAATTTGAAATCTAGCATTATGAAATTTGAGATTATGGCAACACTGGTCAGGACACCTATAACGTAGCTAATGTGCAATCTACTCAGAGAGATTAATTGTTTTGAGCGCCTGGCGCTAAGAATAGGCCAAATTAGTTTTGTTGCGACACAGGTGGTGGTGTTATTCCATCTGAGGTTTGTTTTCTCTATGGTATCTTGCTTTAGCATAAGTTTACATGTAGCTAGAGGAATACCTATGTTAGCATTATGAGCCAGCAGAGGTAAAGTTGTTCCGCTTTTTGCAAGTTCGTCAGCTTTGCAATTTCCTGGAATGTCTCTATGGCCCGGCACCCAGAGAAGGTGAATGTTGAACTGTGTAGCCATCTCCGTAAGAGATGATCGACAATGTAGGGCTGTTAATGAGTTTGTGGAGACAGAGTCTAGGGACTTTAATGCAGCTTGGCTATCCGAGAAGATGCGTATATCATTAGTTGATATAACGTTTTCTCTAAGCCAGGATAGGACTTCTTTTATAGCCAGGATTTCAGCTTGGAACACGCTACAATGATCGGGTAGACGAAAGGAGAGACTTAAGTTTAGTCTATCTGAGTATACGCCTCCACCAACCCCATCCTCCGTTTTTGATCCGTCTGTATAGAAGTTTATAGGACCATCGTTCAAAAATGATGTATTCTCCCAAGAAGACCTGGGAGGTATAGTCACTTTGAAGCTATAGTTATTAAACTGAGGATGGGGTATGGTGTAGTCAATATTACTGTTTATAGTTCTGAACGAGTTCAAAATAGTGGTGTGGCCAATTCCATTATTGATCCACAGAGAGGAGGCCTGAAGCCGTATGGCAGTATTAGCGGCCATTTGCTTGCTGAAAATGTCCAGCGGTATTAGATGGAACAGAACATCTAGTGAGGCGGAGGGGGTGGAGCGAAGTGCTCCTCCCATACACAGGCAGGCTGTTCGTTGGACTTTGCTGAGTTTATCGCGATTTGTCGCTGTATCTAGCGCCGTCCACCATACCGCTACTCCATAAGTAAGGATCGGTCTTATGACCGAGATGTATAGCCAGTGTGTAATGCGGGGCTGTAGGCCCCATTTATTACCAATGGCCTTTTTACAGGAGAACAGGGCTACTGTGGCCTTGTTTATTCTCTCTTGAATATTAGGTTTCAGCTTAATTTCTTATCTAAAATGAGACCCAAGTATTTTGCTTGTTCAGAGAATTTAAGTGGTACACCGTTTATGAGGGGAGGGTCAATGTGTGGGACTTTGTATTTCCTTGTGAAGAGGACAATGTCGGTTTTTTGTGGGTTAACGCCTAGTCCACACCGATTAGCCCATCTGGTGAGCTTATTTAAAGCGTTTTGTAAGAGGTCCTTTAGTATATTGGGGTGTTTACCCGTTACCGCAATAGCAACATCGTCCGCATAGGCAAACACTCTGTATCCCTCTCTTTCTAGAGTAATTAGTAATTCATTTATTACTAAGTTCCAGAGGAGAGGGGATAGGACACCACCTTGTGGCGTACCTCTACTGACACCCCTTTGTGTAGTAAAATCGCCCAGTTTTGAATTGATAATCCTGCTTATCAGCATTTGATTAATCAATTCGCTGATCGACTTATCTACCTTCAGAGATGTCAATACACGTGCAATTGCAGATGTGTCGACATTGTTAAATGCACCTTCTATATCTAAGAAGGCAACTAAGGTGTACTCTTTATGATGGAGGGAATATTCGATTGTACGTACTATACTGTGCAGAGCCGTTTCAACTGATTTCCCTTTGTTGTAGGCATGTTGAGCCTTTGAAAGGAGGGACTTATCAATATTTGCCCTTAAGTGAATATCGATCAAACGCTCAAAAGTTTTGAGAAGGAATGATGATAAGCTGATAGGTCTTAGGTCTTTAGGGTTTACGTGACTGGATTTTCCAGCTTTTGGAATAAAATAAGTTAAACATACAACCTGAGAAATAAATAAAAACAAATTATAAAATTATAAACTTTTTGAATTTATTTTAACCAGGAAATTAGATTCCATCACAATCGCGAGGTCGCTGCTTTGTTTCATTTCATTATCATTCCAACATTTTTAATTTTCTTTTCTTCCCACTCTCTTTCTTTCTTAACATGTGTTCCATTTAATAGTTACGTTTTTTCTCTTAACTACCTACCTACATACACGGTTGCCACTTGAAAAAAAATTGCATGACCAAAGCTGAAAATAAAAATGACCAATCGTACCAAAAAAGGACCAAAATAATTTGTGTCCGCAATGGCTTTTAACTTCTCATAGAAAGTTATTGTAATCGGTCCGATTTCTTGAATTGAAAATTCTGACATTTCTCGACGTTTCAAGATTCCTAGAGTCTAAATATAAGATTTTTAGGGAGATGGCTGTGCGTGCGTGTAAAATTTTGAGAAAATCGAATTGACATTTTTTTACAAAAAATAAAAACCTTAAAAAATAATAGTAAAACTTGGTAAATATTTACTTTCGACTCAAGTATCTCTTCAAAAATTAAAAAATATTGGCTTTAAACTAATTTTATCTCACATAAAATACTAATTCCGACATTCCGTAAATTGTGCATAAAAATCCAACAGTCAGTTTTTTAATAAAAAACTAAAATCTACAAAAACTGAAACGCAAATGCTACGAAAATTTGGTAAAAATTGGTTTTCGACTAAAAATCTCGTTAACAAGAACAGTTATTGAAATCAAACTATTTCATCAAACTCAAAATATTTTTGGTAATTTTTAATTTTTTTTTAGAATAATTCAACTAACAACTAGCAAATCACGAAAGCCTACAAACCTTTTAAGCAAGACAAATCGGCAGACGGGATGTGAAGTTATCAGTGTGGGACACACCCCAGCCTCTTTTTTTTTTAAGATCACAATATGTTAACATTATGTCAGGAGATCGAATACTATCGCTAAATAAAATTCATATAAAATTAATTCAAAAAAATGATTTTTGCAGACCAAACGCTACCCAAATTAAGTCTGCCTTTCGTTTATATCAAAGTTAATTCAAAAAAATTCCTCTCAGCAGCAGCTGAGCTGTGAGGAAGTAACATCAAGTTATAAACGAACTAACTTAAATTTTGAAAACAATATTCATTTTAAGCGTTTTTATGATAATTGAATTTTTCCCAAAATTCTTTAGGTATGTATTTTATTTTTGAGATTATAAAAGGAATAGAGTCGAGTTATTTTTTTTTCAATTTCTTAAAAAAGGGACCAAATGGAATAAAAAATGACCATGCGACCAAGTGAGAAAATAATGACCAAATTTGGTCTTAAAAGACCAAACTGGCAACCATGCCTACATATTAAATTTTTCTGTATTGTATAGTTCATCAACTAACCTACACACACACATTATTTTTTTGTTTCTCTATTTCTATCGTCACATGTCACATGCACATCGCTGAGCAGTGTGGGCTCTTTTTTTAAGTTACTATGGACATTTAATACAAATAAATAAACAGTGCCGTGCACATGAAATGCCGATTTATCTAAAGAAAAATTAGATCTTTTTTATTTTTCTGGTTCGAGGAAGTGAATAGGTTATAATTCTTCCAATTTAAAAATAAAAAAGTTCTATTATAATAGCTTGAATTAGCAATTTTGTATCACTTCCTCGAACAATAAAACTGAAAATAAGTTAAAATTTTCTTTACAAATAACTCGAAGAAGGTACTTACAATGACGTCGATAAAAAGAGCACACAAATGTGGGTAGGTTAAGTCAGTTGCACTGCACTGAACATGAGCAGATGAATAAAAAAATGTGTATGGATATTTACATACGCATACCTATAGATGTATGAGAACATTAAAAACACAAATTTGTTTTTTTTTTTTTTTACCGCAAACTATATTTTTCGGTTGCAAAAACACGTTTCTAGGTATGAATAAAAGAAAGAAAAGAAGAAAATAGACAAAAATTTAATACTAATATTCAAAAAATGTTCGTGGTTACAATTTGCGAAGCAACGCGAGCACGGGTCGGCTAGTGTTTTCATACAAACTGAAATCTACAAAAAATATTACACAAAATTGGTAAAAAATTATGTTCGATTCTCGATATCTCGTGTATAAATTACGGTTTTGACTTCAAAATTATTTTGTAGTTAACGTAAGATAATAGTCTTAGGAAAATCCAATCTGTGTTTTGTTATATGCGAAATAAGAACTTAAAAAAAAATTTACTAAAATTGGTAAAAATTGATTCTAGACTAAAAATCGCATTAGCAAAACCACATTTTGAAATCAAACGCATTTGATCATATCCAAAGTATTGTTGATAACTTTAAGTTAATTTCTAAGAAAAATCCAATTGACAGCTTTTTTTTACAAACCAAGAAATCTTAAAAAGACAACAAGAAGTGATTATAAATGGCTTTGATTCCAATGTAAGGAGAACAAAGAAAGATATTGACTTTGAATGTTGTCATCTCACACCAAATGCTGTTATTAATATTTTGATGAACTTTTAAACAAATCGACAGACGGGCACTGATAGGAAGTTACCAGTGGTAATTCTATCCCAGCCTTTTTTAAATGCTTATTTCGATTACATACTTCAATTTCAATTGTCCGTTTTCAAAACTATTTTTAATTTTTTTTTCATTGTACATAAAAAGCTTAAGGTGATAGCCTTGTTAAGATTCGTCACATCAACAAAAATTACTTTCAAACCGTTTTGCCTTCTTCTGTTAAAAACCGATTTAGCACATATAATTCTGCGTTTTTTTAGATGCATGTTAGACAAGGAAGCAAACAACTTATTAAGATTTTTCGAAATGTTTATGAAATACAATAAATATTTCAACAGAATATTGAAGATAGAGAATATAGATTTTGAAAATTATAAATAATTTTATTGGCAACAAAAACTTCTTTATGATTTAAGATACCCTCAAAAAGTTTTATATATTTTATTAAATTTTAAAATGTAATATTTTAAAAACATGAAGAAACAGAGTAGTCTGATGTGAATTACAGCTACAAAACCCATCGGAAAATTGCAATTTATTTTCCATTAATAAAACATTGTCGTAATGTAATATATTTAAACAAAAATCAAGAAAAAATGCTGCCGAATTGGTAAAATAAATATCTTAAATAAAAACCATTGCCTTATGAAACCATGCTTACGTGAAAACCAATTTAACATAATTATACAGCTTTAAATATGGTTGCAAGACGTAGTTCAAGCAAGGGTAGTTCAAGCTTTTTGCCTTTTTTCTTACTATTTTAACAACTTTGTATTGAGATGTTAATATATTTTATCAAAATCCAATGATCCAATCATTATAGAATACAAAATTTATTATAAGGATTTGAATTTCAAATTATTGGAAAGCCAATAAAATTGTTTGATATTGTTTGCATCATTAGTTCCCTAAATTTGGTTCTTTAAAATCCTATAGCGATTTTAATAAACTGATTTGGAAAGTTTGTCAAAGTATTTTTGAATAAAAATCTTTGAACAGTACTATCGATACGTTTAATAATTTTACACAGATTCCAAAAATCAACAATAAAAAAAATATTTCCATAGATTTATAAAATCTGGATTAAATGAAAATGTGTTTCAAAACTTTTTTAAGCTCACCCTTCACACCAAAAATAAAACTTTTAACTCAAGGACTAACTTTTGTTTCATGTTTTTCTGTTCATTTTATTATTGGAGAAAAAAAAAAACAAAACTTTCTCAATAAAAATTCATAAAACAAAAATATTAATACACAAACACACAGCCCAAATTTGAAATTATTCCATTCCTTTCCAGTTTTCGACTCAATCCATATTTTATGTAAAGAAATGCGAAATTTCTATATATCTAACATGCTGAAAGGACAATAAGGCCTTAACCAATAGCTTGGCAAAATATTGTTAAATTTGTTTCACAAAATTCTAACAAGGGCAATGTAAATATAGGTATTGATTTCTATATTAAATTTGAGCCTACACAATATTGGAGAAAGAGTTTGCGTGAATAGAATACTTTCAAGGATTTTGTTTTTGATATCAATATTTTTCAGCTTTCAGCTTCAGCTTCCTCCCTGAGAAAAGTAATTGTTTCGATGAAAAGATTATTCCCTCAAATTATAACCCTTGTCGACGTAGTTAGATGGTCAAGAACGTAGAATGGAGGGAGACTGAAATAGTTAAAGTCAGCTTATTGAGTAACAACAACAATAAGAAAAATTAAAACGCCATCCTGTTACCAGATTAAAAAAAAAAAAAAAAACTCAAGTTAAAAATACTGATACAATTATTATAAATAAAAAGTCAAACTCATCGGACGACGACGAACAGGAAAAGCAGCATCTGCCATAACATTCCGGAAATTAAAAAATACAAAAACTTTCTGCAGAAAAATAAGATTTACTGAAAATTGATTATTAAAGGAATATCACTTCCTAGTTAGGGGATAGTCAAAAATAAAAGCTTAAGCAAAATACATAATCCGCAATTGAAATACAGACTTTAAAAAATGTTATTTAATGTTTATAGCCGAATAAGAAATTTAATATTTTACGCACAATTTTGTTCAACGCAATACCCTGTCAAATGTTGATTACAAGTCTCGATAGGTAAATTTATCTTATGAGGTGCGTGTTTTACTTAGTTAGCTTTACATTTGAACCAATCCGTACCAAAGGGCTTATTTTTTAAGGATCTCTATTACCTCAACCAAATCTTCCATTGTTCCGTTGTTGTTGTTCCGAATTCTTTTATAACAAATTCAATTACTTAAACCGGATTATTTCTAGCAAACCCAGCCTAACATATAAACGCCATCGTATTTAGCGCCTGCTACATAAACAATAATTACTTTTTTTCTGTTAATTCTTAAGAGGATTGTGTTAATGAGTTTGAAAATTTCCTCCCAAAAGGTAATAAGGGTTTTGAATAACTTTATTGTTTTAGTATACTTTACCTACATTCATAGCAGAGGTATAGGGGTTAAACCATCTGGGGATTATTTAAACCTATACCTGGATACTTGTTGTACGTATATATCCTGTGAAACAAAACAATTCCCTCATTAATCCAGGACAATGCTTACAATGTATAAAACCCAGGTTGAGTATTTTCAAATCTATTAGTCGAGTAGCAATCTACAGTTGCATAAGAAGTCGGAAAAAGGATACACATTTTTGAAACAAAAATTAAGGAACAACAATTATGATTCGTGAAGAACCATCTGTTGCTTATCATTTATTCATATACAGAAGACAATTACACCAAAAGAAGGTTCAATTTTTGAGACTTTCAAAAGTCAAACATAATCTAACCAATCAAATTGTGGTTTCTACTTGGAAGGATATAACCCGATATGATAAGGATGAACTCAATAATATGATCGATACTATTCTGTATAATGAAAGGCTAAGGAAGTTAATCGATGAGGAACAAGAAACAAGGCGGAAGAGGAGTAAACAAGTTACTTATTTGTAAAATAAGCTATCAACTATATATATTTTTAGATTTGAGTATAATTTTAAGGACAATTCCCTGTGTAAGAAATCTTTTTGTATTAATAAAATATGTGTAAAATGCATTAAAATTTGAATTTAAATATTTTATTTTTCCCAATAGAAAACATTTGTCAAGATTTTAAAGGATTTAGAAAAATGTTATTATTTTGATAAAAATAAATTAAGCGCATAATATGCTATTATATGATATATATTATAACTCTTTCTTAAAATGTAGCTTTAGTTAACACTGAAAAAAAAAAAAGAAATAAGGCCTGGTTGAATTTCAATACATCAAAGAGTGATGAGACGCTAAGAGTTTATCAAGAAAATTCGATACGACTTTGTGACTTATTCAAACTTTTTGTACTCTCAATTTATTTCGAATACTGAGTGTGTTCTAAAAATGAACCCCAAAATGTTTTGGAGATACGTTTATAGTAATCGTAAGCTCAGCGGATGTAGTATGAACTTTCAAAATTCTCCAAACCATCTTCCAGAGTCAATTTTAAACATGTTCGCAGATTATCTTAAGACTTTATTTAAATATTTTTCTTCTTCAAGAACCTGTTTACTTATTTCACCTTACACACAAGAATAGAGTCACCTTAAATCAATCATTTTTTCGGTTTCTGAGGCTTCTATACCGGAAAATAAAGAGTGATTTTTTAGATATTATCTTTTTGGCAACACTTGTTTAAACAGCTAACGCAGGTTTCGTGTTTTGTTTTACTGTCAAACATTTTCAGTTTGGTCTATAATTTAACCATGAATCGTCTTACAAACGAAAAACGCTTGCAAATTATTGAATTTTATTGTCAAAATGCGTGCTCTGTTAAGAAAATTCATAGCGCGCTTCTTCCATTTCCATTGTGTTCAGCGACGAAGCTTTTTTTTGGCTCAACGGGTACGTAAATAAGCGGAATTGTCGATTTCGGATTGAATATCAGCCAGAAGCATTGCAAGAGCTACCAATGCATATGCATCCAGAAAAAGTCACAGTTTGGTGCGGTTTATGGGCTGGTGGCATCAATAGACCGTACTTCTTCAAAGACGATGCGAATCGTAACGTAACTGTGAATGGTGAGCGCTACCGTGAGATGATATCCAACCTTTTTTGCCCAAAATGCAAGAGCTTGACTTGCATAACATGTGATTTCAACAAGACGGTGCCACATGCCAAACAGCACGTGCAACAATGGACTTATTGAGAGGCAAGTTCGGTGAACATTTTATTTCACGTTCGGGATCGGTTAATTGGCCGCCTAGATCGTGCGATTTAACGCCTTTAGACTATTTTTTGTAGGGCTATGTTAAAGCTCATGTCTATACAGACAAGCCCGCTTCAATTGACGCATTGCAAGACAACATTGAAGCATTTATTCGTGAGATACCGGCCGAAATGTTGGAAAGAGTATGCCAAAATTGGACTAAGTATCTAGATGGACCATTTGAGGCGCAGTCAAGGTCACCATTTGCATGAAATAATCTTCAAACATTAAATTATATGGACCGTACTATTGATTCAAATAAAGATTTCATGAATTTTTTTGAATTTCATATTTTTTTTTTTTGAGAAACTTTCATATAGCTTTTTAAAAATCACCCTTTATTTGATAAATTAATGTTTCTTCTTGGTTCTAATGGAATACCATAATTTATGTCGAAAAAATGTGGGTCTTATGTTTCCTATCAATTGTTTCTTCTTTTCAACAAGTCCCAAATATTTAAAAATATTCATACGTAACGACAGTCCATAAAAAAGGTAGTACAAATTTCGTTTTGAATTATCGTCCCTGGTCTGTGAAATAATTTCTTTTAGTTGTTCTTTTGTGTTATATGTGAAAATCAACATTGGTTTGTGAACAAAAATCTACAATTACATATAAATTTATTACAACTCTCTACTTTCTGTTTGGATGCATTCGAAAAACACTCTCAAGTCGATTTCATATTTACAAACTTAAGCAAGGCATATGACAAATTATGTCATGAAATTCTTCTTAATAAATAAAGTGAAATTGACCGTTTCATTAAATTTTCTAATATCTTAAATAGATAATATAGCGTCATGTTCAGGAGTAACCCTTCATGACAATTTAAAGTCAATTCTGATGTACCTCAAGGGAGTCATCTTGGTCCATTGCTGTTTATTTATAAATGATTATTTATAAATGATTTTCCTTCTGTTTTAAATATTTCTATATCACTAATCTATGAGATGGTGTTAAAATTGTTTGAATTATTGACAAGTATTGTAAAGAGCTTCAAGAATATCTTAATCAATTTTGTGAATGGTGCAATAAAAATGGTTTAATTTTAAATATTGGCAAATGTAGGACAATGTGTCTTACACGCAAACGTATTATAATAAATTATGACTTTGTGTTGAATTCGTCACGTTTGAATAGGGAATCCATTTCTTCTGACCTTGGTGATGTACTAGACTCAAAATTAACGTTTACTGATCAATATAATTATGTATGTATATTATAAAAAAGCTAACAAAACACTTAGTTTCGTCAAAATAATTTCCTCAGAGTTCCGTGGTCCATATGTTATTAAAAATCTGTATGTTTCTTTGGCTTTGTCACGCCAATTCTTGAATACGTTTTCGTTGTATTAATAGAAGAGAACGTTTTCAACGTTGATTTTTAAGATTTTGTCTTCATTTTTTCTCCATAGACTTTTATTACCTTTATACGCTCAAAGGCTTCCTTTGATAAATCTCTTTCTGATCACAGAGAGTTTTCGCAGTTCTGCTTCATAGCTGTTATATTTAATGGTACGATTTCTTTTCCATCTATAGTGCCAATCTGAGTAAGGCTAACGAAGAACTTTACCCCTTAAAACTATTTTTATCAGATCGAACTATGGCGCTAACAGTCCTCTTAAACAATTAATCAGTAAATTCAACAAATTCTCATTAACTCCATAAATGTGATTCCCAGATCTGCAAGCTTTATGTTGCAAAATTAACGTTAGCATTCAACGTTTTTATTAAATAAAAGACGACTAATTTTATTTATAATAGTTTGTTAAATCCCAAGAACTTCCTAGTATGTACTTGAAATTTCAAATTAATTGTTACTCAGATTTCTGTAGGTTTATTTTCTACATATTTTTTCATGGATAGAAATTAAAATATGTTCAGTTATCAAAGGATTACAAATTTGGAAAAACTATAAATTTTTATAAACTAAGAAAGGTTAGTCAAAAACTCAGAAATATGTGAACTGATATTTTCTTCTATGTCTCATAATTTCTGAATATGAGCCGCTTTAAATTTGCATTTAATATTAATTTATTTATTTTCAGATATTTTAATGAAATTTAACTTGCTATGATAACTTTTCAAGAAAATCAAATGAATACGGCTTTAAGAAAATAAAAGCTTAATACTTAATAATTATGATGCTGGTCCTTTTTCGGACTTGATTTTGTTGAGAATTATTTTTTCAGACAATATTACAATTTAAATTTAAAGAAATAACCTTCGAAAAAAAAAAACATCAAACATCATGCTCACATAAGGTAAATCTGAATGAAAACCAACCGCCATTAAAACAAAAATCAAACCCTTATCAAACCTCTTCTTTCTCGGTTTGAAGTTCTGACATTTACGCAAGAAAGATGAGTTGATTTAAAAAGGCAATAAAGAAACACTAACTAGGCCAAATCAATTAAAAAGAAAGAAAAGAGTTTTCTTGGATTTCAAGAAAGAGGGATACAAAAAAAAATATAATCTTGAACAGAGGGCCAGGGCCGTCGAGAAAGAAGTCAAGGCCCGAAGTAAAATTGTGAAAGAAGGCATTTGTTAGTTACTCTTCTCTTGGAAGAAGGACGATTGTCAAGTGGTCTTACAAAATTCAACATTATTGTGAGTATCAACGATGAAAAACAAAATTGTTCCAAGTCCTTAACAAATCCTATGAAGTTAAAACAAATTTGCTTACCGTAGACGAAATATTGAGACTCGGTCTTTATCATTCACAAAAATCAGGAAAATTCTCAATTACCAAAACTCTTATCAAGTGATTGGTTAAACTCCGATATTTTAAGCAATTATCAATTATTGATTGTTGACACTAGCAATATTGGTGTAAATATTAGATCTGTCAATGAAAAAATGTTCCCAAATGTCAGAATATTGCAAGAAATGTCATTGTCTTGCGCATGGACTAAAAATTGAATAACCTAATCATTTAACACTGAAATTGTAACTTTAGAATTCGATCTGACAAACTTTGTGAATATACAATTATTCATTGATAATTATTTTGTTACTGTCAGAACATTTGCAGTTATTGTCAGAGTACTGACTAATCTGACAACAACGCAAAATCTATAAATCATCTTAACTTAGTCTGATATTCTACTTTTGGAGATATTAATAATTTTTCGAGATTTTTAAGACCAAATCAATAATTTGTACATCTGGAATATCATTATCATTAGATTAGAAATAACACATTAATATAAACAATTTTCTATCGTATTTTAGGGGAAGTCGTAATTCAAACTAGAAACAACGAGATACTAACAGAAGAACAGGACCGTCAGGAGAAAATTCAATGCCCGAGGAAAAACTGTGAAAGAAGACGTTAGTTACTTGCTTTTATTGGAATAAGGACGATTGTCAATTGATCTTACTATTTTCACCCGTATTTTTAGTGTCAACTATCAGTTGTTGATAATTTATAAATATTGACATCGGGCCTTTAAAGCTTCATTTATAAAGATATTAGACATCTTGTTAACTAATCATTCACAACATTCATTAAAATCTCAATTATCAAAACTTTTATAAGTGGACTTGTTAAACGATGATATATTTATCTATTATCAATTGACAGTTGAATCAAACCAATTCTTTATACATGTGGAATATCATTCTTCGATTAGAAAAAGCAGATTAATATAGAAATTGTTCACTCATATTTTTCGGGAAGTGAAAGCTGATAGACATAGAAGCAATGAAGTACTTAAAACAATACTTAAACTATGCATCAACAGGAATCTACCCTAACTAAAAATTCTGGGCCCTAATAATGAAGGGTCCTGCTTAGTTTTCATTTTCCACAGAGGTGCTTCGAGGAATTATATCTTTCTGTAAGTTTCCTTCAAACTTTCGTGTACCAGTGTATACATATATTAAATACGAGTAAGTATCTCTCCTGGAACCATCCTGGCAAAGCAGGCGTTAATTTAATCTTGACAAGGAGATTTTCACGTAAATTGCGTAAGATCTACCCATTAACATAAATTATGATTAAATAAATTATTGTCAAATGGCGCAGCAATAAAGATTATTAAGATAAGGAATTTTATTTCAGGTCTATTAATAAATTCGAGTGTTGACTGGCTGTTATTTTGTTCGTGTATTTTAATTTAAGTATAATGAAATGAAAGGAAGCTTCAGATTACATCATTATAAAACCAGAAAATTTTAAGAAATTTCAGTGTTTAATCTTCGAGGAAATAGCTATATTGAAGATTTTTTTCTTAACTTTCGGAAGAAGTGACGAACTAATGAGCGAAATATATTAAAAGAAAAAGTTTAAATTTATGTTTTTTTTTTTTTATTGCAGTTTATTAAATAATATTTGACTTAATGTTCATAAATAGGTAAATTATAATAAAACAGTTTGATTTTTCCCCAGACATCACTTTTTTGGCCGTAACCCTTTTAGGTGTTCTTCCCTTTATTTCCAAATCTCGCACCTGCTGCTGCCTGTTGCATTCGTAGTTTAGTTAGTTTCATCTTTTGATACATTTTGGTAAATTCACTTCCATATTCACGTCCAATTTCTTCCGAAGATTTTTTGACTAAATTTAAATTTGTCCGAACAAGTTCTTTGGTAAGATTATATTTTACTTCTTCTTGGACTTTTGGCACAGGAGTAGATGGACGTCTTACACGAAGTTCTTTTTGGTAGACAAATAGTAGATACGGTACTAATTCACTGGTTGGATTTTGTTTGGTATTCTGCTGAGATTGAGGTGGCATTTTATATTTATTTTTTTAAGGATGTTCAACTTTTGAGATTTTCTTGCAAACTGATCAATCTAGCTGAGTTCAACGATTTTAAATACAAAATTGCAAATATTTCCGAAAACGTAGGTAAGGATTATTCGTTAGTCCAAATGTCTACCTTCCTGGATTTTCCTAGAAGAGATTTGCAGAATTCAAGTATAGTAATTATTATTATTATAAAAGGGTTGGGAATTTTGAATGTATGTATATATTTCAGGTAGATTAAATGTCGTTAATGATATTTAATATACGGAGGTATCTACAATCTTATTTGTAAAATTACCAGATCAATAATGTTTTTTTATTACCTATTTCGGCTTAAGGAGAAATCAGCATTTATAGTGTGATTTTGTCAATGGGGAGTTATTGCAAAAAAATCATCAAAAGCTCATACATTGTAACGTAGGGCAACTAATTCTTTTTGAATAAGAACAATATTAACACAAGATTTAAATTTTAAGTCAAGTGTGTATTAAAGAATTAAAAAATACAAGATTTGATAACAATTTTGGTTGAAGTAAAAATGCAAGATGAGTAATTGTTATTCAAAGACTGAAAATTCAAAGTACGTTCGGAATATTGAATACTAAACATTAAACCATATCAACTGGTGACAAATCCAGCAAATACGTTGTTCCTCCAAGGACGAGCAGAGTAAATATCAAAATCAAATCGATGCATTTAACTTAATTTGGAAACTTCATATAGCTTTTTAACTATAGTAGCTTCATTTCATTTATTTATTCGTTAATACAGCTATTAATGTAATTACAATCTATACTTAATATTATAAATGCGAAAGTAACTCTGTCTGTCTGTCAATCACGCCTAAACTACTGAACCAATTTGCATGAAATTTGGTATGGAGATATTTTGATTCCCGATAAAGGACATAGGCTAGTTTTTACCCCGGGAAAATGACGCATTCCCGTGGCCGATCGCTTTTACGCCTAAACTACTGAACAGATTTAAATTAAATTTGTTAAGGAGATAGTTTGAGACTTAAGAAAGGACATGAGTTACTTTTGACCTCGGGAAAACAATGCATTCCCATGGGAAAAATTACTTTCCGGGATTCTGATCGCCTTCGCTCCTAAACTACCAAATATTTGAATAATATTTGGATAAAATTGGTATTACGGAAAAATGACGCATTCCCAACCCTTCTCATAAGTTGATATTGAAGGTTGGTGTTCCAGTCCTGTTAATAAGAAATCTTGACGCATCAAAGTTATGTAATGGTACACGGCTAAAGAGTACTCACCTAGGACGAAATATTATAAAAGCTATAATCATGACTGGATAGCAAAAGGAAAAAATGTTTTAACTCCCCGCATTCCGATAATTCCAACCAATTTGCCGTTTCAGTTTAAAAGAGTGCAATTTCCTCTGAAAGCAGCATTTGCAATAACAATAAATAAAGCTCAGGGGCAAACGCTGAAAGTTGCAGGTGTAAATTTGGAAAAAAAACTGTTTTTCCCATGGACAATTATAGGTATATGAAGCGTGATCACGAGTCTCAAACCCACAAAATCTTTACGTTCTGGCCAAGGAAGGAAACCAAAAAACGTCGTATATAAAAATGTATTGCAGTAACCTATCTTCTTATTAAAATGTATTAACCTAACCTAACCTAACCTATGACAATCACATTTAGTATGGCCTCATCCCATCTCGGCACAATTCAAACATACGTACAAAAAAGTACAGCTTAGGTTTTTTCATACTACTATCCAAAAAAACTATCAAATGCGAACGAAGTCGCGGGTAAAAGCTAGTATCTTATAAATGAGTTACAACGTAATATTACAGATTGGTAGAGCAAGCAAAATTTTGTTGAAAAAAGACAATTTACAATAATTGAATACTATAATTTATATAATTTAAATGTTTTTTTGAAAAATAATTTTTAAGAGCTTTTTTATTTCTTATTGCATTTTGGATATCCACAGTTGGACTGATTCTATACAAAATTGGCGTTCGGATGTTAAACTTGTAAAGCAAGGAGAGGATGAAGCAATTGAAGAGATCTTCTAGAGGTAGGGAAATTAATTTTGTCAAAACAATATTGTGGTTGGAACTTGGAGTACAGTACATCAGAGAGTAGCAACAAATTATGAAAATTTAAAGTAATTATTAAAGGACATATCTAGAAGCAGGGTAGCAAAATTGGACACACTGCCATTTTTTCGTAGGGCCAAAAACATAGCGAACGATATTATTAAAAGCAACATTAAGTTTACGTTTACTACCATAACTACAGTTGAAATATAATTCACTACCATATATAAAGATTGGTATTAAAAAAAAATTCTTGGCAAGCAACATGCGTTTCTTTATTGGTGTAAAAAACTGGGGTACCCATTAAGTACATAGGGCACCATAAAGTTTGCCTATAACTCCACTGATATGGTTTGGTTGTCCCATGTTAGAGAGCGGTTAAAGTTAACGCCGAGATTTTAAGCAGTTTCTACATATTCAATGGGTGCATTACTTAACCAAATTGAGGGAAAGTACAAGAGATCAAGAATCTTTATAGAAATCACTAGGCATTTTGAATTTTTAGGGTTCAAGAAAAGACCATTTAAGTAAGACCAGATTGAAATTTTGTCAAGGTCTTCATTGATATTAGAAGCACCAGGCTCAAAGAGTCCAAGAGGACAACTGGCACAGCTTTTGATCAAACTTGGAAGTTCATTGACATATATACACAATAGTAGAGGATCCAATACCCACCCTTGAGGAACACCGGACGAAGTAGATACAAAAAAAGAGGCTGGGATACGACCCACACTGATAACTTCCCATCCCGTCTGTCGATTTGTCTTGCTTAAAAGTTTGTGTATATGTATCAATTTTTACCAAATTTGCGTACTATTTTTTGTAGATTTTATTTCATTGAATAGGTATCGAAAATAATATTTTCTGTGAAATAAAATAAGTTTGAAGCAAATATTTTTAATTTTTGAAAAGCTATTCGAGTCGAAAGTAAATTTTTACCAAGTTTTAGTAGGTATTGCTTTTTTTTAGGTTTTTATTTTTTGTAAAAAAAACTGTCAATTCGATTTTTTTCAAAAATTTACTGAATGTTGAAAACAATATTTTTTATAAGTTAAAATTAGTAAGAAGCCATTATATCAAATTTTTGAAAAGATATTAGAGTGGAAAATCAATTTTTACCAACTTTTGTTAATTTTTTTTTAGGTTTTTAATTTTTTGTAAAAAAAAACTGTCAATTCGATTTTTTTTCAAAATATTATTAAATGTTGACAACAATGTTTTTTGAAAGATAAAAGTAGTTTAAGGCCAATATCGCAAAGTTTTGAAAAGATATTTGAGTCGAAAATCAATTTTTACCAACTTTGAGTAATGTTTTTTTAGGTTTTTATTTTTTATGAAAAAAAACTATCAATTAGATTTTCTCAAAATTTTATCAGATGTCAAAAACATTATTCTTATCAGATGTCAAAAACATTTCTTCGGAGATGAAATCATATTTTGGTCGTAAAATTTTCGAGGTGACAAAATTTTGTTTCAGTTTTTTGATTTATAACAAAAACCGTTAATTGGATTTTTTTCCAAAAATATGTTTGTTTTGTATCACGTTACAATATATAATATAAAATTTAAATCAAGTCTCTAGCGTCATTGGTTCATGAGATATTTAGGGTTAACCAACATTTTCACCTTTTTTCACAATTTTCTTGACAGCCCTTTCTGCATCTCTCTGCCTTATTATCTGTTTAACAAAATTTATTTGAAGTCGATATCTCTTCTGGTTCTTGAGCTATGGACGACGAAAAAAACGTCGCGAACGTACGGACGTAAGAACGTACGTACACACGCACGCACAGACATCTTTCTAAAAATCTTTTATTTCGACTCTAGGGACCTTGAAGCGTCGAGAAATGTCAAAATTTTCAATTTGACAAATCGGACCCATTACAATAACTTACTATGGGAACTTAACTAGACAAACAATCACTAATTTAAACTGTTTCTTTTTTGTTAGTCAAAAAAGAATATCCAAGCTTAGCGGAACTTGCAGAAAAATTAAATTGCTGCCTAAGTTTTTTACACAGAATGACATGGTTGACAGTGTCAAAAGCCTTAGAAAAATCAAGCAAGACTAAGAAATTTACATCGTCCTTATCCAGCGGTTGTCTTATTTCTTCAGTCACATAAAGGAGTGATGTTGTACAGCTATGCTTTTTCCGGAAGCCAGATTGTTTTGGAGTGAGCAAAGAGTTTGCTGTAAGATAATCATTGATTTGTATCTGCAACATTCTCTCAAAGACATTAGACAAGTAGGGTAGAATTGGTATAGGTCTATATTCAGTTCCTTTAGCATTCTTAGGAAGTAGTATGATTTTTGCTAGCTATCTTCCAAAAGTCCAGACATCAAAATAGTATATGCATATGTAATGTATAATTGTTATCAAATATTGAAACAAGATAGAAATTTGCTTTTCTTTTAGAATGAGTTAAAACTTAATGGTATACAATTTTCTAACAAAACCCATTTTTGTCCTGTTCGTACGAAATTAATGTCAAAATAATTTTTTTTTTCTGGGGATTGGAACTCAATTAACTTTTTTTCGTGATAATACATTTAAAAAAAATCAGATTTTGGGTGATTTTAGTTTTCTTGAGCTTTGCATGAAGACATTAGTTCAAACTGTGGTTAAATTTTAAAATATAGATGTTTTTTTTTTCCAACTAAAGTGTTTCCTTAAATATATGTACATAATAAGTGGGGCACCATAACTTAGATAATAACTTTTTTCATGAGAAAGTAAAGAGCTCCCAAAAAGTACCATTTACTTGCAAAAGAATACTTTTTCATTATTGAATTGATTATACTTGAAGTATGAAATACAATATCAAATTGCTTCTAATAGCACTCATGTTGAGTACCAAACAAAATTCGAATGAATTTCTACTATGCCAAACGCTTTTCATTTTAAATTCAATTATTTAAGATTTAACATGTGTTCTCTGTGTATTCAATATAAAAGTGAATCGATTTAAATTTAGTTTATTGAATTTAATTATACTACACGAAGTGCTCATTCATAAGCTTGGGAACTTTAAATAAAAATAAAAGGGAAAGGCATATTCTTGGAATAATATTTTTATTATAAATAATCTGGTAGACAATTTCATGGCTTTTATTTTACAGCGCGCATATGTTTGATTCTTAATTAATTTTCCAAGAAATCTATGGTATGGTGATTCAAAAATTGGTTGAGGAAATCGCTTAGGGGTTGTTAATACATGTTTTATGACGAGATACCGGTGGTCATTAGACTTAAAATTTTGAATATTAAAACGGGATGAAAAACAGAGGTAATGTATTTAAAATTCTCCATGAGCGGTACTTAACAGTGCGTCCGAAAATGAGCTCAAGGGTAAACTGATGAGCATTCCTGGAAGTGCGAGTATTACGGCTGAATTGTTTGAGGGTGGAATGCAACTGACTAATTCGAAAGAAGATTGTTTTTTTTTTTTTTAAAGAAACTAACACTGTGGCAGCGTTCGAGGTTATATATTAATGTTTCGGTTAGAGTTCTATTGCATATTATTTTCAAACTGGTGGTTTTAGGGACACCTGCCAAAGGTGAAGTCTTTATAAATTAAAGCCAAATAAGAAGGGATGAAACATTTCTTGCACTGTCGGAGAAATCCTAAGTATGTAAGAATATATTGTAATCATTCCATAAGAGGTGATCTACTGTGATAAACATACCGAGTATTAAAAGTGTATTAGTTTCCTGAATGCAAGTGCTACACATGGATATTGACGTTGAATATCCACATCCGAAGGACAAGGATGCGAATCTAGAAACGAATATAAAAAGCTGAAAATACTGTCGTCAGCGAAACAGTTTAATGGATTAGAAGTTTCAGACAAGACATCATTTATGAAAATAAAGAAGAGAGTCGGAGACAAAATTGAGCCTTAGGGAACACCAGCAGGCAGGGGAGGAGGATTCGCCTTTTATAAGGAAAGGCTGGATAAAAATTGTTTTCCATCCGTTCAGAAAGAGACCTGTAGAATTGAAAACATGTAAAAGCTTACACAGTGGTTTTATCAGCTTCGAAAACCTTCTCTTCAGAACAATAACGTTAATTGGATTTGTGTATGACAAGGCCTTTCAGTACTCTTTCAACTGCACGAATGTCAAAGAAGATTCGTCCCATAAAATCTTTTACGCTCTTAAGAACAGGAGGACTCATAACATTCTCTGGTAGCGTTAAAATAATAACAAACTGTGCTGCAAACAAATTGACTTTATCAATCGAGCTCATATAGGGAGTTTCATTGTGGATGAGCGTTGGAACCAAGGATGACCTGGTGTTTGGTACGTTTTTTACATATGAAATTTGAGACATTGTAATATTTTGTGAGGCAATGGTCATTCAAAAATTTGGTTCGTCGATTATGACCGTTGCTGGTCTTTCTATCGTGGAAGCATAGTGACCAGTTGAATTTCCTAAAGAATTCGTTGAGACCGTCTCAGTTGGCTTACTCATATTGCCAAAGGGTACAATAGAAAAACAATTTAAATTATAACGAGAATATATTTCAATGAAAGTCATGTTAAAAATACTTCTGTCTAGAATTCTTGAAAAATCCACCATTTTGAAAAACTCAATAAGTCTATTAAATGGTACCTAAAAACATGCATGTACATATGTGGCGTATATCTCCGAAGCTATTGCTGTTATATACATTTATCGAAGCAAATGTGTACCTACGTAGTTATTTATTAACCTACCATTGTCTTGAGGGTTTTGAAAATAATTACAGTTTTTTTAAAAGTTCCAGACACTCTCAACCTCCCAAAGTCTTCTAATGACATTTTAAATAGGCACAATATATGTACGTTCTCTTAAAGCACGTGTAACTCTTGCTCTCAGCATGAAGCCTTAATAAATTAGCTTTACTCCTTATATTTAAAATTAACATAGAAAATATTCCTGAAAACTACATAGCGCACCATTTCCAACCTAAATCATTATAATTCGCTCATTTTGTTCTATTTACATAAATTTCCACTTAGTTCAAAATAGAATAACAAATCCGTCTTTTACTTACAATTTGTTATTAGATTAGAAGATAAAAGTTGTAGACGAAAAAAGCAGTTTCGAATGGCCAGGGAAGAAAAAAGACTGTCGTGTCGGACTAAAGGACTTTGTGAATCCTGACGAATGAAACATTTTTAATTTTATTCCAATTCATTAAAATAATAATAAATGTTTCTTTTATTCAAAATTCCACCTTTTATTTATGTTTAATTTATGAATTTGTACTCTAAAATGCAAATGAAACAAAAACAAAGTGTGAACCGATTTTGCTTAAAATTAAAATATTTTATTTTATTAAACATTCAATATTCCAACTTGAATACCAAAACAAAAATTATTTTTATAAAATCAAAAAGGCAAGTGAACCTAACCAAATATCCCTAAAAAACCCCATTTAAATATTTAAAAAAGAAAAGAAATGAAAATAAAATTAAACTGCAAATTATATTATTTTATCGTTTTCCAATCGATTGCCCTTCATCAGCTTCAAGTCAGAAATGGTAGAGATAGGTGAAGGTTCTTATTATTATTATTTGTATCATTATTGGGTTCAGACTTTAACATCTTCTTCAGTTTGTTCTTGAGAGTCTTTTTAAAATGGATGACTTCTTTCATCGATTCACGTTCGCTGTCGTTACAATCCAACATGGTGTCCAATTTAACAGCTATTAAATATTTAATGAGGTCATATTTTAACTTGTAGGCTTTAATCATTTGCTCCCTTTGATCCTTATCGATTTTTGTTTTGGAACGCAATTTTTGACGATAGACAAATAATTCATAGGCAAACGAGACTTTTTTGCCATTTGTCATTTTTTCGCTCTCTGTTCTTCTGTCTGTGTCGATTTTTAATTTTTTTTTTTTTATTTTATTTTAGAAAACTTGAAAGCACATCCTTTTGATGGAAAAAGGTTCAAGAAACTGCCATAACCATCAAGGATCTCCGTTGCTTTATAGATTTTATATTTATTATAAGTGAATGCAGGTAGGTATGAGAACTTAAGGTTGTGAAGGATTCGAATGAAGGATTTCCCAAGATAATTACTACTTTAAGGTTCATAATTAAGTAATGACAAAGAACAACGTTTCCGTAACGGACCAATATTGATTCAGGTATCTTTGGATTTATGTTTATTTTTATTGTGACAATTTTTGTATTGTTTTGCTTTGAGTTGCCTCTTAATTACTTTATCGTGATGGCTACCTGCTCATCAAGTCAAAAAGTCATTATAGCAGGTTTTTCAAAATTCAATTACTGTACTGCACTTTTTGTTTTAAGGGTGTAAGCTAATCAATAGTTGACAATAGTTAAAATGATGGTTGTGCGATCGAATCGTCGAACGTGAGCTTACCCAGGTTTTCTCTAAAAGGAGTTCAAAATTATTATAAAACTCGTAATTCAGGTATTTTTTAATTTTAACTTTAATCAAATAGCAACAGCCTACATATTTTACCATGTATACAAAGCTAATTAGTTATTGACCCTTAAATGATGTCAATTTTGTGTTTTTTTAATTAATAAACAATAAGAGACAATATTAATTAATAACGTTGTAGTTTGTGTTTGTTTAAACAGTGATGTGCCTAATTTTGTTTGTAATCTACACACAATAATATTACCGAATCTTACTATTTGTTTTTTTTTTTTTGAAAAGAGATAATTTAAAAATGTTCTTATGTCCAAGTCGCACAAACTTGCTTCCGTACTAAACGCCTATGCTTATATTGATGAACAATTATTATGATGGAAATTTGCAATTGATTAAGGACATAGAAGACCTTCAATGACAAGATTTAATTCGTCTCGACTAAGAGGCCATTTATAGATATAATTGAAATCAATCCGGAAAATTATTTACATAAATATTTGACTGTGTTAACTTTCCTTTAGAAATGCAAATAGTGTGATTATTGATTGCAAATCACTCAAATAATTTAATTACAGAGATATTTTTAGTTTATAATTTGTTATTACTTTTTTCCGGACGGGAATTCATTTTCCTGAACTGCTGATTTTCCGGTCCCAAAGTAAAACTTAAGATTCAATTGATCTGTGTTTCAATTTAACACAAAACCAATTCCAGTAAATTTATATCATTAAATTTTGGTCAATGAGAGAAATTTTCAAAAATAAATTCCAATGATCGGTTTCAATGATGAAATCCAATAATAGCTATTGTTGGCCTCTAAGTAACGCTAAAATAACCAAAAATTAATAAAACATTTCAACATATTTCTGGGTGATGATGGCAGATTAAAAGCCAGTCAAAACTTTTGAAAACTTTTCTGGCTTTGCTTTGATTAATAATTGACATAAATTGTACCAAGTAATAGAAAATATAGAACGACAAAATAAAAATTCGAGGAAACTAAATAACCACAAATTATTCACCTACTAACTAACAAATAAAATAAATTAGGTGGCGCAACAGTGCGTTGAGGACTAGGGCCTAGTGACTTACGACTCTCAACCATTTCTGTGTGCGATTAATGTTGTTTTAGGAATGGAGGGGGCCTACAGTTTTCAAGCCGCCTCCGAACGGCTAATTTGAAAAAGCGATTACTTAAGGAGAATTTGTCAATTCCTCGCAAGAGGCAGAACCTGTGAAAAAAACTTTATATGGCACGGATCGAACCCAAGACCTCTAGCATGACAGTCCAACGCACTAACCATCATGCCACCGCGTATTCTAACTAACTTTTGGATCCTAAAATATTATTTTGCTTAGTTTAAAACTTTGGTACCCGTGTCGTGATGGTTAGGGCGTTGGACTTTCATGCGAGAGGTCTTCGGTTCGATCCCTGCCTGGGCCACCTAAAATTTTTTAACAGTTACTGCCTCTTGCGAGGAATTGACAAATTCTCCAATAGTAAGTCGTGGTATGAAAAGTTCTTTTTCAAATTAGCCATTCGGATTCGGCATATAAACTTTATCCCTGCAATTACTCGCACACAGGAATAGTTGAAAGTTGTATGTCACTATAGGCTCTGGTCTTTACGGACTGTTGCGCCACTTAATTTATTTATTTACAAGTTAAGAAATATACTAGAGTGTTTTTACCAACAGCCACTCTTCTTGAAGTCTTTAGAAATTGTGCGCGATTTCCTTAAGCTCTTACAAAAGTTAGTTACAAATTCAAAATATATAAAAAGCAAAGTCATATTCTAAATTTTATACTACCAAAATAAGGTTCAAGGTACTGTAATTTTAACGAGAGCTACAGTAGTCAAAAATTCAATCTAATAAAATAAATAAAATAAAAAAAAAAATTCAATCTAATAAAATAAATAAAATAAAAAAAAATTCGTAGTTGATGATTAAGATTATAGCTATCATTGGTTTTCATCATTGAACATTTTGTTAATTGATTTAAAAGTGGTTATGAAAGTCAAGTTTTTCATATTTGATATCAAAATGAAGATAATGAGTTGCAGAACTTTTGTACTTAAAAAAATATATTATTTAAACCAGCAGTTTTCTTTTAGTTAATTTTTAATTTTTCAATGATGAAATAGTTTTCAATGAACAGCCGATTATTGAATTCACATTTTACAACAAAATTGTTCCATTGAAAGCGTTCCTTCTAACCAGGAACTTTTTGATTCCAATTTGTATCCAATGACGGAAGTTTTCAATGCGATCTATAACCAACCTGTCAAAAAAACTACAATGATTGGTTTCAATGATAAAAAAAAAACCAATGATAGGTATAACTGGTCCTAAGTCTTAACTAAGAAGTAGCTAAACTAAAACCTCTATCAGATTTAATCAAGGAAAGCCTTTATGCACCAGTTAGAGCTATAATTGGTTTAAATCATTAAAATGTTTGTTTTGAGCTTTAAAAGTGACTTGAAAAGTTAACATTGTTATGTTTGGTATTAAAATAAATCTATAATAAGTTGTTTCTTTTTGTTAATTTTTAATTTTTCAATAATAAAATTGTTGTCAATGCTCAGCTGAGTTTTCAGTTCCATTGAAAGAGTTCTATTTGCTCTGTATTCCTAACTGTCAGTTTTACGTTCAATGATTCCAATCCGGTAATTGTAGACCGATGGCAGAAATATTCAATGATAGCTATAACACACCTGATTAAAACCAATAATAGCTCTAAATGGCCCCTAATGTTACCAAAAAGAAACTGCTTTATCTATTACTCATCTTAATAGGCCTAACAAAATATACTCATATTTTTTTATGATTTGATCAACGTAGTTTGGCATACCCTTAGTCAAAATTGATTCAAAATATTTCAGAAACATGTGGCCTTACATATTTGCTTAAATAGATAAAAAAGCTCCGGTAAAATTCAAATATTAGAACAGTGGATATTTATGTATATATATGAAACTCATTGTTTATTTATTAAGAACAAATTGTGTACAATAAAAAACAATATTACTTTATATAGAAAAATTGTTCAAAAACAGCTGTGCATGCGTCAGATTCTTTTTGTAGATCTTTTGATTAGAACACGTAAGCGATAAGTAAGTTAAGATATTTAAAAAAATCTACGTCTTAGGGTATATAAGTTCGCAGTATTATGAAATAATTTTGAGTTGACTTTTGGAACTAACCCAAGCTAGAACAATGAAATTCACTTTGGCCTTATTGATTGTTGCAGCCGTTATCGGTTGTGTCTTCAGTTGCACCGCGGCAGATTATGATGCCTACAAGGTTAGCAAATGTTTACATATATAATGATTACCTTTTATAAATACATAATTTTATTAAAAACTTTGTGTTTTTCAGCTTAAGTACAACAAGGTTAATAACAGCGAGGAAGAAAACTCCAGACGTTTGGCATTATTTTGCGCAAATTTGAAGGAAATCGAAACACATAACGAGAAATACAAGCAAGGGCTTGTCACTTTCGAAAAAGGAATTAATCAATTTACAGATGTTGCTCCAGAAGAAATGAACAACTACATGGGTTTGAATTTAGGAGGTTTAAGAACAGTCAAACACAAATTTGTATAAGAAAAGCCATGCTAATAAAATAGCTATTCTTTCTTAGATAAAAAGTGTTTTACTTATATTATCAAAAATTGAGAAATAACACTTCAAAAAACAAGTTACTTTTTCCATTCTTCATAAGAGTTAGTTCAGTATTAGGGTGTAACACACTCTCTGGGAAAACCTCTGATCTTTGAATGAAAATATAGAAAAGTTATTGAAAAATATTACTATTTCCATTTAATAGCCGTATGAGCCTTCTTACCATATGAGTCATATTATTGCCGCACGTGTGTCGCATTATTGTTAAGCTTGCGAAGTATTGTTTAACATTACCTATTCAATTTTGTCATCTAGCTGATGTTAAGTCCCTCAGTGTTCTCTGTACAATCTCCATTCCGGTTAACTGCACAAACAAATAATAAATTCCAAACGGATGGCTGAAAGGATGTGACTAAACAATGAACAATGAACATATCCTTATACCATCATATACCACTCTATAGTTCGGTTCTATGATGGTCTTTCATTTCAAATAAGAGAAGGTAAAAACACAGAAATATATATATCGAGGCATGCTTTTAACGCCGGCGCTAGAAGTTTTTGTGATATGAATGCGTACCTGAACAAGTTCATTAAATCCAGTGCGAGTCCATTAAGTCCACCTGATTGTTCTTATGTACAAATAATGTACTGTTTTATTGTGAATAATTTGGCTGTAACAAATGAAGAATATAATATCGGGTGATTTTTTAAGAGCTTGAGAACTTTTTTTTAAAAAAAAACGCATAAAATTTGCAAAATCTCATCGATTCTTTATTTGAAACGTTAGATTGGTCCATGACATTTACTTTTTGAAGATAATTTCATTTAAATGTTGACCGCGGCTGCGTCTTAGGTGGTCCATTCGGAAAGTCCAATTTTGGGTAACTTTTTCGAGCATTTCGGCCGGAATAGCCCGAATTTCTTCGGAAATGTTGTCTTCCAAAGCTGGAATAGTTGCTGGCTTATTTGTGTAGACTTTAGACTTGACGTAGCCCCACAAAAAATAGTCTAAAGGCGTCAAATGGCATGATCTTGGTGGCCAACTTACCGGTCCATTCCTTGAGATGAATTGTTCTGCGAAGTTTTCCCTCAAAATGGCCATAGAATCGCGAGCTGTGTGGCATGTAGCGCCATCTTGTTGAAACCACATGTCAACCAAGTTCAGTTCTTCCATTTTTGGCAACAAAAAGTTTGTTAGCATTGAACGATAGCGATCGCCATTCACCGTAACGTTGCGTCCAACAGCATCTTTGAAAAAATACTGTCCTATGATTCCACCAGCGTACAAACCACACCAAACAGTGCATTTTTCGGGATGCATGGGCAGTTCTTGAACAGCTTCTGGTTGCTCTTCACTCCAAATGCGGCAATTTTGCTTATTTACGTAGCCATTCAACCAGAAATGAGCCTCATTGCTGAACAAAATTTGTCGATAAAAAAGCGGATTTTCTGCCAACTTTTCTAGGGCCCATTCACTGAAAATTCGACGTTGTGGCAGATCGTTCGGCTTCAGTTCTTGCACGAGCTGTATTTTATACGGTTTTACACCAAGATCTTTGCGTAAAATCTTCCATGTGGTCGAATAACACAAACCCAATTGCTGCGAACGGCGACGAATCGACATTTCACGGTCTTCAGCAACACTCTCAGAAACAGACGCAATATTCTCTTCTGTACGCACTGTACGCATTCGTGTGGTTGGTTTAATGTCCAATAAAGTAAACTGAGTGCAAAACTTGGTCACAATCGCATTAATTGTTTGCTCACTTGGTCGATTATGTAGACCATAAATCGGACGTAAAGCGCGAAACACATTTCGAACCGAACACTGATTTTGGTAATAAAATTCAATGATTTGCAAGCGTTGCTCGTTAGTAAATCTATTCATGATGAAATGTCAAAGCATACTGAGCATCTTTCTCTTTGACACCATGTCTGAAATCCCGCGCGATCTGTCAAATACTAATGCATGAAAATCCTAACCTCAAAAAAATCACCCATTACCTACCTTAAATTTGCACACGGACACACTTAGGCCAGTTTAATGGCTCATTGTGATACCACATGAATCTTGAGGCTTCCTCCTAAGCTCAATGGAACCAGTTTGAGTCCCTTACGAAACGTGAGAGGCTGATTATGCCGATATGATTTAGGTCGTTTAGAATAGATCGTTAAAGAAGAATTCTCCTAGGTAATTCTTACGTTTTCGAGCCAGAGCAGGGCATGTGCAGAGAAGATGAAGAACTGTTTCTTCTTCTTCCTCGTCCATACAGCTTCTGCAGAAGTCATTTGAGAATACGCCTAATCTCATGGCGTGCTTTCCTATTAGACAGTGTCCGGTTATGACACCTATTATCGAGCTTATATGCGATCTGCTTAGAGAGAGCAAGCACCTTGAACGTTTTAAATCCAGTGTTGGGCAGATGTTTTTTGTGACTTGACACGTGGTGATGTTGTTCCACCTGGTGCCTGCCCTCCTCACAGCGTCTTGCATTAGCAAAAGTTTACAAGTAGCGATTGGTATGCCAGTACGTTCCAAACGTGGTAGGATGGGCTGTACTGTACCGTTCCTGGCGAGTTCATCTGCCTTACAGTTACCTGGAATGTCTCTATGGCCCGGCACCCAGCAAAGATGAATATTAAACTGTTGTGTCATCTCCATTAGAGATGATCGACAGTTATGGACTGTTATAGAGTTTGTAGAGACAAAGTCCAAAGATTTGATAGCTGCCTGACTATCTGAGAAAATACGGATATCAGATGTTGATATCACGTTTTCTTAAAGCCATGACAAGACTTCTTTTATTTCAGTTGGGGGATGGTGTAGTCGGTGTACTTTGGAATTGATTCTAACTAACTAAGAATAACGGAGTGGCCAATGTTGTTTATAGTCCACTGCGACGAAGCTTTGAGGCGAATAGCAGAGCTTGCAGCTATTTGTTTGCTAAAAATGTCAAGAGGTGTTAGGTAGAGTAAGGTGTCCAGTGCCGCAGATGGGGTCGTGCGAAGCGATCCACTTATACATAGGCAAGCTGAACGTTGAACTTTATTTAATTTATCCGGTTTATACCTTTAATCTAAGACAAGACCCAGGTATTTAGCCTCGTCTGAGAATTTTAATTGGATTACTTTAATATGGAGAGGGTTGACAAATGGAATTTTGTATCTCCTCGAAAATAAGACCAAATCGGTTTTTTGTGGGTTAACACCCAGTCCGATCAGCCCAAAGTGTTAGTCTGTCTAAGGCATTTTGTAAGAGTTCTTTTAACGTGATAAGATTCTTTCCTGAAACTGCTATAGCAACGTCGTCCGCATAGGCTATCACTCTGAAACCCTCCGCATCCAGACCAGTTAGGATTTCATTCACCACTAGGTTCCAGAGGAGAGGGGATAGAACACCACCTTGCGGTGTCCCTCTACTAACGAATCGTCTGCCAGAAGAGTTGCCCAGTTTTGAGTTAATTATTCTGCTAGTAAGCATTAAATGAATTAACTCCCGAAGCGAACTCTCTACATTTAGAGATGTTAGTACAGATGTGATTGCAGATGTGTCCACGTTGTTAAATGCACCTTCGATGTCAAGGAAAGCAACCATAGCGAACTCTTTATGATGGAGGGAATATTCGACGGTGCGTACTAAGGTGTGTAACGCTGTTTCCACCGATTTACCTTTACAGTAGGAATGTTGAGACGAAGACGAAGAATGGATATCAATTAATCTTTCCAGGGTCTTAAGAAGCGAATGATGATAGACTTATAGGTCGTAGATCTTTGAGATTGACTTGCGAGCATTTACCTGCCTTGGGTATAAAAACAACTTTAACTTCTTGCCATGCCGAGGGAACATGGACCAGGTAAAGACAGCTGGTAAAAATTGACTCAAGGATTGGTGCAATTATGTCAGAAGTCTTTTGTATTATTCCATCTGGTCCTGCAGATTTAAATGATTTGAAGCTGTTGAGAGCCCATTGTAGCTTGTCCCTTGTGATCAGACCTTGTGGATATGTTGTATTATGACTTGAACGTATATAACCGTTGCAAGTCTCGGTAAGAGAACTACCAGGAAAATGAGTATCCAGTAGTAAGTTCAGCGATTCATTACTTGAATTTGTCCAGGAGCCGTCTGCATTTTTCAAGCAGCTTGGCATCGCTGGATTAGTTGAAAGAATTTTCCGTAACCTAGAGGCTTCAGAAGTTTCTTCTATCGTGCCACAGAAGGATCGACAAGAAGATCGCTTAGATTTCCTTATTCTTGTAAATTCTTAGGGATTCTTTGTAAGAATCCCAGTGATAGGCTAGCCTTGCGGCTTTGGCTCGGTTGAAAAGTTTCCTGCATTCTTTCCTGAGCGAGTCAAGCTTTGAGGCCCACCATTGTAGTTTCCTCTTTCCTCTTATGTTATATAAGTGGACAAGCAATTTCTAGCGATCTGTTCATAGCTGAGGTAAGGTCATTGACTTTGTTGTCAAGTTCATTAGCGTTAGAGGAAGGACTAGATAGTCCAGGTTTTAGTAAACTCTGTAATGAGTTCCTGTATGAGGCTTAATCAGTTTTCCGATAATTTCGAAAAGTCAATGGACTCGGGTTATCATCCATATTGATATTGAACTGGATATATCTATTATCAGAGAACGAGTGTTCTTTGGATACTTTCCAGTCCAAGATCATATGGTGTATAGTATCTGAGACAAGAGTTATGTCTAAGACTTCTTGTCGAGTTTTAGTTATGAAGGTTGGTTCATTTCCAACATTACTTACTAAGAGGTTAGTACCAAGAATATAATCAAAAACAGACTCATTTAGGTACTTTAGCAACAAAACAAATCACCCCTTTAACCATATCTACAACAATATCCTACACGAAAATAGCACCAAATTATTACAATACCAGAACTAAAATTAAAACAAAAAAAAATCAACACAACATAACCTCATTCCACTCAATTCCCATCTACACAAATGAATCTATCCTTAAAATTGCTATAGAGAATAATATTGTGGCACACATCAGAGAATAAAGCTTCATAGTTCATAAAGTCTTTCGAAGAAAGTAAACACACCGATTTTATTGCTTGGTAGATGTTTTATTATCTTTGTTCACTAAGTTTACTCAGTTCAATTGAGTGAATTTAATACTTAAGGTATTTGGTATATGTATACAAGGATAATATAGGTACAAGACATGAATACCTATAACTCAAAAATAAAACAAACGTTTCTTCGTGTCTTACGACCATCAAAACATCAAAACAAAGCTCATCGCAGGAGTTATGAGATGAAAAATACCCTTGGAGATACTTAGAAAACTATGCTATTAAGCAAATTGATGCTTAATCAATATTCGAAATGAATAAAAGTTGTTCTCTTAAGTACAAAAACGTATACCAATTTTGGTTTCGTTCTACGATAAAATATCCTTTCATCATACATTATTTATGAAAAAAGAAACTTTTTTAGTCTTCAACAATCATGAGAAAAGAAGTTTACTTATGGATATTTCGAAAATAAAAGAGTACATACATTTTAGCGATATAACTCATTGTGAGGAGTTTTTCGGCTTTCCAGGGAAGGAACGTTCAAAAATTTCAGCTTTGTTAATTAACACTTTTATTCACCTTTTCCTTTTTAAGATCTGAAAGCTTGGAGGACAATACTTCTAATTTAGAATGAACTTAATTCCCGGCTTAAAAACAGAGCTTCTTTATAGGTAAATTAATACAAGTCGAAAAACATGTACAAAATCCCTGTACACTTAAATTCAGTTTAAGAGATATTAAATACCACATACCTTCAAAATTTCTAGTAAAAACTTACTTAAGCAAATGAAAACCCATATCCTTTCGTATTATTGACCACCTACATACGTCCTCGTGTAATATATCGCCCTCCAGCATTATCTAGTTCCGTGCCTGTCTATATGCCATCGCAAATCCCATGTGGTACAAGTTTGAGAAGGATATGCTTTTGTTAATTCATCTTGCTCCAAGGGATATGGCAAAACAAAACTTTTTAATGGATACAGTTTTCATATATCCTTGTAAAAGTGCGATTAAAATTGTGTGTAATAGTATGTGTCGTACACATTATATAAAGTAGATCTATAACTATAGCTCGTCACTGTCAAAGTTAAAAGGCGTACAATTATAAGGAACATTTTATTCACAATGGAATTTTATTATTGCATCATTGCATGATTATTATATTTACTTTATTTAAAAACAAAATATAAAAATCAATTTTTAAATAAATAAAATGCACGACTGGGTCGCACGAACTTAATCATGTATCCAGATAATCTGTATACAAATATTTGCTATATTTTAATATTTAAAAAATAAACACAAAATAAGTATGTTTTCGGAAAAAATCTAAATGTCATTTGATTAATCAAAAACCCTTATTTATTATCTATAATTATTATTTGTTTTTGGAGCAGTTTTTTTAAATTAATTTTGTAAATATGTATACAAATTGTGTCTTTAAAATATTTTTAGTATGCAGTTATTTAGTTCTTATAAATATATGTTTTACGTTTGAATTTCACAAACAAAAATAGTGGCCCGTTTTTGAGATATCGAATTTAAATTTAACCCAAAAACTCCACTGGAAGTTAAAAACAACGTCGTCGTCCAGACTAATCTAAAGCACTCTAAGTGTTTTTTTGGATAATCTAATAGTGGAAAATATCGACATCAGCTTTATACAAGAGCCATGAGTTAATGGCCTCAGAGTGCGAGGCCCCACAGATAGCCAATATGACCTTATCTATAAAATCCCAAACTAAAACCAAGGTAATCCTGGAACTTTTTATTTTAGCTTAAAAACTCTTAAAAGGCTTTTTGTCTCCCAACTATACCTAGCACTTTCGATCTTACAGTTGTCAGATCAGTAGAAGAATTGGCGTCTGCCTATTTCGATCATGACAGACAACCACCGACCGAGGAGTTGAGCATCCTGGTAAGAGAAGCGGAGTCACTAAGAATTAACCTCCTGATTTGATGTGATGCAAAGACACGGAATTCTCTCTGGGGTAGTTGGTAGATAAACGAACGAGGTGAGTCTCTTTTTACTTTTATCATCAATAACATCAATAATAAACAAATTGTCTGTAACAGAGGTAATACTCCTACCTTCGTCTTTCCGAGTTCGGAAAATTATGACAGTTGTGGGGATGTACTTGATGTTACTGTTACTAACAACCGTAATCTATTGGTGGAAAATTGGAGGGTCTCCTCTGCGAATTCTTTTTCGGATCACAAATGGATTCTCTTCAAAATAAGTTTTGATTCAGAAACTCCTTCCCCAAATTCGGTTAAGTCCAAAATAAATAAAATTCCAAATCTTAGCACAGAATCAGGAGACGATCTGCAATCCAGGGTTAAACTTTTTAAATCATCAGTTAAAATTGATTTTAAGATTTCATGCCCAGTAAAATACAGCCGTAAAAAATTCCCTCCCTGGTGGAACGAGGCCTTTCTGCTCTAAGAAAAATGACTAGAATGATCTTCAATATGTACCACAAACAAGATTTTCACCACCAAGCGAGCTTTAGAAACTGCCAAAGAATAAAGTTGGAGAGAATATTGTGGATCGATTGAAGACATGAAAAATTCTGAAAGACTTAGTAAAGTCTTATCGGAGGAAAATTGCAATCCATCTTACCTGAACAAACCTATAATGGATTGCGAACATCCTTTCCAACTGAATTCTTGGAAGTACTTATGGCAACACATTTTCCGTGCTGCGAGAATTGCAACCCCGAAAGGCTTAGAACTACAAAAATTAATCAATTAATCTAGTGTAGTAGAACAAATTAATTCGTTTATTACAAGAGAAAGCATTTCCTAGACTGTTAATACTTTCTCTAACTTCAAATCTCCAGGTTTGGATGGCATACTACCAGTAATGCTACAAAAACTGCAAGACATACTAGTAACATGGCTGGAGACCATCTTCAAAGGATGCCTCTATCTCAATCATGTAACGGAGACAGTTAAAGTAGTTTTTATCCAGAAAGTGGTGTTGTAAAATTAACAAACCCGAAATATATTAAAATTATAATTTATGATGATATAGGTTGGCGGAACAATGATCCGCAAAATTAAACAAAACAAAATATGAAAACGAAACGATTAAAATAATTCGCAATAGGCAGCCGGCGCGCACGAGCGGATACCTATTTCTTATTGTAAACAATTGTAAGTAGTAAATGTCAGATTCCAAAAAGGTTGGTTTGTTAATTCTACCACCGACAGCAAATACAGTGCTGTCACCCAGTAGCTCAGTTTGGGGGTGGGTTTGGTAAAATGTAGATTTTATTAATCGAACTCGATTAATAAAATCGAAATTAATTATAAACCTAATAAAAGATACTACACAGGGGCGTAGCAAAAAAAATAATAAAAATGGGCGCCAGGAAGTATTATGGTACTTACCATCACCATTCAAGAAGAAAATAATAAAAGCGGAAACTTACTTCCCAATTGAAATAAAATTCAAAAGTAATTTTTCACTAAGAAAAGGTTGAGATATTTTATTTTGTATCTGGGAAACCTTTATAAATATAGGTAGAAAACCCAGAATTTTTTCCAACAAGATATTGTACAATTTAAAAGCGAAACAATGAACAAAAAAAAGAGAACAATTGGTTGTGCACAAAGGACACAAAGAAAGGTCACCTTGGGGAAAGTTCCCGAAGAACAAAGGAACAAAGTTCGCGGGTCCCGCAATCTCGGGAGACAAAAGAAACGACCGAAAGTCTAACAGGTTAAATTTTGGCTCTTTATAGTCAACCACAAATTACCAGAAATATTAACGCACAAAAACTCACTCGAAAGAAATAAAAAAAATATACTTAGCTTCTTTCTGTTTGCCAAAAATAGATCCTGCCTCTCCTTTTTCTCTCTTCTTAAAAAAAGAAACGCCTTCCTCACAAATTGTATGATTTTCTTAATAAATTTTTAATATTTTTATCACCCAACGCACTAACACGATTTTTCTTTTCCGTTTTTTTTTTTCTCCTCAAAAATTCTTCACTAATTTTACTCTTTTTTAAACCTCACTCTGCTTAGCTTCTTTCAAAAGTGCCATCTTCATGGCGAACTTCCCTCATCCAAGAGGCCACGACAATTATGCCATCCTACTCTGACCTTTTGTTATGATCTGCTTTTCTCTTTCGGTCTAACTGCGACACCCGGCTTTTTTGCTGGGGTGCATGCCGATTTCAAAAACCAGTCAACCTTTGTGGTCTCTTTCACATTGGTGATTTGAACACCAACCTTGGCTTAATGGACGAGTTCAGTTCTTATCCGTCAAATCCAATTGGTCTAAAAAGTAAACGAAAAATTTTTGAGAGTTCGCGAGTAAACTCCCCAGCCCAAACCGGCCCAGTTTAATAACTTGAGGAAAGCGTTCTTGTTGTTAGGAATCTTGGAATTGCCCAACCAAGGTTGAGAGGCAGGGTCCGATAGTTTTAAATTTAGACTCTAAACCCTTAGACTTCCGTGCAGATAATTTTAAGGGAAGGGAAAACACATCGCAAGGTGACCTTACTTAGTATTCCGACACTTTAGGGTGGGCATTAAGCCATACTAATTTTAGGGTGGTGTGCCAATTAGATAAAGGATGCACACTATCGTTTTCTCCTTGTGTGGACCACCTGTCACCCACTCATTAAGCCGTCTTTGTGACTCCTCCGTCACACAATTATGCATTTTGTGACCGCCCGTCATAAATTTCAAAAGTTAATGAAGATGTGGACCTCTTATCACACAACTCCGCATTACCATCTGAAACCTATTTTGTTTGCTTTTCCAAAATACAATAAGAGCAGGACACTGACTGATGGAAATCAGGATTCTACTGAACTCTTAAAATATTTTGGAGCCGCAACGAAGAAAGGAAGGTTAAAAAAAAGGAAAAAGGATATGAGATAGGCTAGTGAAACTTGTTGTGGTAAATTTTACCGCAACAGTGGGTAGGCGTGGCCATGAGTGCACGAAGGGTTTTCGGCAAGCATTTCAATTCTAGTGAGACAGCCCTAAAATGAGATAGTGCATACCATTGAGAAGACAATTTATTGTGAAGAATTTACTCTTGCTGACTTCCTAGACGTAGAAGGTGCTTTCAATAACTGCCTTACTGAATCGATTCACGAATCACTTACTCACTTCGGGGTAGAGGTTCTTATTCAAAGAAGCTTCGTTAGGTAACACAATCTCTTCCAAACATGTGAGTAGAGCAACACCCCAGGGCAGTGTTCTTTCCTCGCTCTTAAGGATTTAAGTCACGAATAAAATCCTCGTAAGGTGATATAGGTCATGTCTAGTTTTGGCATCCCTGCCAAACTCGTCCGTTTTTGCAGGATGACCATGGAGAATTCACGCTGCTCCATAAAGGTTGGAAACAACTTAACAGAACCTTTCTATGTCAAAAAACGTTATAGACAAGGTGATGGGCTGTCATGCGATTTTTTCAACATCGTACTTGAAAGAATAGTGCAGAGCTCACACGTCAACACTAGAGGCGCTATCTTTCAAAAGTCTGTCCAATTACTAGCATATGCTGATGACATTGACATAATCGGAAGAACTCAGCGTGATGTCAATGGGCCTTTTGTAAGTATTGAGGCAGAGGCGGCAAAAATGGGTTTAACGGTTAATGAGGGCAAAACAAAGTACATGCTGTCGTCAATAAACGACCTACAACACCGACGTCTTGGTTAAAACGTCACCATCGATAGACGTAACTTTGAGGTAGTCAAGGACTTCGTCTACCTAGGCTCCGCTATGAACACAGAAAACAACACTAGCGCTAAGATCAAACGAAGAATATCTCTTGCTAACTGCTGTTTATTTGGGCTAAGAAAGCAATTGAGTGGAAAAGTCCTCTCTCGAAGGACCAAAGTGTTGCTATATAAGACCCTTATCATCCCCGTCCTTCTATACGGTGCAGAAGCATGGACTATGAAAAAAACGGATGAAAGCAACTTGGGTCGTTTCGAGAGAAAAGTTCTTCGTGTGATCTTCGGTCCCGTATGCATCGAAGGGGAGGGGAGGAGAAGATGGAACGACGAGCTGTACGGGCTGTACAGCGACGTAGACTTAGTCAGAAGTGTAAAAGTTTAACGACTAAGATGGCTGGGTCATGTAGAGCGCATGGAAACCAATGCTCCGGCCCGGAAAGTCTTCGAATCCACACCCACAGGACAGCACAGTAGAGGAAGACCGCGGATCAGGTGGCGCGCACAAGTGGAAAGTGACCTCACCCAACTTGGAGCGCGAAACTGGAGACATCTAGCTAGGGACCGAGCTAGATGGAGAAGTTTGTATTAGGTCGCACGTAAGAATGTACTGTCTTACGATTGTGGTTGATTAGTGCCATTTAAGGACTACAAGCACCATTACTTCATTCGTAGGTCAATAGAATGTCAATTATCTCTTAATAAATGCATGCTTAATGCTTATGGAAATCTGCCTTTTAAAGAATGTCAGTTATCAATAGATAGTTGATAAAAAATAAGGAATTCCATAAACCAGATCTTAATTGATTTCTACTAATTGATTTGTTGTCCGAAATTGTTTGCATCATTCTCAAATAAAAGCTTTCATCAATTTTCTTATTAAATGTCAAAATTTGATGTTTACCAAATAACAATTGATTTTTGACACTATAGCAAAAAAACTTAATAGGTCACTGTGAACAAAACTGCCCTAAAAACTACGATTTAAAGTTTCCTGTAAAGTTTTGGAATTTTATGGATAGATATAGTAACAGTAGATGAACATTTTCCTATAGGAGAAGTTGAGCAAACTTCAAAATAATATGCTCCAGCTCAAGCTGCAATCTATATTGTTTTCAGACAGTCAAATGGAAAACTTTCATCTTCAAGGAAACATATAAACAAGTATGGAAAAATAAAATAAATAAAGTTTACAAAAGAAAGACTGATGGAACTAAAACGTTGGGTTGGTTGGATTTTATTTTACTTTCTGGTACGCACTTTAAAAATCCACACATTTAAATGTACTTCCGAGAGTTATGCGTTACAAAGAATCGTTCCTGCTTATCGTACTGGAATTGTTAAAAGGTAAACGTTTAGTTCCTTAAACATCTTTACAAATTGATTTAATAAATTAATACCATGCTTTATAATTTTGAATAATTTGTGTAATTTTCCTAAAAATGTACTCGTATTTATTGCATGATGAGTGTTTTTTGAAGAGCTCGAGAACTTTTAATAATAATACAAGACAGAAGTATTGTTGGAATTAATGATTTGTTATCATATTATACTAAATTTATTTTATAAATATGGTTTTCGGCTTGAATATTGGCTTACAGTGCTTCAAAAGCTGCTGGTTTGTTGGAAATAAAGTTGTCGGAAGAAATAGAGATCGGTGAGCCTTCAGCTCGTAATTGTGATTTTTTGAAAGCTTGAAGATTGTCTTCATTTCATAAACGAACATTTCACTTAAGCCATTTAATCAAAAAGGACCTTCATCACTAAACATCGTAAAATTTACGTACAAATTATTTTCGTTCAAACTATGGAAGTGTTGTTCTAGCGTTAAATAATTTTTTTAACTTTTGAAAACATTGGAGAAAATTGAAAACAAAATATTTTAAAGGGCCTAGAATCTAACTATCAGCAATGTTCCAAATATTTAGCCGTAAGCATAGCAACTCGGTTTTTAACCACCAATATCCTATTTCTAATAGCAAATACGGTAGGGATTTACTCTGTAACCAACCCACCAAATAAAAGAAGAAACGCCTAATGAAAGGCACCGATAATAGGTACCTAATGATATGCTTTGTACCTACCTTAACACAAAAAATCATGCCAAAACATTACTCTGTTGCGACGTGAAGGACGGACAAACAGACAAACAAACAAACAAGCAAACTGACTTTCCGATTTATGACAATCTAATGAAAATATGTTCGTCAAAAATCCTTTTAAACAACCTTATTGAATCTATACGAACCTTCTATATACAAACCTTAGCCTTACATCAATTCCATGGAAAAACTTAATAATGAAACTCAATCCAGACACTTTGAAATACAAGATTCATCTCTGTACCGGGCTTTGTCAACTGCAATAAATATTCGGATTGGATATATTGCTTTAATTGTAAGGTCTTTGTTTACGTATAGTTTGAAATTATCTTTAAACATACATACATATGTCAAAGCTATACAATTTCTATACTCGAATGCCTTTGAAATTGAACTTTTGAATTGTGTGTAATATAACAACTTACTTCTTAATTGATTTTGTATGAGTTTTCACTCCCTTTGAGTTCACATAAAATTGTATCCTTGTATCATTGAATGCATCTTTCCCCTGTTAAAATGTAGGTACATAAGTTTAAAATTTAATATTATGCATAAGTTGGACATTATTGTACACATCACACGTTTCTAAAACCAGGTACATATGTATACTTAAAACTTAATTAATTAGTAATCCATTTGTAAATCTTGTGCCTCACTTGTTCTGGTATTTTGAATTAAACACTTTGAACATTATCAAAGTGGTTTTGAATTAGAGAGGAAAAGAGAAAAAGAAATAAAATGTATCAACCAACAAAATTTATTGAAATTTTTGTTAAAGAATTCAAATAATTTTTGTTTGACCCAAATTATCTTGAATATATTAATTTACTAAGAAGTGATAAATTGTTTTTCTTTATTACTTACTCTTGTGGAAAACTTTGAAATCAACGTTGTGTACCAATTCTAATTTGTTAAAGAGGTAAATATTTTGAATGTAATACCTGGAATATGCAAATGGGGTCTTCATTTTGTAATTCGGAAAAGGAACTCTTTGTAAGTCTGCGAAACGAAAAATGATTAATTGCATTGCAAAATTAGTGTTTCTCTGTAGATTTCTCAATTACGAAATTTAATAAATGTCTCCAGATTTTAATATATGTATATTCAACTCATTGAATCACAATCAATTTCTGTAAAAAAGCCGTTAATTGATTGAGTTCTAAAATAAGGGGCGACTCTTTGATAATTTTAAACGATATAAAGTATACTTTAACGCTAAAGAAGCTCGTCTAAATTTAAAGGCAGCAAAGTACTTAACTTTTTTAAAGTATACTTTATCAATTTGACGTTTGTCATTTCATAAAAAAAAATAAAGAAATATGTTTTTTGAAGATAAGAAGATGATTTTGAGCTTTTAGTTCCACAATTCCTAGCTTTTGCTAGAGTCTGCTTTATTTCTCAAACGAGAACGGTTTAAAATTTTGCGCCAATATTTCTTATAACATTAAATAAGTTTTGAGTCGATTCCTTTATTTTCGGGATATTCGAATGGAAAATCAATTTTTGCAAATTTGTATTGTTGTAGATTTAATTTGTTTGTAAAAAAAAATTGTTGATTGAATGTTTTTAAAAATTACACTAAGTTATTTTACGTTGCAAAAAAAATATCTTGGAAACATAAAAAACATGAATTCAAAATATATGGACATCCAGAAATGTTAAAATGTTTACTTTGACGATGCGGAAGAATTACAATAACTTAACTTAAAAATATATTTTATATACAAAACAAACAAATATGTAGGTAATTTTAGAGAGAAACCTTTTAGCGTTCTGTGGTTTTGGTTTTTAATAATTTGTTTGCCTTTAAAATTTTTTTATTTTTCAACTTACTTTAAAATATTAGAATACAAAATGCAATTATGATTTTGAGGTATAAAATGTGCTTGTTTGTGCTTTTTCCTTCCAAAAGATCAGAACCAACTATGTTTTTAAATGCATGAGTATCACTTTTATAGGTGACTTAGCAAATATTAATTTATTTTATTATTTTAAGGAACCTACAATGTAACTAATTGCCAAAAACGGAAATAAATCCACTTTATACAAACATTTTAGGAAAAGATTTTGCATTCAAAACAACAAAATGCCAACAATACCGAAATTTGGACTTACTGATTTTAGACCTAGAGCCGGCAGCAAATTTTGGAAGTGGAATGATAACCAAAATCTATTGATCAGCGGTCAAAAATGGTAATTTTTCCGATATGAGGTCGGAATGACAACCATCACATGAGTGATACATCAAAAAATTATTACAAAATGTGTGTTCAAGACGTTTTACTTTCAGCTTCTACTTGCCAGACGCATTTTAAGATTTTTTAAATGTATTTTTTTTCAACTTAAAACCCTGATAACTTTTTTCCTTTAATATACAACCATAAAAACTGTATACCAAAATATCAGAAAACTTCCCCACATTACAAAAATGTATGTCCAAGACGTTTTGAATGCAGCCTTCTACTTTCCAGACGCACTTTAATAGTTTTTCAAATTCGTTTTTTAACATAAAACCCTAATGTAAATGTCTGCAATTTTATTTTTGTTTACAAAGTATTAAATGGTTTCTGTTAACGCAATTCCGTTAAACCATTTCAATTTTACAATGTTATCCTCCATTGTCCAGCCACAATGAAATAGGGAAAGCTTTATGCCTGTATTAATTACCATATTTTTCCAAATTCGACATCAATAGCTGCAACGGTTTAATTGTTTCAATAAAACGTTTCCATTTGGCGGCAATAAACTTCCCTCAAAACCTGCAGGCATAAAATGTACTTAAGGTTTTACAGAAATATTTTAAACTTTTAACTGACTTTTGATGTTTTTCAAATTTGTTTCCGACGTTGGTTTCCAAGTTTTGTAAAATAACTCATATCGTGCTGCATTTACTTTAAGGGTGGTTGTTTTACATAATGTGCAAATAAATTCTTCTACTATCAAAATGTCATCATTACTTATGTAGAAACATTTTCCGAAGTTTGAAAAGGCATTTTAAAACTTCAGTGAAACATTAAAAATTTCAAAGGGCTTTACTTTTCCCTTGTTAGAAAAACTTGGTGTATAGTCAAAACCAATAAAGCTGTGAAATGCAGGAAGTGCAGCACGAAGCGTAGTGCCAAATGGAGTATCATTCGGGTATCAGCTTCATCTTGTAAGCTCTCAAGCTCCTTGACCTCTTCTCAAATTAGTTTTTCATTTGCAGCACTGAAAACATAGCATTTTGTTTCAAATGAAACATAAAGTTTCTTGTTGTATTCATCTTCACTCCATTAACAAACCATTCGTTCAATATTTTCTTGAAGAACCTATTTTGTAGACTTTTGATGAAGTTTTGCTGGGAGCTTACCATTTTTATTAAACGCTGAATAAGCTGTTTGATCATTTGAACCATTTCTTCCGTCCCTTTCAATGTCCTTAATAGGGGAAATAATTCGGTCAAAGATACGATGAATTTCTTTTGCATTCATCCGACAGATCTTTTTAAAAACTTGCAATGCAATTTCATCATAAGACGCAGACACTTCTCCTTAGGTATGTAGAAGAAAGAAAAAAAAAATTATTAGTTTTAAGCATTGATCCATCTAAATCCTCAAAACATTGAGGAACGGGAATCAATGGATATTTAAAAAATTCTTTCATATCAATTTTGGATGAACTCTGTGATGCAATAAAAAGTATCCTTCCAATTAAATTCCTTTCCATTTTTATTTCTCGAATTTTTCCACATACAACTGTCTTTGTGACCTTTTATTCTGAAACAAAATTTAGAATTTAAGTTTTTGAAATTTGGTTTTCAATTCTCTTGGGATAGACTTTGCAATCATTTAAATGTGTCGCAAGCAGAATGCTGGAAGTAAAAAGTCTTATTATACCTTTTCGTAATCAGGGGATTTTTTTTTGATGTACGATCACTCGTATCACTCATATGGTTATCATTTCGACCACGAAATCTTAAAAATTACTATTCTTGACCACAGCTTGAAAATAGAACCTGCCAGACGGTTGAATTTGATATAATGGTGCGTATATCTGCACATTCACATCAAAGAATTTTGTTTATCATTGCGCTCCCAAAATTTTAGTCAACGGGCAATGAAAACATTTGGGATGTATTTCATTTCAAGTTTTCTAAAAAGAGAAAAAGACAATTCAACAAAGGAAATAGAAAAATCAAATAAATAACAAATTTATTATCTTAATCCTAAAAGCTTCTTGCCAAAAACATATCATTTTTATGTATATTTAAGCTACAATTAAGTACAAGGGTCAAAGATTGATCATTAAGGAGTTTATTGATAGCCCAATCTCAGTATCTTCATCTGGCTATTTTATTTCTATAAGTTCAAACCTTGAGTGCAAATAAAAACAATAAATTAAAAAAATAAGTGTCTTAATGAATCACAAGAAACAAACTATCCTTTGATCGGGTCAATACAATATAGTTCCAATAATTTTTCTAAGTGATTGAACTTTTATCAGTAAATTTGGAATCCTATTGAAATTATTTCCTCTTTCAACTTAGAATTTGAGAACAAATGATTACATCGATACATCTTCTGAAAACAAAGATACATTCAATAATGTACGATACAATTTACGGAATTTAACATTATTTTATAAACAAAACAAAATTCTGGGAGTCATTATAAGGAGATTATTGATCAACAATAAAAGACTTAAAGTTGATTTTTAATCAAATGGATTTAAACTTTGACATTTCTGCATTTACAAAGTTAAATAATATGTTCAATGAAACGTTCTATAGATATACACGTGCGTGTATATAAAACTTAAATGCCTTACTCATTGAATAAAATATAAACTAATTCATGCCTACGCTTCATATACGACCTCACAATTTTATACAGGTAAAGCAAATTTATTCCCACAAACTAGGTATGAAAATAGTTGCAATTCTTTTCAACAACAATTTGAATTTGTTGTATGGTAATGGAATAATTTTATTTCTGAAAATAACAAGTACTTTTAAATAAATTATTCATTTCGTTTGTGTAATGTGGATGTGGTTTTTGAACAAAATTGAAAATTGAAAATCCCTGCATCAGGGAATTGTTTTATTTATTTTTATATAGAAATAGTACAATATTCTGGAATTTAAGTTATAAACTAATAACTATGAATGAATAACTAAATATGTACTGAGAATAAAATGCATAGATATATATTGTTAGTTGAAAATAACAAACTAATAAAATGATTAGGAAATTCATGTTTAAAATTAAACTTATTTAACAATTAGATCTATGAATATAAAGGGTGTTTTTTAACTGTATTAGAAGTTTTGATGGTTGTTGTCTATAATTGTTTAACAGTTGATAATGTAAAACTGTGTTGATATTTCTGTTCAGTAACATTTAGAAATTCATTAATGAAGGGATGCAAAAGCAGAAATGAAGTTTGAAAGTTTTATGAACAGGTGGAACAAAATTCACAAATACATAAACCTCTAACTGAAGGCTGCAAAGATGAAAGTGGGAACATGATAGTGGGACCGCACTCAATGCTGAGAATATGGAAGGACTACTTCTGCAAAATGTATAACGGCGACGATGAACAATATAGACGATGAAATGCAGCAATCTCGTCTTCCCGACTTAGACGGAGTAAATATTGCCATATCATAGCTGAAGTCTTACAAAGCCGCTGAAGCAGATGGCTTGAATGCCAAGTTCTTCAAAGCAGCTGGAGATAATTGATCTGTAAGATATGCCCTATGCATGGAACCTCAGTATTGTTTGCCTGATACTGATACTGACAAAAGGGGACCTTCTAAACTGCACCAACTATAGAGGAGTCAGTCTACTTAACATCGCTTACAAAATTTTTATAAATTTTTTTTGCCGTAATAACAAGGTCAACAACTTGAAAGGGCCTTATCAGTGTGGTTTTAAACCAGGAAAGTGCATAGTCAATCAAATATTCACATTACGGCAGATCTTGGGCATACCTTCCAAATTCGACCATGGAGAATTCACGCTGCTTCATAAATCATGTGATTTCTTGAACGAATAGTGCAGAGCTCCCACGTCAACACTAGAGGGTCTATCTTTCAAAAGTCTGTCCAATTACTAGCATATGCTGATGACATTGACATAATCGGATGAACTCAGTGTGATGTCAATTGGGCTTTTGCAAGTATTAAGGCAGAGGCGGCTTATGAGGGCAAAACAAAGTGCATGCTGTCATTAAAAAAGGATCTCCAACACCGACGACGCGACGGCGACGTCTCGGTGAAAACGTCTCCATCGGCAGACGTTACATTGGGGTAGTTAATGACTTTGTCTACCTAGGCTCTGTTATGAACACATAAAACAACACCAGCGGTGAGACCAAACGAAGAATTACTCTTGCTAATCGCTGTTTCTTTGGGCTAAAAAAGCAACTGATTAGTAAAGTCCTCTCTCGAGCGACCAAAGTGTCGCTTTATAAGACCCTCTCTCTCTAACAATCTTTGATTTAGATTCTATGGACCTTCCTATAAGAAGGTAAAAAATCAAAGCTCTACCAAAAATACTTCTGTATTGATTTAACTTCTAATATCGGTAAATTGTGTGGTCCGTTTAAAGCTAATCCTTTAAATAGCTTGAGCGAAGATACGGATATCATTCCAAATAAATAGTTTGGTTTTAAAAAAAGAAAACTGAACAGAACATGCCGTGCTCTTATTCCAGGATAAGGTCATTCAGAATCTGAGAAATAAAAGTTCTACTGTGTGTTTAGATATTGACCTTAAAAAAGCTTTTGATTAGCTTTGAAATAATAATCTAAACTCATTCATTTGAACTTTTTGAATTAGCCTCATTATCTGCCCGGTGAAAACACAGCGTCGCTGTTGAAGAAGCTATTGTGTATTCGCCCCAAGATCTTACGTGTTCAGCCTAAATCTCAAACGAAGTTTCTTGATTTGTCACCCAGAGGGCAGATCTGTTGCTGTCAAACACTGCAAGCGTCAACCAGGTGTAAAATTCTTCATAGCGTCTTCACCAGTAAGGCTAGCCATAGACGGTGAACATGTTGGTGTGATTTGTTGGGCAGCACTTCGCCATACACGGCCCAACATGTTTATAAACTTAATTTTTTTGTATGACTGTCGTGAAGTCAAGATGTGCGATAGAAGTGCGAATGATGCAATAGCATGTTTGATAACGACATGTTAATTCAATGAAAATAACAACACAAATGACGAATTGTTGTCCCACAACGCCATACACGACGAACATGTTGATAAACTTCAAAACGTGTTGTAAACTTGCCCATACACAGCCAACATGTACGCCACAACTTCACGGTTTATAAAATATTTCATAAACCGTGGATTTGTTGGCCAATGCCCATACACGAATAATTTTCAGCCCAACACCAACAAATCACACCAACACTTAAGGAACTTACTGCGACGCTGTTTTTTCTGTCTGCAAAAAATATCGGTTTTATTTTAGTGTAAAACCGTCATATTAAGATCATTTTTAGCTTTTAACAAATAGATCAACATCGACTTTTATAGGATCTGAGTACAGAGATTTTTTTCAAGTGAACTCAGATTTTCCACATGGATCGATACTTTGGTCATTGTTGTTCAACATTTATCGGGTCTTTTGCCCTATTAAGACCAGATTCAAAATTTTAAGTTCCGGTTTACGAAAAAGTATCCCCTTTTAACTACAATATTAATAATCTAAAACTTAAGTTCACTCCAAAAGAGGACTTGCTATAACTTAAATTTTTGCAGAGTTGTCTTACCGTATGGGTTATCCATAAATATAAAACTTTATATTAGGTGGACCTCTTTTAGTTAGTGGTTCTTAATTTTGGTTATTTAAAGTAAGAACAAAATATTTCGACAATATTTTTGTGTGTATTTATACACATTAATTTATATCTTGTATTATTTTTAAAAGTTTTCAAGTTTTAAAAAAACACACATTATATGGTAGAGTGTGGAATAAATTATTTACAAAAAGCTAGTTTTGAGTACTAAGAAAATACTTCTTGGAAATGATGCACATTTATTTTAACTCTTTATATATGTTTGAATGTGTGTTGCAGCATTAAGAAGGGCTATAAGAATGTTCCCAATTTTTAACCGAAAATACTAAAACAATAAGATAAGAAAGATAAGACTTATACATTTTCTTTTGGTATAATACCAACTATTATGGAGAAGCTTTATAAAATAGTCTAAGCAAGGCATAAGATAATTTGGAATTCCCAATTCAAAAATGCTGTATAGTTCCTAAAATATACTCCTAGCCTTTTAAAGTATTCTGTATAGGTACATAAATATACAATCGAAAACTTGCTGCGGTACTTTTAAAAGAGGGCTTTCAATCTACCGTAGTATACACTCACCAATCAACACCCTGATGTTCATTTAAACCATTATATCCTCATCGCTATTTCAAACGAAACTTTAAAACATCATTTCAACTTCATTTCGAGATGCATATCTTCAATCATTGAGAAACGATCCACACGAATATACATTTACCAATTCTCATGAAAATTTTGCTACTGCAAGGAATGTTAAGTCGCTAGCAGAGTTGAAAGTTTTATTGGATAGGAATAAGCATGGATATAACTCTAACACTAACGCTAACGCATCAACTAATGTCCAATTGATGAAATGAAGAGTTGAACAACTTTTGGCAGTCGATGAAGGCATTCACTTCCGACAGCATTGAAAGTGTTTAAACTTCAGGATTACAATCAATTTTGAAAACATGGTGCAATTATTTCAATGTATACAGAAGAAAGGTATAGGTAATGATACGATTTGTAAAATTTTCAAAACCCAGAGGTGAACTTTTGAACTATAGAACACTCCTCAATTCCCAGGAAATAATATTTTCAAACTAACTATACGCTCTATGTCTATTAGAGAGATTAGAGATTGTGGCAAAAACAATTTTGTTGGATTTCTAAATTAAGTGCACATTTTCCAACAACATTCTGAATGGCATTGACTGAAATGAAGTTTATAGCTATACTGTCAAAAGTCATCAGGAAATATAAGGAAGGTCGATGATAAGAATTAAGGAATTTTTTCCTCTAAGTTCTGATAGTTGATTGTAATTTAAGTGAAACTATGCACAAAAATTAAGACTTTTACAACTAGAAGACTCAAAGACTTTTTTAAATTTAAATAACCATTACTAGCCTTGACAGCTGTAAAATACATATACTGCACACTCCAAACACCTCCAAAATGTATGAAGTTTCTCCACCACGAGCTCGTATGTTTATGAAGATTAAAAATTAAAAATCCACGTGTTCACATATCTTTCATTTATTCAAATTAAATGAAAAGTAATTTTTCCATGTCTACATTTTGATATAACAAAGTGTGGCATAGCCTTGTAATACTAATAACAGAAAAAAGAAAAATATAAAAAGACATCAAAGTACTAAATCTTAAACTACATAACGTAAAAAGGTGTTCAGCTTAAGGGTGCTGTACTTAAATCATCTTAAATTTTCAAATTTTCCCTGAGTTATTAAACTTAGAGCAAGAATCTTAAAAAATACCTTTAACACCAAGGAGTCAAATTTTGAAAAGGACTATGATCAAGCCGAAAAGTGTCAAATGAACAAAAAATTAGGGGTATTCAAAAAGCAGATGCCACTTTTGAAGCTGACATTTTTTAACATTTGATAAACTAAAACTACGCCAATACTTAAAGTTGAATGATACACGCTTCAAAAAACGCATTTAAATTGTTAAAATTCACTACAAAAATGGTGAACAATTTTTGTCAAGCTTGTAGCTTCGTCAGAAATTTTTCCTTATGGTGTTATTTTTCGAAGAGTTCTTGATACATATCTAAAACATTTAGACTTTTTTTTCGCAGCCAGTTAAGAGATAAGGTTTATTCCAATGATTTGTTTTTAAAGTTTGAAGTCTTCAAGTTATCGAAGACTGGAAATGTACGAATTGGTCATGGAAAATTTTATAAAAACGGTATGGCGCTGAAACCGTTGCCGTGGAAGTCATTTGTATGTTTATTAAATCAAAATGAAAATTATTATTGGAAAATTCTATTCATGCACTCAATTTTTTGAAATGAGTGTTTTTAAATTGGCGCGGGTAGATTTTGGCACAACGTTGCGGCCATTTTGTTTTGGTGACATCTGTCAAATCTTTTTTTTATTATTCAGTTGTTTATGCCAAATTATCATGGCAAGTTACACGATTGAACAGCACGTTAAAATGATAAAGCTTTATTGTCAAAATGAGTGTTCGTTAACGCAAACATAGCGCGCATTGCACCCATTTTACAGTAGACGTGATGGCCCTTCACAGTTGACTCTTCAACGTTTGGTGGCCAAATTTGAGACGACCGGTTCAGTAAACAATCAGCCAACACCCGTATGTTCATGGAACGCATAAGATCGGCCGAGAACATCGCCGCGGTCCGTGAAAGTGTAAAGCAGAACCCGAGCTAGTCTATTCTTCGCCATGCACAATTACTCGGCCTTTCGCAGACTTCAACTTGGCGAATTTTGGGCCTACAAGATCCAACCGACCCAGGAGCTCAAAGCAGCTCATGACTATAGACAAACCCGTTTGTTCGCTGACTGGGCTTCGAATCATTTGGAAGAGGACCCCAATTTCGGCTTTCATCTTTAGTGACGAGGCACATTTTTGGATGAATGGCTGTGGAAAAATTGTCGTATATGGGACGACACCAACCCACGCGAGGTTCACCAGGTGATAATGCATCCTCAAAAAGTTAGTGTTTGGTGTGGATTTTGGGCCGGCAGCGTAATTGGTCCGTACTTTTTTTTGAAAACGACGTTAGTGAGGCGGTCACCGTCAACAGCGAGCGCTATAACGATGATAACTTATTTCTTATGGCCCAAATTGAACCATATGTACCTAGTCCTAGACGACATGTGGTTCCAGCAGGACGGCGGCGGCGGCGCTACGTGCTAAACAGCAATCGCCGCGACATCTATCCGCCCTTATTGAAAAACCCTATATACATATAAACAATCAAATACCCTTCAATTAAGATCCAATTCAAATAAAATTTCAAAAGAATTAAATACTGTAAATTACTAAAACAATAAAATAAATACTAAATTAATCAAAAAAGTCATCTTTATTTATATACATACATATTACGTATTTTTTCTTACGACAAATTGTTAATGAATTCACTCGTAAAGTCATGTTTTATTTTCAAAAAAAATAAACTGATTCACTTCACAAAGAAACATTTTTTTATATTTAACTTCCCATAGGAAGTTATTGTAATGGGTCCGATTTGTCAAATTGAAAATTTTGACATTTCTCGACGTTTCAAGGTCCCTAGAGTCGAAATAAAAGATTTTAAGAAAGATGTCTGTGTGTGCGTGTGTACGTACGTCCGTACGTCTGTACGTTCGCGACGTTTTTTCGTCGTCCATAGCTCAAGAACCAGAAGGGATATCGACTTCAAATAAATTTTGTTATACAGATAATAATGCAGAAAGATGCACAAAGGGCTCTCAAGAAAATTGCGGGGGTGGTTTTTTTACCATGCAGTTTAAAAATAAGGTGAACATTTTGGTTAACCCTAAATATCTCATGACGCTAGAGACTTGAGTTAAATTTTATATTATATATTGTAACGTGATACAAAACAAGTTTTTTTTTTTGGAAAAAATCCAATTAACGGTTTTTTTATAAATCAAAAAAACTGAAAAAAAATTTGGTCACCTCGAAAATTTTACGACTAAAATATGATTTCATCTCCAAAACAATTTTGTGCAATGAAGAATAATGTTTTTGACATCTTATAAAATTTTGATAAAAATCTAATTGACAGTTTTTTTTATAAAAAATAAAAACCTAAAAAAAAAACATTACTCAAAGTTGGTAAAAATTGAATTTCGACTCAAATATCTTTTCAAAAACTTGAGATTAAGGCTTCAAACTTATTTTATCTTATAAGAAATATTGTTTTCAAAATTCTATAAAATTTTGAGAAAAATCGAATTCACAGTTTTTTTTACAAAAAATAAAAACCTAAAAAAGCTTGTAAAAATTTACTTTCGACTCAAATAGCTTTTCAAAAATTACAAATATTGGCTTCAAATTTATTTTATTTCACAGAAAATATTGTTTTCGATATTCAGTAATTTTTTTATGAAAATCCAGCGGTCCGTTTTTTCATAAGAAAATAAAATCTACAAAAAATAGTACGCAAATTTGGTAAAAATTGATATATATAGACAAACTTTTAAGCAAGACAAATCGATATACGGGATGGGAAGTAGGTCGCATCCCAGCCTCTTTTTTTAACTCGAAATTGTAACGCGCTAAAAGAAAAATATGTACGAGTAAGAGCCAATTTAATTTGTTCGTAAATTTCCTAGGAAACTTGCTGTGTTTGAAACTCGTACTCATTCATTCAAAAAGAACTCAATATTTTATATCCAATTGTGTGAATATTTAATATTCATATACATATATGTATGTTAGGGTGATTCATTTCCGCAAACAAATTTTTTTTTCTCGGTGCTCAAGCAAAATATTAATTTACTTATAGAAAAAAAAAAATCTCACCAAGGTAGAGCTCTTAATATCAATTAAAGTAATAAGTAAGTAATTTCTCTATAGCAACAAATTTTTTAGAATTACTATGATTTCTGGCTTATGACAAATATAAAAAGAATACATTAATTTATAAAGATACAACAAAACTTTAATCAAAACAAACAGAAGGTTACATTATTAGGTAATATATTGCAAAGTTAGTAAACATCTCAATAGTCGTTAAAAATAAATAATGATAAATATTAAATAATTACGATTTTTATATAAAGCAGATTAAGATTTTAGAGCTGAGTGGAGCTTTTTGGCACACGTTGGAAATTATTTTCTGCACTGTTCAACTTCAAAATTGAATAACCTTTATTTATATTCTTCAATGTGTTAATTGATGTGTTATTTTTATATTTATTATTATTCAGAAATCATAATAATTCTAAAAAAGTTGTTGCTATAGAGAAATACATAAGTAATCAATAAAAAAGTTCAATTTGAATAGCATGATTGATTAGTATTTATCAATTTCTTAAGTTTTGAGGCATAAAAATGGCTGTAAATTGAATAAATACTGGTCAAAGGACTATTTTTTACGAATCAGCCCTTTTTTCTCCCTACTTTTTGCGAATTGCTCAAAAAAATTGGAAAAAAAGCTATTCATTCAAAAAATTACACTTCGATGACTCCTACTGGCGAACCAGTGCGAGTTACACAAAAAAACATGGAAGCAATTTTAAAGAGCGTAAAATTCCCTATAAGGTCCATTAAACCGGTTGACAATATTGTAAAAGGTGCGTGAGCATTAGAACTTTGAAAAAAAAAGCATTTTTTTACATGCATTTTATATGGGAAAACTTCAATTTTAAATTGCAAGTACTTAAAATTGATATTAAGAGCTCTACCTTGGTGAGAATTTTTTTTTCTATAAGTAAATTAATATTTTGCTTGAGCACCGAGAAAAAAAAAATTTTTTGCGGAAATGAATCACCCTAATGTATGTAGGTACATAATATCTGTTAACAATAAAAGTTTGTGTTTCTGATTCAAAGAAATTGTATTGCATACAAATCAAAAATGTATTTTATCAAAGTCTTCATGCAAGTTATGAAAATACTCGTACATATTTAAAAAAACGAAAACGAATAATATAAATCCTATTACTGTAATAAAATAACAAATAAAAGAATATGTAGTATTTTCTTCCGAAACCAAAAAACTTTTTTTTTCCTGGGAAAAAAAGCTTGAGGAATATTCGTATCATCGCTGTGCAAGTCTTTATGGTTGTCATTAATTTTTTCAGAGAAAATGTTGAAAAATTTTATAAAATCCAATATTTGAAATTTAAGTTTTCGTGGTTGCGGCACTAGTACTCATAATTTTTAAAACTGAAATGTTTCTTAGAATACTAAACAAAAAGACAAAATTTAAGTTTTCTTTCTTCCGGTATATTTAAATTCTCTAGATCTTAAGCTCTTTTGGAGAAAACCGCATGATGTTGAAAATTAACTTTTTGTAAACTTTATATAATACAAAGTTTTTAACTTTGAGAAGTTATAAGCTTAAAATTGTAATTTTCGACTGAAAAACCCTGAATTAACTTTTATGCTCGAATTGTAATTTAGCCTGCTTTTCGTCTTTGCTTCATTACAATGTTCCCAAAACATTGTTAATTTTTAGATGTACATTTTTAGTATACAAAAATTGTTTTTATGGGTTAGCGTTGAAATTTTGCATACTTCATAATACAGTATTTTAAATAATGTATGTCAAAATTGTGTATTACAGTAATCTGCATAATCAAAATTCTGTTCCACAAAATTCTGAAAATATGGTAAAAAATAAAATTCATTGCGGCGATTCATTCATTATTCTAATTTGTTAACATATTTTTAAATTGTCAATAACGTTTATTTTTTTCACCAGTCCTAAAGTGAACATCAAATGAACACCCACCATATCTTTATAGATTTTAAGTCCGCATATGACAGCATCGACAAGGACGAGCTATACAAAGCCATGTCTAGTTTTGGTATCAATGTCAAACTAGTCCGTTTGTGCAGGATAATCATGGAGAGCTAGTGCTGCTTTATAAAGGTTGGAAACAACTTAACAGAACCTTTCAATATCAAATAAGGTTTTAGGCAAGATGATGCGCTGTCATGCGATTTCCTTAACATCGTCCTTGAAAGTGCAGAGCTCCCACGTCAACACTAGAGGCACTATCTTTCAAAAATCTGTCCAATTACTAACATATGCTAATGACATTGACATAATTGGGCTCTTGTGAGTATTAAGGCAGAGGCGGCTAAAGTGGTTTTAAAGGTTCATCAGGGTAAAACAAAGTACATGATTTCATCAAGAAAGGACCTACAACACCGAAGTCTCGGTCAAAACGTCACCATCGACGGACGTAACTTTGAATAGTTAAGGACTTTGCCTATTTAGGCTCCGCTATGAATACAAAAAACAACATTAGCGCTGAGATTAAACAAAGAATTACCTACTCTTGCTAACCGCTGTTTCTTTGGATTAAGAAAGAAATTAAGTAGTAAAGTCCTATAAGACCCTCATCTTCCCCACAATATTTTGATGAGCTAAAATAATCATGACCGCCCTAAAATAACAATCACAAAACTCTCACGTAACGGTAATATAGCCTAACTGTTGGTGGCGTGATGCAAACGACCGAAGTATTGGAGGAGTGCTATCACAAGTCATTTATGGAGAAGATAGAGTCATTGCCTATTACAGCAATTTCCTAGAAAAAGCTAAGCGAAACTGTTGTGTCACGAGAAGAGAGCTTTTGGGTGTCTTAGAGTCTGTGAAAAACTTCTGAAAATATTTATATGGTCAAAAGTTCCAATTATGGACCGATCATGCTACTTTGAGTGATGATAATTTCAATTTAAAAATCCAGAGGGTTAGCTTGCTAAATGGATAGATAGGTTGCAAAGCTATGACTTCTATATATAATCGAGTATATAATCGTAAAGTAGGGCAACACGCTAATGGGGATGCACTGTAGGACGACCTTGTTGCCTAGAATTCAAATATTTTTCAAAATCTGAAACAGAGGGCAAAATAATTGAAATCCTCCTGTTAACAATTTTTCTTGAGTGTGATTAGACGGCAGAGTATATTTTTACTGACCAAAAGAACGACCCAGATTTATCAAAAATTATTCAATTCAAAGAGAAAGGTGTAAGACCAATTCGGGAAGAAATTTCTAGTGAAAGCCCCATATCAAAAGCACTCTGGAAACAATGGCAAAGTTAGGAGATATATAAAGTGTATGATATATTGTATGGCAGAGTACAAAAATGATCAATACCCAACATGAAAAGGACCTTAATCTAAAACTCGTGACAAGATGCATCAAAATATTGTTGGAGCTCCTTTCGAACGAATTGCAATGGATATTGCTGGACTGCTTTGGAGTCCCAATGGAGTAGTGTTTAAAGAGTTGTGTGAAGTGGTTGCAATCCAAAAAACAAGAACTACTCCATTGCATCCTTAGTCGGACTGTAAAAAATCGTAAGTAGAAATCAAAAGGACTGTGATGAGCATAAACCGATGTTTCTAATGGCATATCGATCTGCAGTTCATAGTAACACATCTAAAACACCAGCAAATGTAATTTTTAAAACAGACATAAGACTTCCTACTAACCTATAAAGTTTTTAGTTCCTGCACCGTTACTACCTACGACGCGACGTTAATACCTACGCAGATAAAGCTAGAAAATTTCTAGATTTTATTCATAATATGGTGCGCCACCGGACTCAACTTGTGAGTGATGAATGAAAGCCAGATATAACATCAGAACGAATTCAGACGAATTTCATATAAAGTACGTTGTAGTGTATAGAATTCAGTAATACGGTAATCGGCGAAATAAAATGAAAGTAGTTAATCTCAATGTTTTTACCAGGGTTGTTGCGGATGTACAAATTTTGACATCCGCGGACGCGGATGCGGATTTTTTGAGACTCACATCCGCGGATGCGGATTTTAGAATTTATTAAATAAAAACAATTTTAAGTCCGTAAATAAAGGAAAATTGTATTGATTATCTTTGCGTTTAATAATTAAATTTAAAAATGGGTGAGTTATATTTAATAAAAAGCAAGATTGCAGCCTTCTCAGACTGCAATCTGTTTCTTAGTGGATCGTATATTAATCCAGCTCCACTAAATAGTTATTCGCTGGGAACAGGCTGGTGGAGGTGATAAATACCTCAGTGCAACTTTGGAGAGTGTTTTAAAGTCTGTTTGATGGATTTTCCACCAATCAAGTGAATTATTATCCAATTCTAGTCTTTTTTTATTTCGGTAACATGCTAACTCCCTTCGAAGAAGTGCTTCGGGACTAGCGTTATCAGATTCTCCTTCATATCGCTTCTGAAGCAAGCCTTGTAACTTAAACCGGACGTTCCTGGTTCCGATTGTAAAGACTCATCCATTTTCTTCTTTTTTGTGTTGTTTAAATTTGGTGACAACGTATGAGAACTGGTGCTTAATGGATCATTGTTGTTGTTGATCATGATATAGTATGCCATGCAGTTGCTATATTTCGATTGCAACTACAAATTTGAAAAAAAGCGTTAAAAACATCCGCATCCCCAACAAACTCCGCATCAGTTTATGCGGATGTGGATGTTGGAATTATTGCGAGCTTATAAAAATGTTGATGCTTCAAATGCATTTGATAAACAAGTATCACATCTCGACATGTGACGTCAGTGGTCTAAAGTAGTGGAGTGCGTAGTGCACACGACTTCTAAGACTGAGCAAAATCTGATATGCGTGGGTTCGAATCCTATGGTGTGCATAAAAAGTTTTTCAAATAAAATTGGATTAAAGCTCAGCACCACAAAAAGGAGACTGATGAGTGCAAAAGTGGCAAAGCACGAAATAGCTATATCTCCAGCCAAAAAACAAAAAACAATGAGTGATAGCACCTTTAAGTTGTTGTTGTTGTTCAAACATTCAATTAAAATGCATTCAATGTTTTATATCTATCTTTCATCTTCTATACGCATTTTTTTCAATTCTAATTTGAAATTCGTTCCGATTTTCAAAAATTATAATACATTAAGTCAAGTGCCGGCCTCTGTTTACAGTTGGTTAAAAACACATACTAACTATCAAAAACACATTTTTGAAGGATACAATATTTTGTGATAAAATATTCGGAGATATAGTCTTCTGAATTTAAAGTATTTTGAATTACAAAACTAAAGACAAACAACATTAAGAAAAAACAGTATTATACGAGATCATACAGAATTCTGAAAAACAGTATTGCGACTGAGCTTCGTCGCTGAACACAATTTTTCGGTAAAAAAGTGGATCTTGGGCCAACTTTCCAAGAGCCCATTCACCAAAAATTTTACGTTGCAGTAGGTCTTTCGGCTTCACCAGCTTTGGAAAGACATCACACCAACCGCAAAATTGTCCACGTTGTTGAGTAACACAGGCCCAATTGCTGCGAACGGGGACGAATCGATAAATTATAGTCATCATTAACACTGGCCGATACAGCTGCGATATTTTCTTCAGATCGCACTCTACGTAAGCGTGTTGGTGGTTTAATGTCCAACAATGTAAATTTGGTGCGATATTTAGTCACAATAGCCCAAATAGCTGCTTCAGTGGGTCGATTAAACTGACCATAAAATGAAAGAAGCGCGCGTTGAACTTTCTTAACAGAGCACGCATTTTGATAATAAAGTTCAATAATTTGCAAGCGTTGTTTGTTTGTAAGACGATTCATGGTTAAATTATAGACCAAACTGAAGATGTTTGACAGTGAAACAAAACACGAAACGTGCGTCAGCTGTTTAAACCAGTGTTGCCAAAAAGATAATAGCTAAAAAATAATTATAACTACATTAACACAAAACCTTTAACTCACCTGTAATGTTAATTAAAGCCTTTCACGTGTCTCCCATTCAAAAACACATTTAAATCAAATTCGTTTTTAGTTCCATTTAGAATGGAATGAGAGTTCTACTGCTTTCAAATTAAAACGATTTTATTTCTCACAGATGATTGTCATCACTAGCTGCACCCCCATGCGTCCTCGACACCAAATCATCGCCGCCAATGCTTTAGGTACGAGCTAAGTTGCGGCACACATTTTAATTCGCTTCATGCCATAACCAGGTTTCATTAACTTAATTTAAAATTAAATCTCATTCGACACTCCTTGCACCTCATCCTAACCGAAATGCCAGCAGAGTTTATTAAATGCTTTGAATTCATTTTTGTGATGCATGCAGCAAGCTGTCATGGTAGTGGCCTGTTTATGCGCGTAAGATGAGGATGAGGTATGATACAATTATTCCATTTTCTAAGTGTGTGGAAAATTTTACCAAAAGAGCACAATCACTTGCACCAAAGTAGTGTATGGTAGACAGCATACAGAATGCAGCAATGAACTGCACTGCACAAGCACATTGTAGAATTCAAAATGCAACAGCTTTCAGGACATTTCACCTCGCTTTATAATGCTTGCCTAAAAGCCTTAAGAAGAATCAAATGGATGTTTGTGTTGTGTTGTGTTATTTTGTTTTTGTGTTTTGTCATCCATTCAAGGATGTGTGAAATGCATGGTAAAGGGACTATTGTCAACTTTAATTCAAAAACGATAGAGATAGTTCTAGAATGTATTGTTGTACAGGAAAATGTAGTGCAGGCATTGTTGTCATTTCATGGGAAAGTTCCCTTGATCTATTTTATTTCATAGGTTTACTTTCTGGCAAGGATTTGGAAAGGAATGTAGTTTCGGTGAAAGCAATTTGGATTTAGGAAGCTTTTGACTTGAATTATGACATTTGACCAGATGTGATTTTTTTCTCAGAGGTATCCATTTTTTAAGAATAATGAACTAAGGACGGTTTTAGCTCTTTTGGCTGAAGTTCAGTATAGTAGAAAGTGACTCGATGGCCCAATGAATTGAGTCGAAAAAAAAGTAGCAAAACATAGTAAGTATGCGCCACAGTGTACTTTTAAAAACATCTTTTATAGTAAAGGATAGATAATATTGTGCCGCTATTATTAACGAATGACAATACGATAAATAAAAAGTACTTCTATGTGTCAAAAATGGTGGCCTTCCTGTTAATTGTGTCGAAAGGACTTTTTGAGAATCATATTTAAAAAAAAAACTGTAAGTTGGATGTACGCCTTTCTCAACACACAAATATTGTTTTTGAATAATAAGAATGAAGAATAAAGAGATTCCAAAGGATTATTTGAAAAGAGAGTGAAGGAAGTTTTAAAAAACACTTTATACCTCAAGTGGAGTTCAAAGTTGAAAAGCTAGAGTTTACGAACTTCAGTTTTTATGCATGAATGCAATATGTATAAGACCTTATGGAAAGATTTTTCGATTTTTCGTTTGACTTATGGGTGGTTGGGAAGAATGCTAGAAAATCCATGCAGACATAAAGTAAAACCAACATTCTAAATTTGCCTCTAGGAAACTAACTAGTAGATTTCATACCAAAAAAAGCACAAACGACATCATAGCTTTGAAGTATTCAATTCAATTTCAATTTATTAAATACAAATGTACAGTAAGACTTTTTCTTTTATAGTACTTAACAGTTGGATAAGAAACAATTATTTTACTATGTTATATAAAAAAAACTAAATATTGTGTATAAATTACGCAAATTGTAATGTATGGGTATAAATAAATTCACTTAAATTTTATTTAAATTATGTATATTATGTATTATGTAGAAAAGAACCTGTTTAATTTTCCTTCGTTTACCTATAATTTATTTAAAAAAGCATTGAAGAGTTTAGCGAAATTCAGAAGTAATTGCATTTCTGAAATTAGAAACACTTATAATTTTCTTAATAGCTACTGGGAGAAAGTTCCATAGCTTTGTTGCATAGATCATGAAGAGCCGCGAGCAGTTCAAATATTTATAATACGGTACCAAAATCTTTAAAGTTCTGAGTTTTTCATAAATCTATAAAGGTGTTTTACTTTGAATAATTTTGTGTAAGAATATACAGCACCTAGCATCAAGATATTGCTGAAGGGAACATCCAAGGACAAGTCGATGATAATGCGATATGTGCTCGTGTCTCCGAAGTCCATACACATATCTAATCATGTCATTAAATGCGACAAGGAGCTTGTGTTGGGAATGCGAATCAGGTTTACAATACACGGTATAACCATAGGTTATTAAAGGCAAAAGCAAAGTTTTTATGAGCCTGAGTTTAGTATTAACAGGGGTTAGGGAAGAACATAACCAGAGCTTTCGGAGTCCAGCGTAAATTCTACTGACTATATAATTTGTGTGGTTTTCAGCTGAAAGCGATTTATTCACCTTAATACCAAGACTGGTTACACTGACAAAAAAGTCAAGCTGAGATTGAAGTAGAAAAATTGGGGACAGAAGTGACGTATCAAACTGCTTTTTGGATATCGCGATGAGTTGGGTCTTTTTTGGATTAAGCGTAAGACCATTTTTGATTGACCAATTGGATATTGCAGTGAGATCCTCATTTAATCTACATATCAAATCTTCTTGCAAGCCAAGTGGACGGGATATATACATTTGTACATCATCTGCGTATAGATGTAGCAGTACATTCGAACAAGCTTTTGGAAGGTCATTTATGTAAATACAGAACAATACTGGTCCTAAAATAGAACCTTGCGGTACACCCATTAGTAAGTTCAAAGACTCTGATTGTAATTGTCCAAAATGCACTCTTTGGCTTCGGTTACAAAGATAATCTTTAATAAGACGGACAGCTCTATCGTGAAACCCAAAGTAGTGCTTCAGTATATCATGGTTAACTCTGTCAAAAGCCTTTGAGAAATCTAGTAAACAGAGAATGGTTTCATTGTCACGGTCATATTGAATCCGAATATCATCAAGAACTTTTATCATAGCCGGAAACCAGACTGGAATTGTGACAACAAATTGAATCTAGCTCTGTTTTTAATTTTTCTAATCTGCATATTAAATTTCGTTTAAGCATTTCATTTTTGGTATTTGAGTTTTCAGAATGTTTATAAATTGGGAATTAATTCAACTAAACCCTAATTTACTTCTCAAAGGTGATTTTCTATTCAAACTTTGGAACTAAGTGTAGGTAGGTACTATTATGTATTTTAAAATGCCAACACTACACCTTCTGGATAGTACCTTAACCTTAGACGAATAAATCAATTTAACCTTTGTTCATCTAAATCATATTCAAAATCAAGCACCTACCTACCTAAAGCTCATATATCCCTACATGGGTACTTTTCATCTAATAACTTTATGTACCACAAAAATGAATAAGATACTTTCATAAAAGAGGGTGTTTCATTTTTTGAAATGCTTAGAACATGATTCTCTCCTAGCTATATTCGAATGTCAAATATATGACTATCAAATATATAATTAAAAATTCAAAATTCAAATTTAAGCGCATTTTTATTAAAAAAATATTCATTATTAGAAAATAAAATTATGTGAACAATGAACAATTTAAGCAATTTTAAAAATACATTTATCTCAAAAAGAGAAATTTACATTTTTCTACTTTAACAACACTTGAAAGCAATAACTTCTAGAGAATAATGTATGTATATGTATATGAAATTTATTCAGAAAAGGAACTCGACATGGACATTTCGAGCGATTTTTGAACACCCTGTAAATGTAGTAGGTGCACTGTAGACCAAGAAGAGGATGAAATAAAATTGGAAATGCATCATACACTTGAATAATGAAAACTTAACCACTATGCAAATGTAATTTTAGTTTCAAACTTCTAAATTTAAATTTAACCACAAATGCAATCAATTTTACATCATTATAAGTCCATATGCATTTTGTGCCAAAAATAAAATCTTCTTTTTTGGATTAAATCCATTTTATCTCAGTCTCTAATTTATTGTTACTGATTTAAATTGACTTAGTGTTTAATAGAATTAAGCTTCAAGAAGTAAATATCCATTCAACACAATGTTTGCTTTAAATCTGGAGAACACAAAGAGTTGACTTTAAATCAGCTATATTGCCACTACTTTTTGGCGCAAGGAAATTTTACATTTCCTTGAGGTTAGTTATTCTAATAAAAATTGGGTAGCGCCACAGTCCGTTGACAACTGGGGCCTAGTGACTTACAACTCTCAACCATTCCTGTGGGCGAGTAATGTTGTCAGGAATGGAGGGGACCTTTAGTTTTAAGCCGAATCCGAACTTCTAATTTGAGAAAGCACTTTTTATGACAAGAATTATTTGACAGCAAGAGGCAGTACTCGTGAAAAAAACTTTAGATGGCACGGGCAGGGATCGAACCCAAGACCTATGGCGTGACAGTCCAACGCACTTTTTTTTTTTTTTTTTTCAAATTCATTTTTATTAATTAATTCTTAAGATTATCTTAAAGCTAGACAAAAATTCATAAAACTAGCCTAATTATCCATAACTTACAACTAACTTACTGGTCCCATACGGACACTCTAAGTTAAACAATAATACTTAATGCTAATGCCTTTCGGCCCTAAGATCTATTTAACTTCAATTCATTTTATTTATTTGTGTATTCATTAGAAAATTTAGCAAAAACTAATGTCAATATCCTTTTTTACTTTTACTTAAAAACTACTTAAAATAAGGTCCTTAATATAAAACTTAAAGCTAACTAAAACTACCTATTCTAGTCCAACGCACTAACCATCATGCCACGGGTACGTTATTCGTTAGGGGTTAGTTATTCGTTAAGAAAATTATCGAAATTAAACATACTAGGTTAGGTTAGGTTAAAATGGCTTTCCGTGATTGAGTAGAACATACTCTTTAAATTTTATTAAATATGATTTAAAATCACAAAATAATATAAACCAGCATGTGTTCATATATGCGTTTCGCCCCGATGTAATGCTTGGGCTCATCAGAAGATGACCATTACACCTTGTCTTGACGCATATTTTCTCGAATAAATCGAGATTCCATATAATCCGAGCTGCATAGAGCAACTGCGAATTATATAGTTGCTACAAGTCTTCAAAGAAGATAAATTGTAGCTATTTTGATATCCTTGCTATGGGACTTTTAAAGAAGAAATATTCGACTGTTACCAGCCGAATTGTTTTTTGGGCGAAAAAAAAAATTGGACGAAACGCATATATGAACACATGCTGGTTTATATTAGTTTGTGATTTTAAATCATATTTATTAAAAATAAATAGTGTTCTGGAAAAAACAATTCGGCTGGTAACAGTCGAATATACTCTTTAATGACCCATTGTGATACCACATAAATGTTGAAGCTTTTTTCTAAGCTCAATAAAACCACTTTGAGTCCCTTACGAAACGTAAAAGAGTAATTATGTTAATATAATTGAGATCGTTTAGATCGTTATAGAAGAATTGAATTCTCCTAGGTAATTCTTGAGTTTTCGAGCTAGAGCAGGGCATATACAGAGGAGGTGAAGAACTGTTTCCTCCTCTTCCAAACAGGTACACGTGGTGATGTTATTCCACCTTATGTTTGCCTTATTCATAGCGCCTTGCATTACTCACCCAACAAACTTCTCCATCTAGCTCGGTCCCTAGCTAGATGTCTCCAGTTTCGCGCTCCAAGTTGGGTGAGGTCACTTTCCACTTGTGCGCGCCACCTGATCCGCGGTTTTCCTCTACTGCGCTGTCTTGTGGGTGTGGATTTGAAGACTTTCCGGGCTGGACCATTGGTTTCCATGCACTCTACGTGACCGAGCCATCTTAGTCGTTGGACTTTTACCCTTCTGGCTAAGTCTACGTCGCTGTACAGCCCGTCCAGCTCGTCGTTCCAGCTTCTCCTCCACTCCCCTTCGATGCATACGGGACCGTATATCACACGAAGAACTTTTCTCTCGAAACGACCCAAGGTGCTTTCATCCGCTTTTGTCATAGTCCATGCTTCTATACCGTATAGCAGGACGGGGATGATAAGGGTCTTATATAGCAACACTTTGGTCCTTCGAGAGAGGACTTTTCCACTCAATTGCTTTCTTAGCCCAAAGAAACAGCGGTTAGCAAGAGTTATTCTTCGTTTGATCTGTTGTTTTCTGCATTTCAAGCGGAGCCTAGGTAGACGAAGTCCTTGACTACCTCAAAGTTACGTCTGTCGATGGTGACGTTTTGCGCCTTGCATTGGCAATAGTTTACATGTAGCCATTGGTATGCCAGCATTAGCCAAACGTGGTAAAATGGGTTGTACTGTACCATTTCTGGTGAGTTCATCTGCCTTACAATTTCCCGGAATGTCTGTATGGCCCGACTATTTGAGAAAATACAGATGTTAGATGTTGATATAACTTTTTCTTTAAGCCAGGGCAAGACTTCTTTTATCGCCAAAAAGATCCGCCGGCAACATGCTACAATGATTGGAAAGGTGGAATGAGACACTTAATTTCAGTCGTTCAGTGTACACACCTCCACCAACCCCTTTTCTTGTTTTTGATCCATCTGTATAAAAGTGGACTAACTCGTCTTCCAGGAATGCCCTATCCTCCCAGAAAGATCTGGAAGGTATAGAAATCTGGAAGTTTCTGTCGAATTGTAGTTGGGGGATGGTGTAGTCTGTGTGATTTGATATTGATTCTAAATACTTACTTAAGAATTACGGAGTGGCCAATGTTGTTGTTAATGCATTGCAATGAAGCTTTGAGGCGAATAGCAGAGCTTGCTAATTGTTTGCTAAGTATATAATGAGCTGTTAGGTAGAGTAAGGTTTCCAGTGCCGCAGATGGTGTCATGCGAAACGATCCGCTTATAGCTGAACGTTGGGCTTTATTTATTTTGTCGCGGTTTATAGCTTTTTCTAAAGCAGTCCACCATACTGTCACACCGTACATTAAAATCAGCGTGATTACCGATGTGTATAGCCAAGCCATATGCGTGATTCGGGGTTGTTAGACCCATTTATTACCAATAGCTTTTTTGCAAGAAAGAGAGCTATAATAGCTTTTTTGACTCTTTCTTGCGTATTCCAATTTAGTTTTTTGTCTAAAATAAGCCTCGTCTGACAACTTTAATTGGATACCTTTAATAAAGGGAGGGTTAACAAATAGAATTAGTCTTATTTGCGAGGAAATGAAAATAAAACTAATTCGGTTTTGTATGAGTTAACACCCAGTCCACACTGATCAGACTACAATATTAGTTTGTCTAAGGCATTTTGTTACAGTTCTCTCAATGTGTTAAGATGCTTTTCTGAAACCGCTATAGCAATCACTCTGAAACCTTCCGCATCCAGACCAGGTTAGGATTTCATTTACCACCAGGTTCCAGAGGAGAGCGGATAGAACACCACATTGCGGTGTCTCTCTACTAACGAATTTTCTAGCAGAAGAGTTGCTCAGTTTTGAGTTAATTATTCTGCTAGTCAGCATTAAATGAATTAACTCCCCAAGCGAACTCTCTACGTTCAAAGATCTTAGTGCAGATTTGTCCACGTTGTTAAAAGCACCTTCAATGTCAGGGAAAGCAACCATAGTGAACTCCCTATAGTGGAGGGAGCCTTAGATGGTGCGTACTATAGGGTGTGCAACGCCGTTTCCACCGATTTACCCTTACTGTAGGCATGTTGAGACATAGACAGAAAATTTGTATCAATACTTGCCCTTAAATGGATATCGATCAATCTTTTAAAGATTTTAAGAAGAAATTATGTTTGACTTATAGATCGTAGAATTTTAGGGTTGACTTGCTAGAATTTACCTACTCTGGGTATAAAAACAACTTTCACTCCACTCTATGCCAAGGGTTAAAAATTGCCTCGAGGATTGGTGCAATTATGTCTGAGGCTTTTTGTAGTTCGGCTGGTATTATGCCATCTGGTTCTGCAAATTTAAATAGTTCGAAGCTGTTGAGAGCCCATTGTATCTTGTCCCTTGTGATCAGACCTTTTGGATATGTAACATTGAACGAATTTGACTCTTGCAGTAAGAGTGCTATCAAGAAAGTGAGTATCCAGTAGTAAGTTCAGTGCTTCTCGAAAGTTTCTTCTATTTTGCCACAGAAGGATCGCCAGGAAGATCGCTTAGCTTTCCTTAGTGCCTTCTTACAACTTCTTAGGGATTCTTTGTAAGAATCACAGTGAGAAACTAGTCTTGTGAATTTGGCTCGGTTAACAAGTTCCCTACATTCTCTTCTTAGCTAGTCCAGCTCTGAGGCCCAACGTTGTGGTTTCCTCTTTCATCTTACGAATATACATAAGTGGACAAGGAAATCAATAGCCTTGGATGGTCTAAAAATCTAATATAGTCATGTTCTTCACATAGTTTAGTTACCAAAAATATCAACTATCGGGTGATTTTTTAAGAGCTTGAGAACTTTTAAAAAAAAAAAAAACGCATAAAATTTGCAAAATCTCATCGATTCTTTATTTGAAACGTTAGATTGGTCCATGACATTTACTTTTTGAAGATAATTTCATTTAAATGTTGACCGCGGCTGCGTCTTAGGTGGTCCATTCGGAAAGTCCAATTTTGGGTAACTTTTTCGAGCATTTCGGCCGGAATAGCCCGAATTTCTTCGGAAATGTTGTCTTCCAAAGCTGGAATAGTTGCTGGCTAATTTGTGTAGACTTTAGACTTGACGTAGTCCCACAAAAAGTAGTCTAAAGGCGTCAAATTGCATGATCTTGGTGGCCAACTTACCGGCCCATTCCTTGAGATGAATTGTTCTCCGAAGTTTTCCCTCAAAATGGCCATAGAATCGCGAACTGTGTGGCATGTAGCGCCATCTTGTTGAAACCACATGTCAACCAAGTTCAGTTCTTCCATTTTTGGCAACAAAAAGTTTGTTAGCATTGAACGATAGCGATCGCCATTTACCGTAACGTTGCGTCCAACAGCATCTTTGAAAAAATACGGTCCAATGATTCCACCAGCGTACAAACCACACCAAACAGTGCATTTTTCGGGATGCATGGGCAGTTCTTGAACGGCTTCTGGTTGCTCTTCACTCCAAATGCGGCAATTTTGCTTATTTACGTAGCCATTCAACCAGAAATGAGCCTCATCGCTGAACAAAATTTGTCGCGAAACACATTTCGAACCGAACACTGATTTTGGTAATAAAATTCAATAATTTGCAAGCGTTGCTCGTTAGTAAGTCTATTCATGATGAAATGTGAAAGCATACTGAGCATCTTTCTCTTTGACACCATGTCTGAAATCCCGCGTGATCTGTCAAATACTAATGCATGAAAATCCTAACCTCAAAAAAATCACCCATTACTTTCTTATGATGGAGGTACTTAAGAAAGGATAAAGTCCTGCATTTTATTAAATTCTTTACAACTTTTCTATAACTTACAAAAATTGTGTTCAATTCAAGTTGCGAAGTTTTTATTATTAAAGAAAAGCAGTTTTAATCTCTGATAGAATGCACTTTTATACAAGACGATAAAATGATACTTTAAACGTGAATCAACAGCAACTAAATGCGACGATGATGGGAAGAACGCAATCTTACTTTTTGTGTGCTTTTTTTCCAAAAGGTTAAACGCAAAAAGAGTAATTCTTTCTTTTTATTAATTTGCATTCCTTTCAAATTCTATTCCATTATTTTAAATTCCAAAACATGAAATTTCAATTTCCTTCATTATTAAAATATTCAGCAGAACATAAAACTGCCTCGAGGCATGAACTTATATAACAATGCGCCTTAAACACAGACAATTCTTTTCTAAGGAGTAATAATTCTTAAATCATCAAATGCTAAATACCTTCAGACTACACCTCCCCCAGCAAGAAGAACTTTTTTTTATCTGCTGATTTATATATAACCTATTTAAGCCCATAACATCAACAAAAAGAAAATTTATAATGGATGTTGTACGAGGATACGGATACGGCAAATTGAGATTTGAATTTTAAGTGACCTCCTTATCCTAAGACTACATCACATCGCCAACTGCCGCCGCGCGCCGCATCGGTCGCCACGACGACGGACGTATCCTTCTAAGTTCTAACAAAGCAATGGAAAAGAAAGTAGGATTCAAAAAAAAAAAAAAAGAAACAAACGAAGCTGTTAGGGTCGAATGCGGATGAAAAGCAAACAATTACCCGCAACAGCAACTTCTCGTTTTAGGGGTTTGCAGGCTAAGCTTCAGCAGCTTTAGCAATTTCGAAAACCAACATGCTGATGCTGATGCTGATGCTAGACATCGCCGCCAATCCTGTGTCAGTATATAGAGTAGCTCCTCTTGAAGAAGTGCGGGTTGACTCCAAGGAAACGTGTTGTTTACCAAATCAAATAAAACCTATTTACATACAAATAGAAACGACCAACTGAAGACTTTCAATGAAATGCGGCTTCTGCGGTATGGTAAGGTTAGTTCTTGTACGAGTATATTGATTGACTATAGCATGACCCGTTCAAGACTATCCGATATAACCTTTATACCAGGTTAAATATGTGGACCTGTGCGCTGAGCGCTGAGCAAGCAAAAGTAAATACTTCGGTTTGCCAGGAGATTTTTTTTTTTTTTTTTTCGATGAGCAAGCTAAGCTTCATCAGAGATGAAGATGCGAAATATCAATTTCACTGTTGAGTTATTTTCGTTTGAAGTTTTTTGGTTAAGTTCGATAGAACATTCCCTGTTTACCTTCTATCATGATTTTGTATTGACTTGAGGCAGGTATGAGGATATTTTCGGCTCTACCCAGAGAGCATCGATTACTCTTTCCAAATCCTTATTCTTTTGTTTAATGTACCTATGGGGCTGGGACGGAAGTCAGTAAAGTTACATTAACGTCCATCATAAGATGATTTATGGGATAAAGGTACTCGTACTTTCTGATATTTTCAACTTTTTTGGAATTTTTGTTTGGTATTCTTATTAAAGAAGAAAAAAGACGTTCTATCAAAGGCTTTTGTCTTACACTATCGGGAATAAAACGGATGCATACTTTAAAAGTTTTAAAATGAGAACCAAGGAGCCTTTTTGATAACATGACAAGCAGTGCCATACATTTTGCACGAAAGAATGTTCATATCAATGTCATGTTTTGAACTTGTCTGGTGACGTTGTTGTTCATATGTCCTCTTGATAAATTTCAGGGGCCTTAAAGTCGAAACCTTTCTTACAAAACATTGTTCAAAGCAAGAATTGTAAGTCTATCGAAATAAGGCATGGAGAAAATGGAGGAGGAACAAAACAGCATACTTAAAGGAGCTTATAAAAATGTTGATGCTTCAAATGCATTTGATAAACAATAATTATCACATCTCGACCAGTGACGTCAGGGGTCTAAAGTGGTGGAGTGCGTAGTGCACACGACTTCTAAGACTGAGCAAATCTGATATGCGTGGGTTCGAATCCTATGTTGTGCATAAAAAAGTTTTTCAAATAGGATTAAAGCTCAGCACCACAAAAAAAGGAGACTGATGAGTGCAAAGTGGCAAAGCACGAAATAGCTATATCTCCAGCCAAAAACAATGAGTGGTAGCACCTTTAAGTTGTTGTTCAAAACATGCAAGAAGAGTTAATTGGAATCTAGATGTTTGTTCAATAATTGTCGTTTAAGCAAAGTTTTATTCAAGGTTTCTTACGATGAAGCGGCTTGCATATAATGGCGGGTACCTACGTGAGCTGCTAGCAATGATTTGTGGCTAGAGTTCAATTTTGACATTTTAGTCAATAGCTGTGAAATACGATATATTATGACCCATAACCAAATTGGAGATTAAATCTGAATTATTGTTTTAATGTAAGGTGTTTTTATTAGCTGCATAAAAAATTTCAATGGTTGTTGTCTATGGTTTGACTTTTGAAAACGTAAAATTGTGTTGGTATTTTTGTTCAGTAACGCCATCTATCATCAGAACAACGCTTTCATATTTCCAAAAATCACTTCAAATAAACATCAGTTTGTTCGCGGAATTCGTATGAAGAATTGAGCTTAGTTATGAAGCTCATTTCTGGTTGAATGGTTTGTGTCATAAGCGAAAATTGAAATCTATGGATTTAAGAAAATTCTTAAGTCTTGACTGGTTCGTCATAACATCCATTGAAACTGTTGCTGTTTTTCTGCTTAAAACACTGGTTGCATCATCATTTCTTAAAGAAGGTAGGTAGATACCATAAACTCATTAGACCCATACGATATGTTGAAAAATATAAACATAAAAAGATAATATTACAACGGATTTATATTGACAAAATTAGCGACCCAAGAGCCAATTCATCGCATTCGGAAATTAAATCAGGTCTTTGATTTTTATCTTCAAAAGTTCAAAATCTTTAAGGAATACCCTTTACACAGAAGAAAAAAGTTGTCATATTAACAATCGTCGATAGTCAACTTGAAATTTGGCCAAATTGTCGTATTTACTACCAAAATAGTCAATATGACAACCTTATTTTAAAAGGAATACCCTTATTCCTTATTTTAAGGAATACCCTTTACACAGAAGAAAAAAGTTGTGATATTAACAATCGTCGATAGTCAACTTGAAATTTGGCCAAATCGTCGTATTTACTACCAAAATAGTCAATATGACAACCTTATTTTAAAAAATTGACTACTTGATAGTCAATAGAACAATTTTCGATTGTCAATTTTGGTTAGTCAATATGACAACTGCGGTAGTCAATAGAACAACTTCGGTAGTCAATATGACAATTTGGTTGTCATATTGACTACCAAAATTGAATATCGAGGATTGTTAACATGGGTAGTCAAATTAGATTTCGATTTTCAACAAAAATTGTCATATTGACTACCGCAGTTGTCATTTTGACTACCATAGTTGTCATATTGACTACCGCAGTTTCAATTTCTTTCAACCAAAGTTGTCATATTGACTACCGCAGTTGTCATAATAGTCAATATGACAACCTTACTTACTTACTTCAGGTGGCGCTACAGTCCTGTGTGAACTAGGGCCTCACCCAACAAACTTCTCCATCTAGCTCGGTCCCTAGCTAGATGTCTCCAGTTTCGCGCTCCGAGTTGGGTGAGGTCACCTTCCACTTGTGCGCGCCACCTGATTCGCGGTCTTCCTCTACTGCGCTGTCCTGTGGGTGTGGATTCGAAGACTTTCCGGGCCGGAGCATTGGTTTCCATGCGCTCTACGTGACCTACCTCAAGGTTACGTCTGTCGATGGTGACGTTTTGACCAAGACGTCGGTGTTGTAGGTCCTTTCTTGATGACAGCATGTACTTTGTTTTGCCCTCATTAACCGTTAAACCCATTTTTGCCGCCTCTGCCTCAATACTCACAAAAGCCCCATTGACATCACGCTGAGTTCTTCCGATTATGTCAATGTCATCAGCATATGCTAGTAATTGGACAGACTTTTGAAAGATAGTGCCTCTGGTGTTGACGTGTGAGCTTTGCACTATTCTTTCAAGTACGATGTTAAAAAAATCACATGACAGCGCATCACCTTGTCTAAAACCTTTTTTGACATCGAAAGGTTCAGTTAAGTTGTTTCCAACCTTTATGGAGCAGCGTGAATTCTCCATGGTCATCCTGCACAAACGGACGAGTTTGGCAGGGATGCCAAAACTAGACATGGCTCTATACAGTTCGTCCCTGTAGATACTGTCATATGCGGCCTTGAAATCGATGAAAACATGGTGGGTGTCGATTTGGTGTTCTTGGGTTTTTTCCAGGATCTGCCGTAATGTGAATATTTGATCGACTGTGGACTTTCCTGGTCTAAAACCACACTGATAAGGACCTATCAGGTTGTTGACGATGGGCTTTAGACGTTCACATATTACGGCAGAGAAGATTTTATAAGCGATGTTAAGTAGACTGATTCCTCTATAATTGGTGCAGTTTAGAGGGTCTCCTTTTTTCACTGCAATATGACAACCGGAGTTTCAAATTATTTCAACGAAAGTTGTCATATTGACTGCTACAGTTGTCATATTAACTACCAAATTGTAAAAAAAATTTGGATCCCAAAATTGACAACCGAAAATTTTTCTATTGACTATCGCCGTTATCGGCTGAAAATTGACTACCAAATAGTCATATTGACTTCCAAAATAGTCAATAACAGTCTAAAACTGGACAGGGCATGACATTTACAGAAGAAGTGAATCACAGTTTCTCTTTCATGTGGCCTCGGCAACTACGGCAGTGAGTATTGTGAGGGATACCCAGCTTTGTTGCATGCTCTCCTATCGGCCAATGTCCGATACATATTGTAGTGACCCTGGCTATATAATGCCTGGGTCTGCATGAATGTTCGATAAAACGTGTTTCCATTTTCGTTTGAGTTTCATTTGAGTGTTTAAAATGCTTCTCTGATTGCTAGTAATTCCAGGTAGCCGAAAAGAATAAGAGTCATATCGAAGTCTTTCGTAACCATGACATCCTCCCAATCATTTCTGTCGGAAAAGATGACATTAAAATCTTTACTGAGGTTCAAGTAGTATCCGCTGGAATCAGTTCGCTAGTGTTGCCATGCTCATAGGGCCTAGAAAACGAACAGTTTGATTCTTTAATCATTAGTGCCATGCACGATACTAAATAAGGGTGCCTATTGTTTCGTTTTTTTTTGTTTCGATAATTATTGTTTCGTTTTTGTTATAATTATTTACGTTCATTTCTAAAACGTTTCTTTTTTTGTAGGTACTTTTATTTTTCACAATTCATTTCGTTTCAATATTATTTCGAATTTCTTCTTTTGTTTTTTACTTCTTTCGCTTTTTCGTTACAGCTTTTATGTATTACTTAGCCCTGAATTATTTCGTCAACGGTTGTTTCGCATTTTGTCTCTATGTAAATGTATTTTTTTGGAATTCGATTTTTTTGTTATCGGTTAGTTAGTTTATAATTGATTGATTTACAGTCGTCGCGTGCGGTTCGCTTAAGAAAAATATTACCAATTAAATCTTAAATTATGGAATCTTATTCCATTTGCAGTACATTTAAATCAAAGAGAGGAGGTAAAAAACTTAATTTTGAGGGATTTTCCTATGATCTATTTAAAGAAAAAAATGAAAAATATAATTGGTACTGTGAACTTAAGAAGAATAAAAGTTATGTTTGTAAAGTGCGTATTGTAACATTTAAACAAGAAAAAAAACATGTCATAGAATCCATTTTCGGTGAACACAATCATGAACCAAATGCTTTTCGAAAGCCCGTAGCAGATGTGTTATCAAAAATTAAAGATTGTGCTAAAAGAAGCGCTATTAAAAGTAGTAAAATAATTCAAGATAATGTCGCGAGTTGTAGTTTATTTCGATTTCAATCATTTCGCCACTGTTTGTTAATTTTTGTTTTCATTTTTGTGCATGAAAAGAACCTAAAGGAGTTAAAATTCGCGCGAATTTTAACGCCCTTAGGTTCTTTTCATGCACAAAAATGAAAACAAAAATAAACAAACAGTGGCGAAATGATTGAAATCGAAGTAAAGGAAAACGAAACAATTGAAGGCGAAACAAACATAAGACGAACTAAATCCAAAGCGAAATGATCGAAAAAGAAAACAATAAAAACCGAAATGAAATTAAAACAAAATACTTAATAAATAAAACAAAAATTGTCGAAACAAAAAAAAACCAAACAATTGAAAAGAGAAACAGTGAAATGCGAAACAACAAAATGCGAAACGATTAAAACGAAACAATTAAAAAACGAGAGATAAAAGACGAAACGTACCATACCCATTAAATAATTAATGAAGTGTAGTTCTACTGTTAGGAGATACAAAAAAAATATTTAAGGCATTTGCTGGGCAGATCGAAAAACTCCTGTAGTCCCGACACTATAGCTATTCTTTGAACCTTCCTTAGTTTCTCGATGTTGTATGTCTTGTTAAGCGCAGGCCACACTACAATCGATCCATAAGACAAAATAGGAAGAACAACGGTTGTGTAAGTCCACAAATAATTTTTAATTGAAGGCCCCACTTTTTACCAAAAGTTTTTATACAAGCGTAAAAGGCAATGCAGTCCTTCTTAACCTATTGCGTTGTTCAAAGTATACTTTTCAGTTTAGTTTGGGATCTAGAATGACTCCTAGATATTTCGGGCTATAGGATAAAGACAAGATTTGACCGTTCAGTCGGGGTAGGGTGAAGGCAGGTATTTTAGTTTTGGTCGTAAAGAGCGTCAGTTTAGTTTTGCTCTGATTCACAACCTATTCCACTGCTCGTGGCCCAGCTGCTAACTTTCTTAGAAGCCATCTTCGTGATTGCGCTAACCACAATGACGAACTTTCGTGTCAAATCATCAGCATATGGTATCGTCTTTATTCCACAACTTTTTTACTTTATGAGGATTTTATTCATGACTAAAATCCATTAGAGCGGGCAAAGAACACCGCTCTGGGGTGTTCCTCTACTCATACATATGTTTGGAAGATATTGTGTTACCTTATACAAAACTTGAATCCTTCTATCACTTAAATAAAAATTATCAATTAATTAATTACATTAAGGACATTATTGAAAGCACTTTCTTGGCCTTCAGTTTTGTCGAGATCATGTCTGACAATCCGGGACCACCGCCCATCACAAAAGATGGCGGTTGGCATCAGGGACACATCAAGTTGATGGTCTGTGATGATCAGAGGTCGTGCGACCTACTGACGCTGGCGGTCAGCCGACTTGGAGAGGTCTGGCCTGGTGCTAAGCTGGAGGTTGTAGCAAAGGAGGATATTCCTTGCAGACCAAGAGCTCGCATCACGGTTCCGGCCATATTCAAGGAAGCAGACCACGTATTGAAGGTAATCCGGCTCTCCAATCCAACCCTTCCTACTCACAACTGGAAGGTTGCGAAATTGGAGGATCCAAAGGGACCCTACAAGGGTGCAATTGTAATCATCAATGCAGAGTCCCTTTCTCCTCTGGCGCAATCAAAAGGTGTGATTAGGTTTGGGTTCGATGAAATTACGCTTAGGGGTCTATAAAAAAGATGGGGTCGAGGCGCAAACCCTTCCCCCTCCCTTACCCACACAAGCGGAAACTGCTGCTGAGGAACCTGGTGCATCGGTCACACTTCCTTCATTGGAGGACGATGCATCTCAGGTATCCCCAGTAACATAGGAAGCTTCTAACATCGACCAAGGTTTTTCCGCAATGGAGGCCGAGGTCTACGACAGCGGAGATGAGGACATTCTTTTAGAATCGTCCTCTGATATGGATGACTCCGACATTACTGTGTTGGAGGCTGATCGGGAGTGCAGTAGCAAAAATGCTGCGGTTACTCCAGATTAACCTCCAACACTCCATAAAGGCTTCGGCCTCCCTTCTTCTTCGCCTATCCAGCAGCGATGAAGATATTGTCCTGATTCAAGAACCCTGGATTGTTAAATCCATTGTTCGAGGAATCAAGACTCCCAGATACTGCGTGCTGTATGCATCAGGTGAGGATGAAACCAGATCTTGCATATTATTAAAACGCAGCCTAAATGTATATTTACTCCCTAATTTCAGCGATCGAGATATCACCGCCGCAAGTCTGGAAACAGCCAGAGGAACGTTCTGGCTGGCGTCGGCGTATCTTGGCCACGACCATCTTGGCCCTCTCCCGGGTGACACTCTGGAGAGATTGATAACTGAAGCACAAAGGCTCAACATCGGCCTCATCATCGGTAGTGACGCTAACGCCCACCATACAGTATGGGTTAGCACGGATATATACGACAGAGGTAAGTCTCTTTTCGACTATATTCTTAACACTAACCTACTCGTAAGTAACGTTGGTAATGAGCCAACCTTTATTACTAAAAATCGACAAGAAGTTTTAGATATAACTCTTGTCTCCGACTTCATTAATAATAATATTTTGAACTGGAAGGTATCTAAAGATCACTCCTTTTCTGATCATAGATACATCCAGTTTGACTTTATAAATTAACCACCTTGCCAACCGATCTTTCGAAATCTGAAAAGAACAAATTGGCCAAAATACAAGAGAACGTTAAATAGTTTAGTAAAACCTGAACTTTTTTAATACTCCCTCCAACATTGAAGATCTTGACGACAAAGTCAATAATCTAACATTAGCCCTAAACAAAGCTCTAGATACTGCATGCCCTCTTATACAAGTAAGAGGTAAAAAGAAGCCACACTGGTGGAACTCTTTAACAAAACCGAGGTGTTGTCGGCTGGATTCCTTGATTGGAGGTCCGGGCTTACCACTTCGAGGGTATAAATAAACCCCTTTGTCCCCTAGTCCAATCTCAGAATCCGACCTCTCCTCCCTATACCACCGTTACAACCCCATGTCTACAGGAAACGTGAGGCTGATCCGGGCAGCAAGGAGGAGAGGGTGTTCAGGCTACGGCAGCGTGGCATGCTTGCATACGCACAAACTAGCTCGTCGGCGGGGGGGGTTCTTGCTACCGCAGCACTGAACTGTCGTTACGACTTCATGCCGGAGAAAGATTAAAAAAAATCGTTGGTTCATTATAAAATAATGAGACCCGAATCCGTCCGTTAAAAGGGTGTAATTCCTATAGGGGGAGAGAGAGACCATGATGTTGTTGGCCCTCCAGAGGATCTAACCCACCCAATGTATCCACAGATACCACCATGGTTACTGCTTCCTCCCATTTTATGCAGTAACCCCAGACCTAAGTTATACCAGCTTCAGCTTACCACTTCATCCCATCCTCGACCCTACCTCAGTTGCGCGTCACCTTCCACCTCAAGTCTTATGTTTAAGACTCCATCTTAAATCAACCCAATGCTAAAATTAATGAAATATATCGAAATATCTTCCCTCCTATAAAAACGCTCATCAGTCATTCAGAAAGTAAATCCACAGGTTACAATCCATAAAAGAAAATCCCAATATCATTTCGATTGTAATAAGAAATACAATTCCTAGTTTTATTGAAGTTGGCCAAATAAATACAAATATAATAATGATATGTATTACCTAAAGAAAGAAATTATGAAATTCAGTATAAAATTTCAAATATTTATTATTTTTTTTGTTTTTGTAGTGTAGTTTCTATTTAAAACTTACTTTATTTTTATTTAACAATTTTTTTTTCTTTAATTAATCTTTATTTGTACAGTATTTTTTTGTTCAGTGTAGCGTAGTTATCTATTTAAATTTATTTATGGTTGTACGAACAATTACAAATTCTTAACTTTATTTAAGTTATATTTTCTTTTCTTTGACTAATTTTAATTTGTAAGTTATTATTTTTTTTTTCAGTGTAGTATAGTTGTCAATTTCAATTTATTTGTTGTTGTATGAACAATTACAAAATCTTAACTTTATTTTAGTTATATTTTGTTATCTTTAATTAATTTTAATTTGTATAGTTTTTTTTTTTTAGTGTAGTTTCGTTTATCATTTAATATATTTGCGGTAAGAAAATTATAGGTCTATTTGTATGTAACAAAACAAATCAAAAAAATAAAAATGGTTTAAGGGTAAGTATTGGGTTTGAGAAAAAAAAATATATATAAACTTACTTTGCCATCCGAATGTCATTCTGCCAAGGAGGTGCACCACTTTGGAGTCCATAACCTATCGATGACTAGCTGTAATTTTATTAAAGTATGTTGTTTTGGTTTGTTTTGTTTCGATTTGTAATTTTAAATATTTTCTTCGTTTTTTCTTATCAAAATCTTTTTTCTATCTAAAATTATTTTACTTCTAATTTAAATAAAATTAATAATATATTATTGATTACACTTGGCCACTTTATCTATATTCATATAATTAGTTTTATTTTATTTTATTCTTATAAAACTAAGACACTAACGTCACACTAGGCACAAGAGGTAGGAAGGAAGGGGGGATTAAACACCAAGTTGAAGAAGGTAGGTATTTATGTAGGTATACGGTAAGAACACTATGGACACAATTATTTTTCACAAGGTAAGTATTTTGGTTTTAAGGGTGCTGCTCCGTTGTAGGGTGCTGCTCTGGTAAGTATTTTTCTGTTGTATTCTAATGTTACGTATTTCAGGACTTCAGGTGAGTAACTTCGGATAGAGTGATGGTTCGATAGTAGGTAAGTATAAAGTAGGTTGGTTCTTTTAATTTTAATATGATTCGTTTTATTTTTTTTTTCTAGGTAATTTTCCGTGGTAAGTTTTTATTACTTTTTATAAGTTTTTTTATTTTTTCCAGGTTTAAAAATGGTTTTCTTTTTTTTTTTTGTTTGTAGGTTAAGGCAATAAGGTAAGTAAAGTAATTAGGGTTCACATATCATTTTTTTTGTGTCAGGCTTTTTTTTTTTTTTTCTCAAATTTTTTCTCTTTTTCGTCTAGCAGGGGGGGATGGGTTTAGGAAATGCACATTTATAGATGGGTAATATTACAACACCACTATAATTTGTTCTATATTTTTTTTTGTTTCTTTAATTTATTGAACTTATAGTTATATTGAAATTTTATACTGACACTTTCATGAAGTTATATATAATTACTAGCTGACCCGACAAACTTTGCTTCGTCATATAAATAATTTCTAGAGAATATTTTGCTAGAAACAAATAACTTATTGTAAGTGTGTAAGGATGTGGTATATAAGTGGGAGAGGTATAGAGCACTGTAAACGGTGACAAAATATTAAAATAACAAATCACCAAACAAATTTGGTTACTTTGTTAAAATTAATTCTTTAAAATTATATACTAATCGCTAATTATGACAATACTTCAAAAAAAAACAATATCAATCCCTTAATGCAAAAGAGTGTATCTACAATATTTTTTGTGATCCCATCTTTCGCCAATACAAACAAACTGGATGGTTTGCGCACTCGAGAGCATGCCACGTATAATTGTCCGTGTGAAATACATGAAGTGCTCAAATCTAAGCCGCTCACAGACATCGTTTGGCCTTCAGACTTATTGATAGTCATTGCAAATGCCAATCTAATTGGAAATTGAAGGCGTTTGAATTGAATTGGCACATCTGTGGGTATAATAAGGATTCGCCGTAAAAATATATTTTCATCTCAGAATTTTCCATTTAGAAATATGATTTCGATAACATTTTTCATCAATTTTTAATTACTAATCGCGTGCCGTTGCACAACCGTGGTGGGTTCAAATTACGAAACAAAATTACCGGAGGTCCAATTGTAAATTATGCGGTGGCATACCTTGTTAACCTAATGAGTTCAAAAACTCAGTTGGATAACTTACAGCTTCGGTAGCATCAAAAACTGTATCAATAGATTTGTATAACACCAAGTCTCCTGGTAACAAATGTTGTATCTTGAGATTTAATTTGTTGACATCCACATTTTTTGCTGGTAAAATTGCTCTTTCTGCCAGCCACTCGTGATTTGTATATTGTCTGTGCACATCGGGAAATATCTGGTCAATGAGAGAATCTTGTGAACCAATAAACGTGCAGAAATCGACCGGTAATTTTATGCATCCAGTTTCATCTGAAGTGACTTTTCCGTGTCCTATATCTAACAGTTGTTTCAGCGGATGGATCTTGAAGCATTTGAACACGCACATTTACTTTCAGTTGTACTCTTTCAACATTACGCCGCAGTGGCGATGATTTTAAGCACTCGTTGATCTCATCAGAGTACGTGGAACGCGGATTAACGGGAAGTGTTTGTCTGAAATCACCTGAAAGGAGTAATCGAGTGCCGGCAAATAGTGTGTCGCTGTTTTTTATATCTTTTTTAATGTCCTCTTCAACGCCTCAAGCGAATGTTTGTGTGCCGTAGTGCATTCATCTACCTCCATCCAATAAATTTGCCGCAACAGCCAATGCGATACCATTATTTGATCGTATTTTAGCAAGAATTAGCGAAATAAGGAATGTTTTGCCAGTTCCACCTGGTGCATCCACCTTGTCCTGCGGAAACTGCGAGCATGATGTGGTCAAAAATGGTTCTTTGTTCATCATTTATTAGTGGGACATTGCGAGCAACAATCGCTGCCATTTCTACAGTTTTGTATTGTAGTTCACGATTCAATTCAGTGTCTATTAAATCAGATGCATTTCGGTGAATGCATACCGAATTGACTGAGTGGTAAGTTGGCACTGATAATGCAAAGATCCTCAATAGCAATCAATGCTTCATTGTACATAGCGTCACTGAATACTATCGTAAGATCGTTGCACCGTATACGATGTTGATGCAATTAAACCATAACACTTAGGAAAATAAAAAATAGATAAAAACCTATTCTCAGACCTATCGAATGTATATGCAAAATTTCATTGAAATGGGTTAAGCCGTTTCGGAGGAATATGGCCACTGACACTGTGACAGGAATATTTTATATATATAGATTTGAAAGGGGTAATTATATTTATTTTATAACCCCGGTTTCAATTTTATTTATTTTGAGGCTTAAATGTCTTAGATCTTTTCCTTCTTTTCCTTCTTTTTTTTTTTTTTTTTATTTTAGGGCTTTATTACACTATAAAATTTTTCCGTGCATCTATAACCGTCGCGATGACTTTTTTTTGATTCTTTAATTTTTTTTTTTTTTGTCTTTTGTTCTATTGTCTATCGTCAAACGCTTTCGCTCTGGAGATTTAAAGTCTTCCGCCCGCGCTGCTTCGAGAAAAAATTCCGACTGATTTGGCTAGAAACAGTAGTTATCATACCCAAATCGAACTTTGTTAGACTCCGCCTTTTTTCTAGCAGTTTTAGCGTTTAGCGGTCCTTGCTAGAGAAGAGGTTACTGACAGAAGGTTAAACTGTTAAACTGTCAGGCGATATGTTTAAAACCTAGAGGTACTCCATGTGGAGTCGATGTACAAAAACCCCAAAAGAAAACTGTTACTATCGTTGACACTGAAATCAATTATATCAAGATTTATTTTATTATTGGTATCATCTATCATAATAGTCTGGGCTATAATGTTGACATATTGGGTTATACATATTTCCTGGAGTATTATGAAGATTTGGTATTATTATTATTATTATTATTATTATTATTATTATTATTATTATTATTATTATTATTATTATTATTATTATTATTATTATTATTATTATTATAATTATTATTATTATTATTATTATTATTATTATTATTATTATTATTATTATTATTATTATTATTATTATTATTATTATTATTATTATTATTATTATTTGAATTCTATGAGCCGTTTCCCACAACTCAGGGCTGGATCCACTTCGAAAAGAATGCAGAAAACTCTTTAACAGAGCGAAAGCTTGTAGAGACATGTCAGACTGGGATTCATATAAAGAATCACTGAAGATTTATAAAAAAGAACTGAGGAAAACCAAACGATCGTCTTGGAGAAACTTCTGTAGCAACGTGGAAGATTGCTCCTTAGCATCCAGGCTGCGCAAAATCCTCTCCAAAAATCCAATCATGCCAAGCTGCTTGAAAAACGCTTCTGGCCTCTGGACCAATTCAAGCGAAGAATCGCTCAACTTGCTACTAGACGTTCACTTTCCTGGTAGCTCTAATATTATTAATAACATTGCACTTCCCTAGTCACTAGGGAAAAACTCAAATGGGCTATTAACAGCTTTAAACCATATAAATCTGCTGGTCCGGATGGTGTAATTCCAGCCGAACTGCAAGAAAATGCAAGTTTTCTAATACCCATCCTAGAAAACATCTTCAAGGGTTGCCTTAATTTGGCATACATCCCGATGTCTTGGAGACAAGTTAAAGTTGTTTTTATTCCAAAAGCTGTAAAATCCAGTCACGTAAACCCTAAAGACCTAAGACCTATAAGCTTATCATCATTCCTTCTCAAAACTTTTGAGCGTTTGATCGATATTCACTTAAGGGCAAGTATTGATAAGTCCCTCCTTTCAAAGGCTCAATATGCTTACAACAAAGGGAAATCAGTTGAAACGGCTCTACACAGTATAGTACGTACAATCGAATTTTCCCTCCATCATAAAGAGTACACATTAGTTGCCTTCTTAGACATAGAAGGTGCATTTAACAATGTCGACACATCTGCAATTGCACGTGTATTGACATCTCTGAAGGTAGATAAGTCGATCAGTGAATTGATTAATCAGATGCTGATAAGCAGGATTATCAATTCAAAATTGGTCGATTTTACTACACAAAGGGGTGTCAGCAGAGGTACGCCACAAGGTGGTGTCCTATGCCCTCTCCTCTGGAACTTGGTAATAAATGAATTACTAATTACTCTAGAAAGAGAGGGATAAAGAGTGTTTGCCTATGCGGACGATGTTGCTATTGCAGTAACGGGAAAACATCCCAATATACTAAAAGAACTCTTACAAAACGCTTTAAATAAGCTCACCAGATGGGCAAATCGGTGTGGACTAGGCGATAACCCACAAAAAACCGACCTTGTCCTCTTCACAAGGAAATACAAAGTCCCACACATTGACCCTCCCCTCATAAACGGTGTACCACTTAAATTTTCTGAACAAGCAAAATACTTGGGTCTCATTTTAGATAAGAAATTAAGTTGGAAACCTAATATTCAAGAGAGAATAAACAAGGCCACAGTAGCTCTGTTCTCCTGTAAAAAGGCCATTGGTAATAAATGGGGCCTACAGCCCCGCATTACACACTGGCTATATATCTCGGTCATAAGACCGATCCTTACTTATGGAGTAGCGGTATGGTGGACGGCGCTAGATACAGCAACAAATCGCGATAAACTCAGCAAAGTCCAACGAACAGCCTGCCTGTGTATGGGAGGAGCTCTTCGCTCCACCCCCTCCGCCTCACTAGATGTTCTGTTCCATCTAATACCGCTGGACATTCTCAGCAAGCAAACAGCCGCTAACACTGCCATACGGCTTCAAGCCTCCTCTCTGTGGATCAATAATGGAATTGGCCACACCACTATATTGAACTCGTTCAGAACTATAAACAGTAATATTGACTACACCATACCCCATTTTCAGTTTAATAACTATAGCTTCAAAGTGACTATACCTCCCAGGTCTTCTTGGGAGAATACATCATTTTTGAACGATGATCCTATAAACTTTTATACAGACGGATCAAAAACAGAGGATGGGGTTGATGGAGGCGTATACTCAGATAGACTAAACTTAAGTCTCTCCTTTCGTCTACCCGATCATTGTAGCGTGTTCCAAGCTGAAATCCTGGCTATAAAAGAAGTCCTATCCTGGCTTAGAGAAAACGTTATATCAACTAATGATATACGCATCTTCTCGGATAGCCAAGCTGCATTAAAGTCCCTAGACTCTGTCTCCACAAACTCATTAACAGCCCTAAATTGTCGATCATCTCTTACGGAGATGGCTACATAGTTCAACATTCACTTTCTTTGGGTGCCGGGCCATAGAGACATTCCAGGAAATTGCAAAGCTGACGAACTTGCAAAAAGCGGAACAACTTTACCTCTGCTGGCTCATAATGCTAACATAGGTATTCCTCTAGCTACATGTAAACTTATGCTAAAGCAAGATACCATAGAGAAAACAAACCTCAGATGGAATAACACCACCACCTGTGTCGCAACAAAACTAATTTGGCCTATTCTTAGCGCCAGGCGCTCAAAACAATTAATCTCTCTGAGTAGATTGCACATTAGCTACGTTATAGGTGTCCTGACTGGGCACTGCTTAATAGGAAGGCATGCTATTCGACTTGGAGCCCCTGCAAATGATTTTTGTAGGAGTTGCATATGGACGAAGAAGAAGAGGAGACAATCTCTCATCTTCTGTGCACATGCCCTGCCTTATCACACAGACGTAGAATCCACCTTGGAGACTACTACTTTAACGATACCAGCGATCTAAAAAATTCAGATATTACTATATCTCCTACGCTTTATTCGAAGCTCCAATTGGTTCAACGAGTTAAGCTGATTAACTGATCCATGTGGTATCACAATGGACCATACTTTGGTCTAAGTGTGTTGGATGTCCCAAATAACAGCCACTTTAACCTAACCTAACCTAAGTCTAGAAAGGTAGCAAAAGTAAATTGTTTAGGAAATGTCTTCTCAATGGTACGCATTACCTTATGCAGGGCCACATCAGCAGATTTGCGTTTTAGATATAACATAATAAGGCTTAGATTTTTCTATTAGACATTCTTTCACAATGTCCCTGATATGGGTATCGTTCCAGTGTTTTAAGCGCAAAATAGGTCAAGCTAACTGGCCGAAAATCCTTTGCGTATTCATGGCCAAACCTGGGGTTCTTAGCGTTTCGGGGTTGCAATTCTGGCAGCCTAGAAAATGTGTTGCCATAAATACATCCAAGGACTCATGCTGGAGAGATATCCACAATCCATTAGGTTTCTTCAAAAAAGATTAATTACAATGTTTCTTCTTAAAGAAAGCCATTATGATATTTTTCTTTCCGAAAATTAATCTGCTAAACATCGACTACATTTAATTCGAACAAGACGAAAAACTTTTTACACCCCGCGCTTAACCATTAATTAATAGCAAAATCAATTTGTTGACATCCTTATTTCCAGATGTGATTAACACACCCCCTATCGTTGGTGTAATTAAAATCCTTTTGATTAATTTGCATGAAGCTATCTTTTATCATTGGTTGATGCCAACAAACCAGTAACTCTTGAAAAATTGGAAGCCAATATTAATGCCACTACTGATGCCATGACGCAGATTTGGGCAATGTAACTGTCGAATTAATTTTTGTTTAAAAGAGGTGGCAACAAATTTAGAAAAATTGCCACAAAATTACATTTATTTTTCTATTTCTAAGTTAAGGGACATGTACCGTACCTGTTGCGCATGAAGAAGTATTTCAGAATCCTTAAAATATTTTTCTTTTCTAACAAGCTCGTTTATCTTTATTTGGCAAAAGGTCAATTTTATATCGGTATTTAATTAAATCGATGTTTCGTAAATATTTCATTAGATATAATTCTTTTATGTTTCTATATCTACTCGTATATCTATAGATAAGGTATTTCAACAAAATACCAAAACATTTTTCAAAAGGGTATTTTTTTTCTAATTTATCCTTGAATGGTAGTTGACAATATATTGTTTGTATACCGCAAGCTAACTCGTACATGATTGGCTTGTTTTTTATAGACAGTGTTTGATGTCTGTTAGGCTAGAAACGATTTTTTCTCAGAAATACCACGAATGCACGATGACAACGCGTTGTTTAATGCTTTAATCAAGCAATCAAAAAGAAAAGCCCGAAGAAAAAAACACAATAATTGATTTTGATTTCAATTGAAATTAATTGAAAGGTTTTGGATAGCCTTTATTCTATTGAATAAACGATGGCGTCGCACGGCACGGGCGGGCGGTGAGATCCATCAAACAACGAAAAGTTGAACTTTTGTGGGGAAAACATCGAATACAAAGGGAACATACAATACAACAAACATTCTGTTTTGAAATACAAAAACCACCAAACGACACATGACAATGAGAAGGATTTTATCTACTAGCTTCTAAAAGCTGTCAGACTGAAGAACTTTTAGCAAATGTGTCGTGAAAGAAAATTGAAAAAAATTTGTTGATTTAATCATCTGAAAAAAAATAACGCAATTAATGTTAAGACCGAATACGAGAAGAATCAAATGTTTTTAAGCTTAGTTTTTGTTTACAAAATTTTTATCGAATTCAAGTTAAAATTTGTCTATTTTGATTTTTGTTTTTGAAACCTGTCAAATTTAATTATCTTTGAAGTTTTATATTCTGTTTAATGTTTACCATTTAAGAAAATAGTTGGCTTTACAATCGAAAAATACCTTAAACGAATTAACTAAAACCTACTGCAAAAAAGCTAATTCAAAAGTATTAAATTGATAAAATTGTGAAGAAATTTGATAAAAAAAATGGAAGCGTAACTATTATCGTATTGCCATATTTAAGCCAATAATCTCGTTTTGTTTGAACCAAAAAATCGATTTTTTAGATAAAAATTAAAGCTACATATTTCTTGAATATTCATTGTTTTTTAATTATTCTTAAATAATTTTAAAAAAAGAGGCTGGGATGCGGCCCACACTGATAACTTCCCATCCCGTCTATCGATTTGTCTTGCTTAAAAGTTTGTCTAAATGTATCAATTCTTGCCAAATTTGCGTTCTATTTTTTGTAGATTTTATTTTTTTTATGAAAAAACGGACTGTTGGATTTTTATAAAAAAATTACTTAATATAAAAAACAATATTTTCTGTGAAATAAAATAAGTTTGAAGCCAATATTTTTAATTTTTGAAAAGCTATTTGAGCCGAAAATCAATTTTTACCAACTTTTATTAATTTTTTTGTTTAGGTTTTTATTTTTTTGTATAAAAACTATCAGTTCGATTTTTCTCAAAATTGTTCCTAATGTTGAAAACAATATTTCTTATAAGTTAAAATTAGTTAAAAGCCATAATCTCAAATTTTTGAAAAGATATTTAAGTCGAAAATCAATTTTTACCAACTTTTGTTAAATTTTTTTTTCGGTTTTTAATTTTTTGTAAAAAAACTGTTGATTCGATTTTTTTCAAAATCTTACTGAATGTTAAAAACAACATTTTTTGAAAGATAAAAGTAGTTTAAAGCCAATATATAAAGTCTTGAAAAGATATTTGAGTCAAAACTCAATTTTTACCAACTTTTTTTTATTTTTTTTTAGGTTATTATTTTTTGATTTTTCTCAAAATTTTATCAGATATCAAAAACATTATTCTTCATTGCACAAAATTGTTTTGGAAATGAAATCATATTTAAGTCGTAAAATTTTCGAAGTGACAAATTTTTTTTTCAGTTTTTTTGATTTATAAAAAAAACCGTTAATTGAATTTTTTTCCAAAAATATAATTGTTTTGTATCACGTTACAATATATAATATAAAATTTAATTCAAGTCTCTAGCGTCATTGGTTCATGAGATATTTAGGGTTAACCAAAATTTTCACCTTTTTTTTAAACTGCTATGGTAAAAAACCACCCACGCAATTTTCTTGAGAGCCCTTTCTGCATCTTTCTGCCTTATTATCTGTATAACAAAATTTATTTGAAGTCGATATCTCTTCTAGTTCTTGAGCTATGGACGACGAAAAAAACGTCGCGAACGTACGGACGTACGGACGTACGTACACACGCACGCACAGACATCTTTCTAAAAATCTTTTATTTCGACTCTAGGGACCTTGAAACGTCGAGAAATGTCAAAATTTTCAATTTGTCAAATCGGACCCATTACAATAACTTCCTATGGGAAGTTAATAAAAAGCAGTTTAAAATTGAGGAAGGAATTACGTATGGCCAAGGAATAAGCGACTTCCTGATGTATAATTCATCATATTCACCAAGAAACTAACGTGCAGTGTTTTCAGAAATATTAATTATGAAATTTTGTTTCGAATTTTAGAAAAAAAAGTTTTGTGCTGTACACCGTATTTCATTTATCAATTTTGAAGTGCAACTAATGATGAACTCGCGTTCAAAAACTAAGACATTTCGGTCAAAATCGATACATGCAATTTTGTTTGGATCCACCATATTGGATCCCACATTTATAACCTCAAAAAATGTACCTCAGATTCGTACTCAGTGACCCTCAAAACCTATATAATCAAATACTGGTCGTGAAAACTGATCGAAAAAAAGTTATTTTTACACAGGCTTTCTAAATCTTTAAAACGCTTTTATCTCTGAGCCGTGTTTTCTGAAATAACTTCCTAAAGCTTATTCTATCGATCCCATTATCATTATAAAAAGTATTCATGAGTACACGTGCGTTGGACTGTTATGCCAAAAGTCTTGGGTTCAAACCCTGCTTGTGCCATCTAAGGTTTTTTTCACTGGTACTTGGTCTTGCAAATTGACAAATTCTTTAAAAGTAATTCTTGTCATGCAACGTACTTTCTCTAATTAGCAGTTCGGATTCGGCTAAGGACTGCAGTTCCCCTCCATCCCTGACAACATTGCTCGCACACAGGAATAGTTGAGAGTTGTAAGTCACTAGGTCCTAGTTATCTGCGCGCTGTTGCGTTATTTATTGACTTCCCATAGGAAGTTATTGTAATGGGTCCGATTTGTCACTTTGAAAATTTTGACATTTCTCGACGTTTTAAGGTCCCTAGAGTTGAAATAAAAGATTTTTAGAAAGATGTCTGTGCGTGCGTTCGCGACGTTTTTTTCGTCGTCCATAGCTCAAGAACCAAAAGAGATATCGACTTCAAATAAATTTTGTTATACAGATAATAAGGCAGAAAGATGCAGAAAGGGCTGTCAAGAAAATTGCGTGGGTGGTTTTTTTACCATAGCAGTTTAAAAAAAAGGTGAAAATTTTGGTTAACCCTAAATATCTCATGAACCAATGACGCTAGAGACTTGAATTAAATTTTATATTATATATTGTAACGTGATACAAAACAATTATATTTTTGGAAAAAAATTCAATTAACGGTTTTTTTTATAAATCAAAAAAACTGAAAAAAAAAATTTGTCACTTCCAAAATTTTACGACTAAAATATGATTTCATTTCCAAAACAATTTTGTGCAATGAAGAATAATGTTTTTGACATCTGATAAAATTTTGAGAAAAATCGAATTGACAAACAAAAATTTATGAAAGTTGGTAAAAATTGTTTTTCGACGTAAATATCTTTTCAAAAATTTGAGACATTGGCTTCAAACTAATTTTATCTTATAAGAAATATTGTTTTCAACATTCTATAAAATTTTAAGAAAAATAAATAAAAAAAATACTAAAACTTAGTAAAAATGTACGTGCGACTCAAATAGCTTTTCAAAAATTACAAATATTGATTTCAAACTTATTTTATTTCACAGAAAATATTGTTTTCGATATTCAGTAATTTTTTTATAAAACTCCAACAGTCCGTTTTTTTCATAAAAAAATAAAATCTACAAAAATAGTACGCAAATTTGGTAAAAATTGATATAATATAGACAAACTTTTAAGCAAGACAAATCGACGGATGTTGACCTTCTGTCCCAAGCAAATAATTAATGAACTGCAATATTATGTGTAAGCAAAATCGAGACTTTTAAAGGAAATGGTATTAAATTTTGAAGGTTTCCTCTTGCATATTGTCAATCAGAACTTCCTTATCAACATTATTAGTTCATCCATATTAATAGTCAAAAACAAACTCTTAAATCAGCTGAATTCCTGACTTTTGATCCAAATTCTTTATGAATATAATTTATCTTCACACGCCCCCAATTCACATTTTCAATTCAAAACAAAAAAATAAGAAATATCATTTCCACTTCTCACTTCATTTGCGATAACATCACAGAAGACAGAACCTACATAAATCATTTTGTTCCACTTCAAATATACGGGAAACGAGTTAGTAGATACATATAGAAATGTATGGTACGCACATTGAAATTCCCTGATTAAATTTTTTTTAAACTTTTTGAAAAAGGGCCCTTATCACTTTTGTGACGTCTGATGTCAACCAATCTCGACTGGCAATATAAAGCTGAATTTAACCATCCCAAAAAACATATGAAATTGAAATGGGTGAAATTGTATGTCTAAACAATAAAAATATGAAATAGTTATTTGACTTTTATTAACAACATGTCTCTCTGAGTTATATATTTATGTATATTTAAAAGAATTTTGTTGAAAGATGAAATATATATGTACCTAAACAAGATTCCAAGATTTAACCAACTCGATACTTGTGGTTATTTTATTGGCCATTTATGTGTACACTGTACCTACATATAATACCTTAGCTACCTTCCTTTGGAAAGTTTTAAGTAGGTAGGTGTATTTTTAATCATATAGCCCCAGGAGCAAAGGACCAAAACATTATATCTTCAAAAGGAATTTTTCAAGAGAAAAAAAAAGAAGAAAATCTCAGTTAACTGTTTCTACTTAAATTTAAGGAGAAAAGTTTCTTTTTTGTCTGTGTTATTGCTTTTGCCATTCACCTTCATAAAACACTAAATCATTTTCTGAACTTGTAGCCTTACCCAAAAGGTACCACTATACCTTTAGCTCTTCACGAAATAAAAACAAAAATAAAAAGGAAAGTCTCCTTAATCTGATTCTGATCTGGGTAGTCATTTTAATAGCACATATAATATGTTGTGTGAAAATAATCATAAAACAAGAGTGCCTTGGTGAATTCCTGAGTTCTGACATCGAAGAAAAACTGTTCAGCAATTCAATTACTTTCTGTGAGTTCATGCGATTTGGGGAAAGGACACACCAAATAAATTTCACAGTGCAAAAAAGTTACTTTTATAAAACATTTATGTGTTTCCATTTTCATAGGTAATATTGTATGTAGGATTTTATAAGCATAGATACAGTGGGGTTGGAAAATTTTACTAAAACATTGAAAAAATGGGCATAACTTAAGTTTTACTAGAATACCAAATTTTAAATTTAAAACAAATACAATTAGAAAAAAGAGGCTGGGATGCGACCCACACTGATAACTTCCCATCCCGTCTATCGATTTGTCTTGCTTAAAAGTTTGTCTAAATGTATCAATTCTTACCAAATTTGCGTTCTATTTTTTGTAGATTTTATTTTTTTTATGAAAAAACGGACTGTTGGATTTTTATAAAAAAATTATTGAATATAAAAAACAATATTTTCTGTGAAATAAAATAAGTTTGAAGCTAATATTTTTAATTTTTGAAAAGCTATTTGAGCCGAAAATCAATTTTTACCAACTTTTATTAATTTTTTTGTTTAGGTTTTTATTTTTTGAAAAAAAAACTGTCAATTCGATTTTTCTCAAAATTTTTCCTAATGTTGAAAACAATACTTCTTATAAGTTAAAATTAGTTAGAAGCCATAATCTCAAATTTTTGAAAAGATATTTAAGTCGAAAATCAATTTTTAACAACTTTTGTTAAATTTTTTTTCGGTTTTTAATTTTTTGTAAAAAAACTGTCAATTCTATTTTTTTCAAAATTTTACTGAATGTTGAAAACAATATTTTTTGAAAGATAAAAGTAGTTTAAAGCCAATATCTCAAAGTCTTGAAAAGATATTTGAGTCAAAACTCAATTTTTACCAACTTTTTTAACTTCCCATAGGAAGTTGTTGTAATGGGTCCGATTTGACAAATTGAAAATTTTGACATTTCTCGACGTTTCAAGGTCCCTAGAGTCGAAATAAAAGATTTTTAGAAAGATGTCTGTGCGTGCGTGTGTACGTACGTCCGTACGTCTGTACGTCCGTACGTCCGTACGTCCGTACGTCCGTACGTTCGCGACGTTTTTTTCGTCGTTCATAGCTCAAGAACCAGAAGAGATATCGACTTCAAATAAATTTTGTTATACAGATAATAAGGCAGAAAGATGCAGAAAGGGCTCTCAAGAAAATTGCGTGGGTGGTTTTTTTACCATAGCAGTTTAAAAAAAAGGTGAAAATTTTGGTTAACCCTAAATATCTCATGAACCAATGACGCTAGAGACTTGAATTAAATTTTGTATTATATATTGTAACGTGATACAAAACAATTATATTTTTGGAAAAAAATTCAATTAACGGTTTTTTTTATAAATCAAAAAAACTGAAAAAAAAAATTTGTCACTTCGAAAATTTTACGACTAAAACATGATTTCATCTTCAAAACAATTTTGTGCAACGAAGAATAATGTTTTTGACATCTGATAAAATTTTGAGAAAAATCGAATTGACAGTTTTTTTTACAAAAAATAATAACCTAAAAAAAAAATAAAAAAAAAGTTGGTAAAAATTGAGTTTTGACTCAAATATCTTTTCAAAACTTTGAGATATTGGCTTTAAACTACTTTAATCTTTCAAAAAATATTGGTTTCAACATTCAGTAAAATTTTGAAAAAATAGAATTGACAGTTTTTTTACAAAAAATTAAAAACCGAAAAAAAAATTAACAAAAGTTGGTAAAAATTGATTTTCGACTTAAATATCTTTTCAAAAATTTGAGATTATGGCTTCTAACTAATTTTAACTTATAAGAAATATTGTTTTCAATAGTAGGAAAAATTTTGAGAAAAATCGAATTGACAGTTTTTTTACAAAAAATAATAACCTACAAAAAAAATAAAAAAAAAGTTGGTAAAACTTGAGTTTTGACTCAAATATCTTTTCAAGACTTTGAAATATTGGCTTTAAACTACTTTTATCTTTCAAAAAATGTTGTTTTCAACATTCAGTAAAATTTTGAAAAAAATAGAGTTGACAGTTTTTTTACAAAAAATTAAAAACCGAAAAAAAAATTTAACAAAAGTTGGTAAAAATTGATTTTCGACTTAAATATCTTTTCAAAAATTTGAGATTATGGCTTCTAACTAATTTTAACTTATAAGAAATATTGTTTTCAACATTAGGACAAATTTTGAGAAAAATCGAATTGACAGTTTTCTTACAAAAAATAAAAACCTAAACAAAAAAATTAATAAAAGTTGGTAAAAATTGATTTTCGGCTCAAATAGCTTTTCAAAAATTAAAAATATTGGCTTCAAACTTATTTTATTTCACAGAAAATATTGTTTTTTATATTCAATAATTTTTTTATAAAAATCCAACAGTCCGTTTTTTCATAAAAAAAATAAAATCTACAAAAAATAGAACGCAAATTTGGTAAGAATTGATACATTTAGACAAACTTTTAAGCAAGACAAATCGATAGACGGGATGGGAAGTTATCAGTGTGGGTCGCATCCCAGCCTCTTTTTTTTATTTTTTTTTAGGTTATTATTTTTTGTAAAAAAACTGTCAATTCGATTTTTCTCAAAATTTTATCAGATGTCAAAAACATTATTCTTCGTTGCACAAAATTATTTTGGAGATGAAATCATATTTTAGTCGTAAAATTTTCGAAGTGACAAATTTTTTTTTCAGTTTTTTTGATTTATAAAAAAAACCGTTAATTGAATTTTTTTCCAAAAATATAATTGTTTTGTATCACGTTACAATATATAACATAAAATTTAATTCAAGTCTCTAGCGTCATTGGTTCATGAGATATTTAGGGTTAACCAAAATTTTCACCTTTTTTTTAAACTGCTATGGTAAAAAAAACACCCACGCAATTTTCTTGAGAGCCCTTTCTGCATCTTTCTGCCTTATTATCTGTATAACAAAATTTATTTGAAGTCGATATCTCTTCTGGTTCTTGAGCTATGGACGACGAAAAAAACGTCGCGAACGTACGGACGTACAGACGTACGGACGTACGGACGTACGGACGTACGTACACACGCACGCACAGACATCTTTCTAAAAATCTTTTATTTCGACTCTAGGGACCTTGAAACGTCGAGAAATGTCAAAATTTTCAATTTGACAAATCGGACCCATTACAATAACTTCCTATGGGAAGTTAAAAACGCCAACAATTCTACCTTTGGTTCTTGCAGGTCTTAGGTAGCAATAATCAAATAATTAATAAGTATTTGAATAGATTGCTTCTATAAAATTTGGAGCATATATACATATATGTTAAACATTAAAAGTCTGTAAAGTTGGATCATCACAATCGAAATTCTAATCATGCAGGAATTCGGGGAATTCTTTAAGCTATTAAAGTGTTTCTAATCCTTGCTGCACAAAGAAATCATTTTTTTTTTCAAAATTGACGTTAAGGTGGGAAAGCCACACCATATAATTGTAATCTACTCTAAGACCTTGCACGATTAAGTCGGAAGCCTCAAAGTTTTGGAGACTTTCTAAAATCAACCAAAATAAAAAAAATAAAAAGAGGCTGGGATGCGACCCACACTGATAACTTCCCATCCCGTCTGTCGATTTGTCTTGCTTAAAAGTTTGTCTAAATGTATCAATTCTTACAAAATTTGCGTTCTATTTTTTGTAGATTTTATTTTTTTATGAAAAAACGGAATGTTGGATTTTTATAAAAAAAATTACTGAATATCAAAAAACAATATTTTCTGTGAAATAAAATAAGTTTGAAGCCAATATTTGTAATATTTGAAAAGATATTTGAGTCAATTTGTATTTTATTTTTTTTTTTTTAAACTGTCAATTCAATTTTTCTCAAAATTGTTACTAATGTTGAAAACAATATTTTTTATAAGTTAAAATTAGTTAGAAGTCATCATCTCAAATTTTTAAAAAGTTATTTGAGTCGAAAATCAATTTTTACCAACTTTTGTTAATTTTTTTGTACGTTTTTAATTGTTTGTACATAAACTGTCAATTCGATTTTTTTTTTCAAAATTTTACTGAATGTTTACAACAATATTTTTTGAAAGATTAAAGTAGTTTAAAGCCAATATCTCAAAGTTTTGAAGAGATATTTAAATCGAAAATCAATTTTTACCAACTTTAGTTAAATTTTTTTTTCGTTTTTTATTTTTTGTACACAAACTGTTAACAACAATATTTTTGGAAAAATAAAAGTAATTTAAAGCCAATATCTTAAAGTTTTGAAAAGATATTTGAGTCGAAAATCAATTTTCACCAACTTTTGTTAATTGTTTTCAGGTTTGTATTTTTTGTAAAAAAAACTGTCAATTCGATTTTTCTCAAAATTTTATCAGATGTCAAAAACATTATTCTTCGTTGCACAAAATTATTTTGGAGATGAAATCATATTTTAGTCGTAAAATTTTCGAGGTGACAAATTTTTTTTAGTTTTTTTTTGATTTATAAAAAACCCGTTAATTGGATTTTTTCAAAAAACATACTTGTTTTGTATCACGTTACAATATATAATATAAAATTTAATTCAAGTCTCTAGCGTCATTGGTTCATGAGATATTTAGGTTTAACTAAAATGTTCACCTTTTTTAAACTGCTATGGTAAAAAAAACCACGCACGCAATTTTCTTGAGAGCCCTTTCTGCATCTTTCTGTCTTATTATCTGTATAGTAAAATTTATTTGAAGTCGATATCTCTTCTGGTTCTTGAGCTATGGACGACGAAAAAAACGTCGCGAACGTACGGACGTACGTACACACGCACGCACAGACATCTTTCTAAAAATCTTTTATTTCGATTCTAGGGACCTTGAAACGTCGAGAAATGTCAAGATTTTCAATTTGACAAATCGGACACATTACAATAACTTCCTATGGGAAGTTAATAATCTTCAGACCTTAATTATGAATTCTAGAATATGACCGCCACAGTTATTCGGACGTAGCCTAATCTAGAAGTCCAATTTTCAATGACTTTTTTCAACAATTATTGCCGCATATCGCCAATAACGCGACAAATATTGTGCCCCAAATGGTCAATTGCTACAGGTTTATCAGCATAGACTAGTGGCTCTAAATATGTTTAAAGAAAATGGTCAAGCGACGACGTTAAATCGCACGATATTGAATTTCAATTCATGTGTCCGTAACATGAAACTATGCGGTTACAAAACGTTTCATTTAATAAATCAATTGTAGCACGATCTGTATGATATTTCTCTCCGTCGTCTTGTTGAAACCACAGCTTCTGCACAACATGGTTATTGAATTAATGAACGAAAAAGTTAGTAATCATGGCTCAATAGTGGTTACCATTGACTGTAACTTTCTAGCCAGTATCGTGTTTAAAGAAGTAGGGACCAATAATTTCACCAAAATATGGACCACACCAAACAACGGTTTCTCAACATAAACTTGAGTATTATCATGGCATGGTTTTGTTTAGTGACTTACATATCCCTTCAACCAAAAGTCAGCTACATCGCTGAGGTAAGGTTCAGTTATAGTGGCTGTCCAAGTTGGAAACGGACACACTTAGGCCAGTTTAATGACCCGTTGTGATACCACATGAATCTTTAGGCTTCCTCCTAAGCTCAATGGAACCAGCTTGAGTCCCTTACAAAACGTGAGAGGCTGATTATGCTGATATGATTTAGATCGTTTCGATCGTTAAAGAAGAATTCTCCTAGGTAATTCTTGCGTTTTCGAGCCAGAGCAGGGCATGTACAGGGAAGATGAAGAGTAGTTTCCTCCTTTTCCTCGTCCATACAGCTTCTGCAAAAGTCATTTGAGAATACGCATAGCCGCGTGGCGTGCTTTCCTATTAGACAGTGTCCGGTTATGACACCTATTATCGAGCTTATATGCGATCTGCTTAGAGATAGCAAGCACCTTGAACGTTTTAAATCCAGTGTTGGCCAGATGTTCTTTGTGACTTGACACGTGGTGATGTTGTTCCAGCTGGTGCCTGCCCTCCTCACAGCGTCTTGCATTAGCAACAGTTTACAAGTAGCGATTCGTATGCCAGTACGTGCCAAACGTGGTATCCTCCCAAAAAGATCTGGGAGGTAAAGAAATCTGGAAATTTATGTCGAATGACGAATTGCAGTTGGGGGATGGTGTAGTCTGTGTGCTTTGGAATTGATTCTAAATACCAAAGAATTACGGAGTGGCCAATGTTGTTGTTAGTCCACTGCGACGAAGCTTTGAGGCGAATAGCAGAGCTTGGAGTTGCAGCTATTTGTTTGCTAAATATGTCAAGAGGTGTTAGGTAGAGTAAGGTGTCCAGTGCCGCAGATGGGGTCGTGCGAAGCGATTCGCTTATGCATAGGCAAGCTGAACGTTAGACTTTATTTAATTTATCTCGGTTTATACCTTTTTCTAAAGCAGTCCACCATACTGCCACACCGTATATTAAAATCGGTCTTATTACCGATGTGTATAGCCAATGCGTGATTCTGGGTTGTAAGCCCCATTTATTACCGATGGATTTTTTTTGCAAGAAAAGAGAGCTACAGTAGCTTTTTTGACTCTTACCTGTACGTTGCGGTTCCAATTTAGTTTTTATCTAAGACAAGACCCAGGTATTTCTGAACAAAATGTAATTTTGAAAAACAAGTACTGATTCTCAAAAAAATAATTTGAAGTGTCAAAAACTCATAATCATACATTTAGAAAATTAATAATGCTAATAAAAACTATTTTATGATTATAATTTTTATAAATAGAAAAAATCATAAAATCGTTAGTTTTACAATTTGACTAAATCATCTTAAATTTGTTGATATACAATTTAAGAGGATTGTTAGAAATATTAAAATTTTACTCGCACCCTACTGCAAGCAACCCAAGCAATTTAAAATTTCTATAGAATTAATGGTTCGTGTCATATTCAATAGTCATGTAATAAAATAATTATTTTAAACATGAAAACTACTAAAAGGGTTTACTTGCGGTAAGGCAAACCATTAACCTTAACTTTGATTTTATTGCAGGAACATAACTTTATCTAAATGAATTTGAAAATATGTAAATAAGTTAAAATTTGATGATTGTTTTATGTTTTTAATGTTTTATTTTAAAACCAAAATAATTTACTTTTTGATAGTTATCATGAAATCAACTTTGCCATAGAGCTTTAAAGTAAAATGTTAACGAATTACTTAGGGCAGCACTGCCTGCTGGTTATTGATCAATTGAGAATGTTTGTTGAACATAATTTAAAAATCCATAAGTTTTGTTTTAGTTGCACTTCTAAATCAGAACCTCATAAAATCGTATAATATATTCAACCCATCACATGAAAACCAACCGACCCTCAATAATATAATAATTTTGAAAAAAGTCTCACTTTTTAACAGTTCAAGGGCAAAACTTAAATTGGATGTTGTTTTCAAAAGAATTCCCAAAGTTCAAATTAAAACAAAAGAAACTTTAACAAAAATATTTTTTTTAAAAATACAACACACTTTTTCAACGATCCTTCGTATGGAAACATAAACAAAAACAATAGAAATAAGTTCTTTAAAAAATGTACACAACGTGTCAAAAATGTCTTTTATTATAAACCCTTTTGCTTTCAAGTTCTTAACACATATGGTGCTAAGTGTTATGCTGTATATTGTATATGCATAGTGTTAATAATTCACAAGCTTTGCTTAACTCTCTCACTCATATTGTACTTCAACAAAACAATTCAAATTTAAGTTTTTCACTCAAAAGGACCCTCCTGGTTCCTGGAAAACAAACTTTTATGCTAGACTAGCTTTATGAAGAATGGAATGAAAATGTACCTTTACCTAAAGCATGTTGTTTAACTTATAATAGGGTCGATGTTTGTAGCACTTTATTTCTTTGTTATGTTTTGTGGATGGGTGAATTAAGGACATGTTTTTTAAAAAATATATATTTGAATTTAAAAAATGTTAGTTGGAGAAAATTTAAGAAATTCTTTGATATTTTTTTTTAATTTTCCGTCATGTGCATAAAATTGGAAGAATGAGCTTCCTCTTTATACCTACGAGTACATAATATGTATATTGTCAATTAGTTAGGAAACGTGTAACAATTGGCTACTATTAATTGACTACCTCCAAAGTTTTCAAACTTTAAATTCAAAAAGCTCTGCATGCTTTTCCTTCCTTTTCTACAAAAATACATGTATTAAACTTTACTTTTGGGTCCATATAATATTAGCCTTCTATAGAATATCTTACGTCATTATTAACCCATGTGGAATAAAAAGATTGTGAAAAGAAAACTGAATATGAAGTTGCATCCCACACAACTTTTGACAGTCCATCCCACACGATTTTACTTCAATGTGCCTTAAACATAAGAAACATTTTCAGATTGATTCTACGAGTATTCATACTTCACATCATTTATTCATTCAAACTTGAGTTTTCGAGGTTATTTGATGGTGAAACTGATTTTTGTTGAGTGAAAGTTGAAAATGAAATTGACTGTCGAGTCGGATAGAATTCTTTCACATTTTATAATATGATGGTGACGTGTGTTAAGCCACAGTAGAATAATGGAGTGGAGAGAAAATGTTAGAAGAATGTTTATTGATTGCGAATATTTTATTAGAATTTTTTTAAGTATCTTGCTACATTCAAAATATTTATTTGTTTTTCGGAAAGAAAAAGGTGTGTGGAGATTATTTCACAAATCTAAACAATAAATGGGGAAATTGGTTCAATACTTAAGGAAAGCATGAAATTCTGAAAAAAACAAAAACGAAGTTACAAAACCCGCTCGAATTATCCTTAAAACTAGAATTCAAGCCCACTCGCACAAAGACCAAAATACTCTTCAAAAACATTAACAATCTACCGTAAGATGTCATTATACTAACAACAACTTGGCTGAATACTTCTATTCTTGACTCGGATGCTTGATGCTTCTTATCAAATCTTTAGGTGCTCGAAGCTCTTTGAATAGAAATTAATCTGGAATCCAGGCATTTATTTATTATATCGACTTACATACCTTCAAGTTCTAACAATGGCATTTACGAAAAATTTAATTACTAACTTTATTATTAGTCTATATCCTTTTTTGGAGATAGAAGATGAAATTTTGATTCTAGGTGACTTCAACCTACTGAATCTTAATTGGATACAAATTGATAACGACAACTTCTAAACGCATCTACATAGCTCAAATGAGCTCACTGCTTAATGTTTTGTCCGACACAGTTTGAGCTGAAACTGCAGTAATTGCTTCTGTTGTTAAACTTAAAGAAGAAGATCGACATCATCCTGGTTTAGATATTGGACTCAATTTAAATATGTATGTCTTCTCCTAGCTACAATTTATTATTCTTATGACAAACTTGAATTATTTTTGAATTTAAATGTCAATGATATGTGTAACATTTTTTGTAATACTCTTTTTGACTGTTTCAGTAAAACAACTTCATTTAAAAAAGGCTCGTAAAAACTCGTATGCACCACAATAATTCGATTCTCATATAAAACAAGAGTCACTGATGGTGATTATAGAACGTTTCTTATTCTTAATGGCTGAATCACAAACACGCTTCAGCTTCGGCTTCGTCTGCGTTACGGTGGGCCTGCTTCGAGGTTGCTTTGTATGACATTTCTATTATTTCATCCCTCCAAAGAGCAAATATTTTTTTTGTTGACATTTTTTTACAGCTGTTGAGCTGTCAGACAAAGCAAATGTTCAGATAATTGAACTAGAGCTTCCGTTTGGGGTCATATTACGTTAGATTACGTTCTTTTCCTTACGAGTGTCAAACGAAACGTGAGGTCGAACCTCCATTGTGATAGCATGCATTGAATTCCTATGACTGAACTCGTAAACGTCAGGCGAAGCCGAAGCTGAAGCGTGTTTGTGATTCAGCCATAAGTTACTATTTCATGAATACTCAAACTCTTTATATGATTTCAATATTCATAAAATTGAAATAGATAATTTAGATATTTTCTGGATGTTTGTCAATTTTAAGAAAAAAGATTGTGGCCGCCCTAATACTTTGTCAAATTCAACATTATCTAGTCATGATCCAAAAGATATTGCATATTAATCCAAAGAAGATTTTGATGAATTTTACAAAGTTCTTCTTCAGTTTTAAACTTTTAAAATTGTAATCATATTAATTTTGAAAAAAGTAAACATACTGTATCACAAAACATATTGAAAATAGATGATTGTTTTAGTCCTGGCCCTGATGGTGTGTCATCCTCTATTTTGAAATTTGTCGTATTCCTTATGTGTTCTTTATAACACGTATTTAAAAAAAAACTCATTTATAACTCGAGTGCCCAATATTTCCTAATAATGAAATTAAGAACTACCAACCTATTGCTAAGCTATCTTGGATACCTAAATTTTTTGAGTCAATTGTATTTAGTGTCCTTTCCTTTCATTGTATCGGGTGATTTTTTAAGAGCTTGAGAACTTTAAAAAAAAAAAAAAACGCATAAAATTAGCAAAATCTCATCGATTCTTTATTTGAAACGTTAGATTGGTCCATGACATTTACTTTTTGAGGATAATTTCATTTAAATGTTGACCGCGGCTGCGTCTTAGGTGGTCCATTCGGAAAGTCCAATTTTGGGTAACTTTTTCGAGCATTTCGGCCGGAATAGCCCGAATTTCTTCGGAAATGTTGTCTTCCAAAGCTGGAATAGTTGCTGGCTTATTTGTGTAGACTTTAGACGACTTGACGTAGCCCCACAAAAAATAGTCTAAAGGCGTCAAATCGCATGATCTTGGTGGCCAACTTACCGGTCCATTCCTTGAGATGAATTGTTCTCCGAAGTTTTCCCTCAAAATGGCCATAGAATCGCGAGCTGTGTGGCATGTAGCGCCATCTTGTTGAAACCACATGTCAACCAAGTTCAGTTCTTCCATTTTTAGCAACAAAAAGTTTGTTAGCATTGAACGATAGCGATCGCCATTCACCGTAACGTTGCGTCCAACAGCATTTTTGAAAAAATACGGTCCAATGATTCCACCAGCGTACAAACCACACCAAACAGTGCATTTTTCGGGATGCATGGGCAGTTCTTGAACGGCTTCTGCTCTTCACTCCAAATGCGGCAATTTTGCTTATTTACGTAGCCATTCAACCAGAAATGAGCCTCATCGCTGAACAAAATTTGTCATTTTGTCACATTTCGAACCGAACACTGATTTTGGTAATAAAATTCAATGATTTGCAAGCGTTGCTCGTTAGTAAGTCTATTCATGATGAAATGTCAAAGCATACTGAGCATCTTTCTCTTTCACACCATGTCTGAAATCCCGCGTGATCTGTCAAATACTAATGCATGAAAATCTTAACTTCAAAAAAATCACCCATTATTATTAATTTATTTCATTTGACGTCCTTTTGTCCAGATTTTTTGAGAAACGTAAACGATTAGATTTTTCTTAATTTTGTAAAGCTTTTGATAATTTGTGTCATAAAACACTAATTTTTGAACTGATTTGACAAATATTACACCATAGAAAAAGGACCATGTATAGTTTAATATTTCATAATAAATGTTTTAGTCCGTTTATTGTGAAATGTGGTGTGCACCAGGGCAGCCATTTAGGCATAATCTTATTTATTAACTTCCCATAGGAAGTTATTGTAATCGGTCCGATTTGTCGAATTGAAAATTTTGACATTTCTCGACGTTTTAAGGTCCCTACCATATCAATTTAAAAAAAAAGGTGAACATTTTGGTTAACCCTAAATACCTCACGAACCAATAACGCTAGAGACTTGAATTAAATTTTATATTGCAGATTGTAACGTGATAACAAACAAGTATCTATATTTTTGGAAAAAAAAAATATTTGTCACCTCGAAAATTTTACGAACAAAAACTGATTTTATCTCCAAAACAATTTTGTGCATCGAAGAATAACGTTTTTAACATGTGGTAAAATTTTGAGAAAAATCGAATCCATAGTTTTTGTATAAAAAAAACCTAAAAAAAAGCATTACTCAAAGTTGGTAAAAAATTCGGAAAAATTTTGAGAAAATTCGAATTGGAAGTTTTCTTACAGAAAATAAAAACCTAAAAAAAATATTAATAAAAGTTAGTAAAAATTGGTTTTCGACTCAAATATCTTTTCAAAACTTTGAGATATTGGCTTTCAACTAATTTTATGTTATATATAAGAAATATTGTTTTCAACATTCGGAAAAATTTTGAGAAAAATCGAATTGACAGTTTTATTTAATTTAATTGAAAAAATTAATTTTTGAATCAAATATCTTTTCAAAAAATTGAGATATTGACTTCAAATTAATGTTGTCTTATAAAAAAAAACTGTTTTTAACATTCAGTAAAATTTTAAGAGAAATTGAATTGACAGTATTTTTTTTTTACAAAAAATAAAAAGCTAAAAAAAACAATACTAAAACTTGGTAAAAATTTACTTTCGACTCAAATAGCTTTTCAAAATTTAAAAATATTGGCTTCAAACTATTTTTATCTCACAGAAAATATTGTTTTCGACATTCAGTAATCTACGTATAAAAATCCAACAGTCAGTTTTTTTTCATACAAAATTCAAATCTTCAAAAAATAATACTTACGCATAATTGGTAAGAATTGGTTTTGACTAAAAATCTCGTTAAACATATTTCGAAATCATATCATCATATGCAAACATTTTAAAAATGTTTAGAAAAATTCAACTGACAACTTTTTTAACAAAATCCGAAAACCTACAAACATTTTAAGCAAGATAAATCGACAGACGGGATGGGAAGTTATCAGTGTGGGTTGCATCCCAGCCTCTTTTTTCATAAGAATTGTTCACGTTAGGATTTAACGAATTGAAATAAATAACCCTGTAAAATTTTTTTCTTATTCGTGTGGTTCCTAAGAAGAAATAAAATTTATAAATTTAATCACAAATGAATAAAAAAATATATCTAATGATTATTTGTGATTAAATTTTATATTCAAGAATTAAACCATATTATAAAGAAAAAGGTTTGCTTTTATGTTTTAAAAATAATTTCAGGCAAGTGACCGCCGCGGCTGGCTCGAATAAATTTAGGCCTCGAGGACCAATTTTAATGTAAATTGCAGCAATTGAGGGCGTACATCAGCAATAACGCGCCAAATATTTTCTTCCAAGTCGTCAATCTTTTCGGGCTTATCTGCGTAGACAGCAACCTTACATAACCCCACAAACCCCACGATAATGCGCTCACAAAAAGTTTCCTTTAATAAATTGATTGTTGAACCGGACTATTAACTTGTTAATGAATTTGCAAACGTTGTTTATTAAGAAGTCTATTTATTATGAAATAACAAACCAAACTGAGCAAAAATCAGGTGACAGTTGTCAAAAAGACCAACTCTGAAAAAATTATAACCAGATTGAAAAAAACACGTACAATAAATACACCCTTTACAAACGTCTAAGTTTTGCTTCATCAGTTATTATTCATGTCCTTAATGTTGCCTTTGATTGGATAATATTTTCGAACCTCTCTGAATTAAAAAATGAATCTTCTTTATTGGATGAAGGTTTTAAGTTATTTTTAAACAGTTTTTTTTTTTAAATAAAATGCAGTTCATATATGAAATTATTTATACATATATAAAAGAAAGTAGAAACTGGCCTTAATTTATGGAAAGAAAATACTAACCACCCTTATATAAATTATGCAATTCCATCCGTGATGAAAACAAAAGAATGTACATTTTCAAGCCCACAATAAAGATAAACCAACAAAGACAAAAGCTAACTAGGGCGTAGTATTTTCATACAAAAGGATACGTTTGTTTTTTTTTTTTTTCTCTACACGAATTTGCAAAAATTTGTTGAAGGTTATCTCGGGTTTCTCTTAGGCCAAAATGGTAATAATATGTTAATAGGCAACATCCCTGGAAATACAAAAATCAACAACCAAAAAGTTACAGGAAATAGGCAACTTCAGGCAGCCCATCACATGATTGAGAATACTTTTTTCACAATATCAAAACAGAAAATAAGGTATCTGAATTGTTTGGCTCTAAATAACTTTTAAAGAAACAAACAGAAAAATGCAAATTTTATTAAATTTATTTTTGTATGAACCCCTTTTTGAATAAAACAGCAGTTTTTAAGATATTTTGAAAAACTCAACATACTACGAGTATCGTATTTTTGTATGAAACTTATCTTATGTATTTTAGCTTTAAAATTAACATTTTTACTAAAATAGAATTTACTGTCTAGAAATTTTTTAAAGACTTTAAAGCCAATTAATAAATAATTGCATTCAGATAATTCTAATTTAAAAACCTTTTTTTTGCTATTTTTAATTCACCCTGCCTTGAGCCCTGAATCTCATTGCTATTTACGAATTTTGAAAGGCTCAATGCCTACAAATTGGCATCTGAATAATAATAATGTTGATTTTGATTGTTCTCCGCGTGTTTCAATTAACATATATTTTGCTTCGACAATTTAAAATGAACATCAAGGATTTTGAAAACAGTAGAAATAATGTTTGTTTTTAAAAGTCATGGGGTATACAATGTGTATGTATACAATGTATATAAGTAGCTTACTGCAATGAGTTAATCAATTAATTTATAGGTAGAATTTAAGATATACCTACTTAAACTTTTCATTAATTCCTTATAAAATAATAAATATTTGTTTTATTTTATTTATCTTTCGCTAATAAGTTGGAATAATTTTTTTTTTTTATAATAATCTACTACCCTTATTATGCAGAGGCACAGTGTGAGCACTAGGAAGAGGAGAGAGTTTAAAAGGAGATATCGGTGCACATTGGTTTTAAATTCCTGAATATTGCAATGACTAGGAAAGACAGAGTGTGGTAAGGCATTCCACATTCGCGTAGTACGGCTAAAGAACGAATCTCTGTATTTAACAGTACGGCCGAAGTTGGACTCAAGGGTATACAGATGAGCATTCTTAGAAGCGCGAGTATTAGGTTTAAACTGTTTAGGTTTAAACTGTTTATTCACTGGCTATTCACTAGAGCATAATCCGTTAAAATAACGGTAAAAAGGGTAAGATAAGAAACCTTACGACGATGTTCAAAGTAAATGAGCTTATGATTATATTATCACCTATCAATTTAAATGCTCTACATTCAATACTATCCAAGAGGTTTGTAAGTTGCAGGAGCACCAGCCCAGAGATGGGAGTTATACTCAAGCTTTGGACGTATATAAGTCTTGTAGATAACAGCCAGATCAGAAGGTGTGAAATATTTCTTGCATCGCGTAAGGAAACCCAAGCACCTTGCGGCATTTTTGGCAACATCGCGTATGTGATCGTTCCACAAGAGGTGGCTGGTGACACACATACCGAGAATATCGAGATGTTCAGTCTCATTGATGCAAGTGCCATCCATGGATAAGGGCAAGGAGGGTATATCTCGCTTTAACGATACCAGACAGCATTGGGTTTTCGAAGCATTAAATTCCACGCGGTTTTTTAATCCCCATGGAACAATGCTGTTTAAGTCTGAATTTAATAAGCTTATCATATTTTCTCGTTGCAGTTCCACATCCGCAGAAGAGGGATGTGAATCTGAAAACGAATATGAGAAGCTAAGAGTACTATCGTCAGCGAAACAATGTATTGGATTAGAAGTTGCAGACAGGAGATCATTAATAAAAATGAGAAAGAGTGTTGGAGATAGAACAGAGCCCTGTGGCACACCAGCATTTATTTTATGGACTTCAGACTTGAATCCACCCAATACTACTTGTATCGAACGATCCGAAAGGTAATTACTAATTCAATAAAGCAAGGGTTCATGAAAACCGAAAGCCTGATGCCAAACCCTATCAAATGCTTTTGAAATATTAAGTGCAATAATCTTAATTTCTTCAAGGCGATGTAAGGATTTGCTCCACTGTTCGGTGAGATGAACCATGAGATCACCAGTAAACCTATTGCTTCGAAAGCCGTACTGACGGTCATTAAGAAGCTTTCGATCTTCAAGATATTTCTTGAGCTGATAAATTAATCAGCGTTTCCATGACCTTGGAAAGAAGAGACGTAAGTGCAATCGGCGGGAATAAGAGGGTGAGGAAGATTCGCCTTTTTTGGGAATGGGCTGGGCAAATACAGTTTTCAATCCTCTCGGAACGAGACCTGAGGAGTAGGACAGATGAAAAAGCTTACGCAGTGGATTTGCCAGCGTTGAAGAACACCTCTTCAGGACAATAGCGGGGATACCATCCGGACCATCCGGACCAGCGGATTTATGTGTGTTTAGATCTCTAAGGACTCTTGCCGCAGTACGAGTGCGAAAAAATATTGGTCCCATAGAATCACTAACTCGCTCAAGAGGAAGAATGTTTCATGTTTTTTACAAATGACCAAAATTTTTTACTGCCTTTGGGACATTGCAGTATTTTTTGCCGTAATTTTTGGTCATGTAAAAATTTGGTCCGTCGAATATGGTCGTTGCAGGCCTTCCTGGCTTGTTTGAACTTTTTCCGGCTTTCCTCAGTACGGTTGGCTTTATAGCAACGGAAACTTACCTATTTGGCCCTAATAACCTTTTTATAGCTCGCATCAAACCATGCGTTTTCCTTAGGTCTGTTCGGTATGAAAGTTCTCCTTCCCAGGAGAATTAAACTTGTGATCATATCAGCGCTGGTGTCAACGTCACTATCGAGGAAACATAGTGACCAGTTAAAGATTCTGAAGTAATTATTGAGACCGTCCCAGTTGGCTTTCTCGTATTGCCAAACGGTTCTCTTAGGAGCTCTTTCTTTAACTGAACAGTTCTGACACGAGAAATTTGCTGATATAACACAATGATCAGATGTGTATAGAGGAGATAGAACACTAACAGTGTACTTATCAGGGTCAGAGGTAAGAAACAAGTCAAGAGCGTTTTCTGCTCGATCTTCAACTTCCGGTATTCAGGTGGGCTCGTTGACCAGCTGAGTTAGGTGGTTAAACTCAGCGAAGATTTCTGCACACACTCCATCGGGTGTTGTCTGGCCTGAATGTTGAAGCCATGAAGAATTGTGTACATTGAAATCGGCCGTAACAACAATTTCAGTGCGAGGATAGGACGAAACAATTCTTTGGATGGAATCAGACAACAGAGATGCACAACACATGGGCAACCTTCCCCATCAAAGGTTCACTGACTGTTTCCAAGAAAAAATTAAATGAAAAGCACTAAGCTGGAAAATATAATTTGAGGAAATCAAGAAAGAAAGAAAATATACCACTGTTTATGTTCTCCACAGGTCTTCTGATATCAATTTGAAGCACAAAATTTGTCCTCTTATTTCAATTTAAGAGGTCAAGATTTAAATAGCCATTTGCAGGGACAAAATAATCCTAAAGCTTTTGCGTAGACAATTTCAACTTAAAGACCACTTAACATTCCCAAAATAGATTTGTGTCTTTTACATCCGGAAGAATTCACAAAAATAACTTTAATTCTTGAAATGGGAATTCCTCTCATTTCGTTTTCCTATTTTTCTTATGAAAGAAATAAAACCAAAAATATAATTATAGTTTTTTCCTCTTATCAAGTGGCGATAATAATCCAACAATTTTCATAACGACATCTATAAATTATTGCTCATTCAAGCCAACAACGACCGAAGAAGGACGACGGACGATAGAAAATTGAATGTCCTTCAACAAGACATCATGACGTCAAGAAAACTTTTTCTTATGAAGGTAGGCAATGTGGGTGGGTTCACTTTTGGTGGACTTAAATTTACATTAAGTGAAAATAAGCTTTTAAGATTAATATGGTTTTAATGGAATTTTGTTTAAACAAGTAAATTCAAGGTGAGACATTACAGACACTTTTTACGAAAGACAAAAGAGACACTTAGAGCAAGAAATGTTGATATTTCATTTGTGTTCCTTTAATAGATTTACATAAGTACATTTTTGTCAAGACTACAAAACGTCTTGCGATAGGGTAATATAATGAACTTGAGTCTCAACGTATTAAGTTTAAGAAGATTTCTTAAAAGAATGTAAATTTCAGTACAATGAATATACTCGTAATGAAAGGTCTTTGCACTCTGAGAAAATAAGTCACTTGGGCTACCATGACCTTTGAAAGGGACAGATTTCAGGTCATCAAGGCTGAAACTTTTGAATATATGTATATTTAAATTGTGACTTAATGCTCGTATTTTATGTTGAGATGGTTAAATAAGTATATCGAATATTTCAACATTTTGTGTTAATTTTTAATTCGTTTAAAGTAAATTGTATAGAATTTCAAACCAGTACCAGTAAACTTTACAAATTGCACACTGACTGCATTTGAGTGATGTCAATATTTTTAATTTTAAAAACACATTTCATCATTTATCAAATCATTCTATGTTTTGTACACTTCACTTATTAAAAAGTTAACCACGAATATATTGTGCCAACAACTTAACAAGTTATGTAGCCTTTTAAGGACAGCTAATAATGAACTATACTCAGGTACACGTTCATACGTAGCGTAGGAATATAATTGTGTGATGATGTGTTCCAAAACCCACTATACTTGTGAGTCTTTTAGTTTCAACAGTAAATTTCTCTCTTCAACGTACGCTGAAATAAACGCGTCACACGTCAACGACATACCTTACCTAATATGAGAAGAAGAAGTTTCTATTAGCAAAGTTTATTTCTAAGAATCTAATAACTTAAATTAAGTGCTCCAGTTGGTCTCATAAATGTGTTCTTATATTCGAAGAAATTTGAAATTCTAAGGATTTTTCATATAAAGGATAAAATACAAATATTAAGTGCTTAGAAAATTCTGTAAAATGATACATTAAGGGTATTCATGTAACGATATAATTTTCTACTTTGTAGAAAAATATAAATTTCCGCAAAGGGCTTACATGAACACCCCATTAAAAATATTTGCGGAAACGTTAGAAACAAACAAAATGTATCTGTTTTTTTTTTCTACGATTTCTGCTTCAAATTTGAGAGATAAAAGTCTATATTTTGCAGAATATTTTTCCCATACAAATTTTGACAGTTGATTTCTACCGATAGAAAATTCTACAGTTTTTAAGGTTTCTGTGGGTTTTCTGTGTTTGTATGAATACCCTTATTTAATTTATAAAAAAAATATAAATCTGTGTCAATAAGTAAAACCTGCTAAAATCGACTTTTGTCATTTTCAGTATGATCAAAGTTTTGGGAAACAGTATTTATGACTTTAAATGGTACTGGAGCAACGATTTTTTTTTCGGGACTTAATGATTGTAAAAGCATGATGCTTTTTTGGTGAAAAACAACCACACAACTAATAAAAAATGTGTTTTAAGCTTTTTCTAAAAAATAATAAAATTTTTTCACTACACCTGATCTGAAATAAGATCTAAAAAAAATGCTTTTTCATCCCATATTTCTTCCCAAGTTTTAAAGAAAACCAGTGGACTCGAATTTAGTTACCAAACGTTGAATAGTCGACTTGGAAGCACAACCATGTACCCCATGAAAAGGGCAAGGCGCGAATTTCGATGTGCGGTTAAAAAAGCATTTCTAAGTTTGATAGTATAGTACGTCTGGAATTGAGCTTAAGCCTAAACTAATTTGCAATCCAGGAAGTGAGTTTGAGGGCAGAATGTAATTTGAGGCCAGGCTAATTCAATAGAACATTAGAGCACTAAAATCTTTAAAAAAAAATTATAAAACGTGATTTTGTTACACATTTTCAGTCTTATTTAATAGAATTCGCTAAACAGATGAATAGTTATACAGTATGCTCTATGTAACGTTGCCATTCCCATTTATACAAAATTCTGCTATAAATTTTAGTTATACAATGCTTTTATAAAAAAAAAGTACCAAAATGGAGAGATCTATTCCATTTATCTATCTATCAAATCAGCTGTTTGTCATATCATAACAAATAAAATATAAAAAAAAGAGGCTGAGATGCGACGAAACGCACACTGATAACTTCCCATCCCGTCTGTTGATTTTTCTTGCTTAAAAGTTTGTAGGTTTTCGTGTTGGGTTAAAAAGTTGTTAGTTCAATTATTCCTAAAAATTTTAAAATTACCAACAATATCTAATATATAAAATTCTCCTGTCACAGTGTTAGTTGACATACTCCTCCGAAACGGCTTAACCAATTTCAATGAAATTTTGCATATACATTCAGTAGGTCTGAGAATAGGTTTTTATCTATTTTTTATATTCCTAAGTGCTATTGTTTAATTGCATCAACATCGTACACGGTGCAACGATATTACAATAGTATTCAGTGACGCTATGTACAATTAAGCATTGATTGCTACTGAGGATCTTTGCATTATCATTGCCAACTTACCACTCAGTCATTTCGGTATGCATTTACCAGATCGAAATGCATCTGATTTAATATACACTGAATTGAATATTGAACTACAATACAATATTGTAGAAATGACAGCGATTGTTGCTCGCAATGTCCCACTAATGAATAAAGAACAAAGAACCATTTATGACCACATCATACGCGCAGTTTCGGCAGGACAAGGTAGATTCTTTTTTTTGGATGCACCAGGTGGAACTGCCAAACCATTCCTCATTTCGCTAATTCTTGCGTAAATACGATCAAATAATGGTATCGCATTGGCTGTTGCATCTTCTGGCATTGCGGCAACTTTATTGAATGGAGGCAGAACAGCTCATTCAGTATTTAAAGTGCCACTAAATTTTCAAAATAACCCAAACGCGGTGTGCAATATAAAAAAAAACCATCATGCATGGCCACAGTGCTGAAACAGTGTTAAATTATCATCTGCTGGGATGAATGCACTATGGCACAAAAACATTCGCTTGAGGCGTTGAACAGAACATTGAAAGATATAAAAAACAACGACAGACTATTTGACGGCACTCTGTTACTCCTTTCAGGTGATTCCAGACAAAGACTTCCGTTATTCCGCGTTCAACGTACGCTGATGAGATCAACGCGTGCTTAAAATCATCGCCACTTAGGCGTAATGTTGAAAAAGTACAACTGAAAGTAAATATGGGTGTTCAAATGCTTCAAGATCCATCCGCTGAAACATTCTCAAAATCAAAACAACTGTTCGATATAGGCGACGGAAAAGTTACTACAAATGAAGCTGGATGCATAAAATTACCGGTCGATTTCTGCACGATTATTGATTCACAAGATGCTCTCATTGACCAGATATTTCCCGATGAACACAGACAATATACAAATCATGAGTGGATGGCAGAAAGAGCAATTTCTGCAGCAAAAAATGTGGATGTCAACGAATTGGTATCATACAAATCTGGTGATACAATTTGTGATGCTACCGAAGCTGTAAATTATCCAAATGAGTTTTTGAACTCATTGGATTTACCAGGCATGCCACCGCATAATTTATAACTGAAGGTTGGATCTCCGGTAATTTTGTTTCGTAATTGGAACACACCACGGTTGTGCAACGGCACGCGATTATAGTAATTAAAAAATTAATGAAAAATGTTATCGAAGCCATTATTCTAAATGGCAAATTCCGAAGTGAAAATATATTATAACCGCGAATCCCTATTATACCTACAGATGTGCCAATTCAATTCAAACGCCTCCAATTTCCAATTAGATTGGTATTTGCAATGACTATCAATAAGTCTAGAGGCCAAACGATGTCTGTCTGCGGCTTAGATTTGAGCACTTCATGTTTTTCACGCGGACAATTATTATTATACGTGGCGAATTAATTTTAATAAATAAAAAAAAAAAAATGGTGATTTGTTATTTTAATATTTTGTCACTGTTTACAGTGCTCTATACCTCACTCACTTATTTACTACATCTTTACACACTTAAAAGAAGTTAGTTATTTATTTCTAGCAAAATATTCTCTAGAAATTGTTTTTATGATAAAACAACGTTTGTCGGGTCAGCTAGTTTTTTATATAAAGAAATAGTTTAGTTTGAAAATCTAGTTTTATTAAATAGATTTTTAATCGAAAACAAATTTTTACCAATTTATGTAGCATTTCTTAAATTTTTACAAGAACCGAACGTCAATTTTTACCAAATTTATGTACTATTTTTTGTAGATTTTATTTTATTATGAAAAAACGGATTGTTGGATTTTTATAAAAAAAAATACTGAATATCGAAACAATATTTTCTGTGAAATAAAAAGAGTTTGAAGACAATATTTTTAATTTTTGTTATTTTTCTTTGCACAAAATTGTTTTGGTGATAAAATCATTTTTTATTCGTAAAAATTTCGAGGTGACACATTTTTTCTTCAGTTTTTTTGATTTATAAAAAAAACCGTTAACTGCATTTTTTGAAAGAATATACTTGTTTGGTATCACGTTACAATATATTATATAAAATTTAATTCAAGTCTCTAGCGTTTTCGGTTCGTGAGATATTTAAGGTTAACCAAAATTTTCGTCTATTTTTTTATCTGCTATAATAAAAAACCACCCACGCAATTTTCTTGAGAACCCTTTCTACATCTTTCTGCCTTATTATCTGTATAACAAAATTTATTGGAAGTCGATATCTCTTCTTGTTCTTGAGCTATGGACGACGAAAAAAACGTCGCGAACGTACGGACGTATATGAACTGAACGTACGTTCACACGCACGCACAGCAGTGTTGTGCCATGTAGACTATAAATGTAGACTACATGATTGTCTACATGTAGACATTTCAATGTAGACAATTCACAATTATCGATATAAATTTGTCGACAATGTAGACAATGTAGACAATTGGCAAAAACCATCATAATTCATAATTTATCCTACTAAAATGTACCTACCTATCAAACCAAAAACAAAAAAGTTAAAAAAAAATACAAAAAGAAAAAGATGTGTGTAACAACAAGATAGTCTTAAAAAATCATTTGTTCTAAATCTAAACGCGTACCTACCTAGTTATTTGTTTATAAAGATATCGAAAAACTTTTGAATTATGTTAGATATTTGAAATGATAACCAAAAACCAAACCTTCTTACTTCACTGGTTTACTAGTCAGGTTTTAAAAAGGTCGTCATCCAACGTCAAAGTACCTTAGTAGGTACCACTCGCCCTGAATGGAAAATGTCCAGTTTTCATTTCGTACCTTTATACAACATATGTATATGAACTTCATATCATATCACTCTACAAAATTTGATTTTTCTACAGGACACGGAAGTGCTTCACAATTCATAACGATTCCAATAAAGTTGGCGTATACCACGCCCGCCCGGAAGACCTTAAATATTCGATTTTTCTTTTGTAGATAAATGCACTTATACCTACTATTCTACCGTTCTTATTTCATAATCCTACAGAAGTCCCAAGAACTCTTTTTAAATTAAAAAGGGAATACAAAGTTTCCTTATATTAAATTTTAATGGAAAATGTCATCTCTGTAGGAAGACGAATCTGTTAAGTCCAAGAAATCCATTTAGCTAACAGAAATAGCTTGAAGTGGTTTTAAAAAGCATTAGTTGGAATAGGGAAATAATTCCAGGTTTTATTTTCTTCTTCCAACTTATGCTTTTTAAAATTACCTACATTTCTGTTTTCAAAGTGGTTTCTCTTTCTTTCGTAGATTTAACAGATGCAGTTACGTAAGTATAAAATTTGATATATTTCCTTATTAATTTTATCTATTTTTTATAGCTGAGAGGAGTCAAATATAGAAGTTATTCAGTTTTTTGCGTTTTCCTAAAAGTAAGGTCAGATGGTTAAATTCATTTCTTCCAACTTACTGGTGATTTAATTGATAACGATTTTAAGAAAGTGGGCGGATGCAACGCAACAACATTTCATTTTGTACCTTTCTATTCACTTTAAGATTTACAGCTCTACCAAATTTGAATATTCTGCAGCAATCGGAATAGCCTCATATAATTCTAATTCATAAATCATAATTCTATGAAAGTTTTCACCACAAGACGTACCGTTGTAAGAAATTATATGTTTTGAAAGTATCAGAAAGTGGTCCATAAATTTGATAATGGCCGAATTCATAAATGTAAAAGTTTGGCAACACCACAAAGTTTACTTTTCATTTCTGAAGACAATTAATAATTTATTGTCCGTTAAATAATTGTTCTTTTTTTTTATTTTTTTATTGCTATTAAATTTTAACTATGGGATCAATTTTTTTACAAAAATACCATACCATACCATTTTTTTTTTAAATTATACCGTATTTATACACTATTTTTACATTTATGAAATCAGGATATCTGCCAGTGAGTGGGTGAATCAGTCATTTAGGGTTCACCTATTTTTTAACTCCTGGGTCCAAATTTTCCTGAGTGGGTGGTTTCCTATGTAAAAAGTGTGTGGTGCCAGAATTTGACTAAACACTATACCGTGTCCATTGATTAAATTCCTATTTAAAAACACATTTAAGTGATTGTCTACATTGTCGACACATTGTCTACATTATCGACATTGTCGACCGATTGTCTACGTTAAAATGTAGACAATTAAAGTCGACACGTAGAGGAACAACACTGACGCACAGACATCTCTCTAAAAATCTTTTATTTCGACTCTAGGGACCTTGAAACGTCGAGAAATGTCAAAATTTTCAATTCGACAAATCGACAAATCGGCCCCATTACAATAACTTCCTATGGGAAGTTAAAAATAATTACTAGTTAAATATTAAAATTATATAAGAAGCTCTGTCTGAATAATACGAGAAATTCAGAATTATTTTAAATTTTAAATCCTTCAAAGGATTTAAGTTATGTATGATTTTTGTACCCTATACTTCGTATGCCTGTCTTCAAATGAATAACCATAATATAGGTTTTTTTTCTTTATTTATCTCCCGATTCCCGAATACTCAATTCTTTCTAAAATGTGTGTAAAATGTTTCAAATTCAAAAAAACAGTGTTACCCGTTTAATTGCAAATAATTTAAATATGTGCAACATACCGAAAAAATTAATTCCAAAATATCCTTATTTTAAAGGCAAAGCTGATTAAATCGAACTATGTAATTGTATACTGCTGCAAATTTTTGTTACTTTGAATCCCTGATCCTTAAATTGACGTAATAGTGTACTTTGACGGTCAAATAAAAAAATTTCAAATATGGTAAATTGGTAAGAGCATTTAAGCTGAGAAGTCTATACAACAAGACAAACATTATTTTGGTAATTCTTCCGGAATGCGGATGTTTTGACACAATGTTTAAATCCAAACATACATTTTTTGTCTGATGTCTATCTTCAAAAGAGTAGCCCAAGGGCTTTTAAGAATATACACAAAGAAATGAAAATACCTCATGAGTCATCACATTTCCTATCTATATTTTTCCTTAGGAGTATACAAAATTCTTTTCTCAAACTCATATTGATTTCGTTAGCAAACAGAAACAGAAATATAAAGTTCATATTTTATGTGTGTCGGATTTATTAGCTTAAAAATGAATAAAGATGAAGAACAAAAAAGATTTCAAAGCAAAAGAAAATGGTTAAGAAAAACTTTCTAGTAAAAATGATATTTTGGAAGAAATAATTAAAAAAATGTATTGTAGGCGTTTAAACAATTTTCGTGTGAGTTCATCGTGTTTTTTTAATTTCTCTTGAAATATTTCTAAATTTCAACGACCGAATTTTTAAAGTATTTAACCCAAAAAAAAAAACCTATGTAAAAGTTAACAAAGGAGAAAATAACAAAATAAGAAAATAACATGACTTTGAATATTTCACTTTTCCACGAATCGATGTTTCCTTCTCAGAATTGCCAGAAGTTGAACAATATTTTCTGATGCATGAAGCTTCTCCTTGACTTCGCCAACTTCCAAGCGTCAAATTGAAAATGGCAATAGTATAAGTAAAATAAAAATTATGGTGCCAAAAGTGAAGTGGAGTATGGTGAATGAAGATATTGATATTATCTCAAAAACAAACAATTTTTTTTTTTCAATTTTCCAATTTCTAATAATTATATTAGCAATCAATTTTCCTGACACAAAAATAACATCAAATTTATATCCTAATTGGGAGTTTTAATATATTTCTTAGAAATTGGAAACTTTTTTTTTTAATTTTTAATAAAAATGTTTACTAAAAATTTTTAAAAAGTTTATGTAACAAGTACAATTATTTGTATTGGTCGTCCTTCAATTTGAGTATAAAAATATCGATACAAAGTTAATTTCCTAAATAAATAAATTTAATTTACTGACAACTTTTAAAGAATGATATTGTTGTGAGTTCCATGAGTCTGGAGTCGAAAATAGAAAGGACCTTAAGTTTCCTTTCAATATGATAATTTCTAGCAAGATGTATTACTGCATTACTTAATACTGCTAGAGGGTTCTTTTTCCCTTACCCAACATGTCATGAAAATTCTAAATTTTTAATCACATTCACCGCTGCGCTGGCATTGTTGACTTTTAGATACTGCAGAAAACAGATTAACTTTGAACAATCCTTTAAACTAGACTTCTTAAACACAAGATTGTTATTTTAATTGCAACATCAATCAAAGTTAATGCAACTATAGCAGCGGCAGTGTCGAGGGCGGCGGCGCGGAGGTGTGGGGCAGAGAAAATTTCTCAAGCTATTAATGTGAATCGTGGGTAGTCTAACTATCCAAATTGAATAAAATAAAAGCTAAACCATAAGACTGAGGGTCATTATAGAATCATAAGTAAATTATGAAATATAAACTTTACATTTTCTCCGCTGCATGAGTCTGGCACATAAATAGGAAAATAATGATTTTTGTAGGTGCAAGGACATCTTTTATAATATGTTGACTTTAGTTATAAAGTTCTTGACTTCAAACCCTAAAGATTGTATTTATATAGGGGTGGTTAAGAGTAAACCTATTTCAGGTACTGCCACATTTGCCTTATATACTTTGATCAATCCTGAAAATCTATGAATGAAACTTGACATTCACAATTGTCAACAAATTGCTCAATTATCTTATTTCTACTTCTGTGGGCTGTAAAAATAATGTAATACATTTATTTCAGTATTCTTAAGTCGAATAGTGGGTGCACATGTGGCGCGCTGAAGACTCTTTTAATGTATATGCCCTTTGCGAACTTTTTCTTGTGGTTTACTTTTATTATTTTCTCCTGCTAGACTGTTTTACAAAATTTATTCAATAACTCTGGCTAATAGTCTCATGAATCATCACAAGGACAACATTTTATTCGTTTATGACGCAAAACCTAATTTTTTTCAAAGGCTTATGTACATACATTATAACAATTTCTTTAAAGTATATCATTTCCTCTAAATGAAGCTCGACATCAAAAAATGTCTTCCAACTTTGAGCTACAAAATTCTTCCAAACAAAATATTGAAAAGCTATTTAATTTTATTTGAAAAACGTGAACATTTTGCAAAAAAAAATGTACATATGTATGTGCTCAAATTGTACCAGATTGAAAAGTTTCCAAAGACATTCAAATATTATTAACATTGAACAACATCATAAAGTCTACTTTCTTCCATCAGATTTGTTGTTTTGTTCACCTCCACTCTCGTTTCATGGTTTATTGGGTATGTTTTGTGCTGAAGTCAATATTTGTCAAAAATGTGGTTGATACCTATTCGGCTTAACCCTATAGAAACAACCCTTATATCGTCCTGTAGGTATTCCTATCGATAACCGAATGAATTTTTCATGCAAATAGGGACCTAAATCAAAACCTTTTGAAAAGTAACACAGAAAAAGAAGAACATCTTGCTTGAGTGATGTGAATGTCGCTTGCCGGTGATATCGCGAGTTTTGAAAATGACAAATAAAGGATTCTTCTCTGAGTAAGGTATACTTTCAGCATAAGAATTGAAAACAATCCTTTTTTTTCGAATTTTTATTAAAAAAAACAAAAACAATATCAACAGAAATATAAAAATACATCATACAGAATAGTTTAAATCAAAAGTCGAAGAGAAAAAGGTATCTACTCGTAGATTTCTATTGTTTTTAATATCAAAACAATAACAAGGTATATGTAAATGTATTCCTTTTATTTTAGAAAGATGAAGTTGAGTGATAGAATAGCAGAGGGAGAGTTTTTCTTTTACTTTTAATAGAAACATGATTGTTCTTTTAAGGATAATAATTCAGCTATCAAGATGAAGGGTAACAAGGCATTGTCGTCCAAAGAATGGAGAGAAAGGGGAACTTAGTACCCTTGAAAGTAGAAGACTTTGACAAGAATATAATTTTGAAACATTTATTAAAGTACTGAACAATTAACTGAGTATAGCAATGGAATAGTTTTAATTCTTTCGGAGGCATTTTAAGTAAAAAGGATAATGGTAATACGAATACGAATACGCAACTGACTGCAAAATCAACCTTTGTCGAATAGAAGGTGCTCCGAAAAATATTATTGATAACACCCATCTGTTGAAGTATGAGTCATATTCATTCTTATTGAAAGCAAGTATAGACTTTCAATTGATAGTTGGTTAATATTAAAATTTTACTTTCAATAGTTTGGTTACTAAAATGTATTTTAAAAATGTTTGTTTAACTTGTTTTACAAGTTCATTCTTAAATCTTAAATATAAAAAATTATTTCGATTGGCTTGTTAGTAATTATCACAGGCTCTTCAAAATTAACTTGTTAACTGGTGCAAAAATCAAATAAAAAGTTCTCAAAGGATTTTCATTTCCTGATTTCGAATTTCATCTTTCAATTTTAAGATCACTTCAAGTTCTTGAAATATATAACTTCTCGAATTGTTTTTTTTTTTTTAAATGAATAATAACAGTGGCGCAAAATTTTAGACGATTTAGTACGATGTTAAATCATTTTTAGTATGATATTAAGGTATGTTTGTTTTGTTTGCTCCACAATCTGTCATTATTTAGATGTGTTCATGTTTTTTTTTTTAATAAAATGGTTTTAGCATGATACTAGTTATTAAACAATAAAAAGTGTTTAAAATTAGTGAAAAATTAGTAGATTACTATGTATAAGTGTACCTGACAAAGAAAAAGTCTAAGAAAAGAAGCCGAGAAAACTCTGAACTTGCTAGAAATTCTACCCCCCCCCCCCCCCCCCATCAAAAAGAACAAATGTCAACACCACCCCAATATACCTACAGATCCCACCGGAACTCCCCATATACCTCAAATTGTTGAATCAAATTTAGCTTCCAATAGTGACTCCGTTACAGGAACTGTAATAAACAACTCTATCCCTATCAAAGCTGTCTCGAAACCAGAAACCCAGTTACAACGCCAGAAGATATAACTTCCCACTTAGTATCTACCAAGAGCATACCTTCCAGCTCATCCATTAGGTGTACTAAGATTTTTTACTTAGATTTGTTTATTGAACTTTTATATATACAATTGGATAGTCTTAAGAATAAATAGATACATTGTCTTAGAATAAAATAGTTTGTTGGCACATAGGGGGCCTAACTTTATATATTGGCTTAAGTTTAAATTAAAATATTGTTTAATATGTATGGCGTTCTAAAAATAAAAGTCGGTTGACTTGGTTGTCCTCGGGGTGTTCCTTCCCGGTTGTCATTTGTTGGATTTGTTGATTGGTTAGAGGGTTGTTGGCTTGTTTAGCCACGTCGGTGGGCTGACTCGGGGTCAGCGTAGAATGCAACGGCATCTTCGTTGTTGACTTGAATTATGTTATCATCCATAATGTCCATGACGCTAAGGTACATGGGCTCTGGCAGTCGCTGTTGGGTTGTCATCCTTCTTATTAGTTGGTTCGGGTGGCTAGATGAGTTACCTACTAACTTTTTAGCCAAGAGTAGTAGGTAGTTGTCCAATGTATTTATTCTCGCTTCAGAATAAATTCTGTCGTTTTTAAAGTATTTTTGACGCTCCCTGTCAAAGACAAGCCCAGTGCAGATTCTTAGGATCTTTCTTTCGAAAGCTTTTAGCTGCTTCATGGCCGTTTTGGAGATGGTGTACCAAACGGGAAAGCTGTATCCAATGACTGGTCTCAGCAGTTGTTTGTACATCAGGATTTTGGTCTGTTGACTTAGTCCATTGCTCTTCTTCACCAATGGATGGACACGATGAAAGGCCCAGCTGGCTTTCCTAAGAACTTTCTGGGCGTGTGGGTTAAACTTTAATAGCTCGTGGAAATAAATTCCCAGGTACTGGACGGTCCTCTTGGCTGAAAGTGACGATCCATCTGGGAGTTTCAACTTCAGGTTTCTGCATATTGTCGCTTTTTGCGATCTTCTACGGACGACAGTTGACGGCCTTCTGAAGCAGATGAGTTCCGACTTTGCTGCGTTGATTTTAATACCCCGTTTATGGTAAAAGTCAAAGAGACGGTGGATGTGTTCTTCTACTTTCTTCACGGCTATATGTGGTGACATTGAAGAGCAGTAAGTCAAGGAATCATCGGCATATAGAAGGTTCTCGCAGTTGACGGGGTTAGGTTGGTCAGATGTCAGGATGCTGTATAGAAATGGGCCGAGCTTCGATCCTTGCGCAACTCCAGCCCTGATGTTCTTCATTGACGATTTGCATTTTTCCAATTGTACATAGAATTTTCTGGAAGAGAGAAAAGAAAAAATAATTCTTATTAGTGCGATTGGAAAGCCCAGCATGTGAAGTTTATGGATAAGGCCTTCAATCCATACGCTATCAAATGCTTTCTCAACATCCAGAAGGCATCCAACGGTGACACGATGGCTATTAAGAGCTGTGGTGATGTCGTGTTGAAACTTCATCAAAGGATGCAGCGTCGAGTGTTTTTCCCGAAAACCAAACTGCATGTCAGGAATTATACTGTTTTCACAGCAGAATTTTTTCAGTTTCCTTAATATAATTTCCTCCAGGAGTTTGCTGATGTTACTCAGGAGAGATACGGGCCTGTAGTTAGAAATATAATTCCGATCTCCTTTCTTGGGAATTGCCACGATCTTAGCAGTTTTCCATTTTTGGGGGAAGTAGTCGTTGTTGAGGCAGTTGTTGAAGACGATTGTCAGGAATATAAACACTGCTTGCGGTAGCCTCTTCAGGATGAAGTTAGAAACCCCATCCGGCCCTGTTGACTTCTTTGGTTTGCCGTGGTTTATTATTTCACATATTTCCTCTGAAGTGCTCAAGTATGGGTTGTCAGTTGGGTTATTTGCCAGGTTGGTTTCGTTGAATATAATTCTCTCTAGAGTGGGAGCCAGAGTTTGTTGGATGGAATCATTCACTTCGTTGATGAAAAGTGGGCTAGACGGAGGGTTGGGGGTAAAGTTGCCTTCGAAGTGGTTGGCAAAGGCTTCCACTTTGTCATCCAACGATGTAATCTCAGTGGTGTTGTCCATCATGACTTCCGGTAGTGGTTTATTTCTTCCTATAAAGCGGTTGATTTCTTTGAAGGCGTCTGGTCCGGGTTTTATTTCTTGCAATCTCTTCTTGAGAGATTTGTCATTGTGGTGTCGAATAGAGTTCCGGAACATGATGTTAACACAATCGAGTTCGCTTTTCACTGTCTGGTAATCCCGATTCACTGTGTTGAATTCTCTCTGGTGAATTCTCTGTAGCCTTTTCCTCAACCTTTGTCGGTGTGAATACAACTTTTGTACATATTCCGGGAGATGTTGGTACCTATCTTTGGATGTCATGGGAACCTTTTGAACGTCAAGAGCGTTGCCGATTGTCGCTTCCAGAATTTCGACGGCACCATCGATTTCATTATTCTGGAGGTTTCTGTTGGCAGGAGGAAGTACCAAGTGTTGCTCGATATGCCTCTGCAATCTCTCGACGTTGAGTTTTTTATAATTTATGTAGTCTGCTTGGGGTCTCGCAGTTAGGATGGCTGGCTGATTGAGTTTTATCGAAAGCAGAACTGCTTCGTGGTCAGAGTCGCTAGGCACCGTTGAACAGGTGAAGTTGCTGATTTCTGGAAGAATATAAATGAAATTAGAAGTTGATAGGAAAAAATCTAAAGTTGATGGAGTTCTTGGAAAGGTTGGCTTTGGTTGCGACACTACAACCAGAGAATGTTCATCGCTGTGAAGGTCCAACCAGTCGACGATGAATTTGCCTTCAGCACTGATAGCGGTATCCTGCCACCTGTGGTGTCTTGCATTGAAGTCGCCACCAATTAGACCGTAAGTTGTTTGTTTTAAGACACTGTTGAGTATGTTGAGGTCGCCATGGATGTTTACTTTATAGGAACCGCATTTGAAGTAAACGCCGATTACTGTCAACTTTTCTCCTTGTCCTAGATCTATCTGGACCGCTGTAGCTTCGCTTGTTTGAAGGCCTGGGATGATAATTTCGCTGGTGCTGAAAGAGATCTTTTCCCTCAAGTAGATGGCTGTGCCTCTTCCGTGCTGACCTTTGTCCTGTCGGAAGGTCTTATATCCTACGATGTTAATATTGTTCTTTCGGGTAACATTTGTTTCACTTATAAGAGCGATGTCCGGTTTGTTGTTTTTCATGAACATGTTGAATGACGTCCTCTTATCAAGGCTGTATAATGAGTTTACATTATACGTCAGGATGCGGAGCTTCTTTAGTTGCATATTTGGAACAAGAAGGTGGCCAGTGCCACGGACTTATCTCCATCGCTGAGCTGAGAGTAATTTGGTGGAACCGCACTCCTAGCTTTTCCCATGACCGTGAGCAGGTCGGAACCAAATATTCTCTGGACTTCGCTGTTGAGGTTTACTGGTGCTGCGGCTTTGGTTGGTCCTGTTTTTGCTGGTATCCTTGGTGCGGTCATCTTGGCTGAAGTTCATGTGACTTGTTGTGCCTTTGTTGGTGCTGGTTTGGTTGGTGGGCCTCTTTTCGCCATTGCTGCGTAGCTGATTGCCGGACGAGTAACCAAGCAAGCTGACTTAGCAGCAAACTCTTGGTGAGAACGCTTCTCCGCCAATAGCCTGTTCCTTTCTGTCAGGCGAGCCTTTAGCGTTGGGCAGCCTTTAAAGCTGGCAGGGTGTCCAGCTTTTTGGCAGTTGGCACACCATACGTCCAACCCAGTGTTTTCTTTGCGCTGGCACTGTCCTGGTACGTGCTTATCCTTGCACTTAACGCATACAAAGTCCCGCCCGCAGTTGGTGGCCACAAGTCCAAAGCGTTGGCACTTATGGTAGGTGTACTAAGATCAGTAAACCAAATAGCTTTGTTTCCTCTTTTAAATTAATAACGAATCCCACTTTCTTTGATTCTATCGGGTGATTTTTTAAGAGCTTGAGAACTTTCTTTTAAAAAAAGCGCATAAAATTTGCAAAATCTCATCGATTCTTTATTTGAAACGTTAGATTGGTCCATGACATTTACTTTTTGAAGATAATTTCATTTAAATGTTGATCGCGGCTGCGTCTTAGGTGGTCCATTCGGAAAGTCCAATTTTGGGTAACTTTTTCGAGCATTTCGGCCGGAATAGCCCGAATTTCTTCGGAAATGTTGTCTTCCAAAGCTGGAATAGTTGCTGGCTTATTTGTGTAGACTTTAGACTTGACGTAGCCCCACAAAAAATAGTCTAAAGGCGTCAAATCGCATGATCTTGGTGGCCAACTTACCGGTCCATTCCTTGAGATGAATTGTTCTCCGAAGTTTTCCCTCAAAATGGCCATAGAATCGCGAGCTGTGTGGCATGTAGCGCCATCTTGTTGAAACCACATGTCAACCAAGTTCAGTTCTTCCATTTTTGGCAACAAAAAGTTTGTTAGCATTGAACGATAGCGATCGCCATTCAACGTAACGTTGCGTCCAACAGCATCTTTGAAAAAATACGGTCCAATGATTCCACCAGCGTACAATCCACACCAAACAGTGCATTTTTCGGGATGCATGGGCAGTTCTTGAACGGCTTCTGGTTGCTCTTCACTCCAAATGCGGCAATTTTGCTTATTTACGTAGCCATTCAACCAGAAATGAGCCTCATCGCTGAACAAAATTTGTCGATAAAAAAGCGGAAACACATTTCGAACCGAACACTGATTTTGGTAATAAAATTCAATGATTTGCAAGCGTTGCTCGTTAGTAAGTCTATTCATGATGAAATGTCAAAGCATACTGAGCATCTTTCTCTTTGACACCATGTCTGAAATCCCGCGTGATCTGTCAAATACTAATGCATGAAAATCCTAACCTCAAAAAAATCACCCATTATTTGCAACACAAATATATGGCCAGCAGAGACTTTAGTCAAAGAATTTACTCAAAGTCAAAAACAAGGTGTTGCTTTGAAAACCAAGTCAAAAAACTTTACAGGCTTGCGCTCTTTTACCAAAACGTAAGGGGACTTCGTAGCAAGACCGCTGACATTTTTCTTAACTCCCAATCATTTCCACACGACTTATTCGTTTTGACAGAAACGTGGCTTAATTCAAGCTTTTCCGACACAGAACTTTTCAGTCAAGAGTTCGAAGTTTACAGAAACGATCGTCATGTTGGTAATGCAAAGGATTTAGGTGGAGGTGTTCTCATAGCGGTAAAAAATACATATTTCTCTTCTTCTGTGTCTTTTCCATTTGAATTATCAATTGAACTGGTATGTGTAAAGATAATGGTACAGACTAAGACTATTTTCATTTTAAACGTCTACATTCCTCCAAAAAGTTTGGAGTCTGTTTATAACGATCTCTCCTTGGCATTAGACTATCTTATAAATTTGTCCAGCTCTGACACCAATATTTTACTTCTAGGTGATTTTAATTTACCACACATTGACTGAATTCCATCCGAAGACGAATCCTGCCTTGAAGCCTCTCCTTCTTCTTCACACTTGGAACTATCTCTTCTCGATAAAGTCCTTCTTACTGACTTACAGCAAACAAGCTGTATTAAAAACTCAAAAAATCGAATTCTTCATTTAGTCTTTTCTTCTCACGCTATTAGTACTCTTGTTCTAGAATCTAGATCAGGAATTACTAATATTGATAAATATCACCCCCCCTTGGACATTTTTTTTTTACTTAAGTAATCACCTTACCGAACACAGTAATTCCTTAGATTGCTTATATAATTTTGATTTCAGCAGTTGTCTAAAGATTTAACCATTTCTGGAATTGCTGATACATTAGCATTTTCTAACTTTTTATAAGATCCTTAGTTATTGTTTGGAAAAAATGTGCCCTTAAAGAAATCAAGAAATACAAACTTTAGACATCCATGGTACACGAAAGAAGTGCGTTTACTGCGTAACAAAAGAAATAAGGCATGGAAAAGAAAACGTATCTCAAAACTCTGTCTCCAATCAACTTTTCATTTTATAAAGTCCACCCATGATCGTATTCTTTTACAAGCCGACATTGATAGTTTCACATTTTGGTGTTTGAAAAATAACCTTTCACTCAACCCTTTAAAATGCCAGACGATAACTTTTACTAAAAAACTAATCAGTAGCGTATTTGACTATTGTATATCACAGCAAAAACTCTGTCGCGTCTCCACATTTAAAGATTTAGGTGTTCATTTCTGTTCCAACTTAGAATTTACACATCACATTAATTTTATTGTTAATAAAGCAAGTTCTATTCTTGGTTTTATAAAACGCTGGGCAAAGGAGTTCAATGATCCTTATGTTACTCTTTCTTTGTATAATTGCCATGTTCGTCCTCATCTTGAATATGCTTCGCAGGTACATAATTTCATTCGCTTTGCCCTAAAGGGTCTTCCTTGGGATGATCCTTATGATCTGCCTCCCTATGAACATCGTATTCTGCTTCTTCAAATGCAATCTCTCCATCAAAGGCGTGTTAATAATGACTTAATATTTCTTCATCAACTCATTAATGGTGGAATTGATGCACCTTATTTGCTATCTTGTGTACATTTGAATTACCGAGGCGGAACTCATCACCTGCGTACATTTGATTTTATACATATTGACTTCCATAGAACTAACTATGGGAAGAATGAAGCTTTAAATCGAATGAGTACTTTATATAACTTAAACTGCTCATCGATAGATTTAAATTTAAATAAGGTGGGATTAAAATCATTGTTTAGAACCAGTGCTCCACTATCGTAAACGTTCTCATTTTATTTTTTGTTCTGTAATAGTTAAATGTTACTTATGTTTTTGTATTTTGTGCGTGTGTTAGGCTATAATTGCATTATCTTTTACTAACAACTAACATGTACTTATGATGAGCCTCTGATCGTAGTTTGACGCTTGCTATAAGCTTACTATTTTCTGAAATTCTGAAGTGTAAAAAATATAGTAAATTGTTAACTAGTATCGTGCTAAGGCCTAAATAATAGGTTGTTTAAAATTTTGCGCCAGTGTTTTTAAGACTAAAATAAAACAAGACATAGTTCTAAATAACAAAATGTATGATGATTTTGCACAGGACACATGTTTATCTTGGTATTTTTAGAGGTATAGAATAGTCAATGGGACCGCTATAAAGATATAATTACTGACTTTTTCGTTCACCAACAGAACAACCATGATCCGCAGGAGCTTTGGTTTCAACAAGACTGCGCAACATGTGCCACAATCGATTTTTCGAAGGAAACTTTTGGTAACCGCATAGTTCCACGTTACGGACCCGTTTATTAGACTCCTAGAAAACGGTAGCTTACGCCAATAAGTCCGAAACGATGAAATACTTGGAGAACAAAATTCACCACGTTATTAACAATATACGGCGACAAATATTGGAACATTTCATCCAAAATTGGATCTCCAGATTAGGCTACGTCCGATCCAGCCGGTAAGCAAAATAACCTTTTTGTAAATTTCATGTTTTTTTTTTAAATAAGTTCTGTTGTATTCCATTTCAAAGTTCAATACCTCTAAAAATCATACACTTAGTTTCAGAAAATTTCATTAGATATGAGTCTTTACTTGGCTCTATACGAAGTTTTGGAAAATCTTGAACCTTATTTTTCCTGGTTTTTTAAAAAAAAAAGGAGTTGAATTATTTATAAACCTTGAATCTTATGTTTCTGGTTTTATAAATTAGAGTCAATTGTTGATGCTGTTTTTGAAACCGTTTTAAAGTAATCTTTGTATTTTGTGTGTATGTTTAAAAAATTTGATGTTTTTGGGCCTTTTTGAAAACTATTGTCATATTAAAATTTATTTGCCTTTTTTTGTTAAGACCGTAAATGGTGCAATGTTTCTTTTAGAACTATTGAAAACATGTGAATAATAAAAACTGATACAGATTTGGCTTTTAAGGTTTTCGCGGTTTTGATACTTCTGTTAATTATTGGGCTTAGCCCTCTACGCATTCGTACAACTTGTGTGGAAAACATCGCTTATAACATCTTGATAATAGTTTCCCGGTGACCACGCCCAATGCAATTTGAAGCGAAACGTTCGGGGTGAGTACTAAATATAAATTTGAATTCGCTAAATGTTTAAAATATGAACAGCGGCTAATCCAAATAATTTTAACATACAATAATAAAGATTTTTCAAACGTTCACTAAAATGCTGAAAATACTTGAACTTGAAAACTCTTACATATTTTATTAAAACAAAAATTACGTTATGAATTTACATTCCCAATCAAAATCCAAAGGCGATGTATGGAAAATCTGACGTAAAGAGTGATTTTGAAGACAGATTCGGAGTTAAAAAAAAAAACTTCGATGGTATAATTTGATAGCTAGCAGATTCTCAAAATAAGGCTCATTACTCAAGCACCGGTTTGTAAAAATAAAAATTTCCCTGAATACCATGACTAAAAAAATCATTCGACGTATTCAGAAACCGCTCCGAATTCACGTAATCATAATTAGCAAAAATGGAACACTTTCCAGCAACTGTTTTCAGGTATCAGATCCATAAGCTAAGTAGAAATAAATATCAGATCTTACTCTGTTATTTGAGTAACTAGGTAAGAATTGTTCACCCAGTTAGCAGATTTGTTCCCAAAGTCTTACAATTCAAGAAGAAATGAACAACGTAATCTGACATCAGTGGTATTTCTGGCAAAATTGTCACATGCACTTCTTTGGCGTTAGGTAAAAGGGTATTAAGTCAAAAAATTGCATTTCAGGTTTTTAATTTGGTGTAGGTAACGGCCTTCTTTTGTCTATTTCGTTTAACAACGACAACTTTAGTCTAGAGCAACTGCTAAATGTCGTATTAATTTAGTCTTTAGACCTTTTGCCTAACGTCAAAGAATTGTAAGATAACATTATTGTAAAAAATTTAAGACAATTTTTTATCTGACGGATCTGGCAATGTTGTATGATTTGACAATCGTCTGTAATTATATATGTACGTATTACATTTTATTTCATGATTTTTTTAAATTCTCAAAATGGCATCGAAATTATTTAAAAATACCTTTCACCAGTTATTTTGCCCTCCAAAGTTTCTCACATAAAAAAGAAGAACTTCACTGAACTGTTCCGCTCATAGCAAGAGTTTACAAAGTGTTTTTCTTTTTATTTTTATAAACAGATACAATTGTGTTTTTCCATTTGCATAAAAATGCGAGATTTTGTTGGGATTTGTCATTCTAGTGATCTCTGAAGGGATAACGCCTGTTTTTTCTTTTTCGCCCCTTAGGTATATGAGATAAAATACTGCCTTTTAAAAAAGAAGACGAAAAAAGAACACCACATCAAAAATTCCAAAGAGAAGAAGTTTCAAGAAGTAGCGCAAGGAGGTTTGGGATATCTAACTTTTGTAATATCGAGAGGATATTTTGTGCGAAGTGAGAACGTATATCTCAGAAGCTTAAGTTACAGTGCTTACGTGACGTATTATAGTGATGGACTGGTAACTGTTGGGACTGATTGATAAATGATGTGGTGGTAATACCGGATATCCTTGCAAATCTCTTTAAAAACTGCTGCTAATACTTTGGGCGGCTCGACGACGTCGGCGACGCTCGGCGACGCTCGGCGGGCGTGCGTCGTAGGTAGGTATTTATACATATATATTTTATCCTTCCACCTTGCGTGAAAAGGTAGCTAAGGTATATAAGATTGTTTGCTTTGATAAAATCTTGTCTTAACTATTTTTTTCAGTTTTTCTTTTTGGCAGAGATGAAGTGAAAATATATTTTGCGTTCGAAAAGCCCTTAAGGATATTACGTATATGAAAAAATATTATCATGTATACAAGTATACCAACAATGTTTATCCTTGGTGTCTGCATTGTGGCATAGCATATGTTATCATTTAGCGTTTAACTTACAGCAAGAGGGATAAAAGGTTCTTATGCATCTAAATTGTTGCTCAGTAATCGTGTGTGAGACTAAATTTATAAATAAGAAAAAATATCCATTTTGTGTTCTGAACACGTAGATGGGAAATTACTTGGTCCCGACTCCTTTTTGCCTCTTCGCCTCTTCGCCTTTTCGACTTTAAGAGCACCATTTTTTTGGAAATAGTTTTTATTTTGCGTGTGGTTTGAATATATTAACAAGATGTTAAGTTGAAAACTCATTTGGTTTTTAATATAGGTAAGGGGTATGGGGTTGGGTGAGGGGCTTGGTCGTTACTATTTTATATTGTAATGAAATATAGATACATAGGACGTTTTCCTTTTTCATGAAGACTTGTATTTTGTGTGAGCATTAATAATGCATGTGGCGGGAAATAAGTTTTTTCCAAAATGTACATCCCTAATGAGATTTCAAGGATCGTAAAGAATGAATTTTTAATATAATTTTTTAAGAAAATGATAAATATTTTTTGAAAGATGTTTATTCTCACAGCGGTTGATAATGAGCCTGTGTATTTGTTTTGAAAATAAATGAGTTTTATCAATCTATCCAAGTACAGTTTTACAAGTCAGTGACTTTCGGCTTGTGATTGCCGTGAGTTTGATTTTGAAATCGTCTTTGAGTGTGATTTGCTTAAGGCCATTCATTCTCTGAAGTCTAATTCCATAGGTGATGATGGTGTCTCCTTTAAATTTAAAGAAAAGATAAAACTTCAAATAACATCCCCTTTTACCCTTATTACCTTTTATTCTACGGTAATATTAAATTTAAGGTAATGAATGGCATTTGAATTTCATATGATCTGGATGAGTCGATTTTTCAATTGTGCCTTTTACGACCATTTAACTTATTGGAGGTCATCGGTTGAGTTATTGAAGTTCTTTCAGAAGTCTTCAATCATGGTCATTGTGCATAATGGCTTAACGCTTAATCCAAACAAATCGTAGATATCATTGCTGTATTGAAAAATTAATTTGATGTCTTTAAACTACCACTTGTCTCCTTATCATGTTTTTAACTTGAATTTGTTAAGTCTGCGACTAATCTAGGCTTCGAATTAAATCGGAATTCTCAGCAAATGATCATGTCAATCTCTCCATCCATATCTTGAATCTTGTTGATATTTAGCTGCGGCTTATTAAGTCTTTGCTACTACCTATCATTGAAAAGAGTGCAGCGGTATACTGTAGACCTTATTCGTAGTCAATGCAGGAACTAGTTGTTGCTTTCAATGAAATGGTGAGGTACGTTTTTGGTTTGCGAAGGTTTGACCACGTTTCCCAATTTTATCAACTTGTTCTTGGATGTATGTTCAAGTTATTTCTTGATTGAAGATATTGCTTGTTTTAAAATAAGTTAAAACATAATAAAACACCACCACCGCCGCAACAGTCCTTTGAGAACTAGGGTCTAGTGACTTACAAATCGCAACCATTCATGTGTGCGAGTAATGTTGTCAGGGATGGAGGGGACCTACAGTTTCAAGCCAAATCCGAACGGCTAATTTGAGAAAGCACTTTTCATGACAAGAATTACTCTTGGATAATTTGTCAATTTCTCGCAAGAGGCAGTACCCGTGAAAAAAACTTCAGATGGCATAGCCAAGGATCGAACACAAGACCTCTGGCATGACAGTCCAACGCACTAACCATCACGCCACGGGTACTACCATGCGTTTAATAGTAAGGCAAATTATAGGAACACCAAAAAGACTATGACTAACTTGTACATCATCTTCTTATATATAAAAATGAATCGCAAAATATGTTGGTAAGCGCATAACTCAACAACGCCTGGACCAATTTGGCCAATTCTTTTTTTAAAATGTTCGTTGAAGTTCAAGGATGGTTTTTACGGCGAGAAAAATTCGAATAATTACCGGAAACCCATAAAAACAGTCCTTTTCTTTTTCCCATACAAATGTTTTCTAACTAAAACGTAGTCAATTTGAGCTTTGTATAAAGTTCGTATTAAATTACAAGCACTCACTGTTGTCTAAGCAATTTAGGTGTGTTCCTAACGTCAAACGCCCAATCGTCCAATGCATAATGCTTTGAATCAAGAGTTGCATCGAGAAAAACTGTATAATCTCAACACTTTGAACGAATTAATTCAAACAAATCTTCCACTGTTGAATGAACAACAGAAGTATGTATTTGAAACTCTTATGAAAGTAACAAATGATGAAACTGGTGGGATTTACTTCTTAGATGCACCTGGTGGTACAGGAAAAACATTTTTGATTTCATTAATATTAGCAACAATTCGCTCACAACATAAAATTGCACTTGCACTCGCTTCGTCGGGAATCACAGCTTGAAGGTGGTCGAACAGCCCATTCAGCACTAAAATTGCCATTAAATGTAAACTGATTATTTGGAATGAATGTACGATGGCACATAAAAAATCTTTGAAGGCTTTAGACAGAACCTTAAAAGATCTACGAAGCAATAATAACAGATTTGGTGGTGCAATGATTTTATTAGCAGGAGATTTTTGTCAACTTTCCTCAAAGTTTTTGTCAGTTAACGCAATCGAAAGATGAACTTATTCAAAAGGTGTTTCCAGATGTTTCTCAAAATTACAGAAACCATGATTGGTTGAGCGAACGAGCTATATTGGCTGCAAAAACCATAGATGTAAATGAATTAAATTTCAAAATTCAAGCACAAATTACAGGCGAATTGAGGATATATAAATCAGTTAATTCGGCTACTAACCAAGATCAGAGAGAAAAAACTAAATGAGAGAACCAAATTTCCTCGTCTCCGTCACTTCGGTACCTCTTACTCTCATTTTTTATAGCGTGTTGAATTCGTATCGGTGTGTACATGTGTTCACCTCGGAAAAGAGTACACAAAAAAACATCACTTCCGGGCAGTGTTACCGCTGGGATTTTTGAAAAGGTCGCAAAAAAAAGGGTCAAATGAAAAAAAAAGTCGCATTTAGATTTTTTTTAATACACACCTAAATCAAACGAAATCTGTAAAAATTGCAAAAAAAAAATGAGTTGTTTTTTAGTTTTTTATTTGGCATACCTTTATTTGGCATCTAAAGAAAAATAAATTCTTATACTACGAGTAGTATTCAATACATTCGATTTATATCACACACGTTCCTTTTTTTAATAAATACGTTAAAGTGTATATGTACCTATATAACATTAAATAACAATAACAGTCAATTCAGTCGATTTAAGTTATATTAACTCAAGTTTTAAAGTTAAACTAAAAAAAAAATAAATTCATATTCTATTCAGTTCTTTTGAAATACAAAAATTAAGGCACATTTTAAGAATTTATATTATTTATAAATATTTGACTTTTACATTTACATTATTTTTAAAATAGGAGTCATTATTTTTTTGTGATTAATTTACGGTAGCTTTTTATAAGCTCCTCTGAAGGTTTCCATTCATCAAGAGTTTACTTTTCTAAAATATTTGCTGCAGAGAGCATTGCATTACATGTTTCCACACACAGGCGGTTCGTTAATCTATTTTTTAGAATTGTTAACTTAGAAAAAACCCTTTCAGCACACGCACTGCTGTGTGGAAGTTTGAACATATTTTTTACAGAGGAGTATAAGTTGAAATAAACATATTCTCCGAAAGGGTTTTTAATTGCCCCGATCTTATGCCAAAACTCCTCCAAATTTGGCAGTTCCAAAAAACTTTCATAATTCTTTTCATGAATTTTGAATTCTAAAAGCTTGTATTCTTCCATTACTTTTTCAGGTTGAATTATAAGGTGTTGATAATCTGATACTCATGATCATTATAATTAAACTCTTCGCCTAGTTTGATTACTTGAGGATCCAAGTGCCTCAAAACCGAAAACTTCCTATCATTAGTATCAAACCTTGAAATAATTTGCCTGCAAATTAGTTGGTAATAAATAAGATTTTTACTTCTTATATTTTCAATATCCGAACTGAAAATACTTTCTTGTTTTATATATGTTTCCGCTTCATTCCCTATGTAAATATCACTTACAATTTTTATATTTTTTGGGTCTATAAAATTAATCTCTTCAATTTTAGTGCGTAGTATATATTCTTTTGGTAAAAAATTTTTATACATCATCAATCAAAATGTCTTTAAATGAAATGGTTAAGTGAATTTGAATTGTGGAAATGAATTTTTATGCTAGAATAGCAAGATTTCGATTCTGAGCGAACGTGATCGAGTCGACCCAAACAATTTCAACTTTTGATACCATTTTATAGATTGAAATTATGTGTGACAGTGTTAGTTATGTTCTTATTTCAATGGAAGTTTGGAAATTTTGTATGAATTAAGAAAATAACTTATCTTTTCAATGTATTTTTCTAGAGATGGGGTCAAAAAAGTCGCATCATTTTTTAAAAAGGGTCAAAATAGACAATTTTTTAAAAAGTCGTATCATGGTCGCATGAGGCACAAAAAAGGGTCAAAATGCGACTAAAGTCGCATAGCGGTAACACTGCTTCCGGGAAATGCGACATTTCTCATTTTTGTTTATTGATAGCCAAGAAGGCTATGTTTTTTAAAGTCTCATTATAATATTTTTGTAATTCTCATGAATTTCTTTCTTTAATTTTACTAACATCTTGTCGTTTTTATATCTACAAAAATACTCCTATAATTCAAATTAATTCTAGGAAAACATTTTTGTTTGTCAATAAATACCGGAAGAAGTTATACCGGTAGTTCGTGGTGAATTTGTTTTTCTCTCCTCTTTCTCTGAGTTAAAGATAGATGGCATTAACAACCTTCTCTGAGTTACAGATAGATGGCATTAACAACCAAAACAAGAAAGGATGTGTGCAGAAAGAGTATAACAAGGTTAAGGTTTTTTAGACTAGACTTTATTTGTATATTTGAACGAGTACATGTTTTTTATAAATGAACATATGTTATGTTTATTTCAATAGTAATGCCTTAACTACTAACTTAAATACTGTATTATCTAAAATATACTGCATTGAATTATTTTACATTGAATTATAAAAGACGGAAATAATAAAGTTCTACAGTTTACCAGGAATATTTATATAAAATATCCACATCTTCTGCAATTGCGGTATCAATCGATATTTTCTGGAACTTAGTATTATTTACTTAACATGAATTACTCTTTCAGCTTTTTTATACACCAAAAAAATCAATTATGAAATTTGGCTGCGATAATAACTACTTGAACACAGCATTTTCATTGTTTATAGTTATTCAGGTTTAGCCCTTAACTTTGATTTGCATTTATTTATGAATAGCCTAAAACGTTTAGCAAACATCTATGAATAAGCCACAATGCATTTTCAGAAAAACTGTAGTTAGAACTTTCCCTCACAGATTTTTCCTTGTCGCTATATAACTGAAAGATAAGATATAAATATTTAGAACTGGAAAATTTATAAAAATGATGCATAAGACTTAAATTTTGGTTGAAGAACAAATTTGTATATTCTTTTCACAAAACCACTGACCCAGCTTATGTAGTTAAGCCTTTAAAAGCAAAACACACTAGTTCAGTGGAAGGCAGTAAGAATAGCTTATCACCTATTCACAAATCTTATGCAATGAAAATTGGTAACAGAAGTAACAAGTTGACGGTCTTTTTATTTAGTGTCTACTTAAATCACTTATTTTCAGCATTTTGGAAATGTCGTGAGTAATGTAAAGAAAACAAACAACGAGTACACACAAATAAAATAGGAATGGAAAAAAGAGATGAGTATATAAAAATGTTTTCAATGTTCCATGTTTACATTCTGTAACTCTCGTTTTCAATGTTCCTGCAACTCTCGTATCGACAAAATGAAGTCGATAAACTCTGAAAATTGAAACAAATCTGAGTTTTTTTGCATCTTTCAACGGTCTGAGCGAAAATTAAACGCATAAACGCAGCTAATAATACAACTAATTGTTGTAGTGCTTTCAGAGTTTTATGTTTCTAGGTCCTAATTCTCATTGGACTGTTGCACCACCTAATTTGTTTTACTTACTTAATGATTAAAACTGGCTTCAAATAACTAACTAATATTTATCTAAATGCGTAATTTAGAATTGTTTCTAAATCTTCATTGTTCTGGCACCTAACAAGAGTAATTAATTTCACTTCATATTCGAATGATATTACTCTCAAACGAACACAATGAGAGTACCAAAAAGTTGTTCATACACATTTTTGAATTTTCTTTGCACGCCTCTGAACAGCTGACTACATCCGCCATTTTTCAAAGGTGGTCGCCATTTTTAAAAGGTGGTGAGCAGAGAGAAAAGAGAGAAAAGTTTTTTCTCTCTCGTGGTGAGTATGTGCACAAACTTTCATAAGTATGTGTTCCCCACATTTTTTTTATATGGAGTTAACACATATGCAAGTTGGTGGCAAAATCACAGCTTGTAGGCAAAAAGAGAGCAACCGTCGAAGTTGGTTCTCTCTATTAGTTCTTTCTCAATGCCAAGATCAAGTAGTCAACTATCCACCGGAATTTTTAAACTCGCTGGATTTGCCAGGATTGCCACCTCACAATCTTCAATTAAAGGTTGGATCAATATTTATATAATGTTGCGAAATATCAACCAACCGCGTCTTTGCAACGGTACACGGTTAGCGATAAAAAAATTAGGCACTAAACGATGTGATAGAAGCAACTATACTCAAAGGAAGGTATAAAGGAAAAGATGTTCTCATACCGCGCATCCCAATGATTCCGACTGATGTGTCATTCGAGTTTAAACGACTACAGTTTCCAGTGCGGCTTGCTTTTGCTATGACCATAAACAAGACCCAGGGGCAATCATTAAGTGTTTGTGGTATTAATCTAGAAAACCCATGTTTCTCACATGGTCAATTGTATGTTGCCTGTTACCGTGTTGGAAAACCATCAGATTTGTTTGTCTATGCGCCAAGTAAACAAACAAAAAACATCGTATATCACAAATCACTACAACGATAACAAAACTGATTTCTGTTAATAATTATGATTCACTTGATTAACAATAAAGCGGTTACTTTTAAATCCTTATATATGTTTTATTTAATTATTAAAAACGCCCTATCACCAGGGTGACGTTTCTGTTCAGGAGAATTTTTAGCCACGACTATAAAATACGTAGGAAGAAAAAACTGCCACACTACAAATCTTTATGACAAGACGAAGTCTGTCGGGTCCGCTAGTTTTTTAATAAAAATTGAAATTGAATTGTATTCAAACGTAAATTATTGGCAACTCTAGACAAAATAAAACAAGTTGACTGTCAATTTAAGATTGTTAAAGGCCAAATTAATTAGTTTTTTTCAAAACTGGTTTTAAATGGATTTTAAATTTTACACTTATCAGGAATTTTTTAATTGATTGACATTTAGTTAAAATTAAAAAAACATGAAACTCAAATGGTTTCTAAAGATATACCTTCACCGTTTAAAAAGTTTTGAAAAATGTCAATAATATGGGCGTAGAAATATATAGAACAAGAACATTTTGGAAGCCACACATGTTTCTTGACTTTGTCAGCTACTGCTACGATATTGAAATATTAGCTTGAATATGGGTTATTTCTGAACGATCAATACGTTTTATGCGAACAATAGTTAACCTAATAATCTCTATCCATTAATTTTTGGGAAAAAAGTTTTCAATTAAATCCTTTTTTAACTTAATTTAAACATGCTTTAATTTGAATTGAATGAGTTTGTTAAACTGGTAGAGAACTTGAAAAAAAAAGTTGTCTCAAAGTAAGGATTCCCCTGAGAAGATAATATATGTCTTAGCTTAAGAACAACAATACCTGCTAAATAACCTTTATGCAAATTGACCTATAAGATTGAAATTGAAAATAGAAACCATTAAAATTTAATGTTTAATGTACACTCGCTTGTAATTTATTACTAATCCATGGATAAAGGTACTTCAATTTAGTGAAAATTTCAAAAACCGTTCCAGTTTAAATAATGGTTTTATACGAAAACATTTATTTTCTTAGAAGAACATTAATATACATACATGTAGCAAGCCCAAGCATAAGGTGCCTTCCTTTTACAATTGATAAGTTGATGTGTTGATTTATTGAAAGATTTCTTTCAAAAATCAATAAAACCTAATCCTCTTCTTTATCCTGAAAGAAGAAGGAGACATTTTTTATTCATAATAAATCAGCCTAGTATTGTGACTAGCGGTGATGAGAAGAGAGTCCGATTTCAGTTATATCAATTATATTGAATGACAGATGAGACCATTAGCGAATCCAATGGTATATCGAGATGTTGTTAAGATATTGATAAAGACAAAATATTGGTTGTCATTTTCACAGGAAATAGCAATAATTTCTAGGAAAATCAAAAAGCCTTCGAAATAATTAAGATATCTAGAGTGAGTCTAGTTTAATTTATTACTTATTTATATTTATCTTTAACTGTGACGAAGAAAGAAATTATTTCTTATATGAATTGAATAAATTCAATTCAAATCTCTTCAGTTTAATTAGCACGCATCCGGTACATTTATTAGTATTTAAATACAGAGCTGAATTCAGTAATTGAATTCTTATTAAACAATCATATACCATATATGAATTGTATCTATATTAATTAATAGTACCGTTTTTGTTACTTTAATTAGACGATTTTCGAAAACTAACGAGTGAGTTTTTAAGAGCTTTCGGAAATAAAAAAAAAAAAGAGGCTGGGATGCGACCCACACTGATAACTTCCCATCCCGTCTATCGATTTGTCTTGCTTAAAAGTTTGTCTAAATGTATCAATTCTTACCAAATTTGCGTTCTATTTTTTGTAGATTTTATTTTTTTTATGAAAAAACGGACTGTTGGATTTTTATAAAAAAATTATTGAATATATAAAACAATATTTTCTGTGAAATAAAATAAGTTTGAAGCCAATATTTTTAATTTTCGAAAAGCTATTTGAGCCGAAAATCAATTTTTACCAACTTTTATTAATTTTTTGTTTAGGTTTTTATTTTTTGTAAAAAAACTGTCAATTCGATTTTTCTCAAAATTTTTCCTAATGTTGAAAACAATATTTCTTATAAGTTTAAATTAGTTAGAAGCCATAATCTCAAATTTCTGAAAAGATATTTAAGTCCAAAATCAATTTTTACCAACTTTTGTTAAATTTTTTTTTCGGTTTTTAATTTTTTGTAAAAAACTGTCAATTATATTTTTTTCAAAATTTAACTAAATGTTGAAAACAATATTTTTTGAAAGATAAAAGTAGCTTAAAGCCAATATCTCATAGTCTTGAAAAGATATTTGAGTCAAAACTCAATTTTTACCAACTTTTTTTTTATTTTTTTTTTAGGTTATTATTTTTTGTAAAAAAACTGTCAACTCGATTTTTCTCAAAATTTTATCAGATGTCAAAAACATTATTCTTCGTTGCACAAAATTGTTTTGGAAATGAAATCATATTTTAGTCGTAAAATTTTCGAAGTGACAAATTTTTTTTTCAGTTTTTTTGATTTATAAAAAAAACCGTTAATTGAATTTTTTTCCAAAAATATAATTGTTTTGTATCACACTACAATATATAACATAAAATTTAATTCAAGTCTCTAGCGTCATTGGTTCATGAGATATTTAGGGTTAACCAAAATTTTCACCTTTTTTTTAAACTGCTATGGTAAAAAAAACCACCCACGCAATTTTCTTGAGAGCCCTTTCTGCATCTTTCTGCCTTATTATCTGTATAACAAAATTTATTTGAAGTCGATATCTCTTCTGGTTCTTGAGCTATGGACGACGAAAAAAACGTCGCGAACGTACGGACGTACGGACGTACGTACACACGCACGCACAGACATCTTTCTAAAAATCTTTTATTTCGACTCTAGGGACCTTGAAACGTCGAGAGATGTCAAAATTTTCAATTTGTCAAATCGGACCCATTACAATAACTTCCTATGGGAAGTTAAAAAAACAATTCAGAAAAATTGGTCGATATAATTAAATGTATAAAGATTATTCCAAACGCCTCAAATGGTCGATCGGCTTAATCCAATTTTGGTTTACTCTTTCTTTCTGACATTTCGGTCGGTATCTCACTAGTAAATACTTTTATGTTGGCTTTCAGCGCGTCAATGGAGGGGGGCTTGTCGCTAGACATTAACCTTAGCATAGTCCCACAAAAAAATAATCTAGGCGGCCAATTTACCGGCTTCAAAGGTAGAAGAAACTGTTCACTGAACTCGCATCTCAATTGGTACATTGCAACTTTTGCTGTGTGACATGTGGAACCGTCTTGTTGATTTGCATCATCATTGAAGATATATTGCCCAATGATTCCGCCAGCCCATAATCCACACCAAACAGTGACCTTTTCTGGATGAAAAAGAAGTATTTGACTGTTAAAAGTCAAATAGTTTATTTTTCTGAACACTGTTATTTATAATAAAATGATTTAAATTCATGAAAATCATGAAAATAAAATAAATATGATCCAGCAATTATCATTTTATTATAAATAACAGTGTTCAGAAAAATAAACTATTTGACTTTTAACAGTCAAATACTTCTTTTTCAAAATAGCCATAGCACGGCAATAAATTATAGCTACAATTTATCTTCTCTGAAGACTTGTAGCAACCATATAATTCGCAGTTGCTCTAAGTAGCTCGGATTATATGGTATCTCGATTTATTCGAGAAAATATGCGTCAAGACAAGGTGTAATGGTCATTTTCTGGATGCATTAGGGGCTCTTGAAATGCTTCTGGCTGGTCCTTTATCTGAATACGGCAGCTTTGCTTGTTAACGTATCCATTCAACTAAAAATAGGTTCGTCACTTTCGATAAAAATGTGGATCTTCGGCCATCTTTTTAAGAGCTTATTTCCCAAAATTTGATTTTGTGGTAAGCTATCCGGCTTCAATTCTCGCACAAGCTGTATTTCGACAGATTTTACACCTAAATAGAGTAACAGAGGTCCAATTGCTGGGAACGCTTTTAAATAGATAATTCACGGAAATTACTAAAAGTGGCCACTACAGCTGCGATGTTTTCCTTAGTTCTCACTCTATGTAAGCGTGTTGGTGGTTTAGTGTCCAACAATGCAAATTCAATGCAAAGATTTATTTATTGAATTCGTTAAACAAACTAACGCTAGAACTTAAGACTAATATTACATTTATTTTTAGATTTACAATGCTTTAAGCAATTTGCAAACAAAAAATGCTAAACTGAAGTATTGAAAAAATTTACTTTAAATGTTTTACTTTTAAAATCATCGCTTACGGAATATACCAAAAAGTAATACTTGTTGTAAACTGAAATCAATTGGTTGAGGGGACTGTTTTTACCATAGTTCGATCTGTTTGATATAGAACGTAAAGGAACTTGTCTTCTAATACTTGAACGGCTATAAATAAAGTTTAATTGTTCCAAAATTGATGGTGATATGACTGACCAATGGATTAATTTTATAATAAAGCAAAGCTGAATGTACTCTCTGTGTTTAGAAAGCGATGGAAGATTTATGAGCGTGAGCCTATGATTGTACGGTGGAAGTTCGAACCTATTGGACCATGGGAAGAAACGGAGGCAGAAGCGCATGAATCTTCTTTGTACTCCTTCTATTCTGTTTATATGGACTGAATAAAAGGGAGCCCATATTATGCATCCATATTCCAATATTGGTCTTACAAATAATATATAAAGAAGTTTAAGAATATAAGGGTCACGAAAATCATGTGGAAACCGTTTTATAAATCCGAGTGTCTTATTTGCTTTTTTAATAATATAGTCATAATGATTTGTAAAAGTTAATTTTGAGTCAAGAATAATACCTAGGTCAGAGAAAGTAGAGAGTTTAGTCAAATAAGAAGAGTCTAATTGATGATTGAAAGTCAAAACATTTTGTTTGCGTGTAAAACACATTGATTTACATTTGTCTATGTTTAGTAAAAACTTATTTATAAAACACCATTCGCGAAAACTATTTAGATCATCTTGAAGGAGTAAACAGTCATCAAGTGGGTCAATACGTTTGAAAATGTTTATGTCATCAGCGTAAATTAAAACAGATGAGTGTCGTTAACGTACAAAATAAACAGTAAAGGTCCTAAGTGGCTACCTTGTGGTACGCCAGAGTTGGTATAAAAATATGATGACCGCTCGTTCCTAAGAACTACGCTGTATGATCTATTATATAAGTACGACGAAACCCAACTAACAAATTTATCGTTAAAGCCTTGGGGTTGAAGTTTGGAAGTTAAAGTTTTATGGCACAATTTATCAAAGGCCTTACTGAAGTCTGTGAAGACACAGTCAACTTGTTTCCGTTTTTCAAACGAATCTAAACAAAAAAGAACTGAAATGAAAGAGGTTAGTAAGTGTTGACTTATTTTAAACAAAACCAGATTAAACTGACCATAAAATAGAAGAAGCGTGAATTTTCTTAACAATGCACGCATTTTGATAATAAAATTCAATAATTTGCAAGCGTTGTTCGTTTGTAAGACGATTCATGGTTAAATTATAGACCAAACTGAAGGTGTTTGACAGTGAAACAAAACACGAAACGTGCGTCAGCTGTTTAAACCAGGGTAGCCAAAAAGATAATAGCTAAAAAAATTACCCTTTATAAAAAATAAAAACTTTTAAGAAATGCTACTAAAATTGGTAAAAATTGGTTTTCGGCTAAAAATCTTGTTAACAAAACTAGATTTTGAAATAACACTATTTTATTTCATATGCAAAATATTGTTGGTAGTTTTGAAATTTTTAAGAATAATTTAAATGATAACTTTTTTAACACAACTTGAAAACCTACAAACTCTTATCAGAATAAGTGTATGCAACGACGAACTGTTTCAAATTTTAGAAAAAAACAAATTGAAAGCTTTTCTTACAAAAAATAAAAGCCAACAATTTTTCTATTAAATTGAAAATTAATTATTTTTGTAACAAATGAATGTATTGACTTTAAAGTTATTTCATCGCGTAAAAATATTGGTGCAAATTTTTAAACATTCAAAACTTACGCTTAATCATTTTTCAATTCAAATTCGACTCTAAAAATTAGTTTTAAAATTTAGGTTGACTCTTTGATAGTTTTAAATGATATGAAGTATACTTTAACGCTAAAGCACTCGTCTAATTTTAAAAGCTGCAAAATGCGCTTCTTTATCTTTTTAAACTAAACCTTTTCTTTAAGAAAATTGAAGAAAAATGTTTTTTTGAAAATGAGAAGATAACTTTGAGCTTGTAATTCAACAATCCCAAAAAGTGTCTTGGCATGAATTTGTGGTGCATGCACCAAATAACTATTGCCACGACAATACAGCACCGTTTCCCCCCTCCCCCCTTTTCAATAGACCATGAGACCAAACAATATACAATATTTGGACAAATTTGCATTCGGTAGACTGCCCCAACAAATTAAAAAGAATGATGTACTCGTACATAGCGTTAGACTACCATCTCGTGGCAAATCATTCTCCGCTCACTAAATCAACCGTCATATAAGCTGGAAAGGTGAATTTGCTGAAGGCGAAAAAAGTCTATAAAATGAATTTGCAAAGAGGAACCCGGAATTGAATCGAGGGCCTCTCGATCTATTGTCGAATGCTATACCTCAATGTCCATAAAAACCATACAATGCTCTATGTCACGTTACAAACCTTTATAGGTTAGAAGAGTTGTTTAGTGTTTAAAATTAAGAACAATGTTAAGATTTTTTAAATAAAAAAGAGGCTGAGATGCGACCCACACTGATAACTTCCCATCCCGTCTGTCGATTTGTCTTGCTTAAAAGTTTGTCTATATGTATCAATTTTTACCAAATTTGCGTACTATTTTTTGCGCCTTTTATTTCTTTATGAAAAAACGGACTGTTGCATTTTTATAACAAAATTACTGAATATCGAAAACAGTTTGAAGCCAATATTTGTAATTTTTGAACAGCTATTTGAGTCGAGAGTAAATTTTTACCAAGTTTTAGTATTGTTTTTTTTTTAAGTTTTTATTTTTTGTAAAAAAAACTGTCAATTCGATTTTTCTCAAAATTTTATCGAATGTTGAAAACAATATTTCTTATAATATAAAATTAGTTTGAAGCCAATGTCTCAAATTTTAAAATAGATATTTACGTCGAAAAACAATTTTTACCAACTTTTGTTAAATTCTTTTTAGGTCTTTAATTTTTTGTAAAAAAACTGTCAATTCGATTTTTTTAAAAATTTTACAGAATATTGACAACAATATTTTTTGAAAGATAAAAGTAGTTTAAAGCCAATATCTCAAAGTTTTGGAAAGATAGTTAAGTCGAAAATCAATTTTTACCACCTTTTATACAATTTTTTAGGTTTTTATTTTTTGTAAAAAAACTGCCATTTCGATTTTTCTCAAAATTTGTCCTAATGTTGAAAACAATATTTTTTATAAGATAAAATTAGTTAGAAGCCATTATCTCAAATTTTTGAAAAGATATTTGAGTCGAAAATCAATTTTACCAACTTTTATAATTTTTTTATTTTTTGTAAAAAAAAAACTGTCAATTCGATTTTTTCAACATTTTTCCTAATAAGTTTGAAGCCTTAATCTCAAATTTTTGAAAAGATATTTGAGTCGAAATTCAGTTTTTACAAATTTAGAGTAATGTTTTTTTTAGGTTTTTATTTTTTATAAAAACAAACTGTCAATTGAATTTTTTGCAAAATTTTGTAATATGTCAAAAACATTATTCTTCGTTGCACAGAATTGTTTTGGAGATGAAATCATATTTTAGTCGTAAAATTTTCGAGATGACAAATTTTTTTTTCAGTTTTTTTGATTTATAAAAAAACCGTTAATTGGATTTTTTCCCAAAAATATACTTGTTTTGTATCACGTTACAATATATAATATAAAATTTAATTCAAGTCTCTAGTGTCATTGGTTCATGAGATATTTAGGGTTAACCAAAATTTTCACCTTTTTTTTAAACTGCTGTGGTAAAAAAAAACCACCCACGCAATTTTCTTGAGAGCCCTTTCTGCATCTTTCTTCCTTATTATCTGTATAACAAAATTTATTTTAAGTCGATACCTCTTCTGGTTCTTGAGCTATGGACAACGAAAAAACGTCACGAACGTACAGACGTACGGACGTACGAACGTACGTACACACGCACGCACAGACATCTTTCTAAAAATCTTTTATTTCGACTCTAGGGACCTTGAAACGTCGAGAAATGTCAAAATTTTCAATTCAACAAATCGGACCCATTACAATAACTTCCTATGGGAAGTTAATAACGGCCTTATTGCTTGAACGAGAACTGCGTTTAAAATTCAAAAAATCATTTATCGTCCCGAATATTTTGACAAGAAACAGCTCATACTTCAATTATTTTTAGCATTATCTTAAAGGTTCTTAAATGAAAATTTACCTTATTACAAACAAATTAATTTTAATGGACATAATTATGAAGTTATAATTGTGAGAATTTATAAAAAAAAAGTCTCACAAACAAGCTTTTCTTTTTTAAGCTATGCACGTTCCTAGCTCATTATAATGTGATATTGCCATTTTCAACATTGAATTATAATTTGCAATTTTATAGCAATTATTCCTTTTGATGACACTTCTTCCACTTTGCAATTCCTTTCATATTTAAAATGTGCTTGAACTTTATCTTTTAAGAACTCAGCTTAGGCTTCTCTTACACCCAAATGAGCATCATCACTATAAAGTTAAATGAGAGAAAAGAATTCTTTTCCAAAGTAAAAAAAAACATTGTGCTATTACGAGTATTTTTCTTGTTCATTAGGCTAAAAGTTTGACCTTTTTTTATGCTTTGAAGAGCAAAAGGTTTTAAGTAGAAAAGTAAATAAACGGCTTAACCCAATCATTCGCTTAATTAAGCCTGGTTGTACACATTAAGAAACTCAATCGAAACATTTTTTTAAATTATTTCACAATTCCTGGAATTCAATCTTAAAGCTGTTTAAACCACCAATTATAATGAAAATAATCATTAAAGAGCTCTGAGTAAATTCCTTTATATTTGGTAAATTAATTCAGATAAATTATATATCATATTCACTTAATTCTCCAATAACAGTTATAATTTATTGAATTTTGGTAACATTTGGTGGAAAGCAATCAACCAAGTGTTCATCATCATCATACTCTCATGACATATACACACACACACATATCTCTTATAAGCTTAAATGCTAAATGAAAATATAATTTCCGCATAATGATAAGAATATAAAATTGGTAAATTAAAAAGAAAATTTCATTTCTGCTCACTTAATGCATCAGACTACCTAACCGTTTAATTTAATGCGCATTCGTTTAAATTAGCCTTATTTTTGAATTCTGATGTTTTTTCACATCAGTTGTGATATTAAATACATGGTGGGACGCGGCGGTGATAAGGGGTGAGACGCACAAAGTGTTGATATTAGGATATGAGAAAATGACAAAATATAATAAGCATTTATAGGAGATTCAATTTCCCACTCAATTGAAAACTTTTCCAAAAAATTAAGATTGACGAACATGAACTCAACATCGCTGTCAAGATTTTTATCGTGTAATGAGTTGACATAAGGAGGGAGAATATGGATGGAAGTGAAATTTGTCTGAAATAATTTAAATGGAAGATAACTTTAATGATTTAATAAGGTCATATGTATTAATCCAACCAATGGCGGATCCAGGGGGGGGGGAGGTCGTAGGGGTCATGACCCCCCCTGGGAGATAATTGGTTTGCTTTTTCGTAGAAATTCCCTTCAATTCAAAACTAATCGTATTGCGTTAATGGATATGACCCCCATTATATTTTGAATTATTTATTTTTTGTATATGAAAACAAAATTTGTATTTTACTTCCTTAAACTTTGTTGCTAAAAGTACTACTTTTGACTAAAGATTGGACCAAGAACATAATATGAATCGGATATTCAGCCCTATTCCAAAACCACAGCACAAATTCATCAACTTTTGACCAATGGACGATCCAGGGGGGGTCATATGAGCCATAAAGCTTATACAGTTAAGTTGTCAAATATTCAGGTTCTTAAGAAGAAACCTTGAATAAGAAATCATGAATTTTATATTAAGTCGCCTTTAAATTCTTTTAAATTCAATTTTATTATTACATTTTTTTGACACATAAATAGTGATAATTTAAGTGATTTTTACTTGCGACATATAGGAAATATATAGCAAGTTTTGCATTAGTAAACAAATTCAAATTAGTGCTTTTAGTCAAATATGACATTACGACGGTAGAGAAGTCGAAAAAAGTGGGTACCTCGATTAGTGTAAGGCGTTTTTTTAATTTTATTAATACGAAAAATAACAGCACTCCCCATACAAATTTTTTGGTTCAAAAATGTGATTTTTCTAAAACTTTCTTTTCTTTGTGTTCTTAATTTGGCTTCATTCTACAAGAAAAACATATTTTCGTATTGCTCCAGAAGGGTTTCCTCAAAAAAACTTTATTTTGTTTTTAAATTTTCTCAAGAACTAATGGACCGATTTCAAAATTCTTCTCTTTCTGTGCTGTTCTCTTTTTGATAATCAAATTATCAAATTGATAATGATTTTTTATGATCAAAAATGTATTTTTTTTTTATTTAAAAACAAAAATATTAATTTTGTTTACAAAACTCGATATCTCAGAAAGGAGTCAACATTTGTTGACGAAATTTAAATGAAAAATGTACTGTACATATATTAATAAGCTCTTTATTTAGTGCTTACCAAAAATAAGACAAAATTTAAAATTTACAATGATTTTCGAAGAAAATAAGTTAATCTAGATTTTTTGACAAATAAAATGGCATTTAAATTTTTGAGAAAAACTTAATTTGCAGGTACATTTTTAAATCTTAAAATATAGAAAATATTTTTAAACAGACTTTTTGGAAGAAATTAGCAAGTTCTAGCGACCCAGTCGTGCATTTTATTTATTTCAAAATTGGTTTTCTGTTGAATACAAAAGATCTTAAAAGATCTTAAAAAATTAAATGAATCTACTTTTGAAGTGAATTTGCTTTGGATGCTCTAGAACTACACGAATTTCAATGATATAAATGTCCCAAAAACAGCAAAAGTGACACTTTTGTTAAACTAATGGCTAATTAAAAAACATAAAAAGAGGCTGGGATGCGACCCACACTGATAACTTCCCATCCCGTCTATCGATTTGTCTTGCTTAAAAGTTTGTCTAAATGTATCAATTCTTACCAAATTTGCGTTCTATTTTTTGTAGATTTTATTTTTTTTATGAAAAAACGGACTGTTGGATTTTTATAAAAAAATTATTGAATATAAAAAACAATATTTTCTGTGAAATAAAATAAGTTTGAAGCCAATATTTTTAATGTTTGAAAAGCTATTTGAGCCAAAAATCAATTTTTACCAACTTTTATTAATTTTTTTGTTTAGGTTTTTATTTTTTGTAAAAAAACTGTTAATTCGATTTTTCTCAAAATTTTTCCTAATGTTGAAAACAATATTTCTTATAAGTTAAAATTAGTTAGAAGCCATAATCTCAATTTTTTGAAAAGATATTTAAGTCGAAAATCAATTTTTACCAACTTTTGTTAATTTTTTTTTCGGTTTTTATTTTTTTTTTGTAAAAAAACTGTCAATTCTATTTTTTTCAAAATTTTACTGAATGTTGAAAACAACATTTTTTGAAAGATAAAAGTAGTTTAAAGCCAATATCTCAAAGTCTTAAAAAGATATTTGAGTCAAAACTCAATTTTTACCAACTTTTTTTATTTTTTTTTTAGGTTATTATTTTTTGTAAAAAAAACTGTCAATTCGATTTTTCTCAAAATTTTATCAGATGTCAAAAACATTATTCTTCGTTGCACAAAATTGTTTTGGAGATGAAATCATATTTTAGTCGTAAAATTTTCGAAGTGACAAATTTTTTTTTTCAGTTTTTTTGATTTATAAGAAAAACCGTTAATTGAATTTTTTTCCAAAAATATATTTGTTTTGTATCACGTTACAATACATAATATAAAATTTAATTCAAGTCTTTCGAGGCATTGGTTCATGAGATATTTAGGGTTAACCAAAATTTTCACCTTTTTTTAAACTGCTATGGTAAAAAAACCACCCACGCAATTTTCTTGAGAGCCCTTTTTGCATCTTTCTGCCTTATTATCTGTATAACAAAATTTATTTGAAGTCGATATCTCTTCTGGTTCTTGAGCTATGGACGACGAAAAAAACGTCGCGAACGTACGGACGTACGTACACACGCACGCACAGACATCTTTCTAAAAATCTTTTATTTCGACTCTAGGGACCTTGAAACGTCGAGAAATGTCAAAATTTTCAATTTGACAAATCGGACCCATTACAATAACTTCCTATGGGAAGTTAATAAACGGGTCATATTTGAATCTCTTGAGATTTGAAGTAGAAGAGATTCTGAAACGTGTAATTTGTGAGTGCCACACAAACGTTTCTTCCCAACTTATTTGTTTACCTTAATTTGTTTTAATTTAATTTTTTAGAGAATTTATGTATTTAAATGCGCCTATTTCCTTAAATTCAAGAACCAAACATTTTGCTCTCTAAAATTTTTAAGTTTTGTTGACGCCTCTAAGATAAAAATACGAGTAAGCAGACTGATAGCGATAGTAATTATTATAGACTACCGAAAATTGAGTTCGAAAAAACTTCGTCAAAAAAAGCCCGACATTTTTTCATATCAGATCCTCTCTCATTTTCTGGATTTTTGAATTTTTTTAGAGTTCTTAGCATAAATAGAAATGGATACAAGAAAAGTATATTTTATTTTTGGAAAAAAGCTACGTTTAAAAACAATTTCTTACATTTCTGCGGGAATTGCAGGAAAAATCCTCTAAACTATTGTGTCTTAGCTCTTAAATATGGCACATTTAGAAAACTTTTGGAATCTAGGAATGCTTTCATATGTATTGAGTCACCCAAAGTAAGTAGTTAGACCATACCTTGCTGGACAACAGTGTTCTAAAATAGTTTGATAACTAAAGTTGTCATTTTAGCAATTGAAATGTGTAAAAATTAGGTTAATATACTCGTACACATTATGTTATTTAAGTTTTGTTAGCCTCCTTTACAAAACATTAAAGAACATTTTTAAGCGGTGACGGTGAGTAAAAACTCATTTAAGTGTGTGACACCCCTCCCCCCTGATGAAAAGTCTGGATCCGCCCTTGGTCAACACGCCGCTCCGGATTGCATTATCAGAATTACATTGACATGAACTAATCACTTAATAACAGGGTTTTCCAATAAAAGGTTTAATTTTAATATTAAAAAGAGGCTGGGATGCGACCTCTACTTTCAAATCGCGTCTGTCGATTTGTCTTGCTTAAAACAACAACATTTGGTGTGAGAAAAATAATTTGAAGTCAATATCTTTCTTTGTTCTTTCAATACTAGAGTCGAAAGCCAACTTTTTTTCAGTTTTTTTGTTGTTTTTGTAGGTTTTCATATTTTGTTTAAAAAAGTTGTCAGTTGAATTTTTCTTAAAGATTAACTGAAAATTACCAGCAATATTTTGCATATGATGAAAGAGTTTGATTTCAAAAACTTTTCTTTTTTTTGTTAACGAGATCATTGGTCGAAATTTTTACCAATTTTATTAGAATTCCTTGAAATGCTTTATTTTTTTGTATAAAAAAAATACAGATTGTATTTTTCTAAGAACAATAAATTTCGTTGACAGAATAAATCATTTTAAAGGCAATATCTTTAATTATTCACGAGATATCGAGAATCGAACATCAATTTTTATCAGTTTTTATTTATTTGTTGTAGATTTTAATTTTTATGGAAAATCTGCCTGTTGGATTTTTATAAAAATTTTACTGAATGTTGAAAACTATATTTTTTTTATGAGATTAGTTTGAAGCCAATATCCTTAATTTTTAAAAAGATATTAAAGTTGAAAATCAATTTTTACCAAGTTTTAGTAATGTTTATATGTTTTTATTTGTTGATATATAATAATTTGTTGATATATATTAATAAAAAAACGTTAAACCGTTTTTCAAAAATACTTTTGAAATAAATATACTTCAAGTCACTGGCGTTAACCAAAATCCACCCACTCAAATTTCTTGAGAGTGTTTTCTGCAACTTCCTGGATTATTATCTATATAATAAAATTTATTTTAAGTCGATATCTCTACTGGTTTTTGAGATATGGACGACGAAAAAACCTTCCCAAACGTACGTACGTAACATACACAAGCCTTTTATTTAGACTCGAGACACCTTGAAATGTCAAAATTTCATCTAAAGCTCAAAAATGAAGGCAACTTGAAATGTTCCATTTACAACTTAATTTAAGGCCTTTATTAATTCTCCTTACATAGATATAAACATTTAAGCATTTTTTAAAGCCTATTGTCCAACTGAGAGAGCACCATTGGTCACGAATTGTCAGTTTTATGTATTTTTCGACATGCAAAAGAAGTAAAAAAAATAATATCATTAAAATTTTGAGCATGAACATTGCATTTTAGAGATTTTCAATATTTGTTTATTTTTAGCAATAAACGCATTACGCCTTCTCTATTGAATCTCAATTTCTAAAAATGCGAATATCATTACCATGATTAAATCTTTCATTTCAAAAACAAAATAATAATGTTTTCAACATCCAATCAATACAATTTTAATTCAATATGGTTTTGTGATAGTTCATTAAGGTTTTAGTTCATATTCAAATATACGTTCATCAGGACAATGCCACAGCTTAGAATCATGTAAACCCGAAACCAAGACCCGACCAACATATACTTAGGTTGAAATATTGTAGAGTAAGTAAGGCATGCACAAAGGCAAACATGATGGTATATCATATGTCACTGTTGTGTGTATAGCATTGTTGGTCTTCACTTCACTCTAGGTTGCAGACGATTTACCTGTAGCTTTGATGGTAATGAAAAGACGCCAGGATAGGACTTTCAAAGGAAGTAAAATGATGGTAATGGTGAAGCAGTCATTGAACAAAATATTACCCTAACAATGTTCTAGAGTGACTTGGATCATGTTGAATGGATTAAAAATATTGCGTAAGGTTAGAAACACAAGGTTACATAAAATTGGTTTCAAATTGTATTCAAAGGAATTTATTGATTGAAAAAATCTGAATTTCACATTTGTAAAGAAAAATCATCAAATATCGAGACAAATTTGAGACTTTTCAGATAAGGCGGACGAGGCCTGGAAAATTTCTGTTTTTTTTTTTTTTTTATCAACTCTTAACAACCCACTTTCACAACAATTAGCACTTGCCCAGGTCGTGATTGTTACTTTTGTGGAACTAAAAGATGCAAAAAGAACATGATGTTTGATGGATGCTAAAGGAACTAACACAGAAAATCAAATTCACCTTTTGTAACATTTGTTTGTAGGAATTGTTGTACTCCTCTGTTTTGTACTTTGCTTGGTTACTACTTTAGATAGCGTCACAGTTTTTATGACGTAAATTGGAAACATATGTACATAGATTGGAAAAGAATTTCAAGCTTTCTGGTTCTTTAAGACCTTTGTAAAAATTAAAAGGGTTTAAATGGAAATGACCAAAAACGAAATTGTCTTTAGTTTTAAGTATTTCTATTTGCTGATGAATTTTGTTGTTTGCTGTGGGAGCTTTCATGTAACAGAATTGTTGTCAACTCGAGTTTTATAAATAATTTACTAGTACTGAAAAACGTTACTCTTCGTTACATACATAAACTATTGCGGAGGTTATTTAATTTTCTGTTCGAAAAATAAGCTACGTGACAAACATTTTTTGACGTGACAACGTCTTAAATTAGGTTGCGGCTGGGAGTCACTTATGAAAAAGTGTAACGCCCGGTAACGTTACGATGAGTCACCGAACGAGAGAGAGGCTCGCCGAATGCCTTGCGTCTCTCTCCCACTCAACTATGATCGGTCTGCCGCGCGCGCAGCACTAGAGAATTAGGCGCATTGAATCGGCGGCGCATGCTTGTGTCTCTGTCTTTGTCTTTCTCGAACGTTCTTGGCGTTGGAAAAACAAGAAAGCGTCATAATACAAGTTCACACGTGTGGTTAAAGTATCGTCAGCTGTGTCTGTAGTGAAAATGTGGAGTGCTTAGATTCGTCATTTACAACAACTACAACAATAAAGGTAAATAATTGTACACTGATATTTCATTATCGTAAACTATGATTGATTGATTAATTGTTAGATTGACACAAAAGTTGAGAAACTGAGTTTATAGGTTATGTCATACTATTGATAAATGTTGATAGTGTTAAGTAAATTATTAGTTTAAAAAATTTGTGCAATTCTTATTTTCATTCAATTCCTTGTTCCTATTGTGCAATTTAATTATATTCATATCAATAAATATTCTACCGAGAAAAAGACGTTGTCACGTAAAATCTTCGCCCGTAAAACCGACTTTACAGGCAACCATTTTTTGTTCAATTGTCAAATTGAAAATTTTGACATTTCTCGGCGTTTCAAGGCCCCTTGAGTCGAAATACGTACGTCCGTCAATAGGTCAAGAACCAGTAGAGATATCGACTTCAAATAAATTTTGTTATACAGATAATAATGCAGAAAGATGCCGAAAGGTCTCTCAAGAAAATTTCGTGGGTGTTTTTTTTTTTTTGGTTAACTCTAAATATCTCACGAAACGCTGGAGACTTGAATTAAATTTTATATTATATGTTGAAACGTGATACCAAACAAGTATATTTTTGGAAAAAAAAATCCAATTAACGGTTTTTTTTTTATAAATCAAAAAACTGAAAAAAAAAATTTGTCACCTCGAAAATTTTACGAATACAAAATGATTTTATCACCAAAACATTTTTTTTCAAAAAAAAATAACGTTTTTAACATCTTGTAAAATTTTGAGAAAAATCGAATTGACAGTTTTTTATAAAAATAAAAACCTAAAAAAAAACATTACACAAAGTTGGTAAAAATTGAATTTCGACTCAAATATCTTTTCAAAAATTTGAGACTATGACTTCCAACTTATTTTAACTTATAAGAAATATTGTTTTCAACATTCGGAAAAATTTTGAGAGAAATCGAATTTACAGTTTTCTTACAAAATATAAAAACCTAAACAAAAAAATTAATAAAACTTGGTAAAAATTGATTTTCGGCTCAAATATCTTTTCAAAAGTTTAAGATATTGGCTTTAAAATACTTTTATCTTTTAAAAAATATTGTTGTCAACATTCAGTAAAATTTTGAGAAAAATCTAATTGACAGGTTCTTTACAAAAAAAAAAAACCTAACAAAAGAACAATACTAAAACTTGGTAAAAGTTTACTTACGACTCAAATAGCTCTTTAAAAATTAAAAATATTGTCTTCAAACTCTTTTTATTTCACAGAAAATATTGTTTTCAATATTCAGTAGTTTTTCTTATAAAAATCCAACAGTCCGTTTTTTCATAAAAAAATAAAATCTACAAGAAATAGTACGCAAATTTCTTGATATCTCTCAAATTAATTTCATTCATCCAATTTGTAAAAATTTAAGAAATGCTACTTAAATTAGTGAAAATTTGTTTTCGACTAAAAATCTATTTAATAAAACTAGATTTTCAAACTTAACTATTTCTTGATATAAAAAATATTGTTGGTAATTTTAAAATTTTTAAGATTAATTCAACCAACAAATTTTTTAACCCAACACGAAAACCTACAAACTCTTAAGCGAGACAAATCGACAGACGCGATGTGAAGTTATCAGTTTGGGTCGCATCCCAGCCCCTTTTTTTTATCTAATCACGCACATTAAACTGAACCCACATAGGACATAATTTGAATGTCAAACCTTATGACAGAATTTCAACAGAAAATATCAATTATTTTTAGTTTACTCAATTGGATTAAAATTCAAAACGTTACAAAAACCAATTACCCTGAAGTGATTTTCAAAACAGGATTTTCTATATAATATTTATTTTTATTATGGATTATGGGAGTGACCAGGATCAACAATTACAATATTGCACTAATCTTGCAGCCCCTCTTCTTGAAGTACCTAATAAAAACATAATATTAATCACTAACCAAAGGTACCATAAAATACTTATTGTCTAAGACTAATCCTTCCTTTATTCAGGTACATAGAGAAATCCAGGTAAAAACAAACCAAAAGAAAAGTATGCATAAATACCGACTAAGCATCAATTTTGACATCATTCGTAAAATAACCATCGATACACGAGCACGTGTCTAATCAAAACCAAAATCAAACTAAAGAAACAAAAATATTAACATCAATCAAAAATGTCCGAAGAAGTTAAGAGGCAATCAAAACATAACAAAAATAAAATATCAGTTGCATATCAATTGTTTCGATATCAAGAACAATTGCGCTGTCGAAAAACAAAGCCATTAACTTTGTATGTGGTAAAATATAATATTATTAGTAATATGGTGGCTACAACATGGAATAATATAACCAGCTATAGCAAGGAGGAAAGGGAGCATTTGATTGACAGCATTATCTATAAAAAGAAACTGAAGCAGAAATTGGAAAAGGAGACAACTACTGTATACTCGAAACAGAATAAGACGCCGAGCTCTCGAAAGTTATAAAAAATTTAAAATTTGTTATACTAAAAGAAATTATAATTTTAAGAAAAAGCTTAGCTTATTTGTAAATATATGTATAAGAATAAATTATGTAATATTTTGTATTAATAAAATTAAAATGAAATAGTTAAATTATAGTTTGTTTTCTTATTATTTTTATTTCTGCTTGTTTAAAATATTATGGTGTTTACGATCAAACATAAGTTTTGTTTTAAAATTGCAAAGGTTCTGTTTTGAATTCAAAAAATCTGACAGTTTTAATCTGACAGTTGCATGACAGCAAATATCCATCAGAAATCTCTTAAAAGAACGGCTTGAAATTAAACTTATATAACTGTACTTGCAATTTTGCATTTTTTTAATAACTTACATTAAACACTCATATCTAATAATTTTTATTAAAGTTTGGAAGAAATTATCTTTTTTAAATGTTAAGAAATATGTTAAATTCCATGTCATTTATAATACTTATTTTCTGTTACAATCCTGTAAGGTTTAATTTTTAATAGTCCGCTGTTTGTAAAGATGATACTTTTGAAGCTGTCATCTATTGACGTTTGACAAGTATGGACTACGAAAACACTTGAGCATTTGATATTTCTAAGATTTCAGAGATTTTCGTATTCTCCATATTCTTAGAAATATAAACAAAATGTCTCACTTTTGCTTTCAGATTTGAGAACGGAATTTTTATGATTCGGTTTCTCAAGAATTCTCTATCGCATAACTAAAAAAGGATGACAAGAAATACCAAACTAATTTGATTTCCAGTTGACAATGAATTATGAATTGAGTTTATTTTCATTCTTCTGCTCTGTCACTTCGTCTGAGAAAATTCTCAGAAATTTTTAAAAATAAAAACTGGTTAACTACATTTTATGGGCAGAATTAGAAGACATTGATTTGACGAATTTTATTGTCAATAATACGAAGAAATGTGAAACAAGAAACAGCAGAAATCGTAATTTTGCGAAAAAAGTTCTCTGATCGTGTTATTTCTCGAAAAATTAATCACAATAATTGGTTCTTTCACAAAAATTTAAATCTACAAAAAGTAGTATCCAAAATAGGTAAAAATGATGTTCGATTCTCGATATTTAGTTAATTAATGAAGGTATTGACTTCAAAATGATTTCATTCTGTGTTAAATTTTCTTAGAAAAATCCAATATGTATTTGTTTAAAAAAGAAATAAAAACTTTCGAGAAAAGCTACTAAAATTGTTACAAATTGGTTTTCGACTAATAATGTCGATAACAAAAATAGATTTTGAAATCAAACTTTTTCATCATATGCAAAATATTGTTGGTAATTTTTAGTTATTTTTTTTAGAAAAATACAACTGACAACTCCAACACCTACAAAAACAAAAAAACTGATAAGAAATGGTTTTCGACTCAAGTATAAGGAGAACAAAGAAAAATATTGACCTCAAATTATTTATCTCACGCAAAAAGAGGTTGGAATGGGACCCACACTGATAACTTCCAATCCCGTCTGTCGATTTGTCTTGCTTAAAAGTTTGTAGGTTTTCGTGTTCTGTTAAAAAAGTTGTCAGTTGAATTATTCTTAAAAATTTTAAAATTACCAATAATATTTTGCACATAATGAAATAGTTTTATTTCAAAATCAATTATTGTAACAAGATTTTTAGTCAAAAACCAATACCAATTTTAATAGCATTTCTTAAAAGTTTTTATTTCTTACATAAACAAATACAAATTGGATGAAAGAAATTAATTTGAAGTCAATATCTTCTATTATTGACGAGATATCGAGAACCGAACATGAATTGTTACCAATTTTGCGTACTATTTTTTTGTAGATTTATTTTTTTATATATGAAAATATGGACTGTTGGATTTTTATAAAAAAAAATACTGAATGTCGAAAACAATATTTTCTGTATAACAAAATAAGTTTCAAGCCAATATTTTAAATTTTTGAAAAGATATTTGAGTCGAAAGTAAATTTTTACCAAGTTTTAGCATTGTTTTTTTTAGGTTTCTATTTTTTGTAAGAAAACTGTCAATTCGATTTTTCTCAAAATTTTGCCGAATGTTAAAAACAATATTTCTTATAAGATAAAATTAATTTAATTTGATTTTTGAAAAGACATTTAAGTCGAAAATCAATTTTTACCAACTTGTATTCATATCGTTTAGGTTTTTATTTTTTGTGAGAAAACTGTCAATTCGATTTTTCTCAAAGTTTTACTGAATGTTGACAACAATATTTTTAAAAAGAAAAAATTAGGTTAAAGCAAAAACCTTAAAGTTTTAAAACGAAATTTGAGTCGAAAATCAATTCTTACCAACTTTTGTTAATTTTTTTTCGGTTTTTATTTTTTGTAAAAAACAGTTCAATTCGATTTGTCTCAAAATTTTACCAGATGTTCAATGCACAAAATTGTTTTGGAGATAAAATCATTTTTTGTTCGTAAAATTTTCTTGAGACCCCTTTCTGCATCTTTCTGTGTAATTGTCTGTATAACAAAATGTATTTGAAGTCGATATCTCTTTTGGTTCTTGAGCTATGGACGACGAAAAAAACGTCGCGAACGTACGGATGTACGAACACGCACGCACTGAAATCTCTCTAAAAAAATTTGATCTCGACTCTAGGGACCTTGTCAAGAACGTCAAGAAATGCCAAAATTTCCAATTCGACAAACCGGACCGATTATAATAACTTCCTATGGGAATTTAATAAAAATTTGATTTTTCGATTTTTGACCAACAAAATTGTATGGGGGCTACTGGTAGTCTTACGAGAGTTGTCTTAGAAGAATTCGACCTTACAAAGAAAACACACAAAATTTTGTGAAAAATAGTTATTTCTCTACATAGTCTCCCTTTAGCACGATACACTTTTACCAGCGATGCATGTTCAATAGCTTCGGTACCCTGTTTATAGTAAGAACCTTAAAATACCCATCAACCGCGCAGACTCCACATCTTCATTGTTTGGCAAATATTTTACCACCGAGCCATTTTTTCAAGTTTGAAACAGAAAATAATAATCCGAGGAAATCTGGCGAATTTATTAACTTTAACTCCATTGGTTTTGGCCATCGCGATAACGGCTGTGTGAACTGTGGTGCATTGTTTTCCTTTCTGAAAATAATCAATGAAGATCATTATACGCGCATCCCAAAAAACGGAGGCTTGCCTACAGATGGAACTGTCTTCTCCTTCTTTAGAGACGATTCTCCCCTTTCAGTCTATTGTTTTGACTTTTTCTTCATCTCAGGTGCGAAATGATGAACCCATGTTTCATCCATCGTTATGAATCGACGCACAAGCTCTGCCTTATTGCTGTGAAACTTCGCCAAACACTCGATTAACACATCCTCCAAACGCTGTTTTTGTTCAATTGTGAGTAATCGCGGCACCCATTCTTGTGCACAGCTTTTTCATGCCTTTCAAATTAAAGTATTGTATCACATAACGATGACCAAATTTTAGCGTAGCTTAAGTTTTATAAAGTTGGCACTCTGTATCTAACTCATTCTTTCAAACAACAACCGCCATCTATGCGTCAGGTCGGGTACTTTTAGGACTACCCTAGTAGAAAAAAAAATGGAAACAACGCCTGACGCGAAGGCACATTAGACCTTAACTTCCAAGATTGAAGTCAGTTTGCCTAAAGATTTGACTTCAGATTTGACAGACAGACTTCTCTACCATCGTAATTTCATGTTTACCTTATCGTTCCTATGTGTCGCAAGTAAAAAACATAATTCATGAATTTACATAACCTAAAACGACTAAACCGATTTCAAAAGAATGTTAAGACTTTAAATAAATCGAAATGAATTCATGAAATTCCAAATAAATGCAGCACTATGATTGAATGAAAAAGTCATTGCAATGGTTTTGATGTAAAATGATTGAAGATTGAACAATTTTTGAGCCAATGAATGCATTGTCTTTCAATTAGATTCATCAAAGTTTGCATTCTTTTACTGAATCTGTCTCATTAATTTTGTTAAAGAAATAACTTATTCCCTTAAAGCATCAATATTTTTGTATACAAAATTTTTAAAAACTCTTATAATTCAATTATATGTATAGGCAAGGAAGTATGACTCCATGTTTAAATATTTTATTTAGGGTTTTCCTTACAAATTCAAGGAACATAATAATATTACACAACTCCACATCTCACATTTCAAAAGTTAAGTATGAAAAAGAAGATGATACTTTACATGCATCCTTTTAAATTACATCCCTTAAATTTCAGAGGGTGAAAATACATAATTTATGAGCTAAGTACTAATTTACTTTTCCCAAAGAAATTTATTATTGGTTTGCAGTTAAGCTTTTATAAGGGTTTTTCTTTTTTATTTATTGCATATAGTTTAGATGAAACAAGATGAATACGGGATGCTGTTACATAAATACATTATTAATTATTATAATTAAGCTAATAGAGGTATGACAGGATGAAAAAGAGGTTAAGGGAAGGAGGATATAAAAACCCTTATTCATTTGCATTACATTTTTTAGTGGCGTAGTTAGGTTGCATGTTAAATTCTCTTTTTAGCTAAATTCTGAAAGAGATTTTGAATATAATTTGTAAATTTACCACCCAACTTTTAAAACTGCATCACTGCAACCAACTTTGAAGCACAATTATGCATTATGAATAATGAATTCTATATGCAGTGGAGAGAAATTGGGTTAGTCTGGACGGAATTTAGGTACCACATTTAAAATGCATGAAGTTACTCGTAGATTGTTCTTTTAAATTCCTTCACATCCTAGACTCTCTACCCGGTGGCTATATAACATTTTGAATTTAAGGAAGGTTTGGTTTTTATTATAAATTTATAATGATTTATTTATTTTAAACATTAAAACAAGAATCGACGCGAGCGACGCCCTGAAGCTTGTCAACAAAAAGACAGAATTTGGTAGTTCTTAAATAATTTAAAGTTTTTGACTGTCTAGGTTCCAAGCTTCTTGTCATCGTAGAAGCTATACATTAAAAAGTGTTTGTTAATAAGGATTATTTAATATAAAGTTTAATTCTAGTCTATTCAACAATATTGCTTTATTGAACTTGCTGTGATGATGATTTAATGATATATTTTCCCATGTTCTATATGAATTTTTCGTGCCACAAAGCTGAGAAGAATTATGTAAACTTTTCGGAGAAACGACTTTTGCAAACAGCTTTCTAGTTTAAATGTTCCATGAATATTGACGATGCGGAAACTTTTTTTTGAACTAACGAACTACCCTTTTTGCATAAAGTTTTACGTCTACTCTAATGTTCGTGTCGTCGCAAATGATCGCTGTAATGAACACAGCACCAAATTTATATTGGGATAAATTTGGACGTTTTTTGATATCACTATATTCTGAAACTAAAAGAAGGTGGAAGTTAAGTACTCTATTTTCTTTGACGTCTCATAGGAAAGGAACCTAACCCGTATTTCCTGCAAGTGAACTGATGGAGGCAAAGTGCGTCGTCGTCGTGGTAGGGATTTAAGATTCGTATTTGATTTTTGAAGGGAGTGTCGAATGCTATACTCATCAAAGGAATTTAAAAGAGAAAAATACAATGTGGTAATTTAAGGCAGAATAAAATTTGTATCTACATACGTATATTATATAGGTATATTTTACATTTAGATGAAATCTGAAATCTAACGTTTTGAAATAGGTTTGTATCGAATTCTTGTCTATAATATTCGAAGAAAACACATTTAAATCATCAACCCGAATATCCCTGCAGGGATATTCGGTTTGATGATAATAAAATAGGACATTATGTATTATTAGATTCAGAAAGAAAATGTATCTAATAAAGTAGACGATAACGCCTTACCTCATCTTAAAGTATAAAATGTAAATTTAAATCACTGTATTCCAATCGCACTACAGGGAATATTTGTTTGCGATTTTGTAAAAGGCTTTCAATTCTTCTAAACGATCGATGTTCCATTGAAAATGGTTAATTTATCGCTTGGATTTACACAAATGCTTACCTTACCGACACTTTTTTATCTTAACGTATAAATAAATAAAAGAGGCTGGGATGCGACCCACACTGATAACTTCCCATCCCGTCTGTCGATTTGTCTTGCTTAAAAGTTTTCGTATATGTATCAATTTTTAACAAATTTGCGCATTTTTTTGTAGATTTTATTTCATTGAATATCGAAAATAATATTTTCTGTGAAATAAAATAAGTTTGAAGCCAATATTTTTAATTTTTGAAAAGCTATTTGAGTCGAAAGTAAATTTTTACCAAGTTTTAGTATTGTTTTTTTTTAGGTTTTTAATTTTTTGTAAAAAACTGTCAATTCGATTTTTTTTACAAAATTTTACTGAATGTTGAAAACAATATATTTTGAAAGATAAAAGTAGTGTAGAGCCAATATCTCAAAGTTTTGAAAAGATATTTGAGTCGAAAATCAATTTTTACCAACTTTTGTTAATTTTTTTTAGGTTTTTAATTTTTTGTAAAAAAAACTGTCAATTCGAATTTTTTCAAAAGTTTACTGAATGTTGACAACAATATTTTTTGAAAGATAAAAGTAGTTTAAGGCCAATATCGAAAAGTTTTGAATTTTTGTGTCGAAAGTCAATTGTTACCAATTTTATTAATTTTTTTTTTTAGATTTTTATTTTTTGTAAAAAAAAACTGTCAATTCGATTTTTCTCAAAATTTTTCCGAATGTTGAAAATAATATTTCTTGATCTATGAATTTCGTGAACAGATGCATTTTTCACAATAGAATTGTAAAATTTGGAAAAGTTGTTCTGGCGTTTTTGTTTTACAGTGTGACATTCCCGAGTGTCAAACTATAGACAACCACCATTCAAACTCTTCATGCACCTACAAATTACCCTATAGAAAAATATGGAAATTAAATTTTAGGTTTGTTTGGTTTTAAAAATACTCTTGAAGATCACAAATAGCTGTGTAAATCATCACACAACAATTGAAGTGAAGACCTATCTACAAAAGAACTTGAATGTTTCAATATTTTTGAATCATATATTAAGTTAAATAATTAATTTTATATTTATTACTGCGATTTCATAAAGCTTTTAACTACCCAAAAAGACAACAAATATGGAATTGTTCTCACAATTTCTGTTTGTTATGAGATCTTTAATATCCCTTTTAAATAATAACTTAAACCTTTGATTACAAATATTTTATATGTATTTGAATTTCTGATTCCAAATAGGTACTTAAAACTAATTAACCCTCAACATGGCAATGTACTTACCTGCCTTTAAAATAGTGCTAATAATCTAATAATGCTTATAAATGACCGAAGGATTATTTTACTTTTCAGGTAGATAAGGGATGGAGAATGTCAGGTGTGCATGTATTTCAAAGAAATATTATTGTATTAAGCATTTTGTTTAAAAGTGGTATTACTTACATATAATTAAATAAACTCATTATAAAATGATGTTCAAGTGTTTTCTTTATAACCAAATAAATAAGGTAGTTATATTTTGTTTTACATTCATTTTTTGGCGTCAAGTGAGTATGGACCTATTTTAAATTTACGAACAATTATTTTACTTTATATTTTTTAAACAAATTTATTTCACAGAAGTAAACAGATCTGTTTTAAGACTTAACTATTTATAACGCAATAATAAAAAAGAAATTTGAACACCATTTCAAATCCAGGAATAAGGAGAATCCAGAATTCTGTACTAAAGACTGATAACAAAACCAACTAATTATGGCTATTTTAGAACAAAAACCACCGTTTTGTCCCATTTGTATTGTGGCTTTTAATGTAAAAATAAAATTCAATTGCAAGAAATGCAATTATCCAATAACACCAAAAAATCAATCTCAAAAAATTTTAAAACCAAACAACTATGATTCTAAACCGTAATTTGAATATCAAACAAATAATATATGATTTAATAAAACTGTCGTGTGTCTAAATTGTCTTTATAATTTATTGTTAAAAACTTGTCAGTATTTGTAATTTTGTTCTGAAAAAAATAAGGTTTAAAGGAGTAAAACATCAGAATTTAAAGATCTACATACTCCAAGATTATATTCGACAGGTGTTTTGCTAATTATTCTGATTTTTTTCTAAATATTTTAATTTTGTATTTTTAAAATTTGTAATAAATCAAATAATTTTTAAACTCCAAAGAAAATCATTCCGATGTAGAGGGGGATCCTAAATTATCTCCCCCCCTGGGAGGTAATTTGTTTGCTTTTCCGTAGAAATTCCCTTCAATTCAAATCTAATCGCATTGCGTTAATGGATATGACCCCCATTATATTTTGAATTATTTATTTTTTGTATATGAAAACAACATTTGTATTTTACTTCCTTAAACTTTGTTGCTAAAAGTACTACTTTTGACTGAAGATTGGGCCAAGAACATAATATGAATCGGGAATTCAGCCTATTCCAAAAACGCAGCACAAACAAAAACAACTAAAATTTTTGTTTTCACTCAATTTAGAATTTGAAAAAAAAACTTTAGTAATGCTTTTAATTATTTTCATAAAAATTGTTTCTAAGAAAAAGAGCAAATATTCAGGTTCTTAAGAATAAATCTTGAATAAGAGACCATCAATTTTATATTAAGTTGCCTTTATATTCCTTAAACTAGCCTTCAATTTTATTATTAAATTTTGTTGACACACATAAATAGTGAACATTAAAGTGATTATTACTGGCGACATATAGGAACTTTATGGCAAGTTTTGCTTTAGTAAACAATTTCGAACTAGAGCTTTTGATCAAATATGACATTACGAGACGGTAGAGCAGTCGAAAAAAGTTGGTACCCGATTCCGTCCGTCTGTCTGTCTTTCCTGGCTCCTACGGTCCAAACATTTGTGTTGATTGAAATTAAGGTTTTTATCCGATTAATGTAAGGCGTTTTTTTCTTTTTATTAATACGAAAAATAACAGCAGTCCCCAAACAAATTTGCTGGTTAAAACATGTGATTTTTCTTAAACTTTCTGTAAATTTTGTGTTCTTAATTTGGCTTCTTTCTACAAGAAAAACATACTTTGGTATTGCTCCGGAACCTCAAAAACCTTTACTTTGTTTTTAAGTTTTCTCAAGAACTAATGGGCCGATTTCAATAATCTTCTCTTTCTGTGCAAGCTCTTTTTGATAATCAAATGATCAAATTGATGATGTTTTTTTATGATCAAAAATGTAATTTTTTTTTTTATTTAAAAAAAAATACTAATTTTGTTTACAAAACTCGATGTCTCAGAAAGAAGACAACATTTTTTGACGAAATTTAAATGTAAAATGTACATATATTTATAAGCTCTTTATTTAGTGCTTACCAAAAATATTTTTAAGACAAAATTTAAAATGATTATCGAAAAAAAAAACAAATTAAATCTAGATTTTTTGACATATAAAATGGCATTTAAATTTTGACAAATAAAATGGCATTTAAATTTTTGAGAAAAATTTATTTTGCAGGTACATTTTTAAATCTTAAAATATAGAAAATATTTTTAAACAGACTTTTTGGAAGAAATTATCAAGTTCTAACGACCCAGTCGAGCATTTTATTTCTTTCAAAATTGGTTTTCTGTTGAATACAAAAAATCTTAAAAGATCTTAAAAAAATAAATAAATCTACTTTTGAAGTGAATTTGCTTTGGATGCTCTAGAACTGAGATTTAAACACGAATTTCAATAATACAAATGTCCCAAAAAAATCAAGTAACACTTTTGTTAAACTAATGGCTAAATGAAAAACATATAATAAACGTTTCATATCTATTGATATAAGAGCTTTGAAACGTGTAATTTGTGAGTGCTACAAAAAGTTTTTTTCCAACTTATTTGTTTACCTACCTTACTTTGTTTTAATTTAATTTTTTAGAGAAATTATGTACATACTTAAATGCACCTATTTCCTTAAATTCAAGAACCAAACCTTTGTATCTCTACAATTTTTAAGTTTTGTTGACGCCTTTAAGATCAAAATACGAGTAAGCTGATTGATAACGATAGTAATAAGAGATTCCCGAAAATTGAGCTCGAAAAAACTACGTCAAAAAAAGCCCGACATTTCTACATATCAGATCCTCTCTCATTTTCTGCATTTTTGAATTTTTGCAGCGTTCTTCGCATTAATAGAAATGAAAACAAGAAAAATGTATTGTTTTTTTTGGAAAAAAGCAACGTTTCAAAACAATTTAATATAGGGTGTCCCAAAATTAACGCAAGATTTCTTGCGTTAATTTTAGGTGTCCCAAAATTAACGCAAGATTTCTTGCGTTAATTTTGGGACACCCTTTATAAAGACAAGTATTTTTTTAAACACTTAATCAATCCAAAAAGGTTACCATTTGATGAGATTTCGTTTCTAAATAAATATGTATATCAACTTGTTTGAAATTAACGCAAGATTTCTTGCGTTAATTTTGGGACACCCTATACATTTCTGCGCGAAATGCATCAAAACCCTCTAAACTATTGTGTTTTAGCTCTTAAATATGGCATATTTAGAAAACTGTTGGAATCTTGGAATGCTTTTATCTGTAGGGAGTCATCCAAATTAAATAGTTAGACCATACCTTGCTGGACAACAGTAATCTAAAATAATTTGATAACTAAAGTTGTCATTTTAGCAATTATTAAATTTGGTTAGCCTCCTTTACAAAACATTAAAGAACATTTTTAAGCGGTGAGTAAAAACTCATCTCAGTGTGTGACCCCCCCACTGATGAAAAGTCTGGATGCGCCCTTGAATCCAACAAATATTTACCGGGCAGCTCAAGTTACCTAACGTCCAATCAGAAAGAAAGTTACATAATTCTAAACTTTTCAATTGACAATTGGTTCTTAAGTTATAAAATTATGAAAATAATAATAATTTACTTAACAAATAGTTTTTAAAATATTAATTCTTGAAACAAACTTTTTTGTCTACACAGGAAATGTAAAAGCAATTTTTGAAGGCTTAGTGTGAGCTTAAGTACAAAAACTAAGATACCGAGCTTAAAAGATAATTCGGTCGAAAGGGTCATGACCCCCTTTGGGAGGGAATTTTTTAAAATTTTCATCAGAACTAATTTAAATTAAAAACTTATCGGATTGCGTTGAGAAATATAACCTCCCTTATATTTTCCACTTTTGTTGCAAAAAGTACATTAAGAGAGTGTAAGGCTTTCCTAAAGTGTTTTTTCTTTCAATGAAATTGAAAAAATCTACTTTTAGAGATGAATTTGCTTTGGTTGATCTAGAATTGAGATTAAAATATGAAATTCAAGAATAAAAATGTCCCAAAAGCAGCAAAACTGACACTTTCTTTAAACGAATGGCTTATTTTATAAAATTTTGCACCTCAACCCTTTCGGTACGCGAGTGGTACAGAACAAAGAATAGTTATATGTAAATGTAAACTTACCACTCGCGTCCCGAATTCAAGAACCATCCTTAAATTCAAGAACCAAACATTTCTCTCTCTCCAATTTGTAAGTTTTGTTGACTCCTTTTTGATCAAAATATTTGCAAAAGGTTAACACAAAACAATATTTTTGTTTAAATTTTTCTTCTAGCATCCAATCTGTGAGTAAGCAGTGCTGGATTTACGCCTAGGCCCGTGACGCCCAGACCTAAGGCGGCATAATTTGAGGGGCGCAAAATTTATCAAATGCTTAACACTTGAATGCGTTTCTGCATTTAAACATACCTTAATGCAAGGCACAAATGTGTCTTCGGTCTAAAGTTCCGGAATGCATCCAAAATCATAACTTGTGTTTGACAATCTAAAATTTATTAATTAAATATGAGTGGCTATCGAACAAAATAAAAGAAAAAGAATGTACGAAGTTAGATAATTTACTTAAAAAAAATCCAAAAGTATCTAGTTTTATGACAAGCTCAACTGAATCTTCTAACAATGGCCAACAAGCATCATGTTCACCGGTTGTAAGTATATTGGTTTGATTGGTAATAATTATTTTTTTCTTATGGGCATTGATTTTGTCTTTACAGCTGAAAAAGTACACTATTCCCTATCACAAGGTACGAACGAGGCACCCTCAAACTTTCCTTCATCACAATATACTGAAGAAATCCAGTCAACAGCTGATATTTTTAAATTTAATACTGATCCCTTTTTATGGAACTTGAATGAAGAAACACTGGATTTTATATCTATAAACGGTGTACCACGAAATTATAATGCAGACTTTAAAAATTGTTTATAGTGATAAAACGAGGTTCCAAAAGTTTATTTCAACGTACTTTAAAAAATGGAGAAACTAAAGGCTATGTACTTTGTATTTCATGCTTATTATTTGGTAGAAGTGGTGAAATGCATGCTTTTACTGACGAAGGATTCCGTGACTGGAAAAACTCAAAAGCACGCATCGAAGCTCATGAAATTTCTGACTGTCACAAAACTAACGTTTGTCATTTTAAAGCTCGAGCAGTAGTTCACGGGCGTGTTAATTAAAATCTAATAAAACAACTCAATGAGGAAATAATTCATTGGATAAAAATTAAATACCGAGTAATTGCAAATATTAAAATTATACTGTTGATTCCAAATAAAGTACTACAACAAATTTCTAGTGAAGTGCAATCTGCTAAGTATTTTGGTATAATTGTAGATTCTACGCCTGGTTTAGCACATGTCGATCAACTTACTATAATTATAAGGTACGTATGTACGTGATAACGACAAAATTGTTGAAAAGTTTCTAGAATTTCTACCAAATATCGGCCTAAAGATATTGAGGATGTATTGTTTAAATCTCTAGAAAATAATGGTTTTGATATAATGAACTGTAGTGGTCAATCGTATGACAATGTATGTTCAGGCCTTCAGACACGAATCAAAACAATAAATCCCTTAACAGATTATGTTCCTTGTTGCGCCCATTCTTTAAATTTGGTAGGGTCATGTGCAGTTGAATCGGTAACAGAAGTTGTTGATTTCTTTTCTACTTTAGAAGAACTATACAATTTCTCTACTATATCTACTCATCGTTGGGAAATCTTGGGGCAGCGTATACATTTAAGAATTAAGAGTCTTTCTCAAACTCGTTGGTCTGCTCGACATGATGGATGCTACGCATTAGAAAAAGAGTGTTCTGCAATAATTGATGCACTGGAATTTATTGACGAAAGCAGATATGACCGTTTATGCGATCTGAAACTACGGAACTGCAGCGAAAATTACAAAATTTAGAAACAGCAATCCTGGTCATTGCCTGGAATGTAATTTTAGGTCGTTTTAATGCTGCTTGTAAGAAGCTTCAAGAATCTCAAGCTGATTTATCATCCGTTTTGCAGATCTATAGTTCTTTGGCTTTATTTCTTCAAGACATGAGAGACAGACAATTTTCTGAATATAAAGAAAAAGCTAAAGCACTGTCTGTAGTTCAGGATTATTATCGTTATGATAGTCATCGCAAAAAAAAAAGAAAAGTTCAGCCAGATGAATTACGGGTAAATAGTCGTCAATTGTTTTTTTGAATGTGGACATTGCTCTCCGAATTTTTTTGAGTATTCCGGCTACAAATTGTTTAGGAGAAAGATCTTTTTCCACTCTAAAAAAAGAGTAAAAACATATCTACGTGCAAGCATGGGCCAAGATAGACTTAATGCTCTTGCATTACTATCTTTTGAAGCACAACTAGTCCAATATATTAATAATGACGATATAATCGACGTTTTTGCGCTCACGAAAGCCAGGAGAAAAAATGTTTGAATTCATTAATATAAAAAAAAAATATTTATTATTTGTCTATCTAAGGATTATAACTTATTTGTCTTTCATGTTAATTAACTATATTTATAAATTATACTTCAATAAAACAAAGTTATTTTGAAAAAAAATATTGGATCAAAACAAAATATTGGATCAAAATTTATGAAATATAATTTATCAATAAGGGCGGCGCATCGAATGGGGCGGCAGCAAGCCTAAATCCGTCACTGTGAGTAAGCAGACTAAAAATGATATTAATAATAGACTCCCAGAAAATTTCGTCAGAAGAAAATACGACAGAAAATTCTTCATATTAGATTCTGTTTTGTTTTCCTAGGAAAAAATATCAAATTTTTCTAAACAAAATTTTCTCATTTTCTGGCCTTTTGCAACAAAAATTTTGAAGCGTTTTTCCCATTTATAAAAAAAAAAGAATTTCTAACATTTCTGCATGAAACGCAGACAAAGCTCCGATATAAACTTTTGTATGTTGGCTCTTAAGCAGGGAATATTTAGAAAACTGCTCGAATCTTGGAATGCTTCCATATGTAAGTCAAAATTGTTCCTAAAGAATCGAATAACAAAAATTTTCACTTAAGCCGTTAAAATCGTAAATATAAAGTTGAGATGTATTCAAATTTTGTAAATGTCATTTGGTCCGGCACCTTTACAGAACATTTTTAAGCGGTGCTCAAAAACTCTTTATGTTAAGTGTCTGACCCCAATTCCTTTATTAACTTCCCATAGGAAGTTATTGCAATGGGTCCGATTTGTCAAATTGAAAATTTTGACATTTCTCGACGTTTGAAGGTCCCTAGAGTCGAAATAAAAGATTTTTAGAAAGATGTATGTGCGTGCGTGTGTACGTACGTCCGTACGTCCGTACGTTCGCGACGTTTTTTTCGTTGTCCATAGCTCAAGAACCAGAAGAGGTATCGACTTCAAATAAATTTTGTTATACAGATAATAAGGCAGAAAGATGCAGAAAGGGCTCTCAAGAAAATTGCGTGGGTGGTTTTTTTACCATAGCAGTTTAAAAAAAAGGTGAACATTTTGGTTAACCTTTAATATCTTACGAACCAAAAATGCTAGAGACTTGAATTAAATTTTATATAATATATTGTAACGTGATACAAAACAATTATATTTTTGGAAAAAAATTCAATTAACGGTTTTTTTTATAAATCAAAAAAACTGAAAAAAAAAATTTGTCACCTCGAAAATTTTACGAATACAAAATGATTTTATCTCCAAAATAATTTTGTGCAACGACAAATAATGTTTTTGACATCTGGTAAAATTTTGAGAAAAATGGAATTGATAGTTTTTTTATAAAAAATAAAAACCTAAAAAAAACATTACTCAAAGTTGGTAAAAATTGATTTTCGACTCAAATATCTTTTCAAAACTTTGAGATATTGGCTTAAAACTACTTTTATCTTTCAAAAAATATTGTTGTCAACATTCAGTAAAATTTTGAAAAAAATCGAATTGATAGTTTTCTTACAAAAAATAAAAACCTAAACAAAAAAATTAATAAAAGTTGGTAAAAATTGATTTTCGACTCAAATATCTTTTTAAAAATTTGAGATATTGGGTTTTAACTACTTTTATCTTTTGAAAAATAATGTTGTCAACATGCAGTAAAATTTTGAAAAAAATCGAATTGACAGTTTTTTTTACAAAAAATAAAAACTTAAAAGAAAATTTAACAAAAGTTGGTAAAAATTGATTTTCGACGCAAATATCTTTTCAAAACTATGATATATTGGCTTTTATCTTTTAAAAAAAATTGTTTTCAACATTCAGTAAAATTTTGATAAAAATCTAATTGACAGTTTTTTTTACAAAAAATAAAAACCTAACAAAAAAACAATACTAAAACTTGGTAAAAATTTACTTTCGACTCAAATAGCTTTTCAAAAATTAAAAATATTGTCTTCAAATTTTTTTTATTTCACAGAAAATATTGTTTTCGATATTCAGTGGTTTTTTATACAAATCCAACAGTCCATTTTTTCATAAAAAAATAAAATCTACAAGAAATTGTACGCAAATTTGGTAAAAATTGATGTTCGGTTCTTGATATCTCTCAAATTAATTTAATTCATCTAATTAGTAAAAATTTAAGAAATGCTACTAAAATTGGTAAAAATTTGTTTTTGACTAAAAATCTATTTAACAAAACTAGATTTTCAAACTAAACTATTTCTTTATACAAAAAATATTGTTGGTAATTTTAAAATTTTTAAGAATAATTCAACTGACAACTTTTTTAACCCAACACGAAAACCTACAAACTTTGAAGCAAGACAAATCGACAGACGGGATGGGAAGTTTTCAGTGTGGGTCGCATCCCAGCCTCTTTTTTATTTACGATTTAAAAATGTACCTTGATTTTTCAAAATTTGTAATTTAAAAAATAAGAGTTTTTTTTATATGCATACATTTTTTAATTTGAGTTTAAAAATAATTTTAGTATGTAGTTATTTAGAGCTTATTAATATACGTTTCACATTTAAATTTTGTAAAAAAATGATGACCCCTTCCAAAATATCGTAAATGTTGAATATTTTTTTAAAAATCAAATATTGTTGAAACAGTATACGAGCTTATGCAGGCACAAATTTACTGAAATCAGTTAATTAGTTCTTGAGAAAACTTAAAAACAAAATAAAGGTTCTATCGGGGGCACCCTTTTGGAGCAATAAAAAAATATTTATTTTAATTGAAAAAAGCCAAAGTAAGACAAAATTTAAAAAATCTATCGATTCGTTTTTGAGAACGGACGGAATCGGGGGACCCACATTTTTGTTACTTCTCTATTATCGTAATGTCATGTTTGATTAAGACCTAGGGTTCGGAATTTTTAACGAATGTAATACTTGCTATAAGTCGCAAGTTAAAAATACAGATTGGATTTTTCTAAGACTATCTTACGTTTAAAACAAAACTTAGCACAGAATAAAATCATTATGAAGTCAACACCTTCATTAACTAACGAGGAATGGAGAATCGAACATCAATTTTTACCATTTTGTGTAATATTTATGAGAAACTGACTGTTGGATTATAGTAAAAATTGTACTTAATGTTGAAAACATAATTTTTGTATAAGATGAAATCATTTTGAAGCCAATTTCATTAATTTTTGAAAAGATATTCGTGTCGAAAATCAATTTTTGGTACTGTTTTGTTGAGGTTTTGAGCAGATGTCAAAAATGTTATTCTTCGTTTCAAACATTTATTTTGGAGATAAAATAATTTTTGTTTGTAAAAGATTCGAGGTGACAATTTTTGTTCAATTTTTTTGATTTATTATAAAAGAATTTTCTTTAAAATTAAATAAGTTTGGTATTACGTTATTTTAACATAATATAAAATTTTATTGAAGTCAGCCAAAAAGTTAATTAAAAGTTATTTATGTAAGTGAGTATATTTACTTATATAGGGTCCGCCATCTAACGTTTTTTTAACACTTAGCTCATGTCTGATTTGACAGATAATTAGTTTTTATGGTTATATATACGCTTGAACAACGCTGGGAAATAGTGCCTGCGATCGACTTAGAGAAGATGCCGATTTTGCCAAAAAAAAATCATCTTTTCAGATGAAACTCATTTTGATCTTGGCTGGTATGTAAACAAGCAAAATTGTCGCATTTGGGGCACAGAAAACCCGCACGCATACAGTAAAAAGCCGATACACCCAAAACGAGTCACTGTTTCGTGCGGATTTGGGTCATTTTTCGAAAATGAGCAAGAAGTGGCCGTTACAGTCAACGGCGATCGTTATCAGGCCGCCGCGGTTGAACGAATTTTTGTTTACAAAAATTTAAGAGGAGGATATTGGCAACACAGCCGAAGCTACATGCTATATTTTCAAAAAAAAAGTTATTTGGCGGACCCTATACTATATGCAGTAACTATAAATATTTTACTAAAGTTATCTAATCACAGAATGGCTACTTTAACTTGTAGTCATTTGTTAAATCTTAAATTTTAAATTTGAAGGTTAGTTAGTAAGTTTATCTAGCAACTCAAGTCAAAGACGGTATGGCTTTATTTTATTGAAATTATTTTAATGTTTTTTAAATTAAAAAAATATTCAAGGAGAGAAAAACAATCTTATACCATTTCTTTTTTTAATAACTGTTTGGTTTGAATCATTCACAAAAGCCAAAGGAGTAAACATGACTTATCTCAGAACTTTTGTATTTGTTCTTTGACCTTTATGTGTATCTTCATTTCGACGAATTCATATACAACATTTAAAGCAAGTAAAAATGACTTTCAAGAAAAACCCACTGTCAACATTGACTTTGAAAATATCCTCCTAATCTACAAACCACAACCCCTATACCCATATTTTAGTCAGACAACTTTCTATTCTAAGACTTTTTTTCATACTGGTATGCATGAACTTATGAACATACTATGTATTTACCTGTATGGAATTTGAATTATTTTCTAGGAACATGTCAGCGAAAAACGTTATCTTGACTTGTCGACAAAATCACCAACGTGCTTTAAACGCATGGAATGATTGTCCTTTAGCACGTTACCTGCATCATCATTTTGATTTATTTCTTCAGCGGAAATGATGTTTTTAGTGGGTAGCTACGAGTATATAGTAAATTTTACACATAAATATGTATATTTATACAATGTAGTTTAAGTTTTTCATACAAAGTGCTGACAATAGTCCAGAAGTTGTCGTTGAATTTTCTTACAGTTATTTAAAATTTTAAAAAATTTAGAACAAAAATGATTTCAATTTCAAAATTTTGCAAGCCCACTCTCCTCTTAATATCGTCTTGGAATATTGAGAGTTTCGATTTTACCATTGACTTCAAAGCCCTTTGAGAAATGTTCTTTCATCTGGACTAGTGAAAAACAGATTTCGTACAATATATTAGATGTTTAAATACATTCCAGTCAACTCTAGCGCTGGTGCTCCACAGAGTTCTATTCTTGGTCCTCGTTTATTAACTTCCCATAGGAAGTTATTGTAATGGGTCCGATTAGTCAAATTGAAAATCTTGACATTTCTCGACGTTTCAAGGTCCCTAGAAACGAAATAAAAGATTTTTAGAAAGATGTCTGTGCGTGCGTGTGTACGTACGTTCGTACGTCCGTACGTTCGTGACGATTTTTCGTCGTCCATAGCTCAAGAACCAGAAAAGATATCAACTTCAAATAAATTTTGTTATACAGATAATAAGGCAGAAAGATGCAGAAAGGACTCTCAAGAAAATTGCGTGGGTGGTTTTTTTACCATAGCAGTTTAAAAAAAAGATGAAAATTTTGGTTAACCCTAAATATCTTACGAACCAAAAACGCTAGAGACTTGAATTAAATTTTATATGATATACTAGGTCCCTTCGCGTACTTTCTGTACTAAAATTCGTAAAAAGAGATATTTTAACGAGTGGGGGTTTAATTCTCTCATAAAAAAACAAAACTACAAAAAAGTAAGCGAACGGGAAAACAACAAATTTTTCCCACAATTTGATTGTCAAAAAAATATAAATTTTGAAACATCATCGTTTCATTTCGTGTTTAGAATTTATTTATTTTTTTGTAAATGAATAAATTAAGACAACATGAACTTCAAGCAACATCATACTGGTCCATTGTTAACTTCCCATAGGAAGTTATTGTAATGGGTCCGATTTGACAAATTGAAAATTTTGACATTTCTCGACGTTTCAAGGTCCCTAGAGTCGAAATAAAAGATTTTTAGAAAGATGTCTGTGCGTGCGTGTGTACGTACGTCCGTACGTTCGCGACGTTTTTTTCGTCGTCCATAGCTCAAGAACCAGAAGAGATATCGACTTCAAATAAATTTTGTTATACAGATAATAAGGCAGAAAGATGCAGAAAGAGCTCTCAAGAAAATTGCGTGGGTGGTTTTTTTACCATAGCATACGTGATACAAAACAATTATATTTTTGGAAAAAAAATTCAATTAACGGGTTTTTTTATAAATCAAAAAAACTGAAAAAAAAAATTTGTCACCTCGAAAATTTTACGACTAAAATATGATTTCATCCCCAAAACAATTTTGTGCAATGAAGAATAATGTTTTTGATATCTGATAAAATTTTGAGAAAAATCTAATTGACAGTTTTTTTTACAAAAAATAAAAACCTAAAAAAAACAATACTAAAACTTGGTAAAAACTTACTTTCGACTCAAACAGCTTTTCAAAAATTACAAATATTGGCTTCAAACTTATTTTATTTCACAGAAAATATTGTTTTCGATATTCAGTAATTTTTTTATAAAACTTCAACAGTCCGTTTTTTCATACCAAAATAATATCTACAAAAAATAGTATGCAAATTTGGTAAAAATTGATATATATAGACAAACTTTTAAGCAAGACAAATCGACAGACGGGATGGAAAGTTATCAGTGTGGGTCGCATCCCAGCCTCTTTTTTTTTAATGAAAAAACTTGATTAAATTGAAACTTGAAAATTGCAATCTTGTTGCTGTTCTTTGCGAAAAGAATTTTTAATTTTATAAGTGGCAGCAGACGCGAACAATTTATTTAATTTATTTAAAGTTCTATCAATTTTGACTCTTTTCACAAATCAGCTCAAAGAAATTTCTTGGGCTAAAATTCGTAGGTTGGGGAAATATTTTACTCTCTCGTGAGCGCTCTCTTTTACGAAAAACTACGAAATTTTTGAGTACGCGAACAGGATTTAAATTTCGTAATTTTTCGTAAAATTAGATTGTTTTAGGAAGGTACGCGAACGGACCTACTGTAACGTGATACCAAACAAGTATATTTTTTGAAAAAAAAATCCAATTAACGGTTTTTTTATAAATCAAAAAAACTGAAAAAAAAATGTGTCACCTCGAAAATTTTACGAATACGAAATGATTTTATCGCGAAAACAATTTTGTGCAAAGAAAAATAACGCTTTCAACATCTGGTAAAATTTTGAGAAAAAAAACATTACTCAAAGTTGATAAAAATTGATTTTTGACTAAAATATCTTTTCAAAACATTGAGATATTGGCTTTAAATTGCTTTTATTTTTTAAAAAATATTGTTTTCAACATTCAGTAAAATTTTGAGAAAAATCGAATTGACAGTTTTTTTACAAAAAATAAAAACTTAAAATAAAATTGAACAAAAGTTGGTAAAAATTGATTTTCGACTCAAATATCTTTTTTAAAAATTGAGATTATGGCTTCACTTTAATTTTAACTTATAACAAATATTGTTTTCAACATTCGAAAAAAATTTGAGAAAAATCGAATTGATAGGTTTTTTATAAAAAATAAAAACCTAACAAAAAAACAATACTAAAACTTGGTAAAAATTTACTTTCGACTCAAATAGCTTTTCAAAAATTACAAATATTGGCTCAAACTTGTTTTATTTCACAGAAAATATTGTTTTCGATATTCAGTAGTTTTTTTTATAAAAATCCAACGGTCCGCTTTTTCATAAAAAAATAAAATCTACAAAAAACATTACGCAAATTTGGTAAAAATTGATACACATAGACAAACTTTTAAGCAAGACAAATCGACAGACGGGATGGGAAGTTATCAGTGGGGTCTCATCCCAGCCTCTTTTTGTAATTAATTTTGTATCGTTACACTTTAAGTAATGGCAAAGTTCTTACTTGTTAAATGTCAAAAGTTTACAGCTGCAAAAGTAACATCTCCTCAGAAAACAGCCTTTAAAGACAACTTCTCATTGGAAAACCATAAACAATAATGTTTTTCCCTTTTTAACTGGAAAAACTAAGAACTGTGTGTGATAATTTCTTAAGCAAATGTAATTTACTGAATTCTGTTTTGGAATTTGTAAAAGCAATAAGACTACAAAATATTTTATTTTGCAACAACTTCTCCTGAGCTGTTAAATGAGTAAACTATGTATCTTTTTCTAAGACCTTTTCTGGGAAAATGAAAATGCATGAGTCAGTTTTAAAGACTATTGCATACATAACTGTCAGGAAGTTATAGCTAAACTATAAATCCCACACAAAAAGGTTGGGTTAAGTTGTTTTCGTACAAAACTTCTATAAAGAACATCCAAGGGAAATATTATTCAAGGTAACACGAAGCTTTTCTTGCTTTTAATTCAAATGAAAATGCTTCTGTTAACTACTGTGTTGTGTAAGATACGAACTTTCATTCTTTCTTCAAAAATAAAATAATCTGACCTCAAGTCTTTCTGAAAAAAAAGAAACAAAATAATAATTCAAACATGATGTTGTAGGTGAAGCACATATCCTCGTACCACATTATTAAATATGCATTATGCTTTATTATTTTCGTTTTTAGATGAAAATAGTTATTTTCTTAATGCCTTGAAGTTTTTTGTATTTTGATCTGGATGGGATCCATAGAAATGATTGCATTTGTTTTCTCTTAAGAGTCTTTCCATGGCTACTCCTTCCCACCTCAAACATATCTAACCTTCTAGTTTAGATATGTTCAAAAAACATCTAATTTTCTCTGAAAATTTGTTTAACAAGCTGTTGTGGTATTGTTTTGGTTTTGTTTTTATATTTTACTAATGGCTAACCATCTGTAACTTTATTCATTAAGTTAAGGATTTGCATTAAAGGATCAATAGAATAATTTGTGTATATTTCCTTATGCTCGTGTTGATTTTTTCGTTTGAATTTATTTATCCATTAGATATGCTTGATGAAATTGCAATTTATTTTAGGTAGGTAGGTAGGTATATGAGGATGAGGTGGCAGGTTAGAAACATTTAGTCAAGGGAGATTGAATAGCACTTAATTTAATCGAATTAAGGAGGATTCTTTTTTTAATATAACGCTTTTGATGAAGATTTCAGGACACGTTATCCAAATAATTATAAGAGATTTATTAATATTTAAGATTTTTTTGTTTCTTAAGCCTTGGCTTTGATTTTGAACACTAAAAAATTGTAACATATTCTAAAAGTTAGTATTAATTTTAATTAAATTAACTGGATTTTTAAATGAAATACTTTCCAGTAGTTAAATGACAGATTTAGCTTCATAAGCCAAATGTAAGTTAGAGAAAGAATATAATAGTTATATACTCGAAACATATGAAACCAAAACACTTAAAAGTCTCTAAAATTTAGAATAGGAAAGATATGTATGAAAGCTAACACAATAAGACCAACTTTTGGCCTTCATAGAACTAAAGACCACATTATACGTTTCTCGAACCACATTCATACAACGAATTTTAAATTCTAAAAACGTATATGTATTATATAAAACGATAAATCACTTTTTTTAGAATATTCGAGGAGAACTAAGATATTCATTAAACAAATCTAGGAAAACAAAAAGTATGAATTCTATAAAGAGGCAACCCAGTCAATTGCTATATCGAAAATAAATTCACACTCACTCTTAATTGGGCTTTTCTTTAATTTTTAGAAAATAGTAGCAACAAAAGGTTTTATATTATAATATACGATGAAATTTAAAGTCAATGTCTTTATTTTTGTTCTCAAAATATTCAATTCAAAATTATTTTTTTAATAATTCCCAGTAGTAGTTTTTTTAGGGTTTTATTTTTGTAATTTTTGTAAAAATAACGTATTCCAAAAATCAAAAAACTTTGTTGAAAGTAATACGATTTTTTATTACAAAATTTGAAGTAACCAATACCCTTTGGTCAACAAAATCAAACAATATTGTTTGAAGGATTCTGTTGCTCTTAATTCAAATCTGATCTTATCTACATCTTATTAATATACGTTTTACATTTAACTATCGTAAAAAAAAATGATGATCTGTTTTCGATACATTGAATTTCAAAAAAAAATATTGAATACTTTTTTAAACATCAAAACAAAAAACAATGTCTTTTTGATCATTAAGGAAGTATAAGAGCTTGTGCAGAAAAAACATTATTGAGATCGGTTCGTTAGTTCTTGAGAAACTTAAAAGCAAAATATCGGTTCTATAGGGGGTACCCTTCTGGACCAATACAAAAATATGTTTTTCTTGTTTCAAAAAGCCTAATCTAGAGCAAAATTTAATAAAAATTTAAAAAATTAAAATTTAATAAAAAATCGGTTCGTTTTTGAGAAAATTCAAATTTTGATGAGTTACGTCTGAGCCTCCACCTGTACCCCAAATACCGTTACCCCGGACACTCCCCTTTGCCTAACGGTTTTGCTTTAACGGTTTCCCACGCCATTTTTGCTTACATTGCAAAACATATCCAAAACGGATACACCCCTTTTTCCCTCTACAAAACACACGCGCGCATCCCGTTACAATTAAAACAATAAAATCGTGGGAAAGTTCACTCTACATATTTTGCAAGATCAGCATTAAGTATTTTAACATAGCTTTGATGGAAAAGTAATAATTAGTTCTAAGTCAGTCGTAATTCTCCTCTTGACACTAGAAGTGCAGCCTCGCTAAAGACAGCGGCTTCTCTTGTCAAATAATAATTGATAAGATAATCATGTAAATAAAGAAATTAAATAAATAAAGAGAAAAAATCAAAATAAGAAAAAAAAAAAACAGTTAAGTTTTTTTTTTAAACAAATCGCGAGGTTCACGACAAAACTGGCGCAGTCGGTCGTTCGATTAAGAACAAAAGAACAAAATTTAACATTTCGGTCGTTCGAATAAGAGCACAAGAAACAAATGTTCGTCCAAGAACAAAACAGAAATTAGAATTTCGATTAAAAAACACCATAGTGGTTCGTTTAAGAACATATGTGAAAAACAGAAATTAGAATTTCGATTAAAAACACCATAGTGGTTCGTTTAAGAACATACGTGAAAAATAAAAATTAGATTTTCAATTAAAAAACACCATAGTGGTTCGCTTAAGAACATATGTGAAAAAATTGAGAAAAAAAATTTTTCGAGCAAGAAATAAAAGTTCGTGTAAGAACAACATATAACCAAAAGTTTTGACTTGGAAATCGGTTCATCTTAGAACACAAAATAAAAAGAAATAATAAAGTGCCTTCGTGTAAGAACAGTGCGCTCAAATATAATTTTCGATAAAGCAACAATACGCTAAGTGCAATAAAATTTTATAAAATACCTGAAAAAAAAAAAATAATAATAAAATTAAACAATAATATCAAGTGAATGGACAAAGAAGAAGAAGATCTCGTACAACTTTTTAAAAACCTATCAACAAAATTCTTAAGACATTTTCATTTCAGATTTTATTCATGATCTTTTTAATAATATCAACAAGCGGACAAAAAATAGATGTTCAAAATTTAAATGATGGAAATGGATTCGTAACCATTAGAGGCGAAGAAGTTAAAATCATACAAAACTATTTCAAAATATTACACATTATAAATCTGACACTATGGACAGACAGCTTTAAATTAATAGAACACAACGTTTATAAACTAACAAATATAGACGAAAATCCAACTATTCTACATGGACTTAAACAATTAGAAAACGAAATCAGTAGTTTAACACAGAAAGAGAGACAAAAACGATCACCATTTAACTTTGTAGGGAAAACCCTTAAATATTTAGCTGGAACGATGGATTATGAGGACGAAGAGGAAATTAAATCAAGGCTTAGTATTGACGAACAGGACAACAAGAATCTTGTTAACGGACTAAATGACCAAGTTAAAATTAATACAAAATTCTACGAAAATATAAACAATATTACTCAACATATAAACAAACAACAGAAAGATATAAAAGATCAATTCTCATCATTAAGTAATGAAATAGATAAGGAAAATTTCAGGATAACAAGTATGCAACATGCATATCAAATTCAGTATGACATGCAACTATTGAGCAACCAAGTAAGGAAAGTTAAGGAAAGTATTTTGCTAAGTAAAATAGGTCTACTAGGTAAAGATATTCTGTCACTTAAGGAAATTCAAAGTTTTAATGTAACACTTGAAAAATTAAAAGACATTAAAAGTTCTACGATATTTCATGAAAACCAAATAATTTTTATAATAATGATACCGAACTATAGTAAGACAAAGTTCCATAGAATTTTTATTGAACCTATTCCAAATTTTAGAAATCTCGAGCTCTCTCCTAAATACAAATCTTTAATTACTGATGGTAAAAATAATTATGTAAATAATGATAAAATTTTAAGACAAGACAATTTAATAATTATAACCGATGAATGTATACAAAATATTTTCAAAAAGAATATGTCATGTAATTTCTTAGAAAATAATAACACTGAAATAAAACAATTGAACAATAATATGTTAATCCTTAAAAATATGCCAAAAACTATAGTCAATCACAATTGTAATGATTTCAAAATAGAAGTCAAAGGAAACTATCTAATCAACTTTGAAAACTGTATAATAAATATAAACAATATAAAATATGAAAACTATATGTACTATGATAACTTCATCATACCAAATTTAAGTAATGTAAAAATTAAAAATATTGAAGTAAACTTTTCCACGACAGAAATTCACGCGAAACATGTTGAAAATCGTAAATTAATTGAAGAATTAAAATTAAACCATACAAAAAATACGGGTATCAATTATAGTTTCAATCTAATACTTTTTAGTCTTTTCATCGTGTTTTTTATAATTTTTCGAAAAACGGTAACAAATGATAAAACAAACGTCATAATCGATATAAAGAAATCGGATTCTTCGGAGCAGAATTCTAAGGGGGGAGGAGTTACGTCTGAGCCTCCACCTGTACCCCAAATACCGTTACCCCGGACACTCCCCTTTGCCTAACGGTTTTGCTTTAACGGTTTCCCACGCCATTTTTGCTTACATTGCAAAACATATCCAAAACGGATACACCCCTTTTTCCCTCTACAAAACACACGCGCGCATCCCGTTACAATTAAAACAATAAAATCGTGGGAAAGTTCACTCTACATATTTTGCAAGATCAGCATTAAGTATTTTAACATAGCTTTGATGGAAAAGTAATAATTAGTTCTAAGTCAGTCGTAATTCTCCTCTTGACACTAGAAGTGCAGCCTCGCTAAAGACAGCGGCTTCTCTTGTCAAATAATAATTGATAAGATAATCATGTAAATAAAGAAATTAAATAAATAAAGAGAAAAAATCAAAATAAGAAAAAAAAAAAACAGTTAAGTTTTTTTTTAAACAAATCGCGAGGTTCACGACAAAACTGATGTTTGGCAAAAAAAATTGTTTGGGACTATTGTTGTTTTTAATCCTGAAAAAAACGCCTAACGCAAATCGGCCTAAAACCTTAATTTTCAAATTTGAAGTCAATCGGCCCAATGCAATGGTTTGGACAGTAGGGGCGAGGACAGACAGTCACATAGACAGACAGACTTTTTTCGACTTCTCAACCATCATATTTAATTGAAATCTCCAGGTCGAATTTTTTTACGAATGAAATTGTTCCTATATGTTGCAAGTAAAAATCTGAAGCCAATCAAAACAAAACTTCTGTATTCCATTTTCGAGAGTAGGTCGCTGAAACATAGTTAGCTATCAGAGTTAGTGTGTCCCAACTAGTGTATTTTTCCAGTTTATTAGATTATTTATACAAACAAAAACTATAGGTTAAATTGGAAAACGGAAAGAAGAGGATTGTGTAGTGTACAAAACTACCGATTAAACTGAAAACCTTCGATCCTTGGTTTAAATCTTAAATTATTCAAGGTAGATACCTACTATTTAATTTCATGTTAATTTCCTTTTAAAATTCTTCCCATTACACTCTATTCTAATTTGCTTTTACTTTCCTTCTTTTGCATTGAGAAATCATTGCGCATTTGGAAATTATTTAAAAAGCTATTTGTAATTGAAATTTGTCAATCTTTTTCTAATTTGTTTAATTCTTCTTTATAAGGAATTCCAAAATCGAATCGAATGCTAAAAAACCAAAAAAAAAAAAAAGCATACCAAATTTAGACTACTAAAAGATTGTTGTTAAGAATTCTTTATGTAACAAAAAAAAAAAACATTTTAATGTAAATTTCTTTGAACTTTCGGAAAACCATTTATTCGAATCTATTCCTGAATACATTTCCCCCCGCTCAAATAAGAAGCATAAGTATTTATATGTGTATAGCCAGGCACGCGAGAGTGGCTTAATTTAATAAATTAGCTGTATTGTTGTATTTTTTATTTTTTATTGGAATTTAAATTTAATTTCTCAGATTCAAATCCATCTAGCGAAAAATTAAAAATCACATCACCGCAATTATTTGTTTAAATTTGTTGATAATTATCAATAGAAAGCTTAGATATATATTCAAAAATTACACACGCTAAATCAGAATGTTTTTTCATGTCACAAAATTGCAATAGCATAATCAAATTTAAGTATTTAATTCACACAGTATACAATACATACATATATGTGTTATTAGAAACAAATGGAAAAACAATTATTTTCGTAATTCCTGCGGTTTTAAACATTTTTTTTTTCATTTAAATTTTTGAATAACGATAATACATATACGCCTGGGTGAATCACAATTTGAAATATTTTCTTAATTTTATTTTCATAAAGTTAAATAATTTTAGCATACATTCACATTATGGGAATTATAATGTTCGTATTATTTCCTATTTCGTTCTCATAATGATTTCTACTAATATTTTAATTGAAATATGAATACCCGTGGTTTTAAACCTAATTTTTAATTCATGCGGTAGAGTAATTATAATTTTTTGATTATGAACAATATATCGCTTAGTTGGAAGCTATTTAATGCCTGTGAACAAAATAATAATCCGCGATATTGGTTCTAATCTTATTACAAAAAAATTAAATGTATAAACAACGAATAGTTTAACGTCAAAATTAAATAGAACATAAAGCTTGGATGTGACACTGATGACTTTCCATACGTGCCCTAAACATTTTCAAATACTATCGACATTTAAAAACATAAAATGGAATACAATCAATATACAAAACATTAAATCAACCTACTATTAATACTTTTGATAGGATTTTAATTTATTTAAAAGCGGTATCAAAGATAATAATTGGCTTTGATTTTAACACTCTAAAAAACTGTACATATTCTAAAAGTTAGTATTAATTCTAATTAAATTAAATGGATATTTATATGAAATACTTTCCAGTAGTTAAATGACAGATTTAGCTTCATAAGCCAAATATAAGTTAGAGAATGAGTATAATAGTTATAGGTATACTCAAAACATATGAAACCAAAACACTTTAGTCTCTAATTCATCTAAAATTTAGAATAGTAAAGATATTTACGAAAAGGTAGAGGTGATTTTTGGCTTGAAAGCCAAATTTATATGAAATTTTTAAACAAAATAAGTTTGGTTTTAATATTATTACGAGTGTTCTCAAGATATTTGAATTGAAAATCATTATGTACCAAGTTCTAGTGGAAAAATTTGTAAGTACATATCTAGTTTTAGTAAGATTTGATTTTTTGAAATGTTACTACGTGTTAAAACGATAGTTTTGTTGCATGAAATATTCTGGAAATAATACAATTTTCTGTTCGGAAAATATTCGAGGTCAAAAAATACATTTTTTTTCAAATTTGTAATGATATAAAAATGTTATTATTGAAGTTTTATTAAGATTATGACGATCCTTCACCTAGTTTTTGAATAGTTACTTTTCACTTAGTTTAAAGAACGATTCTTTAATGCGACCCACACTGATAACTTCCCATTGCGTCTATCGATTTGTCTTGCTTAAAACGTTTGTAGGTTTCCGTATTATTTTTTAATTTGTCATTTGAATTATTCTAAAAAAAATTGACTTAAAATAACAATATTTTGCATATGTGAAATAGTTTGATTTCGAAATCTATATTTGTTAACGAGATTTTTAGTCGAAAATCAATTTTTACCAATTTTCGAAGCATTTATTAAAAGTTTTTATTTCTTATATAAACAAATACAAATTAAATGAATGAAATTAATTTGAAGTCAATATCTTCTATTGTTTTCGAGAATCGAGAACCGAACATCAATTTTTACCAAATTTGCGTACTATTTTTTTTCAGATCTTATTTTTCTATGGAAAAACGGACTCCTGGATTTTTATACAAGATTTACTGAATGTCGAAAACAATATTTCCTGTGAGGTAAAATTAGTTTGAAACCAATATTTTTAATTTTTGAGAAGATATTTGAGTCGAAAGCAAATTCTTGCCAACTTTCAGTAATGTTTTTTTAGGTTTTTATTTTTTTCTAAAAAAAAACTGTCAATTCGATTTTTCTAAAAATTTTACCGAATGTTGAAAACAATATTTCTTATAACATAATATTATATGGAAGCCATAATCTGAAATTTCTGAAAAGATATTTGAGTCGAAAATAAATGTTTAACAACTTTTAGTAATATTTTTTCGATTTTTTTTTTTCTTATAAAAAAACTGTCTATTCGATTTTTCTCAAAATTTTGACAGATGTTGAAAACGTTATTCTTCGTTTCACACAATTGGTTTTGGAGATAAAAACATTTTGTGTTCGTAAAATTTTCGAGGTGACAAATATTTTTTTTTCAGTTTTTTTGATTTATAAAAAAAAACCGTTAATTGGAATTTTTTTCCAAAATTATATTTGTTTATATATATATAATATAAAATTGAATTCAAGTCTCTAGCGTAAGATATTTAGTGTTAACCAAAATGTTCACCTTTTTTTAACTTCCCATAGAAAGTTATTGTAATGGGTCCGATTTATCAGATTGAAAATTTTGACATTTCTCGACGTTTCAAGGTCCCTAGAGTCGAAATAAAAGATTTTTAGAAAGATGTCTGTGCGTGCGTGTGTACGTAGGTTCGTACGTTCATACGTCCGTATGTCCGTACGTTCGCGACGTTTTTTCCGTCGTCCATAGCTCCAGAACCAGAAGAGATATCGACTTCAAATAAATTTTGTTAGACATATAATAAGGCAGAAAGATGCAGAAAGGGCTCTCAAAAAAATTGCGTGGCTGTTTTTTTTACCATAGCAGTTTAAAAAAAGGTGAAAATTTTGGTTAACACTAAATATCTCACGAACCAATAACGCTAGAGACTTGAACTAAATTTTATATTATATACTGTAACGTGATACTAAACAAGTATATTATTGAAAAAAAAATACAATTAACGGTTTTTTTATAAATAAAAAAAAAACTGACAAAAAAATATTATTTACCTCGAAAAATTTACGAACAAAAAACGATTTTATCTCCAACACAATTTCTTGCAACGAAAAATAACGTTTTCAACATCTGGTAAAATTTTGAGAAAAATCGAATTGACAGTTTTTTTTATAAAAAATAAAAACCTATAAAAAAATTAATCAAAGTTGGTAAAAAAAGATTTTCGACTTAAATATCTTTTCGAAAATTTAAGATTATGGCTCCCAACTAATTTTATGTTATAAGAAATATTATTTTCAATATTCTGTAAAAGTTTGAGGAAAATCTAATTGACAGTCTTTTGACAAAAAATAAAAACCTAAAAAAATATTAATACAAGTTTATAAAAATTTATCTTCGACTCAAATATTTTTTCAAAACTTTGAGATATTGGCTTTAAACTAATTTTATATTTTAAAAAATATTATTGTTGTCAACATTCAGTAAAATTTTGAGAAAAATCGAATTTACAGTTTTTTTACAAAATATAAAAACCTAAAAAAACTATAAGGGTATTCATGTAACGATATAATTTTCTACTTTGTAGAAAAATATAAATTTCCGCAAAGGGTTTACATGAACACCCCATTAAAAATATTTGCGGAAACGTTAGAAACAAACAAAATTTATCTGTTTTTGTTTTTCTACGATTTCTGCTTCAAATTTGAGAGATAAAAGTCTATATTTTGCAGAATATTTTTCCCATACAAATTTTGACAGTTGATTTCTAGCGATAGAAAATTCTACAGTTTTTAAGGTTTCTATGGGTTTTCTGTGTTTGCATGAATACCCTTAATATTAAAACTTAGTAAAAATTTACTTTCGACTCAAATTTCTTTTCAAAAACTAAAAATATTGGCTTCAAACTTATTTTATCTCACAGAAAATATTTTTTTCGACGTTCAGTACATTTCTATAAAATTCCAACAGTCAGTTTTTTTTTCATAAAAAAATTAAAATCTACAAAAAATAGTACGCAAAATTGGTAAAAATTGATGTTCGGTCTTCGATATCTCGTGAAAAATAGAAGATATTGACTTCAAATTGATTTCATGCATCCAATTTGTATTTGTTTGTATAAGAAATCATTTTTTTTAAGACATGCTACTAAAATTGGTAAAAATTGGTTTAAATTGGATTAAAAATCTCGTTAACAAAAAAATAATTTCGAAATCAAACTATTTCATTATATGCAAAATATTATTGGTAGTTTTAAAATTTTTAAGAATAATTGAACTGAGAACTTTTTTAACAAAACACGAAAACCTACAACAAACTTTTAAGCAAGACAAATCGACAGACGGGATGGGAAGTTATCAGTGTGGGTCACATCCCAGCCTCTTTTTAAATTGCTATGGTAAAAAACCACCCACGAAATTTTTTTGAGCGTCCTTTCTGCATCTTTCTGCATTATTATCTGTATAACAAAGTTTATTTTAAGTCGATATCTCTACTGGTTCTTGAGCTATGGACGACGAAAAAAATGTCGCGAAAGTACGAACGTACGTACACACGAACGTACGTTCAAAGTATCGCTTCAAGAAGAGATCAAGATCCAACAACTCAAATTTTTGTTACTACCATCAAAGATATGGCAAAGATTCGAGAAAATGTCAACAACCTTGTGAGTTTAAGATGGAAAACTAATTTAAGGACAACAATCAGCGACTAAACTCTCCACCGACACTATAAGTCAACTTTATGTCAATGAGAAATCTAAAAATAAAATATTCTCTGATATATATTGCAGCCAATAAAGAAAAACGAAATAACCGATCCAATCGTCTTCTTCAAGCATCGAATGACACTGATATTCCAACTTATGGCGAACGATTGATGTCACTCAACCTTGGTCTTCGCAGAAACTTTCCCTGGCTTATTTGCATTACTCAAATCACCTCATTGGTTCTGATTTCTTATCATTTTTCGATCTTTTAGTTAGATATTCAAACAATAAATCTATCGTCTTTCATTTTTACATTATCAAGGCCTATTGACTAAGACCCAACATAATGTAACGCACCTGAACTACTCAAAACCGTGTGCGAGTAATGTTGTCGGGTATGGAGTTTTAAGTAGAATCCGAATGCCTAATTTAAGAAAGCATTTTTCATGACAAAAATAACTCTTGGAGGATTTGTAAATTCCTAGCAAGAGGTAAGACCCCCAACAAAAAAAAAAAACTTTAGGTGGCACAGAAATGGATTGAACCCAAGACCTCTGTCATGAGATTCCTACGGACTAACTATCACTCCACGGGTACTTAAATGAATAACTAAGTTTAATATTAAACCAAAAGTATAACAACAAATATCCCTATCGTAGTACTATCCCCTCGTAGCCCGTCATTTACATACAGCAAATTCCAAACACTTCACACAATTAAAACATCATTCCTTAACTTGCCTCTTATTGCTACAAGCTACACATTAGCTAGCACATATCCAAAATAAATTATAATGAAGGAAAGGAAGACTTTGTCTCCGACTTTTAACAAGTCAGTTAAAAATAAGGGATATAGGGAGAAAAATCGAAATCAAGTTTACGTGTTAAATAGATGTTTCCGGTTACACTGAATTGACTTAGCTTAGGTCGTAAATTAAGTGTTTCATGAGAAAAGTTTTTAACCTTTGTTAAATATAGAAAATTACAGCAAAAATCCCTTCTCAGTAAAATAGGCAAAAGGTTCCTTATGGCTAAGCAAGGAAATCAAACCGACATACAGTTATAAAAGTATACTGACCTCACTATTAATCGATCAATAATTTCAGCATTTCGACACAATTTCTTTTACCGGAAAATACGTCAAGTATAAAACCTAATTGTTGGTATTATGTATTTAATTATCACCAACAAATATGGTTGGATGGTATATTGAACTCTTACTCTAAACTAGTTTCTGAAATATTTAAAAGCAAAACCAGGTAGGTATTGATGTTCCACTTAGCTTAGCCATGCTGAAACTCAGTACGTAAATATCCTTTGCTTTTACCTTTTTTAAATTTTGCTTGACAAAAAACAAAAAGAACGTACATCAACTCAACATAAAGAAAATTTAATTAAAAAAGAGCTTCCGGGGCTGTCAATTCTTAATATTTCAAATACCTGTGAATTTGTAGACATATATGGAAAATAACATACAAAAGGACCTTTTATCGATACATCCACCTTTGAACCAGCCAATTAATTTTGTTAGCTTGGCAGAATCCAGCGTAGGCGATAATTCGCTGGGTGAGTATTTCCGCACGGATATCTAACTTAATGCTTTGTAATTTAATTTCCTGTCCTCGGTCAAACGCTTTACATGCAAATCGCTTCAGGACCTAAAAGCTATGGTATTCATTGAGCTAGGAGCTAGAATTAATTACTCATATAAGAGTGGCATTTTAACCTTCTTATCTTTGAACTATCCCAACTTTATACAACACGATTAGTCCCAAAAGTTCAGTATTATAAAATCACTGCATGTATTAGGTATGTCTTCCTTCTTCATCAATCCTTTTGTTTGATTAAAATTTCCTGCAAACGATTAACAAAATGACGAAGCACTTAATCACTTTGCTAAAAACTTTGTTGGTTTTTAATGTTTAAAAGTTTGTTTTTTTTTTTTCCTAAAAAATAAAAATAAGAAACCATTAATCAGTGGTTTAACTAATTTGACCCAAAGGGAGACTTCCGAAGCCACATCCTTGGTCTTGTATGATCAAAAAGCATGACCTCTTTTATGTATAAGTAAAAATAACATTTCCTTTGGTTTTTAATGCAAAGAGAATAAATTAAATTTTATCACAAAATTCTAATTTATCAACATTAAAAAACTTTTGGGTTTTTCTAATATTGTATATGTTTGTGCAGCTTAGGGGGTTGTTATGGTGGCATTTCGTGGCTCGGAGGCTTATCAACGACAACCGAAAAATAAGTAGGATGTTAAGTATATTTATGTTGTTCTTTTTTTGTGTGAAATGAGTTGACAGAGTTATTATTTGAGAAGGATTGCCTTTGAGAAATCTCACAAAGAGAAAGGTTGTTTTCGACAGCCATGGATGGTGATTTTTTTTCTTTATCAATATTATTTAGTCCCAAAAATAGAATAAGGATAAAAGAGTGAAGTTTAAACTTTTTAATGAATATTGATCGACAGCCGTTGTTGGTTTGATAAAGGTTTATAGTTTGGACACATCATCAGGATGTATAAAAGATTAAGTTTTGTTAATAATTATTCGTCAAAAAGAGCGAACTTTTGTAAAATTTTAAAGGGAAGTGAAATATTTTTGTACCGAAACTTAAAATAATTTCCGTTTGTGGAAATCGAGAAAAAACACACAAAGGTTTTGAAGTTTGATGAGTTCAAAGGAAAATTTAAAAGATAGTCTGTAAAGAGACCGTGCACAAAAATAACATAACACGAAGAAACAGAACGTTCATAACGACACGCAAAGATATCAAGTGAAAGGTCAAACTTTATTCGCATTAAAAATAGAAATCAAAGAGAATAATTAAAAAAACAGGCTGGGATGCGACCCACACTGATAACTTTCCATCCCGTCTGTCGATTTGTCTTGCTTAAAAGTTTGTCTATATGTATCAATTTTTACCAAATTTGCGTACTATTTGTTGTAGATTTTATTTTTTTTATGAAAAAACGGACTGTTGGATTTTTATAAAAAAAATGACTGAATATCGCAAACAATATTTCCTGTGAGATAAAAATAGTTTGAAGCCAATATTTGTAATTTTTGAAAAGCTATTTTAGTCGAAAGTAAATTTTTACAAGTTTTAGTATTGTTTTTTTTTTAAGTTTTATTTTTTGTAAAAAAACCTGTAAATTCGATGTTTCTCAAAATTTTATAGAATGTTGAAAACAATATTTCTTAAAAGATAAAATTAGTTTGAAGCCAATATCTTAAATTTTTCAAAAGATATTTACGTCGCAAAACAATTTTTACCAACTTTTATAAATTTTTTTTAGGTTTTTATTTTTTGTAAAAAACTGTCAGTTCGATTTTTCTCAAAATTTTTCCTATTGTTGAAAACAATATTTCTTATGAGATAAAATTAGTTAGAAGCCAATAACTCTAATTTTTGAAAAGATATTTGAGTCGAAAATCAATATTTACCAACTTTTGTTAAATTTTTTTTCGGTTTTTAATTTTTTGTAAGAAAACTGTCAATTCGATTTTTTTTTTTTAAATTTTACTGAATGTTGACAACATTACTTTTTAAAAGATAGAAGTAGTTTAAAGCCAATATCTCAAAGTTTTGAAAAGATATTTGAGTCGAAAATCAATTTTTACCAACTTTAATTAATTTTTTTTTTTGAGTTTTTATTTTTTGTAAAAAAAACTGTCAATTAGATTTTATTGAAAAGATATTTGAGTCGAAATTCAATTTTTACCAACTTTGAGTAATGTTTTTTTAGGTTTTTATTTTTTATAAAAAAAAACTGTCAATTAGATTTTTCTCAAAAATTTATCAGATGTCAAAAACATTATTCTTCGTTGCACAAAATTGTTTTGGAGATGAAATCATATTTTAGTCGTAAAATTATCGAGGTGACACATTTTTTTTGCAGTATTTTTGATTTATAAAAAACCGTTATTTGTTTTTTTTTTCAAAAATATACTTCTTTTGTATCACGTCACAATATATAATATAAAATGTAATTCTCTAGCGCCATTGGTTCATGAGATATTTAGGTTAACCAAAATTTTCACCATTTTTTTAAACTGCTATGGTAAAAAAACCACCCACGCAATTTTCTTGGGAGCCCTTTGTGCATCTTTCTGCATTATTATCTGTATAACAAAATTTATTTGAAGTCGATATCTCTTCTGGTTCTTGAGCTATGGACGACGAAAAAAACGTCGCGAACGTACGTACACACGCACGCACAGAAATCTTTCTAAAAATCTTTTATTTCGACTCTATGGACCTTGAAACGTCGAGAAATGTCAAAATTTTCAATTTGACAAATCGGACCCATTACAATAACTTCCTATGGGAAGTTAATAAAAAATAAATTGGCTGGCGCAACAGTCCGTTGAGAACTAGGGCCTAGTGACTTACAACTCTCAACCATTCCTGTGTGCGAGTAGTGTTGCCAGGTATGGAGGGGACCTACAGTTTTAAGCCGAATCCGAACGGTTAATTTGGGAAAGCACTTTTCTTGACAAGAATTACTCTTGGAGAATTTGTCAATTCCTCGCAAGAGGCAGTACCCGTGGAAAAAATTTTAGATGGCACAGGCAGGGATCGAACCCAAGACCTCTGAGATGACAGTCCAACGCACTTTTTTTTCAAATTCATTTTAATTAATTCATTCTTCAAACTATCTTAAAGCTAGACAAAAATTCATAAAACTAACCTGATTAACCATAACTTACAACTAACTAACTGGTCCCATACGGACACTCTTAGTTAAACAATAATACTTAATTCAAATGCTTTCGGCCCTAGGATCTATATTACTGTAATTCAATTTATTTATTTTTTTTTATTAGAAAATTTAAAAAAAAAAACGAATTTTAATATCTTTTTTCATTTTTACTTAAAGACTACTTAAAATAAGGTCCTTAAAATAAAACTTAAACTACCTATTCTACCTATAAACTACTTAAAACTAGAACAACCGGCCAAGTCTTAAAACCGCACCCCGACTACCCACTATCAAGTGCCGATTGAAGCCACCAAAACTGGTTCTCCTGCTTTACCCTATCAGTTCGGTCCCGTTCGGACAGAGCCCTACTGAATCGAAGGAGCTCTGCTCCGTTTTGTGCCATGACGTCCCGATTATACAGGAGTCGCCTATCCTGTATCAGACCGCATCTACCTAAAAAGAGGAATGCATCTGGTGGAATGAAGCCGTTTAACCATGCACTCTCAAAATACTCATCGTTCGGATAGAACGCCCCGAAAATTAAATTTTTGGTCGAAGACATAGCTCTTGCAATGTGACCTCGAACGAGTTTTATCACGAAATTGTCAATTCTGTTGATTCGAACCCCGTTGTATAGGACCTCGTTGGAATACTAATGCACGTAAGAAGATTCGGCTGTTCGATATAAGCCGGTACATCGTCGTAAACACTGCCGCTCGAACACCCGAAACTTCTCCATCTGGGAAGGGGCAACGTTGAACCACAAAGGACAACCATAAACGATCATCGGCCGTATGAGGGCCATGTAGCCAATTACCTTCATTCTGGGGTCAAGCCGACTGCTGTAAAACAGCCGTTTCGTCAGAGCGAAGGCTCCTCAGGCCCTGGTCGGAGCAGTATTTATATATCTGTCGAAATATAAAGACTGATCTAACCAGATACCGAGGTACTTCACTACACTTTTGCTCGCTAATCGCTGCCCGTGAAGATCAACGATGACCATCTTGCGCCAATTCTTGCACGTATCCCTCGAGGCCCCAGCCAACGGAGTCCGGAACAGAATTGTCTCCGACTTCTGGACATTTATTTTCAGTTTCCAGCCGTCGCAATATCGCTGAATCTTGTCGAAATCACGCTGCAAGAGAATTCTAATAACCTCAACCTTTCGGGCCGTTCTGTACGCAATTAGATCGTCGGCGTACGCAATTGCCTTTGTAAGACTACCTATCACATCGCTGGTGTAAATGCTGAAGAGAATCGGCGAACTCACCGCTCCCTGTTGAAGACCATTTTTAATTAAGAATGTTGTGGTAGAAGTACAACAAACTTTCTACCGTTAAGCATATCGTAAAGTATATACAACAATGGCTTGCTTATGCCAAGCCTGCTCAGTTTTAGGTATTGACACTCTACGGTGTCAAAGGTCTTTTCCAAATCAACCAGAACAGCAAATGTGCATTGTTGTTTTGATTTATTCCATTGGATATCAGAAACGAGTTTAGACGCAGCATGAATTGTGTCATGACCCGCCTTGAACCCAAACTGTTTACCCGGAATTATTTAGTTGTCCGCAGCCCACTAAGTCAGAGCCCTATTGATGATCTTTTCAATGTTCAAGTAAGAGTTTTTAAGGGCCTACTTCCTTTAAAACTTGTTATGACTTATGAATATTGAAAACCAATTACTTTTACTTTCATTTATAACACTCTTATATTCTACTGAGACTCAAAAAATATCGACACTTCTTATTTAGAACTTATCTGTATCCAGTTTATATTTTAAAGTCTTTTGGGACTATGTGAAGTCAATCCTATGGAAAATGGAATTCAATGAAAAAAAACAAAAACTCAATACCCTCAATGAAAGTTATAGTCCCCTTGAGAAAAATAAAACAGAAATAAGGTCTTCTGGATTATGTAATATGAATTTGAAGCTTAGGCAAACGCTTGTTATGTGCTTTTCATATAAATTGAGGACTCATGTTTCTTTTTATGGTACATGGGGATTGTTTTTTCATTGTTTTTTAATTTCTTTTCAACTACATCAGACGACTTGTGCATCTCTGGTTTATTAATTTCATCTTTTTTTTTAATTCAATGCACAATGTGAAAAGGAAATGCACAAGACTATGCCTTTTCTATTTATCAACGGACCCCCCTCCGACCGCCGCCGCACAGTGGGGAAACTGCGGAAAAAACTTATGTTTATCAAAGTAGGATTTTAAAAAATTCAAAAACATTTTCGCAAAGCAAAAAGGATAGAGAATCCGAAAATTGATTTAAAAAAAAAAATTGTAGCGGATATTTCCGATTAAAGTTGAAAAACAAGGAAATTTGGCAAAAATAAGAGTAGTTTTGAATTTCTTATTTTCTGAGAGTTTTGTACCTTTTACATTTTTTTTTGTAAATATGTTTGAAATAGAACAGGCAAATAAAATCAGAGGTTTTTTTGAAATTTGAAATTGGATAGTATTTTTTTTTACGAAAAACTGTTTTTTTTAAAGGTTTTTTAAATTCAAATAATGTTTTGACTGTTAGCGCTGTTTGGCGCTGTAAGCAAATTAATTTCGTTTGAAAGTCTTGGGTCTCAGATATTTTTTCCAAAAACCATCACACCCGAAGACGTCCGAATTCAGATTTTATAGCCATTTGAATCTGAAAAGTCAGCTTAAAATAATGTGAGTTTCGCTGCTAGATAAAAAGAGTGCGTTTGATGATACAACGTTTTTTAAATATTTTTTGGAACGCTGAATCAGAATTCGAAACTTCTTTTCACTATCTACCCCAAACAAAAAAAAAATATTCCAATTTTATGGTAATGTGAAGGAATTTTAAACTTTTTTTTGACAGGTGGCTTCGAAAGAGAGCAAAGTGGGTTCGAGTCCCAGATGAGTAGGCAGTGTTGTATACATACATTATATGTGAATATATGTACATTCATACATAAGTCCAAATTTTGACCTTGAATTAACATCACTACTAATTTCAAAGTCAAGGTTTTGTCTTTTTACTTATAGCTGTTGTAGAAAAAAAATTAACCGAAAACAAAGAAAAACTTTAAAATTTGTACATTAAAATTATTGTACATAAAAATTAAAGTTGCTTTGCCACGATGGCTGTTTTGTTTTCAATCTCTCGATCTTTCTTAGTTGACTTGATATTGAAAAAAGAAGAATCTTTTGAACAGTTTTTAAAAACAAAGTATACAAATTTAACAAAAATAGAAACGGACTTAATTTAAAAAAAATATAAACAAATTTTTTTGTCGAAATTTAATACGGGGTATCGTGAATCAACTTTCAATAAAAGTGTTTTTTAGTGATTGGAAGGTAAGTTTGATGTTAAGAACTCTACCGATATTTCTATTGAGGAACCCCGCGTTAATTTTGGTGGAAAGACTTCGAAGAATGCTGCGATCGCACCAAAAGAAGCAAGATATGAAAACTACAAGATAATGTGCCTCGAGCATTAATTGATCATCAGCATCATCATTACCGTCAACGTCATCTTTTGACCCAGATGCTGTTTTAGCCTTAACTGTGCAAGCAAAACTAACTAAAGAACAGTATGAAGTAATCCGGAAAGCATCTAAAGAAATTGGGCACGATATCTACCCTTCGTACTAGAAATTTACAGAAGCGAAAAAAAATGCTACCCAAATAACTCCACAGCTAATGAAACGTCTGCCTATGTCCCACTGCAAGATTTATTAGATCACACCTGCAATAGAATTTTAAAAACTTGCGATGAAAAATTAACCGTCAATCGACACCCACATCTTGTTCTGCAGACCAAATGGGGAGGAGCAAGTGGGCAAAGCAGATATATGCAGAATTATGGAGTTTCCGAGGAAGGTGTGAACACTGTGAACACATAATTTTAAACATCTCTTGTGGCTCTTAAGCTCGTTGAAGAAGAAAAGGAAGACATTTTATGGAAAAATCCGCGACCATTTTCAACCCGTTACTGCCGCGCGATTAGATTTTCATTTTCAAACGAGACTCCTGAAGAAGTCAGGAAGGAAAGAGATCGTGTTGAGAATGAAATTAAAAATATTCAAACCACAGAAATAGAGTATAATGGTTTTCGAACTAAAATAACACACGTATTATAATTTACAATGATAGACGGAAAAACCGTGCAAATTGTTACAAATACTTCTGCAAGTAGCAATTGTACAATTTGTGGTGCAAGGCAATCGTAAATGAACAACATTTCAAGTTTGCAGTTTAAGCCGACAAAAAATGATTCGCTAAAGTTTGGAATGTCGGCCTTGCATGCAAGAATACGCTTCATGGAGTATATCCTGCACCTTTCCTATAATCTTTCGTTTAAGGCTTGGAGAATAACCCCACAAACTGCAGAATTAAAAAAAAAAAATACAAAAACTCGTGTACAGAACGAATTTCATCTAAAATTGGGACTGCTTGTTGATGTTGTTAAACAAGGGTGTGGAACAATAAACTCCGGTAATACATCAAGACGTTTTTTGATAACCCATCTCTCATTACCAAAATTGATGAAAATTTAATAAAGCGTTTGGCGACTATCTTGGACGTTATTTGTTGTAATCACTATATCGATGCAGGAAAGTTTCAAGAATACTCTATTGAAACTGCAAATATTGCTGTTAAATTATATCCTTGGTACTACTTACCAGCAAGTGTTATCATAAGATTCTTTTACACGGAAAGGAAATTATAGAATCTTGTGAACTTCCCATTGGTACCAATTGTCAGAGGAGGCTCAAGAGAGCCGAAATAAGGATTACAGATATTTTCGATCCAACAATAGCAGGAAAACTTCAAAGGCGTCTACAAACGAAGATGTCCTGCATATGTCCCTTATATCGTCAGATCCCTTTATTTCATTTTTAAGACTTGAGCCGAAGTCCAAAAACTATTTGATGAGTGAAGAAGCTAAACACTTATTAATATAATTATGAACAAAATAGTCATCACAAAAACTCCTAATTGTTTGAGAAAGATTTCTTCAAAAGTGGCCTTTTTGAGGGCCATTATTAAATAAAAGGTATATAAACAAGATTTCAATTCAATGAAAAAAACATGAAATACCTCTTTTTTCAGGGATTTTAACTGGAAGTTTGTTACTTTTTTCCAAAAAAAAGTATGATTTCAAAATAAATTTAAATAATCTTAATATTTGCTTCAAAGTTGGATTTTAGAAAAAACATGTTTTGGTCAAAAGCCATTTCCTCTTCTTGTGGGCGTGGCAGTGGGCGGTTATTTTTAGATTTGATTCTCCTTGCTTTAATCAATCTTCATGAAAATCAATTCAGTGGTTCAGATTTTATGGAGTTTTTTCCAGTTCCCCATACAAGATGCCCCACTGTGCGCGCCGTTGGCGCAGTTATGAGGTGATGACGGTTGTGGTTATAGACATATAGGTAGAGTTTAAACAAAAAATGACAAAAAGACAAAACTTAGAGTTCGTGCAAAGTAAAATAATACTTTTCCACTTAATTTTGATTTTAATTAAAATGATGTCATTTTTGCCATGAGTTTTAATGAAATTAATGCAGTACCTATTATTTTTTTTACTAAAAATATAGTTTGTGTGGGTTTTATGAATTAGGACATACTTATGTACATTTTGAAAAATAAATATTTTGTCGATTTGATTGTTTAGTCTAGTGCATATTTAAGGCTATAGTTTAATGAATTTATGAATTAGTAATAAGCTAAATTATGTTATTTTAATTATTGTGAGTGTGATATGTGTTGCTGGTGTGGCATTTAAAAATTTTGTTTTAGGAAATGTAAACAGAATCCCACGTATGTGAGTAAAAGTATAGGCTTATAAGACCTATTTAAAAATGATAAGTCCTCTTTTCTAACTATAAAAAAACCTCAATAACATACATATTTATAAATTTAATTAAGTTTTGAGTTTTCTGATGTTTTAAGAGCTGTTGTTGTTCTGATTTCTAACCAAACGCACCCAATTGTCTGACAGCTCATATTAAAATAACTTAAAGCATAGGGCTGGAATTCGACATCTGTCAAACTAAATTGTTAAACCTATTTTCTTTTTCAGTTGAAAGTCTGACATTTACGAAAACGGATCGCACAACGCATAGAAATTGTGAAAACCTAATACAAAAATGAGACTCTGCCACAGCCACAAATCGTGCTTTAAGAGTTGATTATGGTTTACATAATCGTCCAACTAAGCAAGAAATTGGCAAAATTGTCAAGAAATTTGAAGTTATGGCGATATTTCAAACAGTATTTTCTTCATTGACGAAGCACAATTCTCACTGGGTGGGTATGTTTATAGACAAAATTGTCATATTTGGGGTTCTTAGAATCCTCAAGTAATTGAATAGAGGCCATTACATCCACAAAAAGTCACTATTTGGTGTGCTCTTTGGTCCGGAGGTGTGATTGGACCTTACTTCTTTGAAAACAACGATGGAACGACTGCACCGTCAATTCGGAGCGTTATTATCATAAGCTGTTGAAGAATACGACTTGAAAAAAAAACAATTGGTTTCAACAAGACGGTACCACATGCCACACAAGAAACATTTCCTGTACACGTAATTTCTCGTCGTGGAGATATCAACTGGCCACCAAGATCATGCGATTTGACACCGCTGGACTTTTTTGTGGGGCTACGCGAAAGACCGTGTTTATGCATATAAAATTTTAACTCTTGAGCACTTAAAAAATAACATTCTTCAAGTTATGGCTGAGATACCGCTCACTATGTTTAAAAAAGTGGTGGAAAATTCGAGTGGTAGTCATTTAAATGATGTAGTGTTTCACACATAATGTCAACGTTCAAACTTTATAATAAAAAAGAGGCTGGGATGCGACCCACACTGATAACTTCCCATCCCGTCTATCGATTTGTCTTGCTTAAAAGTTTGTCTAAATGTATCAATTCTTACCAAATTTGCGTTCTATTTTTTGTAGATTTTATTTTTTTTATGAAAAAACGGACTATTGGATTTTTATAAAAAAATTACTGAATATAAAAAACAATATTTTCTGTGAAATAAAATAAGTTTGAAACCAATATTTTTAATTTTTGAAAAGCTATTTGAGCCGAAAATCAATTTTTACCAACTTTTTTTTATTTTTGTTTAGGTTATTATTTATTGTAAAAAAACTGTCAATTCGATTTTTTTCAAAATTTTATCAGATGTCAAAAACATTATTCTTCGTTGCACAAAATTGTTTTGGAGATGAAATCATATTTTAGTCGTAAAATTTTCGAAGTGACAAATTTTTTTTTTTCAGTTTTTTTGATTTATAAAAAAAACCGTTAATTGAATTTTTTTCCAAAAATATAATTATTTTGTATCACGTTACAATATATAACATAAAATTTAATTCAAGTCTCTAGCGTCATTGGTTCATGAGATATTTAGGGTTAACCAAAATTTTCGCCTTTTTTTTAAACTGCTATGGTAAAAAAACCACCCACGCAATTTTCTTGAGAGCCCTTTCTGCATCTTTCTGCCTTATTATCTGTATAACAAAATTTATATGAAGTCGATATCTCTTCTGGTTCTTGAGCTATGGACGACGAAAAAAACGTCGCGAACGTACGGACGTACGGACATACGGACGTACGGACGTACGTACACACGCACGCACAGACATCTTTCTAAAAATCTTTTATTTCGACTCTAGGGACCTTGAAACGTCGAGAAATGTCAAAATTTTCAATTTGTCAAATCGGACCCATTACAATAACTTCCTATGGGAAGTTAAAAAGCAATATCATGAAAAACGATATTTTACATGTTTTTTATTAACTTTTGTTCAAATGGTAGACATGTGCATTCAAGAGGACACAAGCGTCCACATGTTTTTTCTCAAAACCCACCTCTGTCTATCAACTCCTACTCTCACCTCCCCGTGGTGAACATCGGGTGCCTAGTACCTCAACTGGAGATTGGGTTCTAACCCCAGTGGAAAGTTGTTGGGAGCAGCAAACGAGAGAGGGGGGAGAGGTGTTTCCACTAAGGCACCTCTCCTTATCCAGACGGCAGCGGACGAATTCTCGAGATGGAATCAACGGTGGCGTCTACAGTTCCAGTAAGGCTGAACTACTTAGTGAACACCTTATAGGGCTTCTACGACTTATTCGGAGCCCAGGCCTATAAGGAGCGGTTTATCCGGCTCCCCGTCCTTGGAGTTATACTAAGGATCTGGCCCTCCAGGTTGGGGGTTGTGCCGTCAGGGTGACTTCCTGACCACGTAAAAATTTTCTAGTTGCGAAGCACCAACAAGCCTCGGATACGGACGGATTCACTGTTGACAACCCAAGCAAACGAAATAAGGACAACGAACTTCGGATCTGTACGTGGAATGTTAGGTCCCTTAACAGACCACGTGCAGCCGAACAATTAGCGGAAGCCCTAAACTGCTGCAAGGCAGATATTACCGCCATCCAAGAAGTGCGATGGGATGGACCGGGCAAACGCAAACTAAAAGACTGCGATATATACTACGGCGACTGCTACCGAGAACAAAGGCAGCGTCTATTTGGGTGTGGATTTGTTGTTGGAACTAGACTCAGGCAAAAAGTCTTGAGTTTCAACAGTGTGAGCGAGCGCATCACGACAATCCGCATCAAGGCTAAATTCGCCAACATAAGCCTAATATGCGCGCATGCCCCAACAGAGGAGAAAGATGAAGACACCAAAGACATATTCTTCGAGCTCTTGGACAAGACATATGAGCAGTGCCCTGGCTATGACATTAAAATTGTCTTAGGAGATTTTAATGCCAAGCTAGGAAGAGAAGACATCTTTGGTGGCACAATCGGAAGATACAGCCTGCACGACATCACCTCCGACAACGGATTCTGGCTGATCGATTTCGCTGCGGGGCGCGACGTTCTGGTAGCAGTTCACACATCTCAATATCCACAAGGGGACATGGAAATCTCCTGATCAATCAACCGTCAACCAGATTGACCACATTGCGATCGACGCACGACACTTCTCCAGTATACAGGATATCCGAACATTCCGAGGGGCCAACATTGACTCGGACCACTACCTCGTTGTAGCCAAGGTACGGCTACGGATATCCCGGTCCAAGCCAAAACAAGGAAGTACTGTGAGAAGTTTCGACGTTAGACGGCTACAATCGCAAGAGACTGCCATGCACGAGAAGCGCGCGATCGAGGAGATAGAGGGATGTTATAACAGGAATGAGGTTCGTAAATTTTACCAAAAGGTAAAAAAAAAACTCCCAAGGGTACCAGCCACGAACCGAAGCCTGTAAAGACGATCAGGGGAACATCGTAGTAGAACCGCAGTCTATGTTGAGGATATGGAAAGACCACTTCTCCAAATTATATAACGGCGATGACGAACCGAATCCCGCTGTAAGGGAGGTAGAACCACTCAACTTAGGCGACGCAGATCAACAATTCCGCCTACCCGACCTAGACGAAGTGAAGATAGCTATATCTAAACTGAAGTCAAACAAAGCTGCTGGAGCTGACGGCATAGCTGCCGAACTATTTAAAGCAGCAGGCGATGACTTGGTAGGGAGCATGCACCAACACATCTGCAAAATATGGTCGGAAGAAAGCATGCCCGATCAGTGGAATCTCAGCATAGTTTGCCCGATACATAAAAAAGGAGACCCTTTAAATTGCGCCAACTACAGAGGGATCAGTCTCCTTAACATTGCATATAAGATCCTTTCTGCCATACTATTTGAACGTCTGAAGCCGTTCGTCAACAACCTGATAGGTCCTTAACAGTGTGGCTTCATACCAGGAAAGTCGAATATCGACCAAATATTCACACTACGGCAGATCTTGGAAAAAACCCAGGAGCTTCAAATCGATACCCACCATCTCTTTATCGATTTTAAAGCTGCGTATGACAGCATCCATAGGGAAGAGCTCTACAGAGCAATGTCTAGTTTTGGCATCCCTGTCAAACTTATCCGTTTGTGCAGAATGACGATGGAGAATGCACGCTGCTCCATCAAGGTCAGAAAAGATCTCACGGATGCATTTGATGTCAAAAAAGGTTTTAGACAAGGCGATGAACTGTCATGCGACTTCTTCAACATCGTTCTGGAAAGAATTGTGCAAAACTCAACCGTCAACACTAGAGGCACAATCTTCCAAAGGTCCATCCAATTACTCGGATACGCAGATGATATTGACATAATTGGAAGATCAAAGCGTGATGTCAGTGGAGCGTTTTTGAGCATTGCGACGGAAGCGAAGAAGATGGATTTAGTGGTCAATGAGGGCAAGACCAAGTATATGCTGTCATCAAAAAAGGACATTGAACAACGACGTCTTGGACAAAACGTCACCATGGACAGCTATAACTTCGAGGTAGTTAAGGACTTTGTCTACCTAGGCACCGCTATAAACACAGGCAACGACACCAGCGCTGAAATCAAACGAAGAATAACTCTTGCAAATCGCTGCTTCTTTGGACTTAGAAGGCAATTGAGAAGTAAAGTCCTCTCTCGAGCATCTAAAATCACCATCTATAAGACACTCATCATCCCGGTTCTCATTTATGGCGCTGAGGCCTGGACCCTGTCAAAGAAAGATGAGAACGTCATAGGATGCTTCGAGAGAAAAATTCTTCGGGTGATTTTTGGTCCCGTACGTATAGATGGAGAATGGAGGAGGAGATATAACGACGAACTGTACGGGCTGTACAGCGACACTGACCTAGTTAGCAGAATAAAAGTCCAACGGCTTAGATGGCTGGGTCATGTAGAGCGAATGGACATCAACGCTCCAGCCCGGAAGGTCTTCGAATCCAATCCCGAGGGACGGCGCAGTAGAGGAAGACCGCGACTCAGGTGGGTGAGGACCTCAACCAACTTGGCGTGCGAAACTGGAGACAGCTAGCTAGGGACCGAGCTGGCTGGAGACGCATGTTGGTTGAGGCCCAGGTCCGCACCGGACTGTAGCGCCACCTTAAGTAAGTAAGTTTATTAACTTTTACTTTTAAAACCGCAAAATCGAAAACCGTGTATTTATGTTACCAAGCCTTATGTCATAGTTTTAGCTTCCTAAAGAATATTATTTTAATACGTTTGAATTGTCATATTGAAAATTTTTTCGCTTCTCGATGTTTAGAGGTCCCTATAATCAAAAGTCGTAAGATATTTTATCACCTCGAATATTTTAAGAAAAAATGTATTTCACCTGCAAAATAATTTTATGCAACGAAGAATAACGTTTTTGACATATTTTATATCAGTTTTTCTAACTTAAAATAAAAATACTATACTAAAAATTAGTCAACATTGATTTTCGATTGGAATATCTTGAAAAAATATAAATAAAGGTATTGACTTCAATCTTATTTCATCTTATGCAAAATAATTTAGCTAACTGTAGGCAAAATAAAAAAAAAATATCTATTGGCAAAATATCCCACATTAAATTGGCTTAACGTCCTGAATATTTCGATAAAAATTAGCTTGTACTTTATCTTTATTGTTAACAAAAATCATAAATATGTATATAATTTTGTATTAAAGATTATAAAGCATGGCTTTAAAGCCGCCTGCCACTTTCTTAAAAAAATACATTTATAGATTACAAAGTTCGGTTTACAAATTTATATTTATATACACATTTTAAAAATTAAAAATTAAATATGGTAATCAACAATAAGAAAAAACTTAAGTTCAAATAATTTAAAAAAAGACGCTGGGATGCGACCCACACTGATAACTTCCCATCCCGTCTGTCGATTTGTATTGCTTAAAAGTTTGTCTATGTATCAATTTTTATGAAATTTGCGTACTATTTTTTGTAGATTTCATTTTTTTATGAAAAAACGGACTGTTTGATTTTTATATCGAATGATATATGAATATCGAAAACAATATTTTCTGTGAAATAAAATAAGTTTAAAGCCAATATTTGTAATTTTTGAAAAGCTATTTGAGTCGAAAGTAAATTTTTACCAAGTTTTAGTATTGTCTTTTTTTTAGTTTTTTATTTTTTGTAAAAAAAACTGTCTATTCGATTTTTCACAAAATTTTATCGAATGTTGAAAACAATATTTCTTATAAGTTAAAATTAGTTAGAAGCCATTATCTCAAATTTTTGAAAATATATTTGAGTCGAAAATTAATTTTTACCAACTTTTGTTAAATTTTTTTTAGGTTTTTAATTTTTTGTACAAAAGCTGTCCATTCGATTTTTTTCAAAATTTTACTGAATGTTGACAACAATATTTTTTGAAAGATTAAAGTAGTTTTATGCCAATATCTCAAAGTTTTGAAAAGATATTTGAGTCGAAAATCTATTTTTTACAACTTTTATTAATTTTTTGTTTGGGTTTTTATTTTTTTGTAAAAAAACTGTCAATGCGATTTTTCTCAAAATTTTATCAGATGTCAAAAACATTATTCTTCGTTGCACAAAATTGTTTTGAAGATGAAATCATATTTTAGTCGTAAAATTTTCGAGGTGACAAATTTTTTTTTCAGTTTTTTTGATTTATAAAAAAAACCGGTAATTGGATTTTTTTTCAAAAATATACTTGTTTTGTATCAGGTTACAATATATAATATAAAATTTAATTCAAGTCTCTAGCGCCATTGGTTCATGAGATATTTAGGGTTAACCAAAATTTTTACTTTTTTTTAAACTGCTATGGTAAAAAAAACCACCAACGCAATTTTCTTCAGAGCCCTTTCTGCATCTTTCTGCCTTATTATCTGTATAACAAAATTTATTTGAAGTCGATATCTCTTCTGGTTCTTGAGCTATGGAAGACGAAAAAAACGTCGCAAACGTACGGACGTACGGACATACGGACATACGGACTTACGGACATACGGACGTACGGACGTACGAACGTACGTACACACGCACGCACAGACATCTTTCTAAAAATCTTTTATTTCGACTCTAAGGACCTTGAAACGTCGAGAAATATCAAAATTTTCAATTTGACAAATCGGACCCATTACAATAACTTCCTATGGGAAGTTAATATTACTTCCTATGGGAAGTAATAAAAAATAAAAAACATTGGAGCTTTTTTGTCTGCCACCAATGAGAAATTATCAATGTCGCATCACATGTTATAGTTTTATTTGTTGAATGAATTACAATTATTTTTCTATAAATAAAATATCCACTCAATGGTGTTAAAATTGGACTTATTGAAGCCGAATTATTTTGACGTCTTTGTATTCTATTTCACTCCTACTTTATTTTTTTAAAAATGTAAAATTTCTTTCACCCTTAACAACTATGCCAACTTTCTTATTTAATAAATATTGACCTCGAGTTTTATTTTACATACATATTTTATAATACTCATGCTCATTTCTGCGCTTATACATTATTTACCATCATTTACACATAATCTTCTAATTAAAACACTTTTTGACATTGAAAATAAATGTAAGCCACTTTAATTCAAACAAAAGTAATCAAGAAAATGCCTATAGTATTTTTTTACATACAAATTTGCCAAAAAGGTTTTTCTGACAGTAAAACTTTAAGAGCTGCCTTCTTCTATGAAACATTGTTTGTATTTTTTCCATTTATTCAAAAAACAATTGACTTAATCTTTTTGAAGGCAGGCATACTGGCATATTCCTTTCCTAGGACAAAAACGCACCGCAAATTAAAGCGGAAAGAGTATTTAAAACTTTTGAAGAACCTTACATCCCTACGTGGTACTTAATCTTTTATTGACAAAGTGATTTGATTTATTTTTGATGAATTTTCAAAGTATAAAGCTCCAAGAAGCATCTCTTCTGTAAGTAAACATACATTTTTAAATACAAACGGATGTAAAACCCTTTGAGAAAATCATCAGACATAGTTGAATGTGTAACCAATAGATATCTACTTTTAATTAATGAAAGTTTTCTCAGAAAATATAACTATTCCAGAAGAATCTTAAAATTTGCATATTTTTTTTGGGTTTTTTGGAGAAAGCTTCCTAAATAGTTTTAATAGGATAAAAAAGAATGAGGTTTGCTCTTGTCGAAGAAAAGCATTCCTAACTATTTCAAAAAACTATTTAAAGTTTCCATTACCAACAAAACTTGGAGAGGCATTTAAGAAATTGGTTTTCCCAAACTTCATCGTCTGCAATTTTATCCAACTTATATGTATGAACTTCTTAGACGAGTATGTTTTTTAAAGTTTTCCTGATGCCTGCATAAAAAGATTAATTAGTTTGCGATATTGGTTTTCTTCTGGCAGTAAATGACAACTAAATGTAGCAGAAGATGATGTGAAATTGCAATGATGGCTGCTGGAAGTTGCAATAGTTGATATAAATTTTTGAAAGGAAGCAAATCGACGAAGAATATTTCAGAACAATTTCGAAATGGGTTTTTATTTAAATGTACTTTGTGTATAGGAATTTTATATAACGGTCAAGAAACCATAGCCCCATGATCATAAAGAATGTTGGGAAAGTTTTGGATTCCCCAAAATAAATCGAACTTTTAACTTTAATGAGATTTGACTTTTCGGCTAAAGTGAACAATTCAGTTTTGACCAGTTTTCGAAACTTTAATAAAGAACACTAAAATTTATACAGTTTTAGGATTTAGAATTTATTTATATATACAAATTTCTTCGAGTCAAGTAAAATAAAATATTAACTTAAAAATATGTAATCAACAATAATTATATCTTAAAACTAAAAATTGATAACTTCTTTTCAATTTTTTCTCCGCGAACTTTCTTCATTGATACTTTCTATGAGCTTGTCGATATAGGTTGTTATACCATTCAACATATTTATGAGCTCATCCTGGTCAAATCGGTCGATGTCGTCAAAGGTTGATAAGACAATTTGATTTGTGAGGCAATATTTGGCTTTGAATAGATTTAATAATTGGCACTTCTTATTTTTCCTTCGATGCAATTGTCCTCGATACACGAATAACGAATAAGCAACTGATGTTTCCTTTCGATTCATTTTAATTTCGATTGTTTTTAATTTTTCTCTTTAACTTGTGTTCAGCTCTAGGTTAAGTGAAAGACTGATAATTTTGAAACAATTTAATTGGTTCTTATAGGAACATTGTGTGGATTAAAAAAGGATATGTTTTCAGGTCAAATTAATACCCTTACAAGTAGACTAATCTTCCACGAATAATGTCAAATCGTTTACAGCTTAAGTATGTCGCGTTAGGACTAATTCTTTTATCCTTGAAACAATTTCATGTGAATTATTGCTGGATTAAAACGATTGGAAAATACTGATATAATACCTATCATATAAAATAATGTTATTTTAGTTATGAAAATCCTTTCAAGTGGTTTATATCAGGTACGTCACAGAACATAATGGGGAAATAGATTACCTGACATTTGTAGGGGATAAAGGATTTCTCAATAAGTTTATCGAATTATATTTAACTTCGTAATGGTAAGAGGATTAGCTATAGCTTTTGAGGAATTGATAGTTGAGAACAAATTATCAAGGACTATGAGATTTAGTCTTTGTTTGTTTCAAATTGTGTTTATAGATTTTTAGACACTTTAACTCAAATTTTAAAGTTAAATAATTTCACTTATTTTAAGATTAAGTGCGTAGTAAAAATGGTTAGGATATGCAGTTGGTATCCTTAAGGATAAAAGTATTATAATTTTGTCTTAAATGTTGATAAAGTAATAATTTCAGTTAAATATTGTATTAATATTCTTTTGACTGGAATCTTTTGGGAATGCAATCATTATAAATCATTTGTTGAATTCAACTTAAAGGTTGCATTCATTGGTTTCACCTAAAGATTTTTATTTTAAAATTTTTCAATCACCAATTATTTGACCTTAAAAAGACTACAATCATTTGATTGCAATCAATTGATTGCAATCATTTGAAACTTCATGCATTCTTGGCATTCACTTGAAGTCTTTGCATTTTTTGAAATCTTTGCATTCACTTGAAGTCTTTGTATTCTTCTGCATTCTTAATTTTTAACTTCCCATAGCAAGTTATTGTAATGGGTCCGATTTGTCGAATTGAAAATTCTCGGCGTTTCAAAGTCCCTAGAGTCCAAATAAAAGATTTTTAGTATGTCCATACGTCCGTACGTTCGCGACGTTTTTTTCGTCGTCCATAGCTCAAGAACCAGAAGAGATATCGACTTCAAATAAATTTTGTTATACAGATAATAAGACAGAAAGATGCAGAAAGGGCTGAAAAACTGAAAAAAAAATTGTCACCTCGAAAATTATACGACTAAAATATGATTTCATCTCCAAAACAATTTTGTGCAAAGAAGAATAAAGTTTTCAACATGTGCTAAAATTTTGAAAAAATCTAATTGTCAGTTTTTTTTATAAAAAATAAAAACCTAAAAAAAACATTACTCAAAGTTGGTAAAAATTCAATTTCGACTTAAATATCATTTCAAAAATTTGAGATTAAGGCTTCAAACTTATTTTATCTTATAAGAAATATTGTTTTCAACATTCTGAAAAATGTTGAGAAAAATCGAATTGAAGGTTTTTTTTTACAAAAAATAAAAACCTAAAAAAAAAGAGGCTGGGATGCGACCCACACTGATAACTTCCCATCCCGTCTATCGATTTGTCTTGCTTAAAAGTTTGTCTAAATGTATCAATTCTTACCAAATTTGCGTTCTATTTTTTGTAGATTTTATTTTTTTTATGAAAAAACGGACTGTTGGATTTTTATAAAAAAATTATTGAATATAAAAAACAATATTTTCTGTGAAATAAAATAAGTTTGAAGCCAATATTTTTAATTTTTGAAAAGCTATTTGAGCCGAAAATCAATTTTTACCAACTTTTATTAATTTTTTTGTTTAGGTTTTAATTTTTTGTAAAAAAACTGTCAATTCGATTTTTCTCAAAATTTTATCAGATGTCAAAAACATTATTCTTCGTTGCACAAAATTGTTTTGGAGATGAAATCATATTTTAGTCGTAAAATTTTCGAAGTGACAAATTTTTTTTTTCAGTTTTTTTGATTTATAAAAAAAACCGTTAATTGAATTTTTTTCCAAAAATATAATTGTTTTGTATCACGTTACAATATATAATACAAAATTTAATTCAAGTCTCTAGCGTCATTGGTTCATGAGATATTTAGGGTTAACCAAAATTTTCACCTTTTTTTTAAACTGCTATGGTAAAAAAACCACCCACGCAATTTTCTTGAGAGCTCTTTCTGCATCTTTCTGCCTTATTATCTGTATAAAAAATTTATTTGAAGTCGATATCTCTTCTGGTTCTTGAGCTATGGACGACGAAAAAAACGTCGCGAACGTACGGACATACGGACGTACGGACGTACGGACGTACAGACGTACGGACGTACGTACACACGCACGCACAGACATCTTTCTAAAAATCTTTTATTTCGACTCTAGGGACCTTGAAACGTCGAGAAATGTCAAAATTTTCAATTTGTCAAATCGGACCCATTACAATAACTTCCTATGGGAAGTTAAAAATATGATAGCAGTCTTTTTAAAACGAAACGAAAATATTCATTATTCCCTTCAATCCTCATAAATTGACATATATCAAGCTGTTTCTCTTCTATTAATATTATAACTAATGGTTTCTTCATTTAATAAACATTTTCTTGTAATAATAAACATTTTATCACGTCCCAAATTAAACGTGACATTTTTGTACCACAACTGCTCTCTGAAAGACAATTTAGTTTTTCATCATTGAACCAAAGCGAATATTACTGTTTTTAAAAGTTATGAAAGTTTGTTTCATTTTGTTATATGATTAAATCTGCCATTTGAAGAAGGAAAATGGGTTTCCTATTTCCAAAAGCGACCCTTTTCATTTTTCCAATCACGTTAAATTTAAGTATTCAAAGTTTTTCAATTTATTTTTTTTATTTTTTATAAAATTATTTGTGCGTGTCTGTAATTTTAGTAAGAGAAAATGTTGAAGTAAAAATAATATACAAAGGACAATATTATACTGACACACATTTCGAACCTATTTGTGTATCCTTTTTTTTGAATTTTATCCTTGCTTTTAAGTTATATTTTTTTCGGAGAAAAACAATTTTCGCAATGTGCAAAACAACAAAATTCAATGAACGCACAAAATTTTACTCCACAAAGGTAAAGGACTTTATGATTATTTTCACACATCGAAATGAATACTCGTACTATTAACATAATATCCATCAGATAACGACAAGATCAAGGAACCTTTCTGCATCACGTAGAGATAATGGACTTGGGCTCAAGAAATGATTGGTGATGATTATTTATTCAATAGAAATATCTTCAAAATTTCAACTTAAGTAAGAGAAAAGAAGTCCTTGAATGAATACACCTATCCTTTTTATCTCATAAGGATATAGATTTATATATGTACGAGTTGAGTAGGTATATCTTACCTATACAAAGTCAATCATATTGAAATATATATTAAGTATCTTCCTTACTTGAGTGAATATTAAGAGATAACGGGATTGGAAGGATTTCCGGTTTGCGTTGAGTGGAATAAAATAAGTATGGAGGTGCTTTTTTCTTAATGCAATATTTTATTTCGGCGAAATTAAATAAGATATTTTCGATTTTCTTTCACAGGATAATTTAATTAAGGCTAAGTTCAATTAATAAAAAAATAATTATATAATAATAGCGTCGGAGGCGGCAGCACTAAAAATAAACAGGAAATATCCAGGAAATTTAAGAGATATTTTTACTTAAGCTTGTAAGAACCCTTAAAGATAATAATTACCCGTATTTATAAAGAAAATATACATAAAATTAGTTATTTTAGCTCCCGTGTTTAGGAAAAGTACACCATGGAGTAAGAATTTTCCGAACTCAAACAAAAGGCAGTTGCCTACCGTTCCATTTCAGTCCGAAATATTTGTATTCCGTTGTGTAGTTTTCCTAAACACGGGATCTGAAATAATTAATTTTAAATATGTTTTCTTTATAAATACGGGTCAATATTTGTATCTGTATTTCAAAAATGTCATTCTTCTATATTATGTATTAAATTTGAGTAGAATTTACCCTTTCTTTTAATTTTAAACAAAAGCTTTTCTTCCCATCGAACGTGGGTTTTTAAGGAATTATAGTACACATAAATTATTTGATCTTAATAGCCAATTTATTTGGTGTCTTGTTTCAAATATAAAACGTATATTTTTAAAATTATTTTTTAAGGTAGCGCTACAGTCCTGTGTGCTGTGAACTATTGCCTCAACCAACAAACTTCTACATCTAGCTCGGTCCTTAGCTAGATGTCTCCAGTTGCGCACTATAAGACTTGAAAAAACCCAATAGACATCACGCTGAGTTCTTCCGATTATGTCAATGTCATCAGCATATGCCAGTAATTGGACAGATTTTTGAAAGATAGTGCCTCTAGTGTTGACGTGGGAGCTCTGCACTATTCTTTCGAGAACGATGTTAAAGAAATCGCATGGCAGCGCATCACCATGTCTAAAGCCTTTTTTGACATCGAAAGGTTCTGTTAAATTGTTTCCAACTTTTATGGAGCAGCTCGAATTCTCCTTGCTCATCCTGAACAAACGGACGAGTGTGGTAGAAATTCTAAACCTAGACATGACTACTCGTATATTCAGTTCGTCCCTGTTAATCCTGTCATATGCGACTTTGAAATCGATGATGAGATGATGGGTGTAAATTTGATGTTCTTGAGTTTATTCCAGGATCTGCCGTAATGTGAATTTTTGATCGACTTTGGACTTTCCTTGTCTAAAACCATACTGATAACAGACTAATTCCTCTAAAGTTTTTGCAGTTTAGAGGGTCTCCTTTTTTCAGTATGTCGAAAAAACACAAGAAAAGTAAGAATGTTATTCCAACACAGCCTATTTAATAATTTTATTTAGATATTTTATAGCAATCATTTTATGATTTCACCATAGCAATAATGAATTGTGACAATTCTAGTCTGAAATTGTTCAATCGAATCGAATTGATTTTTTTTTTATATTGTAGGGGATATGAATACCCTTATAATGATTATACACAGTGCGAGTAATTAGGAAGGAAGGATAGGATTTGAAAGGAGATACCGATGCACATTGGTTTTGAATGCCTGCACATTGTAATGAGTGGGAAATATTGAGTCTGGTAAAGCATTCCACATTCGTGCAGTGCGACTAAAAAAGAATCTCTGTACTTTACAATACGACCGAAAATGGGCTCAAAGGTAAACTGATAGCCATTCCTAAAAGGACGAGTATTACGGTTGAATTGTTTGAAGGGAGGAATGCAACTGGCTATTTCATTAGAGCATTGCTTATGGAAGTAGCGATAAAATAATGAGAGACATGAAACCTTACGACGCACGGTGCTCGAGAGATGCAAAAGTTTCAGTAAGACAACGGTCACCTTCACCTATCATTTTTAGAGCTCTCTTTTGAATTCTGTCCAAGAGACTCAAGTACCTAAGACTGATAGCTGTTCAGTCTCCTCGATGCAAGTACCACTCATGGATAGTGGCATTGGGGGAGGGTTACGCTTTTGCGACAGTAGACAGCATTGAGTTTTCGAAGCATTAAATTCTACACGGTTTTTGATTCCCCATTGTACAATGCTATCGAGATCAGAATTTAATGAGCTAATCATACGCTGCCGTTGAAGTTCCACATCCGAAGGACAGGGATGAGAATCTAAAAACGAATATGAAAAGCTGAGGGTGCTGTCATCCGAGAAACAATTTAGTTGGTTAGAAGTTTGAGACAAAAGATCATTTATAAAAATAAGGAAGAGTGTCGGAGACAAAACGGAGCCCTAAGGCACACCAGCGTTTATTTGGTGAATATCAGATTGGAACCCATCCAATACTACTTGAAATGAACGGTCCGAAAGGTTATTTCTAACCCAACAAAGAAAGGATTCATCAATACCAAATGCACGCATTTTCGATAAGAGAGCTTGGTGCCAAACTCTATCAAATGCCTTTGAAATATCAAGTGCAATAATCTTACTTTCTCCAAAACGATGTAAAGATTTGTTCCACTGTTCGGTGAGATAAACTATGAGATCACCAGTGGACATATTGCTACGAAAGCCATACTGCCGGTTATTTAGAAGCTTCCGTTCTTCGAGATATTTCTTAAGCTGAAAATTGATCAGCGTTTTCATGACCTTGGAAAGAAGGAATGTAAGTGCAATTGGACGATAGTTAGATGGTGAGGAGGATTCGCCTTTTTAAGGGACATCCTGGACAAATGCAGTTTTCCATCCACTCGGAAAGAGACCTGTAGAATAGGACAGATGGAAAAGCTTACACAGTGGTTTTGCCAGTGTTGAAGAACACCTCTTCAGAACAATAGCGGGGATACTATCCGGGCCAGCGGATTTGTGAATGTCAAGATTTGTAAGTACTCTAGTAACTGAACGAGTGCGAAAGAAGATTCATCCCATAGAATCGTTTACGCTTTCAAGTACAGGCTGAGTCATGTCACTCACTGGCAGCATCAAGTTAACAGCAAACTGTGCTGCAAGCAAATTGGCTTTATCAATCGAGCTTACATAGGGAGTGTCATTGGTAACGAGCGTCGGAACCGACGAAGACGTAGTGTTACGCACATTTTTTACAAATGACCAGAAACTTTTACTACCACTGGGACATTGTAGTATTTTTTGCCGTAATTTCTGGTCATGCAAAAATTTAATGCGTCGTATATGTCCGTTACAGGTCTTTCTAGCTTGTTTGAATTTATTCCGGTTTTCCTCAGTCGGGTTGGCTTTGTAATTCCGGAAACTTAAATTTTTGATCCTAATAACCTCTTTACAGCTCGAATCAAACCATGAGTTTTCTTTGGGCTTGATAGATTTTACCCTATTCGGGATAAAATTTCTCATTCCACAAAGAATTAAGTTTGTAATCATATCTGCACTGGAATCCACGTCACTATCGAGGAAGCATAGTGACCAGTTAAAGTTCCTGAAGAATTCATTGAGACCGTCCCAGTTGGCTTTCTCATATTGCCAAACGGTTTTCGTGGTTCAATCATCTTATCCAGACGGAAAATTCGGTGATAGTCAATTTGACTATCAAAAATATGATAGTCAATTATCACCTTAGCCGATTCCGACCCAGTACTTTGAAAAGCTTTAGAAACTTTAGTTTCTTAAATTACAATCGTAATTCAACTACGAGTAGGTTCATATTTATGTCTTAAAATGAACCCGGGGAAATTTTGTGTTCGAAATTTAAACAAACGATCACCAATAAAGAGTAGTCCAATATGGTAACGTCGTTTTATTGAGCTGTTCATTTCACATTTTTTGAACAGCTTGAACTTAAATAATGAAGGGAAAGAAAGTGACAACATTTAAGATTGTTTTCAGAAATGTGTTTTCTATTCATAATTTTTCGTATCTATGTATATTTATATAACCATCAATACAAGTACATTATTTTCAATTCATAGAATTACTATAAAATAGTCGATGATGGGAGTCTTCATTGATACCAAATGCACAAAATCCTATAAGAAATTTATTGTTTAAATTGAAAAATGAAATAACCAACATATTTCCTTTATTATGTGTAAAATAAAAAATAAAATACATAAATATCAAAATGAAAAATTTATCTAAATCAAAGATTGTACCTATTTCTTAGAAAAAAAATGAAATAATATATCGCACCATATTGAATGAAAGCCCTCAAGGTGAACAATCTTAAGAAAAAGGACAAGAACCCTTTTTATGTCGAAAGTAATCTCAAATTGGTCTTTCTAAGGTTTATACTTTTCAATTTGAGTGACATATATAAAATACAAAAAAAAAAGTATCTTAGATGAATTGCTCAACACTTTTATCCTTTCTTGTTGTTATTTAATCTAAGCCTTACTATAAAATGTAAAATAGCAATTCCAAGGGACTTCTAGCAGAATGTTATTATTCTTTCTAGGGGCTTATTTTTCATAATTCTTAACAACTACAATCAACCACCTTAGAGTGTTCACTATCCTGCCTTTCTTTAAACGGCTGCTGAAACAACTAAACTTGTTGTTATTTGAACTTTAAATCTTTCCAAAGGATGAAATTTTACATAATTTATAAATCAACTTCAAATTGTATATTTATAAGCATTACGAGAAAATTGATTTAAACAAAAATATGCTTGTGAGTAAATTTGTTAATTTTTTTAACACTTACATAAAGTAGGAAATACGATGTTTTGAAAGACTTCTCAATTCATGGATGCTACCCACACTGATAACTTCTTATTTGTGTCCGTTTGTCAATTGGATATTTTTTTAAAGTTTCAGAAATATTAATAAAAACATTTTGTGTGAGGTTAAAAAACTTTGAAGTCAATATCTGGTATATAATTTGGTATATTTGGTGTAAGTTTGAGAAAACTGAAGATTATTTTAAGATTTTGGTGTAGTTAAGAGTAGTTAGTTAGTTAGAAAAACTTTATTTGAAAAATGGTTATCAAATTAACAATTATCATACTATATTCAAAAGTTAAATATGGTTGGGCCATTGGCCGTCTACCAGATTGACAACGTATTTAAGTTTTATTGTATAATTAACCTAGTTGTTTAATTTAAAAGTCTCCTTCGCGGATACGTTGTCTATAGCATAATGCGGTTGTAATATATTTATATAAAATTTTCAAGCCTACTTTTCCATTCAGAACTTCCAATGTTTCGGCCAATTCCATCACAGCTGCTCCAAAATATTTTATACGAACTTTATACGAACAGGACATCCTGCAATGAAGTGGTGTACCTACATCTTCTCTCTCATTAAGATTGCAAAGATCGCATAGGATCGGCAGATCTGGATTTTGGTGTATTTGACAAAATATACCGATGTAAAAATTACACCACTATTTTTTTTGTGCAATATTTCAACATTTTTGTTCCAAAAAATAGATTGATTTGCAACCGTTTTTTTAATATGCCATTAAAAAATCAAATTTTGAAATCAATCAACATGACGTATTTTGTACACCTAATTATGTAGATAAACTACACCATTTCAAATAAGCAAACCTTTTTCGTTTTAAGAAGATTTTAACCCATTAGCTGCCACTGCACTCAATTGAGTAGTACAGTATTTTTGAAAATTTCAGTTTAATTTTTCTCGAATAGTAGGCTTTGATTTAAATTTCTTTTAATGTGAAAGCAAGCATGGACATGTCTTTTGACATTATGAATAATTTCTTTGAGGTTGAAAGCTATTTTGAAGTTATTTGGTCAACTTTTGGGCATTGTGTTTTTTGTTTCAAGCTGTTTTGTGTCCTTGCGAAAGTAAAAGGTTAGTCAAAATTTAAAGCTTTGGCAAATTTCTGAATTACCAGTTGTGTTAAATACATTTTTTACCAAAGATCAACATTGTAAATAATTCACATTACGAAAATTGTTGTTTGCTCCTGGTAAATGGTCTACAAAAGTGGTGTACTCAATTGAGTACACTGGCCAAAACCGTGCTAATTTTTTTTCTCAAGGAATTCGCAGAGAAACGGCTTTTTCATCAATAAACTGCAAAAGCTTTTATGTAGGCGCTACGCAAATCTCTCCATGGCTGTTGATGATATTCCAGATGATGGTAATGAAGTAGATGTAGTGGTTATTCCACCGGATGTTGATATACAAACGGACGAGGAAGATTTATGTGAGGATGACTTGCTTGATTCCCATATTCCTATTGACATACCAGGAGCAGTAGAGGTTGAAGTCACCGATGAATTTGCCAGTGAAGACGATATCCCACTTGCTTGGCTAAGCTCAGCGAGAGGTGAGTTTCAAAATAATGCTCCTGAATGGTCAAAGCATGTGGTTTATGCTAATGATATAGATGAAACTTTCGACTATTTGGAAAATTTAGCAAAAATAAAAGAAAAAATAGCATTAGAAAACGAAGTTCAAATCTTTGAACATTTTTTCAATGATGAGGTAATGAACTTGATTGTTGAGCAGAGCCAAATATATGCACTGGACCAAAACTGTCACACGTTCATGTTTACAAAAGAAGATCTGAGAAAATTTGTTGGCATAATGCTTTTCTCAGGATATCATTCATTGCCTCAAGAAAATTTGTATTGGTGCCTAGACGAAGACACAAGAATTCCTTTGGTTGGTAACGCCATGTCCCGCAATCGCTTCAAGGAAATCAAGCGTTTTATACATTTGGCCAATAATGCATGCCTTGATAAGAGCGATAAAATGGCGAAGGTTCGACCATTGATAAAAATCATTTGCAATAACTATCAAAAATTGTTTTTTTTTTTCATGACAAACTATCGATTGATGAAGCTATGATCAAATACTTTGGTCACCATTCCGCAAAGCAGGTTATCCGTGGAAAGCCTGTCCGTTTTGGCTATAAGGAGTGGATGTTGTACAGTTGCGATGGATATTACTATAACTTTGACATATATTGCGGTGCCAAAATGTAATTCCAAGCAATAAGTGTTTACCACTTGGATCTCGAGTGGTGCTTGATTTACTGGAAGTAGTAAAAAGGTCAAGTGACCACATCGTTTTTTTTGACAATTATTTTACCAGCCATGACCTTATGACTACGTTACGCAAAAAAGGATTTCGCGCAACAGGTACGGTTCGTGACAATAGAACAACAAAATGTCCATTGAAATCCTTGAAGACGGTAATAAAGGCCAATCGTGGTTACTTTCATCACAAAATTCGACAAAAAAAATAATATTTTGTTCGCGCGGTGGAAGGATAATGCTGTTGTTACAGTTGCAACAAACTACGACACCCTGGAACCTCTTGGAAGAGTCAAACGATGGTCAGCATCAGTAAAAGAGAGGGTAATCATTCCACAGCCAAAACCATTAGTGGCATACAACAAGGGTATAGGTGGGGTCGATCTTCATGACCAATTTGTGAACAATTACAGAACCAAAATAAAGGGTAAGAAATGGTGGCGGCCATTTCTCACACTTATGATCAACTCAATGGTGGTAAATGCTTGGTGACTCCATTGTTTGCAAACTAAAGAAAACCGCAATCTACTTTCATTTGTCAGAACCATAACGAGGACTTATTTACATTCCGGGCCATCAACAAAAGCACCAAATAAGCCATATTTGCCAAAAAATTTGATTCACAGTGAAGGAGGACATTTCCCCAAAAAAATTTAAAATTAACTACGATGCCGGATATGCCACAGCAGAGTTAGATGGATATGTGAGAGGTGCCAAACTACTCTTTGTATCGAAAAAGAGTGCTTCAAAATATTTTATAACTAGGCAAGGAATGTACCCATATCTGGCCAGTGTACTCGTTTAAGTACACCCCTCTAAAGACCAAACTAAACAAAATATTTTTTTTTAAGTGTATTTTTGGTCAAATAAAGAACTCATTAAACAGGAGGTTTTTCATTTATCATTATTTTTAAGGTGCTTGGTCTTTAATGGGTTAATCTTGTGGAGATTAAATACCTACACTAAACTACTAATGTCAAACCATTATGTCAACAAATGTTCACAATTTGATACATGTTCATGATGACGTTCTTGAAATTTGGATCGTTGCGAAATATTTCTGCATATCTACATATTTGAGTCTTTTTTGAAGAAGTCAAATGCCCAAAAGTATAATTGAAATGAATAGATTGAATTTTCGGCTTTCAAAATCAGTCACGCTTCCAAGAGTCACATTTTCAGCCTTCATGTTGTCAAATGACCGACAAAATTAGTGGTTTTTCATCGCAGACAAACACCATTAATTTAAATTAACCAAAATAATTCGTTCGATATTTAATTAATTTGCCACTTCTTGTTTAAATAAAGAAGAAAAATATCAAGAATAAGGTTAAATTTTTCCAAGTTAAATATCGGTCTCAAAAATAGATGACATTTATAAATAGTCCATAAACCTGCAAAATATTTGTTTAGTCTTTTCTCACTCACCATTAATTTCCAAGAGCTATGCGATTAAAAATCTTCACACAATTTACTATCAAAATTATTTGACAGCGTTATCTCTTTTGCGGTTTCAAAAGTAAACGTAAATAAAACATATATAAAATATTGTTTTTTCATGTTATTTCTTTTTTATTATATAATGTTTGAACGTTGACATTATGTGCGAATTTTTGCAAACATCGATTCATTTGAAGTAATTTTCGACCACTTTTTGACACATATTGCGCGGTATCTCAGCCATAACTTAACGAATATTGGTTGTAAATATTAAATGAAAACAATAATTAATTATTACAATATTAAAACGACTTAATTATATACCGGATTTGGTATTTTCTAATAGTTTTTAAACAGTTTTAAAAACAGTCCAACAGATTTCGAATAATTAATTTTCATAAATGTACGGGCTGTACAGCGACACTGACCTAGTTAACAGAATTAAAGTCCAACGACTTAGATGGCTAGGTCATGTAGAACGATCCCGAGGGACGGCGGCGCGCGCAATAGAGGAAGACCGCGACTCATGTGGCGAACGCAGGTGAAGACCTCAAACAACTGGGCGTTCGAAACTGAAGACAACTAGCTAGGGACCGAGCTGGCTGGAGACGCATGTTGGTTGAGGCCCAGGTCCGCCCTGACTGTAGCGCCACCTTAAGTAAGTAAGTTTTAAGAAATCTTGAATTTCAATTCAAATTCAAATTTTACAATGCAACTTAATAAATTAGATCAAAGAAACAATTACAAACAATAATTATAAAAAAAAAAATGTTAAACCTAAAAATTTGTAAAAATTGATTTTCAACTCGAATATTTTCAGAATAAATAAAGGTATTGACTCAAAACTTTGTTTATCTTCTACAAAATATTGTTGTTAGCTTTTGTTTTGTTTTTCAAAAATAAATTAAATTGGTTTAAGGTCCACGAATATCTTGACAAAAAACAGCCTTAACTTCAATTATTGGATTCAACAAATTTTTTGAAGTATTTTAAACAACAATTTGGAAATTGGTGGTGAAAAAAGTCTCATAAGATCTTTCTCCGACTCAAAGTTATGTACTCTCAAAATTCGCTTAAAACGCTATTTCGTGATGATCTACGTCTCTATAGGTCCAATTAGATTAACACTTTTATCAAAATAGTCAAGCATACTATTTTCTAAAATGTTTGTGTTTTGCAGCAATGGAAACTTTCCATAGGAAGTTATTGTAATCGGTCCGATTTGTCGAATTGAAATTTTTGACATTTCTCGCCGTTTAAAGGTCCCAAGAGTAGAAATAAAAGATTTTTAGAAAGATGTCTGTGCGTGCGTGTGTACGTACGTTCGTACGTCCGTACGTTCGCGACGTTTTTTTCGTCGTCCATAGTTCAAGAACCAATAAAGATATCGACTTCAAATAAATTTTGTAATACAGATAATAATGCAGAAATATGCAGAAAGGACTCTCAAAAATATTGAGTGGGTGCTTTTATTACCATAGCAATTTGGAAAAAAATGTGAAAATTTTGGTTAACCCAAAATATCTCACGAACCAATAACGCTTGAGCCTTGAATTAAATTTTATATTATATATTGTAACGTGAAACCAAACAAATATATTTTTGGAAAAAAGTCCAATTAACGGTTTTTTTTATAAATCAAAAAAACTGAAAAAAAATATTTGTCACCTCGAATATTTTACGAACAAAAACGATTTTATCTCCAAAATAATTGTGTGCAACGAGAAATAACGTTTTTGACACCTGGTAAAATTTTGAGAAAATTGAATTGACAGTTGTTTTTTATAAAAAATAAAAACCTAAAAAAAACATTACTCAAAGTTGGTAAAAATTGATTTTCGACTCAAATATTTTTTTCAAAATCTTAAGATATTGGCTTCAAATTAAGTTTATTTAAAAAAAAATATTGTTTTCAACATTCGTTAAAATTTTGAAAAAAATCGAATCGACAGTTTTTTTTTTTTAAATAAATACCGAACAAAAAAATACTAAAAGTTGTTAAAAATTGATTTTCGACTCAAATATCTTTTCAAAATTTGAGATTATGACTTCAAACTAATTTTATTTTATAAGAAATATTGTTTTTAACATTCAGTAAAATTTTGAGAAAAGTTGAATTTACAGTTTTTTTTCAAAAAAATAAAAACGTTACAAAAACATTTTCAAAACTTGGTAAAAATTTAGTTTCGACCCAAATATCTTTTCAAAATTTAAAAATATTATCTTCAAACTATTTTTATCTCATAGAAAATATTGTTTTCGACATTCAGCACATTTTTTATAAAAATTCGACAGTCAGTTTTTCATAAAAAAATTAAAATTTTCAAAAAAAGTAGTATGCAAAATTGGTAAAAATTGATTTTCGGTTCTCGATATCTCGTGAATAATAGAAGACATTGACTTCAAATTAATTTCTTTCATCCAATTTGTATTTGTTTATATAAGAAATAAAAACTTTTAAGAAATGCTACTAAAATGGGTAAAAATTGGTTTTCGACTAAAAATCTCGTTAACAAAAATAGATTTTAAAATCAAACTATTTCATTGTTGATAATTTTAAATGTTTTTAAAATAATTCAACTGACACTTTTTTAATAAAACACGAAAACCTACAAACTTTTAAGCAAGGCAAATCGACAGACGGGATGGGAAGTTATCAGTGTGGGTCGCATCCCAGCCTCTTTTTAAGTAAAGAAATCAACCAACCAAAAGTAGTCACATAAAAAAACCGAAATTATTGGAACATTTATATAAGCTCAAAGAAAAAAAAGGTTAATTCTTTTTGGAATAACAATTTCCTGTAACGCCTAACCCAAAAATAAAAAAAAATATAGAACTGACATAAAGTAGCAAGAGCAAGTAGAACAACCCTATTTATGGATAAGCTATACAATATACATTCATACCTTCCTCATCGTACTTTTATGAGTCATAACTTTGACTTTTATCAAAACAAATTATGTTCGAAAACAGAAAAATATTCTACGTCTTATTTCTGCTTATTTTTAACCCTATTTCCCATATATCTTATTGCTATCTTATTTTTTTCTTCATTTTTCTCAAAAGATAACAAACAAATTTTGTTACACAAAATAAATGAATAGATATTTACACTTGAATGCACATTTATTTTCTCTAAAAACTTTATAGCAATATCCCTAACATAAACTTTTATAGTCATGTCATAAGAAAGCCATAGAAATAATATGAATATACCAATATTAAATAAAGTAGAAAAATACTCGTACACATCATTTATAAAGAACTTTATAACTAGAACTATCTTTGAGAGAGTTTTTCTTTAGAATGTTCGTTTTTTTTTTGAAATACAAGATCAGTCAGTAAATAGTTTTTATCCTCAAAAAGAAAAATACTTCAGATTATACGAACTTTGTTTAGAAAGAATTTCATTGATATTTATTTCTCTACAAGAACCAATATAAGGTCATGTCAAATAAGACAAAAATTGTTCGTTTATCAAGTGTCATGTCATCAGAAACACTTGAAATTAATTTCAATTTCCGAGAAGATAAAAATCCAATATCAATACCATTGTCCAGAATCCAGAGTCCACCTGGATATTGTCTTTGTAAATGCTGTAAAAATGTGCTGTTTGTAACCATAATCCATACAAAAAACAACAGGAAGACAATACCAACATCCGGTTTACAAAAGTTTACGTAGCATGAACTTCCTTGCAATAAAAAATGTAAACTTTACTCTTTAAACAGACTTCTCGTTGAAGATTTATTTCAAAACATGGATAATGGGGTACGTTGAGGGTATTGTCTTAAATAAACCTTACGATTAAGCCAGTGTGTAGTCAGAATTATACCAAATAAGTATGTTATTGCTTCTTATACGGTTCATTATTTCCTTTAAAATATAGATTATGCTCTCTCACTCGTAAATATTTGAACTTGGAACTCCACAGGAAGACAGAGTAACAGAAGAACACACACACTAACCGGAAATAACCATTTTATAATAGACAACTACTATATGGGGAGGCCATATACCCTATACGAGTATTTGGAAATTGAGGTCGAAGAGATGACAACTTCTCAAACAAGATTAACGTTCTGGAAATTTGATGATGGCCATAACAACATATCATCACCTAAGCTACTATGTATCTTAAGACAACCAAGATTTGTCTTTATTTTCAATGGAAATAGATATCTTTGCGGAAATAGATAGCTTTATGGTAAATGATAATTTCGCAATTCCAAGAACTCATTTAAGTTTTCATCCATTAACATATGTTTGCCATACTCATCATATTATGTATATTTATATATGTATGAAGACAGATGTATATAAAGATTATGATTTGAAAACCACAAACTTAAATAAAATAATTTATTGAAATATGTATGCGTACATATAACGAGTATTAATTTTCATGGGTTGGTTAATTTAAGAGCTTGAGGCTTCTAAAATTGTTCCTTGATGTGATTTGTTTACAACAAACAAAACTTTAATTGAAATTTAAATTTTAAGAAAAAAAGTTGATGATTTCATAAGGAATGACATTTTTTTGAATATGATAACGTGAGTTGGGTATTATTCAAGAATTAGCTCAATGGAAACAGCCATCTTAGATTTTTAGATTTAACTTAAATTTATTGATTTCAATTTAAAACAGAATCTTTTTGTTAACAAATAAAAAACAAGGCGTGGATGTTACCCACCTTGACAACTTCCCATTGGTGCAATTAAAAAATTTGCGGATGAATTTTTTGTAAGTCAAATTTTCATCTCAAGAACAGTTTAACCGTAATACTCGCGCTTCTAGGAATGCTCATCAGTATATCCTCGAGCCTAACTTCGGTCGTACCGTCAAGTACAGAGATTCGTTCTTTAGCCGTACTACGCGAATGTGGAATTCCTTACCAAACTCTGCCTTTTCCAGCCATTGCAATATTCAGGAATTCAAAACCAATGTGCACCGACACCTCCTTTCAACCCCTTTCTTCTTTTCCTAGTGCTCACACTGTGTTTTTACATAATAAGGGTAGTAATATCCCCTTAAGTGTGCGCTTATTATAAAAAAAAAGAGGCTGGGATGCGACCCACACTGATAACTTCCCATCCCGTCTGTCGATTTGTCTTGCTTAAAAGTTTGTCTATATGTATCAATTTTTACCAAATTTGCGTAGTACTATTTTTTGTAGATTTTATTTTTTTTATGAAAAAACGGACTGTTGGATTTTTATATCGAATGATATATGAATATCGAAAACAATATTTTCTGTGAAATAAAATAAGTATGAAGCCAATATTTGTAATTTTTGAAAAGATATTTGAGTCGAAATTCAATTTTTACCAACTATGAGTAATTTTTTTTTAGGATTTTATTTTTTATAGAAAAAACTGTCAATTATAATTTTCTCAAAATTTTATTAGATGTCAAAAACATCATTCTTCGTTGCACAAAATTGTTTTGGAGATGAAATCATATTTTAGTCGTAAAATTTTCGAGGTGACAATTTTTTTTTTTTTAGTTTTTTTGATTTATAAAAAAACCGTTAAATGGATTTTTTCCAAAAATATACTTCTTTTGTATCACGTTACAATATTTAATATTAAATTTAATTCAAGTCTCTAGCGTCATTGGTTCATGAGATATTTAGGGTTAACCAAAAATTGTCATCTTTTTTTTAAACTGCTATGGTAAAAAAACCACCCACGCAATTTTCTTGAGAGCCCTTTCTGCATCATTCTGCCATATTATCTGTATAAAAAAATTTAGTTGAAGTCAATATCTCTTCTGGTTCTTGAGCTATGGACGACGAAAAAAAAAAACGTCGCGAACGTACGGACATACGGACGTACGGACGTACGAACGTACGTACACACGCACGCACAGACATCTTTCTAAAAATCTTTTATTTCGACTCTAGGGACCTTGAAACGTCGAGAAATGTCAAAATTTTCAATTTGTCAAATCGGACCCATTACAATAACTTCCTATGGGAAGTAAATACTAATACTTGCATTTTATTTCCATTTATTTGATGTGCTTCTAATCTAATGACCCGATTTATTTTCGCATATTCTTGACTCAATTAACAATTTGCCATGAGAGTTCCGTAAGCTAAATCTCTCCTTTACCTAAGTTTTATATTTTGTTGTTAACAAAATGGTCCCTCATTTACCATAGTTGTTTTTTACTAATCCATCATGTAACGGCAGAAATATCGATTTTACTTCTCGAAAAAGCCTGTTTCTAACCTTATTACCGGGAGTGTATATTACACTGATCGAAAAAATTACGTTTTTTGATGCACAAATAAAATAATATTTCTTTCAAGGGTCAAGATGTCTTGAATTTGAACCTCAGCATATCGCTTGACAATAAATTGTATGAAAATTTTGCAAAACACAAATCGTAATCTTCTAGATACAGTTTTAGTATCTCACTTATTTCTTGTAAATTCTCATTAGTTATGAGATGACTTACGGGTCTTCATTTGACACTATCTGAAGTTTTGAAAAATCTTGTATGTAATTCCTTTTATGTTGAATAATTCGTTTTAGAGTTAATTTTAAGGGCTGATTCCGAATCGAAACTCCAATTCTAGCTATATGTGCTCACACTTAAAAATACCCATTTTCAACATTATTTTTATATTTTAAAAATGTATTTCAAAAAATTTATGTTATAACCTTAAGACAACTAATTAATAATAATAACGCGTTTTTCTGTTAAGAACCATAAATTCTTCAACATTATGTTAAGGTTATAGTGTATAGGTGAAGACTTAAAACTGATGAGCATTTTTTTTGAAAAATTTGTAAGATGCTGAACATTTTTAAACAAAAAAATTGAAGGAAGGGATTCTAGAAAATTATGAAGTTTTGTATTGAAAAAAAAACTGATTCATGAATTAACATAGACTCAAAAAACCTAATATAAGAACAATAAGAAGTTGTATCCCAAAAACCTGACGTAATAGATTCATTTGTCGGCTTCGCACTAAAGTAATCAAAAACTTTACATTACATTTTTGGCCAGCGTTATTTCTTTTCAAAATACTTGAGTCGAAATAATTGTTTAACAATTTTCAGTACTTTTTCCTTATCAAAAAATTTTAAGTTCGATTTTTTTTTTAAGTTAGTTATAACTAAATTGTCCCGATTTGTAGAATTGAAGTTTTTCATATTTTTCGGAGTTCACTAAATTTAAAATCAAAGGTTTTAAGAGACATGAATATGTGTGTATGTAAAAGCAAAAAATTTAGTTGACCCTTTATTTCGCACGAATCAATAAAGCTAGCGATTTCAATAAAATTATATACTATACATTGTGACATCTAAAGGTTTTTTTTTTTACGAAACTCCAATATTTTTGTATGCATTGCAAAATAACGTTTTTGAGATCTGGTAACAATTTTAAGAAAAATCGAATTGACAGTTCTTTCTCGCAAATAAATTAACCCAAAAATAAAGCACTAAAAACTGGTAATTTTTACCAATTTTATTAGCATTTTTGAAAGTTTTTATTTCTAATACTGAAAGTTGGTAAAAATTGATTTTCGACTTAAATATCTTTTTAATCTTAAAGAAATATAGTTTTCAACATTTAGTAAAATTTTGGCTAAGTTCGTCAATTCGATTTTTTTTCAATAAAAACACATAAAACGCAATACCAAAACTTGATAAAAATATCTTGGCAACAATTAAAGATATTAGGTCATATTCATAGGTTTTTTGATAAGCTTTAAGTTTGTTTGTGCTGAAATAAACTACAATTTTTAGTATTCATATGCAATTTAAACCCATTTTTAAACGGAGTCTAAAAATAAACGCGACAGAACCTTTAGTTTAAGCTGTTTCTAATTATATAAAACGCGCGATATTTTATTCAAAAAGAATAAAAAGGAAAATTGAATTTTCAATAAATTTAAATATCGATCAAGATTTTGATGTTTTGCTTGTCCATCCAACAGAAAGCGCTACTTAATCCAAATCGATCCCTTTGAAACGAATGATGACGATTTCTATGACAGGTATCGATTCAATAAAGATACTTCCAAGTTTATACATTTTTGAGCTTTTAAATATAGAAGATCAAACTTCAATGAGAGGTTTGTCAACATCTGCAAGTCTTCAAGCCTCAACAGCGCTTTAACGTAATTTCTCAACCCACAGCCAGCAAAGATTTTAAGAAATCGGCTCTTTATCTAAAACCAATTGCCCAATTCTTTGTGAATATAGTATGTGCGTTGCCTACCCTGAATGCTTAATTTAGACTCTAGTTCTATCGGGTTTTTCAATAAAAGCGCTACAAAAGTTTTTTTTTAAATAAAATAAAAATGGTGCGCACGCTTGCAGAAGTCCAGACGCTGAACCCAATTTTCAACGGTTTAAGCATAAATCGTCTGATACTGCTGCAATTTCACATTCGATATTCGTACGAAGTTCATCAATCGTCGTTGGCTTGTTGGCATAGACCATATATAGACTTGACGTTTCCCCACAGGAAATAGTCTTACAGCATCAAATCGCACGACCGAGGCGGCCAAGCGACTGGACCATTTCGTGAGACAACACTTTCTCCAAACCTGGTTTCCAATAAATTGATTGTGACATTTGCTGTGTGGCTTGTGGCGCCGCCGCGCCGTCCTGTTGAAACCACATACCCTCAAAGTCCATATCATCCAATTGGGGTTAAAAATATATTTTTTTGAATATAATAATATTCGGTTATCATTGAACGGTAGCGATCCCCATTCACAGTAACGTGCCGGTTTTGATCATCACAAAAGAAGTACGGCCCAATGACGCCGCCGGCCCATAAACCACACCAAGCCGTAATTTTTTCGGGATGCAATGATGACTCATAAAATATTTTGTTTATTGACGAAACCATTCAGCCAGAAATGAGCTTCATCGCTGAAGACGATTTTTCGATGAAAATCCGAATCATTTTCAAGTTGTTGCTCAGCCCAATTCACGAACATCGAAGCTTCTGGTGGTCAAGCGGCTTCAGTTCTTTTGTCAATTTAATCTTGTAAGGATGTAGGCCAAGATATTTTCGCGAAATTCGCCACAACGACCGACGACGCACGTCTCAGAGATTCCCAACGCTTGAGAACGACGTGTGAGAGACACATTTGGGCTTTCTGCAACTGAAGCCTCAGCGGCAGCAATATTATCGACACTACGGGCACTTCTTTGTCTCACTGGCACGGGAACATTTTGCACTGTGCCTGTGGATTCAAGTTTTTCCACTAGACGCTCAATTGTTTATCTGCTAGGGCGATTATGACGAACATAAATTAGTATTGGACGTAGTGCTCTTAGCGTTGAGACCACTGACTCCGAATTTCGGTAATAAATTTTAATAATTTCGACTCGTTGTTGGATCGTATATCATTCCATCATGAAATGGCAAACTTTTTTGAAGAGAAATGTCAAAAGAGCGGCAAGAAATATTGCTGTCATTGTCGCTCTACTTTTTTAGCGTCCCTGTTGAAAAACCCTGTATTAGACTCTGGTTTAAAATATGACTGTGAATATGCCCCATTGGCTTCAAACTAATTTTATATTTTAGAAATATCCAACTGATCGTTTGATCATGGTCGACTCAATTATATTGAGTACAAACCTTTTTATCCTACACAAATTGTTATTATTAATATTTAGTAAAACATTTAGAAATATTATATTTAAAATAAAAGCCTAAAACAAAAAAGTATACAAATTGAAGAACTCAAAGTTTTTACAAAAATATTAATAAATTGATTAAACACATTACTATTTTCACCACACAAAATTTACACTTTTGATTCCATACACTTCCAATTTCTTTAAATAAAAATGCATAGGCGGGCGGCTTAAGAATAATCAGAGATCTTTTTAAGAACCATGAATTAAGATTTTAAGGACCTTGAAAGGAGAAATGACAAAATAAACATAAATCAGAGCGATTACAATAACTTCCAATGATGAACTTCGATAGATGTTTCTCTGTGAGTGTATTGATAAAACACACTTTAATTGAATTAAATCATCGATATTTCTACTTTCTCAAACAGTTCTGTTTTTTGAAATAAACAGCCATATTTATTAGACAAGAAAGTGAAAGTCCAATATATTTCTAGTCTAAAATTATTACTCTGTTTGAATTTTCTATGAATAAAAATTCAATTTATTATGCCTACTAAATGCATAGAAAAATACTCTAAGTTATTGAACATTTTGATTTTTGTCAATAAATAAAAATTTATATCCAGACATTCAGACATTTTTAGTGTATTTAACATTACCTTACAAAGAAAAATTTCGTAGACAATGACAAGAAATGAGATCACATAAAATGAATCGCCAATTTTTGTAGACTTAAAATGAAGACATTAAAAGTTGAATTCAATTTTGTATTTTTTATAACTTTATGTAAATTCAATTTTGTCCAGTACTAGATATGTACATATATTCGAAGCTCGTAACATTGTTAACTTTTATTTTTCGTTTTTATGCTTTGCTTTTCTGTTCATAAAATAACTTTATTTATGGAGCTGTTGCAGACAAAGTTAGGTTATAAGGTTCATCATCAAAATGATTGTAAATACAAAATTCGACGAACGAAAAGATTGAAATAAATTAATATCATTAAAGAATAGAATGATTTATCATAATATAGTATAAAGGGACTGTTGCAGCTTCTTCATAAATCTAGTTATTATCCTTGTCTAAAATAGGAATAAATTGTAGTTTCTATGAATTCATTTGAATGGCAGAGTCCGAGATGCATATTGAGAGAGCCACCTTTCATTTGAAAAGGTTCTCATTATTTCATATTCATGAAGAAAACAATTTTTGAATGTACATAACATAATAACGAATTGCTTCCAGGGAATACTACAAACACTTTATCAACTTTATCATAGGAAAAAAAGCTAAATAAATTCAGAGTTCAGATTCCGGGCAAGGTCAACTGTTTGAACTTATAAAAACACTGAAAGATTTTGGTTTGAGAACTTTTCAGTTTTTAATTTTAGTAAATAAAATAGGATAGTTAATTATTGAAGAAGTTTGTATATGAAAATTATTCTTCGTACTAAAAATGTATTATTATTATTTTTTATCACTCTTGAGTTTTTTAAGTCAGTTAGGTTTACATTTGTCCACATATATTACGCCAGCAATAAATCTTATTTATTAAATAAAAAAGTGTTTAACTTTCTTTGGAAGTTATTGTAAAGGGTCTGATTTTTCAAATTGAAAATTTGTACATTTCTTTACGATTCAAGGGCGCTAAAATCTAAATCCCTGTCGCTATCGCTATCTGTGCGTTCGTTTTCGTGTCCATTCGTCGGACGATTATCTAAAAAAATAGCAGAGATTTCAAACTTCAAATAAATTTTGTTTTACAGATAATACTATCACTATCACATTACAAAAACGTTAAGTTCTTCTGAATCCTAAAAACATGTGTAAAAAGTCGTGAAAATCAATTAAGTCTAAAAATACACCAAGTCCTTAACAAGTTTTTAATAATGAAAGATAATTGATATTGAATGATTAAGTGTTGAAATTTTTTAGTTCTTGGCTTGATTTGTTCTGAAGTTATAGGTAGGTCAAATACCGGCTGAGTTTGTTACTGTGAACCGGGAGTAAGTCAGAACTTGGTTTTGTTCCACATAACTCAAAAGGGACGTTTTAACCGTTTTTTACAAGAAGGCTAATAAAATTGATAAAAATCAAATTTTTGTCAAATATTTTGGATACGAATAAAGTCATTTTTATTGGTAAAAATTGATTACAAGATATTGGTAAATATTGGGTTTCGGCTCGAATATCTTGTGCTGACACACATATTGTTTCATTTATTAGTAACTTCACATAGGAAGTTATTGTAATGGGTCCGATTTGTCGAATTGAAAATTTTGACATTTCTCGACGTTTCAAGGTCCCTAGAGTCGAAATAAAAGATTTTTAGAAAGATGTCTGTGCGTGCGTGTGTACGTACGTTCGTACGTCCGTACGTTCGCGACGTTTTTTTCTTCGTCCATAGCTCAAGAACCAGAAGAGATATTGGCTTCAAATAAATTTTGTTATACAGATAATAAGGCAGAAAGATGCAGAAAGAAAAAAATATTATAAGAAATATTGTTTTCAACATTCGATAAAATTTTGAGAAAAATCGAATCGACAGCTTTTTTTACAAAAAATAAAAACCTAAAGAAAAAACAATACTAAAACTTGGTAAGCTTTTACTTTCGACTCAAATAGCTTTTCAAAAATTAAAAATATTGGCTTCAAACTTATTTTATTTCACAGAAAATATTATTTTCGATATTCAATAAAATAAAATCTACAAAAAATAGTACGCAAATTTGGTAAAAATTGATACATATAGACAAACTTCTAAGCAAGACAAATCGACAGACGGGATGGGAAGTTAGCAGTGTGGGCCGCATCCCAACCTCTTTTTTACAATAAAATTAATGGAAGCACGAAAATTCTCCTCTCTGCCAATCGTCAACAACTTCATAGGTCCTTATCAACGAGGGTTTATGCCAGGAAAGTCCACAGTCGATCAAATATTCACATTCAACTCAAGAACATCATCGATTTCAAAGCCGCATATAATAGCATCTACAGGGACGAGCTGTATAGAGCCATGTCTAGTTTTGGCATCCCTGCCAAACTCGTCTGTTTGTTCAGGATGACCATGGAGAATTCACGCTGCTCCATAAAGGTTGGAAACAATTTAGCAGAACCTTTCGATGTCAGAAAAGGCGATGCGCTTTGGTTCGAGTTCTTTAACAACGTCCTTGAAAGAATAGTGCAATGCTCCCACATTAACACAAGATGAACTATCTTTTAAAAGTCTGTCCAATAACTGGCATAAATGTTGATGACATTGAATCGGAATATGTCAGCGTGATGTCAATGGAGCTTTTGTAGGTATTGAGACAGAAGCGGATGAAATGGGTTTAGCGGTTAATGAGGACAAAACAAAGTACATGCTGTCATCAAGAAAGGACCTACAACACCGACGTCTCGGCCAAAACCGCACCATTGATAGACGTAACTTTGAGGTAGTTAAGGATTTTATATAACTATGCTCCGATATGAACACGGGAAACCAATGCTCCGGCACAGAAAGTCTTTGAAACCACTCCCACAGGACAGCTCAGCAGAGGAAGACCACGGATCAGGTAGTGCGTGCAGGTGGAAAGTGACCTCACCCAACATGGAGTGCGCAATAGGAGACATCTAGCTCGACGGAGAAGTTTGTTGGGCGAGCCCCTAGTTCATACTTTTGGAAGTTCCTTAAGTGACAATGATTTGAATCCCGAAGAAAAGCTATGATGGCAAAACAGTTTTTGTAATTAAAAATTTGTGTTTTTTAATTTTTGTATGATGGTTCTTCTACAGGGTGCGGCAGAGCCGACTGACGAGTTTTGATGGGCTATAAATAACGAACAGTAAAACTTAGAGAAAACATTTTTTTTATTTAAATCAGTATTCAATCCTATTTTTAAAAATTATTTTTTGAAAATTATATCTCCAATATTGCGGCCGTCAGCATTGACACACTGTTGTAGACGATCTCTGAATCTTTCACGTGATTTTCGGCACATTTCGACTGGTATGGCCTCGATTTCCGCGGTGATTTTCTGTTTAATTTCTTGGACAAGCATTAATTTATAGGGATGGAATGAGAAATCTTCGTGAAGAATTCTCCTCAAAGAACGGTCTGAGATTCCCAAAGCTACCGCGTGTTTCCGGGCTGAGCGTCTTGGTGACTGCTCAATTGACTCTCTAACCAACTGCACATTTTCTGGGGTTCTTACCGTCCAGTACTTCCAGTTTCTTCCAAATTCCGTATTCCGAAGAGACTCAAAATTACATTACTATACATTAATTTAAAAATCTTCGAAAACCTTTATAAAACTAATAATTTGTCTTACATAAAGTGTCTTAAATGTGAAATATTTGTCTGCTTGCTTTTTTAAAGATATGATGTTAAGGTTAACTACGAGGTTTTTTGGAGAACACTAAAAACTAAGAATTTGATTTAAGTATACTTAAATACTTCTTAAGATATAAGTTTAAGTTAAATCTCATATAAAAGTTAACCGTCACAATAATTGACCCAATTTTCTTTAAATAAAAACACATCCCAATTTTTACAAAAAAAATCTGATTATATTAATAACTCGTAGCCAACAATATAAAAATTTCATATTTTATACTCCATTTTATGACAACACCCGCATTTTATTATTTAATAGTCAATGCAATATGTTAACAAACAAAAAATATAGGTACCTAAATTTTATATTTTCACAACTTAATGCACATTTATTTTTGCTCTTAAATATTTATATGAAAACTCATAAAACCAAAAAATTCGTTTCCAATCTTTTAGAATAAATAAGGACCTACCTATAAACCTTACCTCATTCGTTAACCATGAAAATGTTATGAACTTGTGTATACATGGAATAGAACAACTATAAAAAGAAAGATATTTTTTCCTTTGAATTTTCATAATACATCAAGCCTTAGAATACAAAAATACATCCATCCATACTTCAGTTTGTCCTTAAGTCCTTTGGAAAAACAAAAACATCTAAAGAAAAAAAACACTCATTTATGAGCTGTTTAGGAATTTTTCATGTCCTACGAGTAAAGAAAAAAATAGAATAAAGTCCTTGTAAAAATATCTAGCACGTACACCAGTCGACAGAGCATCTTTAACGATGTGGCTTATAAGTACCAGTGATGGCTTTTAACGACCACTTTTCCTTGATTCGGTGGGTTTTCATACAATTTGTGTAAGTGGATTGTCGATTACAACGTCTCGTCGATTTGTCATGTAGTAAAAGTGAGTTGTTTGATATAATGACAAATTTCAGACCTATTTTGCCAAAAAAGTGTCAAATAATGAGAAACAAAATATAATCAAAAAGGCAAACAAATCTTAAATTGGTAAGTAAACTAAGTGTACCAATGTGATTATCCGTAATAACGCCAATTACTTTTAGCTAAGGACACAATTTGACAAATTTTGAACACGGAAATAATCAAGACCGCTCTTTGAAATATGTTGCTATCATTAAACCTGGTCGAGGGAATTAATGATGATTTTATTTCATCCTTCCTGAAAGGTAATCAGTGAGTAACTTCATAACAAACTTGTTGCTAGAGATTTTTGTTGACATATTTTCCATTCTCAAAAATCACCTGTTAAGATTTATCTATTCTACCATTTCATTTTTATTAAGCAGGAATTGAAAAGCTACTTTTTAAATTGCTTGACTTCTTTGCTTAGTTTTGAGGAGAATTCTGTTTGAAAATAAAAGTTTAGTATGATATGGTTTCACTGTTTTCTGTATCTTGATGAATTCGTATTCCGTCTGCCCTAATGAACGTCTTTTTTAAAGTTTTATAGAATTCTTTAACTCGACAATTACACACTGAATTAAAGGACTTTAACGAAAAGAAGCTCTGCAATTAAAGACAAACTATAAAAATCAATTTAAAATAATACTGATGAAAATGTTGTAAGGTAAAACTTTTCTTAACAATTTAATTTATTTTCCAAACTAAATCCGTGACGAAATGTATATTTCCATTTCTTCATTTCACAATGAATATGAAAATGTAGTTCTGTTTGAAATGAATAAAGAAATGCAGACAAAGTTGGGTAAAGTTTATCATGCTTACAACAACGAATCAGGCTATTAAACATATATTCCATAGGTAAGACTAAGCTATAAAGTGTCGTTAGTGGAGGATGAAGGTTAATTGAAAAGTCAACTATGCATATGAACTTTCTGATTATATCAAGAGTTTTTTCATATTACTTGAAATAATAATACAAGCCACAAATATTGTTGTAATTAATTTTGAAGTATTATAATCGTTAATGCTATTTCATGGCATTAATTATTTTCCCATAGGAAGATATTATGATTCGTCCGGTTTGTCGAATTGAAAATTTCGACATTTCACGATGTTTCAAAGTCTCTAGAATCTTAATAGAAGGCTTTTATAGAATACGTTTTTGCGGGATACGTTTTTTCAAATTCATATCAGAGATATCGACGTCAAAAAAATGTATTTTACAGATAAGCCTTTAAAAAAATTAATGATTGTTTTTTTTACTATGGCAACGGTTTTTTTATAAATCAAAAACAAATATTTGTCACCTCGAATATTTTACGAACGAAAAATAATTTCATTCCAAATAATTTTATGCGACGAAGAATAACGTTGTTTTTAGAAAATAGAAACATTGAAGTTTTTTTACAAAAAATTAGAAATCTTAAAAAAATACTAAAAGTTTGTAAAAATTGATTTTCGGCTCGAATGTTTTGCCAAAAATTAAAGATATTTTTTAAACAACCTGCAATTGTTTATTGTTTGCTAAATATTTATCAATTTATCAAATTACTATATATATAGTAAGATATTAAAATAAGGTAAAACATCTTTTAAGCACAAAAACCCACAAAAACAACAAAAAACTGATAAGAAATAGTTTTCGACTCAAGTACTATGAGAACAAAGAAAAATATTGACTTCAAATTTTGTATGTCACAAAAATCTTGATATTACTATTTTGTAAAAGTCTTACACAAATCGACAGACGGGATGGGAATTAATAATTTTGGGTCGCATCCCAGTCTCTTTTTTACTTGCGACATATAGGAACTATATGCGAGTTTTGCATTCGTGCAAAATTTCGAACTCGAGATTTTAATCAAACATGATATTTCGATGGTAGAGAAGTCGATAAAAGTGGGTCCCGGGATCCGTCCGGTCTGTCCTGTCTGTCTGTCCACGCTCCTACAGCTTAAAGCATTGGGTTCATTGAGTTCAAACTTGGAAGTTAAGGTTTTGAGCAGATTCGCGTTAGGCGTTTTTTTCATTTTTTTTTTAATCAAATTTAACAGTGGCCCCTATACAATTTTTTTTGGTCAAAAAACGAAAATTCGAATTTTTTCAAAAACAAACCGATAGATTTTTTTTTAATTTTCTCTAAAATTTTATTTTTTAACTTGGATTCTTTTAGTAAGAAAAACATATTTTTGTATTGCTCCGGAAAGGTACCGCTCATAGAACCGTTATTTTGTTTTTTAATTATCTCAGCAACTTATGAACCGATTTCAATAATTTTTTTTGAACGAGCTCTTATGCTGCCTTAACAATATTTGATTATCAAAAGTGCAACATTTTTTTGTTTGGATTTAAAAAATGTTCAATTTTTTTTCAAAATTCTATGTCTCAAAAACGGGTCAACATTTTTTTACGAAATTCAAATGTAGAGCGTATATTTACAATCACTAAACAACTGCATATCAAAAATATTTTTAGAACAAAATTGAAAAATTTTATATATACAAAATTAATTAAATCAAAGGTTTTTTGATTTATAAAACGGCATTTAAATTTTTGAAGACAAACTTATTTTTCAGGTAAAATTTTGATTCTTAAAATAGTTTTTTTTTTTAATTATTTTAACTGTGCATGAGCCCGAAATAGCGCATTATTTTGACAAAATTTTAATAACATTCCTATCTTTTATCCAAATTAATGCATTTGGTACATATTAATGTATTTTTATAACTATAACTATTTTAATACCAACGATGGCCGTGTAGCGTTACTGCATCGGATTAACGAATATGATATGTTTAATCAACAATCTTTTTTAAAGTGTCTGTCAAGAAGTATTATCTTTGTACCTTTGTATATATGATTTTAAAATATTATTCTTTAAGAATAAGGTTGTTTCACACATATTTTTTTTGCCTTCGCCTATATACAAAAATAAATACTTAATACAAATTAAAGAAACGGGCCAGTACGAGTATACATATGTATTTTCTATTAGAATCACTTTTTCAACGTACATACGCATTATATGTACCTATATAGGTATTACGTACAACCTCTACAACTACTGCTTACGTATCACTTTATAACTAAAATCCAAAACGCACAAGAGTCTGACTGTAAATAACACATGAATAGCCTTGTACCTGTCCGTATGCTTGTTTTTTTTAAACTTTATCGAAAAAAATAAACTGAACGTAATAACTCCATGTTTGCGCTGAAAACTTGTAACGTATTTCAAGCAAAAAATTGAAAAAAATGGAGGTTTTTTTGACAAATCAAATGGCATTTATATCTTTGAAGACAAACATATTTTACAGGTATATTTTAAAACCTTACATAGGTACTTTTTTAAACAGACTGTTTGCATACAGGAGCAAGTTCGTGCGACCCAGTCGTGTATTTTATTTTATTTTCTTAGGATCTAATGAAAAGATTTCAATATGGCGAAAATTTCAAACTCTAGATTTTAAACAAACATGACATAACGATGGTAGAAAAGTAAAACAAAGTGGGTCCCCAATTCTGTCTGTTTGTCTGCCTTTCACCGTCCGTACTGCCCAAACAGTTTTGTCGATTGACTTGGAAATTAGGGTTTTAATTGGATTCACTTCAGGCGTTTTTAAGACTTCTTTCAATAGAAAAACAAATATTTTTGGATTGCTCCAGACGGGTACCCTCCATAGAAACTTTATTTTATTTTTAAATTTTCTCAAGAACTAATCAACAGATTTTAATAATTTTTTCCTAGATTTCCTCAATAATAGTAGATGATCGAAAATGACATTGTTTTTATATTTGATTTTTAAACAAATATTAAAAATTTTTTTCGAATTTCAATATCTCGAAAATAGGTCATCATTTTTAGCGAAATCGAAACGAAAACGTATGTATATGAATAAGCACTAAACAACTGTATGCTAAAAATACTTTTAAACTTAAATTTAAAAAAAATGTACATAAGAAAATAATAAAAAAAATTAAAAAAAAAAGATTTAAGAAATCATATCGCATTTAAATTTTTGAAAACAAACATTTTTGAATCTTAAAATACAGTAAATGGTTTTTAAACAAATCCAGTCGTGCATTTTATTTGTTGTTGAATAAGTTTTTATAATGTTTTAATAACTTTTGGTTTGATTTATTTTTGGAATTTAAAAAACATATCAACTTTTTTAATACAATTCAAATATAAAACTTATTTTTATAAGAACTAAATAACAGCATACAAACAAAATTTAAAAATTATACATATCAACAATTAATTTATAAAATAATTAATTAATAAAATAAAACACTCAAACAGTTTTCGAAAAAAAAATAAAATATTAATACATTAAGATTTGTTTAACAAATTAAATGGCATTAAAATTTTTGAAGATAAACTTACTTTGTGATCCAGACATGCATAGCCGCTGGCTATGATCATTACAATTTGTCGCTACTTGTTCCAATAAGCGTGACAGTGTGGCAATAATATTGACTTAATATTTTCCAAAAATCCCTTTCTGTTTTTGAAAGAAATAAGGACCGAATAGATATATAAATACAGTTTGACATTTTTAATCGTCAAATCATAAACAACTACCATCGAAACTTCTCATGCAGCTATAAAAACTTTATAAGCAAAAAATACATCAATAAAAATACGTCTACGCCTGAGTGTTCCAATCTGTGTTATCGTTGCTTTTTAAGATAGATACAATAAAACTACTAAATATCCGCTAAATATGAATTTTCTATGACCACCATTGAAAATCAAAACAAAATCTTACAAAATGAGTGAATCAATATTGACGAAATTTCAAGGAATTTCTCTCGGTGTTACAATCAATGTGAAATTTGTTTAATTATTAAATTTTTAAAACTATTGTTCAATAAATCAAATCAGATCCACTTTATTCTTTGTTTCGAATAAAGGGTATTCGAATAATTCGTATATGTTATATCTTATGCGATTATATATTTTGAATTATGTGTAACGGAGCGAAGATAAGTACCGACAATCCATCAGATTCAAAGCAGTTCTTAAAATGACAGATGCACTTTGAATGAGCTTATTAATTCACTCTCAATGAATATTGTTTCTTCAATCAGAAACAAATTGAGTTCTCGTTAATGGTTGAATTCACTTTTGAAATGTAAAGCTTTTTATTTACAATTTTTTAGTCCGAACAATGGTCATATTTCTTGTACATTTTCACAAAAAAAATGTATTTCTAAATCAATTTAACAAGAAGCTTGAATATTTGATTAGACAAACCTTATTGAACAGTAAACAAAGAGTTTCGATCCAAAGATTTAAGTTGATGCAAATTTCTATCAAGGAATATGCATTTTTATCTTATACAGCAACATTAATGTAATTACTAAGCTCGCTCCATGCAATCTTTCTGTCAATCATCCTGATATTTTCGCAGAGTTCAATTCATTTCATGTCAAACCCATATTTCCATTAGCCTCTGACTGATGCTATGCTTGTATTGATTAATTCCCGTGGGAACGTTCGTCGCTGTGCAAAAAGAAAATGGCAGCAAAGATTATTAATTTTGACTCCTTTTCTAAATCTTGCAAAAGACACACAAGACTCAGAGGACTTTTATCGGGAATGAAATTAATTTAAGTCTCATTTTGATGTTTGAAAGTATTTGACATTTATTATACATACAACAACCCTAAACATATTTTGCCAAGGAAAGAAAAAGTTCTTCCAAAAGGATACAAGCGAAGTTTAACCCATCATTTCACCCCATTAAAAAAGAATTTAAAGGATAAATGATGTTTATCAAAAAAAAATTTACATGATTTAATGTCTTCTTTTTATTTTTTTTTTTTTTTTTGATACGTGATTTAAATTAATTCGATTCACATTTGATTTCAAACTTGTTGAGCAGTTTTTGGGTAAAAATAAAAAGTTCGCTAGGGTTCATAGATTGAGGAAGATAAATAAAAGATTTATTTGTTTGATGTCGCAATGAGTTTCTTTTTATTGTCTTGAGGATGGAAAAGAAATAAAGACAGTATTAGATTAAGATGATAAGATGAAAAAACAAAAACAAATAACTTTTATTTATTTATTCACTTTGTATGCTTCAATGCAAATGAGCTTTAGACGACATAGTATCATTGTAGACAACTTTTTTTTTGTCTAACGTAGTCCTTCAAGGAAAATGCCAAGATGTTTTCAAATCAAATAAATAAAGAACTAATTCAAGAAAATCAACTCTTTTTTCAACGAATAAAAAAATCAAGGAATCTGGAAAAATGCGATGTTGTGCCCGAAATGAAAAGTGTGTACAGTTAAAAATTCCAGTGAATTTTCTAGAAATGTAGGTCCTATTTAAATCTCATTAAATCTTTACGAACTTCACTCTAAGTCCCTAAATTCTGGCAAATTTTGCAGTATAAGAAGAAAGGCTTTTCGTTAAGACTTCTTTTTCTTTTAAATCAATACCACACGATCTATTCAAACCTTTAAAAATGGGACTCATAAAGTTATTTAGGACATACTTACAACCGAATATGAGCGAATTGGTCATGAAAAATTTCATGAAAAGGAAATGGTGCTGCAAACCTAGTGCAACCGTGGTGGCCATTTGCCTAATATAAAAAGGCAAGGAAGTGCCCAGGCAAGTTCTGGCACTAATATCTTTTCAACTTCCCATAGAAAGTTATTGTAATGGGTCCGATTTGTCAAATTGAAAATTTTGACATTTCTCGACGTTTCAAGGTCCCTAGATTCAAAATAAAAGAGTTTTAGAAAGTTTTATGTGCGTGCGTGTGTACGTAAGTTCGTACCCGTACGTCCGAAGAACATTCCAAGAACCAGAAGAGATATCGACTTCAAATAAATTTTGTTATACAGATAGTAATGCAGAAAAATGCAAAAAGGGCTCTCAAGAAAATTACGTAGGTGGTTTTTTTACCATATCAGTTTAAAAAAAAAGGTGAATCTTTTGGTTAACCCTAAATATCTCACGAACCACTGACGCTAGAGATTTGATTTTTTGGAAAAATCCAATTAGCGGTTTTTTTAATAAATCAAAAAAACTGAAAAAAAAATTTGTCACCTCGAAAATTTTACGAATAAAAAATGATTTCACCTCCAAAACAATTTTGTGCAACGAAGAGTAACATTTTTAACATCTGGTAAAATTTTGAAAAAAATCGATTTTTTTACAAAAAATAAAAACCTAAAAAAAAACAATAGGTACTAAAACTTGGTAAAAATTTATTTTCGACTTAAATAGCTTTTCAAAAATTAAAAAGAGGCTGGGATGCGACCCACACTGATAACTTCCCATCCCATCTGTCGATTTGTCTTGCTTAAAAGTTTGTCTATATGTATCAATTTTTACCAAACTTGCGTACTATTTTTTGTAGATTTTATTTTTTTATAAAAAACGGACTGCTGAATTTTTATAAAAAAATTACTGAATATCGAAAACAATATTTTCTGTGAAATAAAATAAGTTTGTAATTTTTGAAAAGCTGTTTGAGTCGAAAGTAAATTTTTACCAAGTTTTTTTAATTTTTTTTCGGTTTTTAATTTTTTGTAAAAAAAACTGTCAATTCGATTTATTTCAAAATTTTACTGAATATTGACAACAATATTTTTTGAAAGATAAAAGTAGTTTAAAGCCAATAACTCAAGTTTTGAAAGATATTTGAGTCGAAAATCAATTTTTACCATATTTTATATTTTTTTTTTACTTACTTACTTACTTAAGGTGGCGCTACAGTCCGGGGCGGACCTGGGCCTCAACCAACATGCGTCTCCAGCCAGCTCGGTCCCTAGCTAGCTGTCTCCAGTTTCGCACGCCAAGTTGGTTGAGGTCCTCACCCACCTGAGTGCGCCACCTTTTTTTTTTAGATTTTTATTTTTTGTAAAAAAAACTGTCAATTCTTTTTTTTTTTTTAATTTTTCCTAATGTTGAAAACAATAATATTTCTCATAAGCTTAAATTAGTTAGAAGCGATTATCTCAAATTTTTGAAAAGATATTTGAGTCGAAAATCAATTTTTACTAACTTTTATTAATTTTTTTTGTAAGTTTTTATTTTTTGTAAAAAAACCATTAAATTAGATTTTTCTCAAAATTTTATGAGATATCAAAAACATTATTCTTCATTGCACAAAATTATTTTGGAGATGATCATATTTTAGTAGTAAAATTTTCGAGGTGACAAATTTTTTTTTCAGTTTTTTTGATTTATTTTGATTTATAAAAAAACTGTTAATTGGATTTTTTTCCAAAAATATAATTGTTTTGTATCACGTTAAAATATATAATATAAAGTTTAATTCAAGTCTCTAGCGTCATTGGTTCATGAGATATTTAGGGTTAACCAAAATTTGCACCTTTTTTTTTAAACTGCTATGGTAAAAAAACTACCCACGCAATTTTCTTGAGAGCCCTTTCTGCATTTTTCTGCCTTATTATCTGTATAACAAAATTTATTTGAAGTCGATATCTCTTCTGGTTCTTGAGCTATGGACAACGAAAAAAACGTCGCGAACGTACGGACGTACGACCGTACGAACGTACGTACACCCGCACGAGTTATAGAATTGCTTTCCAATCATAACAACCAAACCATACCAAGCGTATTCCATATCGCTTAATAAAAATACCATTAAATATTAAATGCCCACCAAGCATATTTCATTGAACATAATTTATGTGAATAGACATAAAATATTAAAAGTATTGTAAACAAAGAATGTCTAACAAAGAATCTCCCACAGATACAGAATATCCAAACATAAATATAAAATCAAACTAATGTAAACAAAAATCGTCAACGATCAAAAACAATAAAATTGAATCATCATAAAATATGATGATAATGCATGTGTACCAATACACACATATTTATAGTCTGTAAGAAGAAATTAAGAATATCAAAATAGTATAAATAAGCAGGGTTTTTCCTGACAACAAGTTCAGTTCCATCTTGAAACTCCTACGTATAGCAGAAGATTTCCCCCCACCAGTGGTAAGGGATCCGATGCTCAAATTAATAAATAAAATACTTGTTTAAAATTTTAATCTAGCGTTTTATTTTAAAATCTTTTTAAAAAAATCCCGGAGGATTTAAAATACAAAATTCACGCACAGACATCTTTCTAAAAATCATTTATTTCGACTCTAGGGACCTTGGAACGTCGAGAAATTTCAAAATTTTCAATTCAACAAATCGGACACATTACAAAAACTTTCTATGGGAAGTTAAAAATATTGGCTTCAAACTTATTTTATTTCAAAGAAAATATTGTTTTCGATATTCAGTAATTTTTTTTATAAAAATCCAACAGTCCGTTTTATCATAAAAAAATGAAATCTATACAAAAAATAGTACGCAAATTTGGTAAAAAATGATGTTCGGTTCTCGATATCTCTCTCAAATTAATTTCATTCATCCAGTTTGTATTTGTTTATATAAGAAATAAAAACTTTTAAGAAATGCTACTAAAATTGGTAAAAATTTGTTTTTAACTAAAAATCTATTTAACAAAACTAGATTTTCAAACTAAACTATTTCTTTATATGAAAAATATTGTTGGTAATTTTAAAATTTTTAAGAATAATTCAACAACTTTTTTAACCCAACATGAAAACCTAAAGACTTTTAAGCAAGACAAATCGACAGACGGGATGGGAAGTTATCAGTGTGGGTCGCATCCCAGCCTCTTTTTACAGAAATGAAATCGACCGGTTTTTAACCCCCTCTAACTACAGCTAGTCGATGGTTTGTAGTTTACAAAATTTCAGCTCCGGAGCCAAAAATGTTTTTGAGATACAGCATTTAAAAATCGCAAAAACCCTAACTGACTGACTGACCGATCATTAAAATTATAAAGCACTTCTCAACATTGCAGAATCTCTCATATCGTAGAAGGAGAGCAAAAACTTACAAAAAATTCCAACCACAAGAATATACAAGGCATGAGTTAAAAATAACACTTTTTAGTTTTGTAGAATAATGAAATTAAGCACAGTGGATGGAGGTGATGTGTACACAAAGACAAACATGAAAAATTTGAGGTTATGTAGGCGTCACAGCACACAAATCTCCAGGGCTTCATGTAATTGTCCCAATGTTTTAAGTTTTGTAAACCTTAGGTGCATTCTTAGACATCGAAGGGGCCTTTAACAATGTCAGTACCAGTTCTTATCAACAAGCCCTAAACCTCCATCAACATAAAACCAATGTTTTCAAAATAAATTGATGCTATGCTCAAAACAATAATTTTAAATGCAAACGTTGGTGACAGCAACTTAAAAGTTAGGACATTTGGGAATAATACGCAGGGTGAGGTAATATTTCTCATGCTATGGATATTAGTCGTTAACGAAATATTAAAAAAGAATTAAAGTGTAAGTGGATTAAAGGTCATTGCATATGCAGAAAACATCGTTATAATGGCTTTAGATAAATGTATGCCTACACTTTTTGTCAGTAAGTTTGGATTTAACTTTAACTGGCTTAAAACAGAACTGGTTCTATTCACGAGAAAACGAAACATTCTAATTATGAACTGCCCTCCTATTAATGGTGTTTCCCTACACATTACTGGTACGGACTAGAAAAGGGCTCTCTTTGGTGACAAGAACATAAAGAGCACTATTAACATATATGTACATTGGCACTTAGAAAGACTATTTAAAGCCGTACATAGATTTAAACCCAGTAGCAGAAACCCAAATTCCCTCAAGGAAGGACTGGATGGAAAACAGGGTCAAAGAATATGTCTTTACGGATGGTTTAAACATGGATGAGGAGGTAGGCTTTAGCGTCTTTTCATGTAATCCTCCCATAGAAAGATCAATAAAGCTTTCATATTACTGCAGTGTCTTTCTAGCTGAAGTACTGGCGGTTTCTGAAGGCGCTAAGAATCTTTCTTCCCACAATTTGGAAGACAAATGCATAGACATATTTATCGAAAGTTAAGCATTAATCAAGGCAATGCCGTAGTGAGCTTCGTTCACTTAGAAAAACCAACACGGGTACCCTATGTTGTTTCCCGGGACACTGACATTGACGTTAATGAAAAGGCATACAAAATGGCCAAAAACGGATCAATGTTCAGTCCAAGCGTTGGGGTAAATGAACTAATCCACTTGCAAAGTTTCTAAGAACCTATGGCAAATGACCAATCACAACTAATTAGACATGAACAGAATGGGTATCGACTCATCCGATTTATGTAGAGGATGTGAGGACGAGGAGACGGAAGAAGATATACCTTCCACTTTCTTTGCGAATGCCCAAACCTAGCCAAAAGAAGAATGACAATATTAGGAAATTACTTTTCCAATGACTTATGGTACGTCTCGTCCTTGCCGTTTAGAGACATTCCTAAATTTTCCCAGAAATCAGGATGGTTCAGGGAGGCGCCCTCAACCTAAATCTTCACCAACCTTTCCATACCTTTTATCCAATCCTTTCCCTTTCCTGCGAGGAACAATGGATCCAAAGAGACCCAAGCGAGATGTTTTCTCGAACTTTGTAGATGCATCACCTCATACAACCAAAATGTTCACCTTTTTTTAAACTGCTATGGTAAAAAAAAAACCACCCACGCAACTTTCTTGAAAGCCCTTTCTGCATCTTTCTGCCTTATTATCTGAATAACAAAATTTATTTGAAGCCGATATCTCTTCTGGAATGTTCTTTGGACGTACGGACACACGCACGCACAGACATCTTTCTAAAAATCTTTCATTTCGTCTCTAGGGACCTAGAAAAGTCAAGAAATGTCAAAATTTTCAATTCATCAAATCGGACCCATTACAATAACTTGCTATGGGAAGTTAAAAATATTTTCTTCAAACTCTTTTTATTTCACAGAAAATATCGTTTCCGATATTCAGTAGTTTTTTTATAAAAATCCATCAGCCCGTTTTTTCATAAAAAAAATAAAATCTACAAAAAATAGTACGCAAATTTGGTAAAAATTGATGTTTGGTTCTTGATATCTCTCAAATTAATTTCTTTCATCCAATTTGTAAAAATTTAAGAAATGCTACTTAAATTGTTAAAAATTTGTTTTCGACTAAAAATCTATTTGAACAAAACTAGAATTTCAAACTAAACTATTTCTTTATACAAAAAACATTGTTGGTAATTTTAAAATTTTTAAGAATAATTCAACTGACAACTTTTTTAACCCAACACGAAAACCTACAAACTTTTAAGCAAGACAAATCTACAGACGGGATGGGAAGTTATCAGTGTGGGTCGCATCCCAGCCTCTTTTTTAATTATATTAAACTGAAACCTGTTATTGGAAAACCTTACAGTTTGACATTTTTTGGCAAAATCAAAATTGCAATTTATTTTCTATAATTTTCCGATTTCCGAATTTTAAAATGTTTATCATAACACCAAACTTAAAATAACACTTTATTTTCAGAACTTTATGTTTTGAATACTATTTCCGTTCTATATAACCTCTAAAAACCTAAAAACAAAACTTGCTTATTGCCTCCCTATTCAAAGAGAAGAAACACCAGACAGAAAATAGGTTTATGATTGTAATGCTTTAAGAAAGTTACTTTAATTTTAATTGCTTCAGGGAGTTTACTCATATATGAACCTACATTTGACGATGGATCCTTGTTGGCTATATCCTTTTTGTTATTTAATCTGTCTATAGAATTTGGTTAAAAATGAGATATATTTTCTTGTGAATGGTTTAAGATTTTTTTTTGTAACATTATGTACCTAAATTTCGAAGTTTCATCATGATACTTCAAATTATTAGGCTTTTCTCAAAAGATTCATGGTAATTTAAGTTCCTAATAAAGTTAATAGTATTGCTTTATATGCTTCAGATGCCTAGAGGGGTTAGATTTAGATCTTTTTCAAGCAGAAGCTATTTATGACCTTTACATTATTATTTAAAATAAAGAAATACAAACAAAACTTTTATTATAAACTCAAAATTAAACTACAATAAAAGAAAAACCGTATATGGAAAGAAACAAACATATAGGGTGTTTATTTAGATGCATGAGAAGTTTCGTTGGGTATAGCCTATATCAGTTTATTAGTTAAGAATGTCAAACTTGGTTGGCATTGTGTACTAGTTTGGACAATTCATCATGAATTGTATAAGGCAAGAAAAACGTCTATTAATCTATTCACGAAGTTCAAAGAACACTTTGTGAATTTTACAGTGTTTTTCGATGAAGTTAATTTGTGGTAAAATAGCTTCGTCAATAAGAAAAATGATCATAATTAAAAAATAATCACTATGAAATTATGTAGCAATCTATCCAACCATGTTTTCGGCTAATATTATTATTTAAAGCTCTCAAGCTTTTTAAAAACACCCATTAAGGACAAACTTCGTATAACAAAGGACACTCTATAAAAGAACTCAAAACAAACTGAATGCCTTCATTATTATGTACGTACATGGCTTCTTCAGTAAAGAACAAAACAAACTTCACTAACATACTTCAAAAAAGGAAAACTTTTTGACCAAAATCTTTTTCAAAGTAAAACCACAAAAGCATATCTACAGTTTTAAAACAAACAATCTCTCTTTTTTGAAGTACAATTATAAAAGTATAACTATGTATATGTATAAATATATGTTTATCTCAATGGTTAGGTACACAATTGCCTTTAAACTAAAACTTTTACTTTAAAAAACTTTTGTGGCAAATGTTTGAGTTAACAACTTTCCCTTGTAGGTAATAGACGTTAGGTATAGGAATTGGTTTCGTGTAAGAAATAATCAAACTTTTGATCGAAACTTACGTGATTTTATTTATCCATCATAACGTGGTGTGTCACCACCAAACCAAACCAAACACTATCATTTTTAAGCAAGTTTTCTCAACGCCCGCCGCCGCCGTCGCCGTCGTCGCCGCCGTCGCCGCCTCACCATGCCACCGCGCCGCTGCCTGTTACAAACTTTATTCTAAAATAATAAAGAGTCAGAAATAAAGTCAATGTTGTTCATGAACTTCATCAATTTGGTAATTAAAACCATTAATTAAGATAAACGAGTGACAACCAACGTCAACCGAGTCTACAGCTACACAGTTTTATACCTTTAACTATGTTATGTATAAAGTTTGTATATTAAAAAGGTTTACCTTCATTACTAAGATCTGTAAAGTCATTAACGATTGAATAGTGAGTTTTTATCAGATAATGGATGATGTTTAACATAATTTAATGAGTTGATTGACGTTAAGATACAATTTTAAAAAATGTAGCTATTAAGCTCATAGTCTACATAAATATTGATTTTATGGAGTGTGCTTAACAAAATTATTCTATATAGATAGAACGATTATTCTATGCTTATTATTATTAAATATTATGCTGTGGTGACCATCGTCCGATGATTAAAAGTAAGCAATGAACAAAATGAATGGTGTCGAAAGTATCCCTCAAAATTAAATCGAATCAGCAGATTTTGGTCAATTTCGAGCTTACAAGAAAAACTATAAAAAAAAATTTAATAGACCCTAAATCTCTGACGGAGAAATCACGATAGCGAATTGGATTTAACTTAATTTTTAATAAATCAAAAAAGCTGAGTAAAAATATGTATTTATCACTGAAACTAATATTAGTTCCGGAATAATATTGTGCAACGAAAAATTTTAGTATCTGGTATAATTCTAAGAAAAATTTTATTAACATTTAATAATAACTAAAGAAAATACAGTTAACTCTCTCTAAGTCGAACTCCCTTTAACTCGAACTACTTCTTTAGATTTTTTGACGATTTTCAATCCCTCTAATTGTTTGTTTGTTAACAGAAAATTATAAAATGTCAATTTAACAAAAGTGAACCTTAAAAGAACTACATTATTAGTTTGGTAACTAATGCTTTCTTTATGTGAGGAAAATTCTTAATTTTTTACAATTCAATGCTAACTTTAATATAAATTATGGCCAGAAGAAAATAAAATACATCAGATCTTAACACGAAGATTCGTTAAATTGAGAAGAAAGTTGAAAATAAAAAGAAAATTGGTGAAGATTTTGGCGTTCCCAAGAGTACTCTTTCTTCGGCGTGGACTGAAAGAGAAAAATTAAGAACTCAGCAAGATTGTGCTAATATTATTGGTCACCTTGTGAGTATGAAAGTGTTGACAAAACTGTTTTCAAATGGTTCGATAGTGTGGATGGCAATAGTTTACCTGTTATCTACCCAATCTTAAAAAAGAAATCGCTGGAATTTGAAGACAGATTAGGATTTTCTTAATTTCAAGGCAAGTGATGGTTGGCTAACCAGATTTAAAACCAGGCAAAGTATATTCTTAGCAAAGTTTTGTTTGGTGAAAGTTCTTCTGTTGATAAAAATAAACGCCATACTGACCAAGATCTTAAGTACTCGAATGTGTACACAGGTTTCAAAGACGTGGTTACAGGATGTAACTCATTTGACAATTAAAAAGGCCGAGTTCAAGGATAAGACTTGGAACGATAAAGCTGATATTCCACTTAACCAACTGATTTTTGAATCCGACGCCGACGACACCAATGAAATTGAAAAGATCTGAAACCGGATAATTGAAACTGATAACAATATTTCGGGTGTTAATTTGAGGAATTGTGTAGCTACAGACATACTGGATAGCGAAACAATTTTGGCAGAAATAGTTCATGCTTATGATGTTAACGATGACGACACTGAAGCTGATAAAGTAACCGAAGTAATAAACACCGAAATTCCAGAAAAGAATGTAATCGAAAATTCAATTTAAATATTTCAAATAGCGAATGCATTGACAGAAGATGTACTAGATGATGTTAAAATGAGGTCTTTTTAAAATAAAGTAATTTTTTTAACGAGTTTATACTCCGTCAAATATGATTAAAATTAGGTGGCGCAACAGTCCATTGAGAACTAGGGCCAGTGACTTACAACTCTCAACCATTCCTGTGTGCGAGTAAAGTTTTCAGGGATGGAGGGGACCTACAGTTTTAAGCCGAATCCGAACGGCTTATTTGAGAAAGCACTTTTAATGACAAGAATTACTGTTGGAGGATTTGTCAATTCCTCGCAAGAGGCAGTACCCGTGAAAACTTTTTTTTTAATTAAGGTAGCACAGGCAGGGATTGAACCCAACACCTCTGGTGTGATAGCCCTACACACTAACCACCATGCCACGTGTACTACCCGTCCAATCTATATATATAAAAATCAATGCCACTTTTCGTTGTAATGTTATAACTCAACAATGCCTTTACCGATTTGGCTAATTTTGGTCTTGAATTATTTGTGGAAGTCCAGAGAAGGTTTGTACGTAGAGAAAATAAAAAAAAAATCTTGAAAAAGTGTTAAATCAACATCTTTCTATACTCTCATATACAAAAAATTTGTACTAATACTTAAAAGCCAATTTGAACCTTTGGCAAAACAATCGAAGACAAAAAAAAGTGACGTTAGTTCTGTCAAACAAATTTGTTGTCATCATATGTCATTTCATTTTATCAGCGATAATTATTGCTTTGTTGTGTTTGTATTTTAGTATATTGAGTTATTGCTTTGTGTTTATACATATTTTCCAAAATATTGTTGAGTTATTGAGTGAAGGTAAAAAGGCCACGAGCAAGACGACCAAACATAGGCCGGCGAACGCGTAATGCAAATCAAATGGGCTTATTAAGACGATCTCAGACTACAGATGAACGCGCACAAGCTAATGCATCGCAGCGTGAACGTACTGCACAGAATAGATCTGTTGACCCTGTACCTGTACTTAGTCTTTCACAACGATCACGAATACGTCGTGCTGTTTTGGATGAAATGCTGCGTGCAGCTTTTAGTTACAATAGTCAGATTGATTATAGTATGTACGGATACATTGGAATGATGGACGCAATATGTCCACATTGTGATGCGGCTAACTTTCAAGGTGAAAGCCCGTCATGTGTTGTGCTAATGTGCTAATGTGAGATTGCCAACATTACAAACTTCGCCCGAACCATTGTATTCATTTATTTTTGGCACATCTCAAACGTCGAAGCAGTTTTTGAGTTATATTCAACAATACAATTCGGCTTTTCTAATGACTTCTTTTGGTGCTACTAAAATTATTTGGTGCTACTAAAATTATTAGAGATTTCAAATTCAACAAAAACATGTATATGACACAATAATGCAAGCCATTTCCAATAATGCAGGTGGATTATATTTCTTGGATGCACCTGGTGGTACAGGCAAAACTTTCGTTGTATCATTGATTTTAGGGACTATTCGATCGGAACAGATAATTGCATTGGCACTTGCATCTTCGGGAATTGCTGCTACATTATTAGAAGGTAGTCGGACCGCACACTTTGCATTAAAATTGCCATTGAATGTACAGGTGATTGAAACTCCAACTTGCAATATTTCGAGAAATTCTGCTATGGCAAAAGTTCTGCGATTAAGGTCAATTATTTTATGGGATGAGTGCACAATGGCGAATAAAAAATCAATAGAAGCATTTAATCGAACAATGCAAGATTTACGCGGTAATCAACAGCTTTTTGGTGGTGCTCTGATATTGCTGTCACCTACATAATGATGCAACTGCCCATGAGTTTTCAAAACAATTGTTAGAAATTGGTGATGGCAAAATACCAATCGACAGTACCAACGGATTGATCACTTTACTGAACAATTTTTATACAATTGCGCAATCTATATAAGAGTTGATTGAATGTGTTTTTCCGAATATTCTTTAGAATTACAGAAATCATGATTGGTTGAGAGAACGCACCATTTTAGCACCGAAGAAATTTCATATCAATGCCATTAATTTTCAAATTCAAGCGAAACTGCTAGGTGTAGTCACGACATATAAATCAATTGACAGTGTTATGAATCAAGATGAGGCAATGAATTATCCAATTGAATTTTTAAATTCATTGGAACCTTTGATTGTAGCTATAGTCTTAACTGGTAAATCAAAAGGAGAAGTGTGTTTGATACCGCGTATCCCTATGATTCCAACTGATATGCCATTTGAATTCAAAAGATTATAATATCCTGTGCGTTTATCATTTGCGATGTCCATAAATAAAGCCCAAGGACAAACACTTCACGTTTGTGTGAAAAACAAAAAATATTGTTTATCCAACTGTTTTAGACTAACCCATATAGATCCACCATAGTAAAAGTATCCAATTATTTTTTTATTTTTTAGTTTTTACTCTTTGCTGATAAATATAATACTCGTATAAACAATATATCATTTGGGTCATTTAGACTTTTAAATAGCTAGCAATTTAAAATTTTTTGTTTGAATAAATGAAGTTAATAATCATTTTTTTTATTACTATGCCTAATACGTAGCGAAGCACGTACCGGGCCGCTAGTATGATATATGAATCAAAAATGATTAATTTGTTTAAATAATTGTGTTAAAACAATAATGAATTACAGCTTTTGTTTATTTATTTATTGATTGCTATCTTTCTTGTATTAAATACAAAATATATGATCTCTCTAACTCGAATTCTTTAAGAATTCCCTCTAACTCGAACTTATTATGACATCTCGTGAAGGTTCGACTTAGGAGGAGTCGACTGTACTTCCATAAATTGTTAAACATAAATTTTTAACGAAAATGTTTTGTAAAAAATTAAAACATTGATTTAAATGTTATTTTATTTTATTAATATTTGGTCGAGTTTTGACGTTTTAATTAACAGAAAATTAGCTAAAATTTCAATTATTGATCGCAAAATTTTCGAACTTATTCAATGAAAATTTGGCTTATGTATTTGAAACAAAATATTTATTTTAAAGGACATAATATGTATGTATGTATGTATATGAAGTTTATTATTTTTTTGTATTAGGTATATTTGAAAAATGTTCACATTTTGTTCACGATGCGATGGTAACTCTTTAAACTTAATCCGTTTTGAGTGTTTGTACAAGTTTTTATATGTTTTATGTTTCACTTCAAAAAAAAAATAAAATAAATAGCCTTTTTGTTGTTAACTTTGATTAATGCAATAAAGTAAATTTATTATTATTCCCAAATCCCTCACTCTTTTTGTTTATGCTGTAATAAAACCCTAACAATAATATTTTATTTCTTTTTATTTACAAAAATAATACCAACAAATCCCCTAAGAAGCCATATTTACAAAATAGAATTCTGCAGTAGGTGTTAATAGTGTTCCAGTTTTAGTACCTAAGTAATTTTATTTCATTTTTATAAATTTGTTGATGCTTAACAGATTGAAGGTTTAAGTATTAGAGCAAATCATTAAATTTGTAGTCCAATAAGGATTTAAGAAGGGTTTTTATAGTCTTGTAACAATTTGGTCAGACGGACATGAACATGAACAGGAACACATACTTCATACTCGTATAATATATATTGTTTCAATCTCAAAACGCAATTTCGTCCATCTGAAGACACAAACTCTTAAACTCAAAGGATATAATAAAACTTAATCTGTTTTTTTCTATAATCAAACTTGGTTTATCTCTTTTTACAAACAAGGATAAAGTCAATTAAATATATATATCTCATTTTCTTTTTAAATGAAAAAGGGAAGAATTGAAAAGAAAATTGATTTAATTGAACCTTTTAATGGATCTCTCCATTTAGTTGGTCTTAGATAACATTCTGATATTTCTAAGGAAATAATTAGGATGATAATCATCTTGCATTATTTACTGCTTAAGTTATTTGAAATGTTTTTCTTTAAATTTTGTAAATGTATCCTTTATATATTTTATATTGGACTTATCTTGCTCCCAAAATGTGTTTAAATAATCTTGATACAATGAAGGGTGACTTTGTGGACATTCAAAACTCATCAAATCTTTTTATAGGTAATTTTAGTTGATTGACCTGAAACACCTTTTTACTGTCCTTATCTTATTAATTGAAATCTTGAAATTTAATTTCACATCAAAATGTTATAAAATGTTAGTGGATTTAAAAATGAAATAACTTTTGATGGGCATTCATTCAATTGAAAGAACTTTCAGGGAAAAGTGACTTATAGAAATTTTATGAAAGTTACTTTAAGTTGCGCTTTGAACTATAAAATGTACAATTTTACAGAATTAACGATTATATGGTTTAAGTTCAGTTAAAATATCTCTTTTTTTAATTTTAAAAGAGATATTTGAGTCGAAAATCAATTTTTACCACCTTTTATACATTTTTTTTTAGGTTTTTATTTTTTTGTAAAAAACTTTCATTTCGATTTTTCTCAAAATTTGTCCTAATATTGAAAACAATATTTCTTATAAGTTAAAATTAGTTTGAAGCCAATGTCTCAAAGATTTGAAAAGATATTTACGTCGAAAAACAATGTTTACCAACTTTTCTTAAATTTATTTTAGGTTTTTAATTTTATGTACAAAAACTGTCAATTCGATTTTTTTTCAAAATTTTACTGAATGTTGACAACAATATTTTTTGAAAGATAAAAGTATGTTAAAGACAATATCTCAAAGTTTAGAAAGGATATTTGAGTTGAAAATCAATTTTTACCAACTTTGAGTAATGTTTTCTTTAAAGTTTTTATTTTTTATAAAAAGAACTGTCAATTAAATTTTTCTCAAAATTTTATCAGATGTCAAAAACATTATTCTTCGTTGCACAAAATTGTTTTGGAGATAAAATCATATTTTGGTCGTAAAATTTTTTTTCAGTTTTTTCGATTTAAAAAAAACGTTAATTGGATTTTTTTCCAAAAATATAGTTGTTTTGTATCACGTTACAATATATAATATAAAATTTAATTCAAGTCTCTAGCGTCATTACGGTTCATGATATATTTAGGTTTAACCAAAATGTTCACCTTTTTTTTTAAACTGCTATGGTAAAAAAAAACCACCAACGCAATTTTCTTGATAGCCCTTTCTGCATCTCTTTGCCTTATTATCTGTATAACAAAATTTATTTGAAGTCGATATCTCTTCTGGTTCTTGAGCTATGGACGACGAAAAAAACGTCGCGAAAGTGCGGAAAGTACTGCTTCTGCGCGGAATTGACAAATTCTCCAAGAGTAATTTTTGTCATGAAAAGTGGTTTCTTAAATTTGTCGTTTGGATTCGGCACAAAAAATGTAGCACTCCCCCCCCCCTATCCTTAAAATGACTCGCACTCAGGAATGGTTGAGAGAACTAGGCTCTAGTTCTCTGCGCTAATTAATTTAATTAATTAATTATTAATTAATTAATTTAATTATATAAAGGAAAATTAACCCGTGGAATTTAAATGGTCAAGTTTCATTTTTCTGTCCTCAAAAGATAATTTTATCAAATGAAAAAGGCTGAGATAAGAGATCTACTCTGATAATTTCCCAAATTGTCAAAAAATAAGCAATTATAAACTAAACTTAAAGCTGTTTTTGTCGAGATTTTTGGGACATCAAACTAATTAAGTGTAGCCTTTTTTACTAGGATTTAATCTTTTTGTAAAAGAACTTTATTTTTAAGTTTTTTTTTTTTAATTTGTATAAAAGAAATAAGTTTAAAGTTAATCATGTCGATTAAAGAATTCTAAAAATTGTGCCCACAGTAAGTGAACTCGTTTCACTGACCTATTCTATTCGTTGAAAAACTTAATTATTTAATTATTCACCGGATGAACTACATTGTCAATTCCCAGAACTACCTTATAATTTTTAAACTTGCTTATCGACGCTGTCAGTTTTTCCATAAACAAAGAAAGGAAAAAAGAAAATGATAAAGTGAAAAAATTAAATTTATTTATTTAATGGTTTTCTATATACATAAACAAAAGATGGAAGTTATTGCTATCATTGGTTTTTATCATTGAAACCAATTATTGGAAGTTTTTAATAGATTGTAATGCAATGAACTATTCTGTGATTAAAACTAATTTCCTAATTGAAATCCACCGTACATTTTCTTATGAACGAAATCTGTCATTGGAATTGAGTGAAATTTTAACCCAAATCGTGTATTCGTTTCACTTTTGGACATCAAAGTATCAGCTGTTCAGAAAAATTAATTTCATTTCCGGAAAAATGAAAAAAACATTTCTAGCAATTTCCGATCAATCAGTAGATAATTTAAATTTTTGCAACAAAAGGAAGCACAGTCAATTAATATTCATTAAAAGTTCGTTCGCGATTGGTTTCAATGATACTTATAAGTGGCCGCTTAAAGACTAATCTGCTTAGGGTCCAGTTATAACTATCATTGGTTTATATCATTGAAACTAATCACTGGAATTTGTTTGATAGCCAAGTTATAGCTTTCATTGAAAATTTCATTTGTGAAGTAAATTGTTGGCAACCCTGAGAAATATTTAACAATGAAAATTAATGAAAGATAAATGTTTAGAAAATATAGCAGTTGATACACAGTAAACAGTGTTCTTTTATTGTTGGAAAATGTATACAAAACAAAAATACGAGTTTGAAATTACAAACCTTGATATAATAATAATCAAAATAAAAATCTCTTTTGTTCATAACTTATGTCTTTGTGGTTTGATGTGCGGTACAGGTGGTTTCAAAAGCCAGGTAATTTGATTCTGCTTCTTTGTAGAAACCTCGCAACAAAAAGCTTTCTAAAAACATCATTTAAGTATATCCAAAAACTACATAATATACAAGAAGTATAATAATGACAAAAAAAAACAAAAGTAACACAAAACTGACATGTTTACATTATACCTTATCTAAACTAAACGGAAGGCCTAAATCCCCCTAACTCATCCAGATATTTCCTGTTTTAAGTGAAAATTTTTGTTGCTCCCTTCCGTTAGAAAACTTTTATTACTCACAAGTCACAAGTTTTTACTTTTGGAAAACGAATAAAGAAACTTTTATTTTCTTGTGCTTAAATAACAAAATATCTTCAAGGAACAAATTTTTCGTATATACATATATAATTAACAAAGAAATTCGAAAGAGTGTTGAATTTGTATGAAACTCGAGTAACAAAAATACACGAATGAGTACTTTTTAAAGCTAACAAAAGGAGTCTTTTTAGATACATACTCGTAAGTTAAGGAAGTGGGTACTGTTCATGCGGTGTACAGAAAGTAAGTTAATCTTAATTCTGAGAAAATGTATCCACTAACCAACTTTGTCAAGGTTAGGTAATTCCAAATGGCTTACAATTTACTTAGAAAACCCTACAAAGTATTGTAAGCATATCCCTAAGATGACTTAAGTTAATAAAAAGTTTAAAAGAACGTACTTAACGTTGTATGTTGTTTTGTATTTTGTATTTTTTTTTTGCAAATTCAAGATTGTTGTCTTTTAAATTTAAAAATAAATACATTATTTTTTGGCCTTGGGAAATTCAATCAAAGAATAATGTTGCCATAATGTAAGCAACCCACATCTTTTCATTGCTCTTAAGGTAAGTATCATGAAATCGATATTATTTATATCAAACTGAAGCCTCTTGCACTTTCAAGAGCAATATTTTCGACTGAACATGCATTTTGATATACATTTCACAGGCCTTACGACTTAAGTAACACTTCAACTCTCTTCAAATTTTTAAACGATTTGTTCATGCATTTTTCTATTGTTAAATTATGGTAAAGTCAACTAATATTATGACACTTCAAATAACAGCTGAGTTTGACAGGTGTCAAATTCAAGTGCTACCAACTTAAAACCACTAACAAAATTTAACCTGCACTAAAAAGTAATTAGGTCAATGTTTGTATTTTTTTAACAGAAAATGTTGGACGTACTGTCCATAAAGTATAGAGATTATTTTTTCAGTCGCACGTCAAGAATATGGAATGCATAAATACATATATCAAAATTTCTTCTGTATCCAATGATACTCCTTTCGTAAGCTCGATTGATAAAGCCAATTTGCTTGCAGCACAGTTTGCTGTTAATTCGATGCTGCCAATGAGAAAATCTCCTGTACTAGATAACGTAAACGATTCTATGGGATGGATCTTTTTTCGCACCAGTACAGTCGCTAGAGGACTTAAAGATCTTGACATTCACAAATCCGCTCGCTCGTATTGTGTCCCCGCTATTGTTCTGAAGAGGTGTTCTTCAACGCTGGCAAAGCTACTGCGTAAGCTTTTTCATCTGTCCTATTCTACAGGTCTCTTTCCGAGTCAATAGAAAACAGCATTTGTCCAGCCTGTTCCTAAAAAAGGCGAATCCTCCCCCCCCCTTTAACTATCGTCTAATTGGAAACGCTGATCAATTTCAATGGTTAAGAAATATCTTGAAGAACGAAAGCTTCTTAATAACCGGCAGTATGGGTTTCGTTGCAATAGGTCCACTGGTGATCTCATGGTTTATCTCACCGAACAGTGGAACAAAACCTTACATCGTTTTGGAGAGAGTAAGATTATTGCACTTGATATTTCAAAGAAATTTCATAGAGTTTGGCATCAAGCTCTCTTATCGAAAATGCGTGAATTTGGTAATGATGAATCTCTTGTTCGTTGGCTAAGAAATAACCTTTCTTCGGGCCGTTCAATTCAAGTAGAATTGGACGGGTTCAAATCTGATATCTACAAAATAAAAGCTGGTGTGCCCCAGGGCTCCGTTTTGTCTCCGACACTCTTCCTTATTTTATAAATGATCTTCTGTCTGAAACTTCTAACCCACTTAATTGTTGGCTGGTATTTGAATCGAGGAAACTGAACAGTTTAGTTCTAGGTACCTATGTGCATCAAAAACCACTTGTTGTCAAGAGATCACATATTCGACATCACCGAAAATGCTGGTAAGTGTTTAGGTTTTTCCCGACTATGATCTGGCTTTAATTTACAAAGCTTTTATTCGTCAAAGACTAAAGTATAATTCTCATATTTGGGCTGGTGCCCCAATAACGTACTTGAGTTTTTTTGTTGATAGAGATGAAAAAAGAGCTTTGAAAATGATATAGGTGATCGTTCTATTACTAAGACATTTTCTTCTCTTGAACAATGCCACATGTGAAATAGCCAACTGTATTCTTCGCCTCAAACAATTCAACGGTAAACTCCGTGCTTCTAGGAATGCTCATCAATTTACCCTTGAGCCCATATTTGGACGTACTTTTGAGTAAAGGGATTCTTTCTTTAGCCGAACTACACGAATGTGGAACGCTTTACCATGCTCAATATTTAAAATGTGCAGACATTCAAAACTAATGGACATCGGCATCTCGATTCTAATCCTGTCCTCCCTTCCTAATTGGTCGCACACTGTTTAATCATTGTAAGGGTATTCATAACCCCTTTAGTGCGTGCTCAATACATACAAAACAAGAATCTGCACTTTAGTCAGCATTGTGTTAAAAGTTAGTTCCTATTATTGTTAATACTTAATTTTAATTTTTTTTACATTCGTCACTGTTTGTTTTACATTTTCCTATCATCGAAAAATTTGTTCATTGAATCTGTAGATCGCTTCATATTCCTTATTTTACTAAACGTTTAGGAAATATATTATTAGATGAAAAAAAAATTTTATAGAATTTTTGTATATGCTGCTTTTTACACTAAATCTCACCTCATTCATTTTAAATACTCCATACACTCTAATTTATTGGTCTAACATGAAACTAAAATGTCATAGCTCATAAACAAGAAGTCTTAATTTTATTGCCAATAGAAAAGTTTTTTTTTCAAAGTCCACCACCTCCGTGCATTAAATTTACGACACAAATTCATGTCGGGACGGTTTGCAATTTGTTAAAAAAGATTTCAAACGCTTTGATAGTGGTTGGTTTTACGACGTCGTAAACTTTCTAAACTTTTTTATGGTTTTCCGACTTTGTACGTAGTGAAAACTTTTAATGTTTTTTTTTTTTTGAAAAAGGCATCGCTTATATGTCGCCTTATTATACTCAAATATTAAAGTAATTTCTATGGTTTATTTAAGACTATCCTTCTAATGTAATAGTCTGATGCGGCAACCCTTTTCGTCCCCCTTTATATCATTAATTTTGTAAGAAACTATGATATGAGGTTTAGTGAAGAAAAAAATCAGATTTATAATGGACTTGCTAACAAGTCCATTAGTTAAGGTCTTTTCGACTATTCTTGATGCTTCTATCACGAAAAAAGATAAAGGAAGAGTATTTACAAGAAAATGAAACCCATAATGTGACCTTAAAGGATCTAATGAGGTTTTTAAAGGATATTTACAAGAAAACTTATTCAGATGAAAGGATTTTAGTCACATTTAATACATTTTCTTAGAAGAAGCATTCAGATAGAAAACTTACTACTTTATGTCAAAAAGAAAACAATAGTTCCATTAGAAATACCCTTTACATTTTATCATGGTTAATAACAATATAAAAGACAAATTTATTCACTGAAATCAGAACTCAGAAGACTTAAAACCTGTAATACTCCTATCTTAAGTTACTAAGATGAATATCAAGGAAAAGAAGATTGATTTCTTTTCTAATATATTTTTTTATTTTCTTTGAATAGGTATTTGTAAAAGGGCCTACTATTCTAGTTAAGAACATTACGTTACTATATAAGCTATAGAATACAAAATTAAATATTGATTCGAAGCAAAGATGAAGAATCTAACATGAACGAAAGTTTTCTTCTGTTTACTTTAATTCTACTTGAGTTCACATCAATATGGACAGAAAAATAGTTAAGAAAGTTTTTGATTCCTATCATTTGAGATACTTAAAATGTCCCAGACATACATAAATGTACGAGTATCTATATCCTTTAAAAACAAACACACGTTTTGTTAAGGTTCTTGGGCAAAGTATTTACTCTTAAAGTTTGAACTAATTTTTTAAATGAAAAAATAAAACTTTTTCCAATCAACTTGGACAACGGCAACATAATAAATTTAAAAAAGAGGCTGGGATGCGACCCAAACTGATAACTTCCCATCTCGTCTGTCGATTTGTCTTGCTTAAAAGTTTGTCTATATGTATAAATTTTTACCAAACTTGCGTACTATTTTTTGTAGATTTTATTTTATTGAATATCGAAAATAATATTTTCTAAGAAATAAAATAAGTTTGAAGCCAATATTTTTCATTTTCAAGTTTTAGTATTGTTGTTTTTTTTTTAGGTTTTTATTTTTTATAAAAAAAAACTGTCAATTAGATTTTTCTCAAAATTTTATCAGATGACAAAAACATCATTCTTCGTTGCACAAAATTGTTTTGGAGATGAAATCGTAAAATCGAGCCCTTCCCGCCATTTTATCGTTAGCGACATTTTCAATAAAAAAGAAAACTTAATTATTAAAATTTTCTAACAACACATAGAGCCCTAAAGGCTATTGTCATGTCTTAACTTAAGCATTATTAATATTTTCCAATACTGACTATGGGTACAAGTTGTTTAAAGGACCAGCAGTAAGCTTTTGATTTGTCGTTTACGATAAAATTTATTTTGGCGCTTACGATAAATTGGCGGGAAGGGCTCGAAATTTTCGAGGTGACAAATTTTTGTTCAGTTTTTTTGATTTATAAAAAAACCGTTAATTGTTACGTTACAATATCTATATATATAAAAATGAATTGCTGTTCGTTAGTCTCACTAAAACTCGAGAACGGCTGAACGGATTTATCTTATCTTAGTCTTGAAATGTTCGTGGAGGTCTAGGGAAGGTTTAAAAGGCGAGAAAAAATCGAATAATTTCCGGGGAAACCCTAAAAACAGCACTTCTCTATTTCATATAGAAACGTTTCCTAGAGTCAATTTGAACTTTATTGCTATTCAATAAAGTTCATATTAAATTATAATCACTCACTGTTGTCTAAGCAATTAAGGTGTGTTCCTAACGTGTCGGCTTCGCGAAACTTAATTATAGCTAACTTCAGTTGTAACTGTATCAGATTATTTTTTAAGTTTGATAAATCTTAAGTTTTGTCACAAATTAAGTTTCAGAACACAACCGTAATATTTTACATTAGATTTGACAACCAACTAATATGTCAATCATTCTGTCTTCAGAACACGGAGATTTATGGCTTAAAGGTAAACTCTAAAAAAATAAAAATAAATAAATCAGAACACGGAAAAAAGTATTACGATTGACGATATTGTGTTACGATCATGGTTACGATATTCTATGAGTGTATCCTTCTATCTTTGTGAGTGACGATTACCGGTTCGAGCGCGAGAACTTTCTTTACTTTTGTGATCCTTTGTGATAGTTACATTCCAAGTAGTGTGCTCTTTTTTTGTTGATATTTTGTGATAGTGACACTTTACTTTTAAGTTAAGTTAAGTGAGCGAGAAATTTTCTCACTTTGATAAATAACGTTACGATGCGGAGGAGAAGACGACCTGACTTAGGTCTTCGCAGTCAATCAAATGTGCGAAGAGCTACCTCACGTGCTAACCGCACTGATGACCAGAGAGAAACAGATCAAGAAAATAGTCGTATTGCTATGTCAGAATTGCGTTATTTAGTGAGTGATAATGAAGTGGATAGGCTTAGAATGCAACGAGTTCGTGCACATCAAACACAACAACAGCGAGCACGACATAATGAAATTGAGCGAATCCGCAGACGCAGTGCTCCTGTGATTCTTGAACGAGCTGCTTTCCACTATGATCCGGCAATTGATACCGACAAATCGGTAACAATTGGGGAAATAAAAATAATTTGTAAATATTGGAAGGCGTTAAAATACACTGTTGAATCTACTGGATTATGTTGTGGTGGATGCAAAGTAAAATTGCCACAATTTGTCCCACCACCAGATCCTTTACGCTCTTTAGTTTCTGGGTTTGGAAATGATTCTAAGCACTTCTTGGCCAACATTCAGAAATATAACAACTGTTTCCAGATGACATCATTTGGCGCTACACATAATATACAGGACAATTTCATGCCCACTTTCAAGGTATTATACCAGAATATTTTTTTATAATATTCAAGTTTGTACTAAAATATATATACAGCGTGTAACGGAAGGGGGTATCAACCCTGAAGGAGGTGAATGTGCTCATAAAACTCAACAAGTTTCCCCAAAGAACATAGGTCGAAATATGAAAAAAAAATTTGGCCCTCCCATAGTAAATCAATCTGCTGGTAGTCAGTTTTGTAAGGTAGGGCCACATTTTTTTTCATATTTCTATGGGGAAAGTTGTTGAGTTTCATGAGCACATTCACCTCCTTCAGGGTTGATACCCCTCTTCCGTTACACGCTGTATATATGAAATAATTAATGGACAAAATTAAAAATATTACAGATACAAGGACAAATTTATTTATTTTATCGACTTTACAGAGTTACAATATTCCCCATTGATGTGAGTCTCAAAAGCTTTGGACAATATTGGCGAGTATGGCACAATCCAACGATTGTCTACATCAACATTTTGTCCTCTTACCTTCACAACTACCGATTGCCCATTGTCCGCAACTGATCGCCGACGATACAATGGGTATCCATCATTTCCCGTTATGGTTTCAGCAAGCAGGTCTCTTGGGTACCGCTTGGAACACTTGCCGTCGACCATACAGGGTGAATTGTAGTTGAAAAGTCCGCAAGGTCAATGTATCATGTGTTTGGTAACTACTGCATGCAATTTTGGGTCAACTGTTTCATCTGGAATTTCAGCTGAAATTATGGAATCAATTTCATCTGGACTAACCAGAGTAAAATGTTTAGTTTAGGTCTTTTATTTATCTATTGAGGCAGTACGAAGTCTGCCGGGTCAGCTAGTATAATATAAAATTTAATTCAAGTCTCTAGCGTCATTGGTTCATGAGATATTTAGGGTTAACCAAAATGTTCACCTTTTTTTTAACTGCTATGGTAAAAAAAACACCCACGCAATTTTCTTGAGAGCCCCGCTTTTGCGTCTTTCTGCATTATTATCTGTATAACAAAATTTATTTTAAGTCGATATCTCTTCTGGTTCTTGAGCTATGGAAATGGACGACGAAAAAAACGTCGCGAACGTACGTACACACATCTTTCTAAAAATCTTTTATTTTGACTCTATAGGGACCTTGAAACGTCGAGAAATGTCAAAATTTTCAATTCGACAAATCGGATCCATTACAATAACTTCCTATGGGAAGTTAAAAAGAAAATAGGATCCTAAATACCTTTATTAAAATGGAACTTAACAACAAAATACAATATGGCACCTTCCAGTTCCTGTCTTTCTATCCTTGAAAAAAATGATTTTCAAACAAATAAAGTGGGTATTTGGAGAATAAGCATCGAAACCTTGAAAAATGATTGAAAAGAATTCAATATTCTAACACCTTGCCTGCACAATGAGTTTCCGGTAAAAATGGCTTATACTTGAAAGAAAATCAATTTGACAAATGGTCAAATGCAAGAAATGATTTTCCGTAAACTCAATTCCTGGTTTAAATAGAAATACAAATGGAATGTCAATAAAATTGATGAGCAGATATTTAATTATTTTTCGAAAGTAAAATAATATTGTTTTGTCTATGCATATGTAGGTGTCCCAACACATTTTAAAGAGTGTTTCTATTGAATTGACAACAAAACATTATTTTCAATTAATTTTGTTTTTTTTTTTTTAATTTATAACAAATAATTTAAAATAAACTTTTAAGTGAAATGGCTCTTAATTGGAATGAATAGACTCAGCAATAAAATAGTTAAAATTGCATCGTTTGATTATTGATTTGCGATGTGTTAAAGCCATTAAGCGATAACCGTCCAAAGCTTTTCCTCAAAATTAAAATAACTACTGAATGACGTAAAACCACATCGGTACCAAAAAGAGTAAAATGTATCTCGTGGGATTCTTTTTTCCCAAATGAAATAAAGCTTGTTAACGCCACCGTCAGAGTTTGAACTGAATATTGTTGGTTAGCAATATTCATGCAGTTTATATATATTAATGATAAATAGAGGTATTCATGTAACGTCGGGAAACCTACGTTAACCTGGTAAACTAAATAAATGTATCGCCGCAGAACCGAAGTTTTAAAATTGGTATCGATTTTAGTTTTGCTGAACATATTTCCAAAATTAAATTTTGATATCGTATAGAAAAAGTAACATTCATATTTAATATTTTACAAATCTATTCTCAAAGTATAAATTATAAAGTCAGTTTGTTTGTTTGTTTGCTTGTTTGTCCGTCCTTCACGTCGCAATGGAGCAATATATTGATATGATTTCTTGAGTGGAGGTATCTACAAGGCTAGACAGTTTTTTAAGCCACGTTTTTCAGCGGTAAAATATCTCATTCACAGCAGATCCGCCGGTTACACTTATGTATAATTCGATATTCAATATGTTCCTCTTTTTAAGAGCACTTAATTAACAGAGCACTTAATTAGCATAGCCTGCTTGCTTTTGGACCCATCATCGTTGATTATCATTAGGTGTTTCTTATAATAACAATAGCGTATAAAAGTATGCTGAAACACTATTAAAAATATTGACGCCAAGGGCTTTACGACACTTAAGCAAGATTTTTGTAATTTAGTAAAGAGTAATTCTAAACTGATTGCAAGTGTTTACCCTGATTTACAAAGTAAAATACATGACTAGCAATTTCTTTTGTCAACTAGCGATTCTAGCATCAATAAACGATGTTGTTTGGAAAATAAATTCAAACATATTGGATTAAGTCTCAGGAAATAGAATGGAGTATTTGTCAACATACACTGTCAGGGTCTCAGAATAGAGCACTTTATACCCAGTAGAGTTTCTTAACTCACTTAAATTGTCCGGTGTGAGCTCATACAAGATGTCATCGAAATAAATCGTGCCAGTAATGCTTATGTAAAATTTAGATGCCTCTCGATTATGTACCCCAACAAGAATACGTGTCACACATACATACATGGGCGAAACATTATAAGTTATAATATCTTAATCAGCGACGTTCAAAAGTGTGAAATTGTAAATTTTCCTCGAATACCAAAAACTCCTACACTCAATTCCATTTCAAAAGGCTTCAATTCCCCTTTAATGTTAATTTCGCTACTAATAAAATAAAAATGAAAAAGCAAAACTAAAATTTTAATTAAATTAGTTCGTCATTTGGGCATCAACTGTGACTTTTGAAAGTGTCATCACTGTCATCTTTTGATATTTGACAAGTGAAAGGTGTGCCATTACTAAAAATAGAAGCTTCAAAAGCGTATGGAAAAATGTGTTATTTCTCAAAGACGTCGCGTGCGTCGTCACATTTGGCCACCTAGACGAGTTATTCAACACCGTTGAATTTTTTTCATTGGTCATGGACAAGGCATTGGCTGATACTTTGACATAACTTCTTCTTTGGATTAAAATGAACATCCATTTATTTTTCATAAGAAATACTTCTTTTTTTTAACCAAAATGAAAGCTCTTATTGGAATACCCTTTGTAATTATAAGTTAGTTACTGCAATATTTCTTAAGGGGATTCTGGCAGACACAACGCGAAAATTTGTTTTGTTACATTAATGCTCTTAATTTACCTATTCTACGTACTGTCAAAACTGAAAACGTCAAAAATTGGAAATGGCTACTCTTCTTAAATCTCTAACTGACAGATAAACAAAACAAAATAATATTGCAATATACATTCTGAAAAAGCACTGGTAAACTTTTGTTTTTATCAAAAAAATATTGTTATAAATTCTTTAAATTTATAAGAATCCTTTTATATAAATATTCACATGGATAATGAATTTTTAGTAGATTGAGTGTTGATTTGCCACCATTTTTAACTCTTCCAAATAGAGTTTCTTTAAGTCTGCTCCAGTTGTCGCTTCGTTGGTTACCTTACCTCCATGTTAGAATATTGTTTATCTGTCAAACTTATAATAGAAAACCTTAAATAATTGTTTTTAAAACTTTAAATCTTAAAATGAATAACGAAAGAAAAATATTTGCTACTTTTAGATTCCTAAGAATTTTTCATCTCCAAATCTATATCTATTATAAGGTGAAAGTTTAAAAATGTATAGCGAATCAAATATTTGACTAATTAAAAAATTGTATTAGGTAATTAATTAAAATTCGTCATCGGTTTTTGATAAAGTGTTTTTTTGTTAATAAACCAATTATTTTGACATTTAACTAAATCATCGTCGCTATGAAATTGCAATAATCTTAGACAAAGGAAACTACAAAGGTTGACCATTCGAACACCAACAAATTAGTATGTTATGTCATTTTCGAAAATTATTTTATAAAATTATAACTTTGTCATTTTATTTTACAATTTGTTTAAGACCAAATTTGAGTGATTTTTTGGTTACTTAGGCTTAGGAGGCTTTTTTTAAATTTAAAGGGTAGATAATAAGTCATAAAAATTAAGTCCTTAAAAAACGCAACGTTGTTTGATAAGAAAAAATCGACAAACTAAATAAAACAGAAGGTTTCATTAATTGGACTTATAACGCCAACGCCCTTTTTATTAAAATCGCGATGTAAATAAATCCTAATTTCGTTATCGTTATTTTTATTGTTGTTATTTTTATCTCGAACTGGAAATTATTGGTCATGCTTCTCTAATTTTGGGTTATACCTTAAAAAAGTTAATAATTTCATCAAATCATTCAAATTTTAATAAAATACTCTCTTACTTTTGTTTTGTTTTCAAAATTTTTGTGGACATATTTCTGAACAAACCCAAACTTTTCTTTTTAAGACTAAACAAAAAAAAGTGTCATTCTTTCAACTTTCAATCGAACCCCTATCTATAAACATTCCGGGCGAATGAACACTTCAGAATTGAAATAGGTATACATCTAAATGCTTAATCGCATTCTCATAATACAAAAGTCGGCGATGGATTCAAAATTTTCCAGGCCCCAAACTCAAAAATTTGTGAGAACTTCTAGGAAAATTGGAATTTTGACAACTTTTTTAATCTCAAAGAGTTAAGAAAAACTTTATGTTTTTTCTTATAAATTCTAAGATTTTGAAAAAAATATTCCAAATAATAAATATTTTATTGGTACACTGTGGCGAACACGTAACTAAATGTACAATTTTTGCAAAACGAAGTAAAACTTATGCCACTTATCACTAAATCCACCCCCTGTTCATCCTAAACTTACTTTAATACAAATAATAAAAAAAAAGGAATCAGTTCAATGAACCATCCCAATTCACTGCCCCAAGTAATTTTGTTTTTGTACAACATTGGAAACAAAATTAATATGTACTTATTCATAAATTTTTACGACAGCTTTGCCCAGACAATAATGATTTGTGGGATTGGGTTTGTGATCTAAAGGCAAACACAAAATAACGGACAGAGGGTAACTTTAAGATAAAGACACATTATTTCAATGTTGTGTCATTGTTCTTTTCGTTTTTTTTTTTGTTTTAAATTAAGCTTCATTAGGGTAAATTCCTTACAAAAGTGTTAAAATATTAACACCGATAAAGATATAAATTGAACTCAGAAAATGCTTGAATAAATTGATTTTCAAGTTACATACATACAACATGGATACTTCAATACCTCAAACTGTGAAAATTCAATTGTGATTTAGCTTTATTGTCCGCATATTATTTGCTTATGGTTTCAATTATTGTGTATCGAAGCTGCAGAGGTTATAAAGGAATTACCGATCATAGAACCAAAATGTTCTTTCAATTCATATAAACAGCTGTGCCTGAAATAATAGGAACATAGAACTGTTCAATAAGAATAGTTTAAGGAGATTTACAATTCAACTGGGAAAAATAATAGGAACACTTGAAGACAAATTTTAAACAATAATTTTGTTTGTTAAAAAAGTAAAATTTTTGGATACAATTTTAAAAAAAGAGGCTGAGATGCGACCCACACTGATAACTTCCCATCCCGTCTGTCGATTTGTCTTGCATAAAAGTTTGTAGGTTTTCGTGTTGGGTTAAAAAAGTTGTCAGTTGAAATATTCTTAAAAATTTCAAAATTACCAACAATATTTTTCATATGAAGAAATAGTTTAGTTTGAAAATCTGGTTTTGTCAAATACATTTTTAGTCGAAAACAAATTTTTACCAATTTTAGTAGCATTTCTTATATTTTTATAAATGGGATGAATTAAATTAATTTGAGAGATATTAAGAACCGAACATCAATTTTTACCACCATTTATTAATTTTTTTTTTTAGGTTTTTATTTTTTATAAAAAAAATGTCAATTCGATTTTTCTCAAAATTTTAACAGATGTTGAAAACGTTATTTTTCTTTGCACAAAATTGTTTTGGTGATAAAATCATTTTGTATTCGTAAAATTTTCGAGGTGACAAGTTTTTGTTTTTCAGTTTTGTTGATTTATAAAAAACCGTTAATTGGATTTTTTTCTAAAAATACACTTATTTGGTATCACGTTACAATATACATATTATATAAAATTTAATTCAAGTCTCTAGCGTCATTGGTTCATGAGATATTTAGGGTTAATCATTATTTTTACCTTTTTTTAAACTGCTATGGTAAAAAAACCACACACGCAATTTTTTTTATTATCTGTATTTCTGGTTCTTGAGCTATGGACGACGAAAAAAACGTCGCGAACGTACACACGCACGCACAGACATCTTTCTAAAAATCTTTTATTTCGACTCTAGGGACCTTGAAACGTTGAGAAATGTCAAAATTTTCAATTTGACAAATCGGACCCATTACAATAACTTCCTATGGGAAGTTAATATGCCGAAGTTTTCTTTGAATATAAAATATTAGATAATATCTTAAAGTCATTTTAGCACAAAATGATATTATATTATAAATCAAATAGCGAAAGTAGACCAAAGTTCTGCAAGAATGTTACTTAATGCCATACAATTGGATAAATCCAAAGAAATAAAATATATTATTAATATAGCTCTTAGAAATAGAACAACTTTATTAAATACCAGCGACCCGTCCCGGCTTCGCACGGGTAGACATAAGTTATAAGCATGCTAATTAAAACGACCATGAATCACTAAATTAGAAAACATTTGTTTGTCCTATAATAATTATAATTAATACTCTTCGCAGCGTATGCGATGAAAGACATTTTATGGCTAATTTTTTTCGGTTGGTTTTAATAGGAATTTTTAAAGATTTCTATAGTAATCTAGTACTAAATATAGCCTATGTTACTCAGTGATAATGTAGCTTTCTAATGGAAAAAGAATTATTAAAATCGGTTCAGTACTTTTTGAGTTTATTCGTTACATACAAAAATACAAATCTTTCCTCTTTATAATATTAGTGTTGATGAAATCCACAACTGCACTAAAGGGGTTATGAAGACACAGTGCGAGCAATTAGGAAAGGAGGATAGGATTAGAGAAGATAAACCAATGCACATTAGTTTTGAATGTCTGCACATAGTAATAGTGTGATAAATTGAGCCTGATAATGCATTCCACATTCGTGTAGTGCTGCTAAAGAAAGAATCCCTGTACTTAACAGTACGTCCGAAATTGGGCTCAAGGGTAAACTGATGGACATTCCTAGCAGTACGGGTATTACGGTTGAATTGTTTAAGTAAAGGAATGCAACTGGTAAAGGGTGTCCCAAAATTAACGCAAGATTTTAATTAAATATAAAACGCCGTTTTTAGTCTTTTGATAGTTATATTTTTATTGACTCGTAAAGTACATAGGATAGGGTTATGTATGGAATAACACATCGGACAAATGGCCTCCAAGGCTTTGCATGCACATGCGCACTCTTTTGTTGAAATTTTCCATGACCATTCTGCATAAATGTGGCTGAATTTCGTTGATGCAGCGTTGAATCTCCTCCTTTAATGCACGGGTGGTTGTTGGCTTGTTGACATAGACTTGTGATTTCAAATAACCCCATAAAAAGAAGTCTAATGGTGTTAAATCACACGATCTAGGAGGCCAATTTTGATCACAGAAACGAGAGAGTACGACCTGGCAATGTCTCATGCAGTAATTGAATTGTTTCACGGGCTGTATGACATGTGGCACCGTCTTGTTGAAACCACATATTGGACACATCAATATCATCCAATTTTGGCAGAAAGAACTGTGTAATCATGTCGCGATATCGAGCACCAGTAACAGTCACTGCTTGACCAGCATCATTTTCAAAAAAATATGGCCCAATTATGCCTCCAGCCCAAAATCCACACCATACAGTCACGCGTTGTGGATGTATTTGTTTTTCGACAATCACATGTGGGTTCTCCGAACCCGAAATGCGGCAATTTTGGCGATTGACAAAGCCATCAAGATGAAAATGTGCTTCATCGCTTAGGATGATTTTGCTCGAAAAATCAGGGTCCATTTGTTGATGTTCAATAATCCATTCAACGAACTCTCTTCTCTGTCCATGGTCATTAGGCTTCAATTGTTGTGTTAATTGAATTTTGTAAGCATGAAGACACAGATCTTTGGTAAGTATACGCTGTAGAGAGGTTCTTGAAATTTGCAATTCTTGTCCACGACGTCGAATTGAGGTTCCTGGATTGTCAGCAACACTCTCACGCACTGCTTCGACATTCACATTTGAACGGCTTGTTTTTGGACGACCAGTGTGTTTGGCGTCTCCAACGGATCCAGGCTCCATGAATTTTTCAATTAATCTCTTCACAGTTGACGAAGTTAAAACACTATTCCGACCATATTTTGTATGAAATTTTCGAACTGCAGCCGCCAAGCTTTCACTATTTTTGAAATATTCTTTAATAATGAAGACACGTTGTTCTCTCGTGTAACGCTCCATTTTTAATAACCCTATACTGTTAGCTGTCAAATTGCTTTTTTTCAGGGTTGCCAACACTTCACTGCACAAATGGCGGCAAATTTAAATCTTGCGTTAATTTTGGGACACCCTTTATTTCACTAGAGCATTGTTTATAAAAATAATGATAAAACAATGATAAGCAGCGGTGTTTAAGAGAAACAAATATCTCGGTAAGAGAACGATCTCCTATCATTTTTAGAGCTCTCTTTTCAATTCTATTAAGAGGACTCAAGTACGTTATTAGGACACCAGCCCAAATATGAGAATTATACTGGAGTTTTGGATGAATAAAAGCTTTGTAAATTATAGCCATATCAGAAGTGGTAAAGGGTTACGCTATTGCGACAGTAGACAGCATTGAGTTTTTGATGCTCTAAATTCTAAACGTTTTTTGATGCCTCATTGGACAATGCTGGCAAGATCAGAGTTTAATAATCTTATCTTATGCTGCCGTTGGTAGAGGGTACTGTCATCAGCGAAACAATTTAAATGCAATTTAATTAATTAAACGGATGGTCCAAATTTTCGATGACGTTGAGCCATAATTTAGGTTATAATATGTCGAATTATCTCATCCTTTAGCTCTTGAATTTTTGCTGGTTTATCAACGTACACCTTTTCTTTGAAATAACCCTAAAAAAGTAGCCCCAAGGTGTCAAATCACATGATCCTGGCGGCCAATTGACATCGCTAGAATCACTCTTCTGTTCTTATCATTCAACCAAATGCGGCAATTCTGCTTGTTGACGAAACCACTGAGGTGAGAATACTGAATACCTACTGATTTTTTACGAAATTGATCATCCACTGTTGGCATTTCTTACCACCATTATTACCATTGACAATGCTTGAAATGGTCAAGAGGTTCTAGTTCTTGAGCCAATTGGCACCTTGTAAGCGTGTTAATGCAAGTCTTTATGCAAAATGCATATCAACGACGAGCTTGTGAGGTGCTATTCTTGGGTACGACGACGACGAGTTGAGGTGCACGGCATTTCAGCCACATTATAGCGAACAGCAGTAATATTTTCTGCAGTATGAGTTGTGCGAGTACGCACTGGTGTTTTGACATCTTCTAGAGACCCGCATGATTTATCCGACTGTACACACGTTTGGACAATTAAATTGACCGACAAAATCATAAAGTGCACGATATGCATGTTGATTTGAACTCCCCTTTTCATAATAAACCTGAATAACTTTAATTGCTGAAAAACAAACACGCTTCAGCTGCACAATGAAGCTTCGACCTCACATTTCATTTGACAATCGTAAGGAAATAACGTAATGTTACTCTAAACGGAAGCTCTAGTTCAAATTTGCTGAACATTTGCTTTGTCTGACAGCCCAACAGCTGTATAAAAGTCAACAAACAAAATACATTTGCTTTTGGAGGGATTCTAATTGGTTATTATAGGCTGTGTAAGCTACTTCCGCGATAAATTTAATTTTTTCGATTTCAAAACTCGTATTTTTTTATTTTGAGAAAAAATAACAGCTGCTAATGATAGAAGTGCGAATTGAGAAATGTCAAATCAAATGCAGACAAAAATTTGACGTTTAGGTGTGGTTTACATTCAACATCGGCCCTTAAAATTTAACCACCCTTTATACAAAAATTTCAACTTTATTGGTTTGCATTCAACATCGGCCCTTAAAATCGAATCTGAATAAAACTTTAATTTACAAGTTCAAACCCATTCGACCCAGTGGTTTGGGCTGTAGGGGCGAGAACAGACAGACAAATTGAAAAAGATTGTATAAGAATTTCAATTACAAGTAATTGAATTTATGTATGACAACTTTTTACCAACTTTGCCTAGTATACTAAATTCAATAACTCGACTTGAATCTCATTGTGAACCAATCCATTGAACTCAAGATTGAAGAGTAAACATGAGTCTTCTAAACAAACAAACCTTTGTAGAATTTTTACCGAAATGTGTTACTCAATTAATCAAGAATAATGTGAGTACCTCTATGAAAAATAGAATTAATTTAATTAAATTAAATTAAATTAAAATAAAAAAAAAAATATAATTAAATACCAAATATTTTTATTATTTATATATTATATAAATTTATATTATTATTTATATTATTTTTTGACGTTTATAAAGTGTTCCTTTTGTTTCTAGACAGTACTCCAAAATCTGGGCGACTAATATTACTTTTTGAAAATCACAAATTTAGAAACACTAAAAAAACATATTTACCATTTAAATGAAAAAAATACTTTTTGGATTTGTTTGTCTTACTAAAATGCTAAGGACATAATTACCAAAAATTAAGTTTCGTTCCCATTATTTTGGCCATAGCTGTATTTTTTGAAGATATACAAGGATTTTACAATTGAGCATGGTAATGGGAGTTTCTGGTGATGTTATCCCTTAGAGAAAAAGCTTTTCTTCCCTTTTTCTGTCTGTTTATATCGATTGTTCATTTGAATTTGAATAGAAATGTGATTTCTTCAGAATTACATTTTCTCTAAATTTGAATTGAAGCTTTGTATGTTCTCGTACAAAGGTTATCATCTTTTGTAGAGGCTTACAACTTCATGCTTAAACACCAAATTGAATACAAAAGAGTTAATAAAGTTTTTTGTATTGTGGACCTACAATAACTTTTGTAAAACCCTTAGAAGGTATTAGAATTTAAATCGGTCTTGATTATTCGACTAATCAGAAGCCTATAGATTTATGTTAAATTTTTAACATAAAGAAGGTTTCTCCTACCCAACTTCAACATCATGATTGGATTAAAGTAATGAAATGAAATAAATCAAAATCAAAGCCAGAGAATACAAAAAAAAAACTTCTTCCCAAAGAAGTCAAGTGTTTAAAACTGAAAATCTTTCAATAATTGCCACAATTTAAAAAACAATACCTCAGTAGATTCTTTTCATATGAGCGTAAGAATTGAACTTTTCACTGAACTAGAGCTTCCGTTTGGAGTCACATTACGTTCTTTTCCTTACGAATGTCAAACGAAACGTAAAGTCAAAGCTTCATTGTGATAGCATGCATTGAATTCCTATGACTGAACTCGTAAACGTCAGCCGAAGCCGAAGCTGAAGCGTGTTTGTGTTTCAGCCATTAGCTGCATAAGAATTTTCGATGATTGTTGTCTGTGGTTTGACAGTTGAGAACAATATACTATGGTAACATTTCTTTTCAGTCAGGTTTGACAGTTCACCGCATGAATCATTTAACACCAGAAAAATTAATGAAAAACTGGAGAATGCAACTCGTAGCCGATGTGGATATATTTCGAAAATCATCATTAAAAACTAAACGCCATAAAATTATCTACCAAATTATAAAAATAAACAATTCTTTCCAACAATATTTCTGTCTTTTACCTTTATTTAAAGTTATCAACTTCGTTAAAAAACACCCTGAATGTCAATATTACTTAAGAAAGAAATATCCTGCTTAACACCATCCCTTTTTCAGTGAAATGTAGCTTACCCGGTAGGTCTGGATACATAGGTAGGTACATTTCACTTAGAAAGAACAACCTTTTGTAAGAATATCCGGTTTCGTCTTCACATCTCAACATCAAGCCTTAACATTGTTTGTTAAACCAAAAACCAACAAAGACGGTTCGGTTGCGAGAGGTTGACATGACATTATTTACAATTTATAAACCAAGATTCATTTGCTTTCTCAAAAAAAAAAAAGAAACATCTTTCCCCTTTTTCTTAAAAGCTGTGTGCTTTTCAAGACTGCAACTCACTTTAAGATAATTCATTATTCTAAAGCAAATTCAGACAAAATTTTACATCAGATTTTAATGAATTAGAAATAAACAAAATTAAACGGAAGCATAATTTATGAATACCAAAAAGCAGACACTACCAGGAACGGCATATTGATATAAGCAAAACAATGTGCTCACTTAGGCCTAAGAAATTGAAGTTAATTTGAAGTATTGTCGCCTATAAATAGTTTATTTCAAGCTTAAATCAATAAATAAATTGGGTGGAGCAACAGTCCGTTGAGAACTAGGGCCTAGTGACTTAAAACGAGTAATTTCTGGGATAGAGGGGACCTATAATTTTTATGCCAAATCCGAACGGCTAATTTGAGAAAGCTCTTTTCAAGAATTATTTTTGGAGGATCTGTCAAGTCCATTCCTCGTAAGAGACAGTACCCGCAAAAAAACTTTAGATAAAACAGACAGGTATTGACCCCTTTCCTTTAAATCTTTTCTTAGTAATGCGTAATATTCAATAAATAAGTGTAAACCATAACTGATAGCTTTGACAGGCGATTTAAACTTGGTTCAGCGATGCTCAAACAGCTTTATTCCATCCGAAAAAAGGTTTTCTCGACGTGTCGGCAAAGTAGTGGTGTCAAAAACCACACGTGGTCAAAACAAAGCTAAGAGTCCGATTGGGCTAATAATTTGACAGAAGAGGTCTAAGGGAATGTACTTGACAATAGTAAATCTCTCTAGCGATACTGGCAACATCGAGCGGTGAGGCTCGATACTTAAAAAACTGCCGTCTTTGGATCAAGGGGCGCCCGCCCCATCGGCAGCGTTCGCCTTCAAAATATGCCAATAATATTTACTAGACTTTCCTGTAAGGGTAAAATCATCAAGACAAAAGCTTAAATTGGAATCCTTCCTGTAACCAAAACAATTCCAGAGCAAACTCATTTTTACTTCCAAGACAAAAATATTCAAAACAAATGTCTTTATACATAACATAGGTAGGTAGGTTAGTTAGTTTGTATTTGAGGCAATTTAGTTTTCAAATTTGGTGTAAAATGCTTAATTTTGTTTAAAGAAACGAGCACAACAAAGACGAACCGTGAAGAAGATAGTCAAAGTTACCTAAATTCTTTTTTAAATAGTTGCGAAAATCTTAGGAATTGAATGTATGACGCTAAAAGCTATGTGTGAATAAAATAAACTAAAAATTTACTGGTTTGACGTTTATTTAGCTAATCTTAAGCGAAACGAAGAGGACTTCGATTCCTGCTTCATGTCAAGGAAAGTTGAGACTTAATGTCCAACTTCTTTCTGCTTTATATGCAAATGGGGATAAAGTAGTTTATTATTTAATTTAAGTTTTACTTTTTGAAAGTTATTTAATGTTTAAATATGTAATTTTAATATTATACGGAACGAAAAACATTTGGATAAAGTAAGATTATTGAACTTGGGATAATTTAAAAGTGTTTGATATAGTTTGATACCAAATTTCTTATTATCTATTTCTTAAAAGGAAGAATGTTTCAATGCCTCTTATTCACAATATTGTTTTAAATAAGTTAAATTATAAATATAAATGGCATTCACGCAACGTGGTAAGTTTTCAAATTGTGTAAAATGATAAGCTTGCATAAAAGTTTTGCGTGAACGCTCTTTCTAAGCAATTGAATTAGCTATTCGCTAAACGTCAAATATTTCAATATATTTCACATCAAAAACCTTTTTTTGAGCTTAGATCAATTATTTTGTTTTTAATACCTAAACTTGTACAACATTTTAAAAAGTTATTAATCAGAGATGCCAAAAATATGAAACAAAAAAGAATTTATTCAATTATATTACCAAATCGCTTTTAATGGTGCCGTCATTTTCGAAATATTTGAAAAAAAATTACGTTTTGTGTATTTTCTTTAATAACAGTGTAATTTTTGCAGTTAAAAGTCAAAATGACGTTTGGTTAAATTTACCAGAAAAGTTTGGATAATTTTATCCACCAAAATCCTTGTAGAATTTTAATCAATTCTCATACAAAATTTGACAGTTCATTTACCGGGTACCTTTTTGTTAGTTTTTTACATGTAAAAGAAGAACTGATCCAAAACAGCTGGGATGTCAAAAAATTAAACTAAAAGTATCTGACAGAACAGTTTGTTCAACATATGGGTGAATTTCAATCAACTTGATAATTGATTTCAATTTTGTATGTTTTTTGCTGTAGGTATGTCGAAATGTTTACATATATGCTTTTTGTGAACACTGGAAAGTTGTTTTCATTTTTTGCCAGCTATCTTAATCTAGGTATCCTACTCGTTCAACAAGGTATCTTAAAATTCGCCTATTTTGGATACCCTATCCAACACGATATAGAACGCAGCCATTGTGTAAAACCCTTTTGTTTCTCTTAGTTCTTCATCAGGTTGGTATACTTTTTCAAGGGTTTTCGTCATTGAAACCAATCCTTAGATTTTTTTGACAGGTCTTGTTAGGAAAATGAATTCCCGTCCGGAAAATGGAAAAATACATTTTTAGAGATAAATGCGCACATACATACACTTTTTTCCTAAAAAAATGTTTGTGTGATTTCCAATCGATCAGTATATAATTTTCATTTCTAATAATCAAAGAAAAACAAAGTCAAATATCCATTCAAAAAATTTTCCGGATTGATTTAAATGCGAACTATAACTGGCCCCTTACTTTTTGAGGCTATGTCAATTCATGACGTAGTTTTTATTCAATAAAGGTTATGATGATTTTCCTATTTTTAATATTCCGTTCAAAAATGTGAAGCATCTTACTTACTTTACAAAAATTCCTCATAAGATGTTAAGATAAATATACACAATTGGAAGATCTTCCAATATTGACGGAACTGTCAAAGGTATTCCGTAAGGTTGACAATTGCCAACAATTTTTGTTGTTTACGCAGTTGCAAGACTTTTAAAAACAAAAAACTTATAGACTCATTGGAAGACAATTTTCTTGACAGATGAAAGAGAATAAGAACATTTATCTTAGAAGTAAAGTCTTTTTTTACATTGGGCAGGTTCAGACCACATAAGGGACTTGAAAGTAAGGCAAGTTTCTAGCATCTGATTGGCCAGCTGCCAAAAAATTACCTTCCAATTAAGGCAACTTTAATGGAAAGTTGACTGGAAAGTTAGTCAAAAAAAATCTCCCTAACTATTAAGTCAAGTCTACTTCTATCAAATTGACATTTGATCATGCTTTTTCATTCAACTGAAAGCTGAACTTTATTACTCTGTGATTTATTTATTTTCTGCTCAATTTTGTTTAATGCTTTCTGTGGAATGGCCCCTTGTCAATTTGGAAAAGAAATAAGTTATATTTTTTTACAATATAGAATACAAATCGTGATGGACTGGAATGAGGAGTGTTTTGTAGACAATAATCTTGTTGGTACTTTTTGTACTAGGAACTTTAAGTAGAGGTTTGCGAAGTAAAGTTCTAAATTTGAAATTCACGACACTTGAAAAACTAACTATACTTGCCTTGGTCAAAATTTAGGTTCAAAGAATGAAGTTGACTGCAAATGAAGTCCCTTATGTTGCTTGAACCTGCCCATTTTCGTAGTTTTTAAATTCTTTCAAAATCCTGTAAACTTCTGTTGTGGTTTTCTGTTCAAAAACGGCTTTTAACAGAAAACCAGATCACGATATAAAAGTAATAAAGGGTTTTCCAACAGAGACGCTACAAAATTAGAACAACAGGACAGCAAACGACGCCATATTTCTTGCCGTCTTGACATTTCTCTTCAGTAAGATTTGCCACTTCATGATGGAAAGATATACGAGCCAACAACGAATCGAAATAATTAAAATTTACTACCGAAATTCGGAGTCAGTAGCCTCAACGTTAAGAGCGCTACGTCCAAATTATGGTCGTCATAATCGTCCTAGCACACAGTGATGGATTTACGCCTAGGCCCGTGAGGCCCAGGCCTAGGGCGGCATAATTTGAGGGGCGGCAAAATTTATAAAATGCTTAACATTTGAACAAACAAAAGAGAACTGTAAGAATAGAAAAATCTCACCTCATCTCTTTGTTTTTGATTTTATTTTTTTAATTAAATATGAGTGGCTATCGAACAAAATTAAGCGGTGCTGAATACAGTAAAATAAAAGAAAAAGAATCTACGAAGTTAGATAATTTACTTCAAAAAATCCAAAAATATCTAGTTTTATGACAAGCCTAACTGAATCTTCTAACAATGACCAACAGGCATCATGTTCATCGGTTGTAAGTACATTTATCTTGTTTTGATTGGTAATAATTTTCTTATTGGCATTGATTTTGTCTTTACAGCTGGAATCAGAAGAGACTTCAGAACAAGATAGTGAAAAAGTACACTCTTCCCTATCACAAGGTACGAACGAGGCACCCTCAAATTTTCCTATATACTGAAGAAATCCAGTCAACAGCTGATATTTTTAAATTTAATATTGATCCCTTTTTATGGAACTTGAATGAAGAAACACGGGATTTTATATCTATAAACGATGTACCACGAGATGATAATGCAGACTTTAAAAATTCTAGAAATGTTTGTAGTGATAAAATGAGGTATTGTTCCAAAAGTTTATTTCAACGTACTTTAAAAAATGGAGAGATTCAACGCCTTCGTGAGTGGTTGATTTATTCAGAAACTAAAGGCTCTGTATTTTGTATTCCATGCTTATTATTTGGTAGAAGTAGTGAAATGAATACTTTTACTGACTGGAAAAACTCAAAAGCACACATCGAAGCTCATGAAAATTCTGACTGTCACAAAACTAACATTAGTCATTTTAAAGCTCGAGCAGTAGTTCACGGTTCTAATAAAACAACTTGATGAAGAAATAATGTATTGGAAAAAAATTGTATACCGAGTAATTGCAATTATTAAATCAGATCAGATCAGATCAATTATTAATTAAGAGGCCTGCCATTTCGAGGAAATTCAGAACGAATAGGAGATCCTCATAATGGGAACTTTTAGGAACAGTAGAGCTCCTTGCTGAGTTTGATCCATTTTTATCTGAACATTTGAAATTGTAAAATAATCTATGAAGAAATTATACTGTTGATTTAAAATAAAGTACTACAACAAATTTCTAGTGAAGTGCAATCTGCTGAGTATTTTGGTATAATTGTAGATTCTACGCCTGATATAGCACATGTCGATCAACTTACTATAATTATGAGATACATATGTACGTGAAAACGGTGAAATTGTTGAAAGGTTTCTAGAATTTCTACCAAATTTGGGCCATAAAGCTAAAGATATTGAGGATGCAAGGATTATGTTCCTTGTTGCGCCCATTCCTTAAATTTGGTAGGGTCATGTGCCACTTGAATCGGTAACATTAGTTGTTGATTTCTTTTCTACTTTACAAGAACTATACAATTTCTTTACTATATCTACTCATCGTTGGGAAATCTTGGTGCAGCGTATAAATTTAAGAATTAAGAGTCTTTCTCAAACTCGTTGGTCTGCTCGACATGATGGATGCTACGCATTAGAAAAAGAGTGGTCTGCAATAATTGATGCACTGGAATTTATTGACGAAAGCAGAGATGACGTTCTACACGATCTGAAACTACGGAACTGCATCGAAAATTATAAAATTTAGAAACAGCAATCCTAGTCATTGTCTGGAATGTAATTTTAGGTCGTTTTAATGCTGCTTGTAAGAAGCTTCAAGAATCTCAAGCTGATTTATCATCCGTTGTGCAGATCTATAATTCTTTGGCTTTATTTCTTCAAGACATGAGAGACAGACAATTTTCTGAATATAAAGAAAAAGCTAAAGCACTGTCTGTAGTTCAGGATTATTATCGTTATGATAGTCATCGCAAAAAAAAAGAAAAGTTCAGCCAGATGAATTACGGGTAAATAGTCTTCAAGATGTTTATTTGAATGTGGACATTGCTCTCCGAATTTTTTTGAGTATTCCGGCTACAAATTGTTTAAGAGAAAGATCTTTTTCCACTCAAAAAAGAGTAAAAACATATCTACGTGCAAGCATGGGCCAAGATAGACTTAATGCTCTTGCATTACTATCTATTGAAGCATAACTAGTCCAAGATAATAATTATGACGAAATAATCGACGTTTTTGCGCTCACGAAAGCCAGGAGAAAAAATGTTTGAATTCATTAATATAAAAAAAAAATGTATTATTTGTCTATCTAAGGATTATAACTTATTTATCTTTTAAAATAAAGTTATTTTGAAAAAAAAAAATATTGGATCAAAAAAAATATTAGATCAAAATTTATGAAATAAAATTTATCAATAAGGGCGGCGCATAGAATGGGGCCTAGGGCGGCAGCAAGCCTAAATCCGTCACTAGTAGCACATCAACAATTGAGCGTCTAGTGGCAACAACTTGAAAATGATTCAGATTTTCATCGACAAATCATCTTCAGCGATGAAGCTCATTTCTGGCTGAATGGTTTAGTCAATAAACAAGATATTCGGTATTGGTCAGGCAGCAATCACCCGTACTCCTCCCTGAGTCATCATTGTATCCCGAAAAAAATACGGTTTGGTGTGGTTTATGAGCCGGTGGCGTCTTTGGGCTGCACTTCTTCCTTGATGATCAAGACCGGCACGTTACTGTGAATGAGGATCTACCATTCAATGATAACCGAATATTTTTGGCCCCAATCGGATGATATGGACTTGGAGAACATGTGGTTCTAACAGGACAGCGCCATAAGCCACACAGCGAATGTCACAGCCAATTTATTGGAAACCAAGTTTTGAGAACGTGTTATTATTATTACGTGTGTGTCCAGTCGCTTGGCCGCCTTGGTCGTACGATTTGACGCCATTAGACTATTTCCTGTGAAGCTAAGTCAAGTCTATGGTCTATGCCAACAAGCCAGCGACGATTGATGAACTTCGTACGAATATCGAACGTGAAATTGAAGCAATATCGGCCGATTGATGCTTGAAAACCGTCGAAAATTGGGTCAGCGTTTGGACTTCTGCAAGCGTGCCCGTGGTGGCCATGCAGAAGAAATCGAGTTCCATACATAATGGCATCAAACGTACTTCATTGTATATATATTTCCTAGTAAATATCCATATGTATATACAATGCGTAATTTCACAGGAATAAAGAATTTCATTGATATCTAAGAAACTTTTGTAGCGCTCTTATTGAAAACCCTGATATTTTGTTCTTATGGGAATTCGTCGTCTAAACAAGTTTATCACATCAGATAAAATAATATTGAAAACTTTTTGTTTAATTTAAGCGTATCCATACATATGTAGCTATAAAAGTTTGGAATCAACAGTAAACATTAACTCATAAATGTTATTTTGAAAACCATGAAAACATAAGATTCAAAATTCAAAAAACAAAAAACGATAGCAAAAACAAATCCCCCCTAAACACCCCACCGTCGATTGTAATAAAATTCAACTCTACACATGATATAAATTCTGTTCTCGTTGCTGCTGCCAATTATCGCAAGGTGCTAAAGTTGAGTGACATTGGTATTGCTTCAAATGAAAACTGCTACCTGAATGAGAGTTTAACCAAACAGTAAACACTCCCGCTTTCTATTACAAAGTGCACTTAGTTTGAAGAGAAAAAAACAACTTTTTTCTGTATATACTAAATCGGGCATCGTATATGCAAAAACGACCGCCAACGGAAAAAGTTTTACTATTGAATGCCCCACTGATCTCCACTCCATTGCTGCTGGTGCTGCTATTACTCCTGTTCCTGCTGCAAGTCATAAATAAATTATTCTTGTTTATTAAATAATTGTTATTTTTTCTTCTTCTTCTCTTTCTTTCTCTTTTATTTTCTTTATACTCTCTTTTTATTTCTCTATCCACTCTTAAGTCTTTGGCATTATTTTTGTTTGTTATTAATATTTGATTTTTGATTAAATATGAGTGTTGAATTTCCTGATTACAGTGTGAATGAAAAATCAACACACGCTATGATAAATGTTCTTTCTAATTATCGTGATGGTTTTAAAGTTTGTCATTTAAATGCTCGTAGTCTTAATCAGTATAAATTGGATTATTTAAAATATATATTTGCGGATTCTGGTGTCGATGTAGTTTGTGTTTGTGAGACATGGTTTAAGCATGATATTTCTGACATGCAGTATAATATACCTAATTATTTTATTTCTAGAAATGACAGAGTAACAAGTACATGGGGAGGTGGGATAGCAATTTACTGTAGATCTTCCCTTAAATGCAAAATTATATGCAGTTCGGTTGGTTTGGAAGTTGAGTTTTTGATTGCTGAAATCCACGATGGTTGCATAAAATGCTTGGTCGCCTATGCATATGTTCCGAACCGAAGTTGTTCTCCTCAATCATTTTTTTCTGTTCTTTCACAATTCTCACATTTATATGAGCATGTAATAGTTCTTGGTGATTTCAATGCAGACTTGCTAAAAAATGATTTTCGAGCTTTCCAAATAAAAGATTTTGTCTCTTCTTTAGGACTTCAGATATTTAATACTACTTATCCAACGAGATTTGCAAAAGATACTACTCCCAGCCATCTTGATTTGGTCATTTTATCTTGTCCATCGTCTGTTAGTCTTTTTGACCAGCTTTCACTTGACTGTATCTCTGATCATGATCTCCTGTTTTGTACATTCAATATTAATTTTAATCTCACTATTGCCCCTCTATCATTCACTTTTAAAGATTTTCGGTCAATAAATGTAGATGCTCTCCATTACGCCGCCTTTACAGCCCCTTGGGATAAATGTCTTTTTACTCCTGACCCTGATTCCAAGCTGAACTGTTTCCAAGAAATACTTCTTGGATTATTTAACGATTATGTTCCAGTAAAAACGGTAAATGTCCGTAACAAAAGTTGTCCTTGGTTCACATCTGACGTTGTCGACACTATTAAAGTTCGCAACAAGTTTTATAGAAAATGGAAACATTTTCCATCTGATTCTAATTGGATGGCTTACAAGGCAGTAAGAAATCGTTGCACTGTGGTAATACGTAACTCCAAAAGAAATTATTATGCATCCAAACTAAATACAACCCTTCCCCCTAAAACTCTTTGGAGTAATTTGCGACAGATTGGTATATCCGGTACAAGAAATGTTTCTAAGTGTGAAATTGATCCTAATATGCTAAGTAATAACTTTCTCGAAAATGATGACCAGGAGCTAAGTTTAAGTTTCTCTGAAACTATTAATTCACACATGCAAACGATACGGAGTTTTGAAATTGAATCGGTTAATGAGAATGATGTGATTAACTGTATTAGTTCTATCAAATCAAATGCTGTAGGTGAAGATGGTATACCACTTCGATTCATCAAACTAATTCTACCTTATATAACATCCAGCTTGACTCACATAATTAACCATTGTATTACAACGTCAACCTTTCCGAAGTCATGGAAAATAGCAAGAGTTGTGCCTGTTGCAAAAAAATCCAACCCAATGTCAGCTACTGATTTCTGACCTATAAGTATTTTACCATGTTTGTCGAAAGTCTTTGAAAGATTAATAGCCAAACAGATCCTTCAACACTTGTCTCATTACAACCTCCTCTATGCTGGACAGTCCGGTCTTAGATCTAACCACAGTTGTTCCACAGCCATGGTAAAAATATTGGACGATATAAGACAAGATTATGATAAGGGACATGTTACGCTTCTTTGTCTTCTTGATTTCTCAAAGGCTTTCGACAAAGTGAACCACAAGATTCTGTGTTTGAAATTGAAATATCTTTTTGGTTTCGGGAATTCTGCAGTGGCTCTTCTTGAAAGTTATCTCTCTCTGACAGACTTCAGAGAGTTGTAACTAACGATGCTTGCTCAGATCTTTTACGTGTGAAACAGGGTGTTCCTCAAGGATCAATTCTAGGCCCAATTATCTTCTGTATGTTCATTAATGATTTACCATCTGTCTGCAAACATACTGCAGTTCACCTCTATGCTGACGACGTTCAATTGTATCTAGCTCGGCCAATTGACAACACAATTGATCTTGTAAGTAAATTAAATGAAGATCTACATGAAGTTTACTCTTGGTCTATAAAAAATGGTTTGCTACTAAATCCCAGAAAATCTCAAGTTATTCCAATTACTAAAAAGAAACTGGATCGTAATACTCTACCTGATGTTTTATTATCTGTAGACAAGCTTAACATTGTTCAAACTGTGACAAGTCTGGGATTTGTCCTGAATTCAAATCTATCAGGATACGACCATACAAACTCTGTTATAGGTAAAATATATGGATGTCTTCGGAAATTGTGGATGGGTGCAAGTTTTACTCCACAAGATACCAGACAAAGGCTTGTTAAAAGTCTTATCCTACCGCTTATTACTTACTCTGAAGTCGTATACCCTAATTTAGATTCTTTATCCCAACGAAAACTTCAAGTTGCATTTAATGACTCGGTAAGATACATCCATGGGCTTCGTAGATATGACCATATTTCTCACTATTTGAAAATCTTTTTGGGAAGTACTTTAGACAACTATATTGATGCCAGAAATTGTATCTTCTTACATAATCTTATAAGTAGTAAGACTCCATCGTATTTATATGAAAAACTTAATTTTGCTCGTTCCCTTAGAACTTTTAGTCTAATTCCCTCACGCTATAACTATCTCAATTCATCCCGTTTATTTTTTATTTATGCCGTTAAATTATGGAATTCTTTACCAATAAGTATAAGATCTATCGCTACTGCCACTCGCTTCAAAAGTGCCATCTTTCTTCACTTCACTTTAACTTAATCTGAAAGCTACTCTTTCTTTTCTTTTTTCTCATTTATAAACTCTTCTTCTTTTTATCAAACTCTTTTTCTACTGCTTTATTTTCTTTTTCTTCATTTTTAAAATCTCACACTTCTTTGCTTCTATCTCTAAAATAAAAACTCAGAATTTTGTAAATTTAAATTTAGTTCTAAGTTAGTGAATTTAAATTGAATACATAAATAACTAAATTAGTTCCTATTTATCTTATCTCTATGTACTACAAAAGATATTAATCTTAATGTACAAATGTTAATAATATGTATACAATATTTTCTGTGAAATAAAATAAGTTTGAAGCCAAAAAAAAAAAAAAAAAAAAAAAAAAAAGTTAATAAAGGGAAAACTCATAACTTATAATAATTTTCTGAAAGCAAGCGAGTTACTAATCAATTTTAAACTCCATCTATAAACAATGCAAAATCAATATAAAATATATTTGAGAAGAACTCTGTTTTGTTTCATCTTAGCAATAAAAACAAATTTTGAATGGGGAATATTTCAAAAATTATACCTGATGACGAAACCAAAATTCGGACCACAAAATCCTTTCAATTTTTGAACCAGAAAAAAGATTAATTTTACTGACTATTGAATATAATGACTCAATAATATGTAAAGAAAAATTAATTGTACTCCTCATGTGTCCGTTTTGTATTTGGTATAAGAAATTGGACTATTTATTTCACCATCCTAATTTCATCTCTTGTGCCACTCAAGTCGTTATTTGTGCTAGAAACTTAAAAATATTGGTTCGGTTTATTTTGTTCAAAAACCAGACCAATTCATTCGAAAAGCTGCAGTTTTCACTATTTCTTGTACTTTAAACTTAAATAGTATCAAAACCTTAAACCCCAAAGCAAGACGATTCCTTTTTGTTGTTAAAAGTTTGAAATTCATAAGAAATCTTTCGAAACTGAACCAATTTATCGCCTCCATTAACATACATTTACGAAACCCCGACATTGTTTTACGTTTCCATTCAATTTGTTGTTAAAATTTTGTTCTTTTTATCAACTTTGTTACCTTTTTTATTTAACCTTGTGTTATGAAATTGAATTTTGCAAAATTGTTTAAAAACCTGTTAAGTTTAAAGAAATTAGGAGTCCAAGGGAAACTACGATGTCAAACATTCAACATGGAATGAAGTGACAATAAGAACAGTTCTTGGAGTTCCTGGATATTAATCTTTTTATTTCTATAAAAAATAATAAACAGTTTCTTAAAACTAACTTATTATTAATTTATAAATACAATTAATTCTATTCCACATTTTCTACACTTGACTTGTTTCCTGAACAACTGAGACGTCTTCCACTTTTGTCTTCTTTCTTTTTGCACCTTTCTTGTTATTATCTTTCTCTAGGGAACACACTTCAGCTCTTGAATCGGGATTTTCAAGCCAGAATTTGTAGTCCGAGTTGATTGGGAAGTTCTTCGAATGATTGCATTTCAAACATTTGATGGACAAAATTTCATCTTTGCAATCGAGGGCGGATATTTCAGCTGTAACTCCAGGTTTCAAGGCCATGTGGCACTTTTTGCAGAGAGATCTTTTTATATTTGGGTCTCTGGAAAGAATATTATTATTATTTAAACATTCATTAAGGTGAAATGTTGTAAATTACATCCGAAGGACTGATTTCTTGCCAATAGTCTTGCACAGGTTTCCATAGTAAGCTGAGAGTGTAGCGCTTTTCCCGGCCATCAACATTGAAGCTTGATAGAGGAAATTCATTCGACTGAAAGAGTCTTTTCCTTGGAAGCCTTTATTTTTACTTGACATATTTTATTTTTAATTTTATTTACATTTAAATGATTTTTAGAAGAAAATACGCATTTAATTTTGTTTTGCATTTAAAAGTACTCTTATTTGAAATATGTCAATTTGACAGGAGAGCAGTGAGTGTTCAAAAATAAAGAACATTTGGCTATCAACACAAGACTTTGAATATTGCTATTGAGCAGTTACATGTGCAATAAGCGACAGCAAACTAGAAGAAACCCAATTTTGCTCTCATTAATCTAAAAAGTGTGTTTTGATTGTTTATAAAACTGATAATTTTTCGATGTTACGCTTTAAAATCTCTTCTACACTTGAAAAGAGGGAAATAAATTACCAGAAATTTTGTTTAATTTATTGTAGAAAAAAGAATTTGCGTGTATTTTCTACTTACTTTGTATTTTACTTATTTAAAAAGTTGCTATAAATTTGACTTTCAAATATGAGATATATTTCTTTAATAAGTGTCATTTTCATATTTGACTTTTTTTTTAAGTTCTAATTTAACTACAACTTCAAAATTATGATGAAGATTGTATTTGTTTGAATTCTAATTGAAGGGTTTTTAATGAAAATTGGCACTTCAAGTACCTAAAAATGTTTTGGTTTTGCGAAATGGTGTAGTTTTATAGTGGATTTAAATGCATCTGCTTCTGCATAATGTCAAACAATAGAAGAAGGCATCAGATCTATGTTAAAACCGAAAAATGGGAGAGAATACACCAGTGGTCATTGTTTTTACTTCAAATAAAATATACAATAACTATTTGACAGTACAGTGTTGCCGAATGACTTTACGAAAGTGTAAAATAAATACGTAAATGAAGAAACCAAACCATAGGCTAAAAGCCTAAAATTCCGAAAAATCGTTAAAATCTCCAGTTCCGCCCAGTTTAAAAGTGTTGAATGTCAAATCCTTGAATCTTGGAAAACTAAAAAAAGTACTCACAATTTTTGTATAAAAAGTGCAAAACTGAGAAATATTTGTATTTACAAAAATGGTAGTGAGCAAAATTGTTTTTTTAATTACCCGTGTTTTGTTGGCAAATCTATCCATAGTATAGTAGGATTTTACACGAATAACAAAAACAATATCCATAGTATGAATAACACCGATAAAAGTTAGAGTAGAATCACACTATGGATAGGTTTTTGACATTTATACGAGTCTCGAATCGATCTTATGTGATTTCGTTCTCAAATGTTGGTTCGATTGATATTGCATTTGTATCACGATGGTTGTGTTCGTTGAGTAGTTGTGCACTTGGAATCATGTGTTTTCCATTGGGGAACAAATCAAGCTGTTACTGTTGATATTATTTAGTTTTGTTAGTAAAAATGGACTAACTGGGCTTATTTTGCAAGAGAAAACAATAGAAAAGATAATTAAGTTTTGCTATGTTTCCACCAAAGGCTTATCTCAGTTTCTTTTGGTGTTTCCACCGCACAAGAAGATTTAAAAATGATTAAGTTTGACAGCACTTTCTAAAATGCAAATGGTGTTTCGATGTTTCTAATGAAGTGCAAGTGAGATAGTTTGATTCGTGTTAAACAATGAAAAACCGAATAGTTCAGCACCATATAGGAATATGCTACCTACTCCATGTGCAATTTTTTTTTTTTTTAAATTTGATTAAAACAAAACTATATTTTTTGTACACTAACAAATGCAAATAAACAGACCATAACGCATTATCTGTAAAACCAACTCCTCCACACAAGTTTTTCTTCACAAATTTCCGATCCCCGATCGGAATCGAGCAAATCAAGCTCATTTCAACTCGATTCAGGTATATAAAGAATTTAGGCGAGCTTCAAGCTTGCTTCAACACCACGTGTTAATGTAGTAGTCTACGAACAAACCCCCTTCTTGAAGTTTTTATTTTATGTCAAATTGTTTGGTCAAAACTTTGAAATCGACTTTCACATTACACAGACGTATTTTCTTGATTTCGATAGTCAACTATCAAAAGTCAGCTTACACGATTTCACCCCTGGTCTGAATTTCGCAATTTTTTTTTGAAATTTTTTGATAAATTATTCTGGCAAATATTCAGTTGTATCAGTTTTCAAATATAAGAACCGGACTACTGCGGATTGTTTTGTTGCAAATTTCTTACTTTACTATATATGGAATACGAAAAAAACTTATTATAACTCTTCAAACACAGTCTTTACTTTATCGCAGTTCACAATCAATAATCAAACCGTTTCGCTTCCGAGCGCCTATTTGTATACCTCAAATCGGTTCTAGAAACTACTAGGTTCTTGCAGGCGCTGAATGTTCTCGATGCTTAACGAAGCTAGTTCTCCTCTTAATCACTATATGTTGCCCTTTCGAGGTTCTTGTAGGCGCTGAATGTTCTCGACGTTATTCTACTATTAATAACACGATATTAAACGAGATAAAAAGTGTATACACAGCATAGTCCCATAATAAGCTAAAAGCGTTTTAAGGTTGAATAGAGCCTACATAAGGAAATTATTGTTATTATTATTTCGTAAATGTCATTTTGATTTCTCCAAATTTTGAAATTAAAATAAAAACAATAATGCCTCTCCAGTTTAGATCGATTATTAATGATTTAAAGAATTTAAATCGCGTTTTACCGACTCCAAGAAGGCGGAAAGTTTATAAAAAAAGGTTAGTCCAATGAGCCTAAGAAACGAAGATTTTTAAAAAAAATATAGATTTTCGAAAGAGAATATCATAAAAATAATTGGAATTATTTTTTATATTTTATTTGTTATGACAAACAGCTGATTTGATAGACAGATAAATGGAATAGATTGCTCCATTGTGGTACTTTTTTTGATATAAGCATTGTATAACTAAAATTTATAGCAGAATTGTTTATAAATGGGAATTTTCGCAACTTTACATAGAGCCTACATAAATCCTTATACACTGTATAACTATTCATCTGTTTAGCAAATTCTATTAAATAAGACTGATACAATAAAAAGTATTGTATATGCATACCTTCTTAACATTGATTGATTAGAAAAATCTCAGGTAACACTGGAAACGACGTTATTTTGTTTGCATTTCAGTTATTTATCTTATAATACTAAATATGAGAAATAAAATAAATTTACTCCTCTCATTCGCACTCTCGATTTCAATATTTTATATTTCCAGTCGATCTTAGGTTCCACACTTTATTTTCGTACAGGCATTGCGCATGTTAGGTTTTGGTTGTCAAACTATCGTGACGTCACGAACACTCAATCAATTGAAGAGAGTTAGTATTTTTGGTGCAATTTCACTCTATTTTCTGTTGTAAATGTTAACGGAAGTGAATTTTCAAATTTTTAAATCAATAAAGTTATTTAAAGTGGTATTGTTTATAATGTATACTAAATAAAAAAACATTTATTAATAAACATGGGTGTTTGTTCTGTTTTTGACTGAAACAACAACGAAAGAAATAAGATAACGAGAGATTCCAGCTTTCATAAATTTAAATCTCTCGAAGCAATGGACCTTGTTCACCAAACGCAAGGGAAAAATGAATGTTCTAACTGCAAGAATTTGTAGTCTCCACTTTTTGCGAGAAGTTTATATAAAAAATACAAAGTATGAAATGGGTAAGTTAATAAAAAAAGTAGTTCAGAATAAGAATCTGAAATAGATTTATATCAATAGGATTCATACGGTATCGGATTTTGAAACCAGATGTAGTTCCTACGGTTACCGCAAAGCAACTTCCTCCAGCGTTTGAGCCTGACACAACAAAGCGCTCGAAAAGAATGGAGCTGAAAAAGCAAAAAGATGTAGTGAGTGGGTTGCTGGTTCCCATTGAGCTCGAGCATGAAAACGTGCCTGAACAGCAATGCAAAAATGATAACTTGATGGAAAATATTTCACATCCACAATTAAAACAAGCTCAATTTGATGTGTTAATTGAACAATAATTGTAAGCACCTACATATCTAATAATATTTGTAGGCATTTATGATAGGAACAAAATCTTAATCGTACTATCCATGCATTCTGAAATTGTATAAAATAATTTGTTTTTATAAACTTTTTAGAAAAACCTTACGCGAAGAAAATGGGCAACTCAAAACAGGTTAAGGACTAAGACCAGGTTTGATCTCACAATCTAATAATCGATTCATCTTAACAATATTCGCTTTTTTAGGAAGGATTTTTGTTGTTGACAAAGTCGAGAATAGCATGCGTATTGCTTCTGAGCCAGAAGAAAATCTCCCATTTACTTACGATGGTTTGGAAAACTTGGCTGGCTACATTTGCCATCGTTTTAAAAACACCATACCAAACCTGGAACAAATTGAACCAGACGAAAGCTCTTGGGTAAATCATTTGGACGAAGGAGGCTTGTCTTAAGCAAATCCCACAATGATGGCTCACTTTGCTGCATTACAAAATGTTTTTAATGCAGTAAATGGAGAAGGTGAAGGCATTTACATCTGTCCAAACTACAGCATTTACTTGAAGTTACCGAGAAAGCAACGATCGAATGCGATGAAAAGGTGAACCTTGTCTTTCGTTGTCGTATGTACCTACTTCCGAATGCGAAAACTGAACAGACAAATCACGGAAAACAAACTATCAAGGAAAAGAAAATACAAACAAATTATTTATTAAATAAAAGGTTGAAAAACCAATGATTTAAAAAGACCATCATATCTTTTATTTAATCATTTATCACTAATTAAACAATCTCCCAGGTGATTCGATAGAGAAAATTGCATCCGAATGAAAACGAAAAAAAAATACACCAAATTCTTACTTCGATTTTTTATTAATTTCTTTCACTCAAACACACAAATTTTCTTTAACTTACGAAGAAACACAAATATTAACTATTTAAAACCATTTACCTAAATAGAAAATATTAGAAATATTAACATTTTATTATAATAACAAAATATCTTAACAAATTACTGCCAATTGTTTTGTTTTGATTTCACAAACTGAATAATAAACGTCGAACTCGTTGAGTGTTCGTGACGTAGATGCGCAGAACGAAACAAAAATAGAAACGCGAATGCGCTATCTGTTTTAGTTGTATCATGCTTCATTATAATAAAATATAAGGGTCGACTTTCCATTACCGCAGTACGAATTTCCTTCTGATTTTTTTTTACAGTTAGGTAGAGGTCTCAATAGAACATGTTTTAAATATTAAGGCGAGGAAACACCTTTAAGTCATAAAAAAAACATTTTCTTTTTCGGACTTAACCCTCCTTTTTTTGTATTCCGTTCTTTGAGCCTAAAACAATTTTTTTGAATTGATAGTACGGCGTATTAACAGCTAGGTATGTAAGAGGGCATGCTGCCCCCTGCAACTCCCCTGCTTGGATCACTATAGGATTTGGGGTGGCTACGAGTTTGGGTAAACGCAAAGTACTTTTTGCATTTGAGCACTAAAATCAAAGAAATCCCCAAAAAAAAAATCAAGTATTGCAACACTGAACAAAAAACATGAAAGAAATGTCAAAATCAACCATTTTTGCGTGTGTTATATGTGAAAAAGTGAACTTTGAAAATTAATTTAAAATAGAAATAAATGTTTCCTCGCTCTAAAATTGCTATAATTATAATTTATTTGCATATATCTAAATTAAAAAAACCGCATGTCGAAATTTGTGCTGCAGTAATGGAACGTTGAGCCAAATATAATATTGTACTTTTATGGTGAAATCGTGTTTGAATTTTACAAAATTAACTTGTTAAATGTTTTCCTCTATGAACACAAATCCAAACTTTACGTGTATAACCAGCCTTATATTCCCTTCTTCACTATTGCCCGCGTTCAGATAACCAAACCCGTTTGACACCACCAACTCACAGAGTCCGCTACAATAGTTTTTTTTCCCACTCTTCATGCATCCATCTCAAACGTCCATCACTAAAGAAACAAAACGTCAAGAAGAGAAAAGCAAATTGGATTTTGTGTACAAAAATTTTCTTTTCATGGCTTTTTTCACCATCAAACGTTTTATATAAAATTTTCTTATAATATTTCACTTAAAGCACAATTTTCCACATTTAATTAATTAAAAAACAATACAAAACTAAAGTCATCCGCCATAAAAAAAAGAAAAGAAAATAAGAAATCGCTCGTGCTTCGCTTCCTCCATCGCGTTTTTATGAATTTCTTTTGTATTTTTTATTATTTTCTTAGGAAAAATAATTTAAAAAGTTTAATTAGTTTTTTTTTCGAAAATTTTTCTGCTCTAAATTAAATAATTTTCTGGGGAAATGTACAAAAGCATTCCGCAAAAGTGGCGTTTGTAAGCGATAATTTGAGTTTTGAGCGTTATTTCCTCCAAAAAATGCAGGTAAGTCCTTCAAAGGCTCCAAATGGCCTTGATTCATAGTTCCTCATTTCTTTTTTTTTTTTAATATCTAAAACAATAGCAAGTGGATGACCCACCATCGTTACCCGTTGGAACGGAGGTAAGCGCAAAATATAAAGGAGCCTTTTGCGAGGCAAAAGTTAGGAAGGTAGTTCGCAATATAAAGGTGAAGGTCGCCTTCAAGCATGGCCTTGGATCGGGCGTCGTCTCAGATGACGCCATTAAGACGGGTCAGCTCCGCGTGGGCTCGACTGTCGAAGTCAAGCACCCCGACCGACGTGAGAACGTCGAGGGCACGGTAATGAAGATACAGGACTGCTCCCAGTACACGGTGGTGTTCGATGACGGCGACATCACCACCCTCAGACGCACAGCCCTCTGCTTGAAGAGCGGCCGACACTTTAACGAAAGTGAGACACTAGACCAGCTCCCGCTGACCCATCCTGAACACTTCGGGAATCCCGTGGTGGGCGGCCGTAGAGGAAGACGCTCGCGGCACCTCCACGACGACAGCTCGGATGAGGATGACGAGAGCGATGCGAAGGAGGTGATCAACGAGAAGGAGGAGAACATCGGGAAGGTGGTGTGCGTCGAATCGACGGACAGCAAAAAGAAGGACAAAGAAAAGTGGTTCCCGGGGCTGGTTGTGTCTCCAACGGCACAAGTCACGGTGCGCATTAGAGTCAAGGATGAATATTTGGTGCGTTCTTTTAAGGACGGCCGCTACTACACTGTCCCCAAGAAGGAGGCCATGGAGTTCACTAGAGAACAGGTAATTTAAAAGCTCAAGAAAATTCTTAGGGCTCCTTGAGTGGTCAAAAACCCTCTACTTTCTCTTTTGCAGGCTCACAAACAAGATAACGCTGCTGTCCAGGCGGCTTTGGAGTACTTAGACAGCGATATATTGCCCACACATTGGGATCGAGATTCGCTCTTTGGGCTGGCGAACTCCTCCAGCGAATATGAGGAAGCCGATTCGGACAGTTCCGATGATGAGCCAAGCGAGGAGAAGGATCTGTTCATAGCTCAATTGTATAAATACATGGATGACCGTGGAACTCCCCTAAACAAGGTCCCTTCCATCCAAAACCGCGACGTTGATTTCTACCGTTTATTCAGGGCGGTTCAAAAACTCGGTGGCTATAATCGTGTGACCACTCAGAACCAATGGAAGTCCATCACTATTCGCCTCGGCTTCACTCCAATCACCGTCAGCGTGACTAACCTTGTGAAGCAGGCCTACAAAAAATTCCTGCAGCCCTACGAGGACTTTCACAGGAAGCTGGGCTGCTCTATGATAATGACGCCTCGCAATGCCAACCGCACAAAAGGCCGCAGCTTGGTGCGGGCCAATTCGGTGGCGTCGCCAAAGCCAGTGGACACAAGCAAAGAAGCAAAACCCAGCACTTCCTCGATTCCAGTCCCATCGACTTCGGCAGCTGTTGTTGTGAATCCCCCGCCGACAAACGACGAATCGGAGAACACAAGTGAGTCGAGTGTGGAGGTGACCGTGGCCAAGGCTGCGACTAAGAGGAAGTCCTCTGTCGGAGCAGGAAAGGTCAAGAGTCTGGTGGAGAAATTCGAGGAGAAGGCCAAGGAAGAATGTGACATACCGCTTGCGAAGATTCAGAAGAGCAGTCAACGCTCGACCGAGCGGAAGAGCTCCGAGACGCCCAACACAACCCGAGAGAACTCACCCACAGGTTCCATTGGTAAGTTTCTTGTTTTAAGTTTGTCTAATTCCTGAGAACGTCTCAAAAAACTTAATCTTTTGTGATCTTTCCTTTCCAGGACCCACAAGTAAAAAAGAGAAACAAAAGAAACCTCCACAGGAAGAGAAACGTGGACCGAAACCGAAGAAAAAAGAGGAGACCCAAGAGAAGGTCGATGTTGGTGATTTCCCAGTCGAAGTTGGAGACAAGTTGAAGGTCTATTACCACGAGAAAAAGGTCACCTACGAGGCGAAGGTCATTGAAATTTCTGTGACCAAAGGATCCCCTCTCTACTTGGTCCATTACACCGGCTGGAATAACCGCTACGACGAGTGGGTGCCTCGGGAACGCATCGCCGAGAACCTCACCAACAACAAGCTCAAGAAAACTCGCGTGGGAGGAGCATCCTCGGATAAGGGTAAAACAGAGAAATCCGAGAACCCACCGAAGCCGCCGTCAGTCATTTCCCCGGGACCAGGAAAAACCCCGACTCCGGCTGTAAAGCGCGGTCGTGGTCGAAGTGACTCGCAGCCGCCTCGTTCCACGACTCCCTGCTCAGTGGCATCCAATTCGAGTCGCACAAAGTCGCCAGCGGCCTCAAGCGCCCGCAAGAAGACCCCACGAACCATTCCGAATACCATGAGACGCACTTCAAACAATGTATCGGATGTCTCGATGCAGAGTTCGTCGGATAGCGACTCTGATGAACCAGTTCGGAGGCCAACACGAGCCACAAGGGACTCCAAGGGTAAGGGAACGCAGGCTTGTCGAGGAAAGTCACCCGCCTCGGTAACCGCCACCTCGACCAAGTCCAACAGCGCCAGCGAGAGTGATGAGGACGAGGAGGCCGATGACGAGGAGATGCCTGAAACATCGAGTTCCAACGCCAAGGGACGTGATTATGATCTCAACCAAATCAGGTCGGAGCTAAAGGGTTTCCAGGAGCTGAAGTCGCCCACTTCCGATCCAGAGACCGATACTGCCGACCAGCAGGACTCGAAGTCGGAGTCTCTGTTCGATTTCAAGCCCAAGGAAGAGGAGTCCTCCGACCAGAAGCACGACGAGACGACAAAGTCCTCCGATTCGGATTCGTCCTCGGACGGAACAGATTCCTTCGCCGATGACGATTCCCAGTCCTCGGATAAGACAACAACCTTGGAGAATATGACAGAGAAGCTGCAACTGAAGATCAACGCCGACAAGAAGGCTATGCTGGAGAAGTTCCCCTTGGGAAAGGCGCCCGAAAAGGCAGCTCCCTCCAGAATTGAGAAGATCATCAAAGAATCGCTCGCCGAGAAGCGGCAAGAGAGCCTCAAGGCAAAGCCCTTCATTGCTGAGGAATCTCTGAAGGTGGTGAAAACCGAAGTGAAGCTGGAACCCATCGAGACTGTTAATGCGCCAGCCCCACCAGCAGCAGCTCCCGTGGACAAGAAACCCTTCCCCATGATCTTGGAATCTGCGACCAAGCCGACCGTCAATCTCACTCGAATCGGCAAGTACCCGGTGATTATGGACAAGCCATTGGCCATAAAGGAGGACCCATCGGAGCCCGTTTCAGACCCTCTGAAGCTGGAGGAACCCGTTGAAGTGAAGGAGGTTATTCCAGCCCCAGCTCCGCCACCGCCGCAGCCCACTCCCGATATCTACGAGTTCAAGGAACCAGAGCCATTTGAGTTTGAAGCCCGCAAGACGCCCACAGCAGCGGGAGCGGGAACCTCGGAAGCCAAGAAGAAGGCAATCACAGCAGCAACAGCAGCTCCGAAACCAACTCCTCCAGAGCAGCCGTCGGTGTCTCCACTCTCGGCCACCTTCGGAAAGAAGAAGAAGGCTTCGCCCATCAAGGAATCACCCGAGAAGCCGAAGCAAATGAAGATGGACGACAAGATCTCTCTGTCCAGCCTCTCGGCGGCCATGAGCAACTTGCTGACGCCCCAGAAGAACGAAACAACCTTGTTCGATGCTCTGCGCAAGTCGCCCAGCTTCAATTTGAATTTCAACGCGCTCCACGAGGAACTTGCGACCACAGTTCAAGAAACGACCCGAGCTCTGACGGATGTCCCGCCGCCCGAGCAATTGACGCCCACCAAGTGTGGTGGTGGCGAGGAGGCCACAGACAGCGCCGCTAGAGTGGTGGGAAGTCCCTTTATCGAGACCACTTGTGATCTGTCCAACGTCTTCGAGCTCAATCAGGACGCCGAAGGCCTGACGAGCAGCGACGAAGCCAAGGACAATAAATTCGAGCTGGAAAATGTGAAAATTCTTCTCTGCGATTCCTCGTTCGACTTGGAACCCATCAAAGTGGAGAAGCCTTCGTCCATAGCTGACAAAGTTCTAAGGGCCATCAGCCAGAAGAAGGAAGAGGAGGAGAAAAACAAATGCGAGGTCCCTGTGAAGATCGAAGCCGACGTTAAGCCGAAAGTGTTGCTGAAGGAGGAGGACGTCAAGATTGACGAGGACAATCTGCCGAGCACCAGCAACAGCAGCACCAGTAATAGCAACAGCAATAGCAGCAGCAGTGCCGTCAGTACTTCGCCATTCATAACCGAACCACCGAAGATCGAAGACGTCACCTGCACGCTGGTGAAGAGCGAATTCGAGCTGACGCCCAAGCGCTCGTTACTCACCAGTCCCGAACCCAAAATCGGAATTCTGGAGTCGATCCCAGTCAAGAACAACGTTCTCAACGAGACCATCCAGAAGCTGGAGTGTGCAATCCAGAAGACAACGGCGGCGCCAAGCGTCGATCACTTTGTCGAGGAGTCGTCGGACAGCAACGACTCGGAGCAGAGGTTGATTATTGAGGATGAGGACGATCGTTCGATTTCGGAGACTTCGCGCACAATGACTCCGGTGGAAGTGAAACAACCACAAGAAGTCAAGAAACCAGAGGAACCAACAAAAGCGGTGGTGCCTTTGGTTTTGGAGGCGGAAACAAAACCGGAGGAGGTCGAGAACAACAGGAAGAAGGATGAACCTGTTCAGGTTGAGGTGGAGAAACCTCCTGTTGAACCTCCTGTCTCGGATTCAGTTTCTGTCTCCGTTTCTGTGCCTGCTCCTGCTCCTGCTCCTCCGGCTTCAGTTTCTGTTACAGTTCCAGCTCCTTCCATTCCTTCTTCCATAGTGGCCGTACCTTTGCCTGTAACAATACAACAAGTACAGGCGCAGCTTCCGCAGCCTAAGCTCCCGTCCCCGGTTCCCGTTAAACCGCTTGTCGTGCCGAGTATCTTCAATCTTCCCCAGACCTTCTATTCCGACCCGAACCTCCAGCCAGAGGATGGAGTAAAACCGATCTTTGATATAAGACCCGTGGAGGTCTGCGCATCGCAGCCTCCCGAGAGGCCACAGCTCGAGCCAGTGTCGATAATCGAGCAGGTCGTGGCAGTGGCAGTTCCACAGCAGCAACAAGCCCAACAACAACAGCAGCAGCAACTGGAAGTAAAGAAAGACGATCAGGCGGCCGAGAGCCTGAATCTGCACACAGAATCGATAAACCTTCTCCTTTGTGAGGAAACAATACCCGGAAGTCCATGTTCGATGGTGGGTAAGGATGTGCTAGATCCTTTGGCCATCTGCCGAAGCAATTCCCATCCCACTGAGTCGGATATAAAACCAGTTCCCATGGATATCGAGTGCTCCACTCCGATGAGTAAGCCTCCGCCTCCCATGGAAGCCCCAATGAAACCGGGACCAACGCCCAACAGTTCGCCCAACGACTCTGCCAGTCAGGACGAGAGTGGCGAAGAGCTGAAGAAGCAAGTCGACATCGAGAACGAGGTTTCGCCCAAGAAGAGGCGTCGCACCCGCAAGCAGTCTGAAATGATGATGGAATCCCAAGCCAAGCGAAGACGACCCTTAGCAAATGTTAAAAAGAATAATGGTAAGTTAGAGTTAGAGTTGGAGAGTAAAGTAAGGTTTTATAAAATTGATTTCATCTTGTAGGTTCCGATAGTGAGGACAATTCTGATACCATATCCCAGCGGTCGTCATCTTCACGCCACAACAGACCTTGCCAATATAATTTCCTCGTGCAATTGGGTAAGTTTTTGACTCTCATGCTTCCAGAAAGTGGTTCGATGGTCTCTTTTTGTCTTCTTAGATCCGACAATGAACCCCGATCAGAGGATAGCTCTGCTCCTCAAGCAAATCCAAGACCTCCGGAAGACTTACAACATGATCAAAGGAGACTTGGCCAGCATCGACCGTCGACGCAAGAAGATGCGTCGAAGGGAACGCGAAAAGAAGCAAATGCAGCTCCATCAACAAGCTATCAAGATAAATTCTTAAGAAAGGATAAATGGAAAGTGTAGAGATTTCGGGCGCCGATGAGCGTGATGTAGTTTTTAGTAGAATCTATTTTATGGCGTTAAAATCACACGACAAATCGTGGCAGACTTTTTTTTATTTTACATATATATAAATATTGATAGGGAGATATTTTGTTAGATATTAATTTATACATATATATACAAGAAAACATAAACAAAACATTTTATTGTAAGAATATTAATCGATCGAGTTTTAGAATTTTATCATAATCATGGTATTTACATTATTTCAAGAATAAAAAATAATTTACATTGCGTGTGTAGAAAATTGTACAATTTTTAATATTTAATCATGAAAAAGGGTGTTTTTTTTCTTTCGAGGATGAGAAGATTCGATTGTTTGACAGTTGGGAAATGTCAAACAGTGATGACATTTCTGTTCAGAAAGGTTTCTTATACCCCTATTACCATTGGCGTATCGAATGAATAAACGTGTGTGTAAGAAATTTGTATTACTGTTGAACGTTGGCGAATTGAAAACCGTTGATTCGACTTAAATCACCCCTATTACCGATGTCGTAAACGACAGCAAAATATACGACACGACACAATCTGCATTCCATAAGTCGTTTTCAACTTTTGTCACTCGTTTTGTTGTCGTGTGTAAACGTCAAGTGTGTTGAACGCTTTAATTCAGCATTCTGTAAGACGAAAGGAAACGACGACAATGAAAAAAAACGACGGTATCTCTCGTTTGAAAATTTGCTCACGACGAAGAAATGGAAGTTCGCAAAACTGTAAGTTTCCTTGTTAAATAATTTAATTTATGGATATATTTATTTGCGATAAATAAAAAATAAATATTTTTGCACATTTTCAATTAAAAATAACAAACCAATTCGAGGCTCTTGTCCAGCTGATGGAAAGCAAAGAGCAGTTGGCTAGGGGATTTTTGAAATGTATGAACAAAGCCGATTTTAAAAAAGAATGGAATGTAATAGGATAAACTCAACAGCAAAGGTCCTCCAATAAGAGATGGTGATGGTTGTCAAAAGGTTTGAATCAGTTTATTCTACACATATTTTTAATATTTGCTTTTTCAGGTTTGGGCTGACTTTGAATTTAAAGTAAAAATAAATTGTTCAGAACAACAAAAAAGAAGTGAAAAGAAATAAAGGAGGGCCAACCCAATTGCACTTCTATCTACGCTTGAGGATGCTGTTGCAAATCTACTTAAATATAAACGGATGGTTAAGCCCGAGTGGAAATGCAATTGGTGTATCGCAGCTCCCAACCACTTCAAGTCTTCATCATCCGGACATACATAAGTCAAAGCAAATTCAGACTACAAATGCAGATGCCGACGCTTCACTGTCCTATTTGTACAATTAATTGTGCCTTTGCAATATTTGGCTCTCTATCTTTTTCATCATTGTCACTATCACTGCTTGCGTTGTAAAACATTTCAACACTTATCATTTTAATAATTTATTTATTTGGTAATAATTTAATAAAAACACATTTGTTGAATATCGAGTAATGAAATGATTTAGAATTTGATTTCAGTTTGACAGATCTCTGATACATTTTCATCGTTTAAAAATCTGCTACAAAATAGTCGCGTCGAAAAAGTTATAGAATGCCACTTAAAAAACGACACGACAAAGAAAACGAGAGTTGTCGAAAAAACGAGACGACATCGGTAATAGACATGAACAAAAACACTCTATTACCAAGACCGGAATCTTTCGTACGTTTCACTCTCCAAAACCCGTTTGTTTACATTGTTGTATTTGTAATTTTGACAATTAGTCCATGAATAGATGTGAGCACAAACAAAAAAAAACGATGCCGTGGGCTAGCGGCACTTTGCAAAGCAAAAACAAAATGGAGGGGTTAATAAGTTTTTTTCAGGTTTTTCTTTTTACTTTTTTCGATGAAAAAGTCAGTTTTAAGCTTTAATTTTGCAGGCATTTTGTGGATAGTGAACCAATGTACCTTTTTGTCTTGAAAAAAGCATGTTCAACATCAGTTTATTATAATTAATTCACTAATTTACAGTAATCACTACGAAATTCTTTACATTTCATAATAATCCCCGGATTTTTGTATCAAAGACGCGTTCGAAGAACCATCAATTTAAGGGTGCGAGTGCAATTTTTGTATTGAATTCTAATAAATTTTCGTTAACGAACGGCCCAAATATTTTGTTTGCAAGTAATTAAAATCTGTATCAATTTAATTAATCCAAGTATATTTATAGTTTGTATATTTAAAAAAAAAGAGTTATAATCGAAAAATATCTTATCCATAACATTCTTGATTGATGGAAGCATACATGTATTTGCTATCAAAAAAAAAAAACTATGCATCAAAGGAACACAAATGTTTTAAAAAAATAATCAGAACGATTATAGCGAACCTGTTGAAAAAAATGCAGAGCAAATAAAATGTAAATTTTGACATATATCACAAAATGAAAACGTCTTAAAATCGTTCTGAATTCATGCACAACTAATTCAATAGAACATGTAATCGTCATAAATGTTTATTGTTGACGTACAGAAGTTTTTTTTTTAGTGAATTTCCACAGTTTAACGCAAAATATAATTTTCATTCATTCCTTAAAAATGTTTAGTTACCAAAGTTCAAGTTTACTTATTATTGTTTGAAAAGTATGTTTAGTAAAAATGCTGCTAATAATAAAAAAAAATTAATGAGTTTTACATATATGTTTTTGTTTTTCGTAATATAATAAATACTACCGTAGATAACATTTTATAAATGCAGAACATAGAAGAAAATATACATAAAAAATAGTTTTCAGATATAAAGCAGAGGTTAGCGTAGAAAAATATTTTTGAGAAAGCCAATAATATTTTAAATATGTTCATTAAAGAAATTTCCGCTTCGGCTAACCTTCATCAACTTTTTAGAAAAAAAATTAGCATTAATAGCAGCCAATTATTTCATAGCATAATTAATTTTTCAGATTGTAAAATGTCTAGAAATTTTCATACGCTACAAAATTCGTAATTTTATGCGTAAACATAGAAGATAACATTATTTAGTCAAGAAGTATGGATTTTGGCGCGTATACCGGTTTTTTTCTACTGGGTGTTCGGTTTCCCCATACTGGAATAAAAAAAGTTACTTAAATCTATTTATTGCACTCATTTAGTTGGTATTATGTGTAAACATATTGCCTATTTCTATTCCTTAAAGATGCTTTACACAAAGCAACTTATTTTTAAAACATGGTTCCCTCAAATTTTTATTCCAAAATCTAACTACAAACAAAATTCCAACTCTAACATAGTCCCTTAAAAAGAAATTTTCAGGAATATTTCTGCAACAAACAAAACTAAAATTTGGTCTTGCAACTACCGAACTGCTTAAATGATGAAAATACTAATCTAATTGAGGAATCTGAACTAGCTAAAGTTGGCAATGGAACTTCACAAGTATGCTTCTCGTAGCATTGTCTGTACAAAAAAATACGGAGGCACCCGCCTATTGTTTCCACCTGAACTTCTAACGTCGCCAAAAAAATGCTCTAAGCAAACTACACCTGAAAAAATTGTCTGTTTTGTTGTTTTACAAAGTATTGAGTTACACTTTTGTCTATTTCCAATTATACTTAACCGGTTGCAGCGCATGTTGCGTTCGCAAATAATTTAAGTAAACAAAATACAGCACTAATAAATCATTAAATATGTATTTGGTCAATTTTATTTTATTTAATATACATTAACAACATTTATTTGGATTGAAATTAAAAAGCTATACAAATCTTCCAATTTAAGACCATGTCAGCACTTCAGATTCTGTTGGTTAGGATTGTTTAGTTTTTGAACGAGGCCATGAAACATTCAAAATGAAGCATTTAGATGAGGCTGATTACTATAATGAAGCATTTTGATGGGCCAAAGCACTAATTGTGAGAATGTGTTTGGTTTTTTGCATCATTTCACGCACACTTTCTCACATTTAGTGCTTTTTAGCTTGTAGGCAAACCGAAATGTCAGTCTGAGATTCCGGTCTTGGTAATAGAGTGTTTTTGGACATGAATGTCATACATTTTTCGAAGATTGATCTCACTCTATTGTAACATATAAAGAACGAAAATAAAAATAAAAACGAATATTCGGGCGTAGACACTCTATTGTCGTTATCGAATGTTCGTTGATTTGAACGTCGCGTCACTCGTGTTATTTTTTGTCGAACGTTCATATTGTGTGAGAAAAGGTCGAAGCTTATGTAAAAGAAATGTCGGAAAATAAAACAATGTAAGTACCTACATATGTATATGTATTTCATTTCTTTTATAAAATAACATGAATCAATGGGCAGGTTCAGGCAGCATAAGGGACTTCATTTGCAGCCAACTTCATTCTTTGAACGTAAATTTTGACCTAGGCAACTAGTTAGTTTTTCAAGTGTCATGAATTTCAAATTCAGACCTTTACTTCACAAACCTGAACTTTAAGTTCATAGTACAAAAAGTATCAACAAAATTATTGTCTACAAAGCACTCCTCAGGCAAGGTACAAGTCCATCACGATTTGTATTTTGTATTGTAAAAAAATATTAGTTATTTCTTTTCCAAATTGACAAGAAACCCTTTTACAGAAAGCATTAAACGAAGTTGTGCAGAAAAAAAATAAATAAATCATAGAGTACTAAAGTTCAGCTTTCAGTTAAATAAAAAACATTATCAAGTTTCATTTTGACAGAAGTACATAGACTTGACTTTAGAGTTAGGAATATTTTTCTTGACTAACTTTCCAGTCAACTTTCCATTAAAGTTGCCTTAATTGGCTGCGTTCAATCTCGTGTTGGATAGGGTATCTTGGATAGGTGGAATTTTAGATACCTTGTTTAACGAGTTGGATAGCTGTATTGAGATAGCTGTCAAAAAATAAAAACAACTTTCAGCTGTTCACAAAAAGCAGAGAAACATTTAAGCTTCGAAGTCAAAATTGTTGTAAGATAAAACATTTAATGGATAATTCAACTGATTCGTCGGACGATGATGAGTTGATAGGTGCGTAACAATTTAATAAATAAGAGATAACCTTAATCTGTAATCTTTGTTAAATTTCCTCTTAACTCAATTGGAATTCTATATGATTAATAATTTACTTGCGAAATCTCCTCACCTTCTAATTACCTTCTAAAATTCGGAGGCAAATAGCTTCTTCATCGTCTATTTTGTACAGAACATTCACAAATACAACTTCAACTAACATTTTGTATCTTTTTGTTTACCAACAAATACAAAAAGCTGAAATCAATTTTCAAGTTTCTTGAAATTTCAACCATGTGTTGAATCAGCTGTTCTGTCAGATACCTGCATACCCCAGAAATTCTTGGATACCTTTGGATTCCTTTTTTGACATCTCAGCTGTTTTTGATCAGCTGTTATTTTACACGTAAAACACTAACAAAAAGGTATCCGGATACCCTATCTGTCTGAGATTGAACGCAGCCATTGGAAGGTAATTTTTTGGCAGCTGGCCAATCAGATGCTAGAAACTTGCCTTACTTTCAAGTCCCTTCCCTTATGTTGTCTGAACCTGCCCAATGCATTTTTATTCAGCTGCAAGAGAACTAATAAAAATCAGTTCGAAAAGCTAGTCGAACTGATGGAATCGAACCCGAATCTAGCGAAAGGTGTTGGAGAGTTTGGTTCTTCCAAAAAAAAAACCAAAAGGAATATTGGGACCAATTTGCTACAACCCTCAACTCACTTGGGCCACCTACTCGCGATGGAAAAGAATAGCACAAGGTAATGTGAATTCGAAAAAAAACGTTCCAAATAAAACTTTTATTCATTCAACAGAATTGGCTGGACTTTAAGCTTCAAATCAAAAGAAAACTTGCAATGAATAAAGCCAAAGTGGTGGCAACTGATGGGGGTAAATACTCTCAAGTTTCCTTAACTCCTTTGGAACAAGCTGTGTATGAACTGCTTGGACTTCAAAAAGCTGTTGGGCCAGATGGTATGTGCTTTGGGTTATCTTGCCATATTTCAGAGGACTTATTAAACGGCTTACAAAACATTGAAGTGCTCAATGAAAAAGAGTCTGGTGAAGCCGATAAACAACAATCAAATGACGAAATAAAATATAAATACTACCGAGGAACATTGAACGTTCTCCTCTTTGGTTACCACGTTTCAAGAACTGACTTAAGATTAGATACTGCAGTTCCATACAAAGGAATCATGGGTCGATCCAGAATATCTTGCGTCAACATAACGAATACACATTTTATGGTCACACGCCTTAAAAACTTGCATTAAAAACCAAAAGCTACTCTCAAGGAAAAAACTTACTGTCATTTCGTTTAAACTGTAATATCCTTTCTGTTAAGATACTGATGACGAAACTCAATCGGAGCAACGATTCCTATATGGGTTCCGTCAACACATCCAATTACTCCTGGTAACCTGGCCGTTTAAAAAAATAGTTTCGTGCGTTTTGTTTTTCATCCGATGACATGTTGAGACTGATCCAGGTTGGACATAATTTGTCTTCAATTGCACACACAACTTCTTTTAATACTAAGGAAACCGAGGATTGTGACATGCCTAAGTCAAAATCATTTCCTACGCTGCTCTGATAACTCCCACTAGCAAAAAATTTAAGGGCACAACCTAATTTTAGTATAGCAGGGATTGAAGAGGTGCTTGAATTTTTAAATTGTCCTTCCAACTTGTTTAATATGAAAACAAACGCTTCTTTATTCAGTCGAAAATATGATCTAATCGAATCGAATATTCTTGCGCAGTCGAAGCATTCTTACTTTTTTTCTGTAATTTTCGTTTTCTCCAGAAAACAAATCTATGTTGCTTATCATTTTGGTTTATTTTGTAATTTTATTAGATATGAAAATTATCAATTAATGAACACATAAGTTTTTTTTGAAATTTCATGAGTTGACGTTTATTTATGTGTGTTATTTTTTTTGTATGGTAGCAGTAGCACTGAATTTCGAACTCGAATTGTAAAGTTCGCCAACCGTAGTATGTCCAATGCAATGTGTTAGTTCGTTAATGAAAACATCTCACTTCGAACGTTCGATTCGCCAACCATAAAAGGGGTAGTTTATTATGAATCGTTTAATGTCAGGACAGTATTTTACAAATTTACTTTGAAAAAAATAAGTCTATGTTTGGGATGGTCATAGAGAACCTTGTTCATTTAACGGTGTGATGAGTGATGAAGCTCATTTCTGACAATCCTGAAACGAATCACCTTTACATTCATTAAAATGGACTTTGGTGCGGTTTACATGATTGTTGGCAGCATCATCTCATCGGTCCTTATTTCTTTTATAATGAGGAAGGAGCTTCTTTTACAGTGAACGGCGGCGGCGGTATCTTGCATTATTAAGTGCATAATCTTTGAAAATAACACCCACTTTATTCGACAATCTTCATTTAGAGAGGTTTTGATTGTATGATGTTTTCGATTGGTAAAATCAGTTTTCAATCAGAAAATGGAATAGGATTTCAGATTGATTTTTTTTTTAAATTCAAATGCCGTCAAACTGACGTCTGTCAGTTGCCATTCTAATGCTTAAAAGGTAGTGTCATGGCGCTTTTATTTGACAATCCAAAAACTTTCTTGACTATTCTAAAAGTGGCCATTTGGAAAAAAGAAGACGTTATGAAAAAAAGAGAAATTTTCTTCTGGATTTAAAATCAAAACTGAGATATGAACACTAGCCAGTTTTTTTTTAAAGTATTGTTAACAATCGTTGACTTTATTGTCATTCCCTAACATCAAGATTGTTACGATTTGCAACAATATAACGTCAACTCATCGTTCAGTAAGGCGCCAGTTATAGCTAGTTATTGGTGTTCATCATAGAAAACAAACATTGGAATTTTTTTGACAGGTCGTTTATAGCTTTCATTAAAAATGTCTGTCATTGAAAAAAAATTCCTGATTGAAATCCACCGAAATATTTTTAACTGACAGTAATCTGTCACAAATCAGTGGAACGATTCGTTTCACTTTTGAACATAAAAGTATCAACTGTTCAGGAAAATGAATTTCGGTCCGGAAGATAGAAAAATACATTTTTAGAGAAAAATAATAATAAATCAAAAAAATCTTTGTGTGGTTTCCGAACGATCAGTATATAATTTTCATTTTTAATCAAAGGGATCACCTTTAAATATCGATTAAAAAATTGTTTAGGATCGATTTTAATGATAGCTATAACTGGCCCCTAACTCATTGGCTGCGTTCAATCTCGTGTGATATAAGCTATCCTGAATAGGTACATTTTTTAACCAATTTTCTATCAACCATGGCTGCGTTCAATCTCAGGCAGATAGGGATCCGGATACCTTTTGTTAGTGTTTTACGTGTAAAATAACTGCTGATCAAAAATAGCTGAGATGTCAAAAAAGTAATCCAAAAGTATCCAAGAATTTCTGGGGTATGTAGGTATCTGACAGAACAGCTGATTCAACACATGGTTGAATTTCAAGAAACTTGAAAATTGATTTCAGCTTTTTGTATTTGTTGATAAACAAAAAGGTACAAAATGTTGGTTGAAGTTGTATTTGAGGATGTTCTGTACATAATAGACGATGAAGAAGCTGTTTGGCTCCGAATTTTAGAAGGTAATTATGATCTATTTTTTTAAACTTCAAAATTGACTTATTTTGTTCTCGTGAACTTTTTGTGAACAGCTGAGTTGTTTTTATTTTTTGACAGCTATCTCAATACAGCTATCCACCTATCCAAGATACCCTATCCAACACGAGATTGAACACAGCATATTAGTCAAGAAAAATCTCCCTAACTGAAGTCAAAATGACATTCACTTAAAAGCTGAACTTTTTAGTTAAAGTATCCTTTGTCCAATTGAAAATAAATAAGTAATATTGAAAAAGAAATAAGTTTTGATGGACTTGAAGCTTGTGCTTTTTGGCACGATCAATGTACATAGATGTCACTCAAGTAAAATTCCGAGTTTGAAATGTATGGTACTAGAAAAATTAGCTAGTTGCCTTGGTCAAAATTTACGTTCAAAGAATGCAGTTGGCTTGGAAAGAAGTCCTTTATGTTGTCTGAACCTGCCCAATGAGTCTATTAATTTTTGTTTTCCAAAGTCTCTCAACGGTGTAAACAGATAATTTTTAATTGGTAAACAAAAATTTGTTGGCAATTATCTGCCGATTTTGTACCAACAAATTGTCTAATATTTGGATACAATCATCAAATCGTATAAACGGACAAATTTCACTTGAAAGAAAATTAGCAGTTGTCAGTTGTCACCTAATTGGATGCTATCTATTGAAAGACCTTTGACAGTTCGGCCAATATTGAACGTCTAACGTCTTTCGGTTGTACTAATCTTTATTGTTTAAGTGTTATGGCGTTTTTATATTGAAATGAAAACCCTCATACTTTTGAGCAATTTATATTTCTAAAATAGTTGAGCTTTTTTTTCCAAAAAAAAGATGCAGAAAGCCAGAAAATGAGAAAGTTTGCCACAAAAATGTGATCTTTTTTTGTAGGAAAATAAAACACGTACTTTTTCGGACTCAATTTTCGGGAAAGAGTGTCACTTTTTTTTTTTTTTGGGACATTGTAAAGGTTCAGACAACATAAGGGTCTTCATTTGCAGTCATTCATCGAACGTACATTTTGACGAAGGCAAATAGTTAGTTTTTTAAGTGTCATAGGGCTTTACCAATAATCAAATTTAGTGACGACTTAAATATTTAAGTGGACTCTAAATAATGAACCATACCAATAATCAATTTAATAGTCAACTTAACGCTAAACGTCACTCTAAATTTTAGAGTAGAAAAACGCGTGTTTAACTTCGTGATTAAGTGTAAACGTCATGTTTGTGCTGTCATTCTGACAGTTGGTAGCAAAAGAAATTTTTCGTATGTTTCTTTTATCTGTTGCAAATTTATTTTTGGCCGTGACCGTGAGCTCATAAAAATTAACAAAACTAAAAAAATAGATTAATTTCTTTTTATTTAAATATATAAGTAACATTTCAATTTATTTCAGAGTAAATTGTTATTCCAATGGCAACAAAGCGAAGTCGGTCCGTTAACTCGACACCAGCAATGAAGGAGTTGCTGGTTGAAGCAGTGAAGCCGTTTTCTATGACAGTGGAGAGTAAACTCAATGATGGAAAAACACTCAAAGCTAAATTTGAAGCTTGGCAGAGCATTCAGAAAATGTTCAATGCCACTGGCTATTGCTTTACAGCCAAAAAAATAAGAGAGCAATGGCTAAAAACGCAAGCCAGAAGCAAAATAAGTGCGTTCAGTCGGTCTCAGAAGGAAACTGGTGGGGGAACACCCCCCAAAGAACCTTCTGAGATCGACATTGAAATATCTGCAATCTGCAGCTGTCTGTTTGGCAACAAATGTAGTAGATAATGTAATAGAGCACAGTTTAGTTAAAGACGTGTTTAATTTGGTTATTGGTTACAAGCAAGCTACAATTCCATCTCAACTTGTATTTTGTATTTAGAAAAAATATTTCATATTCTTTTTCCAATTGTAAAAGGAACCCATGTTAACACAAAACATTAAATAGAATTGTGTAGAAAATAAATTAAGCACAGAGTAATAAAGTTCAGCTTTCAGTTGAATTTTGACTTGACTTAATAGTCAACTCTCCAATAAAGTTGCCTCAATTGGAAGGCAATTTTTTGGCAGCTGGCCAATCACATACTAAAAACTTTCCTTACTTTCAAGTCCCTTATGTCTTCTGAACCTATCCAATAGCTGCGTTCAATCTCGCGTTGGATAGGGTATCTTGGATAGGTGGATTTTTAGATACCTTGTTGAACGAGCTAGATACATAGCTGTATTGAGACAGTTGTCAAAAAATAAAAACAACTTTCAGCTGTTCACAAAAAGCAGAGAAACATTTAAGCTTCGAAGTCAAAATTGTTGTAAGATAAAACATTTAATGGATAATTCAACTGATTCGTCGGACGATGATAAATTGATAGGTGCGTAACAATTTAATAAATAAGAGATAACCTTAATCTGTAATCTATGTACATATGTTAAATTTCCTCTTAGCTCAATTGGAATTCTATACGATTAATAATTTACTTGCGAAATCTCCGGTTTTAAACGATTTACGTTTAACAGAAAACTATCCTAACAGAAACGAGGACTATTATGAAGTGACAATACCTAGATCATAATTATCTTCTAAAATTCGGAGGCAAATAGCTTCTTTATCGTCTATTATGTACAGAACATCCTCAAATACAAACACAACTAACATATTGTATCTTTTTGTTTACCAACAAATACAAAAAGCTGAAATCAATTTTCAAGTTTCTTAAAATTCAACCATGTGTTGAATCAGCTGTTCTGTCAGATTGATTGGCTATCAAGTCAAGTCCTTTTGTGTCAAAATGTCAGTTGATCATGTTTTTTTTTATTTAACTGATAACTGAACATGAAGTATTCTTTAAACGTTAATTTTGGCGAATTGGCAGCTAGTTAGTTTTTCAAGTGACATACATTTTAAACTTGGAACTTTACTTCACTAACCTATGCCTTCAGTTCATCGTACAAAAACTATCATTAAAATTATTGTCTACAAAGCACTTCTCAGGCAAGCTACAAGTCCTTCACGACTTGCATTTTGTATTGTTAAGAAATATTACTTATTTCTTTTCCAATTTTACAAGGATCCCTTTTAAGCAAAACGTTAAATAGAATTGTGCAGAAAGTAAATAAATCATAGAGTAATAAAGTTCAGTATTCAGTTTAATGAAAAAAACATGATCATTTGTCATTTTGACATAAGTTGACTTGACTTGATAGTTAGGAAGATTTTTCTTCACTAACTTTCTAGTCAACTTTCCAATAAAGTTTCGTTAATTGGAAGGCAATTTTTTGGCAGCTGGCCAATCAGATACTAGAAACTTGCCCTACTTTCAAGTCTCTTATGTCGTAATAGGTATTAGAAAATGAATAAGTAATAGTTGTTTGCAATACACACTATTTTTGTTTGTATAATACATACTAGTTGTAGATTGCCTGAGGAGTAAACATAAACTGTAAACATAATTGAAGCCCTATTAATAATTATTAAGGAAATTTTGTTTGACTTATACCTCGTTGCTTCTAATAGGACGCCAAAAAATTACAACACAAATTATTTCCGGGCCAAAATAATCAATTTTTTGATCAAAATATCAATAGAAGTCGAAATAAATTCCAAAACTGTCAAAATTAAGACTAAAGCTAAGTACAGACTATGTGACTGTCAGATCAGTCATTGAGCGCTAAATATGTATAGCCTAATAAAATTCAATGAAAAATTGTTTTCCTACACGAGTGATAGATTTTGTTGCAAAGGGAAAGTAGTTAAAGCTTTCATTAGATTTCATCATTCAAACCAATTATCAGAATTCTTTTGACAGGTAAGCTTTACGATCATTGAACATTTATGTCATTAAAACAAAATGTTCATAATTGAAATCAAGTATTTTTTAGTACCTATAGTTTATAGTTGATAATTGAAAGAAAAAGTGACAGGTGAGGATACAAAAAATTTGGAATGTGTTCAGCAAAATGATTTTTTTCCGAATTATAAAGTTTTGAAACAAAATTTTAAATGATGAATATCAATGCATTAAGAACCGGTTTAAAAATAACAAAAAGTTTTGACTTACTTAATATTGCATCTGAGGGGACAAAACATATCAATAATTTTGACGTTTAAATGGCGGTTTAAGTAGAAAGAAAATCGATTAGCAGAAAAATCCGTGTAAAAAAACTCGACTACCGATATGAAATCAACTTTCGTTATGATATTGTAAAAATCAGTACTTTAAAAAAAAAGAAGATTATTATATACCTACTACCACAGCTATTTTTTTTTCTTTGTTAAATTTTAAAACTTTGAAGAAAATTATAAAAACATTCCAAAAAAATGAATTTTTACAATCTCGTCACAATAACAAACCAAAGTTAATGTTTTCACTAAAGAAAAAATCCCAAAAGCAGTTTATACCTCAAAAAATGAAGACCACCATCAGCATAATTGAAATTTATGACTTTTATTTAGATTTTTATAAGTTCTTTTAGGCAGGTACTTCAACTTCATAAAACGTCTTCTACTGAGGAGCTTGTTTGCTCTAGCACCTACTCTCCACTAAATTATTCAATATCTTACCTATTCAAATTTAAAGTAGGTAAAGTGTTTCAACATCACCCATCCTGGTAACAACTACAACAACAGCAACACAAAAAAGTTAATTTGATTCTTATCCTCCTCCTTTAAAAATTCAACCTCTACCTATGGTAAAGTCGTCCTATTAAACCTTTAATAAACTGTTATTGGCTTGTTCTCTTGTTAGACATCAGAGAGTCCATTACAATACCTCATCATGTTGGCTTTTTTTTTTTGTTTTTTTTTTTCTCAAGAATATAAGACCACCGCTGACGACGACGGACGGAGAGAGAATCAAAAGGACATCCGACCAGACTCTAGAATAGAGAAGAAATCCTTTTAATGGCTTCTATTGATAAAAGGCACCGAAGCAAGCAAAGAAGAGGTAACTATGGAAATACAAATTAATTTGTTTTCATTTATCCTCAGCAGCAACCTCAGCTCAAACCAAGTTACCACAAAACAAAAAGATTCTCACGATTCTCCTGTCCTCAATGTACCTTCTTTGCACATTAACTGGGCATGGGAAATCTATAATAGAACAAAATGCGTTCCAAGTTACAACCTATAGACATTGTGTCATGTCCTGTGTCCTTGCATACATACTTTTCCTAATAGTGCTTCCTCAATGACTACTATAACATTCTTCTCTTCTCCTATCCTAAGAACACAGTCGGGTTCGTTTCGTGTATAAAGATACAATTCTAGGGTCTTCTTTTCAATTATGATTGAAAGTCATTAAAAGACTCCACTATAAGCCCTCAATTTCACCCTTGAGTTTCAGCTTCAACGATAAGCACTCAAAATCAATATGGTATTTATGGGGATTGCTTTGTTAAGCTCTTTTTCTCTTCCTCTCTTACTTGTCAGGATCCCAGCGTAATTTACTGGAAGAAATAACTTGAAACAGGAAGAGGAACATGTTCGTTGGACTTTTTACTGCGGTGTCAGCTTTCTTGGCTCCGGAATAGTCGCATTTTTGCACACATGTTGCTAAGGGTATGTACAAATGGAAGTTATGAAGTCATGAAATAATTCCTTTGACCATATTATTGGTCTTACACGTGTAAGACCGGGTTTGTGATTTAAGAGGCATTCCTGCAGAAGGTGCTACTCTTTCCATGTGTCTCTATGACCCACAAGGAATCCCATGAGAAAATAAATCCCATATGTGGCATGTGATTGGCTTTTGTAAGGTAACTTGGCGAAGGTACTATAGAGTTACATATGTTATTTAAAGAAGTTGTTTATTAGACGAACTTATGGCTTGTTCCATAATAAACGATAGAATGTTGATACCTACATGTAGTTTTCTCAGCAAATTCCTATTGAACTAAATTAACTGATTAAGGAGTGAGAAGCCTTGAGAATTTTTGTTCATTTATGCCAAGACCAAATATTTAGTGGATGTAACTTCTTTTAGAATCTTTTGCAGGCGGTACGACTTAAGAGTTAGTATAACCATAAATTCCTTCCCAAAAAAAAAAGAAAAGAAATATGGGTTAAAACTTATAGCCATTAGACCTGACGCTTATATTTCAGTAATTATACTAAAGATTAACACGGCTGAGAAAATGCCATTATTTCTGCAATATTTCAGACCTTTACGGTCATAATTGCTTTTATAATATAAAATTTTAACAAAAGGGTAGGTTATAACAGGTAAATGATATTGCGGTCTGTCAGTCATGTGTAATGACGGAAATTATTCTTTATATAGAAATTAAAATATTTATTTACCTCCAGCTAAAGAAATAAAGGAATTACGAACATAATTACATTCCCTCTGATGTATAGTTAAGTCATAAAGACCATATTATGTACGTGCATATATAATATGTTAAACATTTTTTTGAGTCATTTTATAATGTTCCTTAAATATTTTCATAGGGGGTTAATTCGAAAGTTGTAAAAATGATGTCTTTCGCTACGTACAAATTGTTTTTAAGTGTGCTAAAAAATAATAATGGATGTTTTGAAAAATGTGGATGTTTTAAATAATTATGTATATTTTTAAGGAATACGTTTCAAAATTATATTCCATAGAGTGTGTTTTTGGGTGTAAAAAAAGTTTAGATGGTGTGTCTGTGGTTTGACAGTTGAAATGTAGATTTGACATTTCTCTTAAATCGTTTAACGCCATAACAAAGCTTTCAAATTTTGAAGAAAAAAATAAATATGTTCCTAAAATACATAGAACAATGCGTTCACTTTAAGGGGTTTAAGTGATTACGCTTAATTTTAGTTAAGTGATCAACATTTAAGATTGCGATATAAGCGGCAAAGATAATCCTTCATTAAATTGACTGTTTGGTGTGATTTACACGCTGCTGGTGACTCCATTGCATCGGTCCGAGCTGCTGTTACTGAAAATCAGCTTAATCGAAGACAAGACGGAGCGACTTTTAATTATTCTAGAATCAATTTGGTGACAACTTTGTTTCCAGAAATGGTTATGGTAACTGGCTCGATTACTCCGTACTGGGCTATGTTAAGTCATCGGTTATGCCATACGACGAATTTTAATTGAAAAAATAGTGAAAAATTATATTTAATAAAATACACGACTGGGTCGCACAAACTTTCTCTTGTATCCAAAGAATCTGTTTAAAATATTTCCTTTATTTTCAAAAATTTAGATGCCATTTAATTTCTCCAAAAAACTTTAATTTTCTAAAATTTTTATTTGAAAATCTTTAGAGCGTTTTTTTTTTTTAAATTAGTTTTGTATATATAAAATTTGTCAGTTTTAGTTTAAAAATATTTTTAGTTATCAGTTATTTACATTTAAATATTGTAAAAAAATAAGGACCCATTTTTTTTATTGTAATACCAAATTTCTGTGAGTAAAATTAGTTTGAAGCCAATATTTTTAATTTCAAAAAAGATTTTTGAGTCGAACATCAATTTTTACGAACTTTATAGTAATGCTTTTTTAAGGTATTTATTTTTTTGTTAAAAAAACTGTTAGTTTGATTTTTCTCAAAATTTTATCGAATGTTCAAAACAATATTTCTTATGAAATAAAATAAGTTGGAAGCCATAATTTCAAATTTTCGAAAAGATATTTGAGTCGAAAATCTATTTTTACCAAATTTTATTAAATTTGTTTAGGTTTTTATTTTTTGTAAAAAAAATTGTCAATTCGATTTTTCTCAAAATGTTACTGAATGTTGAAAACAATATTTTTAAAAAATCTCAAATCTCTGAAAATCTTTGAAAAGTTATTTGAGTCGAAAATTTTTTTTTTTTGGAGATAAAATCACTTTTTATTCGTAAAATTTTGGAGGTGAAAAATATTTTTTTTTAGTTTTTTTGATTTATAAAAAAACCGTTAATTGGATTTTTTTTCCAAAAATATACTTGTTTGGTATCACGTCACAATATATAATATAAAATTTAATTCAAGTCTCTAGCGTTATATTGGTTCGTGAGATATTTAGGGTTAACCAAAATTTTCACCTTTTTTTTAAACTGCTATGGTAAAAAAAGCACCCCACGCAATTTTCTTGAGAGCCCTTTCTACATCTTTTTGCCTTATTATCTGTATAACAAAATTTATTTGAAGTCGATATCTCTTCTGGTTCTTGAGCTATGGATGACGAAAAAACGTGAATCTGTTTAGTGTTTTGGTTTTCAAGTTTGAACTCAATTGACCCTATGTTTTCAGCTGTAATGTCGAGGACAGACAGACAGACGGGCGGAATCGTGGTACCTACATTTTTCTACTACCCTACCATTGTTTGATTAAAATCACTACTTCGAAATTTAAAAAAATCCAATACTTTCCTTATTGTTCCCTTATGTCACAAGCTTAAATGAATGCCGTGAAAATTAACCAGATTATAAAATTTGAAATTAATTCCAACAATATTCCTGTCTTATCTATACTATTATATAAAAGCGAAACCATTTTAAAGTTTGTAACGCACGATCTCAGAAAGTAGTCAACCGATTTATTTGAAATATATTTTATTATTTTCTATATTGTTATGAGAGTGTTTATGGCTTTAATTTTTTTTCATTAATTATTTGTCAAACTTAAATATTATTAATTTTACATTTTTTGTCCATTTTTTTTCATTAGTTGACTTATACAACCACTCATATCTTAAAACCTATACAATAATCGACAAAGATTAGCATTGCTTCATAAAGTCAATATTGTTGCGCAAATTTTAAGCCTAAAATCACTTCTAAGTTAAACATACAACCTGAGAAATAAATAAAAACAAATTATAAAATTATAAACTTTTTGAATTTATTTTATCCAGGAAATTAGATTCCATCACAATCGCGAGGTCGCTGCTTTGTTTCATTTCATTATCATTCCAACATTTTTAATTTTCTTTTCTTCCCACTCTCTTTCTCTCTTAACATGTGTTCCATTTAATAGTTACGTTTTTTCTCTTAACTACCTACCTACATATTCAATTTTTCATTGTATAGTTCATCAACTAACCTACACACACACATTATTTTTTTGTTTCTCTAATTCTATCTTCACATCGCTGAGCAGTTTAGGCCAAAAACACTCTATATGAAGATATAAATCCTTCGTACGTATCACCCTTCAAAACCCATTTGTTTACATTGTTGTATTTGTAATGTGGAAGAATTCAACGAGTAAAATTGACGTGTTTTCACGCACACCTAGACACATTTACTGAGTTTTTAGGGGAACTTTCATAAATTAGAGGAGAAATTACACGCACACTAAGAAATACTTTATGAGGCCAGTTTCCGGTTTAGCTTGTAGGCAAACCAATATGGCTACCGAGGATTTATATCTTTACTAGAGTGTTTTTGGCGTGGGCTCTTTTTTTAAGTTACTATGGACATTTAATAAAAATAAATAAACAGTGCCGTGCACATGAAATGCCGATTTATCTAAAGAAAAATTAGATCTTTTTTATTTTTCTGGTTCGAGGAAGTGAATAGATTCTAATTCTTCCAATTTAAAAATAAAAAAAGAGGCTGGGATGCGACCCACACTGATAACTTCCCATCCCGTCTATCGATTTGTCTTGCTTAAAAGTTTGTCTAAATGTATCAATTCTTACCAAATTTGCGTTCTATTTTTTGTAGATTTTATTTTTTTTATGAAAAAACGGACTGTTGGATTTTTATAAAAAAATTATTGAATATAAAAAACAATATTTCTGTGAAATAAAATAAGTTTGAAGCCAATATTTTTAATTTTTGAAAAGCTATTTGAGCCGAAAATCAATTTTTACCAACTTTTATTAATTTTTTTGTTTAGGTTTTTATTTTTTGTAAAAAAACTGTCAATTCGATTTTTCTCAAAATTTGTTCTAATGTTGAAAACAATATTTCTTATAAGTTAAAATTAGTTAGAAGCCATAATCTCAAATTTTTGAAAAGATATTTAAGTCGAAAATCAATTTTTACCAACTTTTGTTAAATTTTTTTTTCGGTTTTTATTTTTTTGTAAAAAAACTGTCAATTCTATTTTTTTCAAAATATTACTGAATGTTGAAAACAATATTTTTTGAAAGATAAAAGTAGTTTAAAGCCAATATCTCAAAGTCTTGAAAAGATATTTGAGTCAAAACTCAATTTTTACCAACTTTTTTTTTATTTTTTTTTAGGTTATTATTTTTTGTAAAAAAACTGTCAATTCGATTTTTCTCAAAATTTTATCAGATGTCAAAAACATTATTCTTCGTTGCACAAAATTGTTTTGAAGATGAAATCATGTTTTAGTCGTAAAATTTTCGAAGTGACAAATTTTTTTTTTCAGTTTTTTTGATTTATACAAAAAACCGTTAATTGAATTTTTTTCCAAAAATATAATTGTTTTGTATCACGTTACAATATATAATACAAAATTTAATTCAAGTCTCTAGCGTCATTGGTTCATGAGATATTTAGGGTTAACCAAAATTTTCACCTTTTTTTTAAACTGCTATGGTAAAAAAACCACCCACGCAATATTCTTGAGAGCCCTTTCTTCATCTTTCTGCCTTATTATCTGTATAACAAAATTTATTTGAAGTCGATATCTCTTCTGGTTCTTGAGCTATGGACGACGAAAAAAACGTCGCGAACGTACGGACGTACGGACGTACGGACGTACGTACACACGCACGCACAGACATCTTTCTAAAAATCTTTTATTTCGACTCTAGGGACCTTGAAACGTCGAGAAATGTCAAAATTTTCAATTTGTCAAATCGGACCCATTACAATAACTTCCTATGGGAAGTTAAAAAGTTCTATTATAAAGGGTGTCCCAAAATTAACGCAAGATTTGAATTAAATAGAAAACGCCGTTTTTAGTCTTTTGATAGTTATATTTTTATTGACTCGTAAAGTACATAGGATAGGGTTATGTATGGAAAAACACATCGGACAAATGGCCTCCACGGCTTTGCATGCACATGCGCACTCTTTTGTTGAAATTTTCCATGACCATTCTGCATAAATGTGGCTGAATTTCGTTGATGCAGCGTTGAATCTCCTCCTTTAATGCACGGGTGGTTGTGGGCTTGTTAACATAGACTTGTGATTTCAAATAACCCCATAAAAAGAAGTCTAATGGTGTTAAATCACACGATCTAGGAGGCCAATTTTGATCACCGAAACGAGAGAGTACACGACCTGGAAATGTCTCATGCAGTAATTGAATTGTTTCACGGGCTGTATGACATGTGGCACCGTCTTGTTGAAACCACATATTTGACACATCAATATCATCCAATTTTGGCAGAAAGAACTGTGTAATCATGTCGCGATATCGAGCACCAGTAACAGTCACTGCTTGACCAGCATTATTTTCAAAAAAATATGGCCCAATTATGCCTCCAGCCACACCATACAGTCACGCGTTGTGGATGCATTTGTTTTTCGACAATCACATGTGGGTTCTCCGAACCCGAAATGCGGCAATTTTGGCGATTGACAAAGCCATCAAGATGAAAATGTGCTTCATCGCCATATTTTGTATGAAATTTTCGAACTGCAGCCGCCAAGCTTTCACTATTTTTGAAATATTCTTTAATAATGAAGACACGTTGTTCTATCGTGTAACGCTCCATTTTTAATAACCCTATACTGTTAGCTGTGAAATTGCTTTTTTTTCAGGGTTGCCAACACTTCACTGCACAAATGGCGGCAAATTCAAATCTTGCGTTAATTTTGGGACACCCTTTATAAAATTCTCCTGTCACAGTGTTAGTCGCCACACTCCACCGAAACGGCTTAACCAAATTCAATGAAATTTTGCATACACATTCGGTAGGTCTGAGAATAGGTTTTTATCTATTTTTTATATTCCTAAGTGCTATTGTTTAATTGCATCAACATCGTACACGGTGTAACGATCTTACGATATTATTCAGTGACGCTATGTACAAAGAAGCATTGATTGCTATTGAGGATCTTTGCATTATCATTGCCAACTTACCTCTCAGTCATTTCACCAAATCGAAATGCATCTGATTTAATAGACACTGAATTGAAACTTGAACTACAATACAATACTGTAGAAATGGCAGCGATTGTTGCTCGCAATGTCCCACTAATGAATGAAGAACAAAGAACCATTTATGACCATATCATGCTCACAGTTTCGGCAGGCCAAGGTGGATTTGTTTTTTTGGATGCACCAGGTGGAACTGGCAAAACATTTCTTATTTCGCTAATTCTTGCTAAAATACGATCAAATAAAATCATCGCCACTGCGGCATAATGTTGAAAAAGTACAACTGAATGTAAATAATGCGTATTCAAATGCTTCAAGATCCGTCCGCTGAAACATTCTCAAAACAACTGTTAGATATAGGCGACGGAAAAGTCACTACAGATGAAACTGGATGTAAAAAATTACCGGTGGATTTCTACACGACTATTGATTCACTACATGCTCTCATTGACCAGATATTTCCCGATGTACACAGACAATATACAAATCATGAGTGGCCGGCAGAAAGAGCAATTTTAGCAGCAAAAAATGTGGATGTCAATGAATTAAATCTCAAGATACAACATTTGTTACCAGGAGACTTGGTGTCATACAAATCTATGGATACAGTTTGTGATGCTACCGAAGTTGTAAATTATCCAACTGAGTTTTTGAACTCATTAGATTTACCAGGCATGCCACCGCATAATTTACAACTGAAGGTTGGATCTCTGTTAATTTTGCTTCGTAATTTGAACCCACCACGGTTGTGCAACGGCACGCGATTAGTAATTAAAAAAGTAATGAAAAATGTTATCGAAGCCATAATTCTAAATGGCAATTTCCGAGGTGAAAATATTTTATTACCGCGAATCCCTATTATACCCACAGATGTGCCAGTTCAATTTAAACGCCTTCAATTTCCAATTAGATTGGCAGATTTGCAATGACTATCAATAAGTCTCAAGGCCAACGATGTCTGTCTGCGGCTTAGATTTGAGCACTTCATGTTTTTCACACGGACAATTATATACGTGGCGTGCTCTCGAGTGGGCAAACTCTGTTGCATTAAGGGAATGATATTGTTTGTTTGTAATACTTTCATAATTAGCGATATGTATATAATTTTAAAGAAATAGTTTTAATAAATTTAAGCAAATTTGTTTGGTGATTTGTTATTTTAATATTTTGTAATCGTTTACAGTGCTCTTTAGCTCTCCCACTTAGGTATATACCACATCCTTACACACTTACAATAAGTTATTTATTTCTAGCAAAATATCCTCTAGAAATTTTTTATATGACAAAACAACGTTTGTCGGGTCAGCTAGTACATTTATAAATAAGAAAATTCAGATGAAGGTTCTACAGAAATATAAAACAAACAAATTTAAAAATACTACTGAGAAAATAAAAATAAATTACATTTAAAAAGAAATTTGCTTAAATATACACATTTTAAATGAACCTTTAGTAATACCCAACATATTGTTGAATTTTTTGTAGTTTTGGTGGTGAAGGATTTTCTCTTTCGACTTACAAAGTTTGAAAGTTATGCGTTAATCGACTGCGCATAAATAACCAACAAAAATATTTTTTTACTGAAGAACATTCCAATAATAATTATGTCACTTATTTATGTTCGCATAATTTTACTCGCTGTTCTCATTAATTTAAAGTTTCTTTTGCATACCAATCCTTTTTTTCTTTTCATTAAAATTTGAATGAAGAAAAATTTAATTTTAATTCAACTCATAATAAAAATGATGTGAAATGTAAATGAATATAATGAGTTTACACTCCGTACGAGTATTATTTCAGAAGTCGCAATATTATGTATGTAAGTTAAATTATTCGTTTAATAGGTAGGCACATGTGTACATTTATATTGAATTAAATAACATTATCCGTCACCTGAAATAAAAATTAAACTTGCATTTTGAATTGAAATTCAATTCAATTGAACCAGGTAAGTAAATGAAAATGATTATACGGATATTCGTGTAGCTTAATTCTTCTTGTAAACAAACAAAGTATGTACATATATAGATACAGTCTCCTTCTCTCCAGAATTAAGGAACATTTCCATAATTTTAGTATGATGAGTAGACTAGGTAGAGGTATAATTTTAAGGTAGGAACTTATTTGTAATTGGAGACAGAGAGACACTTTTTTCTGTAAAGTACATATGCACATCTAAGAAGCAATTTGTTTGATTCCGAAAGTCTTGTTGACATCAATTTTAATAACTGCCTCAAAAATATTGATTGAAAAATATGGGTTTCCCTATTTTTACAAAAACAAAACTTTTATCACTTTTGGAAAATAATTCTCACAATCGCCAAAATTTAAATCTATAGTTCAGTGTGTCTTTAATTTAAGCTTACCTACGTCGTTTTCAATTGGCAATCTGGAATTGTTCTTCGATTCGGAATCCCAATTGAACAGTTTTTTTTATTCCGAAGAATCTGAAGTTTGGTGAGAATGTATTGGTTGAGTATGACATATGTCACATATATGTGTATTCGCGCTAAATTTCATTTTGTTTTTGTGCTGCAAACATGGAGGAAGTGAATTTGGATTGCTGCGATATTATTTTAGATGTTCCTCCGAATACTTGTCCACTACATCCTCCAAAAAGTTTTGCACTTTTGGTTTTTTGGCAAACTCCTGCAGGAGAAAATCAACTGCAATAATATCTTCATCACTTGATGAAGAAGATGAGGAAGACGACTCCAATAATGTTTCTAACAAACTAGGAACACTTGTTACAATATTTTCAATATTGTTTTCCATTTTGATTATATTTTTTTATAATTTTTATATCAATTTCAAGAAATCACTTAACTGCTGGTATAATTTATGCAAACAAATGTGTTACAAAAAAAAATGTCATTTGTCAAGTGTAACATCTGACATTCAAAATTTATGAATGTGTAAGTGATTCTGCTTCTGATTCTGTTTTTAAAACCAGAAGGGAAATTCTCTTCTTTTCAGAATCAGAACTGTCACTTTTGCCCAATTGAACGCATTCAGAATGCTTTTTTCACTTCCAGATTGCCAATTGAAAACGACGTTAGTTATTGTAATCGGTCGGAAAATTTGACATTTCTCTACGTTTTAAGGTTCCTAGAATCTAGACAAAAGATTTTTAGAGAGATATTTGTGTGTGCGTGTACGTTGAAAGGGCGGATCCAGACTTTTAATCACACTTAGATAAATTTTTACTCACCGCTTAAAAATGTTCTTTAATGTTTTGTAAAGGAGGCTAACAAAATTTAAATAACATAATGTGTATCTTAACCTTACATTTACAGATTTCAAGGGTTAAAGTGACAACTTAAGTTATCAAATTATTATAGAACACAGCAAGGTATGGTCTAACTATTTAATTTGGATGACTCCCTACATATGAAAGCATTCCAAGATTTCAACAGTTTTTTAAATACATATGCCATATTTCAGAGCTAAAACACAATAGTTTAGAGGGTTTTTTGTGCATTTCACGCTGAAATGTAAGACATTTTTTTGAAACTTAGCTTTTTTCAATAAGAATATATTCTTTTTTGTTAGAAATATTAATGCGAAAAACGCTACAAAAATTCAAAAACCCAGAAAATGAGAAAGAATCTGATATCAAGAATTTTCTGTTTTTTTTTGACGTAGTTTTTTCGGACACAATTTTCGGGAGTCTATTATTATTACTATTGCTATCAGTCTGCTTACTGGTAGATTGGAGCTGATGATAGAAAATATTTTGATCTTAAAGGAGTCAACAAAACTTAAAAATTGTAGAGAGAAAAATGTTGGGTTCTTGAATTTAAGGAAATAGGTGCATTAAAGTACATAATTTCTTTAAAAAATTAAATTAAAACAAATTAAGGTAAACAAATAAGTTGGGAAGAAGCGTTTGTGTGGCACTCACAAATTAACCGTTTCAGAATCCCTTTTTACTTCAAATCGCAAGAGATTCAAAGCTTTTATATCAATAGATATGAGTTCTAGAGCATCCAAAGCAAATTCACTGCAAAAGTAGATTTATTTAATTTTTTAAGATCTTTTGTATTCAACAGAAAATCAATTTTGAAAGAAGTAAAATGCAAGACTGGGTCGCTAGAACATGCTTATTTCTTCCAAAAAGTCTGTTTAAAAATATTTCCTATATTTTAAGATTTAAAAATGTACCTGCAAAATAAGTTTTTCTCAAAAATTTAAATGTCATTTCATTTCTCAAAAAATCTAGATTAAATTATTTTTTTTTTTCGAAAATCATTTTAATTTTAAATTTTGTCTTGAAAATATTTTTGGTAAGTACTAAATAAAGTGCTTATAAATATACATTTTAAATTTCGTTAAAAAATGTTGACCCCTTTCTGAGATATCGAGTTTTGTAAACAAAATTTATATTTTTTTAAAAATAAAAAAAATGACATTTTTGATCATCAAAAATCATCATTAATTTAATCATTTGATCATCGACAAGAACTTGCACAAAAAGACATTATTGAAATCGGTCCATTAGTTCTTGAGAAAACTTAAAACCAAATTAAAGCTTTTATGAGGGGTACCCTTCTGGAGCAATACCAAAATATGTTTTTCTTATAGAAAGAAGCCAAATTAAGAATACAAAATTTAGAGAAAGTTTTAAAACAAATCACATATTTTAACAAACAAAATTTTATGGGGACTGCTGTTATTTTTCGTATTAATAAAATAAAAAAAAAAACAAAACGCCTAACGCCTAACGCCTAACGCTAATCGGCTGAAAACCTTAATTTCAATCAATAAAAATTGTTTGAACTGTAGGGGCCAGGACAAACAGACAGACAGACGGGCGGACGGAATCGGGGACCCACTTTTTTCGACTTCTCTACGATCGTAATGTCATGTTTGATTAAAAGCTCTAGTTGGAATTTTTTTACTAATGCGAAACTTGCTATACTAGTTCCTATATGTCGCAAGTAAAAATCACTTCAATGATCACTATGTGTGTCAATAAATGTAATAATGAAATTGAAGGCTAGTTTAAGGAATTCTAAGGCAACTTAATATAAAATTGACGATCTCTTTTCAAGGTTTCTTCTAAAGAACCTGAATATTTTCTCTTTTTCTTAGAAACAAATTTTATGAAGTACCTACGAGTAATGATATAACATCCAAAAAAATTTTATGCAATAAAGAATAACGTTTTTGAAATCTTGCAAATTGACAGTTTTTTATTACAAAAAATAAAAATTAAAAAAAAACGTTACTAAAAGTTAGTAAAATGGATTTTCGAAGATATTTGCTTCAAACTAATTCCATCTTAAAAAATCTATAGTTTTCAACATTTAATAAGATTTTGGGAATGATCGAATTGACAGTTTTATTTACAAAAATTAAAAACCTAAAAAAAAAACTTTACTAAAAGTTGGTAAAAATGATTCTTGACTCAAATATCTTTGCAAAAATTTAAGATATTGTCTTCAAACTAATTTCACCTTATAGAAAATATTGTTTTCGACATTTAGTAAAATTTTAATTAAATGAAAATTAAAATTAACAAAAAAATATTGCACAAACTTAAAAATGTATGTTCATGTTCGATTCCTGATGTCTCGTGAATAAAAAAAGGTATTTATTTCAAAATGATTTCATTCTGTGCTAAATTTTGTTTTAGACGGAGGATAATGGTTTTAGAAAAACAAAATCTTCATTTTCTTATATAAGAAATAAAAAATTTAATAAATGCTCTTAAAATTGATAAAAATGAATTTTGTGAACAAAACTAGATTTTGAAATCAAACTTATTTTATCATATGCGAAATATTGTTGATAATTTTGTGTTAATGTCTTAGAAAAATTCAGTTAGCTACTTTTTTTTTACAAAACCTGGAAACCTACGAAAACAAAAATAAACTGATAAGGTTTCCGACTCAAGTGTTAGTAGAACAAAGAAAAATATTGAATTCAAATTATGTATATTACACAAAATATTATTAACATTATTTTGATAAAGTTTCAAACAAATTGACAGACAGGATGGGAAGTTATCGGTTTGGGTTGCATCACAGCCTTTTTTGAAAATTACTACAATTCCTTTCTCGTTCTTTTGCAATGCCTTATCTGTCGCGTAACTCTAGGCCTGTTCAAGCCAAAGTTTGTCTACATCCAGGAACCTATTTCATAAACATTGAAAATTGTCTATTCCCTAAACAATTTGACAATTTTGTAGAATTGTAGGAAAATACACGAAAGTTGTCATCTTTGCGTTTCATAAAGAAATTGTCAAGACAAGAATTGTCAAGTATTTTTCCAAAATTGTCAGGAATTTTCCGACAAATTTTTACTGACAATTCTTTAATGAAATAGAAACAAAATAAAATTTACAATTGTTCAGTATTTAATTGACAATTTCGATAGGAAACTCAGTTACGGTCAAGTGTTGACAGTGAAAATACCTAAAATGATAAACGATACATTTTCAAGTGAAAGTGATTACGATTCTCAGTACTAAACGAAGACCCTGTGTAATACGTCGAAGGGCCATCGGAATTTTAAACAAAGAATAAATAGGTAATGAATTTGAATCGTTAAATGGCCTTTAATTTAAAGAAAACATTTTAGTACACTTATTTTGAAAATGTTATTAATTTTAAAACACTGGATTTTTATTATGTTTTATGCAATTCACTTTTTTTTTTAAATAAAACACGATTTTTTAAAGTGTGAGATTATAGAATTTCTGTTACTTCTTACATCGAACAATTTAAAATTGATCGAAAAAATTTGAAAAAAAAAAATTGTTATGACAAATTTATCATTGTATTTTTCTGACAAATTTTTCAGACAAGTATGTCAAATTTGGAGAATTGTCACCTGCCAATTTTCTTGAAATAGGGCCTAGGGACATTATTCTTTTCCAAATCTATCAACCTTTAATATTTTCTTAACTATCATGCAACATTAAAAACACGTACTTTTTCTCAGCTCCAGTTTTGTAAGCTAGCTGTTAATTTTTGTCTGTATGTTTTTAAAATATCCTAAACATTAATTTTATATATGTATGTATTTACTTTTAAATTGTATTGTATATTTTTAATAAAAAAAAACACTTGTTTTATTAAATTGTAATTATTACTATACGTATTGTTATTAAACGTATTTCCAAATTTGGAATAATTAAGCCTGTCGACAGCTTGATTGTCAAAGCATATGACGAAATAGTAAAAGATATAATCCAAATTGGATCAACAGTAGAATATTACGCTGACGCAACTTAATCTTTTTCAATTCTGACAATTCTAAAGTTTGTTGTCATTAAACATGTTTTGAATCTTCATCCATTTTAAACTTCGAAATAATAAAAATACAGCAAACAATGAAAAATGTGAAATTTGACGTTTAAGGATGTGAGTGTGTGATTCTGACTTCAAGCCCAGAAGAAAATGTCTCTTCTTTTCAGAATAAGAACTTTCATTTTTTCCAAAAAGAACGCATTTAAAAGAGTTCCAAAAGCTTTTGGATATCCAAATTAAAACGATCTTACGTACATTTTATGACATCTATCATATCGGGTGATTTTTTAAGAGCTTGAGAACTTTTTTAAAAAAAAAAACGCATACAATTTGCAAAATCTCATCGATTCTTTATTTGAAACGTTATATTGGTCCATGACATTTACTTTTTGAAGAAAAGAGGCTGGGATGCGACCCACACTGATAACTTCCCATCCCGTCTGTCGATTTGTCTTGCTTAAAAGTTTGTCTATATGTATCAATTTTTACCAAATTTGCGTACTATTTTTTGTAGATTTTATTTTTTTATGAAAAAACGGACTGTTGAATTTTTATAAAAAAAATTACTGAATATCGGAAACAATATTTTCTGTGAAATAAAATAAGTTTGAAGCCAATATTTGTAATTTTTAAAAAGCTGTTTGAGTCGAAAGTAAATTTTTACCAAGTTTTAGTATTGTTTTTTTTAGGTTTTTATTTTTTGTAAAAAAAAACTGTCAATTCGATTTTTCTCAAAATTTTATCGAATGTTGAAATAAATATTTCTTATAAGTTAAAATTAGTCAGAAGCCGTTACCTCAAATTTTTGAAAAGATATTTGAGTCGAAAATCAATTTTTACCAACTTTTATTAATTTTTTTTTAGGTTTTTATTTTTTGTAAAAAAAACTGTCAATTCGATTTTTCTCAAAATTTTATCAGATGTCAAAAACATTATTCTTCATTGCACAAAATTGTTTTGGAGATGAAATCATATTTTAGTCGTAAAATTTTCGAGGTGACAAATTTTTTTTTCAGTTTTTTTGATTTATAAAAAAAACCGTTAATTGGATTTTTTTTTCCAAAAATATAATTGTTTTGTATCACGTTACAATATATAATATAAAATTTAATTCAAGTCTCTAGCGTCATTGGTTCATGAGATATTTAGGTTTAACCAAAAATGTTCACCTTTTTTTTAAACTGCTATGGTAAAAAAACCACCCACGCAATTTTCTTGAGAGCCCTTTCTGCATCTTTCTGCCTTATTATCTGTATAACAAAATTTATTTGAAGTCGATATCTCTTCTGGTTCTTGAGCTATGGACGACGAAAAAAACGTCGCGAACGTACGGACGTACGGACGTACGGACGTACGTACACACGCACGCACAGACATCTTTCTAAAAATCTTTTATTTCGACTCTAGGGACCTTGAAACGTCGAGAAATGTCAAAATTTTCAATTTGTCAAATCGGACCCATTACAATAACTTCCTATGGGAAGTTAATAATTTCATTTAAATGTTGACCGCGGCTGCGTCTTAGGTGGTCCATTCGGAAAGTCCAATTTTGGGTAACTTTTTCGAGCATTTCGGCCGGAATAGCCCGAATTTCTTCGGAAATGTTGTCTTCCAAAGCTGGAATAGTTGCTGGCTTATTTGTGTAGACTTTAGACTTGACATAGCCCCACAAAAAATAGTCTAAAGGCGTCAAATCGCATGATCTTGGTGGCCAACTTACCGGTCCATTTCTTGAGATGAATTGTTCTCCGAAGTTTTCCCTCAAAATGGCCATAGAATTGCGAGCTGTGTGGCATGTAGCGCCATCTTGTTGAAACCACATGTCAACCAAGTTCAGTTCTTCCATTTTTGGCAACAAAAAGTTTGTTAGCATTGAACGATAGCGATCGCCATTCACCGTAACGTTGCGTCCAACAGCATCTTTGAAAAAATACGGTCCAATGATTCCACCAGCGTACAAACCACACCAAACAGTGCATTTTTCGGGATACATGGGCAGTTCTTGAACGTCTTCTGGTAGCTCTTCACTCCAAATGCGGCAATTTTGCTTATTTACGTAGCCATTCAACCAGAAATGAGCCTCATCGCTGAACAAAATTTGTCGATAAAAAACATTTCGAACCGAACACTGATTTTGGTAATAAAATTCAATGATTTGCAAGCGTTGCTCGTTAGTAAGTCTATTCATGATGAAATGCCAAAGCATACTGAGCATCTTTCTCTTTGACACCATGTCTGAAATCCCGCGTGATCTGTCAAATACTAATGCATGAAAATCCTAACCTCAAAAAAATCACCCATTATAAGCAAGATGAAGTATTGTTTTTTAATTTTATAAAATTGTCCCATTTATTTGTTTAGTCTTTGGTATAAAACAATTACTAATATTTGTTCAAAATAAGATGTTAAGTTAGTGGTTTAAATAGGTACACATGTATCTATATTTGCGGAAAGTTTAAACTTTCAATTGTAATTTATAGCACGAAATTAAAAAAAAGCTTGATATTTTAAGCTAACCTTTAAATAAATCTACATACGAGTATGTAGGTTTTACGTAGGCAGGTATGTAGGATTAACTATTTAAGAAAAAAAAATTGCTTCTATTATAATGACTCGCAGTGTAGGTGTACATTAAACGTACATAGATAGACCATTATTTGTCTATTGGATGCACGTATAGCTAGCTACCTACCTTCCTTATCTAATTAAGTATCATAAGTTCTATATTTATAAGTTCATGAATGATAAATTACGTCGTTGTTACCTTTTGAAATTCATAAGGACAAGAGAAGTTAATTTTAACTGCGAAGGATTCTTTCTAATCAATAAAATTCTTCATACCTCCTCCCTCTGCTCTTTGGAAGGAACAGACCTACTTAAAGTTCAATAATTGATAATGCCAACAAACTTAATTTAACTTGCATCGAACACAGCTTGCCACCTTAATTATCCAAAAGGTTAATTTCCTTCTTCTTAATGAAGCACTTATACAAGAGTAAGGTAAGTTGCTGCGATGAAGAATCCACAATTTGATTAAGAACATTTTGCTCAGATGCAAAATTAACAAAAACATCCGGCAAATTTGGTTTTGGTTTTGGATCCTTTTTTTTCAATTATGCTTTGCGTTGTAGCAACACTTACCCTTCTGATATAATAAATATAATAGTTAAGCTTGTTCGAAACGTGTGTAGAAGTACTTTTCTAATTTCAAAAACTAAAAGCGCCGCCGATGTGTAGGTAATTATAAATTTACGCGCCTTAATAAAGTTCTATGTTACTACCTACACCTGCATTGCATATATCATCTCGCTTATGGGAGCTTAATCTTAGCTTTATCAGTTTAAAGTTTTCATGGTTTCATGGGCGTTATGAAAATTAAATATTACCTACAAAGAGAAAACTACTGAAAAGAGGAAAGGATCTCACCTAACTTTCCTTTTTTATAGTTTTTTTTTCTCGCTATTGTATCTTTAGGGACATACTAGGATACCCGAACCCGATTTCCTGCACCTGATTGTTAGAGCCTTAGAGGTTTGAAATACAAGAATAACAACACATGCCATGCAATCAAGACAAAGTTTGGGTATATAGTGCTCAGGGCCGTTTGTTATACAGAATAATTCCCATCGAGAACTTACTATACGCAACGGAGAAGCTACTCGTATCAGTTGTTGCAAATAAACTACCATCATAGCCCCGATTTATGAATTTATGGAATTCAAAAAACAGAAAATCAAATTTGAGTTTTGGCTATTTTAACTTGATGCATAAATTAATAAATTTTTCTCTGAGTTCAAAAATGATTGCAATAAATCGGTTGAAGAGGGAAAACAACCACGTGGCGATGTTTAGCATTTCAACATCTGCGATAACCTAAAAGTTTTTGATTTGAAAAGGCCACAAGCTTAAACCAGAAGAAAACATTTGCGTGTGTTGTTTCCACTATGATGAAAAATAACTTTAACGTGATTTTGTTCACAAGTTAAAAACGATTCTTAATTGAAAAATGCCAACTAAAATAACTATGCCATAAAATAAAGAGTGTTTTTTTTAGATTTATTGAACTTTGAAATATAATACAAAAAAGATGATTTTTTAAAATTGACATGAAGTTTAATTTAATCGAAAGAAAGAATCTTTTGTCATGATATATTAATTAAATGTGAATAATGCTAACATTACATTTGTTAATATTTAAAGTCAAACTATTTTTATTGCACCATTGCAAAAATTGATTTAGATCTATTTGTAGCTCTTTACAATCATTAACATTATCTGCATATATAAGCGATATAGAATTATTTAAAATAGGAGGAAAATCATTTATAAATAAAATAAACAGCAATTGACCAAGGTGACTCCCTTGAGGTACATCAGAATTGAGTTTAATTTGACATGAACGGTTATTCCGCACACGCTATATTATCTTTCTTTAAGATTTGACGAAATCCATATAACGAAACGGTCGTTACGTCAAATTTGACTTAATTTTTTAATGATATTTACATGACTTAATTTGTCAAATGCCTTGTTGAAGTCTGTAAAGATGCAATCGACTTGAGAGTGTCAAATGAATCCAAACAAATAGTGGAGAAGTGCTATAAATTAGTAATTATACATTTTTTATCAAACAAACTCATGTTACTTTTCACATCGTATATAATAGAAGAATAACTTAAAGAAATTATTTCACAGACAAGGCGTTCAAAAAATGTAGGAATAGCAGACAATTTCGCTATAGGACGATAATTCGAAACTAAATTTTTAGAACCATCTTTATGGACTGGCGTTAAATATGAATATTTTCGAAGATCTATAGGAACAAAGAATATTTCAGCGAAAAAAAGAAACAATGGATTAGAAATTCAAGACACACATTTTTTCAACATAAATTCCATCAGGATTGATCGTTGTCACGTATAGAAGAGCCTTAGAAGTCAAAATATTGATTGATATAAGAATTAACTGTATTCTTGTTCTTAAGGAGAAATAAGTGAAGATGTGCTTGCAAAATAAAAGTATTCAAAGGCAGTCTTAAAATAATCTGAAAACATGTTCGTAATTGACTCTGGAAGATGGCTTGACAAATTTTGAAAAGTAATACTAAGTGAATATTCGGAAAATTTAAGTTTACTATTAATGCATATCTAAAAATAAGTCAAATAAGATTTGTACACAAGTTAAAAACATTTCATACAAATACATTTAATGAAATAGTAAGGGCGGGATAGTGGCGATCTTCAAGTACGAGCTTTGAATTGTATAGGATAGGATATAGTATTTCGTTCTTAACATCATTTAGCTGATTTAAACCAAAAGATGCCATTCCATTTATTAAACAGAATTCGTTTTTATTCCAAGCATTAGCAGGCAAGTAGGCACAAGCCCCGACGCAAAATTCGCCAAGTTAAAGTCTGCGAAAGGTCGAGTTCTTGTGTACAGCGAGGAATAGACTGCCTCGGGTTCTGCTGTACACTTTCACGGACCACGGCGATATTAAGTGCGTTTTTTCGTATTCCATATATAGTAAAGTGAGAAATTGCCAACAAAACGATCCGCAGTAGTCCGGTTTTTATATTTGAAAGTTGATACAACTGAATATTTGCCAGAATAATTTATCAAAAAATTCCAAAAAAAAATAGCAAAATTCAGACCAGGGGTGAAATCGTGTAAGCTGATTTATCAAGAAAATACGTCTGTGTAATGTGAAAGTCTATTTAAAAGTTTTAACCAAAAATACTCCATTTACCAAGATTGGAATCTTTCGTACGTTTCACTCTCCAAAACCCGTTTGTTTACATTGTTGTATTTGTAATTTTGACAATTAATCCATGAATAGATGTGAAAACAAACAAAAAAAAACGATGCCGTGGGCTAGCGGCACTCTGCAAAGCAAAAACAAAATGGGGAGGTTAATAAGTTTTTTTTTCAGATTTTTCTTTTTACTTTTTTCGATGAACAACTCAGTTTTAAGCTTTAGTTTTGCAGTCATTTTGTTGATAGCGAACCAATGCACATTTTTGTCTTGAAAAATGTATGTTCAACATCAGTTTAATATAATTAATTCACTCATTTACAGCAATCACTACGAAATTCTTTAAATTTCATAATTAACTTCGGATTATTGTATCAAAGATGCGTTCGAAGAACCATCAAGTTAAGGGTGCGAGCGCAATTTATTGAATTCAAATATTTTTTTTGCAAGTAATTAAAATCTGTATCAATTTAATTAATCCAAGTATATTTATAGTTTGTTTTTAATGATTTAAGCTTTCAACTATTTTCCAATTCCATTTTGATTAATAAATATTAAATTTAAAAATAGAGTTATAATGGAAAAATACCTCATCCATAACATTCTTGATTGATGGAAGATTACATGTATTTGCTATCAAAAAAAAATATGCTTCAAAGGAACACCAATATTTAAAAAAAAAATAATCAGAACGATTATAGCGAACTTGTTGAATAAATGCAGAGCAAATAAAATGCAAATTTTGACGTTTATCACAAAATGAAAACGTCAAAAAATCGTTCTGAATTCATGCACAACTAATTCAATAGAACATGTAATCGCCATGAATGTTTATTGTTGACGTACAGAACTTTCTTTTAGTGAATTCCCACAGTTTAACGCAAAATACAATTTTTATTTATTCCTTAAAAATGTTTAGTTACCAAAGTTCAAGTTTACTTATTATTGTTTGAAGGGTATGTTTAGGAAAAATGCTGCTAATAATGAAAATAAATTAATGAGTTTTACGTATGTATATGTTTTTGTTTTTCTTAATATAATAAATACTACCGTAGATTACTTTTTATAAATGCAGAACATAGAAGAAAATATACATAAACAATAGTTTTCAGATATAAAGCAGAGGTTAGCGTAGACAAATATTTTTGTGAAAGCCAATAATATTTTAGGTATGTTCAATGTTCATTAAAGAAATTTCCGCTTCGGCTAATCTACATCAACTTTTTAGAAAAAAATTTAGCATTAATTGCAGCCAATTATTGGGTGTTCGGTTTCCCCATATTGGAATAAGAAAAGTTACTTAAATCTATTTATTGCACTCATTTAATTGATATTGTGTGTAACCATATTGCCTTTTTCTATTCCTTAAAGATGCTTTACACAAAGCAACTTATTTTTAAAACATGGTTCCCTCAAATTTGTATTCCAAAATCTAACTACAAACAAAATTCTAACTCCAACATAGTCCCTTTAAAAAGAAATTTTCAGGAATATTTCTGCAACAAACAAAACTAAAATTTGGTCTTGCAATTATCGAACTGCTTAAGTGATGAAAATACTAATCTAATTGAGGAATCTGAACTAGCTAAATTTGGCAATGGAACTTCACAAGTATGCTTCTCGTAAAAAAAAACTTCTAACGTCGCCAAAAAATGCTCTAAGCAAACAACAGCTGAAAAAAATGTCTGTTTTGTTGTTTTACAAAGTATTGAGTTATACTTTTTGTCCATTTCCAATTATACTTAATCAGTTGCAGCGCATGTTGCGTTCGCAAATAATTTAAGTAAACAAAATACAGCACTAATAAATCATTAAATATGTATTTGGTCAATTTTATTTTATTTAATATACATTTACAACATTTATTTGGATGGAAATTAAAAAGCTATACAAATCTTCCAATTTAAGACCATGTCAGCACTTCAGATTCTGTTGGTAAGGATTGTTTAATTTTTGAACGAGGCCATGAAACATTCAAAATGAAGCATTTAGATGGGGCTGATTACTATAATGAAGCATTTTGATGGGCCTGAGGACTAAATGTGAGAATGTGTTTTGTTTTTTGCATCATTTCACGCACACTTTCTCACATTTAGCGCTTTCTAGCTTGTAGGCAAACCGAAATGTCAGTCTGAGATTCTGATCTTGGTAATGGAGTATTTTTGGTTTTAACCAAACAATTTGACATAAAATAAAAACTTCAAGAACACCACATTAACATGTGGTGTTGCAGCGAGCTTGAAGCTCGCCTAAATTCTTTATATACCTGAATCGAGTTGAAATGAGCTTGATTTGCTCGATTCCGGTCGGGGATCGGAAATTTGCGAAGAAAAACTTGTGTGGAGGAGTTTGTTTTACAGATAATGCGTTATGGTCTGTTTATTTGCATGTTTGTGTACAAAAAATATAGTTTTGTTTTAATCAAATTAAACAAAAAAAATTGCACATAGAGTAGCATATTGCTATATGGTGCTGAACTATTCGTTTTTTCATTGTTAAACACAAATCAAACTATCTCACTTGCACTTCATAAGAAACAACGAAACACCATTTGCATTTTAGAAAGTGCTGTCAAACTTAATCATTTTTAAATCTTCTTGTGCGGTGGAAACACCAAAAGAAACTGAGATAAATCTTTGGTGGAAACATAGCAAAACATAAATATCTTTTCTATTGTTTTCTCTTGCAAAATAAGTCCAGTTAGTCCATTTTCACTAACAAAACTAAATAATATTAACAGTAATAGATTGATTTTTTTCGCCAATGGAAAACACACATGATTCCAAATGCACAACTACTCAACGAACACAGCCATCGAGATACAAGTGCAATATCAATCCTACCAACATTTGAGAACGAAATCACATAAGATCCATTCGAGGCTCGTATAAATGTCAAAAACCTATCCATAGTGAGATTCTACTCTAACTTTTATCGGTGTTATTCATACTATGGATATTGTTTTTGTTATTCGTGTAAAATCCTACTATACTATGGATAGATTTGCCAACAAAACACGGGTATTCTTGGCCGATCTTGCGTTCCTTGAACGTATGGGTGTTGGCTGATTGTTTACTGAACCAGTCGTCTTAAATTTGGCCGCCAAACGTTGAAGAGTAGACTGTGAAGAGCCGTCACGTCTACCGCAAAATGGGCGCAATGCGCCCAACGTTTGCGTTAACGGACACCCATTTTGATAATAAAGTTTTATCATTTGTGTAACTTGCCATGATGATTTCGCATAAACAACTGAATAATAAACAAAAGATTTGACAGATGTCATCAAATCAAAATGGCCGCCACGGGGCGCCAAAATCTAACCGCGCTAATTAAAACCCCATTATATTAATGAATATTGAAGAAAAGGATTATAGATTTGGAAAACCATCACGGATTTTATTGAAATAATGCTTCTTCATAAATTTAGTATATAGCCTCAAAAAGCCTTATATACGTGTTTTTTTTTCGAGTTTTTAAAAGTGATATCTCAAAAATCTGACGTGATACATTAATTTTTAAGGATTTGAATTAAGACCACCAAAACAAATTGGAAAAGTGCAATTTAATTTTCAGTAAGAAAATCATATCGACCAGTGTATTGATTATATCAGTTGGCTCAATTTTGTCAAATATCAAACATGTTTTTTGAAATGTCAAACCAAAATGGCCACCAGTTAAAACATTGTTGCCTTCTTTAAGTTCTATACCTAAAAAAACACCTTTTATTAACTTAGGAAAACCACAGCGTTTATTTTTTTTCACTAATGATTGAAAATAACTTTAACTTAATTTTGTTTACTTTTTGAAATTGATTCTATTTTGAAAAATGCTATAGTAAAATATATTAAATGGATTTTCCCCCAACGAACATTTCAATAAAAAACCTTTATTCTAAAGGTTTGTTTATAATTAAATAATATCCATATTCAGAACTATGTTTTATGAAGAACTCACATCTAACCAACCATGTTGCACCTATCTAATAAAAAATGTTAACACAAAAGGCTTTGAGAAAAAAGTCAAACAAACTTGACACAATCCACCAATGCCTTATTCGATATGTAAACAAAAAAGCCTTTGAATCTGCTGCTCCCTGAAAGGACGACTCTAACACAATAACTCGGCAGTGAGAATAGAATAATTTTATGTTATATTTATACATCAGCCATAGCTCGCTGGCTGTTAGAATGCCGGGGCTTTGGTGGATCCTGGGAAAAGTTCGTGTTAGTTCGTCCTTAGTTTATTGTGCATAGTTTTTCAGGAGGATAGAACACAGAAAATATCACAAAAACTAATTAAGGTGTAAACTACGATGCCATTGCAGGCATTCCATACCCAAAGCTATCCGAATGGCAGTTCCGCATAAAAAGAATAACAAGTTTTTTTTCCAACATACCTCCTTGTTCATAAAAAGATAGACTTTGGTGGCGCCCCCTACCACCTATACTGTATACCGTACATTCAAACTGTTGCTATTTTTTCTATTTGATATACGCCCAAACCCATGTTGCCACAACTTGGAAGGACTTTTCTAGGGAAGGAGCATTGTTCATTCATAAAATATTTATCTATAGTTTCAGTGTTTCATGTACCATTAAAAGGTGTGCTCTCCTCCGGTTTGGATGATGGTCGTTTTTGAAGAGGACAATCTCTAGACTCGAGAGCGACCTTTCTATAATGAAATGGCAAATACACCCAGTGTATAATTTAAGTGTTGCACTTTAACCGCAAAAGTAGTTTGATGAGTTGTTCTTTAAATGAAGCTTAATTTCAGTGAAAATTCTTGACGTACTCGTATCGTACCTACCTGTGCACGTATTTAAAAACAAAAATTATAGCTGTTTAAATTTATCTTATTCAGGTTGGAAATACGTACAATTATACGAAAAACGATGGGAATTCCAATGTTTTCCAAATGAGATTCCAGAGTTTTCAAGGAATTCTAGAAGTTAAGTGAGATACAACTCTAAATGATGTCCAATTACCAACAGCAAAATAGGGGAATCTTGGTGGAGAGGCAACAATGATTTTCATTGAAGAAGTGATCAAATTGATGAAAGGGTGTTTTTTTTTTGTAAGAAGGGTTTGTTATTTCAAAGATTTTATTATTGGATAAGGTATGTGGAATGTTTGTGTGAATCTTGTTGACATTTAAATTACCTTTGCAGTAAAAGCAATTGGAGAGAAAGATTCAGCTTTTTTGATTAATATCGACCATATAAAAACAACTAAAATAATTTTCTACCTATTTATCTGATAAATAAAATAAATTGATACACAAACGAATCATCCTCTACTTAAGTTGTTTTACCTTTTGCAAAACTCTACTAATTAAACATAAGCTGTCTCACAAAAGGTCATAATTTTCTTGTTTTGAAAGATTTATCAACGAGTGTAAAAAAGAAAAGCAGTTCGTAGAGAGAATAAATAAAAAAGGATAAACATCTAAAACCACTTAAGTTGACTTAAGATCATTTTCTTTTTTAGAATGACAAAAGTCAGAAACTGGGCAAAAGACTGAATGAACTTAAAACGCTAATATCAAAACAAATTTGCATTTTTCTGAATTTTTCAGCAGTTCTATAAACTAAGAAGTTAGTATTAAACCAAAGAGGCGAACAAAATCCATTATATTAAATCAAAAACCTTAATTCAATTCTTTGATTTAAGACTTTTTAATCACTAAACACTAAAGAACTATCATCTTAAATTTAAAAATACCCGTTTTAAACATTGTTTTTCTTTTATGTTTTCAATTTGTTTTTATTTTTTTAACTTGATTTGATAACTTTGCTTAGACGACGAATTTGTTATACCGTTTTGCGTTTTTCTGATAAATACCATTTAAGTATAAATAAATTCGACGTTTAGCTGGAAAATTTTCACAAATTGCAATCAAAACTATTTCATGAACATACATAGCCTCAAATTGTTTTTGAATTTAAAAAGCTTATAGTTGATTTCAGATTAAGGTTTTCAAAAACCTTAGGAAAAGTATAATTTGATTGCCAGTTGAAATAAATTCTACATATTGTTTTTTAAGAAAAAATAAAGCAACGTTTAAAATGAATGAAATAAAATGTTGGAGTCATTTTATAGAAATTCTATAAGCAGTTTTAATTATTTTAAACGATTTCAGAATCTATAGTAGTATTCAAGTCATGTGGTTAGTTTACAAATTGTGTAAAATGGTAATTTTAATTTATTTGGTTCAATGCTGTGTGATTGAATCAGCTGTTTGTTTTACGTCAAATATTAGACATCAAACATTATTTTCTGGGCTCACAAAAATTATTTTGATTTTTTATAAACTCGTATAAGATTTTAAAAAGCTATTGTTCAAAGATGCCAAAAATAAGTAACAAAAAGAAATGTAAATATTCAATTGTATGAACAAATCGCTTATAATGATTTACTAATTTTAGAACTATGTATGTACCTACTCTGAAAAAATATGGTTTGGGTATTATCTTTAACAAAAGTTAAATTCTTGGAATTAAAACCCACAATGACATTTGGTTTAATTTACCAAAATAAAAACAGTTCATTCACCAAAAGGTAAACTAAACCAAATGATAAACTTATCCAGTGTTTTATATTACTGCGTGAATACTCTTTATGTCTTAGCATCTTAAAGCACAAAACCCAAAACTTAGTTTTCGGAAAAAAGCTTTAGAAAACCTGAAAGTCCTTCACACTTAACATTTACACGTTTTTGTTTGACATTTCAATTTTTGCAACAACGCCTATTAAATATTGTATTGATGCCAAGTTTGTAAGTAAAAGTTTAGCCCTTCAATTATAATTTGTGAAAATAAAATGTATTCTGACAAATTGAAATTGATTTAAATGAATACAAAGAAAGTTGAACAAAATATGAAGATTTTGTTAAACATTTTTCCAATACCTCAAGAATCTATCATTGAAAAAACGTCGTTTTCTTTTGCAAATCCTGGAACTCTGAAACAAAAGAAAAGCTTTAATTGATGCAATTTATTGCAAATCATAATCGACAGAGAAATATGTCTATTATTAGTATCGTTATCAGTTTGCTTGCTCATAGATTGGAGCTGATGCTAGAAAATATTTTGATCTTAAAGGAGTCAACAAAACTTAAAAAGTGTATAACAAAAATGTTTGTTTCTCGAATTTAAGGAAATGATTGCATTTAAGTACTTAATTTTTCTAAAAATTAAATAAAAAACAAATTAAGGTAAACAAATAAGTTGGGAAGAAACTTTTGTGTGGCACTCAGAAATTAAACGTTTCAGAATCTCTTTTCACTTCAGTTTTTAAGAGATTCAAAGCTTATATACTACGTAGTCCCTCGATAATGTGAACTAATTAAAACAAGGCGTTTTCGGATTTTAGAGGGATTTACATTACTGGAACTTTTTTCAATTCTCATTAAAATGATCAAAATAATCTTTATATCCATTGAATACAACACAAAATATTTTTTTAAATCACAGTTTCAACATTTATTGAATTCACAAAAAAATAAATAAATAAAATACAAGTAATTGCGAGTACACTTCATTTAAAAAACTATAAATAAATCATTAGAATCGGTTAAATCAATTCTTTATAAAAAAACTTGTAATTTTTGATTGACCAACAGCTTGGCTTGACCTTTCTATTACCACTGCTCTTAGTTTCAGCAAACTGGAAATCGTTTCTGCGTCCAGTTCATTTTGATCAGAGTACTTAAGCAGCAGCGTGTTGTGCATTGTATTGCTTGGGAGCTTGTTATTTTAGGAGCTGTAGTGACTTCGTCGGTTTCACTCTTCGAAATATCCTCAGTTGGTTCAGGTGCAGTTTCTTCTACGACTACCCTACCCAGTCTCTAACTTCTTGTATCGAAATGTTTTGTTCTCTATTGTAAAGGCTTCTTTATTTAAATAATAATTAAGTAACAACGTCTGTTCAAATTCAGCTCAAGAATAATAATACTAATTGAAAACATCAAAATAATAATTTATATAAAAAGGTGTTCTAATGTTTTTTAGATTATACAAACAAGTAAAAAGTAAAGTACTTATACTATCTATAATTGCAAGAAGATCATTAATTTCCTGCAACTCTCTTTGAAGCAGGGTTTCGGGCAGTGTCCTTCGTAATTGTAAAAGTGGAATTAAATCTTCTTCCTCCCAGTTTTCTTCACTTGGAAGAATACAGCGGAATAGAAGCGGGAAGTTGATCCCAAGACAATTTCATGTTCATTACAGCATGTCTCAAGGAAATTTTTTGTATCTAAGCTTTTTTAGCCACTCGAACAATGCATTTTCCATTATAGGCATTTAGGATTTCCTAAGAGTCTTTCTCTTACCTGGTCCTGATTCAGTTTTTTTTGCAATGGTCCAGCTTTTTGGAATTCAATTTTATTCCCGTAATTATTGACCTGGATACACCATATTTTTCAGCTAATGCACACCCAGGAAGTCCAGCATTTAAATCATGTAAAATTTGACACTTATTTTTTATAGATAAAAACCGATGCGCTTTTTGTTTTACTGCCATTGCCACATGCACTTACAATTTTTTTAAACAAAAGGTCCCAGAGTAAAATTAAACAAACAGAGACCAAGTAAAACACAACTCAACGAAAAATGATAACCCGAAATTGATCAACAAAAAGCAAACAAATGTAAAATATACACACATAACTCTTCAGTCTGCAGCTGCATTCAACATTTCTGAAGATATGTCTAGACAAATAACAGTTAGCCGGTACCTTTAAATTGCATGAACGAATAAGAAAAATATAAAAACTTTTACAAAGGAAATTCACATTATAGAGTCTCTGAAAAATTAGAAGTTCATATTATAGAGATGACAATGTAAATTTTTGGCGATTCACATTTTAGGGAAATTCGCATTATCGGTAATTCACATTATCGAGGGACTATTAATAATAAATATAAAACGTTTATTGTGTTTTTGTTAGCCATTAGTTTAACAAAAGTGTCATTTTTGCTGTTTTTGGGACATCTATATACTTGAAATTCATGTTCATAGTAGTTCATCATAGTTCTAGAGCATTTAAAGCCAATTCACTTTCAAACAAAAGTAGATTTCTTTAATTTAAGTTTTTGTATTCAGCAGAAAATCAATTTTGAAAGAAATAAAATGCACGACTGGGTTGCTTGAACTTGCTAATTTCTTCCAAAAAGTCTGTTTACAAATATTTTCTATATTTTAAGATTTAAAAATGTACTTGCAAATAAGTTTTTCTCAAAAATTTCAATGCCATTTTATTTCTCAAAAAACCTAAATTAACTTATTTTTTTTTTCGAAAATGATTTTAATTTTTAAATGCTGTCTTAAAAATATTTTTGGTAAGCACATAATGAAGTGCTTATAAATATACATTTTACATTTAAATTTCGTTAAAAAATGTTCACCCCTTTCTGAGATATCGAGTTTTGTAAAAAAAATTACTAAAAAAATATTTGTTTACATTTAATTGAGCGCTGAATGTCTCGGAAGGCTTGTTTGTTTAGTTCATCTTTTAAATTGTTACTAGTTTTCGACTTGTTAAATATAAAACTTGTTGTTTACGAAAACTCGTGGATTACGAATAATATATGGGAAAACTTATGTTTTTAATGTAGGTGTTTGGGTTGGGTTTGGTGTGAAAAGCCTATAACTAAAGTTAACTTGTTTTTAAGCTATTCACTTTTATGAATGATCGACATCCATGTGACTTCTGAGTATCTGACATTTTAAATTAACAGAATAATTTGCGGGCTTAGTTAGTTTTTTTTTTTATTTTCACTAAATGTCACTGATTAGGCGTGTTCAAACGCATGCATAGTTTTTAATAAGAGGAAATGAGTCAATTTGATAAATATTAAATAAATTTTTAACAAATTGATGATTACCATATTTCGAAAATTTCTAACTAGTAAAATGCTTTCTCCTTAACAAATTGTTGTTTCGAGTTGTGCACCAAAAAAAAACAAATTGAGTTAAAATAAAGTCGAGTTTACGTAGAATACTTTAATGCGAATCACTTCACAATGTGTTGTATCAAACAATAACTAATTTCAAACTTATAACGGATTAAACGGAACTCAATTCAGATTTCTTTTTCCGTGCAAAACAAAATTCTCAGTATTGAAGCACTTCAATATTAAACAATTCACTATAAAATGGAGTAAATTTTTGTATTATGTATAACTTCACACAAGAATGCATTCTGTATGTAAGTTAATTTAACTTTTTCCTTAAAAATTCCTATTATAAAAGATTTCCATGGATGCAGTAATTTAGAAAAGTGCAAATAAATCTCCAAATCTCATCAACATCATTATTAAACTTTTAAAAACATTCAAAGTAGACACCCTTTAAACAAAATGCAAGATCAAGTTTTAAGCTTTAGTTTGTTGTGTACTTTTTCTTGTGTATATATTTTCAGTTTTATTTTAATTTCATAGAAATCTTCTTCCATATCATAAAAAGCAATGCATTATAAACAAAAGAACAACTAAGTACAACATCATTAAAATGAATATACTTCTTATTTAGAATTACTATGTGCCTAACATTTTCGTAATTTGCAAAAAAAAAGAAGAAAAAAGAAGAACAATTTAACGGATGAGAGTGAGATTCTGAGAGGTACGAGTATCTTTTGCTAAATATCCTCAGGATTTTTGTATATACCACCTACATAGGTTCTTGAAAGTAATGTTTCTGTGGTTCCTCTTGGAAGCCATCATTAATAGGGAAACTTGGTTCTTTTGTAGAGGTAAGGTATACTATGTGCATTAAAAACTTTGATATTCATAGGTTGTTAAGTTTTAGAACCTGTTACGGAACTTAAATTACTAAATTGCCTTAAGAATTTGTAATATTTTCTATATGGCAGACGAACATGAAACAAATAAGTTCACCTTTGAGATGATTAAACCTTTTTAGAAATAAAATAATTTAATAGATTGCCTAAACAAAATTATAAAACTTTAATTTTTTTTTTAATAAAATTGAAAATGGCTTTGAACTTCAAAATTTATTAAAGCAGTCATATTACCTTAGTTCATAATTTTAAATTAATTAAAATCCGACCCGTGGCATGATGGTTAGTGCGTTGGACTGTCACGCCAGAGGTCTTGGGTTCGATCCCTGCCTATGCCATCTAAAAATATTTTTCACGGGTACTGCCTCTTGCGAGGAATTGACAAATTCACCAAGAGTAATTCTTGTCATGAAAAGTGCTTTCTCAAATTTGCCGTTCGGATTCGGCTTAAAACTGTAGGTCCCCTCCATCCCTGACAACAGTACTCGCACACAGGAATGGTTGAGAGTTGTAAGTCACTAGGCCCTAGTTCTCAACGGACTGTTGCACCACCCACTTTAAAATCCGACTTAAAAATTAACGTATCAGGACGTCAGTTTTTTCAGATATTAAGTGCGTTTTTTTCGTATTCCATATATAGTAAAGTGAGAAATTGCCAACAAAACGATCCGCAGTAGTCCGGTTTTTATATTTGAAAGTTGATACAACTGAATATTTGCCAGAATAATTTATCAAAAAATTCAAAAAAAAAATAGCGAAATTCAGACCAGGCATGAAATCGTGTAAGCTGATTTTTGATAGTTGATTAAAAAATCAAGAAAAGAGGCTGGGATGCGACCCACACTGATAACTTCCCATCCCGTCTATCGATTTGTCTTGCTTAAAAGTTTGTCTAAATGTATCAATTCTTACCAAATTTGCATTCTATTTTTTGTAGATTTTATTTTTTTTATGAAAAAACGGACTGTTGGATTTTTATAAAAAAATTACTGAATATAAAAAACAATATTTTCTGTGAAATAAAATAAGTTTGAAGCCAATATTTTTAATTTTTGAAAAGCTATTTGAGCCGAAAATCAATTTTTACCAACTTTTATTAATTTTTTTGTTTAGGTTTTTATTTTTTGTAAAAAAACTGTCAGTTCGATTTTTCTCAAAATTTTTCCTAATGTTGGAAACAATATTTCTTTTAAGTTAAAATTAGTTAGAAGCCATAATCTCAAATTTTTGAAAAGATATTTAAGTCGAAAATCAATTTTTACCAACTTTTGTTAAATTTTTTTTTCGGTTTTTAATTTTTTGTAAAAAAACTGTCAATTCTATTTTTTTCAAAATTTTACTGAATGTTGAAAACAACACTTTTTGAAAGATAAAAGTAGTTTAAAGCCAATATCTCAAAGTCTTGAAAAGATATTTGAGTCAAAACTCAATTTTTACCAACTTTTTTTTTTATTTTTTTTAGGTTATTATTTTTTGTAAAAAAACTGTCAATTCGATTTTTCTCAAAATTTTATCAGATGTCAAAAACATTATTCTTCATTGCACAAAATTGTTTTGGAAATGAAATCATATTTTAGTCGTAAAATTTTCGAAGTGACAAATTTTTTTTTTCAGTTTTTTTGATTTATAAAAAAAACCGTTAATTGATTTTTTTTTCCAAAAATATAATTGTTTTGTATCACGTTACAATATATAATATAAAATTTAATTCAAGTCTCTAGCGTCATTGGTTCATGAGATATTTAGGGTTAACCAAAATTTTCACCTTTTTTTTAAACTGCTATGGTAAAAAAACCACCCACGCAATTTTCTTGAGAGCCTTTTCTGCATCTTTCTGCCTTATTATCTGTATAACAAAATTTATTTGAAGTCGATATCTCTTCTGGTTCTTGAGCTATGGACGACGAAAAAAACGTCGCGAACGTACGGACGTACGGACGTACGGACGTACAGACGTACGGACGTACGGACGTACGTACACACGCACGCACAGACATCTTTCTAAAAATCTTTTATTTCGACTCTAGGGACCTTGAAACGTCGAGAAATGTCAAAATTTTCAATTTGTCAAATCGGACCCATTACAATAACTTCCTATGGGAAGTTAAAAATACGTCTGTGTAATGTGAAAGTCGATTTAAAAATTTTAACCAAACAATTTGACATAAAATAAAAACTTCAAGAAGTGGGTTTGTTCGTAGACTTCTACATTAACATGTGGTGTTGAAGCGAGCTTGAAGCTCGCCTAAATTCTTTATATACCTGAATCGAGTTGAAATGAGCTTGATTTGCTCGATTCCGGTCGGGGATCGAAAATTTGTGAAGAAAAAATTTTGTGGAGGAGTTGGTTTTACAGATAATGCGTTATGGTCTGTTTATTTGCATGTTTGTGTACAAAAAATATAGTTTTGTTTTAATCAAATTAAACAAAAAAAATTGCACATGGAGTAGCATATTGCTATATGGTGCTGAACTATCCGGTTTTTCATTGTTTAACAAGAATCAAACTATCCCACTTGCACTTCATAAGAAACATCGAAACACCATTTGCATTTTAGAAAGTGCTGTGAAACTTAATCATTTTTAAATCTTCTTGTGCGGTGGAAACACCAAAAGAAACTGAGATAAACCTTTGGTGTAAACATAGCAAAACATAAATATCTTTTCTATTGTTTTCTCTTGCAAAATAAGCCCAATTAGTCCATTTTCACTAACATAACTAAATAATATCAACACTAATAGATTGTTTTTTTCCCCGATGGAAAACACACATGATTAAAAATGCACAACTACTCAACGAACACAGCCATCGAGATACAAATGCAATATCAATCGTACCAACATTTGAGAACGAAATCACATAAGATCCATTCGAGGCTCGTATAAATGTCAAAAACCTATCCATAGTGAGATTCTACTCTAACTTTTATCGATGTTATTCATACTATGGATATTGTTTTTGTTATTCGTGTAAAATCCTACTATACTATGGATAGATTTTCCAACATTATTATTATTATTTTTATTAAAATTCGAAAGAACACGTATAGAAGGCTTTAAGGCTATATAAAAGTATATGAAGTAGCTTTTTTCAATAAAATCCGTGATGGTTTTTCAAATCTATAATCCGTTTCCTTAATATTCAGTTAAAATATTTATAATATGTAGAATATAATATTTAAAAAATCTTTATTACACCCGTCTTACAAAAATCTAAAAGAAACGCTTAACCCATGTATTCTAAAACGGCTTTTAACAAAAAAAAGACAAAACGATTTGAAAGTAAGTTTTGTTCTAAGCAATTATTACATAAAGTTTTTGAAATATTTGTATCTAAAAATATAAAAATATTGTTGAAAACGGTAATTTCTAAAACTTGAGCAAATAGTTAAAATTAAAGTTTTGATTCAATATCAGCGCTTAAAATTAACATAAAACTATGTACCTAAGTATTAAATTCAAGGTTTTCTCTAAACTTCATGTAAAGTCAAATAAAGACTCAAATCTAATGCAAATTTCCAGAAACTAAGTAAGATATAAAATCATTTAAATTTTATTTAGAAAAGAAAGATTTGTACTGTGCAAAATCATCATCCAATTTAATACTAAGAGATATTTTGAGTTTTAAATTAGCCTTGAAAACCCCATTTTTGGTTGTTTTCAGCATTTTTAAAGTAGCATATTTTAAGAACCTGATATGATAGAAATATTAAGAGGTGAGATACGAATTTAGGACATCTTGATTCTTAAAAAAAGTATTGTTATGTTTATTGTACGGAAAAAAACGTAATTTTGTCGACCAGTGTGATAGAAATCGTGACAAATGAACAGTTCATTTTTTTATTTAAACTTCAACCAAAGAAATTAATTAAATAAAATTCTTTTAATCCTTATTTTGACATTTTTGTTTTGTATTTTCACCACAAATTGATTATTTTCCAATGTTATTTGTTTTTATAAAAGCAAATAATAAACATCGTGAATGTTTTTGAAAATGAACACAATTTTACATTTTTCGTTTTTTTTTTGTATTGAAAACGTATTTCAAAAACAAACACAATAAATACTGAAGAAGCTGAACAATTGATATGACATACACAAAAAACATACAAATACTCATCTTATAAAATTTATATTTGTATATTTGTAAATTAAAACAAATAATTCAACAAAATTTACTTTTGGCTCAACGACAAAAATTCGACTTTATGAAAAATTCTGAATCAAAAAAATAAAAAAATTTAATGTCAATAAGCAATGAACGAAGCTAACAATAAGCACGTACATTATACGTTTCGGTGATGAAGTTGTTTTATGTTTTTATTTTATTTTTAACGACATGGTGCCTGGATGCCTAAGGGAAAGTTATGGTTTTTCAAAATAAAAATTGATATTTAAAATTTCAACTCAATCCATGAAACTTTATTTGCATGTTTTATAAATATGTGCCTCTGAATAAATAGGAATAGAATTTCAATAGAAATGCATTTTTGTATCAAAAAATTTCAATAGTTAGCGTAATTTTTTTGTTTGTTTATAATTTAATAAATGAATATTTTCCGAGAAACCTTCTAATGTTTTTTTTCCTAAAGAAGTAATATTTTAAAAACATGAAAAGTGATATAATGAAATAATAAATCGAAATTAAACGAAAACTACTCTAAAGTTTAAAATCAGGGTTAGGATTTTGTTGACCTAAAAAATTAAAAAAAAAAAGCAAAACAAAACACTTAAAAAGGCATTTATTAAAAAAATACTAGGAAAAAAAACAAAAATACATTTAATTATAGTACCATTGGACTACGAAGAGTTTTTTAAAGTTCTCAGGTAGCAATCTTCTTCGGTTGTCTTTTAGAAGGTGAAGGAGCTATAAATGCTCTCAACAGCTGAAACGTATGGAGCCCATCTAAAACTTTCAACATTATGCACTTCAATGTTTCCTGGAAGTTTAGAATCCACGTCGCCGTTTATTACAAAATTTATCTGCTCAATCGTTTTTAGCCCTGTGTATCCATTGAAAACGGCAGTAAACTTCTTCAAGAAAGGCAGCACTTCGCCAATTGATGTTCCTTGATGAGAATATTGTTAGCTTAAATTATAAGTAGGTACAGGCTCTTAAATATACCTATTTCTTGTAGGTCTTTGATTTTTTCGGATCGACTAAAAACCCAAAATTGACTTTAATGTACGCCAGCTGCACTTGCAGTTCTTCATCTTCAATCAATTTTTTTCCAAATGCAACACAGCTTGCATCATCTTCTAGTCCGCATAATTATGCTGCTGCCTCTTACCAAGTACCCCAGCGAGTTAAAACCTATTTTAAATGGAAATTCAAAAATACGACTTCAAATTCAGTTTCAAACAAACTTAAAGGTTGAGGTGGCAGTGGCAATTCATTGTCCATATCCTTAAAAATAGCAATCCGAGATGGAGTCTTCAGAAATACTTTTTTCAAGTTCGATACGAAGGCGTCAACTTTTGAGTAGTGACTGCGTATGCTAACACAAACTCTGTTTAGACCGTTAGCGACGCAAGTTACGTGAACCATTTTCGAGTACAACCCTTGCAGAGTTTTGCCACTCTTCTTCATATACAGTTGCAGCGTATGTTACGAACAACAAAACCTTTTCTCTCTTAAGCTCATCGGGCCTCAACAATCGCATCGAATTGTCAAAAAGCTGTGTTTTTAACTAAAGATTCGCAACGGTATGAGAAAATGTTCGCATTTCTTGTAATGCTAAACCAATTATTAGATATTTCTTAACAAAATTTAATAAAAAAGCAAAAAAGGCAACAATGGCGAAGAAAGGCAAACTAAAATACATATATTTGCAAACACCAGGGTTTGAAAAATGTTTGTCGAAAGTCGATTTCATATTCCGTTTTACCAAAAAAAGAAAAGTAAAGTTAGTAAAATCCTATCCCTGGTTAAAATAGAAATAATTCTCATTCAAAAGTGTTTCGGGGTGATAAAGCGATTTTGCTAGTAAATACAAAATTTTAATGGTAACTATGGATTTAAAAAAAGAATCTGAACAAAAGCATTTAAGCAAATTCTCTTTACTAAGCGAGCCATTCACGACACAAAATAACTGCTCAAATTGGGGTTTGCACAGACAGTGTGTGTTGTGAATGGGGTTGTTTGTGCACGCTGATAACTTCCCATCCTATCTATCAATTAAACTTGCTTGAAACTTTAACAAAATATTAATATCAATATTTTGTGTGAGATACAAATTTGAAGTCAATATCTTTCTTTATTCTCCTAAAACTTGAGTTGAAAATTATTTCTCTTCAGTTTTTTGTTGATTTTGTCGGTTTTTGTGTTTTTTAAAAAAATCTGTCAATAATTATTTGTTTTTTTTTTTTTTTTTACAAAATTAACTTTAAAATACTAACAATATTTTTCATTTGATAAAATAAGTTTGATTTCAAAACCTGTTGTTGTTAACGAAATATATAGTCTAAAACCAATTTTTACCAATTTTTGAAGCATTTTTCGAAAGTTTTTATTTTGTATATAAAAAAATACGGATTGGATTTTTCTTAGGCCAATATCTTACATTAACAACAAAATTAAGCACAGAATAAAATAATTTTTAAGTCAATGTCTCTATTTATTCCCTATATATCTGGAATCGTATACCAATGTTTACGAATTGTATGGACTATTTTAATTTTTATGAAAAAACTGACTGTTGAATTTTTATAAAAATTTTACTTAATGTCGAAAACAATATTTTCTATACGAAGAAATTAGTTTGAAGCCAATATTTTCAATTGTTTACCAAGTTTTAGTAATTTTTCTTATATTTTTGTATTTCTTGTAAAAAAACTGTCAATTCGATTTTTCTCAAAATTTTACTGAATGTTGTAAAAAATTATTTTAATAAAATTAAATTAAATGAATTTAAAATTTTGAAAAAAGATATATGTTTTGCAAAAAGTGACATGAGTAAAACGTCAATTCGCGCAGTTATTTTTTATCGTGAATGACCGGCCTTAGTTTTGTATAACATCAAATCATTTAATTTACAAAACTATTGGAATATTCATTAGTAATACTCTCAAGTCCAACTTTATTCACACTGCCAAGTATAGAGATTCGTTCTTTGGCCGTAATACACGGATGTAAAATGCTGTCTTGAACTGTGCAGCACGTAGCGCCATTCTATTGAAACCATTATGTATTCGGTGTCCATATGATCCAATTCAGGCCACAAAAATTTGGCAATCATTGACTAAAACTAAAGTGACTGCCGTTGACAGTGTTGACCTGAACAGCATCAATTTCGAAAATGTACGGATCGGCGAGGCTTCGAGCCCAAAATCCACACCAAAAAGTAACTTAATTGATTGATTCTGTCCCAAGTACGGACATTTTATATTCACGTACCTATTCACCCAAAAATGGGACTTATTGCTAAAGATGATTTTTAACCAAAATTGGGATCAACTTCCAGATATTTTGACAAAAAGTAGAAGAAACAATATAGCCACCGCAAGTTGTCAAAACCATGAAATTCCTATAAAAAAAACCTTTATTTTTTTCTAAATAAGAGTTTTAGATGGTCAGATTGAAATTGTATATTTTAAGCATAATTTCTCGTAATTTTTTTAATTTCATTTTTCACAGTAAAATATATCATTCAATATCAGTATATGTATGTAAATGTTTTTAATTTCAAAAACTCATTTTTTGACTTAAAATGCATGTTTGAGATTTTACGATTTTATAGATAAGAATTAAGAACACTATAGTTTTTTCTCACTCCGGAATACTATCTATAGTTGTGCCGTCGATTATTATCTGTCAAATATTTTCTGTTGTTTTTGACTTTGACCCATTTTTTAATCTCCCTTTTGAGTATTTTCAGACACACGAAATTTCTTTGCTCACAATATTTGATTTGATAATCTTAAAAGTGAAATATTGAAACGCCATTTTTAATCATGAGCTTTCCAGTAGTTAGCTTTAGATTTTGATTTGTTTAAAGTGTTTTTCTACCTTAGTTCAGAGCAGAGTCTGAATTGTCAAACCGATGATGTTTAGAGCATGTTCGATATGCTCGAACTCTGTTCCAAACTCTTTTCTAAGCTAAAACAGAAAAATGAATTTTTTCTGCGTCATCGATTAAACAAAATTAAACGTTCCGGTCTTTTAAGGCGACCTATTTTGACATTTATTCATTTTATCTCGTTCTCATCCCATACTTGAAAAGATATAAGTAAGTGAACAAATTAATTTTAAGAAGTCAGTGGGAGTGAGATAAAATGATATACAAATAAATAAGTCACCTCTAGAGAGTTCCGTGACAACACTGTCATAGAGGGATTTAATTGTCAGATAATTGAAATCTAAACATTTAATTTTATATTGAGGGTATTTATGCAACTTTGTAAAGCTTACAATTTGTGTAAAAAGATGACAAAATTTAAACGAGCGTCATTTTTACTCATTGGGATACATTTTGTGCAATTGCATACACTATTTGCTTAACGTCAAATTAGACGTGTTCAGATTTTGAAGTTATTTTTTGAAATGAAGAACATTTAAGAAACCAATGCGAAACCGGAGCCAAATGTCTCCAATGATTACAAAATATTATATAAAATAAAATATTTGCGTTCTTAGCAAATAAAGTCGCATTTTAATATAGTAGATCTGTTTCCTTGAATTCGTTAATTGTTACTTTCGGACATGAAGAAACCCTGCTACTTTTTATTATAGTTTATGAATTGTGACTTCTGCTCCCGACTATTAAGACTTCCTCTCAAGACAATTATAATCGTTGATGATGACAAGACAAAGTAACATGCTATTATTTAATTACAGAACATGCCCTTTTTTATTTCTATGAGGTATCATAACATTCATATTTCTGAACATATCTAGTTCTAAAAGTCACTAGAGCAAAACATTTTAGATGATTTAGTAAAATGTTTAAGGCATTATTATCAATTTACTAAACTTCTTTCTATCTCTTTACAATTTGTTAAAGTTTAAATTACGGAATGGCTACTTAAACTTTTAAAAAGTTGCTTAATCCAAATAAAATCTGTACAATCAATCTTAAAACACCAGTGGATGGAATAATCCACTCTAAAATTAAGAATTCCAATTAATAGGTCCGTTTAAGCTTGTTGGCCTTGTTTATTTTAACGAACTGTCACTATTTAGCCATGTTCGGAAGCCAGTTTTATAATAAAGGGGAATAAGCAATTTACTACTTAAAGGAAAAGAAAGGTTTGGAATTTTGGAGTCGATTAGTAAAATGATAAATATTTAAAAAATTGCTACTTTGTTAAATGTCAAGCCCTTAACAATTATAAGTTGCTTAAAATTTTCGGACCACTGACTTTTGATGTTTATACAAATATATTAAATAATTTTCCGTAGTAAAATCTATTTGTAAACGATAAAACTATCCAAAAAGAGAACTTACGAGTATCTTGTATTTTACGATGTTACATGAATATCCGAATTGGAAATAAATCAATTTATTTTGTCCAATGGAATTCTCTTCCAAAAAAATGTTGAGAGTAAATAGATGTCAAAATTAACTCAATCTTATTTTATTTTTTAGTACAACTTATTTACAGTTTTAAAATAATTCCTTCAGCAAATTCGTTCAACCCGAAGTCAGCATTTAATTTGTTTGTTTTTTGTATGTCACATTATGTTAACAATGGCATTGCGATTGTCACATAATCGAGTGTGATTGAAGTGTATGATGGAAACAAAAAGAGGCTTCTTCTTTTATTTGCCTTTAGGGAACTGTTTTTAATAATTGAGATGTAGATGAAGGGTTTTTGGGCTGATTTGTTTGAGTTTAATTTTTAAATATTTTCTTTTATTTTTGAACATAATTGGAATGTATAATGCATATTATTTGATAGTACATTGAAATTGATTTACAACTTATGACCTTTTATAAACAATAATTTAAGCCTTATGTTGAGTACGATGTCAGTTGCAAAGCAATTAAGTTTATTGTTCCACGAGCAGTGAGAAATTGTGAATATATTATTTCGTTTCATTATCCAAAAAGGTTCACCATTTTACTTATCGAAATTTTCAATACGCAAAGACTCTAATTTTATGCAAATTTCAAATCGGCTGATGAATTTTAATAAGAAACAACTATAATACCTAATGGCTGAATCACATACACGCTTCATCTTCGGCTTCGTCTGCGTTACTTTGGGCATGCTTCGAGGTTGCTTTGAATGACATTTCTATTATTTCATCCCTCCAAAGAGCAAATATTTTGTTTGTTGACATTTTTTACAGATGTTGAGCTGTCAGACAAAGCAAATGTTCAGATAATTGAACTAGAGCTTCCGTTTGGAGTCACATTACGTTACATTACGTTCTTTTCCTTACGATTGTCAAACGAAACGTGAGGTCGAAGCTTCATTGTGATAGCATGCATTGAATTCCTATGGCTGAACTCGTAAACGTCAGGCGAAGCCGAAGCTGAAGCGTGTATGTGATTCAGCCATAACTGATCGAGTGAGAGTTTAAGACTGTAGTTTTTATAATAAATAATTAAATTTATTAACTTCCCATAGGAAGTTATTAGCCGCGTTTTATTATCACCATGATCTGATCCGGATCTTGAATTTACATGCATTACAACAACAACACAAGATCCTGCTTTGTGTATGGATCTCAATTTGAGATCCAAAATTTAATTCTTTTTTTCACAACAAGGAGCGCTTTATCATTGTAATTTCACATGTAAATGTTGGTATCATTGCAAACAAATTAAATAAAACCTGTATTGCCATATAAACATTTCCATTTGACTGAAATAAAATATTTTTTAAATAGAAAGCGAGAAGCTTTATATTTATTTATTTGGTATATAACCCATGAAATAATTAGATATTTTAACAAAACTAGATATTAATTGGTGAAATTAAAATAATTAAGTCCAAAAAAATGTATATTTGACATCATTTATGGGTATTATTTTCCCCCAAAAAAAGGAACAAAAAAAAATCATTGAGTAAAATGTTCTTTGGGCAACCCTGCTTTAAATGTCAAAAAATATAAATAAAATTGAGAAAGCTGCAGCACAAATGTGAGAAAAGATGTTCAAATAAATTGTAAGTAATCTCTAAATTAAATTATTTAAGTGTCACATTTATTAAAAGGTCAAAAAGAATCTGTACTAAATGTGACACCAAAGCCTTCCTGGATGCTTTGAGTTTGAGAGTGCAATGGTGATTTGCAGAACCATTTTCAAAAGTTGTGGAGCTTGCATTTTTGGTATGTGTTTTTTTTTTTTGCTTCGAAATGTCACTTTTGAAAGAACGAATTTGACACTGCTACCAAACTTTAAATAATAAAAAATATGATGATCCAATGTTGTTTTATTATCATGATCTGATCCGGATCAGATCATGGTGATAATAAAACGCGGCTATTGTAAGCGGCCCGAATTGTCAAATTGAAAATTTTGACATTTCTCGACGTTTCAAGGTCCCTAAAGTCGAAATAAAAGAGTTTTAGAGAGATGTCTGTGCGTGAGTGTGTACGTACGTTCCTACGTCCGTACGTTCGCGACGTTTTTTTCGTCGTCCATAGCTTAATAATCAGTAGAGATATCGACTTCAAATAAATTTTGTTATACAGGTAATAATGCAGAAAGATGCAGAAAGGGCTCTCAAGAAAATTGCGTGGGTTGTTTTTTTACCATAGCATTTTAAAAAAGGTGAACATTTAGGTTAACCCTAAATATCTCACGAACCAATAACGCTAGAGACTTGAATTAAATTTTGTATTATATAATGTAACATGATACCAAACAAATATATGTTTGGAAAAAATCCAATTAACGGTTTTTTTATAAATCAAAAAGCTGAAAAAAAAAATTTGTCACCTCAAAAATTTTACGAATAAAAAACGATTTTATCTCCAAAACAATTTTGTGCAACGAAAAATAACGTTTTTAACATGTGGTAAAATTTTGAGAAAAATCAAATTGATAGTTTTTTTTTTATAAAAAATAATAATCTAAAAAAAACATTACCAAAAGTTGGTAAAAATTGATTTTCGACTCAAATATCTTTTTAACAATTTGAGATTATGGCTTCTAACCAATTTTAACTTATAAGAAATATTGTTTTCAACATTCGGTAAAATTTTGAGAAAAATCGAATTGACAGTTTTTTTTACAAAAAATAAAAACCTAAAAGAAAAAATAATAAAAGTTGGTAAAAATTGATTTACGACTCAAATATCTTTTCAAAACTTTGGGATGTTGTCTATAAACTACTTTTATCTTTTAAAAAATATTGTTGAGAAAAATCAAATTGACAATGGTTTTACAAAAAAATAAAAACCTAAAAAAAACAACACTAAAATTTAATACAAATTTTCTTTCGACTCAAATAGCTTTTCATAAATTAAAAAGATTGGCTTGTTTTCGACATTGAGTAATTTTTATATAAAAATCCAAAAGTCCGTTTTTTTATAAAAAAATAATAAAATCCACAAAAAATAGCACTCAAATTTGGTAAAAAAAACAGATGTTCGGTTCTAGATATCTTGTGAAAAATAAAAGATATTGACTTCAAATTAATTTCATTCATCCAATTTGTATTTGTTTAGAAATAAAAACTTTTAAGAAATACTACTAAATTAGGTAGAAACTGGTTTTCGACTCAAAATCTCTTTAACAAAAATAGATTCTGAAATTAAACTATCATATGCAAAATATTGTTTGTAGTTTAAGTTTTTTTTTAAATAATTTAACTGACACCTTTTTTAACAAAACACGAAAACCTACAAACCTTTTAAGCAAGAAAAATCGACAGACGGGATGGGAAGTTATCAGTGTGGGTCGCATCCCAACCTCTTTTTTTATAGTTATGATTATGAACATATATCGTTTTGTAACTAAAGTTTCATTTGAGGTAATTTTGTTTTGTCCAAAGAAACTGTGAAATTTTACTTAATTACCTTTATCGAATGATGCTCAAGTCAAGACTGCTCTTTGAAGAATTTCCCTTCTTATAAAGAAAATTCTTTAAGATGTTTTTCTTATGAGTTTTCCTGTTGCAAAACAACCTTCTTATATTTACAAAGAATCAATATAAAAACGCTCTTATTAAATTCTTGTGACAGTTTTTATAACCCTCACTTCACTTAGTCAGTTTCTCTCTATAGAATAGAAAGTAACCACATTTATTGAATTATAACCAAGACAACTCCCTTTTGCAAAAAAGGAGAACAAAAATAAGAAAAACAAATTCCCAGAAAGCAAAAACAACAAAAATGTTTTTCTAAGTATAAAAACATTTTGAAATATTTATGAAAACGAAAAAAAAAAAAACAGCAACCCCGTGCTAAATCTTGAAATGAAATTGTCTCGACCTCCTTGCACCACGCAGGCACTTTGAAGCTCGACAAGATACAAGACTGGCATTCCTATCATTCTACCATCACCCCGTGTCGCCATCATTCATTTTTGTTTTGTAGAAAATGATACACTTCTTCATTTGAAGCAAATCTACTGCTATACTGCTTCTGCCATCACTTGGATTTTCAGGATCTCATCTTATGCATGATTTATAAGATCCCGAGCCATTGTGCTTAGTTTTTGAAATTGTTCCATGATGAGTTGGGGGGGTTCTTTGAATTATTCCCAATGTTCTGGAGTTTTGTGAAATCTATACTACAGAGAGGTGCAGTGAAGGTGAAGTGAAATATTGATATTATACGGATATTCGTCTTATGTTTTGTTTAAAACTACAACCGATTGCATTTAAGAGGTTTGCTACAAACGAACAAAAACAAGGTGTATTCATAATAAATTGGTGCTTTTAGGAAGAAGATCTTTTCACTTCTTTTATTTTTTCCAAAAAAGAGTCCATTCTTAAATGGAGAAAATATCTCTAATACGAGTACTTTCTGATGTGATTTAACTCTGCTTAAAAGATTTAACAATTGAAATTGCGTATACACTTTGTTTGGTATTTTTGAAAATGGAGTTGGGAATTGGGACACAACAATGGCAACAAATTTCTTTTGTACCCATTCACATGTTTTGTGTTCCATTAAAAGATTTGTTTTATACTTTATATCTCCTCTTTTGTTGAACAAAGAAAAAAAGAAAATTTGTTCCTTTCGAAACAAGACGCCAATTAGTCTGGTATTTTTTGTGTGTGCTAAGGCCATAGGGATAGGAACAAATGTATAACTTTATAACTTTTTCAGTTTTTGTAAAAATGTCGTATAAATCATATTTCTGGCAACACAATTCTAAGGAACACATAAATTGAATTAAATTGAAAAAAAAAATGTTGCTACCAAAGACAATTTAAATTTAACATAAAGACAAATGTCTACTATTTCGAAGTTTTATACATATGTAACTCCTTTTTCTATTATTATATGTATCTCGGCTATGGAATTTGTTTATTATTCTAATGGGGTTGTAAATGACATCAACCTTGCACATCATTCTGACAGGTCTTTTAAGAGGTTATTGAATCTCCCGTAGACAGGTAGTGACAGTGACAATATTTTCATTCTCTTAATGCAAAGGGTGTTTTTTTTGTAACTGCATGAGAAGTTTCGATGGTAGATGTCTATGGTTTGACAGTTGAGAGTTGTCACACTGTGTTGACATTTCTCTTAAGTTGGGTTTGGCAATTCATAATGAATTGCTTAACACCAGCACAATGTGCCAAACTGTGGAAATATGCTTTGAAAGCAAAATATATTCAGAAAGTTCACGAAGTTTTGAGGTTTTTAGTGGTGATACCTATTTTTGGTTAAATGGCTACGCCCATAAGTAAAATTGCCGTATATGGATCGAAGACAATTCTTTTTATTAACAAATCATTATCAATATTAATTAAATTGAATTGTGGGTTCTTATTTATTACCTTTTTTCATAAGTAATGTGGAGAAACAGAAATTACAATTTCTTTTGTCAACATTTTACTGGATCTTCCCCTACTTAAGATCTGAGGCGTATTTCATAATCATTAAGAATTGTGACAGGTGACGTGTTTCTTGCATCCTCGGCATTTTAAACAATGAATTAAAAAATGATTTCCAATCGTTGAATGATATCTCGAAGGTGCTTCCAGTCCTTGAATCTTGAATCCATTGCGTTTGAGACTAAGTTTCATATCATAATCTCAAGGTTTCATTAAATTTTGCGAATAAAATATATTTATGTTCTGCAACAATCTGTAGTAGGTACACTTATTTAGAGAATGGTATTCATTTTAAGGCTCTCGATTGTTATTATGTTGTATGCACTTACCTTTTTACTGTGTTACATCTTAAAATGGAAAGAGCGCCAGCGTTTGTTACTTCTAACATCGACAAAATTGGTCGAGAAACAAAATGATAAGAATTTGTTCCATATTTCATCGTTTTTCGATCATAACACAACAATGAAATTCTCATTACATTGTGTCAGTTTATGACAATAACAAAATTGTCATGGCGAATATGTCATTGTGTTTTTCTGACAATTTTGACACCTACCAAAATTTTATAAAATATGGATTTTTCAGACAAGTGTGACAAATTTTTAAAATTGTCACCTGTCAAATTTTTATGAAATAGGGCCCTGGTATTTGTCAATTTAATTCTAAACATTCACTCATGTACTATCTATCTCTAAATGCTATACTGTACACATGTTTAAGTTGAGTTTTTCAATTCAAGTTTATCAAGAAATTTTCAAATCACAATATAAACTTGAGGTTTTTTGACGTTAGGCAAATAGGGCTTAAGTCAGAGACTAGTCACATAGACTAAATGAACTTAAGACATCAAAACAAATGTGAATTTTTCTATCTAATTGCCTAAAGACTAATTAAATATAATATTTAGCAGTTGTCCTAGACTTAAGTTGTTAATATTAAACTAAAGAGACAAAAAAAAGTACACAAAATCAAGAACCTAAAATGCAATTTTTTGGCATAAGACCTTTTTACGAGTACCTTACGCCAAAGATTTATGTGTAAAGTAAGTGCAAAGTATGGTTACTAAAACGTGAAACACCAACACCAAACTGCGCAACAAAGGTCGAAATAAGAAATTGTCATTTGCAATTTTTGCCAGCTAAGAATTTCAACGAAAATAAAAGTTGAGTTAAAAATTTATAGTTTTGTATGATGGATACATTAGTTTTGATAGAAGAAGCTTTTAATAGATTAATTTTCCTGCTTCTTCCGCAATATTGATTGTTTTGCCAATATTCATTTTCTCTCTCACTGTTGAAATCTGTCCTCTGAACGAAAAAATTATACAACTTTAAGGTTCTGAACACACTTAACAGAAAAAGACACACAATTTTTAGGTAAACTGACAGTTCAGAATCTGTTCAGGTACAAAAAAGAACATCTGTCAATTTATCTTAAAGTTCAACCAAATATTAATAACAACTTTTTGTGCAAGATGACAAATTTTGAAGTTAATATCTTTCTTTGTTCTCATAACACTTGAGTCGAAAACCATTTCTTATCAATTTTTTTTAATGTTTTTGTAGGCTTTCGTATTGCGTAATAAAAGTTGCCAATTGAATTTTTCTTAAAAATTAACTAAAAGTAACCAACACTGTTTTGCATATGATAAAATAAGTTTGATTTCAAAATCTGGAGTGGAATCGGCTAAGGTGATAATTGACTATCAAATTTTTGATAGTCAAATCGACTATCACCGAGTTTCCCGTCTGTGTAAGATGATTCAACTCAATTCAATTCGATTGAACAATTTCAGATTCAAATTGTCAAAATTCATTGTTGCCTTGGTGACATTTTAAATTGATTCTTGTAAAATATCTAAATAAAAGTATCAAATTGTCTGTTTGAAAAAAATTCTTACTTTTCTTGCTTTTTTTCGAATGTCGTAAGCTTTGTCGGTCACAGGAATGTGTTTTTGTACCTAAAAAAGGTAACTGACAAAATTTTCCATTCGTTTTTTGTAAGCGTCTGGTAGCTCTACTCAGAAATGACATGTTTGTAGGAAAACGACTATCAAATTTTTCTAGCGACAGCTTTTTAGGTATCAATTTGACTATCACCTTACACAGATCAAATTCGATTATTTTGACTGTCAACAATCAACAATCACCTTAGCCGATTCCACCCCTGTTTTTGTTACCGAGATATTTAGTCGAAAACAAATTTTTGATAATTTTATTAGCATTTTTTGAAATTTTGTATATATATAAAAAAAAAAAACAGATTGTCTTAAGTTAACAACAAAATTTAGCACAAAATTAAATCGTTTTGAAGTCAATACTTTCACGAGATATCGAAAAACGAACATATTTGTTTACCAATGTTTTGTAGATTTGAATTTTTGTGAGCAAAGTGTCTGTTGGATTCTTATACAAATTTTACTGAATGTTGAAAACAACATTTTTAATAAGATGAAATTAGTTTGAAATCAATATCTTTAATTTTTGAAAAGATATTTGAGTCGAAAATCAATTTTTACCAACTTTTAGTAATGTTTTTTTTTTAGGTTTTTTAAGAGCATTTGAGGTTCAGAAATCGAAGAGACATTTTTAACTTCCCATAGGAAGTTATTTTAACCGGTTCGATATGTCATTTTGTATTATATTATATTGTAATGTGATACCAAACAAGCATATTTTTGAAAAAAAATTCCAATTAACGGTTTTTTTATAAATGAAAAAAAAAACTAAAACAAAAAATGTACCTCAAATATTTTACGAACAAAAGATGATTTATTTTAAAATTTTGAGAGAAATCGATTTTTTTACAAAAATTAAAAATTACAAATTTTTGGTTTCAACATTTAGTAAAATTTTGAGAAAAATCGAATTTAGGTACAGTTATTTTTACAAAAAACAAAAACTTCAATGTTGATCTACTTAAAAGGGACTCTACTTCATTTCAACTTCTTGACGCTATTGCTGGTTCAGGTCTTAATGTTATCAATAAATACCCAACTAGATACGCTCCAAATTGTTCCCCAAGCCTACTTGACCTCATTATTGTATCTGAACCAACAAACATTATTCTCAATGATCAATTATGTTTTGATGGAATATCAGACCACGACTTAGTTTTTTGTACTTATGGTATTGATTTCTCTCATTCCCAAGTTCCTTCCACATTTACTTTTAGAAATTTTAAAGCCCTCGATGTAGAAGCTTTTTATATTGATGCCAGCAGCGTGGCCTGGAGTGATTGTTACAATTTAGTGCATGTAGATAACAAACTAAACTTCATTTACAACCATGTGAAGAGATTGTTCGAAACGCATGTTCCTCTAAAAACGGTAAGAATTCAAAACGAGAAATGTCCATGGTACAACTTTGAAGTAAAGAATGCGATTAAAAGTCGCAGAAAATACTACCTCAAGTGGCGGCTTTCTCCAAATCCTACAACTTGGCGACAATACTGCTACTTTCGTAATCAAGCAACTCTCATTACCCGTTGCGCCAAACGTAACTTTTTCGCCTCGAAACTCAATACAAATCTTTCTTCTAAACAGCTCTGGAAAAATCTTCGTGACATTGGTATTGGTAAAAAGCCAATTTCTAAGTGTGAACTTGATCCTAATGACCTCAACAATCAGTTTACTCAAACAAATCAATTAGCTACTAGCTTTGAGCCCAAGGCTGGCTTACTTTATGATGGAGTTAACGATTTTTGCTTTGAGACGGTAACTGAAGACGAAATTATACGCACTTTTAAATCCTTGAGGTCCGAAGCTATAGGCGAAGACGGTATTCCGCTAAGATTTTTGAAACTTGTCCTACCCTGCTTGATTAACGCTCTCACTCATGTTTTTAATCACTGTATTGTCACTTCTACGTTTCCTATTGCGTGGAAAGCAGCCAGGATAACTCCTGTTCCGAAAAAGCCCACACCTTCCGAACTCGCCGACTACCGGCCAGTAAGCATTTTACCTTGCATGTCCAAAGTTCTCGAAAAAATCCTTACTAAACAAATTATTGACCATTTTACGTCCAAAAGATTGCTGTCTCCATACCAATCTGGATTTAGAGCTAACCATTCCTGCTCTACAGCAATGGTAAAGATCTTAGAGGATATAAGACTCGAATACGATAAAGACAATATCTCAGTACTGTGCCTATTGGACTTCTCGAAGGCTTTTGACAAAGTTGATCATCGAGTTCTTTGTCAAAAACTTGAGCACTACTTTGGTTTTTCGAATTCAGCTGTTCGTCTCATTGGTAGTTATTTGTGTAACAGAACTCAGCGTGTATGTGTTGGAAACAATTTTTCAGCACATACGTACTTGAAGATGGGCGTGCCACAAGGCTCTATTCTGGGGCCAATTTTGTTTTGTGCCTTTATCAATGATTTGCCTTCGGTTTGTGAGCACGTCTCTTTTCATCTATATGCAGATGATATACAAATTTATCTCTCACGTAGAATTGGTTTAATAGAGGATCTTGTCTTTCGCGTTAATGAAGATCTTGAGAGAATTTCTAACTGGGCTAAGGAAAATGGTCTAGTGCTCAATCCCAATAAAAGTCAAGCCCTACTAGTTTCTAAGAAGACATACAACCATAGAGATCTACCTTCGATTACTTTGAATAGTGCCCATGTTAGTTTTGTAGATTCTGTGACCAGTCTTGGATTCAAAATCTCTAGGGATCTCTCTTGCAGAGACCATATAAATTATGTCATTGCACGTATTTACGGAACTTTAAGAAAACTATGGGTATCTAATTCTTTTACTCCTCAAGAAACAAAACTTCGTCTTATGAGAACTCTACTCGTACCAATCATTTCCTTTTCTGAAGTCGTGTATCCGAAACTGGATTCTTTATCTGAATACAAACTACGTGTGGCGCTTAATGACATGACTCGCTACGTTTATGATATTCGCCGATATGACCATATCTCTGCTTTCAAAAAAATTCTTAAGTGCACTATGGTCGAATACGTAAATTTCCGTATTTGTATCTTTCTCCACAGAATTATTCGCACAAGAACACCTGAGTACCTTTATGAAAAAATTGAGTTCTGTACATCGTCAAGAACAAATAATCTAGTTGTTCCAACTTTTAGATATCTAAATTCCTCACGGTTGTTCTTCGTTCACAGCATTCGCCTTTTTAACTCTTTGCCGGTTAGCATTAAGAGGATAACGGATGCAGTAAGTTTCAAGACCGAGGTTTTTAAACATTTTTCGAACAACTAGGATGTTAAGGGGGAAATAGGAAAGAAGAAGAGAGGAAAAGTCTTATATGTATTATTAAAAAAAAAAAAAAAAAAAAAAATATTTTTAGCAGCCTAAGTATTATCTTATTGTATATAGAATCAAACAGCACTTTAATTGTTCAACCAAAGTACAAATACTATAAAAGACATTGTCTTAGTGTATTGTTTACAATAAAGAAATTGAATTGAATTGAATTACTAAAACTTGGTATTACAGAAAATATTGTTTTTTACATTCAGTACATTCAAAAAAAAAAAATCAACAGTCAGTTTTTCACACAAAATTAAAATCTACAAAAAATTGGTAAAAATTGATATTCTGTTCTCGATATCTCGTGAATAATACATGATATTAACTTCAAATTAATTTTATTCATCCATTTTGTATTTGTTTGTATAAGAAATAAAAACTTTTAAGAAATGCTACTCAAATTGGTAAAAAAAACTTTTGTTTCCCTTGACGCACAGTCGCGTCGTCGTAAGGTATCATGTCTGTCATTATTTTATAGGTACTTTCATAAGCAATGCTCTCTCCGCTCAAACAATTCAACCGAAATACCTGTTCTTCTAGGAATGCTCATCAGATTACCTTCGAGTCCAATTTCGGACATACTGTAAAGTACAGAGATTCTTTTTTTAGTCGCACAACACATATGTGAAATACTTTACCAAACTAAATATTTCCCACTCATTAGAATGTGCATCGGTATTTCTGCTCCCTTCCTAATTGCTCACACTGTGTTTAATCAAAAAGTTATGGGATACCTATTTAACCTGAATGGTCGAAATTGAACTTCATTTTATGAAGAAAATGGCTATTTTGACATTTTATGGTGCTATATGGAAGATTCATGTAACACCATTAGAATCGTTACCGGAGGGATTTGCTTTAAAATGATCTTTTCCTTGAGATATTGGTAAATGTTGGATCATTACTCTTTTGGCCATAAACATGTGACAAAAGTCTAGAAGGATGCAGATGGATTTAAAAAGTCAATGTCATTCTGCCCAACAAATCAAAGAATTAACAATTAAAACAAAAAATTAAAATTTTACATTTCTGAAAATTTTGAAAGTATTTTCACGATAAAAATTACGAACTTCTGAAAAAATTAAACTGATTTAAACAAATTTTTTTTTTTATTTCTGAAAAATGTTGATATCTTTTGGCAAACATAAGGTCTGCACTGTTATGGCTTCCAATCAAAACTCAAAGGGTTCGTATACTTTTTACTCTACTCATAAATACATATATCGTGCATAATTATTGATTCAAAGTATACAGGATTATCCTAACGCAGAATTAATTCATTAAACTTAAAACTTAATTGCATTTAACCAATTAGCATCGTCACAAAGCACAAATTTGTTGTTTGTTCATTTAGCAGTTTCGTTCATGTTTATTATGTTTATTTTTCCTAAGGTAAATATTTATTTATTTATTATTTATACACTGTTACATTTTGTTTGCTGGTTTCTTGGTAACGCCAACAAAAATAGGTAAGTCAATTAAAAGGTGTTAAGTGAAGTGGAATGAATAAGTACACCATTGGTTAGTTTTAATGCGAATGAGTTTTTTATAAACGAACAATATATTTAGAATTAACACTAAATTACAAACAAATAATGAATATAGCTAAAGTATTTCTACTTTTTTCGTTGGTTCCTTATTGCTTTGCTTCCTAAGATCAAGCGAAATCAAATCCTTAAAAGTTACAGAAATCCATAAATCATAGAACTCTGCGATAATTTTAAGTGAAAACATTTAATCAGTACATAAAATTGCAAATTTCTCAACATTATTCCCTAAATTGAATATTGAAAGGTGATGTTCTGACACTTGGCCGTTCAAAGACCAAAAATGTTGTTGCCTTACCTGTCATGTACGCAACAATTGATTTGTCTCATTTATAGCCAAACACATATCTTCTGCTCATCCACTTAAATATGTGTGCTATTGACAACTCTATTAAACTCCGTTGACAGGAGCTCGATTTATTATCCTTATAATGTCAATAACAATTAACTGAACCAAGTAGTGGGTTACATTCCTTTACCAACTATAAATTTGAGAGAATGAAATGATGTGGTTGACTTAGAGGGATGAAGAAAATTAATAATGTTCTTAAACTCATTTAAGAATAAATAGGCTTTTGAACAACATAAACTTAGAGATAAAATTTTAAAAATCCTGATGATGTACTCGGAGACCCAGAATAATAATACTTATTCTTCAAAAAAACCTCAAAAAAATTTATAAAATTTTAAGTTGCTTTTATCGACTCTCAATTTTACCCTCAAAGATCTATAATATTACACACCCACATATGAATATAGACGTGTACTCTACATAAGCCCCTTAGAATCTTCATATTTATGCTTATTTGAAGCTTTCTAAGTATATAAAAAAGCCAATAAAGATATTCCATAGAACTTAAGTATATAATGTTATAGAAGGTTCAATTCTACGTCGATATCATTTTTAATATTTAATAAATTAATTAATTTGATCCCTTAATGTAATATCTATTCCAATGTTATGTGTGCTCATTTCACATTAAGAAAAAATTGCCTACTCAAGTTTTGTGTCCTTTTAAGTTAATTATTCCAAATAAAAGTTCACAATTAATAAATATTGGTATAGTAATGGAGACTATTTAATACACAGTCTATATGATTTATAATTTGGTGTTCCAATAAAATTAAATTTATACCTTTATGTTTATTAGGTAACGTGTCTACTCTCTGTTTGCTGTTTTGCTTTCTTTATAATTTTGTATTCATATTCTTTTGTGTTTTATGAAAACACCATAAATCTTTAGAACAATAAAAAATTCCCAAAAATGTTATCAAATTGCTTCAGGAAAAATAATTAATTTTAATGGGTACACTGTGGCGTATACGTAATTTTTTGTAAACATTTTGTACCCGAAAGGTTTGCTGTCAAATTTACTTTAAACGTCTTGAGAACAATTCTGTATGACATATCAACATTTCACGTTGAGAATTGAAGATGACTTGATCTACCTTTACCATTATATTTTGAATTATTTATTTTGTGTATATGAAAACAAAATTTGTATTTTACTACCTTAAACTTTGTTGCTAAAAGCACTACTTTTAACTGAAAACTGGACGAAGAACATATTATGAATCGGATATACAGCCCTATTCCAACAACACAGCACAAATTCATTAACTTTTGACCAATGGAACATCCAGGGGGGGGGGTCATATGAGCCATAAAGCTTATAAAGTTAAGTTGTATAAGTAAAGATTTCATATTAAAATTTGTTAGTAATTTAACGACATTCACCAAAAAGGGGTTTGCTGTCAAAAACAACTAAAATTATCGTTTTCACTTAATTTAGAATTTGAAAAAAACTTTATTCATACTTTAATTTATTAACTTCCCATAGGAAGTTATTGTAATGGGTCCGATTTGTCAAATTGAAAATTTTGACATTTCTCGACGTTTAAAGGTCCCTAGAGTAATAATAAGGCAGAAAGATCCAGAAAGGGCTCTCAAGAAAATTGCGTGGGTGGTTTTTTTTACCATAGCAGTTTAAAAAAAAGATGAAAATTTTGGTTAACCCTAAATATCTCATGAAACAATGACGCTAGAGACTTGAATTAAATTTTATATTATATATTGTAACGTGATACAAAAGAAGTATATTTTTGGAAAAAAATCCAATTAACGGTTTTTTTTATAAATCAAAAAAACTGAAAAAAAAATGTGTCACCCCGAAAATTTTACGACTAAAATATGATTTCTTCTCCAAAACAATTTTGTGCAACGAAGAATAATGTTTTTGACATCTGATAAAATTTTGAAAAAAATCTAATTGACAGTTTTTTTTATAAAAAATAAAAACCTAAGAAAAACATTATTCAAAGTTGGTAAAAATTGAATTTCGACTCAAATATCTTTTCAAGAACTTGAGATTATGGCTTCAAACTTTTTTAATCTTATAAGAAATATTGTTTTCAACATTCTGAAAAATGTTGAGAAAAATTGAATTGACAAATTTAAAAAAAAAAAACCTAAAAAAAATTAATAAAAGTTGGTAAAAATTGATTTTCGACTCAAATATCTTTTCAAAACTTTGAGATATTGGCTTTAAACTACTTTAATCTTTCAAAAAATATTGTTGTCAAGATTCAGTAAAATTTTTAAAAAAATAGAATTGAGAGCTTTTGTACAAAAAATTAAAAACCTTAAAAAAAATTAATAAAAGTTGTTAAAAATTGATTTTCGACTCAAATATCTTTTCAAAACTTTGAGATATTGGCTTTAAACTACTTTAATCTTTCAAAAAATATCATTGTCAAGATTCAGTAAAATTTTTAAAAAAATCGAATTGACAGCTTTTGTACAAAAAATTAAAAACCTTAAAAAAAATTAATAAAAGTTGGTAAAAATTGATTTTCGACTCAAATATCTTTTCAAAACTTTGAGATATTGGCTTTAAATTACTTTAATCTTTCAAAAAATATCGTTGTCAAGATTCAGTAAAATTTTTAAAAAAATCGAATTGACAGCTTTTGTACAAAAAATTAAAAACCTTAAAAAAATTAACAAAAGTTGTTAAAAATTGATTTTCGACTCAAATATCTTTTCAAAAATTTGAGGTTATGGCTTCCAACTAATTTTAACTTATAAGAAATATTGTTTTCAACATTAGGAAAAATTTTGAGAAAAATCGAATTGACAGTTTTTTACAAAAAAAATAAAAACCCAAAAAAAAATTAATAAAAGTTGGTAAAAATTGATTTTTGACTCAAATATCTTTTCAAGACTTTGAGATATTGGCTTCAAACTACTTTTATCTTTCAAAAAATGTTGTTTTCAATATTCAGTAAAATTTTGAAAAAAATAAAATTGACAGTTTTTTTAGAAAAAATTAAAAACCGAAAAAAAAATTTAACAAAAGTTGGTAAAAATTGATTTTCGACTTAAATATCTTTTCAAAAATTTGAGATTATGGCTTCTAACTAATTTTAGCTTATAAGAAATATTGTTTTCAACATTAAGAAAAATTTTGAGAAAAATCGAATGGACAATTTTTTACAAAAAATAAAAACCTAAAAAAAATGTATACAAGTTGGTAAAAATTGTTTTTCGACTTAAATAGCTTTTCAAAAATTAAAAATATTGGCTTCAAACTTATTTTATTTTACAGAAAATATTGTTTTCGATATTCAGTAATTTTTTTATAAAAATCCAACTGTCCGTTTTTTTATAAAAAAATAAAATCTGCAAAAAATATTACGCAAATTTGGTAAAAATTGATACATACAGAAAAACTTTTAAGCAAGACAAATCGACAGATGGGATGGGAAGTTATCAGTGTGGGTCGCCTCCCAGCCTCTTTTTTTCATAAAATTTGTTACTAAGAAAAAGAGCAAATATTCAGGTTCTTAAGAAAAAACCTTGAATAAGAGATCGTCAATTTGATATTAAGTTGCCTTTAAATTCCTAAAACTAGCCTTCGATTTTATTATTACATTTATTGACACACATAGTGATCATTGAAGTGATTTTTACTTGCGACATATAGGAACTACATACATATATAGCAAGTTTCGCATTAGTAAAAAAAAATTCGAACTAGAGCTTTTAATCAAACATGACATTACGATGGTAGAGAAGTCGAAAAAATTGGGTACTCCGATTATGTCCGCCTGTCTATCTGTCTGGCCCCCACAGTCCAAACAATACTGTTGATTGAAATTAAGGTTTTTGAGCCGATTAGCGTAAGGCGTTTTTTTTTTTCATTTTATTAATACGAAAAAAAAACAGGACTTCCCATACAAATTTGTTTGTTAAAATATGTGATTTTTTTTAAAACTTTCTCTAAATTTTGTACTCTTAAGTTGGCTTCTTTCTATAAGAGAAACATTTTTTGGTATTGCTCCAGAAGGGTAACCCTCATAACCTTTAAGTTTTTTTTTAAGTTTTCTCAAGAACTAATGGACCGATTTCAATTATCTTTTCTTTTTGTGCAAGTTCTTGTCGATGATCAAATGATCAAATTGATGATGATTTTTGATGATCAAAAATGTCATTTTTTTAAATTTTAAAAAATAATATTAATTTTGTTTACAAAACTCGATATCTCAGAAAGGGGTCAACATTTTTTAACGAAATTTAAATGTATATTTATAAGCAGTTTATTTAGTGCTTACCAAAAATATTTTTAAGACAAAATTTAAAATTTAAAATGATTTTCGAAAAAAATAAGTTAATCTAGAGTTTTTAAGAAATAAAATGGCATTTAAATTTTTGAGAAAAACTTATTTTGCAGGTACATTTTTAAATCTTAAAATATAGGAAATATTTTTAAACCGACTTTTTGGAAGAAATTAACAAGTTCTAACGTGCATTTTTTTAAAGTTGATTTTCTGTTGAATACAAAAGATCTTAAAAAATTATATACATCTACTTTTGAAGTGAATTTGCTTTGGATGCTCTAGAACTGAGATTTAAACACGAATTTCAATAATATAAATGTCCCAAAAACTGCAAAAGTGACAGTTTTGTTAAACTAATGGCTAAATTCAAGAACCAAACATTTTTCTTTCTACAATTTTTAAGTTCTGTTGACTAAGATCAAAATACAAGTAAACAGACTGATAGCGATAGTAATAATAGACTCCCGAAAATTGAGTTCGAAAAAAACTACGTAAAAAAAGCCCGACAATTCCTTAGGTATATCAGATCTTCTCTCATTTTTTGGATTTTTCAAGTTTTGTAGTGTTCTTCGCATTAATAGAAATGGAAACAAGAAAAGTATATTTTATTTTTGGAAAAAAAGCTACTTTTCAAAACAGTTGCTTATATTTCTGCGTGAAATGCACCAAAAACCCTATAAACTATTGTGATTTAGCTCTTAAATATGGCATATTTAGAAAACTGTTAGAATTTTAGAATGCTTTTATATGTAGGGAGTCATCATAAATTGCTTTTCATTGATTATGGAATTCACTCCCTCGTTCTATTAGGATGATAAGCTGTACGACCCGGTTTCGAGGAGTGCTCAGAGAATTTCTTGAGAGATTTTGATGATGATAATTTTTCTATTTGTTTTTTTATATTAATTTTTTAATATTTTAAGGATATGCTTAATTATTTTTCCTTTTTTAATGTTTAAGATACTTATGATATAAAAAGGATTTTCTTTCATTTTTGTTCTTGAATAAAATATCAAATGTCACTTAAGCAATTGTATAACGAATATACTTATAGTATTAAGGTACTGATGTTTACTCTAATTTATAAGATATTGTATCTTACTGAGTAAATTATAAGAAATAAATAAATCTTCAAAATAATAGTAGTGCGCTTCATGGAATGATTTATGGCTCTATAAAACTATTACATAGAACTTATTTTCACAAAACTTAATTTTTATTAAAACATACGTTTATCCTTGATTATTTCACTGTGGTTTATTTTTGGTTTTTGTTCGAGGACAATTATTAAATAAAATAAAACTAAATAGAAACACAAAATCGACTGTTCAAAAAAATAGTAATGTCGAAAAAATATTTAAAAAAAACTTAATAAAAATTAAATTAAATTAATAAAATTAAATTAAAAATAAAAACAAAACTTCAATATTTTGTGGAGTAACCTTTGTTATTGATGACAGCCCTACACCGACGCTGCATCAAGTCTACCAAACACTCACAACGCTCCTTTGGTATGTTCTGCCAAGCATCCTTCACTACGGCCCACAGTTCTCGGTTATTGGAAGGCTTAGCTCTTCTAACCTCCCTCTTAACATCCCCCCATTAAATTTTCAATGGGGTTAAGGTCAGGTGATTGCGCTCGCCAAGACATTAGCTCAATCCCATTGACCCGAAACCACTCTTTAGCCGCTTGACTTGTGTGCTTCGGATCGTTGTCTTGTTGTCTAATCTAAATCATTGTACAACAGTGTTCTATAATAATTTGATAAATAAAGTTGTCACTTTAGCCCTTGAAATGTGTAAACGTAAGGTTAAGATGCACACTATGTTATTTAAATTTTGTTAGCCTCCATCCAAGTGTGTGAATTCCCCCCCCGCCCCTGATTAAAAGTCTGGATCCGCCCTTGTATCCACCTGATCCTTGATAAATCAAGAAAACATTCCTACGGAACATGTCCGAAATTCAAACATAAATTCCAAGACTTCATTGATTGAAAAATCAAAAAAGGGGTATTTGTAGAATTTTCTTTTAATTGCAATTAAAAGGAATTCTATAAAGGTACGTCAATCAATGAGAAAGTGACACAAAGTGATGTATTTAAAGATACTTAAACCTTATTTCCCCCATTGTATCTATGATATACATACTTATTTCTTCAGAATTCTCGAACAAAAGTTTAAATTTCAAAAGAAAAAATGATAACTGGTAGGTTGGTTTAAAGGAAACAATAAAAAATAACCTTCCTGATGCTCAAAAGCCTATTATAGCTTAAAGCCTGTTCAAAAATAGAATTATTCAAGCTTTAAAAGGATGTCTATCTATTTGTGAAATGTCCAAAGTGAAACAAAATCGATACAACTTTAAGTTCTAACTATTTTTATGCATCAATTCAGGGTACGTAAATCTCCTTGACTATTCAGAGAGCGCACCTACTGAACCATCTATTGTCCTAGGCTTTTGTTGTTCGTTCCTGAAATATCCGGTAGAAAATCTGCAATCTTCAATATTCATAGTTATTTTTTTTTTTAATTTTTATTTTCACTTCACGTCCGCGTCGTCGTTTACGTCTTCCACTCGAACAAAATGATCGAATACACTCTTCCCTTTAGGGCAGCCATAGAATGTTTTCAAGCAATCAGCACCTTTCAAGCCCATCACAAACGAGTCCTTATAATATTCCTCCATGGAACGTTCGGGCCTGAGTGCGGAGAATACATTTTCATAAAACGAAACAAAAACGTGTTAATTGGAAAATGCTCATCCATAACTAGTATTAAAACTCACGTCAGCAGCCGCTTGTAGACATGGTCAAGTACTCCTCCAACAAAATGTACCTGGGCATTCTCGCAAATTGCCCTCTGCAGACACTCCCTGCCATTCATGCCTTTATTATTCATATAGTTTTCAATCATGGCATAGAGGAAAGTTGCTGTTAGATCCTTGGGCTCCTCAGGACCCGGCAGTGACAGTGCCAGAGATGTTGTTTCCGATGACATCGAACGAGATTTTACCGGAAAATAGGTGCTGTTCCACCAGTGGATTACTTTCAATGGCAGCATATGCTGCCACTGAAAATTCCATGCACCCGATAATGATCTCCATGGTGTTTTGTCGTGCAAGTCGATAGTCAATGCCAGACTGATTAGAAACTGTAAGGGAGAGTATAGTTTAGTTTTTGGAAATTTTAAAATTAGATGAAATGGTGAATTTCACTCAGAGTGAAAAAGATGCGTGATGAAAAAAATGTATCACAGAATGTTCCTTTTAAATATTTGTCATTATTGATAGTTGATAGTTTATTCTAACGGACAATTTCTTCATAAAGTTCTAATTTCGGTTTTTCGAAAAATACGATTTCGATTGAGTTCTAATTCATTTTTACATCAAGTCCTAAAGCTTTCGAACTCTGATTTAGATCTTATTTTCCGTAAGAACTTCGATTTGTTAAAAGATCAAAAGGGAGGGATCTAAGATATTGGAACTTGATTTAGCAATGTTTTTACTGAAATTAAAGAATTCTGACAGATATGATATCAGTCCTTAAAAAAGTTTTGATTATCATAATTTGTGTGCAGTTCTTTGCGATAAGCAGTTTCCAAATATCGCTTTAGAGACTCGGGTTTTGAAGCATAGTTTTTGAATTTGTTTTGAAAGTTGTGGAAAGAGCATTGTTTTTAAATGTTTTGCCTTAAAATTCAAATACAAGCTGCAACTTCTCACAAATCAAGCGCATTACCTTGAAAAGTTAAGGTCTTTTAAGTGAAATTATTACTATATTTCTAAACGATTTTCTCTTTTCGGATTCAAATCACACTAACTTTATCTAGTTGATGGTTCGCTTGCGGATTTAATTCCGCTGACTAGCAGAATAATTAACTCAAAACTGGGTAACTCTTCTGCTAGAAGATTCGTTAGTAGAGGGACACCGCAAGGTGGTATTCTATCCCCTCTCCTCTAGAAACTATAATGGTAAATGAAATCCTAACTAGTATGGATGCGGAGGGTTTCAGAGCGATTGCCTATGCGGATGAAGTTGCTATAGGGGTCTGAGAAAAACATCTTAATACCCTTAAAGAACTCCTAAAAAATGTCTAAGACAAACTAATACTTTAGGCTGATCGGTATAGATTGGGTGTCAAGCCACACAAAACCAAATTAGTGCTATTTTCGGGGAAATACAAAATTCCATATGTTAATCCTCCCTTTATTAAAGGTATCCAATTAAAGTTCTCAGACGACAGAAACGTTCATATTTGTATACCTTCCAGATCTTTCTGGCAGGATAGGGCATTTCTGAAGAACGAGTGAATCCACTTTTATACAGATGGATGAAGGGGTTGGTGGAGGCGTGTACTCTAAACGACTGAAATTAAGTCTCTCATTCCGCCTTCCCAATCATTGTACCGTGTTCCAAGTGGAACTTTTGGCGATAAAAGAAATTTTGTCCTGGCTTAAGCCTAGTACGCTGCTGATGCGAAACGAAATTTCCCATAAAAAATGACATGACGAAATCATAAACGAAAAATTTCGCTGTGCTTTTCGTTTTTCAGTACGCTGCTGAACGACGAAATGTGTCATTTTAGTGGATAGTTGTACTAGATTTCTTAGTACAATTCTCCACTCTTTTCGTTCTCAATTTAATTGCCCGGTATATTAATTGCTTGCGAAATTTTGACGTTTAATTTATTTATTGAAAAAAATTGTTTACAAATTAAAATTGAAAAAAATTGTTTACTCGTGACTTTCGGTGTTTTGATTTGGATTTATCTTTGATTTAAAATTTAAAATAAAATGGATTTTTCTAATATGTTGCAACATTGCATTTCTGAATCGGAAACTCAGGATGTTATTGGTGATGTGCAAGAAGTGATGAAGACAAGAAGTGAACTTCAACTTCCAGACAGAACTCTTCACAAATATTTTTCCGCTGTGGTTTTCGTTTTCATTTTGCTCTGGACTTGGAGACCGCCGAAAAAATTCGTTTCACTTCAGCTGCGTACTAGGCTTTAAAGAAAACGCGATATTAACAAATTTAAGAGCTCCAATTTATGTTTCGAAACTATTTCATTATTATTTCCGGAATAATCAAAATAAAGTACAAATCTTACTTTTTAACTATTATTAATAATTTATATTTGTGGCATCATGACAATAAGCTGCTGCTTGAAGCTTCTGAAAACGTAATTTTTCGCAATAAAACGAATTCCCGAAAAAAATCACCAATTTAATTCTCTTTCATGTAAATTTATCGCATCCTCTGATTTTCCAGAGGTTCAAAGACTTTAGAATTGGAATGTAATTTGGTAATTTTCGTAATTCGAGTTTTCAAGGAAAAGTGAGAAACAAAATAATTTACAATAACACCAATTAAAATAAAAATCTATTAAAACACAATTTTCAACTCGAAAACCGGTCACACAAAAACAAATAGATATTCTTTATGTATTTTGTTTGTATATTTTCAAAATTTTGAGTCAATATCGACAACGGGGTGTGCTACAAAAATTTCAAAACAACTCCTTAAATTTCAGTTCCATTGAATCAAAATCTAAGGTTCCTAGAACTCAAAAATTATTTTTAAACGAGTAAAGTTCTACACAAATGATTAGATGTGAAGAAATAGTCGAATTCTAAAAATGTTCAAATAGAAGTTTCAAAAATAAAACGAGATTTTAAATTTATTTTAGAACTTTTTGAAGAACTTAAGTAAAATATACTATAATCGTATAAGATAGGACTTTATGGGAAATTATTTTTATCAATATCAACTTAAGTTTCAATACTTCACATTGAACGAAAATTGTTTAATTTGCAATTAGAAACATTCATTTGTTTCCATTATTCCTGTTGTAAATAATATTTTAGCTCCAAAACTATTTTACGTACATTTTGACACAATGTATATAGATGATAGTGATAGTTCTCTTTTCTATAACTTTTGTTGCGTTTTATTAAAAATTCTTTAAAATTTTGCACTATTGAAATTTCACAATAAACAAAATTTCGTAACAAAAAACACATAACTTGTTCACTGGTGAAATTCTTTCTTAACATACCTTGTGGGTGGCTTGAGTTTGAAAAATTAGAAAACGTTTCTGTCGACTCTTGGCCCAATCATGGGTTGAATTTTTCGTTTTCTCCTGCACCTGATTTGATGTTCCCAACCAGCATACAGCCGCTATTACAACAACTGCAAAATAAATTCTTTTTTAAATTTAATGTTAAAAGTTAATTTAGAGAAAAATTCCAACAAAAAAAAAAAATTACAAAATTATCCTCATAACAATTTATCAACAAAAATTCATGACTTGCTTACCGAAAATTCATGATGTCTAAATAAAACGGCAGCTATGTTATAACTGTCATCCCGATGTTAAGGTGAAAATCGATTTAAATGACAAAATGTCGTATCGGTACGGTACATGGTTTATTGGTAACAATGAATTAATCAAACGAACGTGCGTCGCCGTCACCGTTTGCCGTTCGTCGTCGTCGTGTTGGTCTCTAATTCAATTAGAGCATCTTCAACTGTTGACCCGGTTGATTAGAGATAGAGGCTACCTTCCACCTGTCACGGTGTGTTTCTTGGGTTGTTGGATGGTTTCAATGAATACTCATTTTATTAATTCTTATTGTGTACCTTACCTGAATGTATGAATCGGGTGTTTTTTTCCGAGCCCAAACATTTTAAATAATAATACAACATAATAATAATTGTTGTTTATTTTTTTTTTAATGATTTCCAAGATATCTTTGCAAATGGATTGGATTCAATGGTGGCTTGAATATTGGCTGTTTTTTCGGCATGAGCCAATGACCTAACAGAACTCCATAATAAGGAATTGAGACGCGTTAAGTCGCATTAACTAGGAAATCAGCTAACAGGACAAGTGCTTGAAATTGAAGATTTTTGGTATTGACTTCCGAAAGAGATTAAATTTGTTTTCAAATTAAATTTCCACAATTAAGAATTTGGTGTTAAATAATTCATGATCCATTGACAAAACCTTTCTAAACAGACATTTCTAATCAATTTTTCCTTATCAACTGTCAAACCATAACCAACATCCATCAAAACTTTTCATGCAGATACAAAAAAACACCCTTTATATTCAAGACACAATTGGTTTTGATATTTACACTGTTTACAAGATGAAGGTGAATTTTGTGTTTCTGTATAAGACCAATAATATATTCAATGAATCAGGTGGTGTATTTCTATTAAGTTAGAGTATAACGGGTCCAGTGACCTAGATTAAAATGTGCGGTATCCATAGAACCAAGAAAAGCATCGAGATTTATCATGGTATTGATATTGATTTACCCTTTCCTCAGAGCAAGACGTAGTTGTTTTTCATGCATTTAGTTTTTATTTAAATTGATAAAGTATTAATTTTGTTTAGTGTTTCAATTTTATTTTATCTGATACTAAAAATAGGTATAAGGATTCGTTTCTTTTTTGTTGTTAATATTAAATTCTAAAGATAATAATCTTATAAGGAGCTTTCAAGTGTCTTAGACGGTGTTCTTTAAAAAAATCCTCCTTTACATTTTAAACATCTTGTTTTTTTTTTTCTTTTTTGAGAAATCTTTATTTATTCTTTATTCTCTTTTAAAATGCATGGAAAGTGTATACTTAAGGCGGAAATAGTATACTTTTCGGTTGCAAGTGGTTTCCTTTATTTTGATGATGAAACATAACATCTCACAAGTTAAAAAAATACGCATTCAAAATAACGTTTTCTTGAGTAACGAAAATAAATGTATGATGGTGGCTGTAAAGAACAAGATAAGTTCCTATTTTTCGATATGGATAAATGGAAAAAATAGTATGATAGTTTGCTATTTAAGATTGCTTCTTTTTGGATCTGTTTAACCTTCGTTATTCGTATTATAAAAAAAAATATTTAAAATTTCTGGTTAAAAATTATTATTATTATTCATATTATTATTATTATTATTCATATTTCAAACACTTACATATATTGTTACTTCAGACTCTAAACAAATTTGTATTAAATTTTTTCCGTAAGAAAAGTTTTAAAGGAATTAATAAGCTGTAAGAAATTGCAATTTTTTGATTCTTAGCTCGAAATAAGAATCAGATATACGTTTTAGAATCTTGTAACTATTTATGTTATACAGCATAACACCTGGAAAAGGTCTTCTTTCAGTCAAGGAAATATAAAGAGCACTATCGAGATAAACATTTAGACGGACTTATTAAAGCCATACAAAGATTTTAACATAGAAGGCCTTACAGAAATCTCTACTAAGAAGGAATAAATGGAAAACAGGGTCATAATAACAATTATTGTATCGATTTGTATGCAAGGTTATAAAGGCTTACTGCATCAAGGTCTTTCAAAGAAGTTATTCTGAGATCATTTATGGTCTTTTTTCCCCAATAAAAAAACGTAGACATCTTCATCTTCGCCAATGTAATAAAGTCAAATGTGGTAAGAGAGTACCGTAGGGAGCTACGTTAACTCAGCGAAACCAACACTATTATCTTCCAATTTGGGTCATAGAGGGAATTGTGATATTGATCGAAATGAAAGGGCAGACAAATTGGCCAAAAACGAATCACAACTTCATGATAGTCTACCCGAAGCCATCACAAAAAAGAGGCTGGGATGCGACCCACACTGATAACTTCCCATCCCGTCTGTCGATTTGTCTTGTTTAAAAGTTTGTCTATATGTATTAATTTTTACCAAATTTGCGTAATATTTTTGTAGATTTTATTTTTTTATGAAAAAACGGACTGTTGGGTTTTTATAAAAAAATTACTGAATATGGAAAACAATATTTTCTGTGAAATAAAATAAGTTTGAAGCCATTTTTTTTTAATTTTTGAAATGGTATTTGAGTCGAAAATCAATTTTTACTAACTTTTGTTTAGGTTTTTAATTCTTTGTAAAAAAACTGTCAAATCGATTTTTTCAAAATTGTTCCTAATGTTGAAAACAATATTTCTTATAAGTTAAAATTAGTTAGAAACCATTATTTTTTTCTGCATATTTCTGCCTTATTATCTGTATAAAAAAATTTATTTGAAGTCGATATCTCTACTGGTTCTTGAGCTATGGACGACGAAAAAATCGTCGCGAACGTACGGACGTACGGACGTACGCACACACGCACGCACAGACATCTGTCTAAAAATCTTTTATTTCGACTCTAGGGACCTTGAAACGTCGACAAATGTCAAAATTTTCAATTTGACAAATTGGACCCATTACAATAACTTCCTATGGGAAGTTAATAAATAGGAAAATTTATTAATAATGCACCCTTAAAGCTGGCTTAAATTTGAGAAATCTATGGCCGAATTTTTCCAAGAAAAAAATAAAATATTTACTACAATCAAGCAGACCTTAATTATTGATTAAATTTCTCTAACAGGTCACAACTACTGACTGAATATCAATTTTCTAAATATTGAGCAATTTAAATTTACTAAATGACTCCAAAATTTTCAACCTTTCTTTTCATTTTCGAACTAGTAGACTGTCTAAAAAGTCGCAGTTCGTGAAAATAAACAAAGCAAACAATCTTGAACGGACCTATTATTTGGAATTTCCAACTGTAGATCATTGCATCATTCAGCAAAAAGTTGAAGTAGACAGGAAGATACAATCGTTTGAAATTAGACAAATCATCTTTTAAGTTTAGTAAATGTAAGCTAGTAAAATGGCTTTAACAATTCACTAAATCCCTAAAATGTTTGCCAATATCATTGGTTTACAAAGTTATGTTTTTTTTTCTGCTCCACAAACAAAACAATACTTTTTCAAAGGATGACGATGTACTAAATTCGCCTCTATATGTTTCTATCACATCAGGTTCTTAAAAAACGCGCCTTCAAAAATGCTAAGAACAACCAAAAACCTGGTTTTTATAAGGCTAAGTTAAGACTCAAAATTTCTCTTGAATTGTATGATGATTTTTCAAAGTACAAATTTTTTTTCCCAGAGACAATTCAAATCTATATATCTTATTTAGTTTCCGGAAATTCTCATTAGTTTTGAGTTTTTACTTAACTCTATATGAAGTTTTGAGCAAAACCTTAAATTTAATACTTTCATAGTTTTAAAAAATACGTTTTTAACTATTTACTTAAGTTTTAAAAATTCCAGTCTTTATTTTTAATACATTTCAAAAACTTGATAACAACATAGATTTGTTACTAGGGCGAAACTTACTTTCAAACCGTTTTGCCTTTTTCTGTTGAAAACCGTTTTAGCATTTCTTTCAGATTTTTGTAAAACAGATGAAATCTAACAACTTATAAAGATTTCTCGAATAAAAATAAAAAATAAATTAGGTAGCGCAACAGTCCGTTGAGAACAACTCTTAACCATTCCTGTGTGCAAGTAAAGTTGTCAGGGATGGAGGGGACCTACAGTTTTAAGCCGAATCCGAACGGCTAATTTGAGAAAGCACTTTTCATGACAAGACCCAAGACCTCTGGCATGACAGTCTAACGCACTAACCATCATGCCACGGGTACTACTTTTCCGAATATTTTATGAAAAAAGAGGCTGGGGTGAGATAAATAATTTTGTGTTAATATCTTTCTTTGTTCTCCATTAATTATCAGTGTTTTTTGTTGGTGTAGGTTTTCGTGTTTTTTTTTAAAAATTTGTCAGTTGAAATTTTGTAAAAAAAATAAACTAAAAATTAATAACAATATTTTGCAAAAGATAAAATAGTTTGATTTCAAAATAAATTTTTGCTTACGAGATTTTTAGTCGAAATCCAATTTTTACCAATTTTAGTAGCATTTCTTGAAAGTTTTTACTTCACTGAGTTATAAAAAAAGTGACGCAGTCATACTTTATGATGTGTTGTTGTTATTTTGATAATATACCGCTTCGAGATCGTCACCAAACAGCGGTTTAAGTGTCTCACTGACTTTAATAAGTGAGAGGGATCACTTTAAATGCTTAAACGGTGGAGCGGTGTTTAATTGAGAGTGATCTGGTCGTATACCAAGACTCACGATACAGCACGAGCGAATGGAATTTGCTCACCTTCACCAAGATTGAACCGATGCCGACTATTGTATAGTTATCTTTACGCTCACTAGATGGACGTAAAAGAGTGTGGAAAAGATTAGGTGGGAGATACAATTCGACAACAGTTGCTCAGCGGGAAAATTTCTGAGGAGGTTATGTCATGGTGTGGGCAGGAATTTCCGTTCACGGAATAATTGGGCTGTGCATAGAGGAATGATTGGTGAACTCCAATTATTATGTACATCACCAACATTTTGGAAGAATATGTGGTTTCTTCGCACCATTTATTGGTAAAAATTTCTTGCTGATTCAAGATAGTGCGAGAATTCACGTTGCCAGGTGAATTAAGGACTACTTGGAAGAAGTAGAAATCGATGTGATGGCTTGGCCTGACATGATCTCGGACATGAATCCCATCGAACATATTTGGGATCTACTGGATGCACCCCGCTCTTCCGGGGACACTAAGTGGGCTGAGATTTGGTCAGATTGAGAAGTGGGATAATTCGGACGACGCAATCGTAAGAAACCTTATTCAAGGTATGCCGAGGCAAATTAAAGCTTTAATAGATGTTAAAAGGAGACAATACCCACTACTCAGTGAACAAAAACGCATTTTTTTATGTTTCATTTAAAATCTCTTCCCATTTGTTTATTTTTTTACATACATTAATAATATTAAATGTTAATAAACAATACTGAATTAAAAAAGTCTTTTTTACGTATTTGAAATTATTGCGAAATTTCAAGGTGCGCCAATTTTTTTTTGTAACTCAGTGTATAAGAATTGGATTTTTCTAAGAAAATTTAACACAGAATAAAATCATTTTGAAGTACCTTTATTTATTCACGAGATATAGAGAATCGAATATCAGTTTTTCCAATTTTGCGCACTTTTTTTCGTAGATTTTAATACAAATAATAAAACTGACTGTATGATTTTTATAAAAAATTTACTGTATTGCGAAAACAATATATTTTATAAGATGAAATTAGTTTCAAGCCAATGTCCTTAATTTTTGAAAATATATTGGAATTGAAAATCAATTTTTACCAATTTTTCACAAAATTTTACCATTTCGTTGCATAAAATTATTTTGGAGATAATACCTACCATTATCTGTTCGTAAAATATTCGTGGTGACAATAATTTGATTTTTTTTAAATTTGTTTGTGTATTTAAAGAAAAACTGGTATCACTTTACAAAATATAATATAAAATGACTGGTTCGTGAGATATTTTGAGTTCTTGAGAGTCCTTTCCGCATCTTTCTGCATTATTATCTGGTTCTTGAGATATGGACGACGAAAAAAGTTCCCGAACGTACGTACATCTCTCTAAAAATCTTTTATTTAGATTTAGATTCGACAAATCGAACCGATTACAATAACCTCCTATGAGAATTTGTTATTATTTTCTTAAGCTATTACCAATTTAGAGAAAATAAAAACTTGAAACGAAAATTATTAAAAAAGTACTAAAAAATTAAATTTTGAATTAAATATCTTCAGAATAAAAGAAGATACTTATTTCCAAGTTGTTTCATGCCATAGAAATATTGTTGTTAATGTTTTATAATATTTGAAGACAGTGTTTTAAAATACATATAAATATTGATTGACCTCCTCAAATTCATCACCACATAAAACAAATTAAACTTAAATTTTTAATTGCATATCTTTTTTTACATTTTCTCTTGATAATAAAATTGATTTGTTAAGGAAAATACCATTTTTCAGTGGTGATTTTAAATGACGTCATAGTTTTTTGAGAGATCTATATAACACCTTAAAGATGGAATTCTTAAAGATATATGTATGTACGTCTGCAAAAATGAGAATTAAATCATGGAAAATTTCACAAAAATGATATGGCCATAGTGGCCATATGGCTTATATCGGTTTTTATTGCTAATCGCATACCATTCTTTTTGGAATGGAATAAAAGTCTATTAATTTTGTTTGGACTAAAAATCCTTTTTTTTTTTTAAATCATACGTAACCTCTTATTGAAAAACTCTACATAAAATTACAAATTTTAAATTTCTTTGTTTAAAAAATGCCAACCATTTTTTCGATACTCTTATCCTCTCAGTCAATATTACTAAATTAAAAAAAGAAATATCTACGCCATCAACATTACTTCACCTTCAGCATAGTTCTCTCTTAAATTTTAATTTATTATAAGACCTCCTCAAATATGTTAAGTTAAGTTAAGGGAAGGGAAGGGAAGGGAAGGGAAGGGATGGGAAGGGAAGGGAAGGGAAGGGAAGGGAAGGGAAGGGAAGGGAGGTGCCGGGAAGGGAAGGGAAGGGAAGGGAGGGGAAGGGAAGGGAAGGGAAGGGAAGGGAAGGGAAGGGAAGGGAAGGGAAGGGAAGGGAAGGGAAGGGAAGGGAAGGGAAGGGAAGGGAAGGGAAGGGAAGGGAAGGGAAGGGAAGGGAAGGGAAGGGAAGGGAAGGGAAGGGAAGGGAAGGGAAGGGAAGGGAAGGGAAGGGAAGGGAAGGGAAGGGAAGGGAAGGGAAGGGAAACAACAAGCAGTTCAAAGTGCATTCAATTGGAGAGTTTATTTGTGCAATAGAGTGTAAATGTCATGCAGTAGCGCAGTGTAATATAGACACCGTTAATATGTTTAGGGCGGAAACACATCACTCATATAGGAATCTATGAAGTGGTGCAGTAACAGAAGCCTCTAACTATACGTGTGTATATTAAGGATGCCACTATACATATATGAACAAATGAAAAGATATTTAAAATGAAAAGCTTACAATGAAAAACAAAAACAGAAATAGTACATGAACCAAGGACATACATGCCACTGCCACCCGAGGGCATTGTTGGAATCAAATACCAAATGAACAACTACGCAAACAGTGGGTTGTCGGAGTTAATTGTATAAAATAGGAATCTAGTTTGTACCTACATATTTGGTGAATAGTGGATTTGATTTTGGTTTAATATATTTTGCTTTAAATCAATAGGGATATGACATTTGCTCTATATAAACCAATACCGCTGGTATTGAAATAAATTGCGAAAATTTTCGCTTTGGTTTTAATAATAAGCGTAAAAACAAACTGCAGCTAGTCTGAAAGAGATTATACCATTACATTTTTGATTTGAATGAAAAGGATTTAAAATATTTATATTTCCCGCATTGCGTGGAACAAATATACGTACTATAAAAGATATATTGTTATTATAATTTAAATATTTCATAAAATGAAAAATTGTTCAAAGATAATAAACCAACATTTTTATCTATGGATATATTCAAAGAATTATTAATTGCGAATATCACACACGTGTCTACTATTAAGTCTTCTAAGTAATGTAATCAGTGTATATTCCGAGAAAACATTCCTTCCAGTTTTTAAATTTTTGTTATAATTATGCAGGTTAAGAGTGTTTTTTAAGAGAGAAAGAAAAATCAGGCGTTTAAAGCTGATGAATATTTGATGAATTATGTTAACCACTCATCAAATTTAAATGTTTTTCTCTCTTTAGTTTATTAGTGAGTTTAGTTTAGTTCATTGGTATTAAAAATGTAGTGATCGACAAGGTTTTCTTATTGGTAATAGAATTGCACTTTTCCAATGAGTATTGGTGGCTTTCATTCAAGCCTGACTTCAAAATTTATGTGTTTCGTCAAGTTTTTGACATATTTCAAATAGATTTTCCAAAATAATTTTTTTTTTCAAAAAAAAAAAATCGTGATTGTTTTCCAAATCTAAATGGTTTTTCATTTGGTGCGGGTAGATTTTGGCGTCCCGTCGTCGTCGTAGCGGCCATTTTGTACTGGTGATATCTCTTAAATATTTTGTTTATGGCAAATCATCATGGCAAGTTACACGACTAAAAGCACCGGCGCGCCAGTGGGCCCACTCATATTAAGGAATCGGAATAAACTAAAAACAAATTTTAAGAGATGAAAATAAAAACTGGTTTTCCCGTTAGCACACATTCTAAGCTTTCATTAGCTTAAACAGTTATATTTTTAAGTATTTTTTTTACTCCGTAATTCTAAATGTAAGGGTCCGGCCACGCAATGAGCGACTGAGCGACCGAGCGACAAGTCGCTGAGCGACGCAAAAAAATTAGAACACATGAGATCGTATGGAGGCGGCCACATAAACCCTAAGCGACTGAGCGATTTATTAAACGACAGAGCGACACGTCGCTCTGTAATCAAATCTGTTTTAATTTTTCAATCGATCGCTGAGCGACGTAGAAAAAAGATGTGTACAATAAACACTGAAAGTTTAATTTCAGCTGTCCAAAAGCTGTTCGATTTTTCTCAAAATTTTACCAGATGTTGAAAACGTTATTCTTCGTTATACAAAATTGTTTTAGAGATAAAATCATTTTTTGTTCGTAAAATTTTCGAGGTCACATTTTTTTTCAGTTTTTTTTGATTTAAAAAAAACCGTTTATTTAAATATGTATTTTCCCAAAATGTATTGGTTTGGCATCACGTTACAATAAATAATACAAAATTGATTTCAAGGGTTAATCAAAATGTTCACCTTTACTTAAATTGCTATGGTAAGAAAACCACCCACGCAATTTTCTTGAGAGCCCTTTCTGCAAAAATTTATTTGAAGTCGATATCTCTACTATTTCTTGAGCTATGGACGACGAAAAAAACCTCACGAACGTACGGACGTACAAACGCACGTACACACACAGACATCTCTCTTAAAATCTTTTATTTCTACTCTAGGGACCTTGAAACGTCGAGAAATGTCAAATTGTTTAATTCGACAAATCGGACCGATTACAATAACTTTCTATGGGAATATAAAAATGTCACCGAAAAAGTTGGACAAATTTGTAATTGTTTTGTTAAGTTTTTATTATTTAATCTTTAATTACAAATAGTGTTTTTTGTTCAAAGGATGGTACTGACATACGACAATATTGCAAAATCGATCTGGAAATCTGCGAAGATTCAGAAATAAATGATGAAATTCACCATAATTTTACCTTTCACGATTTATGGGGTGTACACCAAATCTACGGAACCTCGATCTTATTACAGATCTTTTTTTCCCAACTAATCGCTCAGCGACGTGTCGTTTAGTAAATGGCCACCCATCACTCAGATTGGTCGCTCAGCGACTCGTCGCTCGGTAGCTCAGTCGCTCATTGCGTGGCCGGACCCTAAGTCACATTTCATTCACTCTTAAGACAAGTGTTAAGTAAGTAGTGTTATCAGTTTGCCTTTGTTAATATATATTTTAATAACGTGAAAACTAAAAAATAATATGGAATCAATAGTTTCAAGTATGCACTTTATTTCTAAATATATTTTAAGTTTCTATTTTTATTTTTCAATATATGTAAATGGAGTATAAATAATGTGATATATATAATTAAGGGCATATTTTACGTATAGTTAGAGTAAAATTAGGTTTCTAGACGTTTCTATGTCGAGATTTTGATTTGTAAAAATAGTTTAATGTCTCTTGTATTGTGCGAAAAAAGAATCCGGTGCTCATATGTACACCATTTTTTTTATTGAGATTTCTTTAGTAGAGTAGTTTAGAAAATTTTGAATGTTTTTTATTTTTTTTAAACCTTTCTTGTGTGGGTTCACATTCAAACAGTATATTTTATACTCGAATGGAGTGGTATGAGCTTATGAGAGATTCAGGGCTCCAAACACTGAAAACAAAATTAAAATTTTTAACGGAACACCTAGAAGCCAGACACAATGTTGATGCTAAGGAGCTCCAGCATTCTTTGTCCGTTTTTGAAGCTGTATTAAAAAAAAAAGTGCTTAAAATGTAATCGAAACGAAATCAGATTCAAGAAAATAAACGAATCTTGGTTGCTTACACAAATAAGCTTTAAAATTTTTGATCCAGTAGCCCCATGTAAAGTTGGTCGACCAAAAAAATCTTTCGAAGAAAGTACCGACAGAAGTAAAAGGATCAAGACGAAAAATATTCGAAAAGAGTTGTCAACTTCTCAGCTAGGCTTCGCAACAAAACTCAATTTGAGAGCTGAAGGTCATCCAGCTGCTGCAAAATTAGTTAACGAAGTGGTACGTTCACCTCGGCGAGTGATTTATTATCAAAATGCTTTTCGTAAGGAACGGCAACGCACACGAAAGATGTCAGGTGAGGAAGCACTTTCAGTTATGGCAGAGGCCAAGTTAACGAGGCATCAATATAATGTTATTAGAGCAAAAGACCCTGAAAGGTTTCCTTCCTACAAAGTAGTGCAAAATGCAAAAAAAAATATGCTATCCGAAAAAAGAAGAAATGCATGTGACTGATAGTTCAGCAGAGGTAACAGTGCAGGCATTAATGGATCATACTGTAGATCGTTTGATTTTGGCTCAAAAAGAAGTTATACTAACTTTAAATGAGGAACAACTTCGAAATTTGTGTTTGATCTGCAAGTGGGGATTCGATGGGAGTTCCGGCCATAGTTCTTACAAGCAGAACTTTGTTGGAATGGAAGCTGATGATTCCAGTGTACTTGTTTGCGAATGTTCCTCTAAAAAAATCGTAGTGTGGCAAAATTTTTTTACCATGGTGGACGGAAAAGTGTTCAATGTCCTTACAAATACCACCTCTTCTCAGCGCTGTTATATTTGAGGTGCTAGTTCAAAGGACTTCAACGAAATCGAAAAGCTGTTGTTGGGACCTTATAATCCGAGTGCATTGCAGTTTGGTTTGTCCGTACTGCATTGCTGGATTCGATCTTTTGAGTGTCTCTTACATGTTGCTTATAGGCTTCCAATAAAAAAATGGAAAATTTGTAAGGAAGATAAGGACATAGTTGCTGCCAATAAAGTTCAAATCCAACAAAAGTTTAGAAATCAAATGGGTTTGATTGTAGATCAACCCAAGCCAGGTTTTGGAAATTCCAATGATGGCAACACTGCTAGGGTTTTTTTTTAGCAACGAGGGAGTCGCATCTGAAATCTTGGGTGTCGATAAAATATTAATCGAGAAGATGCATTCCATAGTAGTAGCAATTTCAAGTGGCTATGATATCCCTATTGAAAATTTCAGAGCTTTCACACTTGACACTGCCAAATATTTTGTGGACATTTATCCATGGTGTTATATGCCGCCTACAGTGCACAAGCTTTTAATCCACGGTCCTGATGTCGTTCATTCTGCACTTCTTGCAATAGGTGTTATTTTAATAAAATTTGATAATTACATAATCTTAAAGCTTAATCTATCTACAAATCTAGGTCAATTGACGGAAGAAGCACAAGAAGCAAGAAATAAGGATTTTAAAACATATCGTGAACATTTTTCGAGGAAATGTTTTAGAGAAAAGTGAAATGAAGATGTTTTAAATTTATTGCTCATCACATATGACCCCTTAATAACCAGCTTAAGGCAAATGCCTAAAAAACCATCAAAAAATTACCTAAAGAAGTATTTGACTTAATCATTGTCCCAAATGCTTTTAATGATGAAAACTCTAACATTGTTCTCAGCGGCGATGAAATTGAGTCTGACGAAAATGACTTTTAGTTTAAATTAATACTTAGAAATTAAGCAACAAATTTAAATAGAAGTGGTTTTCATGATTTTTGAAAAATGGTTTTAATTATTTCATAAAAAAAACTATGACAACAAATTATTACAAACAAATTTTTTTCAAGAATTTCATGTACTTAGTTTTCTTCGCGTCATCAAGACAAACCCAATGAGGTATAATTTTTAAAAATCGGCTAACGGACCTTCGAATACACATACATTACTAAAATAACTATTTACCGCCTAAGATCCGCCATTTTGACTTTAAAAAAAATTCAAGTACTCCTTGTTACTCGTGCTGTTAAGCCGAATCCAATGCCGCATCACTTGTTAAAATCGGTTCAGTGGTTGAGAAGTTACGTGCGGACAAAAATAGATACATAGATAGCTACAAAAACACCATTACGCAGTCGGTAATAAGCATCAAAACATAATTCTAAAACTCAATTTTAGTTTTCCTATATTAATTTGTATGGTACTTTAAATAAAAAGAATGCTTTCAGTAAGGCAGAACCATCTTCTGAATTAATTCCGGTTTTTGGGGTATCTTGCCCCAGTGTGTCGGCGTAATTGATGCGTACTTTTTTGAAAACGACGTTAGTGAGGCGGTCACCGTGAACAGCGAGCGCTAAATAACGATGATAATAAATTTCTTATGGCCCAAATTGAACCATATGGACCTAGATGACATGTGGTTTAGCAGGACGGCGCGGCGGCCGGCGGCGGCGCTACGTGCCACACAGCCAACGCAACGATTGACATTTTGCATGAACGATTTGAGGGTAATGTTATCTCTCGCAGGGGTGATGTGAATTGGCCACCAAGGTCATGCGAGTTGACCCCGCTAGACTTTTTACTGTGAGGTTTCTTGAAGTCGCAGGTCTATGCAAATAAACCACAATCGACCTATGCCCTAAAGGTGAACATAACACAGGCTATCGCCCAAATTCAGCCGGATCTATGGGGAAGAGTCTTTGAAAATTGGACCACTCGGATCCGTGCCACCGTAAGAAGCCGAGGCGGGCATTTGAATGATGTCATATTCCACACTTAATGGCATACATGCGCCTTTCTAATAAAAAAATAATTTTGTTAAAACCTCACACACAGCTTGTTTTATTCCATTTCAACATCTACCAGCCCTTATTGAAAAACTCTTTATAATGCATTTCATCAATACTCACTTGAAAGATTTTATGAACTTTTGAAATTGAAATTGAAAATTCTAAAACTATAAACTATAAATAAAAGATTTTTAGAGAGATATCTGTGTCAAAAATTAAAAATATTGGCTTCAAACTGTTTTCATCTTCTAGAAAATTTTCGAAGTTCAATAAATTTTCCAACTGTCAGTTTTTTCATAAAAATTTAAATCTACAGAAAATAGGACGCAAAATTGGTAAAAATTGATATTCGATTCTTAATATGTCGTGAATAAATGAAAGTATACACTTCAAAATAATTTTATTATGTGCTTAATTTTTTCGGAAATGTAGAATCTGTATTTGTTTATATGTATAAGAAAATAGATTTTGAAATCAAATTATTTCATCATATGCAAAATATTTTTATTAATTTTTATTCAATTTTTTAGAAAAATTTAACTGACAACTTTTTCAATAAAACCTACAGAAACAACAAAAAACTGGTAAGGAATGGTTTTGAGTCAAGTATCAGAACAAAGAAAGATATTGACTTCAAATTACTTATCTCGCGCAAGTTATTTTTAGGAATATTTTGTTAAGGTTTAAGCAAGATAAGTCGACAGACGGGATGGGAAGTTATCAGTGTGCGTCACATCTCAGCCTCTTTTTTTATTTACTATTAATTCTGTGGTAATAAGTTGAAGTAGCTATAAGTCTATTTTTCTCATTTTTCAATACGAAGAAAATAAGTTTTTCATATTTTTCTAAAACACAATTTTATTTATAAAAATAAAAGTACTTGGACCAAGTTGATGAAATTAATACGCAAAACAGGTGTTGGCAGTACCTAGGTAACCTCTTCTTTTGTTTTACAAAAAACTTAAAGTAGAGTTGTCAAAACGTTATTTAAGAAAAATAAGCCTATTTAATAAAATGTTTTTCCAATAAATATATTAGCTTAAGTGACATAAAATGTTATATCAAATCACTTTTTTATATTTTTCGGACTTAAGCTGTTTTAAAAAAAAAAACTAAAATAAACCTTAACATCCTACATAAGCTAAGAACGAAAACATTGTTTGATTTATGAAAGAAAGATGTTTTTTTTTTTAAATAAACTTTTATTTTAGAAAAACTCCACGAAGAACAAAGTTTATAAAATAAGTTTTTTCATATCTCTTTTTAAACTTTTTAGTCATAAACAAAAAATATATTAATAAATCATACGATACAAAAACAATATACACTTATTATGTTTTTTAAATCATTTTAACTTAAGGCTTTGAATACAAGAAAATAAGAAAATAATATTATTAAGATTTTTAATTTGCAACTGTTTTTATTCTTTATTTTCTTCTTCATTTTCATCATCTGTCAAATCAGGATAAGAATTAATAATATCATCCGATTGAAGATTTAAATAAAAGTCGTGATATGACTTTTCGATCACTGGCAGTAATTCTAATAATAATAAATCTTTCTTCTTTTCCTTGCTGATGGTATTGGGCCCAGTGTAACAGTATGGAACTTCAACTATATCAACAAAATTCTTACCTCGTTTTCTTATGTTCAAGTCTTTGAACGCTTCATTTTCATCTAGAGTTGTTTTGAATTGAACAATTCCGAATTCCTTGGTGAATCGCAACCATTTTATATTTTTCCAGAGAAATTTACTTTTGTCGTCAGTAATTTTACGCCAAACAAATTTTTCTTTTGAAATCTTTGCAAAGTCAAGAAAGTCCGTCCGGATCATTTCATGAACAATGAATGGTTTTTTCCCAACAGATCTAATCAACTGGTACCAATCCCTTGGATGATGAATCTTAACAGTTGATGCTTTCCATTTCGTCTCAATTGCTGCATGATCAACATCACACTCCATGTGAGTATGGCCAGGCACTAAAAATGTATGGTCGATAACATCAATGTGCAAATTATTGCTAAAAATCTCAAACATGGTGGCAACATAGCCGTTTTTCTTCTGACCCGCACAACAATCACTGTAAAAAATTACGTCTGATGGAATCGTTTGAAGATGCTGGAAAACAGAAGAAGCAATCTCATTACCACCTCGGTTGGCTGTTGACTCATCCCATATATCACAGAAAGCTTGGTTAACAACGCAGTCATGAATGGTCAAATTATAAGTCCACAATTGTCGCTTATAGAAAGATACATTAGTTCTAAGGAATGGTGTGGGAAGGCACTGTTGAAGATCGAAAGAAAAAACTTTTGTCGAACCACTGCACTGTTTCTAGCATTCTCCTTGTCCTTGGTCTTGCTTTCGTACGCCAGGTCAGCAGCCTTATGATGATCTTCCTGCTCAGCTTGTAATAAAAGTCTTTCTTCTTGGTCTGGTTCCACTTCAATTCTAGTTTTTAATATCTCACATTTATGGCAAGTATCAAGCTTAGGTTTTTTTAATTTGATATTCATAGCTTTAAATATTTTTGAGTAAGTAGAAATTGATGCCACTGATTCGTTGTATAATTTATACATAGTAGAAAGTGTCAGTCTGCTATCAAAATATTTTTGGGCAGTGTATCTTCGGGTGTAGTGTGACTCATACGAAGGAAAACTGTTGATATGATTCCGGATCTCTTTTTCCATTCCAGTTTCAAACTTGTTGGATAATCCTCTTCTTCGTTGGTCTGGTTGTGTTGTTGTTTCATTTGACTCCAGTTTCTTTCTAACAGCTGTTTTTATGAATTGCTCTGTTTCAGATAAAGTTGATCGAAAACATTTTTGGCAAATGGTTAAATAAATCATAAGAAGTACTTACCTACACAACGCAAGTTTTACAAATGAATTTATTTTGTGTTCACTTAACTCACGTTTAAGACGACAGTTACATTTGAAAAAATAGCTTACTTTGACTTTAGAACACAACTTTGTCGCAAATTCATTGAGTAACAGCTTATGTTACTTAAGCTGTGTTGTAAAATTGAGTTTTTTCAATATTAATTTTTTTTTAAAAGGCTTAGGTCAATATAAGAACAAGGATTATTCGATTGAACATAAGTTAAAAATAGCTTATGTTGATATACGCGTTGTACTTCACTGAATGTTAGTTGTCACAATAGCTTATTGCCGACTTAAGCTACTTTAAAAAAATATATTCTTCGGAATAGGTTATCGAACTTTTTTAATACTAACATAAGCCGTTATACAAATGCAATTGTTGTTCAAAAAAACATAAGCTACTATGATTTTTTAATTTTAACGGTTTATTATTTTGCGTAGAGTATTGAGACCCGGACTAAAAAATAGCTGAAAAAAAGCTTAACACGATGGGTACAAATCGGCGATTTTCACTTATGTCAACATAAGCTCCTTTAACTTAATACCACAAAATTTATTTATTTTCTATGTCATTGTTGAAATAAAGGGTGTCCCAAAATTACCGCAAGATTTGAATTTGCCGCCATTTGTGCAGTGAAGTGTTGGCAACCCTGAAAAAAAAGCAATTTGACAGCTAACAGTATAGGGTTATTAAAAATGGAGCGTTACACGAGAGAACAACAAGAGAAGAGAGTTCGTTGAATGGATTTTTGAACATCAACAAATGGACCCTGATTTTTCGAGCAAAATCATCCTAAGCGATGAAGCACATTTTCATCTTGATGGCTTTGTCAATTGCCAAAATTGCCGCATTTGGGGTTCGGAGAACCCACATGTGATTGTCGAAAAACAAATGCATCCACAACGCGTGACTGTATGGTGTGGATTTTGGGCTGGAGGCATAATTGGGCCATATTTTTTTGAAAATGATGCTGGTCAAGCAGTGACTGTTACTGGTGCTCGATATCGCGACATGATTACACAGTTCTTTCTGCCAAAATTGGATGATATTGATGTGTCCAATATGTGGTTTCAACAAGACGGTGCCACATGTCATACAGCCCGTGAAACAATTCAATTACTGCATGAGACATTTCCAGGTCGTGTACTCTCTCGTTTCGGTGATCAAAATTGGCCTCCTAGATCGTGTGATTTAACACCATTAGACTTCTTTTTATGGGGTTATTTGAAATCACAAGTCTATGTCAACAAGCCCACAACCACCCGTGCATTAAAGGAGGAGATTCAACGCTGCATCAACGAAATTTAGCCACATTTATGCAGAATGGTCATGGAAAATTTCAACAAAAGAGTGCGCATGTGCATGCAAAGCCGTGGAGGCCATTTGTCCGATGTGTTATTCCATACATAACCCTATCCTATGTACTTTACGAGTCAATAAAAATATAACTATCAAAAGACTAAAAACGGCGTTTTCTATTTAATTCAAATCTTGCGTTAATTTTGGGACACCCTTCAATAAAAATACAAATACTTTTAGGTGCTTTGTCTTGTTATAATTTCTTTTTCTGCTCAGTCAGACAAAGTGATTTCAAAATGTTCATCTTATCTTAGTTTATACATTTGATTAAAGTTGAAAAATTGCTCACAGTAATAATTTTGATTGGCTCTATTTTTATCTTATGATTTAAGCTTCAAGATTTCATTGATCCAAAAGCGTCATATTTCCATATTTCAATGCCACAACAAACAAGTTTTCTTTGCTAATTGATCATCATCACTCATCTTAAATTATTATGTGATGTGTGTTTAGAAATCTGCTTTATTTTTTCCAAATTAAGTTAAAGTAAAATCATAATTAATTTCGTCTTCATTAACGAAAAAAAAATGAAAGAAAAAAAAATTATTTGTGAAATACGAGATTCTATGTAAAAGTCTGATGGAAATTAATTGGATACCTCGAACTGTGATTACCTTTTTATTTCATAAATATTCATTATAATTGATATAATGTATCGTGTCGTAATTTAATTTTGTAATAAATTCAATTGAATTATTATTATGTTCTGATACCGAAAAATAATAATGTTCAAAAGGGAAAATGATACTTATTCCTTTTTGTAATATAACAAACCTCATATGGTTTCAATAATTTAAATATACATAAATTCTTGATATCATAAGGAGCTTAAGCCGTTCATACATTTTCTTTATTCATACGTAAAATAATATAGAATTTTAGGGTTTAATTTGTGTGTGCATATTTTGTAATTATGTACCTACTCTTTAATTAGGGAGAAATACTCGTATTGTTGGAAAATTGTATAAATTTTAAATGATTCATTGTGTAATTAAACCATATTGCTGAAAATTTACCACATGCTTATACATTAGGGTTTTTGGGGGTTGGGAGGCAGCAAAGACTGCTCTAAGCATTTTTTGAACACTCATTATATTGTTTTAAATCCCATTTAAAATTCTGGAATTGGCTTTATTGCTTTTTGAGAGCTGAAAATTTAAACGAAAATTTGAGTTGAGCTGTAAATAAATAATTCCCTATTATGGAATGACTAATTTTAGGAACACAAGCTTATAAAATTATAAAGACTATTCTCATATTATAACGATAAAGTATTGAACTGTTAATATCTCACAAATTTTACCCTCTTTGTCAGAACAACCTTTCTTGACATTTTACCTGATTTGATAGCTGTCATTTGAAGTGTCATTATAAAAGTTGAGTGTTTGCCATTTGCAGACAATAAAGTTTGATTTTTTAAAAAACAATTATGAGGACAATTTTTCACTCGGTGGGTAAGTAAATAATTGAAATTGCAAAATTTGGTCTCTGAAATGAAATGTTTGCTACAAACTTCAAAAAGAATCCTTTAAGTATGACTCTTTTCTTCGAGATTCTAATTTCTGTAAATTTACTTCTAGAACAATTGACCCTGTTTTGATGGAATAGAAGTTTAATCAAGTAATTGTTGAATTCTCACTACCATGTTTCTAAACAAGTGTTCTGCTTCATTATCTGCTCTCCCCTCTCATTAGTTTTTAATTTATCTTTAGCTCAAAGGAAATTTCCATTTGTGTGAAAAATCTTTCATATTCTCTAAACAACATTGTTTTAGGAAATTCAAGTCTACAACTACCAATTCATGTTTTTTACGCTCGTCGGCGGCTGTCCCGGCGCGCGCTTGCATGAGGAAAAGAAGTTGACGTAGTCTCCATTGACTTTAGCAAATCATTTGACAAAATATCCTTGAGGCTTATACTCTTTAAGCTTTTTGTTCAAGTGGATTTATTCGTACCTTGAAAGCCCTTCTCTCGTTACCTCTGGCGTACCACAAAGTAGCCACTTAAGTCCTCTCCTTTTTGTCCTCATGATATGGAGTTGATTTCTTAATATTCAGATAAATCTCTTTATGCTGATGACAAAAAATTCTAGACGCATTGAAAACTTCCAAAAATGAATGACCTTTTATTTTAACAAATCTTATGAACGTTTTTAAATGACTTTAAGTTTTTGCAAATAATTAATAATAGCACTTATGACGCTCAAAAATAAAATAACAAAATAGTGTTAAAAAATTAGTCAAGCCAGATGCATTGATGGTTTTTGAAATATTGACCAAAACACACATTTTTTTTTACATTCACTATAAATATGTTGTGATTTATTGCAATATGTTTTTTTTTTATTTGACTCAACCTCCAATTCCTGTATGATGCCCAAATGGGATCATATTAATGGACTTCATGTACTTACATACATGAGATTTTTCAATATTTTAAACGACTATCTCGTTCCAAGCACGATTTTGCTGCCATTCCAATAATGGTGGCTGGTTTTGGTATCATATAGACAATGTAGGTTAGGTACGTGATTATTTTACAACACGTTATTGGATTTATGTTTGAGTTTAGAGCTTTATTTTAAAATCGATCGATGCATTAATAAATAAACTAAAAACAATGTTGGTAAGAGGATATAGAGTACCAGAGTATCGGAGTTTAGTAATAGACCGAGAAGTTTTGTGGTATTGTAATTTTGTTGAAACAATTTACCGGAATTTTGAAAAATATCCACCAGCAGAAATTTCATAACAAATATTATGATATATTTACAAGGTTAAATTTTCAGTAACCCACTATTTGGGTAACTGGCACTTTTGATACTGTCGTATTTTGACATTTGACAAGTTAAAACTGTTCCATTACTTAAAATGGTATAATACAGGCTTACAAAATGCATGGTTATTTTTCGAAGAGTTAATCAAAATTGTTAACAAAGATTTTGTAATTTAACACTTTTAGACGTTTTTTTGAGTCCACATCAAGGCCAAAATCTACGTGGTTGCTACCTATATTTTTGGCCTAATAATGAAAAAACAAAAAATTGCGATAAAAATCAACAACACAAATCGCACTCAAATGAAACATGTTATGTAGAAGGTTATGGTTAAAAATGTCAATCTTTCCTTTGAAAATGTCAGATGGCGCCTGGCAACACTTACTGTTACCTAGGCTAGAAATATAAGTAGCAACCCATGTATGTTAATACTCCACAAACATTTCAAATATTTATTTATTTATTTATTTATTGAAGTAACTTACAAACTAAATTTATAAATTACTTATTTAAGGCATCAGGGTAACCATACCATGCGATGCCCCTCTTAATTTATTAAGGCTTAAGGAGAAATTTATTTACATTTTTAAAGTTTCATTTTATTATTATTTATCATTTAAACTAATTAAATTTCATCAAACTTCTGGTGGGCGGATATGGCAGCTTTAATTCGACGGATAGTGTTGACATTTGAAGGATCTAAGATTTTTGCCAGAGTCTTAGCTATCGTCTGTTTCAGTATCTGTTTGTCGAGAAACAGGACACTACAAAAATATGCCAGATTGTAAGAGGTGTTTCACAGTTTGAGCATTCCTCTGGAGCTTTATGAGTTTAGAAGTGTTTGCTTGTAAACAATGTTGTTCCTATTCTAACTCCTGATACTTTTATATATTGTTCTCTGCTAAAGGACTGGTTATATTGGACACGTGTGTTGTAGGGTTGATGTTTTCGAAGAAAGATTTCAGCGCTTCGCCACTTTTCTGAAAGCTCTAGCTTTTGAAAATGTGTGAAAGTTGTTTTCAAAAGCTGGTGTAGTTTAGGATACTCAACTATCTGAGGGTAGCGAATAGCGTGTCTTGCTGCAAGGTCAGCGGCATCATTACCTTCTATTCCGCAGTGTCCGGGTATCCAAGCTAAAGTGATGTTTGTGTTGTAGTACAAGCAGTTTCTTAAGGTTTAGAGAGATGGACATTTGTTATTAACATTGCTTAGCCCCTTAAGTATACGAAGATTGTCGGTGAGGATTAGAAAACGTTCAGAATTTAGTTGAGCTACAGTGATCGCTATGTAACTGCTCGAATATTCTGGAAGTTGAGCCTGGTGAAGAGTGGAGAATTGGGCATTGTGTTGGAACTCTACAACAGCATAGGAGCACCAATGATTTTCTTTTTGCGAACCGTCGTGTCGGTCGGTGTAAAAGATTCTGTCCGCTCCTATGTTTGCGATAAGTTCTTTATGTAGAATTTTGTATATAGCGTCGGACGTGTTTGCTTTTTTGTGGTTAGCCAGACTGATGTTTATTTGTAGAGTGTTTCGTTTCCATGGTTTAGCGTTGTGAGACACTGTTATCACATCCTGTTCTAGAGCGATTCGGGGGAATACAGATAAAGTGACCATGTTAGTTAAAGCAGATACTGAGTTACTTTTCCTATTTGTGTTTAAAGAAATAGCTTTTTCGACAGTTTCGAACAATGGGTGTGCTGGACTAACTATGGCTTTGCTTAAAAGCTTGTTTGCCCTTTTTTCAGCGAGATGTTTAAAGGATACATAAACTCCTTCAACTCTAAGTGCTTCAACGTTTGACGATCTAAGGGCACCTGTTGCCGTTCTAAAGCATTCGTTTATAGCTGCGTCGATTTTCGAGATGTTCTTTTTTGTAGTCCACATAAAGAGCATTAAGCTGTGTTGTAGTGTCCCTTTCACCAGAGCCAATGCAATTCGAAGAGCTGTTTCCGTATGTGGTCCTTTTTTCTTTGAACAGATGATTTTTAATGCGTTGTTCCTTGATATTAAGTTGCTTTTCACCTTGTTGACATGTTTATCCCATTTCAAGTTCTTTGTAAACATAACTCCAAGAATCTTTGCTTCTTTTTTTAATGGAATAGGAGTGTTACGTAAGGAGAGTGGAATGCAAGTACATTTTCTTTTTCTGCAGAGATGAAGTGTCTCAGTTTTTGAGGGTGGTATAATTGCACCCGTTTTTTCGGACCATATTGACATTAACAAGTCCGCTTGTTGAAGAATATCTTGAACTTGACTTGGGATTCCGGACGCTACAACATTTAAACATTTAAAGATGAAATTCGTAAAATTATCAAAATACAAGGATACAGCCGCAAATTAGCAAATTTGTCATTTAAAGTTTTATGAAGGAATAAATCTTTTACCATTTAAATAGCATACCTTTCTCTTTAGAATGATTTAAATATCCATTGATTGCTTTTCTAAAATATTAGTTTTTTGTTCAAAATATCAAAATGAAACCTCTTATTGGAAAATCCTACCTTATTTTCAACATTTTATTCCATACTATAAGGAAGCATGCAACCATAGCAATTAGGAAGGAAATTCTTTAAACTCACACGACATGCTGTTTTTGTAAATCACTCCTCTCAAAGGAATAAGTATAAAAAAACTAAAATCTGATGTTCTGAGTTTTGTTTTCATAAAACAGCTATTGTTTTTCTCTCATGAAAGTTTTGGGTTGAAATATGAAACTAAAATGCATATTTCGTGAAAAGCTTCAATAAATTTAAATCTTTGTCTATTTCTAAAAGTATATGCATGTTACTAGTATCAAAAAACGCCATAGTACCATTATTTATTATTAAGCTAAGTGAAGTAAAGGGTTGGGCAAATACAGTTCCTCATAGATAATAAATTACACTTTCCACTCGCTTCATGAGTGTTTTACTTTTTTCGGTTGAATATTGTAAAATATCCGAAAGATAAAAATTTCATATTCAGCATAAATTTTATTCACTCGAAATATTTCTCATGCGAACACATTCTAGGAGCATCATACTGCAAGTTGTACAATATTAATTCGAATTCGTGCAATATTATAATATTTTTAATGTAGAAGAACGAATATGTTAGTACAACTTAAAATGAAAAGAATCAATGATTCAGCAATATTATGGTTAGGTAGTTTTTAAAATCGCTTCCACGTGAGTGAGAAATTATCCAAGTAGATAGCATCCCAATGCATGAAGCACGGTGCCCAAAAAAATCAACATTTTTTTTAATCACACATCAGATGATAAACAAGATATATTTTCAGCATACGTACTTAAAGGGTGATAGTTTAGCTATTATCTATTTGGAATCATTGGTTAAAACAGCTGACGCACGTATCGTGTTTTGATTCACTGTCAAACATCTTCAGTTTGGTCTATAATTTAACCATGAATCGTCTTACAACCGAACATTATAAAAATGCGTGCTCTGTTAAGAAAGTTCATCGCGCGCTTCTTCCAGCGAGCGACGAAGCTCATTTTTTGCTCAATGTGTACGTAAATAAGCAGAATTGTCGATTTGGGAGTGAAGAACTACCAAAGCATCCACAAAAAGTCACAGTTTGGTGCGGTTTATGGGCTGGTGGCATCATTAGACCGTACTTCTTCAAAGATGATGCGAATCGTAACGTAACTGTGAATGGTGAGCGCTACCGTGAGTGATATCCAACTTTTTTTTGCCCAAAATGCAAGAGCTTGACTTGCTACGAGTAACATGTGGTTTTAACAAGACGGTGCCACATGCCACACAGCTCGCGAAACAATGGACTTATTGAGAGGCGAGTTCGGTGAACATTTTATTTCATGTTCGGGACCGGTCAATTGGCCGCCTAGATCGTGCGATTTAACGCCTTTAGTTAGACTATTTTTTGTGGGGCTATGTTAAAGCTCATGTCTATATATAGACAAGCCCGCTTCAATTGACGCATTGGAAGACAACATTGAAACATTTATTCGTGAGATACCGGCCGAAATGTTGGAAAGAGTATGCCAAAATTGGGATAAGCGGATGGACCATTTCATGCGCAGTCAAGGTCAACATTCGCATAAAATAATCTTTAAACATTAAATTATATGGACCGTACTATTGATTTAAATAAAGATTTTATGCATTTTTCGGAATTGTTTTTGTTTTTTTTTGAAAAAAACTTTCCTATAGCTTTTAAAAAATCACCCTTTATAACAATACAAGTGAACTTAATTTAACAGAAAACATTATCTTCCCTTACAGCAAGAAATATCACTTAAAGTTGAAGTATCGATTGTTTTTTTAAGATCTCCAAAATAATAAATCGGCCTGTACCGGCGTAAATGGTGGCTAAAACTACAAAACATACACATATACACAATATTCGATAGGACCTTGTCTAGAAATAAATTGATGTTTAAGGGCGCTGTATGAAAAGTTGCGCCTCCCCACTGTCTTGTTGTATATGTTTAGTTGGAAATGAGAAATCAGTTAGAAAGATATTGCTTCCTATTCACCGTAACGCCAAATTTTTCCTCATTTCAAAAGAAATAAGAAACAATTACACTGGCAGTGTGAATACCGCACCAAAGACTCAATTTTAATGAAATTGTCTTTGCTCCAAATACAGGAATTTCGCATATTAACGAATAAAAAAAATTCTTAGAACAAAGTGCTCTATGAACTTCACAAACAGACTTATTTGTTTCAGAATAAATTTCCACAATTTGAAAGCGTTGTTCTGGCGTTAAACGATTCATGATAAATTCTCAAACCTTACTGAACTTAAATGTCAACACAGTTGCATATTCCCAACTGTCATATCATAGACGATAACCAGAAAAACTTTTCATGCAGATAAAAAAACACCCTTTGCATCATAAAAAGAATATTTTAACTAAAAGTTCCAAGCATTTCTTGGAGCTTTTTGGACTTCAATTTTATGTCATTTGCTAGTAGCGAAATTTTCTTGACATGATTTAAACACTCGAAGAAAATCTTTTTATTTCTCAGGACAGGGGAAGTGATATTTTAAGTTAAAAACCTTAAAGTTACATGTGAGAAATGAACCTAGACACAAGTCACGTACACAATCTAATAGTTATTCTACTTAATTTATACATTAATGATTAGTTTTCCTTTTAATTAAGTATTATTAAGGTTATACGAATAATAGTATCTAAGGCACTTAAAATTAAAAATATGGTCATTTAAACAATGAAATGTATTTAAATTTGTTAGATTTCAGATTGAAATAATTTAACTTTTATTGGAATATTTTTTAAACAAATTCGATTATCTTTTTAAAATAAAAGGTATAATATTTTTAGAGTTAACCCGTTTAAATAATAATGATCTGCTTAATACTGAGCTTATTTCAGGCCCTATTTGTATTTCCACATGAGTTTGAATGAACTTCTTCTTAAAGTAATTGAATTTTTTTGCATATAAGATGTTTGTTTACACAAATAAAGTTTTTAAAACAAAAAATAATTATGGTAACAAATAATAATTTTTATTAAATAAATTAAAGAGACAAGTGTTCTCTTGTGAATAACAATGATGAGTGATTCGACTGACCAAAGGTTTACAAAAGGCAAACTAAAAAGTGTTCAGTCTACATAAATATTAAATATCAGCTAGTGAGGCAAAACATTGAACTTTTATTAAAGATCATATCGTCGTCGTTCCTTGAAAACTCTCTAAGTCCATTTTCCGCAAAAATGAAATAAATAAACCAAGTTCATGTAAATGACAAAATTTATATTTTCTCAAAACTCCCTAAGCTTTACGATGTACCATTTTTAAAACATGTTGTAAATCTGGTAAACCGGTTTGGTTTCATAAAAGACTTTCTAATCTAAAAAATGTTATGTATCGGGTTTTAAAAAAAGCAAAATTGATTTCACTTTTAGAAATGAATTTTGCCGATTAAGAAAAGAATACGAACTCCTTAAAAGATTTTTATACCGTCAGCATCTTTGGTCAGTTGAATCAAAAATTAAAAAAAATTCGAAACCTTTTTGGAGTTTCATAAATACAAAAAAGAAATCTTCAGGTATACCATCAACTATGAGCTATAACAAAGTAACTAGTAGTGACCTTAGTCAAATCTGCGATTTTTTTGCAAGCTACTTTCAATCGAATTTTGTTCTGGAGAATTCTGATCCTAAATTTCTTAATGAAGTTAGCTCCACCTTGGATTTGGGTTCTTTATCAATTTCAAATGAGGAGATTCTTTTTGAATTATCATCTCTTGAAGACTCTGTAAGCCTTGCGCCAGATAATATACCTCCAATCTTTCTTAACAAACTAAAATCTTGCTTCGTTATTCCTCTTCATTTAATTTTCAATCTTTCTCTTACTGAAGGTGTGTTTTTGGATTGCTGGAAACACTCCTTCATATCTCCAATTCATAAATCTGGATCTAAACAGGCAGTCGAAAATTATAGGCCAATAGCTAAGCTTCAAGTCATACCTAAAATTTTTGAAGCTATTGTAAAAAAGAAAATGTATGCATTGATAAAGAATTATATATCTGAATTTCAGCATGGTTTTGTAGGTGGAAGATCAACTGCGACAAATTTGTCAATCTGCACTAGTTATTGCCTTGAATCCATGGAAACTAGAAATCCAGTAGATGTCATTTTCACAGATTTCGCCAAGGCGTTTGACCGCATTCAACATAACGTTCTTATATGTAAATTACAAGGTATGGGTTTCCATTCAATTTTTTTAAAATGGAGAAGAAGCTATCTTATCAATCGCACTCAATCCGTAAAAATAGGTAGTATTTCATCTAAAACTATAAATAATTATTCAGGAGTGCCCCAAGGAAGCCATCTGGGTCCACTACTTTTTTTAATTTTTATAAATGACTTACCTTCTGTTATCTTAAAAGCTGAAAAGCTATTATTTGCAGACGATTTTAAGATTTTTATGGAAGTTAGAGACTTGCAAGATTGTATTCAACTTCAACGTGATATTGAAAGTGTAACCGAGTTGTGTAGTAAGCATCGCTGGCATTTGAATACTAATAAATGTTCAGTTATGACTTTTCATAGAATAAAAACTCCAATAATATTTGATTACACCATTTTCAATACTAGTCTTAAAAGATTTTATTTGCAAAAAGATCTGGGGGTTATTTTTGACCCGGAGCTTAAATTTAATTCTCATATTGATTATATAATTTCTAGAGCTAACGCAATGCTTGGCTTTATTATGAGAAACTCAAAGGATTTTACAGATCCGTATACTTTTAAATCATTGTACGTTGCACTAGTTCGTTCTGTTCTTGAATATTGCTCTGTTGTTTGGTGCCCCTACCACAACACAACTATGTTTCGCATTGAAAGGGTTCAAAAAAAGTTCACAAAATTTGCTCTCCGCAAACTTTACTCATATCCGCAAATGCCTTCGTATGAAACGAGATGTCAACTTATTGATTTAAAGCCCCTCGATAAAAGGAGATCGTACTATTTAACTATGTTTGCTCATGATGTCATATCTGGTCATATTGACTGTTCAACTCTGCTTTCTTTTTTTGGTTTTTATGCACCTCAACGCTGCCTTAGACCTAGAGAAAACGAATTCTTCAAAATCCTACACCAACTATGGCCAGAATAACCCCATAACCAATTCTTGTTTTTATTTTAATCAAAATTTTCATTTAATCGACTTTAACATTAATAGAGAGTTATGTAAAGCCACAATATTAAATTCATTATAAGTTTTATATTTTAGTTGTTATTGAACTTAATTTATTATCTATGTACATATATGTATTATTTTATCAATCTAAGAAAGTTTTGATGTATGTACTTGATAGATTTAAATAAATAAATAAATTATAAAGAATTAAAACTCCCAAAATCTATTAATTTGCATATTGATTTCAAACTTTAAATGTAAATATCTCAAAACACAAAAAATGGACAAAGGGAGTTTTAATAGAACGGCGCGCGACGATATTTCATCTGGTCTCACGCTGCTGAGGCAGTTGGGTGGAATATGAGTTGTGAGAAAGGTACAAATTTGGATAACAAAAGTAGAATTAAAAATAGTGTATGGGAAATGATAAAGGCATCATTTCCCATCGTGTCAGCATTTATTTAAAATGTATGTGTGATATATGGTCGGGTGTTTTTGTGTTACTTAACAATGTTAAAGCCTTAAGAAGTTTTGGTCGATTGTAATAATATATAATAATCTGTTTCGATGTTTTTCACTATGTCCTTTTTCACGAATTTTAAATTTTAAAAAAGCAATAAAAACTTTTAAAGATAGGATATTAGCGCAACTGCTTTTTATAAAAGATATATCAACTTCCGAGCTTTGCAAAAAATCATCTTCACCCCTTCTGAACTTCCATTCCACTCTATTTTTAAAAATTAATAAATATTATGGCAAACTTATGAAAACATATGCATGAACTCGTATGATATCAAAGTTTGTACTTCTTTATTTCTGTATTTGAATTTTCTTCTTTTTTTTTTCGTTTAAGTTGTTCGAATATTTTATGAGTTAATGCCTTGCCAAAAAGTTATTTTATGTCAAGGATAGATTATGTTAAATAAAAACGTCCTTAACTTTTGTTGGTCATTTAACATTTGAAAGAGCTTAGGTTTCGAAAGTTTATACCTAACTGGTAAATAATAAAACATTATAAAATATGCGTGTATATGTATATACGAGCAAGTATAGAAGAAGAATTAGCAACTTTAGTTAGTTTGTGTTATTTGTTTGGGATCGTAAATGATGTCTTCAAACCTTTTACAGAATCCTTCTGTACATGAAATTCTAACCAAACTGAATTAATTATGTCCTTGTCCTTGATACAAAGTGCGTATCATATGTATGTATGTATACTCGCGCGCCGCTTTAACATCTTTATTTTCAACTTATAGGGACTATATGGCAAGTATTACATTTGTAAAACTTTCAAACTCTATACTTTAATCAAACAAGGCATTACGATTTAGGAGAAAAAAAGTGGGTCCAACGATTCCGCCCGTCTGTTCGCCCTACAACTTTAAATGTTGTGTCGATTGAGTTGAAACTCAGATATAAAGGTTTTAAGCAGATTTACGTTTTTTTGAAGACCAAAAATTACAGTAGTCGGCATATATTATCGAAAATTCTGGATTTCTCAAAAACGACCCGATAGATTTTTATAAAATGTTTTCAATTTTTTTTTCTTAGTTAACAAATCAATTTAAAAAAACATTATTGGAAAAACTTTTAAATAAAAGGGTGGTTTTTTAAACGAAAGTTTTCAAAAAGAAGTAAAACGTATATAATTTAATGTTATGGCCAAAAATTCAGCTTTGTTGTAAACACAAGGGTTTTTCATTATGTTTTAAAAATAATTTCGGTCAAGTGGCTGCCGTGGCTGGCTCGAATGAGTTCCAACCGATAGGCCCGATTTTCGAACACTTTTTTCAGAAATTGGGCCTGTATGTACGCAATAACGCAATTACTCGCAACATATTCATTCACAAGGCTTCAAACATCTAAGACACGAAGCGACGAAAGGTTATGTGATCACCAAATATTTGTTTCGATGCGTAAAGCGAACTGAACCATTATTTTCCTAATAAAATTGTATGATTTGCAAACATTGTTCATTAATAATTCTATTTTTATTAAAATGGCATACCAAACTGAGCATAAACCAAGTAACCAAGCTGTCAAAAAACACCAACTTCTTAAAAAGAATTACCAGATTGTAAACAATACATCTAAGAAAACAAACACTCATTATAATTAAAAAAAAAACAGTTCTAAGGCTTTAATTACGAGGTCAACGGACAGACTTAACGCGTAGGCTCTCTGACGTCACCAAACATTGTTACAAAAGAAGTGTATTTTTGGTTGATTTTTAATTAAAGCGTCTAATGAAATAAAAATCGTTACGGTAGGAAAATTCTAACAAATGTCATATCTTACCTTTTTTTATGAATTTATGATGTTTGTTTTAGTAGAGCTGGTAAAATACTATCGAAAAGCTTTTAAAATACTGTTAAGAATTAATTTTTCGTATTTAATTAAAATTGGAATCTTAATGGAGGTTGTATTGAATTTTTGGTTCTTAATACCAATAAACAAAAGAACAAAGGAAGTCTCACAGATATTGATGGTAAAAGGATGGTTTTACAAGGAACTGTATTTACCTGAAAGAGGACTATAACTTTTTTTACGGTGAGTTTATAGTCTCAACTTTGATTCCATCTGGTCAAACGTTAAAAATTCTTTGCCTTTGAAACAAATTTAAGTTGATAGAAGTTCGGACACACAGGATTAATCTCTTCCTCGATTCCTGAACTATTTTTAAATAATATCTACAAACAACAATGGTTGAAAAACATTAAGAGATAGGTAAAGCCTTCTCTGTTGCTAGTCTGTTACTGCATTAACAGTGTCTCTTTCAAGACTCATGGTTCTGATATCAAAAAATTCTTAATTTATCTTCCCAAAGCTTTGGAAAGATTCCTTTACTTTTCCTCTTCATAAAAAAGGAACAAACAATGATGTTATGAACTAAAGGCCTATAGCCAAGCTTTCTTTAATTTTCAAGATTTTCAAAAGCATTGTCTACGGCTCTCTCTATTTTTATTCTAGACTTATTTTTTCTTTCCAAACAACATGGCTCCTTAAGAGGCAGATCTTCTAAAACCAATCTTACTGATTTTGTGTTCAAAACTCCAAATAAATTAGAGAAAGGGAATGAAGTGGAAGTTACCACTACAGACTTTAGTAAAGGCTTTGATAAAATCAGCCCGCAACTATTTATCTTATAGTTAAAGCCTCTGATTTTCTACCCTTTTTTATTCCATGGCTCAGATCTTACCTTGAGAACCGTCGATATAGAGTTGTTTTCAGATTCTCAATCTCCGATTTATGCAAACTCAGGAGTCCCTCAAGGGAGCCACCTTGGTCCTTTGTTATTTGTCTTAAATATCAACGACATTATTAATGTCATTGATAATTCAACTGTTTCTATAACGCTTATGACATAAGAATAACAAAGGTTATTTCTACTTCATCTGATTCTGTCTTACTCCAAAACGATCTTGACTCATTTCAGACTTGGTGCCACAAAAAATGATCTTGACTCGTTTCTAAACTTTCCCTACCGAACTTACAATCTGCACGATGTATTGATTCTTTCTGTTCTATACGCAACCTAGGAGGTACTTGCGATACACAGTTCAATTTTCGAGACCATTTTGATTATATTATTAACAAGGCCAACTCATTACTCGGCTTCATCAAACGTTGGTCTAAAGAATTCTCAAAACATATGTCGATATTTCCCTATATAGCACCTTCGTTAGACCTCTACTTAAATGCGCTAGTCAATTCTGGTCTCCATCTACCCATCAAAACTCTCACTCTCACAGAATTTAACCTGTACAACGAAGATTTCTTCGACTTGCACTCCGCGATTTTCCTTGGGCTTAATCTATTCTTACCAACTTATGAAGATCGTTTAAGACTTTTTAATCTGCAAACCCTTTAAAAACGCCCCGAAGTTGCTGATATTCTCTTTCTACACCAGATTTAAGCAGGTACCATAGACTCACCATTTCTTCTAGGAAAGATTCCTATTCACACTAGTCCAAAGACCGTCAGACAGGCCCCTCTCTTTTAACTTTTTCACCAATCACCAATGTTAAATATTGAAATAATAGGCTTAACAATGGTTTTTGCCACAGTTGGTACAATTACCCTCATTTTTCAAGTACGTACCACTTTTGTTAATAGATTATACACTTGACGAATGTTCTTATGGCATCAAAACAAATTTAAGCAATATTTACAAAGAGCGTTCTTAGTAAGGGACTGTGATAAAAGAAATCCTTAAACAAAAGTTTGGGAAATAAAATGGTTTAAAACAATAAGAACTTATTTTGAGATATTAAGAAATACAATAGAACAAAATAAATAAAAACAAATGTAATCAAAACATTGTCTCAAAAATTCTAAATAAAAATCCGTCTAAAAGCCTGATAACCAATATAGAAAAACATTTAAACAATGCCAATAAGTTTGAATTGTTTAAAATCTCCAACCCGCATCTTTATCTACAAAAGTTTACCTGGTTTTATATGGATGGATGGTCAAAAGTCTTTATTATTGATAAATTGAAACAACATTTAATCCAAAATAACATACTATTGATTTTATCAATTCTATTTAATTTTCAAACAAATACTTAGTATTAAATGTACATTATTACATACTCTTATCTTTAGAATTCAATTTAGTTTAATTAAAATAAAACCCTTTGTTTATAGATTTACACTAAAGTTTATGTGGTAATACTTTTTGAAAACCCGCAAAATGTTACAAACTGTCTTGTTTTGTTTTTGAGTTGAGTTAGATCGGCAAGTATAGATAATATTGTCTAGATTTTGAATAAAAGCTTAAAGAATCTACAGATTTTCACAATTGCTTTTTCAGGTTGTTTTTTTTTTGTATTTTTGAAAATTAAAATTGTTTATTGCAGTTTTCAAAAATGTGATATAGTCCTTTTATTCTGTTTCAACACTAAGGCCCGTTTTTTACAGTGCTAAATTTGATCAATAATAGTAGCTGTTTGCAAGTCGTCAATTTAATTCTTTAAGTTAAAGACGTGAAAAGATTTTGCATTTAATTCCATTTATAAACTTAAAAATTATATGTTCTGTTGATAAGGAACGATAAATTAGGCAATATACGAGTATGACATCAATATTTTAAATGAAAATCTATAAAAGTATACTTTTTGTCACAATAGGATTATAATCAAACCCATTTTAAGTAAGGAATAACTTTTTGAAAATACTACGAATACATTTTTATATTAATAATAAAGCTTGTTAAGAGGATAATCTTTATTCTAAACACATGTAAAAAATAGTCGTAAACATTCAAATGTATATATCCTTTTTGTTTTGTTTTATTTTAAAAATTAATATTCTACATTTATAACATCAATTTTTCTTATTCTGTCTGTCTTTTTTGTTTGTGTCTTCTATGTTTTTGTGCTTTTTGTTTTTAGTTTCTGTGTTTTTATAATTTTTGGTCCCAGAATATTGGTATTCTTGTTTATGTATATTTTGTTTTCGTTTCCGTTTGATGTTCGAACTTCTTTGATCCAAGACGTCATTATTGGCTAAGTCAACTATACGTAACGCCATATTTATTTTTTTATTGACGTAACGTGTGTCATTATTTTTTATTATTATTATTATTTGGCTTCACCATAACCTCCTTCCGGTTGGAAAAAATATCAAGAGAAACAACGAACTAAACCATAGGTCCTGCCATATCCGATTCGATCCGATAGTATCAGATCCTTATGTAGATAGAAAACAGGTTAAAGCTGCAAATGAAGTTGACTTTTAGATACGTTATGCATTAATGTAGTACTCTCGCTTTTTTTGACATTTCTCGTAAACGATGTAACATAAAGCAATTGTAATGAGCACGGCAATGGTAATGCCCATGCCAATGCTCACCCAGATTATCTCGTCATTGATGTCCTTGTAGGATCGTCCTGTCGAAGATAAAAGAAAAATTAAAGACAAAATGATTATTGCAGTCTAAACGTATGTAGCACGTAACGTTAATGATGTATTTAATTGAAGCATGCTCTTCTGTGTGGAGCTTGAGCATCATGCAAGACATAGTGAAGAAACATCCAATTCGACACGAAACACACGAGGGTTTTTATATTTTGCGAGGAGTAAATGAATTTCCCACCAAGGACATTATTCAAATGGCTTTAGGTAATTTATGGACTTGAAAGAGTGTGTCGAAAGATGTTCCAGTTCGTTGTGGGATGACAAATAATGCTGATGGAATATATTTAGGGAGGGGGATACTGGAGTTGGGGTGTTATAGATATATCTTTGATGTGATAATACAGTCCTTGGAAGGAAGAGTAAATATTCGGATATACCTACATATCTTTCTACTAGAGATATTTTATATAGAGCGAGAGTTTGATGATGGAAATAAAACGAAAAGGAAATAAATGGCAGAGATTAAGTTGGATATACTTTATTGTTTTATTTATAACAAAAGAAGATGAAATGGAATTGGAAATGGTGCGATGGAGAATGTTTATTTAAGATTTTTCACAGAAGAAAATTCTATCCTTTTTGAGGATTTATTTTCACTGCTTTTAATTGCACACTCAATTATTGTTTTTTGAGCTATTGCAATACTTTATGACTATATTTCCAGAGACTATAATAAATGGGATATTTTTAAGACAAATCTTTGAGGATATATAGGATTTCCCAATAAGCAGTTTCATTTTGATATTACAAAAATTTAGTGTTTTTTTAAAAGACATCAATAAAATGCCATAAAAATAATAAAAAAACAATATCAGTTAAAAAGTGGCTAAGGCTAGGGCTTATGGTAATTCACGAAGACTTAAAAGTGCTTTAGCTTTACAAACGCAAAAACATCACCATTTTTAAACTGAATTTTTAAAATTGCAACGCCTTGTTGCAGCGTGTATTGTTAAATTTTTAAAAAAGATGCATTTTTTTCTTATCAAATTCCAAAAGATGACAGCTCAAAAAGTTTTAGCTGCCTTTAGAGCAGGTTTTCAAAATGAAACTTCTCAATAGAAAACCCTTTATTTATACATATGTAGTGCAAATTTTTTTTATTTGTTCATTTCCTTAGATAATTTATATTTTTTTTAAATATATTATTTATATTAAGTTCTTAACATTAAAAAAACAAGTAACAAATTCTTTAAAAAAGTTTTAAAAAGGTACAAAAGAAATCAGGAGACCACCACTAGGTCATAAATTATAATCAAAAAACATACCTAAAAAAGCCAAAATATATTTTTATTTTTTTTTACAGATAATCAGTCCCAATTATCTGATGTCGCGTCACTCCTCGTCATTGATGTCTTCATCAAGATAATATATATGTATGTATGTATATCTTCTTATGTACCTACATTAATTTATTCTCACCCAACGAATAAAAATGAAGACCCATTTCAATGAATGAAATGATTAGTTTTAAAGAAAAAAAGAAAGAAAGAAGAAAACGTCTTTATCCCTTTAAACGCAAATAAATTGAAAAGGGTGAATTGCTTTTTATCTTGAAACTTTTCTAAAACTGAAGGTCTTTTATAAGTTAAGTATTGGGTAAATTTATAAAAAGAAATCTTTGCTTAGACTAAATAATCAAAATGAAAAAAAAAAAAAGAAATATTTTATATTTACTGACGATTGACCTCTACTAAACCAGAGGCATGTTTAAAAGTCTTTGTTCAATTTGAGGATGTTTAACTTTTGATTAAATAGACCTTTACGAAATTGTTTAAAGGCATAAATTATACCTTAGCAAATAATATGTTCTATGTATGTGAGTAAGTTATTTTTAAATAAGAAATCTTAAATTAAAGTTGAAGCTGTTGTCTGCCATGATTTTAAAGGGGCTTAATCAAGTTTTTGAATGTTTTTGGTACGACCTTTATTTATTTAAAAAAAAAAAAACAGTAAATTGGATTTTTTAAAACATTTTATCAATTGATAACAACAAAATGTTGTACAAGATATTTGATTACGCAATCAATTACGGTAGTATTTTACTAAGGTTTCTATTCTATGTATGTAAGAAAAACTGTCAATTTTGTTTTTATAAAAATCATCACTTAAAATTCTAAGCTGCATAATTTATTTATTAGCTTCCCATAGGAAGTTATTGTAATGGGTCCGATTTGTGAAATTGAACATTTTGACATTTCTCGACGTTTCAAGGTTCCTAGAGTCGAAATAAAAGATTTTTAGAAAGATGTCTGTGTGTGCGTGTGTACGTACGTTTGTACGTCCGTACGTTCGCGACATTTTTTTCGTCGTCCATAGCTCAAGAACCAGAAGAGATATCGACTTCAAATAAATTTTGTTATACAGATAATAAGGCAGAAAGATGCAGAAAGGGCTCTCATGAAAATTGCGTGGGTGGTTTTTTTTACCATAGCAGTTTAAAAAAAAGGTGAAAATTTTGGTTAACCCTAAATATCTCATGAACCAATGACGCTAGAGACTTGAATTAAATTTTATATTATATCTATATTGTACCGTGATACAAAACAAGTGCATTTTTTATCCAATTAACGGTTTTTTTCAAATCAAAAAAAGTGAAAAAAAAATGTGTCATCTCGAAAATCTTACGACTAAAATATGATTTCATCTCCAAAACAATTTTGTTTTTGACATCTGATAAAATTTTGAGAAAAACCGAATTTACAGTTTTTTTTTTTTATAAAAAATAAAAACCTTAAAAAAAAACATTACTCAAAGTTGGTAAAAACTGAATTTCGACTCAAATATCTTTTCAAAAACTTGATTTCAGGCTTCCAACTTATTTTATCTTATAAGAAATATTGTTTTCAACATTCTGAAAAATGTTGAGAAAAATCGAATTGAAGGTTTTTTTTACAAAATATAAAAACCTTAAAAAAATTAATAAAACTTGGTAAAAATTGATTTCCGACTCAAATATATTTTCAAAACTTTGATATATTGGCTTTAAACTACTTTTATCTTTTAAAAAATATTGTTGTCAACATTTAGTAAATTTTTGAGAAAACTCTAATTGACAGGTTTTTAACAAAAAATAAAAATCTAACAAAAAAACAATACTAAAACTTGGTAAAAATTTACTTACGACTCAAATAGCTTTTCAAAAATTAAAAATATTGTCTTCAAACTCTTTTTCTTTCACAGAAAATATTGTTTTCGATATTCAGTAGTTTTTTTTTTTATAAAAATCCAACAGTCCGTTTTTTTATAAAAAAATAAAATCTACAAAAAATAGTACCTACTCAAATTTGGTAAAAATTGATGTTCGGTTCTTGATATCTCTCAAATTAATTTCATTCATCCAATTTGTAAAAATTTAAGAAATTCTACTTAAATTGGTAAAAATTTATTTTCGACTAAAAATCTATTTAATAAAACTTGATTTTGAAACTAAACTATTTCTTTATATGAAAAATATTGTTGGTAATTTTAATTTTTTTAAGAATAATTCAACTAACAACTTTTTTAACCCAACACGAAAACCTAAAAACTTTTAAGCAAGACAAATCGACAGACGGGATGGGAAGTTATCAGTGTGGGTCGCATAACAGCCTCTTTTTTATTTACTAGCTTTTACCCGCGACTTCGTCCGCATTAGATAGTTTTTTTTGGATAGAAGTATGAAAAAACCTGTACGTATGTTTGAATTGTGCCGAGATGGGATGATGCCATACTAAGTGTGATTGTCATATGTTAGGTTACTGCAATACATTTTTATATACGACGTTTTGTTGTTTTTCCTTTTCTTGGCCAGAACGTAAAGATTTTGTGGGTTTGAGACTCGTGAGCACACTACATATAATTGTCCATGGGAAAAATAGTTTTTTTTCCAAATTTACACCTACAACTTTCAGCGTTTGCCCCCGAGCTTTATTTATTATTATTGTAAATGCTGCTTTCAGAGGAAACGGCACTCTTTTAAGCTGAAATGGCAAATCGGTTGGAATTATCGGAATGCGGGGAATTAAAACATTTTTTCTTTTTGCTATTCCAGTCATGACTATAGCTTTTATAATATTTCGTCCTAGGTGAGTAATCTGTAGCCGTGTACCATTACATTACTTTGGTGCGTCAAGATTTCTCATAAACAGGACTGGAACACCAATCTTCAATCTCAACTTATGAGAAGGCACCCCTGATAATTCCAAAGAATTAAGAAACTCTATGGGGTATGATGTTACTTGCTCCGTGTCCATAAACCATAACGTTGTCTACTGAGAGGTACTCGACGATATCTCCCTACACGTCCGACATAATTTGTTCGTTTATCTGGCTAACTATCTCATTAGTTGGAGCTAAAATTGCCCTCTCACATAACCACTCCCGATTGCCAATATTTATATGCAGGTTTGGATAGACATTACTCTTTAATTCATCTGTGCTACAGACAATTTGACAGAATTCATGACTCAACGTAATCGAGCCTTTACAGTCTGTTGGCATACAATCTTCTCCGATTTTTAGAAGAGCAGCGGCATATTGCCCTGCTTGAGAATCATTGTGTATAGCTGTACTCGCATATTCGTAGTCAGACAAAACTTTTTTACATGTACCCATAACAAAGATACTTTCAAACATGCGTTTATTTCATCTGCCGGTGTACCTCTAGTAATTACCGGCAGGGTCTGTCTAAAGTCATCAGCTAAGAGAAGTAGAAGACAGACCCAGTGAAATATTTGTTGTACCTACATGGCTCGTGTTTGGCGATGAAAGTATGAGCATAGCAAAGTTTAGGTTTAAAATTATTATTTGTGGAACTTAATGGGAGCCACAGTTTGCGTCTAACGTTGAGGGCTTGAGGCACGTGGCGCGTGAAGCCCGCGATAATATACGTGTATGATATAAGTTTAACATATTCGACAACTTATTTCATAAGGGTTGGGAATGCGTTGTTTTCCCGTAATACCAATTTTATCCAAATATTATTCAAATCTTTCGTAATTTAGGAGTGAAAGCGATCAGATTCCCCGGAAAGTAATTTTTCCATGGGAATGCGTTGTTTCTCCGAGGTCAAAAGAAACTCATGTCCTTTTTTGAGTCTCAAACTATCTCCTTACCAAATTTCTTTTAAATCTGTTCAGGTTTGCTTTTCCTTCAACCAATACTTTATCTTTGAATTTTTTGTTAAAAACTCATCTAAACTTGGCAGTAGTAAGGTAGATAATATACCAATCTCTGTAAATTGTGCAATATATATTTAAGATAAAAAAATAATGTAATATTTTTAGCTACAATAAAAATTAAATCAGAAAATCATAAATCTGTTCAGTAGTTTAGTAGTAAAAGCGATCACCCCACCCTGAATTTTTTCATGGGAATGCGTCATTTTCCTGGGGTAAAAAGTAGCCTATGTCCTTTCTCGGGTATCAAAATATCTCAATACCGAATTTCATGCAAATTGGTTCAGTAGTTTAGGCGTGATTGAGTAACAGACAGATAGACAGGGTTAATTTCGCAATTATGTATAATATATATTTATAAGTATGGATTCATCATCATAATGTGTTGACTATAATAATTAATAAACATTGAACAAATTTAAAACAACATTCTTCAATATATTTCTACTCATTTGAAAGTTGACTTCATGGTTTATTATATGTAAATTAAAAGTTGAGTTGAAAGTGGGTTAATTTTGTCCATAGTTCGCCTTGTCATAAGGAATCAAAAAGAGAACATGTCTGTTTCTTAGATTCCTCTTAGGAACAAAAAAATGCATAAGAGCTAGTAAGCCCGGAGATTTTCTTCTGCCATTTAGAATGTCCTTCATAAAAAGAACTCTTAAGCATTCTTTTAGAGACTTCAAATCTATTAATGCGTATCTAGGACTAGCTGGTTAAACCTTTCGACCACCTTAAGTTCCCTAGTGAATCTATTTCGAACATTTTCAATCCTGTCATAAGAGTTGTATTAAAAAGATGACCAAACAACGCTGCAATATTCCAATTTCGATATTATTAAAGATATGTAAATCGTTTCCAAAATAAAGCTATCTTTGAATACTCATACAACTGTGTTGGGGTTTAAAAAACCTAACAAGGAATTGAAACTAACGTGTTCCAAAAAAACAACTTTGTGTCAAAAATGACACCAAGGTGTTTTCATTCGCTTACCACTGAAAAGGCTTTCATAACCAAGGCGGTAACTGAATACCAACTTAAGTAACGAACGAAAGGCTCTTAATATTCTACACTTAGAGATATTTAGCTCAAGATGTTTATTTTTAGAACTTAGGACAGTCATCAACTGAAGATGCTGAAGAATATAATTTCAAATCAGTTGCAAACATTAGACAATCTGGAATGTTATTGACGAATTGGTTGAAAAGTAGAGACCCCAAATGACTACCCTGAGGCAGACCTGATAATACCTCGATAGAGTATTCATCTATAATTTGAGCAATCCGTTTATGATTCCATAAATATGGTTACAACCATTTAAGAAAACCAAGTTTAAATCCCATATTCATAAGAAGTCTGTGGTGGACTCTATTGAAAGCTCTTACGAAATCTGTTTACAAAACATCTACATACCTGCATTTCTATTTGTCAATAAGATTAACAAAAGTTTGTAAAAAGACAAAAATAAGTTTAAGTTATAGGGGAGGGGGCCACTACAAAAACCATGCTGTTTTCATTTTTTCAATTTATTTATTTTTCAGGTATTTTAGTTAATAATCATTTTTTACCAATTTGTTTAGGTTTTTATTCTTTGCAAAAACACTATAAATTAAATTTAATAAAAAGTTCTCCAGGTGTCAACGTTATTTTTTGATGCATAAAACTTTTTTGAAGGCAATATCATTTGTGTTCGAAAAATATTAAAGTTGATAAATATATTTTTATTTTAGTTTTTAAATAACGGATATTGATTTATTATTATATTTATACCAATTTCTAGATGAAATATGAGAATTTTATTTGAATGCAAAACTAGCTGAGTTTTTGTTCGTCTAATAATAAAAATTTCTTGTTAAAACTTTTAAAAAGATTCATACATATGCATTATGTTTTTTTTTCGAGAAAGTTCAGCGAACAAATTAAATCTCTTTCCAGCATCTTCAATAGAAAGATTTCTGTTTACTGTAATTACAATAGACTCATGAAAACCGAGGAGTTGGCAAAACACCATGGAAGACTGTTCTTTCTAAGCCCTTGAATATGCGTCTCAAAATCACTCTTAAATTTCTGCACTAATGAATCGGCTTTACTGAAATACAATTCTGCAAAAAATATTATTCTTCCTTATAGCTCAAAAGCAAATGGCATTATTTATTCAAAAAGAATATTGAAAACTCAAATTTCATTAAATCAAAGTCTAATACAATAAAATCTAACTCCTTACTTCTACAAATGTTTATTTCATTTAAAATTAATTATTGTAGCGAAAAGTACTTGGCAAATATTATAAAAGTATCAAAAGAGCAAAGGAACTTTTCATTAGTTAAACCCATCGAAAAGTCAGTCAATTTGACCAACTCATTAAAATATTTCCAAGCCATCACTTCAACTCACAACAACGCACTTTTCGCTTTTCCAAACGTTTAACTAATTACCATTGAGTTAAACAGACTTGTCCCTCTAGCACAAGCAGCAAGGATATACTCCCTAAGGGTAAATCAACTTTAAAATCACAAGTCACTTCTAAGAAACATTAAAATAGGTATTCAATGACAAGAGTTTTTGTAACTTTAAACTTTAAAGAACGTCAAATGATTAAACAGTTGAGTGGTTTTCTTTGCAATTCTCAAAAAGTTGAAAGGCGAAGTTGAAGCTCAAGCACTCTTTGGAAATAACGACGATGAACGACCCACGACGCGACGCCAAAACATGACTTAGGGAAAATAATTCTTTTTTCCATTTTCTCATTTTTATGAAGAGATGTCAATATTATCGCAGGATGTATTATCTAAGGACATTATTATGTCTAAGCGTTCACCTTCATCCCTTATCGTCGGATTATGCTTATAGACAGAAAGTTTGAGGTATGTATATATGTATGTAAGCTGTCTGCTGTTAGCTTTCACCCAATAAAGCTATCAAATAATGTTATTTAAATTAACTTGTCTTTTCTTCTCTTAACGACCAAATACTTTATTAAGCTGAGATTATAATCAAACGAGCATCAGCAGCAACACAGTAAAATAAAACTGATATTGTTTTCGCAAATTGACAGAGACATTGTGGCATGGAAATGGGAAAAATTTGTATCATGCGAGAGATGAAAATTCAAACCACCAGTAATTGAAGACTCCTTAATCCTAAATTGGCACATGCCCTGATGTCATTTCAGCATATACCACCATCCATAGTTGCACATCACATATTGAAAGAACAGAAGATAACTTCGTCTTGTTTTTCACGGATTAACGTTTGGTTATTTAATTAGGTTAGAGCTTAAGTGATTTTTATTGACGTGACGACACAATACAAAATCTCGAACCAGAGGGGTTGAATTCATTCAGGATGAAAAACCATAAAAAAATATTTAATTTCATCAAATAGCTCATGTATACAACACACAGACATAAGTCGATATTGTCAATGTCAACTTTTTTTAAATGGCGTCGTAAAATATGGGGTGTAAAAAATGTCATTATAAAAATGATGATTTCTAGCTTTTTATTATTGGAAAACGGTTTTTATTGTCATTGTTTGATGGACACCTTTATTATCATAAAAACAAAAATTAAGAAAAGGTTATAAAGTTGGGGCTCTTCCCAGTTTAACCAAGTAAAAAGGTTTGAACAACATAGTTGTTATTTTTTCATAGCTGTACTATGTATACATATTTTAAAATGGATATTTATGATGGTGGTTTCTGAATGAATGAATTGCGATGATAATTTTAGAGGAAACATAACTCTCCCGAAATTCATAAATTCAGAAGAAGTTAAACTTACCCAAAAATAAGGAAACTTGAAGGTTATTATATTTAAGGGAATCGACTTAATAAGACAAAAATATTCCTTTTGATTTTACTCAAAAAATGGTGATGTCAATTTCTTAAAGTTTTCAATGTACGAATATTTTTTCTGTAAGCCTTTTATTTTTGAGAACCAACACCCGTAGATTTTTTTCATAATAAAACGCATCTTATTTTAACGTTTATTTTTTAAAATTTTAACGGTATTAAATTTGAAATAATTATTTAAAGTAAACATTTAAAATCTGCTGAAAAAAGACAAAAACATTTTTGTTCCTAGGGCTTATTGTTTCAAAATGAATTAGGTGACGCAACAGCTTTTAGAGAAGCAGGACCTAGTGACTTTTAAGTTTAAACTCTTAACCATTCCTTTGTGCGAGTTATGTATATCAGGAAGTGAATCTAGTATTATTTGAGAAATTACATTTTTTGACTATATCAATTAAAAAAAGAGGCTGGAATGCAACCCACACTGATAACTTCCCATCCCGTCTGTCGATTTGTCTTGCTTAAAAGGTTTGTAGGTTTTTGTGTTTTATTAAAAAAGTTAACAGTTAAATTATTCTAAAAGATTTAAAAATTGCCAACAATATTTAGCATATAATGAAATATTTTGATTTCAAAATCTATTTTTGTTAACGAGATTTTTAGTCGAAAACCAATTTTTACCAATTTTAGTAGGATTGCTTAAATTTTTGTATATCTCTCATATAAACAAATACAAATTGGATGAATGAAATTAAATTGAACATCAATGTTTACCAAATTTGCGTATTATTTTTTGTAGATTTTATTTTTTTATAAAAAAACGTTGGATTTTTATAAAAAAATTACTGAATGTCAAAAACAATATTTTCTGTGAGATAAAATAAGTTTAAGGCCAATATTTTTAATTTTTGAAAAGATATTTGAGTCGAAATTAAATTTTTACCAACTTTTAGTAATGTTTGGTATAGGTTTTAATTTTTTGCACAAAAACTGTCAACTCGATTTTTCTCAAAATTTTATCGAATGTTGAAAACAATATTTTTTATAAAATAAAATAAAATTATATTAATTTTCTCAAACTTTTGAAAAGATATGCATGGACTGTTAAACTTATTTCGTCTTACTTAACAGATAGGACACAAGCAGTGGCAGTGAATGATAATTTATCGGAATTTCTTTCTGTATCCAACGGCCTTTCACAGGGATCCATCCTAGGGCCCCTTCTCTTCTCATTATATATCAATGAGCTCCCTACTCTTATCAAGCACTGTTCGATTGATATGTATGCTGACGATGTGCAACTAGTTTTTAGCTGTCCATTGGGTTTGATAGAGCACGGGGCTTCCTGTATGAATGAAGATCTTGCAGAAATCGCACGGTGGTCAAACATAAGCAGTCTTATTTTGAACCCCAATAAATCCAATTGCATTATTATTTCAAAAAAGCCATTAGATCTGTCATACTTTCCCTCCATATTTCTTAATGGCGACAAAATTAGGTACGTTGAAAGTGTTAAGAACCTTGGCTTGACCTTTAACAGGAGCTTAACCTGGGATAATCATATAAATGTATCGATTGGAAAGACGTATGGTGTAATTCGTACTCTGTGGGCCTCACATTCCTATACCCCCTTTAAAACCCGATGTCTTCTTGCAAAATCACTTGCTGTGTCCATCCTCATCTTTGGCTGTTAATTATTTTACAATTGTAGCTTTGCCACCAAACGAAAACTCCAAATCGCATTTAACAGCATAGTACGTTATGTTTTTGGACTGCGACGTTTTTCGCATATTTCTAACTATACCAATTATTTGTATAATATGTCATTCGATAGTCTTCTACAGTTTCGTTCTCTGAGTCTCTTGTCAAACATTATCTTGTCACATCAACCAACATATCTTTATGAAAAAATTAGGTTTACCTCTTCAACCAGATCAGCTCAGTTGATTCCTCTTCGGTATTCTTGTTTGACTTCCGGACATCAGTTGTGCGTTGCACAACATTGTTTTGGAGATAAAATCATTTTATATTCGGAAAATTTTTGAGGTGACAAATATTTTTTTTTCAGTTTTTTGATTTATAAAAAAACCGTTAATTGGATTTTTTCCAAAAATGTACTTGTTTTGTATCACGTTACAATCTATAATATACCTATACTATTTAGGGTTAACCAAAATTTTCATCTTTTTTTAACTTCCCATAGGAAGTTATTGTAATGGGTCCGATTTGTCAAATTGAAAATTTTGACATTTCTCGACGTTTCAAGGTCCCTAGAGTCGAAATAAAAGATTTTTAGAAAGATGTCTGTGCGTGCGTGTGTACGTACGTCCGTATGTCCGTATGTCCGTATGTCCGTATGTCCGTATGTCCGTATGTCCGTATGTCCGTACGTCCGTACGTCCGTACGTTCGCGACGTTTTTTCGTCGTCCATAGCTCAAGAACCAGAAGAGATATCGACTTCAAATAAATTTTGTTATACAGATAATAAGGCAGAAAGATGCAGAAAGGGCTCTCAAGAAAATTGCGTGGGTGGTTTTTTTACCATAGCAGTTTAAAAAAAAGTTGAACATTTTGGTTAACCCTAAATATATCATGAACCAATGACGCTAGAGACTTAAATTAAATTTTATATTATATATTGTAACGTGATACAAAAGAAGTATATTTTTGGAAGAAAAATCCAATGAACGGTTTTTTTATAAATCAAAAAAACTGAAAAAAAAATTTGTCACCTCGAAAATTTTACGACTAAAATATGATTTCATCTCCAAACAATTTTGTGCAACGAAAAATAGTGTTTTTGACAACTGATAAAATTTTAAGAAAAATCTAATGGACAGTTTTTTTTTTATAAAAAATTAAAAACCTAAAACAACATTACTCAAAGTTGGTAAACATTGAATTTCGACTCAAATATCTTTTCAAAAACTTAAGATTATGGCTTTAGACTTATTTTATCTTATAATAAATATTATTTTCTACATTCTGAAAAATGTTGAGAAAATTCGAATTGACAGTTTTTTTTACAAAAAATAAAAACCCAAAAACAAAATTTAAAGTTGGTAAAAATTGAATTTCGACTTAAATGTCTTTTCAAAACTTTTAGATATTGGCTTTAAACTACTTTCATCTTTCAAAAAACATTGTTGTCAACATTCTGTAATATTTTGAAAAAAAAATCGAATTGGCAGTTTTTTTTACAAAAAATTAAAAACTGAAAAAAAAAATAACAAAAATTGTTAAAAATTGATTTTTGACTAAAATATCTTTTCAAAAATTTGAGATAATGGCTTCTAACTAATTTTAACTTATAAAAAATATGGTTTTAAGAATAGGAAAAATTTTGAGAAAAATCGAATTGACAGTGTTTTTACAAAAAATAAAAACCTACAAAAAAAATTATAAAAGTTGGTAAAAATTGTTTTCGACGTAAATATCTTTTCAAAAATTTGAGACATTGTCTTCAAACTAATTTTTTTCTTTTAAGAAATATTGTTTTCAACATTCTATAAAATTTTGAGAAAAATCGAATTGACAGGTTTTTTACAAAAAATAAAAACCTAAAAAAAACAATACTAAAACTTGTAAAAAAATACCTTCGACTCAAATAGCTTTTCAAAAATTACAAATATTGGCTTCAAACTTATTTTATTTCACAGAAAATATTGTTTGTAGTAATTTTTTTTATAAAAATCCAACAGTCCGTTTTTTCATAAAAAATAAAATCTACAAAAAATAGTACGCAAATTTGGTAAAAATTGATAAATATAGACAAACTTTTAAGCAAGACAAATCGACAGACGGGATGGGAAGTTATCAGTGTGGGTCGCATCCCAGCCTCTTTTTATAATGAAATAATGTTGACTGAAATATTTTGAAAGATACAAATTCTCCCTAAAAAAATAAACAGAAGTTCAAATGTTAAAGAATAAATCATTGAAATACCCAGCTGCATTTCTTTCTCGAAAGTTGTTACCTACTTTAGTCCAACACTTCAAATGTAACTTTAAGTGTTGGAAATGTTTTTCTTTAGTCATACTTTAAGCATCATGAATCTTTATAAATGTGTTTCACCTGATTCCATTTTTCATTTGCATTTTTATAAAAAAAAGTCTTCCATTTTTCTGTCTGTCATTGTATTTGCCATCATAACCATTTCGTGTTTAGTTTCCATCCCTTTCAAGAAAAACCCATGACCATAGAATATAAATGTAGGTGTAGAAGGTAGATAGCTATTACAACAAATAAATAATTAATTCAAGCAATTAGACTATACAAGAGATAATCTTATCCAAATAACACATATAATTCCGACTTCAAATAAAACATTCAATATGATTATGCCAATGTCTATTTGTCCCAGTGGCCCTAACTACAATCTACAATGAAGCGTCGTCGTCGTGTGGGTAGGGTATACGAGTATCTCTAACCTTCCGGACAATAATAAATTAGAATTAATTTTCATCTAAGCACAGAGTCAAACGTTTGCTTCGATATAACTAACTGCCTCCGGTGACTGACTGATGATAATGTCATCAAAATGAGAAATTGGCAACAAAATCATTTTGAAATTCGTCCTCATTCCAAATATAAAATGCCACCAACCGATACCTGCTATCGTCACCATCCTTTGGCGTCGTTGTCGTTGTCGTCGGTGTCGGTGTCGTTGTCATCGTCATCACCATCAGGAAGTTCAATCCAACAAGATCTGCTGCAAGCTATAAAAAAACAACAATCAATATAAAAGAGAGGAGCGCATATAACAAAAGTGCCACAAGCAACAAACCAAACGAAACTCTGTCAGGGAATGCCATTTCAATATTAAGCCAAAAACCAGCCCAAAAGGCTAAGAATATTCCCAAAAGCAAATGATTATTTTACCAGAGCATATTTTCATTTGGTGGGATTATTAAAGTTAAACTTTTTAGAAGGATTCGTATATAAATTTAAACATTAAAAACAAAATTCAGGATTTCAAAGGAATTATACGGACTTAGGCTTATCGAAACACGCAAACAATTGAATAAAAGGCTCATGGAATTATGTTTTGGTTTTATTCTTTTAAGAAACATGGGAATTAAGTAAGTAGCCTTAAGCTTAATTTTGTTGTGCTTACTTTGGTAATTGAAAACAATAACGCAGGAAACAAAGGTTAATGCCAGGTTACACCAAAGTCTTTTTTATTTGTTTTAGTCTGATCTGACAAGAAGTTAAGAGTCAATTTAAATTAAAAAAATCAAGCAAAACCAACTCAATAATTGCCATGACTTTCAAGAGAATTCAATCTTGCCTAAGCCAACAGCAATAATAAAAAAAAAAACATTTTGAATGTTCACTGTGGCGTATGTGGAACATTAAATCATTGTTTTAATACGAATCAAGAAATTTTTTATTTAGATAGTATGTTTTTTTTATGGTAGTACCCGTTGCATGATGGTTAGTGCGTTGGACTGTCATGCAAGGGGTCTTGGGTTCAATTCCTGCCTGTGCCACCTAACTTTTTTCACGGGTACTGCCTCTTACGAGGAATTGACAAATCCTCCAAGAGTAATTCTTGTCATGAAAAGTGCTTTCTCATATTAGCCGTTCGGATTCGGCATATAAACTGAAGGTCCTTTCCATCTCTGACAAAAGTACTCGCACACAGGAATGTTTGAGAGTTGTAAGTCACTATAGGCCCTGGTTCTCCATGGACTGTTGCGCCACCTAATTTATTTATTTTTTTTATTTTTTTTTATGGAATGTTTACTAAAAATATTTTCCAATTTTCAATCAAAATAAGGGGTGTCAATATTTTCTGTCAAAATTCTGAAATAAATTTTTGCTGCACTCAAAATGATTAAATTTCAAGGAATTAAAATTCAATTCATGTCTTCAATCGCCATCACAGCTTGAGAAACCAGGCATTAGATTATCAAAATTATTTATTTTTATGCCTCAGCCGTGCCGTTTCCACAAGATGAGAGAAGCAATAAATAAATTAAAAATAGGTTCATAACCGCGGAAAGTCCTTCCAAGAGTGCTCATAGCTCATTTCCCTTGACTGATTTTTAAAAGCATAATTTTGCATAAAGATGTAAGAAAGAGTAAGAGCCGGGCAGGTAAAATAATGTATTTTTTTTTTCATTATATTGGTATACATAGTTTCTCGTTTAAAAGTGAGATTGTTTTTTTAATATTTAGGGTTTCAAAAACACACCAGAAAGGTAAAGGTGGTATTATGAACACACTAAGTTTTTATCGTCCTTGATTTTTTCCATCGCCAGTGCGGTATACATTTTGTTGACACTTTATAACTTGAAAGCGAAATTAAACGAATTCGATTACATGATGCCAGCCACCGTTCTAAGTAGTACGTAGTCGTTCATATATATATATATATAGTGTATATATCTTTAGTTCACAACAAGGAAAAAAAGGTAAAACCACTAAGAAGAATCCTGCTAAGCGGTTTCCGGTCTTAGAGCTATACGGAAATTGTTCCGAGAAGTAGAATGAAACAGGAAGGATAAAAAATACCTACTCTCATATATACTCTGTAGATAAACATCATTATAAAAGCAGGGATCTATTCTATATATATAAAAGATATATTTATTTAAGGTTAGGTTCTGATATTTTTTTTTTCCATCCATCTGGTTTCCTTTGGCGCCATCACTCGTCAGGCCCTAGACTTTCAACGATGATGGTTAGTTTAAAGGAAAGGGATATGACGAAAGTCATTGGATCTTCGCTTTCTTGTTATCGGTTGGGAAAATCTATTTGCGTGTTTAAAATTGAGATAGTTAAATAAGAAGGGAAGAAAATAAATAATTTATCTAAGAGTAAACGATTGGGAAAGACATCAGACAAAACAACATAGTTCCAAATAATCAGCCAATAAATTTGAAAAGAAGTTTTTTTATTTGTAAACAATACTAACCAAACCGTTGACAAAGGCAAAATTAGGAGATCCTAAATCTTTAGATTTATTAAGGTCTGTCAGAAAAACAAAAGAGAAAATAAAGACTTTATGTTGTGATGACTTATGGAGAAATCAAACATTGAATAAATCATCATAGGGTTTATTTATTGGTTAATGTTCATGTGTCATACGATATGCAAAGTTCAAATCTAAGTCACGAGGCTGGGCAGGATAATAGTGTCCTTATAGTATATAGTGGTGGTAATAAATCTAAGAACATAATTTGAATGCATGGAATGTTTTGTACAGTTTACACGCGTCCTGTAGGAATTATGAGTGGATTTGTCACTAAGAACAATGAATCCCGAAAACAATAGGTAAGTGCTTTTCTAAGTTGTTTGAGTTTTCATGTTATTTACTCTGTTGAGCTCTTGAAGTACCTTTAACATAAGTTGTGAAAAAGAGAGACATTTTGAAGTATACTCTTACTTATAAGTTCATTTTTTAAATCTTTGAAAAATTAATAAAATTTTTCAGGAATTTATATCATGAAATATTCCAACGGACCTTTAGCGAAAAATACAAAGCACTTTGTGATTAGAAAAATATTCCTTTGACGGAAAATTTGATTTTGTTCTGTAAGAAGAAAAGAATTTTTTAAAAATCCAGGGAGTGGATTTGTTTACAATTTGAACAGAAGTAAACAATTCCGTTGGCCCTACATTCCTCAAGAACCAATCTAAAATTGAATTGTATATTATAGATTATGACGTCATACCGAGTTGGTATGAATCATCAAAAAAGAGGTTGGGATTTGACAAAAATTCAATTTTAAGAATTTGAAGGAGTAGCTATTTTTTGTCGAGATATATTTGGAGAAGGAAAATTAATAAAAGTGTATTTTTGGCAGAAATTTGATTTGATGTAAAAAGTGCTGTCTTTTAAATTTTACAAAATATCAATAATAGTAAAACAACTTTGAGGTCAGTTAAATTAAATTCTTAACAAAATAGTCCTAAAAATTTGTAAAAAAAAAATAGATTTTAGATTCGAATATTTTGAGGACGAATAGAGACATTCATTTCAACTTCCTTCGTGTCATACGAAATATTATTGTTAACTTTCAGTAGAAATTAAAATAAATTAATTTATAAATTGAAAAAATAGTCCCACCAACAATGCAAAACTTAGTTTGTTTAACATCTCGAATATCTCACCAAAAAACAATCTTAACTCAAATGTCTTGAGAACAAAAAAAAAGACATTGACTTCAAATTAATTTTATTTAATAAAAAAAGAGGTTGTGATGCGACCCACTTTAAACTTTAACAAAATTTTAATATCAATATTTTATGTGAGATGAAAAAATTCAAAAACTATTCATTATCAATTTTTTGTTTTGTTGTTTTTGAAAGTTTTTAGGTGTTTTGTAAGAAAAGTTGTCAAGTGGATTTTTATAAAAAAAACTAGCTAAAATTTAGCAACAATATTTTTCATATAGTAAAATAAATTTGATTTCAATAAATATTTTTGTTTCTTATCTTACCGATTATTTAATATTAAATTTAATTGTAGTTGCTAGTGCCATTGTTTTGTGAGATATTTTGAGTCAACTGAAATTTGTTTGATAGTCCTTTCTGCGTCTTCCTGTGTTATTATGACAACATTTATTTTAACTCAATATTTCTACTGGTTCTCGACACAGAGAAGTCAAAAAATGGTATCCCGAACGCACGGGCGTATTAACTTATCAATGTACGTACAAACGCACACCAAGAAATCTTTGATCCAGATTCAAGCGACATTGAAACGTCGAGAAATGTCAAATTTTCAATTAAAAAAATTGGACCGATTACAATAACTTAAAAAGAGGCTGGGATGCGACCCACATTGATAACTTTCCATCCCGTCTGTCGATTTGTCTTGCTTAAAAGTTTGTCTATATGTATCAATTTTTACCAAATTTGCGTACTATTTTTTGTAGATTTTATTGTTTTATGAAAAAACGGACTGTTGGATTTTTATACAAAAATTACTGAATATCGCAAACAATATTTTCTGTGAAATATAATAAGCCAATATTTGTAATTTTTGAAAAGATATTTGAGTCGAAAGTAAATTTTTAAAAAGTTTTAGTATTGTTTTTTTTTAGGTTGAAAGAAAATTGTCAATTCGATTTTTCTCAAAATTTTACCGAATGTTGAAAACAATATAAAAATTAGTTAGAAGCCATTATCTCAAATTTTTGTAAAAGTTATTTGAGTCGAAAATTAATTTTTTACCAACTTTTGTTAATTTTTTTTAGGTTTTTAATTTTTTGTACAAAAACTGACAACTAGATTTTTCTCAAATTTTTTTTAATGTTGAAAACGATTTTTCTTATAAGTTTAAATTAGTTGGAAGCCATTAACTTAAATTTTTGAAATGATATTTGAGTCGAAAATCAATTTTTACTAACTTTTGTTAAATTTTTTTTCGGTTTTTAATTTATTGTAAAAAAAACTCAATTCGTTTTTTTCAAAATTTTACTGAATATTGAAAACAATATTTTTTGAAAGATTAAAGTAGTTTAAAGCCAATGTCTCAAAGTTTTGAAAAGATATTTGAATAGAAAATCAATTTTTATCAACTTTTATTATTTTTTTTTAGGTTTTTATTTTTTGTAAAAAAACTGTCAATTCGATTTTTCTCAAAATCTTACCAGATGTTGAAAACATTATTCTTCGTTGCACAAAATTATTTTGGAGATGAAATCATATTTTAGTCGTAAAAGTTTTTTTGATTTATAAAAAAACCGTTAATTGGATTTTTTTCCAAAAATATACTTCTTTTGTATCACGTTACAATATATAATATGAAATTTATTTCAAGTCGCTAGCGTCATTGGTTCATGAGATATTTAGGTTTAACCAAAATTTTCACCTTTTTTTTTAAACTGCTATGGTAAAAAACCACCTACGCAATTTTCTTGATAGCCCTTTGTGCATCTTTCTGCCTTATTATCTGTATAACAAAATTTTTTTGAAGTCGATATCTCTTCTGGTTCTTGAGCTATGGACAACGAAAAAACGTCGCGAACATACGGACGTACGGACGTACGAACGTACGTACACACGCACGCACAGACATCTTTCTAAAAATCTTTTATTTCGACTCTAGGGACCTTGAAACGTCGAGAAATGTTAAAATTTTCAATTCGACAAATCGGACCCATTATAATAAATTCCTATGGGAAGTTAATAAGAGAAGTTAAAAATGATGAATTGAAAAAACAAATTCGAGGTTAATGCAGAGCCCTATGGTACACCTGCATCTATTTTGAATTGAACAAAAATCCATAGTCAATGTTTTCTATAAGAAGGCTTTATAGGAAACTCTCCCCTTTTTCTTCCATATGTTAAGAGTTTACTTTAAAAAACTGAAGACATTCATTGAATCTTTTTTTCAATACATATATTTCTTAACCTGTTGAGTAACAGAAAGTGTTATTTGTACCCAGAAATATATATTCTCTTGAAAAGAAATGTTATACCTGCCTCCGGGGGAAAAATTTGATATCGATTTTCAACTGATTCCACCTAAACGTTTTATTTTATAGGATTTACTTCCTTCAGCAATGAAGAACAATTTGTCAACGAGTATTATATGTCTTGATAAAGTGCCAAGAAGGGCGGGCAGGAACACCCAAAATGATTGTGAGTGCAAGACACTAGGAACTCACGCCACTGACTTTTTTTTTTTATTTTAAAGAAAATTCCAACGACGAAATCTTATTGTGTTATTCAAATAAAGTATTTCAAATTATTCGTTTATTCCTTTCTTCTTTGTGAAATTGCGACAACTAACAATGGTTTCCCTTTTCCTTGGTGATTCTAATTATCTAGATCCCAGATTCCATGTTTACTTGAGACCTTCACAATTTTGTTTTTTGTCAATCAGCACTCTTGAAATTTAGGCCTATTGATGGATTTTTCGATAAATTCTTCAAGTTTATCTGCAAATACCACTTAAGGAGATTGAAAGATCTTATAAAAATTCATTAAGCAGAAAAGAAATTCTCAATGACCACCATCACATAACAAATAAACCCACAAGTTTTTCAAGGACCTATAAGGGTAACTTCAAAGAACCAAATACTAAATCCAGCACAAGGGTGAGGTTAAACTTCAGGGACCGAAAAAAAAGTATCATCTCTTTAAAAAACTGAACGCTCACGGAAATGATTGCCAAAACATATATTTTTTCAAGACCATTTCAAAGAAGAAGGAAATAAAGGTCAGTAAATTAAAAATATCGTCACACATACCCATTCAAGTAAGAAGTGTTCAAAAGTAGAATTCAAAAAAGAGAGAAATGTTTTAAAAGAAGGACTTTATTTCCGTTTAACATCTATAAAGCCTTTTTTTCAGTTCTTGTGATTTTGCTCAATTGCGTTGTTGGAAATACGTACAATATTTCTCGAGTACTACATATATAAAGGTCGGTTAAGTTCAAAACGATTGAATTTCCACAGGAAATTCTTTTTGTTTTATCAAACATTTGAACACCATCAGGCGTCACTAGCAGATAGAAATAAAAATAATTTTGAATTCATACTCGTTTTAGTCCTTAAGGTTAAACTGAATATTTTCGTGTATGTTAAGAGCGTCTATAGCATACTCGGATTTCTGTATAGGAACACTGTGATGTTGGGACAAAATGTGTTCTTCAATAAAAACCACTGTCAAGTTAAGTGGGTGTTAACAGTTGGGGTTGGGATATATTCTTTTTTGACACGGGTTTACGACGTATGTATATATTCCAAAACATGAGATAAATATTTTTTTGTTAGGTATTTCTTTTCTTTTTATTACTTGAAGGATTTACCTTAAAAAGTATGAGGAATTTTTTTAATGGTTCCTAAAATAACATTTATGGCACGAATCACATGATGTGTAAGATGATTTCAATTTAATATCGGTGTGAAGGTTGGGTTAAATATTTAATTTACATAAAAAACACATGAATTTTGGTATTCGAGTAGTAAATATTAAGGAATTCTTCGTTATTGTATATGGATTAAAAGATTTAGAATTATTGGATTTTGCCTTCAAAAAATATCTAATAACTGCTTTGTATCGTAAGATTTTACATAAAATTGAGTTTTCAATAGGATATTTCGTTTCGTTTTACGTGAGCCTCGAATCTGCAAAACCAATATGTTTTAATTTTGTAAAATAGCAAATGATTTACCAGGAAATCTAAAAGGTTTGGAGATAGCAATATTGTTTCAATCGATAGTTCCAAATTCCAGGAAACCTGTAATTTCTGTCCATTTTGTCATTTTTGCTTTGATTTTTCTATACGACTCAACGGAAATATTATTGGAATATGGATATTTTCCATAATTGTGTTGCCCATATATAATTCCAACATTATGTCCTACACTGAACAGATATCCAGTTTGACTCAGATATCTCAGAAATATCCACTCTGTTGACTCCCCTGAAAAATAATCAGCAAGCCACTATAAATTTTCTTTTAAAAATCGAAATCAACTATGAAAGACTTCATCAAGTATATTTTTGGAAAAAATCTAATTAACGGTTTTTTTTATAAATCAAAAAAAAATGAAAAAAAAATTTGTCACCTCAAAAATTTTACGACTAAAATTTGATTTCATCTCCAAAACAATTTTGTGCAACGAGAAATAATGTTTTTGACATGTGATAAAATTTTGAGAAAAATCTAATTGACAGTTTTTTTTATAAAAATAAAAACCTATAAAAAACATTACTCAAAGTTGGTATTAATTGAATTTCGACTCAAATATATTTTCAAAAACTTGAGATTAAAGCATAAAACTTATTTTATCTTATAAGAAATATTGTTTTCAACATTCTGAAAAATGTTGAGAAAAATCGAATTGACAGTTTTTTTTACAAAAAATTTAAAACCGAAAAAAAATTTAACAAAAGTTGTTAAAAATTGATTTTCGACTCAAATATCTTTTAAAAAATTTGAGATAATGGCTTCTTACTAATTTTTACTTATAGGAAATATTGTTTTCAACATTAGGAAAAATTTTGGAAAAAATCGAATTAACAGTTTTTTTACAAAAAATAAAAACCTCAAAAAAAAAGTTGGTAAAAATTGATTTTCGACGTAAATATCTTTTAAAAACTTTGAGATATTGGCTTTAAACTACTTTTATCGTACAAAAATAATATTGTCAACATTCAGTAAAATTTTGAAAAAAAAATCCAATTGAAGGTTTTTTTACAGAAAAATTAAAAACCGAAAAAAAAATTTAACAAAAGTTGTTAAAAATTGATTTTCGACTCAAATATCTTTTCAAAAATTTGAGATAATGGCTTCTAACTAATTTTTACTTATAGGAAATATTTTTTTCAACATTAGGACAAATTTTGGAAAAAATTGAATTGACAGTTTTTTTTACAAAAAAAAAAAAACCTAAACAAAAATTTATGAAAGTTGGTAAAAATTGTTTTTCGACGTAAATATCTTTTCAAAACTTTGAGATTATGGTTTACAACTAATTTTACCTTATAAAAAATATTGTTTTCAACATTAAGACAAATTTTGAGAAAAATCGAATTAACAGTTTTTTTTACAAAAAATAAAAACAAAAAAAAAATTATAAAAGTTGGTAAAAATTGATTTTCGACTCGAATATCTTTTCAAAACTTTGAGATATTGACTTTAAACTACTTTTATCTTTCAAAATATATTGTTTTCAAAATTCAGTAAAATTTTGAAAAAAACCGAATTGACAGTTTTTTTTACAAAAATTAAAAACCTAAAAAAAACAACAATAGGTACTAAAATTTGGTAAAAATTTACTTTCGACTCAAATAGCTTTTCAAAAATTAAAAATATTGGCTTCAAACTTATTTATTTCACAGAAAATATTATTTTCGATATTCAGTAATTTTTTTTATAGAAATCCAACAGTCTGTTTTTTCATAAAAAAATAAAATCTACAAAAAATAGTACGCAAATTTGGTAAGAAAAATCGACAGACGGGATGGGATGTTCACACTGTGGGTCGCATCACAGCCTCTATTTAATAATAATATTAAATATTTATTTGTCTTGGGGGATTATTTCTGGGGGAGTTTTTTTTACATTTTTAAGGAACAGCGCTTTGAAATAAGGAATCTTGAGACACAGTATTTTGTCAATGCAGCATTTGAAATATTTTATTTCGACCAGTTTCCTATTTAAATTCTTAAAGGCCTTAAAAAAAAACACTCATAAATTTGCATATGTTTATTTTAGACAGCAATTGAAGAGTTCCTATACTTTTCTTGATAACCAAGCTGTAAGCCAGCAGGCCCTGGTTCTCTACGAGCTGTTGTGCCACCTAATTTATTTATTACCAAAAAAGTCACTCCCGTAATCCGCAATATATTCATTTCTGTCATACGATTTACTTCGATCTACTTCTTGCGAATGCAGCTAAATATCATTTCAAGAAATTTGTTATAAGCTCCTGGTCTAGAAATTATTGCTCCAGGTTTACATTTTCTTTATTGGGATCTCTTAAGCGTAAATAGTTTATTGCTTAAGGACATTAGTTAAATATACGTCAGGCGTTGCATAAATGTAGTACTAAAAATGCTTACTAAGTTAGTATGGATAATAATATGTCAGTAAAAAAAGTCCTTTCGAATCAATACAGCAAACTATTTCGCAATAAATATACTATAGTTTCTTCCAGTACGTTACTTATCCAGTTTTGTATGTTCGACATTACATTTTATATTCGCCATTATTCTTTATAACAGAACAGCACAAAAGAAGTAATATCTATAAACGAAACTTATATTTTCCTCAACAAAACGAGTACAAGTATTTCTTCTACTCAATAAAAAGTTATAGTAATTTTGTACACTTTATCCACAATTCGAATACCTTTTACCTATATACACTTTATTTAGGATGGATTAAAGAAAAAGTCCCGACTTTGCCCTTTTTGAATTTTCAACAACAAAACTAAACTAAACATAACAAATAATGTCAGGTCATTAATTTCCTTTGACAAACGATATCAAATGATGTGGCAACAAATTATTTTGCTTCAATGTCAGGATCAGAATGAACTAAACGAGACGACTCATGGTCGTAGATATTTGCTTTCTTTTGATTATGAAAGTGTTTTAAAACTGAAGCCTTTGTAAATTCTGTATTTATTAATGACAACGTGGTTTTCTATTTGGTTTTTCGATAAAAAGTTTTGTGTGAATAGGCTATTTGGAAATGTGTCATTTTGAAGCTGTCATCTTTTGACATTTGACCAGGGGCGATTCCTTATAGTCAGCGGGTTTAGCGGCGCTAAACCAAGAATTTTAGAATCTTATTTTGTAATATGAATATTATTTGGTAATTGAATTACTAACCAACTCAACAGTTGACCATTATGTTAAAAAAATCGGTTGTAGTTACATAACTTGCATCTTGCAATCAAAGTCAAAGTGACTTTTCTTCAAATAATTTTCATTTCATGCAATACAACTCTCATACAATACCAAATCTACATTGAAACATTGGGCTTGGGCTTTGGGCATCGCAAAAGTTTGCGCTATCAAATTTCATACATTCTACACATACAAATAAATACACACATTCAAATAAAAGCCTGTACAAATAAATAGAAGGGTTAGCGCAAAAAAAGGCGATAACCAGACGAAGTATGAAGGTACACATTAAAGACACACAACAGAGAGGAAGACCAGGCGCGACCAAGAGTTTGATGTCTTCTCTCTTTATACTTCGTACGGACCAAAAACACTCTATTACCAAGACCGGAATCTTTCGTACGTTTCACTCTCCAAAACCCGTTTGTTTACATTGTTGTATTTGTAATTTTGACAATTAGTCCATGAATAGATGTGAGCACAAACAAAAAAAAACGATGCCGTGGGCTAGCGGCACTTTGCAAAGCAAAAACAAAATGGAGGGGTTAAAAAGTTTTTTTTAGGTTTTTCTTTTTACTTTTTTCGATGAAAAAGTCAGTTTTAAGCTTTAATTTTGCAGGCATTTTGTGGATAGTGAACCAATGTACCTTTTTGTCTTGAAAAAAGCATGTTCAACATCAGTTTATTATAATTAATTCACTAATTTACAGTAATCACTACGAAATTCTTTAAATTTCATAATAATCCCCGGATTTTTGTATCAAAGACGCGTTCGAAGAACCACCAATTTAAGGGTGCGAGTGCAATTTTTGTATTGAATTCTAATAAATGTTCGTTAACAAATATTTTGTTTGCAAGTAGTTAAAATCTGTATCAATTTAATTAATCCAAGTATATTTATAGTTTGTATATTAAAAAAAAAAGAGTTATAATCGAAAAATATCTTATCTATAACATTCTTGATTGATGGAAGCATACATGTATTTGCTATCAAAAAAAAAACTATGCATCAAAGGAACACAAATGTTTTAAAAAAGTAATCAGAACGATTATAGCGAACCTGTTGAATAAATGCAGAGCAAATAAAATGTAAATTTTGACATATATCACAAAATGAAAACGTCTTAAAATCGTTCTGAATTCATGCACAACTAATTCAATAGAACATGTAATCGTCATGAATGTTTATTGTTGACGTACAGAAGTTTTTTTAGTGAATTTCCACAGTTTAACGCAAAATATAATTTTCATTCATTCCTTAAAAATGTAGTTACCAAAGTTCAAGTTTACTTATTATTGTTTGAAGGGTATGTTTAGTAAAAGTGCTGCTAAAAATGAAACAAATTAATGAGTCTTACGTACATGTTTTTCTTAATATAGTAAATACTTCCATAGATTACATTTTATAAATGCAGAACATAGAAGAAAATATACATAAGCAATAGTTTTCAGGTATAAAGCAGAGGTTAGTGTAGAAAAATATTTTTGAGAAAGCCAATAATATTTTAGGTATGTTTATTAAAGAAATTTCCGCTTCGGCTAACCTTCATCAACTTTTTAGAAAAAAAAAATTAGCATTAATAGCAGCCAATTATTTCATAGCATAATTAATTTTTCACATTGTAAAATGTCTAGAAATTTTCGTACGCTACAAAATTCGTAATTTTATGCGTAAACATAGAAGATAACATTATTTAGTCAAGAAGTATGGATTTTGGCGCGTATATCGTTTTTTTTTCTATTGGGTGTTCGGTTTTCCCATACTGGAATAAAAAAAAGTTACTTAAATCTATTTATTGCACTCATTTAGTTGGTATTGTGTGTAAACATATTTTCTTTTCTTTTTCTATTCCTTAAGATGCTTTACACAAAGCAACTTATTTTTAAAACATGGTTCCCTCAAATTTTTATTCCAAAATCTAACTACAAACAAAATTCCAACTCTAACATAGTCCCTTAAAAAGAAATGTTCAGGAATATTTCTGCAACAAACAAAACTAAAATTTGGTCTTGCAACTACCGAACTGCTTAAATGATGAAAATACTAATCTAATTGAGGAATCTGAACTAGCTAAAGTTGGCAATGGAACTTCACAAGTATGCTTCTCGTAGCATTGTCTGTACAAAAAAATACGGAGGCATCCGCCTATTGTTTCCACCTGAACTTCTAACGTCGCGTCGCCAAGAAAATGCTCTAAACAAACTACACCTGAAAAAATTGTCTGTTTTGTTGTTTTACAAAGTATTGAGTTACACTTTTGTCCATTTGCAATAACTATACTTAACCGGTTGCAGCGCATGTTGCGTTCGCAAATTATTTAAGTAAACAAAATACAGCACTAATAAATCATTAAATAATATGTATTTGGTCAATTTTATTCTTTATTATTTATTTTATTTAATATATGTACATTTACAACATTTATTTGGATGGAAATTAAAAAGCTTTACAAATCTTCCAATTTAAGACCATGTCAGCACTTCAGATTTTGTTGGTTAGGATTGTTTAGTTTTTGAACGAGGCCATGAAACATTCAAAATGAAGCATTTAGATGGGGCTGATTACTATAATGAAGCATTTTGATGGGCCTGAGGACTAAATGTGAGAATGTGTTTGGTTTTTTGCATCATTTCACGCACACTTTCTCACATTTAGTCCTCAGTAGCTTGTAGGCAAACCGAAATGTCAGTCTGAGATTCCGGTCTTGGTAATGGAGTGTTTTTGGTACGGACTATGGAAGAAAGAACAACAACGAACATGATCGTCGAACACGGCAACTGTTCGGTATACTTTATACCATCATACCATATTCGTTTTTGAAAGCATAAGATTGTGCGATGTTATTTATTTATTTAAAAATGGGTTTTGCTAGCGAACTTGCTTGACTTGCTCTACGAGAATATAGCGAGCAACGCATGTTCGACGGTTAGCACAGCTTTTAGCGATTATACTGATTTTTGATGCCGATATGTGAGGAAAAGGAAATGGTAAAGACGTTGGAGTTAAGGCGGATTATTTAAATGTTTTATAGGAAGTAGGTTTTGTTTGGAACCTTCTTTTAGGCGGAAAGGAAAGTGACTTAAGAAAGTGCATTTTAATAGCTATTGTTTTGTTAGTTAAATATTAAATGTTTTGTGATCAATATGTTTTTGTATGTACATATGTATGTACATATATTTTATTGTAATTACTATTAATATAATTCCATACGAATTCAAACATGGTAGAGGCTAGTCGTAAGAAATTATTTTATTTGATTTCCTTAGAACAGCTCAAATTAAAACAAGCATTTCTTTTAATGGAAAAGAAATTTTCAAAAAATAAAAATTAAGTTTATTCAAAAAAACAAATATTTAAGCCTAGTACGCTCCTGATGCGAAACGAAATTGCCCATACAAAAATGACATGACGAAATCATAAACGAAAAATTTCGCTGTGCTTTTCGTTTTTCAGTACGCTGCTGAACGACGAAATTTGTCATTTTAGTGGATAGTTGTACTAGATTTCGTAGTACAATTCTCCACTCTTTTCGTTCTCAATTTAATTGCCCGGTATATTAATTGCTTGCGAAATTTTGACGTTTTATTTATTTATTGAAAAATTTTTCGAATATTTTCGTTAATGATTTCGTCATGTCATTTTTGTATGGGAATTTTCGTTTCGCATCAGCAGCGTACTAGGCTTAAAATTGAACTTCAACTTCCAGACAGAACTCTCCACAAATATTTTTCCGCTGTGGTTTTCGTTTTAATTTTGCTCTGCACTTGGAGACTGCCGAAAAATTTCGTTTCGCATTAGCAGCGTACTAGGCTTTAGTCAAAAAATCAGTTTGAAGTGTGATTTTTCAAAATGTTTATAAAGTCCATATATTTTTTCATTCAGAATTCGTTATGCTTATTAATTAAAAAAAAATGAAAACTATAAGACTTTAAATTTAAAACTACCAGAGCGAAAAAAAACTAAATAAGAGAACATTACGACTTATGCAGCTGCATTGGATCAATTTTAATTCTTTTGCAATCAAAAACAAAATAATAAAAATTGTATGAAGTTTAATTTTCAAATTGTATTCAATAAAAAAATCTATTTGTTTTTTAAGTCATGGAATTGTATAATTCTATGACCAGCTAATAATAAGGTTTTAGGCTATGAGATATGTAAGTCGTTGTAAATAGAGTCTTCTTTGTTTGTTTAAAAATAGATACTTTTTTTTCATGATCTTGGCCTAACAATAGAAACTTTTTTTTCGTAGGAATTAAAATGGAATCTCCAATACTTCTCAAGCAAAGACCATAATTGAAAAATGATTAGAGAAACTATTTTCAACAATATCGTTTTCGGAGAAGCTAATAATGGGCGCCCTACTGATTTAAAATAAACACACAAGTATAGAAACAGAGATTATACTCGAACCTTTAGCGAAAATCAATATTCTATAATATTACCAATAGCTATTTGGTAGTGAGGATAACAAGATTAATTGTTTTGTTGATCTTGTTTGCTTTTTTCCGGTATCTTTTTCGCATGGAGTTCCTCGTATGTGGACAATATGAACACTCTAACCACATTTCAGAGAAAACACAAGCTAAGTGCCTCTCATTCGCAATATGTAATTAAATTAGCTACCTTTGGTCAGACTAGGAAAGATGAAGCTTTAAGTGTCCAACATAACGTTCAAAAAAATCGTGCAGTGTTAAATCTTCAACATTTTTTTAAATTTTTTCAATTGCTATCCAAAATGATTTAATCAAAACTGTTGCTGACGTTTTAGGCGATCACATTTTTGATAGAATCCGACAGCCAGAGTTTATAGCTTTATCTGACATTCATTTAAGGTCCCAATTATCTATTGTTATTACTTTAATAAAAAAAATCATGAAACATTTGCTGCATTTATCGATGTAAGCTCAGGGCGGACTGCAGAAAATTTGAATAAAATTAATTTTTATTCTTGAAAACTTATCTTCAACTTCTAGGAGAAAGTAGCTAACCCTGAGATCATGAGCAGGAATCGCCACTGCATTTGACTAGTTAAAAGTATACCATTATTAAAAGTGGAACGATACATAATTCAAGAACGCATAGAAATTGTTAAAATTCACTTCAAAAGCGGTTAAAATTTTTAAGTCGCACAATCTTTCTGTTAAAAATAAAATAAACATCTTCTGATTTCCTCTAAAACATACTCGTGGTTTAGGTATCAAAATCGAAGACCTTTTAGTAGTGACTCACAGCTCCAAAACACTTCTTTTTCCGAATTAAAAAAAATTAAGGGGACCTACAATTTAATATAAATTCCAAACGGTTGATTTGAGATACATTCTCAAGGACAAAATTCAGTCATTGATAATTATGATAAATTGCCCGATTTTCGATATATACGATCTCTAAAAACGTGCCATTTTTATATAAGAATGTTCTTCATTTAAACAGTACTTGCAATCTGTATAATTTTGTATGTTTCAAGATTCCCGAAGCTGCCCTAATTGTTTGTTTATGTGGAGTTAAAAAAAAGGTTAAGTGTGTATATATGTATATGTAGTTACCGATTTCTTACCTCTTTCGTTCAATGTTCAATCGATAACATAATTCCTTTCAATGTAACAATAATGTCTTGACCTCCTTTAACAAACATTAGGTTTAATGGAAATTCTATTATTTGGATCACATTTGCAAGCAGTAAGTAGAACAATACCCAAGTTGCGTTAAAAGGTTTATAAAGATTGTACATATATCTTTATTCTTAATTACTGCGAAAGAATAGGGTAATGTTTATGGTTACAGATTTATTTCTCAGAATTGAGATTAATGACATTTTGGAAATGGCAGGCGTAACAAATAAATTGTATTAAATTGCTAAATGAATTCTATAATGGGATATTTTATGAATTATTTTCTTTACAAATGACCCCTTTAAGGAAGATATTAGGAAAAACTTCGACAAGTTGAGCTTTAAAAACTAATAAGTAACCCTAATGTCATAACCATAAGAATAACAGAGTTGCCAACTTATCAGATATGTTTGTATATTGTGCGTGCACGCAAGGGGTTATGAATACCCTTATAATGATTAAACACAGTGCGAGCAATTAGGAAAGGAGGATACGACTAGAAAGAAGATACCGATGCACATTGGTTTTGAATGTCTGCACATTGTAATGAGTGGCGAATATTGAGCCTGGTAAAGAATTCCACATTCGTGTAGTGTGGCTAAAAAAGAATACCTGTACTTAAAAATACGCCTGAAGTTAGGATTAAAAGTTTACTGATGAACATTCCTAGAAGTATTGGTATTGCGGTTGAATTGTTTGAAAGGAGGAATGCGACTGGTTATTTCACTAGAGCATTGTTTTTAAAATATCGATAAAACAATGATAGGATTGGAACCTTGCGGCGGTGTTCCATTCTGTCTTATAAAGTCTTTAGTACGTTATTGGCGCACCAGTCCAAAAAAACTTGTAAATTATAGGCAGATCAGAAGGAGTAAAAACTTCTTGCACTGTCGGAGAAAACCTAAACACTTAGCAGATTTTTGGAGTTGTCAAATATGTCATCACTCCACTAGAGATGGTTTGTGAGGCATAATGCACATACCTTAAACTGAAAGCTGTTCAGTCACCTCGATGCAAGTACCATCCACGGTTGGTTAGTGGCATTGGGAATCCACGATGGAATTACAAATAGAAGAACATAGTTGTTTTGCCGCTGTGGTTGTTCTAGTTTTAAGTAGTTTGTAGGTAGATTAGGTAATTTTAAGTTTTATTTTAAGGACTTTAGTATGTAAGTAAAAACCCCAAAAAATGATAAAGATTTTAGTTTTTAAACTTTTCTAAAAAAAAAAAAAAAAAAAAAAACATAAATTGAAATAAATAAAATAATCTTAGTTCGTAGGCCGAAAGTCATTAATTTTAAGAATCATGAATTTTTTAGAGCGCCCGATTAGGACCAGTAAGTTATATTTAAGTAGTATTAATTAGGCTAGTTTCCCATTTTGTCTAGCATGTATGTAAGTAGAGTTAAGTTTAAATGAATAGAAAAATGAATTTCGAAAAAAAGAAAAGTGGCATTGGGAGAGTGTAACGCTTTTGTGATAGTTAGAAGCATTGAGTTTTCAAAGCATTAAATTTTATACGGTCGTTGAATGGTGCTGTCAAAATCAGAATTTAATGAGCTTATCATACGTTGCCGTTGGTAATCCACAAGGATTAGAATCTAATAACGAATATGAAAAGCTGATTGTACTGTCATCACTAAAAAATAAGAGTTAGAAGTTTCAGACAAAATATCATTTATAAAAATAATTAAGAGTGTCGGAAATAAAACTGAACCCTGAGGCACACCGGTGTTTGTACTAATTAAATTGAATGATCTGAAAGGTAATTTTCGAGCTATAATTTATGAAATTTTTTGACATTTAAATGCCCTCAGAATCTAAATCCAGTTATTGGTATCATCGGAATTAATGTGGACAATTGTTTGAATGACCGCTTTACTGTGTTTCCATTTGATTTAAAATAAAAATTAATTAAAAAATAATTTTATCTGTACAATAATTTTATGCATAACGAAAAATATGGGTTTTGATATTTGGGCCCTGTTTCACCACTTTTTACACTTTTTACTTTGCAACTTTGCACTTTTACTTTACAAATTACGGTTTACAAAACGCAAATTTGCAAAGAGGAAATTTTTAAATAGAAAAGTTTTCGTCTTTAAAAAATACGTTTTACCAAACTCAAATTAGTAAAGTGCAAAGTCTTTTCTGAAAACTAAAAAGTTTTGTTATTTTCCAAAGTAATTGTTCTTTATGCCTTTTACCAAACAATAAACTTTGCAAATTATGTTTAGAATTTTAAAAAGCTTCCCAGTCATATGCAAAGAGAAATTATCATTTTCAATAAAGGTTTTGTTTTGAAAAGTTGTAGTTAAACTAATAACAAAATATGTTTATGTCCCGTTTTGAAATCCAGGAAGTAAATAATAGTTAACAGGACAATAAACATAAGTTATATTTTAGTTTAATTTTGAAGAATTTACCAAAGAAAATGAATTTTGAATTTTAGTGTTAACGCCTTTATTCATATGAATTTCAAAAATGTTTGTTTTTGTACAGGTTTTTTAGTCCATCGATATCGTAGCCATCGTTCAATGGAATTTGACAGTTTATAGAAAAAAACGTTTCTTTTGAAAATCGATGGTAAAATAATTTACAAAAAAATTGAATCGTTTTGAAGAATATTTTGAATACGAAGAATTTAGTTAATAGTGACCAAAGTAGTGGTGAAACTAAGTATTAATTTCGATTTCGGATTTGATTTTTGGATAAAATAAAGTTTTCGATTAACAAAAAGTACAGTGGAGTCAAGTTTGTGATGTCCAAAAATGGAAATAAATTAAAATTCAATAGCCAAAGCAATATTTTGTGTTTAAGTCCCCTGAAACAACTTTTATGTACACTACATTACATTGGGCTGGGAATGGAGCCCAATATCACGTCGTTGTATCTATGCACAGAATAAGCAAAGAAACCGTCTGCAGATTAGTTCATCATGTGTCGAATATTATCATTGATATATTTATATATAACATCCAAGACTGCTAACTTTTTATTATTTTTGTCTAATCGAATCATTTTGCATTGTAAACACTTATTATTTAGATACATACAACTTTTCATCTTAATAAACACAATATAAGATTTATTTTGCAACTTTTCAAAATACGAATTAATTGCATAGATTCTAGTTTTCACTTTACAAATATATTCTGAAAAATTGAAAACTAAAAAGTCTTTTTACTTCGCAAATTTTGTTATAAACTGTGCACTTTGCTTTGCAGGTTATAATTTTGTGTGCAAAGTTGCAAAGTGAAGAGTGTTTGGTGAAATAGGTTTCTGATGTTCGACTTAAATATCTTGAAAACAAATAAATACATCGACTCCAAACATAATTCACCTTATACAAAATATTGTTGTTAGCTTTCGGTAAATATTAAAATATAAAAGATCAATGTTGACATTTTCAAATATAATATATGTGTAGGAGTACTTTGTGTATTATACTGGTATTGTCTTTCATTAATTGTTAATACTTTTATAGCGTACTGTCGTGAGCCGACTTTATCTTTTATACGAAATAAACGTTAAAAACTTTTGCCACAAAAATTATATACAAGCTCCGGACTTATCTACTTACACAAAAAAGAATGACGAAAATCTTGTACCTATGACATTTTCCTTGTTTCTATTTTTATCGTCTTTAAATTTCCCCCTATAAACATAAATATAATACTCGTTATTCTGATGCCCTCAAACTTTATTAGCTTTTATCATGAAAATAAAAATGCGTGGCTAAGATTTATGACTTAAATATTATTCCTAAAAAGCTGCTAAAAAAAGGACTAACTTGTTGCTTTTACCTTTTTAATTTCCCATTTGTATCGCAATTTAATACTTTATATCCTTTTGAAATATTCTCTTATGTATACATACGAGTGGGTAGGTATACTATACATGTCAGATCACACGATATGAGTAGGTTTTTAAAATTTTTAATTTTATTAGAATATTTTGAAACGTCCTCACATTATAAACCTATATTAAGTTATCCTTTTGGGACAACATGTGCTCGTACATCACTGTATAAACGTTCGTAAAAAACAAAAAAAGAAAGGACTTGAAACAACAACATGCCTGATTACTCTTATTAAATTATCAACATAACCATTTATGAACCTTTTAATAAAAATAAAATTGCTTGTTTAAGAACATATAACATATCTACTCATTTTCACAATAACCCATCATAAGAACATACATCAAATATTCCAAAGGATTGTAGGTATCCTTTATGAGCAGACCATACTGTGTAAGAAATTCTTAAAGTCGAATGTGGTGATGTGTGTTGTCGTCTGCCACCATCTGTCACAAAAAGGAGCACATAATTTAAATAATATGATCCTTGCAGTTAGCATCACTTGGAATTGTAGCACTTAAAACCTTGCCAGCAATTCAGAATAATTACATATGGGATGGGATTCTTCTTCCCAACTTAAATGTGTGTGTGTTTTTGAATGTGGCTTAAAAGGACATCTTTTCAGAACCATCAACCATCTAATATGTCACTGAGAGCCAAAAGCAAGTGATGCTCATTTAACGGATGAAGAATTCAACTTTTAAGCGTATACCTCATCGTATCGTCGTCACTCGTCATATATCCTTATCGAAGCTTATAGGAGTAACTGTAATTGCGTTTTAAAATGATTATATTTTACTTACCACTGTAGTAGCTGTTATCCGAGTATCCAAATTTTCCGGCGGTTCTTCCTCCCACAGGCATTTTTATTAGATGTTTGCGGGTTTTTAGGTATTCTAAATGGTTTCGGTTTGAAAGTCGGTTAACTGAAGGTATAGAGATTGTTTTGTGTCTTCAACAAATCATCCTGACCTGGAAAATTAATTAAATGGAATTTTTGTAGATATATTATAAAATTATGGGATAGGTATTAATATCGATAATTAATGAGAATTCCGAGTGAAGAGAAGTCAACATTTGAAAGGAATTTACAAGATGAAGGTTTGTAATACCAAAATAACATTCATTTAAAATTATCATTGGAATTTTTAATTATATTTCAGCTTAAAGTAATACGTGATTATTTTGATGTGAGATAAATCCTTATAATTTGATTTATTGTTTTTGGCAAGTTAAACATTATTTAGGGTCTTTAAAATTCGAAATTTGAAATTAACAAAATATTTTAATGATAATTTTGATTAGGGTCATTGAAACAATAAAACAAACTCGTCTGGAAATTATTTTTAACTTCATATCAAAACATTAATTGCACGTATAAGAAACTTCATGGTTAGGTTTCTCTTCCTTAATTTATTAGCAACTTGAAAACACACAAACAAAATAAAATAAAAACAAAACCTGATGAAAACAACCCACCCCAAATTTCTAAGGACATTTTACTTAAGCCATCCACATCCGATGGGACACATTCTGGATTACAAGACGAATCTGTTTTCATTTTTACTACAGCACTGGGAGGTTCAACTGATTGTGTACGAGTATATGAGGTTTGCAAAGCACCATTGAGTGTTGTATGTAGTAATTTAAGCTTTTGTCCCTAAAATCCTTAACGAATTCACATTCCATCAATAAAATTGGGTGTAGAATGTTTTATAGCATCATCTATACATTTTCCCCCATGAAATCATCTCCCTGTGAAGTGTGTAACGTAGACGTAGCGTAGCAGATATTAAGGTACTCAGGATGATGAGTATGAAATAGAGACAAAAATAAGGAATATTTCATTTTTGCTTTATATACGAATACGAAATATATTTGAGGGTCCTTTCTTCTCCTGATATTTTGTTACTTTTCACATGAGAGAGCACATCATGCAAACTTTGTTTGAAGTTTATTATCTATGGATCCAGTATCTATGTAGATACTTTTTTTTGTTTATTTTGATTTTCAGTCTGGACGTGCTTCACATCATAAACACACATTTTTGATTTTGTTTTACGAAAATAAATACTTATTTTTATATAACTCTCGTAATCAGGATTGTTATGTATTTGTTAAATTTAGATTTTTTGGAAATGGGACATAAATCAGGGCTGGTTGTAATTAAGTTTGCAAATTAGAGACCAAAAGACAGTTTTCTGGAATGAATTTGATTTATTGACCCTTAAATAAAAAAAAATAAAGTTAATAGCGGAATTGAGCAAGCTTCCTGTTAAGAACTGGAGTTTAGAATTGTCAAAATAAATTATTCAGTGAATTAAAAATAGATCCAGCCATTGCTTTAAAGTTCACAGAAAATGGAGCGTAAAGCTTAAAGAAAATTAACATCATTAAATCTTTTACAGGCCTCAATTTCAAATTATTCAGAGGTTTACTAAGATCGATACATTTTACGGCTAATTGGCAATCCTATAATTAAAATTTTTAAATATTTTTCAAAAATGGTCTCCAAATTTTATTTCTCTCAACAATAAAAATTATTATACATAGGTATTTAACATCATTTTATAAAGAGGGTGGGATGCGACACTGATAACTTCCCATCCCGTCTGTCGATTTGTCTTGCTTAAGAGTTTGTCTATATGTATCAATTTTTACCAAATTTGCGTACTATTTTTTGTAGATTTTATTTTTTTATGAAAAAACGGACTGTTGGATTTTTATATCGAATGATGTATGAATATCGAAAACAATATTTTCTGTGAAATAAAATAAGTTTGAAGCCAATATTTGTAATTTTTGAAAGTAAATAATAAGTAGTAAGTACATTTTTACCAAATTTTAGTATTGTATTTTTTTTAGGTTTTTATTTTTTGTAAAAAAACTATCAATTCGATTTTTCACAAAATTTTATCGATTGTTGAAAACAATATTTCTTTTAAGTTAAAATTAGTAAGAAGCCATTATATCAAATTTTTGAAAAGATATTTGAGTCGAAAATCAATTCTTACCAACTTTTGTTAAATTTTTTTTAGGTTTTTAATTTTTTGTACAAAAGCTGTCAATTAGATTTTTTTCAAAATTTTACAACAATATTTTTTGAAAGATTAAAGTAGTTTAAAGCCAATATCTCCAAGTTTTGAAAAGATATTTCAGTCGAAAATCAATTTTTACCAACTATGAGTAAATGTTTTTTTAGGATTTTATTTTTTATAAAAAAAACTGTCAATTAGATCTTTCTCAAAATTTTATCAGATGTCAAAAACATTATTCTTCGTTGCACAATATTTTTTTGGAGATGAAATCATATTTTAGTCGTAAAATTTTCGAGGTGACAAATTTTTTTTTGATTTATAAAAAAACCGTTAGTTGGATTTTTTCCAAAAATATACTTCTTTTGTATCACATTACAATATATAATATAAAATTTAATTGAAGTCTCTAGCGTCATTGGTTCATGAGATATTTAGGGTTAACCAAAATTTTCACCTTTTTTTTAAACTGCTATGGTAAAAAACCAACCACGAAATTTTCTTGAGAGCCCTTTCTGCATCTTTCTGCCTTATTATCTGTATAAAAAAAATTATTTGAAGTCGATATCTCTTCTGGTTCTTGAGCTATGCACGACGAAAAAAACTTCGCGAACGTATGGACGTACGTACACACGCACGCACAGACATCTTTCTAAAAATCTTTTATTTCGACTCTAGGGACCTTGAAACGTCGAGAAATGTCAAAATTTTCAATTTGACAAATCGGACCCATTACAATAACTTCCTATGGGAAGTTAAAAATAAAGAAACAATTTAAAAATAGGAAAATATGTATGTAGGTGCTCATACAAATAGTATATTTTTTGCTTAAAGCTGTTTTTCGCGTAGGGGTTTTAAATTTAGTTTGGAATTTTTAGTATAGTTGAAGCGGTGTTGTTGTACGCAACAATGTGTAAGTGCACAGGATAGTTTAAGCACGAAAGCGTTCCAGAGCCAGGCGACCAGCCTGTTCAGCCTGTCTACTGGTTCGAAGAAAAAAACAACAAATGGGGATCTCTAGTTCCAAAAAGATGTATCAGAGCCAAGCCACCAAACGAGTTCAGCTTGTCTACTGATTAAAAGAAAAACTTAGGAAAGAAAAGCAAACTTTGAACGAAAAAAAAGCAACTCCAACTAGCGTTGTATGTTTACTAAATAACTTTATTCCAACGAATGCTTGCTTGGTGTTCAGCGTTGCCACAATGTTACAAGTGTAACAAAAGTGTTACTCTTTTCTTAATTTTTTTTTGTATTTGTTACTATGTTACTTTTTTTTTCTTTTTGTTACACTTTTTTCTCCAAACTTTTTTTTTTTCTTCAAAAATTTACTTTATGATTTTTTTTAATCAGTGTGAAGTGCGCTTAAACAAAACTTCCACCTATTTGTTCACCTATGTCCTAAATTGAGTTGAAATCACCTTCAATCGACTCGATCGAACTCGTTCAGTTACAGTTTAGTCGAAATCTTGCTATCTTTCACTTCAAATTCAAACTCGATCTCTCGATGCAGCATAAAAACATGGTTAGATATCCATTCCTCAAAGTATTCCTGTTTCCACATTCCATAGGTATCACTTGAATACCATTGAATCAATAATGTTTGCAAAACAAATAAAAGATCAATTCTCTTAATTTGCCTAAACATGTTTTATTATTAACTTATTATTTAATGTATAGTTTTGTACTGAATTTAACAACTGTGATGAAGAAATCTTATGTTCCTATTAAAAATAAAAAATTGAGTTCAAGAGCATTCTTTGATTTAAATCATTTTTTCAATTTGTTACATTTTTTTCGCTTTTGTTACGTTTTTTAAAAAAAATGTGTTACACTTTCGTGAAGCCCAGCGGCAACGCTGTTGGTGTTACAATTTTGCTTTGCCTTTTATACTCTGAGCTGGAGTCTTTTACAGTTACAATTGTTACAATTTTTATTTACAGTGATGTGAAAAAAAATTTACTACGTTACATACATTGTTGTGCAAAAAAAATGATTATGGATGTTACAAAATTATTTATGTTGTTTAAAAAAAAAATAAAAGTTAGGATGTTGATATAAGATGGGTGTTACATAGTTCAATTTTTTCCGAAGAAAATCTTTCAATTAATTTTTTTTTTTCAAATTTTACCGTAAAAATGTGAAATAATTTTGAAGCCAACACCTTTATTTGTTCTCAAGATATAAGAGTCGAAAATTATTTTTTATCAAGTTTAAGAAACAGTTTCTTAGGCCTTTATTTTTTTTAAAAAAAAACTTTCAAGTCAATTTTCTGATAACTTCAAATCCCGTCTGTTGATTTGATTTGTCTTGCTTAAAAGGTTTTTAGGTTTTCGTATTTTGTTAAAAAAAGTTGTCAGTTTAATTGTTCTTAACAATATTTTGCATATATGATGAAATAGTTTGATTTCAAAATCTATTTTTGTTAACGAGATTTTTAGTCGAAAACCAATTTTTTACAAAATTTTAGTAGCATTTCTTGAAGGAAATCATCACAGTATATAATATAAAATTTAATTCAAGCCGCTATCGTTATTGGTTCGATTTTGGGTTAACCTAATTTTTTAAATTGCTATGATAAAAAAACAACCCACTCAATTTTCTTGAGAGTCCTTTCTGCATCTTTTGGCATTATTATCTGTATAAAAAAATTAATTGAAAGTCAACATCTCCATTGGTTCTTAGGATATGGACGACAAAAAAGCTTCCCAAGCTTACGGACGTACGTACACACACACGCACGCACGCACAGACATCTCTCTGAAAATCTTTTATTTAGATTCTAGGGACCTTGAAACGTCGAGAAATCCGACTATTACAATATCTTCCTATGGGAAGTTAACAAATGTCAAAATTTTTATGAAAATTTAATTGAAAGATTTTTCCAAAAACCAAGAAAACATTTGTTCAAAAATCTTTGGTGGGGACAAAACCCCTATTTATTGGGCTTAAATACAAGCTAGTTTTTAATCTAAATTAAACAAACTGAGGACTTAACCTAAGATTGTAGAGGGAAAGACTCAAAAGACGAAGTTTTAAGGAAGGAGTACTGAGGTTTAAATCAAAAAAGTCTAAGCGCGAATCTACACTTCGCATCATAAGAGATATAGGTTTCTTGGAGCCATAAGAGGTTCGGTGAGTCGAGAATTACGAGTGTTACAACAAAAACACAAGTGTTGAAACAAAAAGACTTGTAGAAGGAAAAGCAATCAATATATCCAGAAAGGAGTCGATGAATAAAGAGAATGTCTGAAATGTTGCCAACGTTCTTTCAAAGAGTTCAAGTTGAGAAGTTTCAGGCGGTCAACATAGGGAGGAAGGATAGGAGGATTGTTCCAAGATAAACCACGAAGAGCAAAGCAAAAAAAACTACATTGGATGCTCTTGATTCTGTTAATATGAATTCTATGGAAAGGGGACCAAGCTTGAGGCGCGAGGAGTGAGCGATCAAAGATTATATATGGACCGAGTCACATAGGGGTCAGACCAATTTGCTGAGTTGAATTTGAAAGTGATATCGTCTATATATGGGAGAGGAAATTAAGCTCTTGGTCACATAAAATGCCAAAAGCAACGGCCTAGTCACTGATAAAGCATCGGTTCCCATCGATCTCCGAAATCAATCATCAGTGAGCGCGGTTAGTAGGCAGATGGGGGACCGTCCCGAAACCTACCGCGTGCTGTTGTCATGTGTTCTTTCTGTTTGTTGTTCTTTCTCTTCTGTCCTTCTGTCTTGTATTGTTGTCTTTTGTTGTTATCACCCCTTCGGGTAGGGGTTAAGAATTTACCCGAAGTAAGGTATGCTTGTCGTAAAAGGCGACTAAAATCCAATCTCCGTATACTGAGAACTACATAAGTATACAAAATATGCAATGGAAAAAACAAATAGATTAATTACCCCAGGTGGAAAGCCAGTTTCTCTGGCAAATCCATCCTCTTCGGAGGCAGGCTCTACGGATTCTGGGGAGAGCCATTTATTGCATTTGATAAATCCTTTCGCGAAAGCGCATAAGGTCCCTCGATCACCTCCATCTGTACCGAGAGTTACCGGCAGAAAGAGTCCACCGGTTGTGCCAAAAGGCACTAAAAGCGACTCACCGAAAACAAACAGTTTTGAGCAGGACAATTGTGAACTGCAAAAGAAGCTGAACGAAATGATAAGACTCTACGAAGAGCTTAAAAAAGAAGTCGAAAGTCTTCGTAAAGAGAACAAGATGTTAAAAACTTCTGAAAACATGAAAGTAAATACTCTAAGTCCACAACATCGAGATCGGCACGAATATGAAACTGATGAAGATGAACTTGCTCGGGAAACTGAAAAAAGTAGACCTTGTAAAAAACGGAAGGCTGAACATTCGCCTAAGTCTCAAAATCAGCTAAAACCATATAAAATTACACGGAAAGATCAGTTTTCTGCGTATAAGAAACTTCCTCCACCGATAAACATCGTTGGTCAAGCGGATTATAACAAAATTCTTCCTATTCTAAAAGAAACGGCGCAAAAGAATTTCAAAGCTACATCCACTCACAATAATACGTGGAAAATTAACGTAAATGATTCAGATTCTTATAGAAAACTGTCAAAAAAACTCAGCGATGAAAAAATTGAATGGTATAGTTATTCAATTAAAGAAGAAAGACCTCTACGTGTAGTTGCTAGAGGACTTCATCCCTCTTGTTCAAAAGAAGACATCCTTTCGGACTTAAAAACCAAAGGATTTAAGATTCTTGACGCAACAAATCTTTTGAAGCGAGAAAAAGGAATCGAAACCGCTTATATAAAACACGCTCTTCCGCTTTTTATTCTAAGTTTCGATAAAAATGAAAATGTAGACAATGTTTATAATATTAAAACTATAATGAATATTGTTGTAAAAATCGAACCACTAAGAAAGAACAAACGCCTTATTCCTCAGTGCAAGCGATGTCAAGGTTTTAACCATACAAAAGCTTATTGTCAGAAGGACCCCGTTTGCGTTAAATGCGCGGGAAAGCACATGACTGATGTATGCCGTCTTAAAAAAGAAACTCCGGCTACATGCGCGAATTGCAAAGGTAATCATCCAGCAAATTACCGTGGCTGTGAGGTCGCAAAGGAAATGTTAAAGAGGCGCGAAGAATTTAGTAAGAAAACTAAAAAAAATACCTCAAAGCAAAACAAAGAATTAAAATTAAAAACCAAGACTAATACTCAAGCGTCGAGTAAAACGGACGGGAAAAATAATGAAAACGCTTTACCCTCAGAAAACATAAAAACAAAAAAGACGAACACGTACGCTCAAGTCACGGCGCCCGAACAACCTAAAACTATTAAACCTGACTCCGTTCAAAATGTATTTTCCCTTATACTTGAACGATTAGAAGAACAAGGGAGAATTAACACAATTATTCTTGAGAAATTGGACAAATTTGAGTCGGCGGCTCTTAAAACACCAAATTTACCGTAAACATGGATCAGTTGTCCCAACAACTCAAAATAATAACATGGAACGCGAACGGACTTACCGCAAAAATCGAAGAACTAGAAACGGTTCTACTTAACGAAAAAATAGATATTTGTTTGATCTCTGAAACTCATTTGAAAAAAGACTCAAATTTAAGTATTAAAGGTTATTCGGCTTACCACGCATGCCATCCATCCGAAAGAGCAAGGGGTGGTTCTTCCGTATTTATCAGAGAAAATATCAATCATTCGTTTGAGATAAATATCGAGCTCGATACAATGCAAGTTACTTCCGTTAACATAAAAGTTAGACACGTATTTTTTAATATTGCGTCTATTTACTGTCCTCCTCGGTCCAAGATAGACAAAAACGATTTTAAAGATCTTTTCAACGCTTTAGGTCCAAAATTTATTATTGGCGGCGACTTCAATTCGAAACATTCATTTTGGGGATCACGTTGCATTTCGACGAAGGGTAGACAACTCTACAAAGTGGGTATTGAATGTAACGTTGAATTTTTCTCATCAGGAAAACCAACGTATTGGCCAACCGATACAGCGAAAACACCCGATCTTGTTGACTTTTTCATCGCAAGAGGAATGAACAGAAAATATATGACAGTAGATGATAACTTCGATTTTTCTACGGATCACTCGGCCGTTATCTTAACAATAAACAGTAACGTAATCGAAAAAGAAAAGCCCCTAATTTTAACAAATAATAACACAAATTGGGATAAATTCAAAGAAGATTGCGAAAATAGAATTATACTGAACGTCTCTTTGCAAACTCCGTTTGAGTTAGAAGATGAAACAGAAAAATTTATAAATATTGTTCAGGAAGCAGCTTGGAATAATACTCCGATCTGTAGTAAAAAGTCAAGGCAATACGAAGAAAAAATTCCAGAAGATATAAAAGAATTGATACGCGAAAAACGAAAAGCTCGAAAAGTATGGCAGCAATCACGTGCTCCTCAGCATAAAAGTGTCGTCAACTTTTTATCAAACAAGATTAAAAATTTGTTACGAGATTTTAAAAACAGCGAGAATTCTGCCTATCTTGAAAGCCTAACAGCAGACAAAAAAACAAATTATTCTCTTTGGAAGACGATAAAAGGTATTAAAAAGCCTCAAATAATGTCGGCACCTATTCGAAAAAATAATTCTGAATGGGCAAAAACTGATAAGGAAAAGGCGGATTTATTTGCTAAGCACCTTGAGGAAACGTTCAAACCTTTCGATGGTCAAGAGCTTCTGACTAATGACGGAGAGCTCCAACCAGCGCCGGAAAATTTTTCTATCAGGAATATTACTTTGACTGAACTTGTCCAGGAAATAAAGCGGCAGAAAAACAATAAAGCTCCTGGCTACGACCTGATTAACGGTCGTGTCCTCAAAGAGTTGCCTAAAAAAGCAATGGTTAAGCTCTTACAGCTCACTAACGCTGCTTTAAGACTTGCTTACGTACCCACGCAATGGAAAGCCGCCGAAGTAATAATGATCCCCAAACCGGGTAAGCCACCGAATGAGAAAAAATCGTATAGACCAATTTCTCTCTTACCAATTATATCTAAAATATTTGAAAAATTGCTTCTTAAACGAATGCTACCAATTATTGAAGAAAAACGTTTAATTCCTGACCACCAATTCGGTTTCCGGAATAATCACTCGACAATTGATCAGGTTTACCGAATAACTAACGAAATTGAAAAAGCATTTGAAGAAAAAAAGATTTGCTCAACTGCATTTCTTGACGTTTCTCAAGCTTTTGACAAAGTTTGGCATGACGGGCTAAAATATAAATTAAAAGTCTTTCCAGAGCAAATATATAACATTCTTGAATCGTACCTAGAAAATAGATTCTTTCGAGTTAAGCAAGGAACGGAGTATTCGGAGTTTAAAGAAATAAACGCTGGGGTTCCCCAGGGTAGCGTCCTTGGACCGATTTTGTTTGTTCTTTATACCCGTGATATACCCCAAACAGAAGGCACAACTTTAGGCACTTTTGCCGATGATACAGCTGTACTCGCAATATCGGATTCAATAGAAACGGCAACCTCTAAGCTTCAAAAGGCATTAAATAGCATTTCAGATTGGACAAAGAAATGGCGAATTGCTCTTAATGAAACGAAATCGACGCACACGAATTTTACGTATAAAAAAGTATATAACTTACCTATTTATATAAATTCTGTGCAAATTCCATACGCTAATGAAGCGAAGTATCTAGGCATGACTCTAGACGCGAAACTTAAATGGAAAGTTCATGTAAAAAAGAAACGCGATGAACTCGAAAATAAACTCCGCGAATTGACATGGCTTATTGGAAGATATTCCAATCTAAGCGTTTATAACAAGCTTCTTATTTATAAGCAAGTACTGAAACCAGTTTGGACGTACGGTATACAACTTTGGGGTTGTACCAACGAAAGAAATATACAAATTTTGCAAACATACCAAAACAAAGTACTTAAAATAATAGTAAATGCTCCATGGTATGTAAGAAATAGCGACTTACATAGAGATTTAAATATAAAATATGTAGAAGACGAAATTAAAAAATTTGCTACAGAGCTAAGATCACGACTTAGAACTCATAGTAATAACTTAATCCAACAATCTGTTAGCGAGGCGTTCGTTTTTCGGCGTCTGCACCGAACAAGACCTTCTGATCTAGCGCAAACAAATTAATCTCTCCACTCGAATTTTGTGGAATCTTCAGGTCCTCTCGTTGGGGAGCTTCCTGACAAAACGCGAACAAAATGACGCTAAAACTACTTGTTAAGCTGGACTTAGTTGTAGTAATAATATAGAAGATAAGGGAGGTGAGTTTTAGTCAGTAAAAATCTGACACTACTATAAGCACCGGGCTTATAGTGTCTCATGAAGATTTCTCACCTTCCTGCGGAAAAAAAAAAAAAAAAAAAAAAAAAAAAAAAAAAAAAAAACTTTATAAAGTCGCTCAAGGTGCTGTGTTATCTACTCTGTACATTTATGTGCTGAGTAGTATGTTATGTAATGTAATGTAATAAAATGCCAAGGTCCCGAATGTTATTAACAGTAGGTATAACATAGAAACGGGGAGGAGTCTTTAAGCGTTTATGTGAAAAAGTGATTGAGTAGCACTTGGCAATATTATGTTCCAAGCAATTTTTAAGTCAGTCACCAACCCACAGTTAAAGTCAAGATCATGTTGAATAAGGTAAGAGTAATTTATTGATAAAATGGTCTTGGAAAATGTTGCATCATTAGCATATATAGTGAGATAGAAGAATGCTTTATGACAATTTCAAGATCGTTGAAAGTAAGAATTACCAAAAAAGGGCAAAGGTGGTTGCAACGAAATATTTTTGTACTATAAAAATTAAAAAGCAACAGAATTGATAGTCCCCAAATATCTCACGAACCGGTAGTAGTCATGTCATTATAGCACACATTGTTAAAAATCAAAAAATCTATATTTTTTTAAATATTTGTCAGTTCCAATACTTTCCAAAAAAATAACAGTAATACTTTTAGAATAATTTTATAACATGAAGAATGATGTTCTTGACATCAGGTAAATTTTTTGAAAAATCCAATTGACACTTTTGAAAAAAAAAAATCAAAACCATCCGAAAATACTATTAATTTTGTTAAATCAGCTTAATCTTCAATTTTTCATTGAATTTCACTACAGGACAATAAATAATAATTTGGCTTATAACAAAAAATATCTTTTGAACATTTGTAATGGCACCAATGAGAGGTTATCAATCTATTTCGCACCCTAGCCTCTATTTCAAAAGTCAATCGAAAATTCTCTAAAATCAATTTCTTAAGAGAACAAATTAATGAAAATCTTTTATATTAATTTAGATTTTTCACATGAAAAAATCCAATAACTTAACCTCTCCTTCATATGACGAAATTCTGGCTTCTTAAAGTTAAACCTACCTACAAGCATCAATAATATGGTACCTATAAGCTTAAAGGACATTCAACTTTCTTGTTTAACCATTAAAATGATTGTTTTCAAATATTACTCATCGTCATCATATACAAGTTACGACCCAAAATAGAAACTTTTCTAATATTTTATTGGTAAATGTCTACCGAATAATAAACGAAACAAATTATGGCCAATTAAATAAATTGAGAGCTGACTAAGGGTGTGTCCAATCCATACTTAAGATCAAATAAGAGGCAATTGAAAAAGGATCTTTTTTCAATGTCAATATTGTATGTACCTCTATTCCAAAAAGGACATTGATATATAGAGCCTTAGTTATTGGGGACATTAGTAATACCTTCTCTTACAATGTTTTCTGACGCCAGCTTTACTTTCATTACATCAACAGAGTATGACAGCAAATTAAAATATTGTAATGTGTTAAGGCCTTCTCCGATCCTGAGAATGTTTTTTTTCCCAAAAAAGTAAATAGGCTGTCAAATGACTCCTTGGAAAAGGGAAAAACAACACGATTATAAGGACAGGATAGGAAAGGGAAGAAAATGGCTCACATTTCACATACCACACAAATGTAGATAGAAAGTTTTCTCTCTGATGGACACTGTTCACAATTTATATCCTCTTTTTTTTTAGGGTTTGTGTAGCTTGAAAACATTCTTTAATATCTGAAATTATTTACATATGTATGTAACGCACGTCCTTCGACACAAATATATAAAAAGGATGTTTTGAAGAAAGTTTTTGTTTATTTTATCCAAATTTTAGTAAACAACAAAGCGAGAGAGTATTTAATAGTTTTTGCTGAAATAGCATTTCATGGAAATATTTTTTTTTTTTAAATAATCTCAATATTGTTGGAATCGATATTAAAGGGTCTTAGGAATTTTTATAAGGCTTCTAAATAGAGTGATACATTTTTGATATATCGATTCTTTATTTGTTTTCCAAATATATAATTCATGGAAAAATAAAAACGTTAAATCCCTTATCTTTAAGAAGCATTGATGATGAAAAATTTAAACAATATTTGTCTTATGATTACAATAAGAAGCTTTTGTAAGCAATTAATTAAATTGTATTATAAAGTGACACTCAAAATAGAAAATATAAACATGTGGAATTGAAATTTTTGAATTTTGTCGGTGTTTCAATGCCTTAATCAATGGTTTTTATGAGGTCTATACGTCCTTACGTTCGGGATAAATAAATAAGTATTTATTTTTTTGGAAGGATAAGAACATCAAGATTATGCGAAAACTTCTTTAACCCTTTGTTCTCGAAGGTTTCAATTACATTTTACACAAATGGATTATGGTTTTCATCATGAGAAACCTAAGAACATATCTAAAAATTTTTCAGTATTGTGGTTCCACGGTGAAACCACTAGTGAATAAAGGGTTACAAGAAAATTCAGTGTTTCTTTTATAATTTCAATTCAAAAGAAGATGGGATGCAACCCACAGTGATAACTTCCCAACCGTAACAGTTTGTCGATTTTTCTAAAACTTAAAAAAAATATTAACAAAAATATTTTGTGTGAGATAAAACAAATTTAAGGTCAATATCTTCCTTTGTTTTCATAATACTTGAGTCAAAAATCTATTCTTTTCATTTTTGTATTGTTCTTATGTTTATCTAAAAGTTAGTAACGATATTTTCCATATGATAAGATAAGTTTGATTTCAATCTGTTTTTGTTCCCGAAAATATTCGAAAAGCAATTTTTATCAATTTTGGATTGGATTTTTCTTAGAAAATTATCTTCCGTTATTAACAACATTTTTTGTTGAATTAATTAAAAATGTTGAAGTCAATTCCCTATAAGTATTCGAATCGAATATCAGTTTATATAAATTTTGCGTAGTATTTTTTGTAGATTCTTATTTTTTATTAAAATGTTAAAAATAAAATTTGTATAAGATAAAATTAGTTTAAAGGCAACATCTTTAATTTTTGCCAAGATATTCGACCCATGCCTTCTGATCCTATTATCTGCTTACAGCTTCCTTAATTTTAAAGTGGATTTGTTGAACTTTTCAACTATGAACAAATTCTATAAACTAAACTTTCAAATGTCAACTTTTATTGTGTTTATTTTGTACTTATTACTTATTCGGTTATTTTGGATTTTTAATAAAAATTTAAGTTTTTATAACGCAACAAAATAAATTAAGTAAATTAAGTGGCGCTCAATCATTCCTGTGTGCGAGTCTTCGGAAATGGAGGGACATACGTTTTGTATGCCGAATACGATCGGCTAATGTGAGAAAGAACTTTTCATGACAAGAATTACTCTTTGAGGATTTTTCAATCCGCGATACCTGTAAAACAAACATTAGATGGCACAGTCAGGGATTGAATCCAAGACCTCTGGTAAGGCAATCAAATGCACTTACCATTATACCAAGGGTACTACTCAATTTTTTGCATAATACAATTTCCCCAACGTCAATAACATTGTTTTTCCTCAATAAATTCGTGTCAAAGAACAATTGTTACTAATGTTTTTTTGTGCGTGACAGGTTTTTATTTTTTTAACACAACTGTTTATTTTCTTAAGATTTGACCAAATTTCGACAAGAATGATGTGAATAAAGTGTTTTAATTTAAAATTTTATATCTAATTGTTTTCTCAAGATATTTGAGTTGAAATCATATTTTATCAATTTTTAATATTGGAGTTTCAATTTTTTTTAAAACATCCTTCCTCGTAGAACAAAACTAATTCAACTTCCTACGAGTATGTTAAAGACAAGATTTCAAGTATACTTTTAAAAACGTTGGCCCTAACCTAATGAATATATTATTTCATCTATTCAATTTGAGTGTTGACTTTGGGAGATTTCCTAATAAACTTAAGGGTGGCATAGTTCCTTTATTCAACAAAGGTATAAGGCAAGATAAATCTAATTATAGACCAATTTCGTTACTACCTTCAATTTCAAAAGTACTTGAGAAGCGTGTAAAAATATAGCGTTCCGTACTTGGTCCAATTTTATTTCATACTTACATAAATTCTCTTTTTCAACTTCCGTTTAAAGGTAAAATCAGATTTTTTGATGATGATTTCGGTATAGCTTATTGCTCTTCTAGTCCCTAGTAATTGCTTTATAATTCAAAGCCTAGAAGACATTTAATACTTTTGTGTTACTTTTGACCAAAATTTAAATTGTACCCAACAAATAACAATATTTTTTGAAAAATTATCTTTTGTCTTCCCGTCGCTTTTTCTATCATTTAAGAAAGATCTGCTCTTTTAATTTGTTGAAGATGGTTTGCTATGACATTTTCCATTAAAAATTGGAATATGGTATATGCTGCTTGAGTGGTGCATATGTCAACCAACTTCAATAACTATCCATTATTCAAAAATCATCCATAAGAAATGTTTGTAAAACTAATCGCTTAGTGCACTCAATGGAATTGTTTCGATGTTTGCAAGTTCTGTCTGTACGTTATTTATGTATAATATTTTAAAGTCTTAAAAGTTTCTGTCAAGAGAGGCGGTTTCTTGCAAAGTTCGATTTCGGACATGAGAGACTTAAATAACAATTCCGCTTTCTTAGTAAATAATCCTTTTTTTCGCACGACAAACTACAGAATCTCGTACTCTATTATTTCTTGTTAACTTTCCAATAGGCCCCTATTAGAGATTCGTAAGTTGAAAAATTGCATCGGTTTTTTAAGAGTAGTAAGAGTGAGGCTTCTTGATTTGATCATCGAGAAATCGAGGTTTTGATACAATATTCTATCTAGCCTTACTAAAATAAAAATACAAAAAAGATTTAAAAACTTAAAAACTATTAATAATATTTGGCATATAATAAAATAGTTTGATTTCGAAATTATTTTTTTGTTAACGAGATTTTTAGTCGAAAACCAATTTTTACCAATTTTAGAAGCATTTCTTAAAAAAATGATTTCTTATATAAACACATACAAATTGGATGAATGAAATTAATATGAAGTCAATATCTTCTATTGTTCACGAGATATCGAAAACCGAACGTCGATTTTTACCAATTTTGAGTACTATTTTTTGTAGATTGTATTTTTTTATGAAAAAACTGACATTTGGGTTTTTATAAAAATCTACTGAACGTCGAAAAAAATATTTTCTGTGAGATAAAATAAGTTTGAAGCCAATATTTTTAATTTTTGAAAAGATATTTGAGTCGAAAGTAAATTTTTACTAAGTTTTAGTATTGTTTTTTTTAGGTTTTTATTTTTTGTAAAAAAACTGTCAATTCGATTTTTCTCAAAATCTTACTGAATATTGACAACGATATTTTTTAAAAGATGAAATTAGTTTAAAGCCAATATCTCAAAGTTTTGAAAAGATATTTGAGTCGAAAATAAATGTTTATCAACTTTTATTAATATTTTTTTTTAGGTTTTTATTTTTTTGTAAAAAAAAACTGTCAATTTGACTTTTCTCAAACTTTTACAGAAAATAATATTTCTTATAAGATAAAATTAGGTGGAAGCCATAATCTTAAATTTTTTAAAAGATATTTAAGTCGCAAAATCAATTTTTATCAACTTTGATTAATGTTTTTTATAAAAAAACTGTCAATTCGATTTTTCTCAGAATTTTACCAGATGTTGAAAACGTTACTTTTTGTTGCACAAAATTGTTTTAGAGATAAAATCGTTTTTTGTTCGTAAATTTTTCGAGGTAAATAATATTTTTTTCAGTTTTTTTTTGATTTACCGTTAATTGTATTTTTTAAAAAATTTACTTGTTTAGTATCACGTTACAATATATAATATAAAATTTAATTTAAGACTCTAGCGTTATTGGTTCGTGAGGTATTTAGTGTTAACCAAAATTTTTACCTTTTTTTAAACTGCTATGGTAAAAAAACCGTTTACGCAATTTTCTTGAGAGCCCTTTCTGCATCTTTCTGCCTTATTATCTGTATAACAAAATTTATTTGAAGTCGATATCTTTTCTAGATCTTGAGCTATGGACGACGAAAAAAACGTGGCGAACGTACCGACGTACGAACGTACGTACACACGCACGCACAGAAATCTTTCTAAAATCTTTTATTTCGACTCTAGGGACCTTGAAATGTCGAGAAATGTCAAAATTTTCAATTCGACAAATCGGACCCATTACAATAACTTCCTATGTGAAGTTAATAAAGACAAATTTAATTGAAAAAAATGTTTTTTGTAATAATATAATCTTTTTTCTTAAAATTTTCTGGCAGAATTTAGAATTTAATTCAGCTGTAACTGATAAAATAACACATTGTTCTATTTTTAACTATCTTCTTAAGAAATTAAATTGCCACCATACGATAGGACATTTTGATTCCACAACCGAATGTACATATTTATTTTCTAAAATTAGATGTCATCTAAAAAAAAACTTGTTGTTTTCTCAAAACTCAAAGCCCAAATAATTGTATAAATTGTCTTGATAAAAGTAAACAAATCGTTTTAAACAACTACGTGACAATTTACTTTTGTAAGGAAAATGTAATTCATATACATATATAAGTGGGTATGTTACAAATTTAATTTCTGTAAAATTCCATTTGTTACGTGCTACAATCTAAAAGATACCTAAGTTACAAAGTAGCTACCTATGTATAGAGATAAAAATACACGACATATAGGAGAATCGGAATCAATTCAATCAACTGGAGAACTGAAAACAAAACATATACCAACAAAATACACACACAAACATAACACATGCTCAAAGCTGGAGCCAAATTATCGTTATCCTGGTATATTTTATTAGAGGGTATGGAGTCCCTGAATTGTATGACTATATATAGAATTTATGTTCGAATATATTCCATTTCCAATGACTGTTTAAAACGGGATTCCAATACAGTATTAAGATTGTAAATTAAATAACCATTGAGGACACCCTGCTGGAACTTACTATATGCAACGTAGTCAGGATCCAGAAAGGATGCATTTCCAATATGTGAACTTTTGTTTAAGAAACAGCACATTTTTGCAACATTTTGTACAATATTCATTTGGAAACTTATTTGAATTTATTTTCGGGGAAAATTCCATATGAACATCTACGAGAGCTCATGGGAATGTTTTAAGGACTTCTCTGTTTGCGGTGGAACCATAAACTTCATGGCATTAAAATATGCGATTTAACATCAAAGAATTATGTTGGAGCGCATCAAAATCCAAATTATATAACGAAGGTCCTGAATGCTGATTTCGGTTTGCAAAGTAAAATCTAGTTGTTTCAACCACACAAAGCAAACACAAATGCTTTTGGTTCTTGGATGGTATTTGGTCAATAATATGCGTTGATCAGACATGAGTTGAGTACACTATGGAGAGGGAATAAATGTTTACCAGAAACCTAGACACTTTGTCCCAATCATTGTTTGTGGGGATGGAGAAGTGGATGATGCAAAAGTGAAGGGTCAAATTTATTTGGTCAGTGGTACTTTGTGGAGGGAGCATTGCATTTTCTCACCACTTATATGATCCACTGGTTATGTTAAGGTTGAATGGAAACACAATCTGGTATTTCTATAAGGAAAAACCATAAACCATAATCTGGAAACATGTAGGATACGTACTGCAGTTAGACAAATAATTAAAATAATTTTGATTAAGAATTAAAAGTATCAAGATTTTGAAATTGTGATGGTGAAGCTTGAAAAATTAATATTTTGTTGCTCAAGTTGAGAATCGCATCGATAAAAATAAATTAAAAGTTGTATACGATGTCCTTTTCTATGGACCTTAAAACTTGGAACATACATATATGATAAGATTAATAAAGTTGAAAGTGTAGTAAACTCGTATACCTATGTTGACACATCATTACGCTGTTTGGAAAGTTCGATCCATTTCAGAAAAACAGGAACACTATGCAGACACCACAAGTTTAAGTTTTGATATACGAGCATCAGAACACGTACAACTTTGTATCAAAATTATAGTGACATGCCACTTTTCTGGAAACTTATAATGAGTTAACATAAGTCGGTGTGTGAGGGGTTAAGGATATACGACGCACGAATATGGTTGAAATTTTAGAGTTTACAGCAAGGAATAAAAAGGTTGAAAATTTTATTTCCGGAAAGCTGAAAGTGTTAATTTTTAAAATTGTATGATGGATTTTGACACCTTGTTTAAAGTGTAAACTTCGACAATCACATAAACAACATACTCTTGTTATTATGAATTTAAAAGTTATTCCCTATAAGGGGGTGTTGTCTTATGACCAAAGAAAGGAAGGCCAAAAGGGTGTGATTATCTTCTTTTTTTGTTGTTTTTTGTAAGACACATAATTAATTAAAAAAGTTTTGTTTTCTTATATAATTGATATTTGGTAAAGTTTTTAACGTTGTCAGTTGAAGGGAGAATACTTTTTAAGTACACTTTCTAAAAATGAAAGAAAAATAACTTATATTGGAATGGTTTTAAAAATGTCTTCTGAAAAGTTAAAAAGAACTAAGCTCCCTTGACACCAACGAAGATTGTGACATTTTTCGTTTAAAAGAAGTTTAGACTTAAGAAATTGAAAAATTGTAAGTTGGCTTTCAAATTATTTGGGCTTTTAAAGAAATGTTAAATCAGACACTTTAATAATGAAAAGTGAAAATTGTAAGTTTCATACACAAAACTAATGAAATCCGAACTCAGAAAAACGTGTCAACATTTTGTTTTCACATATACAACATTCTGTGTCAGATTCTATAATGAAACAAATTTATTTGAGTAACATTCGGCATATTAAATAAAATTAAAACTTATTTCATTATTTCAAACAAAATTTGTTACGAAGTTAACATTTTCCTTAAATTGAAATCATGTTTTCCAAAAAAAAACGTTTAAACATAACTGAATTTTAGTTAAGTTTTGATTTGTTTGGTATTTTATATTTTTTGTAAAAGTCTAAAAAAGTATTAATTTTGTTTTGATTAAATGTTGTTCTTATTCATTCATTAAAAATGTCTAATCAGTGAAGAAAGTAAAATAAAATTCTTTTTTTTATGATTCAAAAACTTGTATACAACGTATTTTAGATTGTATTGAATATAAAAACTGTTTGGTTCTAAATACTTAAAAATATAAATATGTTAACCACACGCACTGATAAATTACCTCAAAAAATAACCTGACTCTTTGTGTAATAAGGCGAATTGTCATTTGGAAACGATACCTTCAGTCAAAAATTGGAGTTTACGCTGTTTTCTTTACGGATATTAAAAAATGTTAGAATTTTTGTATATTTTGCTATTTTTACTTAATAAAAATGACATTGAATTTTTTTTAATATTTATAACAATTCTGTATATGGTAAACAAAAAAGTGAAATTTAAGTCGATAGTATTATTTTTAAATCGAACATCCTCCGAAGAATTACCAACGAATTCTATAAAAACGTAAAAAATATTTCTCATGATGTTTTCATACTCACAAAAACCTGGCTGAATATTTCTTTTGCTGACTCAGAGTTATTCGCTTCCAATTTTTGACGTGATCACCATAATCACTCCAACATAATAATAGTTGGAGAAGGTTTCTTAGTAGCCGTTCGTAATCATCTGTTTTGTAACCTTGTCGACATTTTTTTGATATTTGTAACCTTGAAATAATTTGTGTAAAAATATCAAATTCGTCTGGATAGTTGCTTTTCTATATCCCTCCGTCTTCCGCCTGTGATGTCTACAACAAACTTATCGATTCCTTAGAATCTTCTGGTAAAGTTTTTGTTATGAATGCTTTAATCTGCTAAATCTTGAATAGGCAAAATCAACGGAACTTGAATGTTATCATGTCGTTAATGCGTCGAACAACAAAGAAGTTCTTTTAAGCGAGTGAGGGTCTACATTTGGAGTTAATCAAATAAGCAACGCCAGAAACCAATTTGTGAAAGAACAAGGTCTTTTTTAAAAAGTGTAATTTTTCCAAACTCTACCGTGGATGATATTAACAGGAATAGCTTATTTTTAAACGTCAGTATTTTCGTTTTTATACAATTTTGTTTGATTGTTTTTTAAAAACCATTTGGTTACGGAAATTTCACATATCTTATAGAGTATATTAATAAAATGGATGATTGTTTAAGTACTGGTCCTGATGGTTTTCCAACTCTTTCGTTAAAATATGCATGTTTCATATCCGTTTTTTGTACTCTACAAACACACTACAGGAAGCTGTTTATTTTGCAGGCTTTTTGAGAAATGTATTATTTAAACCTATACTTACCTATAAGAAAGGTAAAAACAAACTTAGTTTTAAATTACAGACCATTTGTTAAACTACTCGTATCTGCTATCCTAAAATTTTTGAATATATTATTTGTTATTTTTTGTCTTCTCACTGTTTCACCGTTTTTAATGTGACAACCAATATGACTTTGTTAAAAAATTCATAATGTTGTACAAAATTTTGTATTAACGCATTTGAAAAAAATGGGCTTGGATGCGACCCACACTGATAACTTCCCATCCCGTCTGTCGATTTGTCTTGCTTAAAAGTTGGTCTATATGTATCAATTGTTAGCAAATTTGCGTACTATTTTTTGTAGATTTTAGTTTTTTTATGAAAAAACCGAGTGATGGATTTTTAAAATAATTACTGAATATCGAAAACAATATTTTCTGTGAAATAAAATAAGTTTGAAGCCAATATTTGTAATTTTTGAAAAGCTATTTGAGTCGAAAGTAAATTTTTACCAAGTTTTAGTATTGTTTTTTGTTTTAGGTTCTTATTTTTTGTAAAAAAAACTGTCAATTCTATTTTTCTCAAAATTTTTCCTAATGTTGAAAATAATGTTTCTTATAAGATAAAATAAGTTTGAAGCCATAATTTCAAATTTTTGAAAATATATTTGAGTCGAAAATCAATTTTTAACAACTTTTGTTAAATTTTTTTTTTCGGTTTTAATTTTTTTGTAAAAAAAACTGCCTATTTCATTTTTTTCAAAATTTTACTGAATGTTGACAACAATATTTTTTGAAAGATAAAAGTAGTTTAAAGCCAATATCTCAAAGTTTTAAAAAGATATTTGAGTCGTAAATCAATTTTTAACAACTTTTGTTAATTTTTTTTTCCGTTTTTAATTTTTTGTAAAAAAACTGTCAATTCGATTTTTTTCAAAATGTTAATGAATGTTAAAAACAATATTTTTCGAAAGATAAAAGTAGTTTAAAGCCAATATATCAAAGTTTTGAAAAGATATTTGAGTTGAAATCAATTTTTACCAACTTTTGTTAATTTTTTTTTTTGGGTTTTTATTTTTTGTAAAAAAAACTGTCAATTCGATTTTTCTCAACATTTTTCAGAATGATGAAAACAATATATCTTATAAGATAAAATAAGTTTGAAGCTTTAATCTCAAGTTTTTGAAAAGATATTTGAGTCGAAATTCAATTTTTACGAATTTTGAGTAATGTTTTTTTAGGTCTTTATTTTTTATAAAAAAACTATCAATTAGATTTTTCTCAAAATTTTATCAGATGTCAAAAACATTATTCTTCGTTGCACAAAATTGTTTTGGAGATGAAATCATATTTTAGTCGTAAAATTTTCGAGGTGACAAATTTTTTTTTTCAGTTTTTTTTTTGATTTATAAAAAAAACTGTTAATTGTTTTTTTTTCCAAAAATATAATTGTTTTGTATCACGTTACAATATATAATATACAATTTAGTTCAGGTCTCGAGCGTCATTGGTTCATGAGATATTTTGGGTAAGCCACCTTTTTTTTTTAAACTGCTATGGTAAAAAAACCACGCACGCAATTTTCTTGAGAGCCCTTTCTGAATCTTTCTGCCTTATTACCTGTATAACAAAATTAATTGAAGTCGATATCTCTGCTGGTTCTTGAGCTATGGACGACGAAAAATCTTCCCGAACATACGCACATACAGACATTTTTCTAAAAATCTTTTATTTAGGCCATAAGAACCTTGAAACGTCGAGAAATTTCAAAATTTTCAATTCGACAAATCGGCAGCTTATGATGTTTTTGTTAACCGACTATTTACCATCCCACTGCAGAAATTTTATTTAATATAATGACTAATTTCTTCAAACTGATAATCGCATTCATAAATATGATAAATAAGTTTGTCAATATGGAGAAGTTTTTTATAAATATGATGAACGGATTCATCAATATGATTAACAAATTGTTTAAAATCATTTATATATATGATGAATGGATTATGATAAATAATGAATAAATTCTTCATTCATAAAAATGATGAGTGCATTTGTAAATTTAATTTATTAAAAAAGGCAAGATATTGATGAACGAATTCACCAATCTGATAACCTAAATGTTATGAAATCATTCAGAAATATGACGAATGCATTCGTCAATGTGATGAAACTAAATGCGAGTCATATAAAAATGAATTTATAATTTCATCAATGTGACGAATTTCATAAATGTGAAGAAATTATTCATCAATATGATGATTGCATTTATCATTATGATGAAAAATCATCCGAAACTGAGGTTCATCACATACAGGGTTTTTAAAATGGCGCGGCTTGATTTTGGCAAGTTACACGATTGAACAGCACGTTATTTAGTGATATTTGATATTTATTTATTTGTATGTCAGCTGCACATCAAGTTAAACTTATAAATAGTACAGGATATAAAACATTGATTTAAGATACAATTAACAAAAGAAATATTTTTAAGCGTGTCAGAACAAAGTTAACAAAAAATCAAATGAAAAAACTTTATTATAAAAATGAGTGTTCGTTAACACAAACGACCGGTTCAGTCAACAATCAGCCAACACCCGTACGTTCAAGGAATGCAAGATCGGCCGAGAACAACGCCGCGGTCCGTGAAAGTATACAGCTTCGAAATTTGGGCCTACATCCGTACAAGATCCAACTGACCCAGGAGCTCAAAGTTCATTACCATATAGACAACGCCGCCGTATGTTCGCTGACTGGGCTTCGAATCGTTTGGAAGAGAACCCCAATTTTGGACGAAAAATCATCTTTAGTGACGAGGCGCATTTTTGAATGAATGGCTGTGTTAACAAGCAAAATTGCCGTATATGGGACGACACCAACCCACGCGAGGTTCACCAGGTGATAATGCATCATCAAAAAGTTACCGTTTGGTGTAGATTTTGGGCCGGCTGGCCGGTGGCGTAATTGGTCCGTACTTTTTTAAAAACGACGTTAGTCAACAACGAGCGCTACATAACGATAATAACTAATTCCTTATATGGCCCAAATTGAACCATATGGACCTAGACGTCATGTGGTTCCAGCAGGACGGCGGGCGGCGCGGTGGCGCTACGTGCCACACATCAAACTCCACGACATCTAAACACAACATCTAGACGCCCTTATTGAAAAACCCTATATATGAAAAGTTTTGACGAACTATGATGAAATTTCCAGTGCAGACTTTTGTATGGAATTGGTGTTTAAAAAGTGAAACGTGATTCTTCATATCAAGCGAATTTTTCGTTCATCCAATTTCTTCACCAATAAGATGAAAAGTACATCTATATGATGATTTTCAATTGATGAACACCATTTTTCAATATGATGACCGTTATTTTATTCAATGTAAGGTCTTTGAAATTTCGAGAAATATCAAAATTTTCCATTCATCAAATTGAACCGATTACAAAAATAGAAAAATTAAAACTAAGAGAGTGGTCCCTGAAAAATTTATTTCTTAAAAAACTAGTCCCAACTAATAAAAAACCATTTAAAATGGTATCCAAAATGGTATCCTTAACTTATTTTGTATGGTTAAATAGGTCTACATACTGATATAGTTTTGAAACCACTCCAATCCGTAGCAACAAGAAAACTCTTTTTAATCAATAAAATTGACGAACATTCAATAAGGAATTTTTAAGTTAAGAGTACTATGGAATTCTGTTTGTACGTCACTCCATTGTTTTAATTTAAATATAATTGCCAAAATGAATAATGGAAACAAAAGAATTTTCACTACAATTTTCCTTGTTGTTTTTTTAATGTATTTTTGATCTGTGAAAGGTTTTAAATTATTCATTCACAATTGATTAAAATTTTCTGTTAAAAAAGAAATACAAACAATTTTCTTTCATTCCGCTGTAACTATAATTAACTTCTGAAAAATGCATACGTATCTTAAACCGTCATCAATGATTCTTCAAAAAGTTCCATGCAACCTTTGAGAATATTCAGGACAACAAGAAAAGCAATTTTATTTTTATAACTTGTATTTTATTTTTTATGTTTGAAATATGAATCAATACTAATTAAAAATGTTTTCTCGCGTAAAATAGAGTTTTGTTGTTTTCCTGGAATTTCTCAACATCAAAGACAACGAATAGTATGTTAGGGTTTTTGCTTTGAAAATATGCTTCATTAATTTAGATGATCCAAAGGAGTTGTACGAGTATCATTGAAATCTGTACAGGTTCGAATTTCCCAATCACTTTCACAGGAAACACAATTTACAGCTGCCATTCATCTATCGAAATTTATAGGTTACAAATCATCGTATCATTTTCAATAAGCAATCGAATTCATATCCTTGAACCAAAGGAAACAAATCAAAATAAAAATAAAAACAGAAATCATAAAATAGCAGGGTTATAAAATATAAAATGTTCCATCATAACATAAATATTTTTAGCACGCTTTTTGCTCTATCAAATGATCCATCATTAATCTTTGGTATAGGAGAGTAAACTTTGTGTGTCTATGTAGACAGACCAGACGACTCGACGCAGACGGGAATGTGGTATTTTGTCAGGAATTGTGATGAATCCCTTTTTCAGCCTCGTTTAAACCTAAAAATCCACTCACAAAAATGTTCCTACATATATTTTGAAATAAGTAAAAAGAAAAATTGAGAAAAATCCTCAAAATCACTTCATTAGTCAGGAAAAATGGAGAAATAAAACCCTCGGGCAAGATTCATCAATTATAATTTAATTCATCAGGAATTCGGGCTTAAAAAATTTCACTTAAAAGTCAGTTGATGTGAATTGGCGACGCGTCGGGGGAATTGAAAATAAAATGAGGGCACATTTTTATCCCATGATGGTGACGAAGACAATACTTAGGGAGACCATTACAAAAATTCAATTTTGAAAGAAATTTAAAATTAAACTTTTATTCAATATTCTTCAGACAAATTTTTTGCTATCTCCTTCACAGTTTCGCCCTCTTTTTGGACGGCTGAAAAATTTTGGAAACTTAATATTAAAAATTTCCCAACAAGGCTGAGCTAAACTAAAGCAGCAGCGGTTTGAGGGAATACAAAAACTTTTAATTGAATTATTTTTAGCTAAAATCAAATAAAGATTAATTCTCGATAAAAGGAAGGAGAATTAAAAATAAAACAAAAAGCTTTTGTTTATGCTCGGCTTCGGCAGGGGAAATTTCAAACACTATGTCAGCCATTTGTATACTTAAAACCTTAAAACTTCAACAAATAAAGGTCCTGATGCTGTGTTATATAATTCATGCAATATATACAAAATTAACATCCTGATGAAAAGGATTGCGTTGATAGTTTGTTTTTGTAGGATCGTATCGTTCGTTGGTATCGTAGACGTAGATATTTTTTCTTTTATGTGAAATCCCAAACATGTACAGGACCATAGTTATAGGCTCTCAATTTCGTCCTTATTTTTTTATTTTATGGAATCTATTTGAAATTTCTGTGCATTTGGTGTCTATGTTCCTAGAGACAAATATGTCATGACACAGGATCATGGTCGTATAGATAGGATTCATTGTTCAAGTGAAATATCTATCCCAAATGAATGGATGGGATATGTTGATGTTTGAAGTGTGTTTTGAAATTTGTGAGTTTTGTGAGTTTTGTGTGCACATGCTAAAAAGGATACTCGATGCATAAAGAATTAGAGCGTGCACATGAAAACATTCACATTGCGAGTATGAAGCACCCGAGCGAAACGTCTTTTGATGCATACATCAGCACATCATCGAATGATTTTTAAACAAATTTCAAACGTAGATGTGTCATTTTTGTACCTACTAGTATATAGCATTGAGTTTTGGTTGATGTTGGATTAAATATATTTTAAGAGACAAGTTAAATTTTTTTGTTTTATAGAATGTGAGGACGTTATTGTACATGAGATTCTTAGTTTTTCGTTGACCTAATTCAAGGATACCACATGAAGTATTGTTGCCAGGTTTAAGTTATGAATTAAGCTCTTTTTAACTTCCCATAGGAAGTTATTGTAATGGGTCCGATTTGTCAAATTGAAAATTTTGACATTTCTCGACGTTTCAAGGTCCCTAGAGTCGAAATAAAAGATTTTTAGAAAGATGTCTGTGCGTGCGTGTGTACGTACGTCCGTACGTCCGTATGTCCGTACGTTCGCGACGTTTTTTTCGTTGTCCATAGCTCAAGAACCAGAAGAGGTATCGACTTCAAATAAATTTTGTTATACAGATAATAAGGCAGAAAGATTCAGAAAGGGCTTTCAAGAAAATTGCGTGGGTGGTTTTTTTACCATAGCAGTTTAAAAAAAAGGTGAACATTTTGGTTAACCCTTAATATCTTACGAACCAAAAATGCTAGAGACTTGAATTAAATTTTATATAATATATTGTAACGTGATACCAAACAAGTATATTTTTTGAAAAAAATCCAGTTAACAGTTTTTTTTATAAATCAAAGAAACTGAAAAAAAAAATTTGTCACCTCGAAAATTTTACGAATACAAAATGATTTTATCTCCAAAACAATTTTGTGCAACGAAGAATAATGTTTTTGACATCTGGTAAGATTTTGAGAAAAATCGAATTGATAGTTTTTTTATAAAAAATAAAAACCTAAAAAAAACATTACTCAAAGTTGGTAAAAATTGAATTTCGACTCAAATATCTTTTCAAAACTTTGAGATATTGGCTTAAAACTACTTTTATCTTTCAAAAAATATTGTTGTCAACATTCAGTAAAATTTTGAAAAAATCGAATTGATAGTTTTCTTACAAAAAATAAAATCTTAAAAGAAAATTTAACAAAAGTTGGTAAAAATTGATTTTCGACGCAAATATCTTTTCAAAACTTTGATATATTGGGGATTTAACTACTTTTATCTTTTGAAAAATAATGTTGTCAACATGCAGTAAAATTTTGATAAAAATCTAATTGACAGTTTTTTTACAAAAAATAAAAACCTAACAAAAAAACAATACTAAAACTTGGTAAAAATTTACTTTCGACTCAAATAACTTTTCAAAAATTAAAAACATTGTCTTCAAACTTTTTTTATTTCACAGAAAATATTGTTTTCAATATTCAGTGGTTTTTTATAAAAATCCAACAGTCCATTTTTTCATAAAAAAATAAAATCTACAAGAAATAGTACGCAAATTTGGTAAAAATTGATGTTCGGTTCTTGATATCTCTCAAATTAATTTAATTCATCTAATTAGTAAAAATTTAAGAAATGCTACTAAAATTGGTAAAAATTTGTTTTTCACTAAAAATATATTTAACAAAACTAGATTTTCAAACTAAACTATTTCTTTATATGAAAAATATTGTTAAAATTAAAATTTTTAAGAATAATTCAACTGACAACTTTTTTAACCCAACACGAAAACCTACAAACTTTGAAGCAAGACAAATCGACAGACGGGATGGGAAGTTTTCATTGTGGGTCGCATCCCAGCCTCTTTTTTTTTTGGATAAAATAACAAAAACTACTAATAAAACATGTCATTTTGTCGTTGTTTTTACTCCTGAATATAAAGAGTCTGTTTTATTTTATATAATTTAAGACTTCACATTATATATTGTAAGATTTAAAAATACACCTGCAAATTAAGTTTATCTTCAAAAACTTTAATTCCATTTAAATTCTCAAAACATCCTTAATATCATAATTCTTTCGAAAACTAGTTTTAATGAATTCCTCTTTCCTTGGATTAAAAATAACAATTTGGACCGTTTAATATAATTAGTATTAAACGGGTTCAATTCTGAAAAACACAAAATAATTACTGGTGTGTCCGAAGGTTCAGTTCTGTCAAGGACACTTTTTCTTATTTGCATTAATAATCTCGAAAACTGAATACTGCTTACTGACGTTAAAACATAATTTACCACCTCTGCCTCTATCCATGAGTGATACTTCCATAGAGAAGACAGAAAACCTCGACATTCTGTATATCCCCAATCACCTCTTGTGGAAGGATCACTGTGGAAGGTTATGTAGAAAGTGTTTTCCCCCTCTCATCTGGCTGTTACCTATAAGACTTATAAATGCGTCCAAAGCTTGAGTATAAATTCCCATCTCTGGGCTGATGCTCCTGCAACTTACTTAAGTCTTTTGGACAGTATTAAACGTAGAGCATTCAAATTGATTGGTGATGATATTGGCGTTAGACAATTTACGTGGCTTGAATAGCGTCGTGAAGTTTCTTGGGTCGTCCGTTTTTTAACGTCCTTTAACGGACTATGCTCTAGAGAATAAAGGAGTTGTATTACTTCCTTCAAGCAGTTCAAAATAATACTTACACCTCCAGAAACCCTGATCCCAACTCGAATCCTACTTTCAAGTACAGATATTCGTTCTTTAGCCGTACTACGTGAATGTGGAAAGCTTTAGTGTATTCTATCTTTAACAGTAATTGCAATATTCAGGAATTTAAAATCAATGTGCACCGACATTTCGTTTCAAACCCCCTCTTTCTTTCATAATGATTACACTGTGTCTTGGTATAATAAGAATAACACTAACCCCCTTGAGTGTGCGCTTCTTCATTAACACTTCTTTTGTAGGCTCGATTGATTTGCTTCCAGCACAGTTTGCACAGTTTCTTAATGACTGGCAGTATGGCTTTCGTAACAATAGGTCCACTGGTGGTCTCATAGTTTATCTCACCGAACAGTGGAAAAAATCTTCACGTCGTTTTGGAGAAAGTACAATTATTTCACTTGATATTTCGAAAGAATTTGGCACCTCTCTTATCAAAAATGCGTGCATTTGGTATTGATGAATCTATACTTTTTTGGGTTAGACATTACCTTTTGAACCGTTTTATTCATGTAGTGTTGAACGGGTTCAAATCTTATATCAACAAAGCAAACGCTGGTGTGCCCCAGAGCTCCGTTTTGTCTCCGACACTCTTCCTTATTTTAATAAATGATTTTTTGTGTAAAACTTCTAACCCGCTGAATTGATTCGCTGATGACAGTAGCCTCAGCTTTTTATATTCGTTTTTAGATTTAGATTCTCATCCTTGTCCTTCGGATGTGGACTACCAGCGCAACGGCAGCGTATAATAAGTTCATTAAATTATGATCTTGACAGATCATTGACAAACCGTGTAGAATATAATGCTTCGAAAACTCAAAGCTGTCTACTGTCTTCAAAGCGTAATCCTCCCCCAATGCGAAAATACAAGGATGGTACTTGCATCGTGGAGACTGAACATCTTTCAGTTCTAAGTATGTGAATAACAAACCACTTGTTGTGGAGTGATCACATATTCCAAATTGCCAAAATTGCAGCTAAGTGTTTAGGTTTTCTCCGACGATGCAAGAAGTTTTTTACCCCTTCTGATCTGGCAAAAATTTACAAAGCTTTTATTCGTCCAAAACCCGAATATAATTCTCTTATTTGTGCTGGTCCCCAATAACGAACCTGCTTGAGTTTTTTTGCAAAGAATTGAAAAGATAGGAGATCGTTCTCTTACCGAAAATTTTTCTTCTCTTTAACACCGCCGCAAGGTCTCATGCCTCATTGCCTTATCGTTATTTTTATAAACAATGCTCTAGTAAAATAGCCAGTTGCGTTTTTTCCCTCAAACAATTCAACTGTACCCTTGAGCCCAATTTCGGACGTATTGTTAAATACAGGGATTCGCTTTTTAGCCGCACTACACGAATGTGGAATGCTTTACCAGGCTCAATATTTCCCACTCATTACAATGTGCACTGTGTTTAAACATTAAAGGGTATTCAAAACCCCCTTGAGTGCGCGCACAGTAAAACAAATATTTTTCAAAAGTTAAAAACTTTTATAAGTTTTTATTTCTTGAGAAGAAACTGCCGAATAGTCGAATAGAATTTTCAAAAAAATTAAAAACAAACTAAATTCAAAATTGTATTGAAAGTAATTCTGGCATATTTTGATGTTATTACCTCGAAAACAAAATTCATGCGAAGGCGACAACTCTGGTGGTTCTTGAAATATGACTGAGAAAAAAAAGTTTCCCGAACGTATGGATCTTGAAATGTCAATTTGTAATTTGAAAAATCAGACCGATTACAATAACTTCCAAAGGACAGTTAAAAAAACAAAGCTCGCATTAAAATTGATAATATGATTAATATGACTAATAACCAAAATATATGTTATAGAAACTAATTTGTAGACTAATATGTACGACACATTCGAAAGTCTTTCTTATAAAGATAAAACTGGATAGACCCAATTTCTGCACTTGAAGTTAATATTTTGGGGATAATTCTTCAATGATGATTTATTTTAAGGTGACAACAGAAAATACGCGTTGCGATGCTTGTGTCATGTTTGTTTTTATGAAAAATAAGATCATATGAAATTCAGTTCTTAGAACCAATGAATGCTTTACGACTGACTATTTTTATGAAGCCTCTTATTAACAGTCACTTATAACCCCTGATGAGAATTTGAACGACGAAGATGTTATTACAAATAAGTTATACGAAAAAATATCCTACACAAAATGTTGAATAAAGAGGTTTTTGGTGCATTAAAGTTGAATATAATTGCCATTAACCATTTCTGATGTAAGCTTATCGATACACAACTTTATAAGCAGCAGATTTAATGTGGCAAACATAGTTTATCACATGCCATAATATTTCATACGCCTTATAAACATTAGTATCATATAAATGGCAGTACGTTCCAAATAAGTTCATAAAACGGCTTATTGAAGCCAAAGAAATGTCCTGAACGAATTTATCGTTGGACTGTTAGTTGTAGTTGCAGCGTTTTAGAAGCTTTTTGACTACAGCACCAAGTATTGAAAACACATCAATCCTTCTCTCGATTTGAGGAACTGTAAATAGCAGACAAACAAATCCAAGTCCTTTTGGAGATTTGTATGGAAAGAAGAAAAAAGAAATCTGAAGAACATCAACACAAGAAAAGATAGACAAATTTAAAAATCTTTTTTCGCTCTTTACCAAAAAAGTACGTGCTATATACGTCATATTTCCTGCTACTAATGCGCTGATGCATATCGCAATCCTTCAATTTTTCACGTTGAATTCTATGAAAAGTTCTTAAGTTATTTTTGCATAAATTTAAATCAAAAAAAAATTCAAGTCATTTTAACAAGCTTCAACTTATACCTACACCACTTCCACCAAAGTGTCACTAGCTGCCTGAATTCGGAAGAGACATTCAAAATTTGTACGAAGATTTGCGGTTTCGTTCTTTTATATCTGGTTGTTGTCGGTGTAGTTTTAACTTCCTAGAGAATAACCAGTCACTCAGTTCATTTTTCTTATTTGAAAAAAAAGTTGAAAGTTTAAGGATGATAAAAATACTATAGATATCAATATTTCTTGGTTATTATAGACGACTTCCTTTTTGCTCACTTTTCACTTTATTCACGAACTAAAGGCAGTTAAAAAAATCTTTAAGGTAAAGATATCCGTTGTCAAAACAATTTCACTCTTCCTCTTAACCATTCAAAGTCTTTATCGTCTGGAAAACGCAGTAAAAAATCTAATCTTTTTCAAAAATTCTTCAATGCATCCTAAACGTGTTTTATTTTATTATATGTAAAAAGTCTTTCTAGTCATAAAGTCAAGACCCGGCGACAAAAATATCCTCGAGATAGATGCAATTATTAGTGTCATAAAAGACACAATACACATCACTGATTTTATATATTCTCTCTTCGACTATAATTTAAATGGGATGTCTTCAGATCGAAATACTTCCTCATAACCTTGATAAATAAAATGACGATTTTATATTCACCTACCTCTTCCTTCATCTTGTTTGAAAAAATATATTTTTGTGGTTTTCATTTTATGATTTATTTTGTATCCCTCATACGAGTAAAGGAGGTAAAATAAGTTTCAGAAAAAGAAAGAATAAAATTTCCAATTTAAAAAAAAATTTCGAATGAAATTGATTGGAGCCAAATAAGTGATTTTACCACAAATTTGTGTGTAACTTTGATGGAAAATTATCTTCAATTTTATCTATTCAAATAAAAATCTAATTTTAACAATTAAAACGTTTTAAAAGTTCAAAAGGCAGCACACCGAAAATTGTATAAAGGCCTCAAGGGTTTATCTGGATTTGTATCTGTGTATATTGTCGACACATAATTGAATGAACCTTTGCTGAATCTTTATTGCTTTTTTTTTGTATAAAACTTGACCTTAATTGTACAAAACTCGAAATACCATTTTCATTTTAATTTTTCTATGGACATACAAAATAATGGAATGAGCAGAACACAAATCTATTTGAACTTTTTATGGAGCTTTTTGACCCTTCAGGGAATTGCAAGTGAAATTAGATTTTTAAGTTGATTTTTTTATACAGCCTGGGATCGAGGGTTTAACACAGAGAAATGTTCGTGATGTGGATTAACACTTCCATGGAACAGAAGCTTTTGTTGAATTTAAAGTCTTTAAGCTTGACGCGTGATGTGGGGTTTAATACATTTCTTTTATTATTTGCTCATACTTAAGGGGTTATTACTACCCTTAACATGTTTACAGATTAAATACAGTGCTTGAGTTAGAAAATGGAAAAGAAGGGAAGGATTTTAGAGGAGATACCGGTGCACAGGGTTTTAATATTTAAATGCGATGGAAAACAGAGTTGAGTAAAGCATTTCACATTCTTGATGTCCGGTTAAAAAAAGAATATTTATACATGACAGTATACGTCCGTAATTAAGCTGAAAGCTAAACTGACGGGCATACCTGGGATTGAGAGTATTAGGGCGGAATTGTGGGAGTGGGAGGGGGGTGTGTAAACCGAATTTTATTATATAAACATTATATACATTGCATTTGTAAGTAAGTACCTAAGATTTTTCAAAACGACTTTAGGGATTCCAATAAAATATCGTTCGGCAATAATCCTTTACTTCATTTCCAACACTACTTCCCAGATTACTATCCGGATACAATATACAATTCCTAATATAAAACACATGCCTTCACTTTTTTCTTTGCAATACCTAACTTCCTCGTGCTTTGATACTTCGTGGCATTTGGGATTTGGGGTTATGTGTAGTATCATTATTCTCTCCGGAAGATTTGCTTATTATGATGGAAAGTTTTTTTTTGATAAAAGAAACTCACTAATGCGTTAAGAGGGCTTGAGTTGATTAATAACATTTGAAGGAGATTTACTTTTATGTAGAAATCATTAATGATGTGTTGGTAATCATAAGGGAAAGAGATATACGTATAAACCTATCAGGAAAAGAACCTACATGAAATAAAAAGTTAAATCATTTGGATAAATCTAAAGTGTGGCTTGGGAGTTAATATTTCGAATAAACTAATTAATCATAAAATCTAGCAAGAATAATTAATTTATTCCCTATAGAAAATTCCCAAGATGATTTCTAAAAGTTTATAAGAAAAAAAAAATAATTTTTATATTTGTAGAATATATGGATTTAATGGATCTTCATTGCGCAGATACGTTAACTATGTGGAAGAGAATTATCCTTCTTGGAAACCATATAAAAATAAAAATACTAAAAACACTATACAAAATTTCAGGAACCAAAATTCTTTTATTTTGTAGTCAATTAAGTTTTCATCTATGTATATAAATATTTGAGTATTATTCGACTGGATTTTAGTGTTAAAAAGTTGATTTTTTAATTATAATTACCTAGAAACCCTAAATTTTGTTTAAAATAATTATGACCGTTATTTCGCTTTTTTTTGGGATACATATATCAAATTTGTACCTTTTTAAAAAAAACTACAATCAAAATAACACACCCTGGATTTTCATAAAAGACATTTTTTCTCACCTTGATGTTATTATTTGTAAACCAAACTTTATTTTTAGTAATCAAGATCTTTGTTGGTTTTTTGAGAAATGGCCAGTGAACATAATATTGCCAAAATACTGACGAGCAGGTATCTCTAAAAAAAATTATGGATTTTAATTCTAACACCTTGAAATGTCGAGACATACCAAATTTGAAAAAAAAAAAGAGGCTGGGATGCGACCCACACTGATAACTTCCCATCCCGTCTATCGATTTGTCTTGCTTAAAAGTTTGTCTAAATGTATCAATTCTTACCAAATTTGCGTTCTATTTTTTGTAGATTTTATTTTTTTTTATGAAAAAACGGACTGTTGGATTTTTATAAAAAAAATAATTGAATATAAAAAACAATATTTTCTGTAAAATAAAATAAGTTTGAAGCCAATATTTTTAATTTTTGAAAAGCTATTTGAGCCGAAAATCAATTTTTACCAACTTTTATTAATTTTTTTGTTTAGGTTTTTATTTTTTGTAAAAAAACTGTCAATTCGATTTTTCTCAAAACTTGTCCTAATATTGAAAACAATATTTCTTATAAGTTAAAATTAGTTAGAAGCCATAACCTCAAGAAAAGATATTTAAGTCGAAAATCAATTTTTACCAACTTTTGTTAATTTTTTTTTTTGGTTTTTAATTTTTTGTAAAAAAACTGTCAATTCTTTTTTTTTTCAAAATATTACTGAATGTTGAAAACAATATTTTTTGAAAGATAAAAGTAGTTTAAAGCCAATATCTCAAAGTCTTGAAAAGATATTTGAGTCAAAACTCAATTTTTACCAACTTTTTTTTTATTTTTTTTAGGTTATTATTTTTTGTAAAAAAACTGTCAATTCGATCTTTCTCAAAATTTTTCGTACTGTTGAAAACAATATTTCTTATAAGTTAAAATTAGTTAGAAGCCATAATCTCAAATTTTTGAAAAGATATTTAAGTCGAAAATCAATTTTTACCAACTTTTGTTAATTTTTTTTTTTCGGTTTTTAATTTTTTGTAAAAAAACTGTCAATTCTATTTTTTTCAAAATTTCACTGAATGTTGAAACCAATATTTTTTGAAAGATAAAAGTAGTTTAAAGCCAATATCTCAAAGTTTTGAAAAGATATTTGAGTCAAAACTCAATTTTTACCAACTTTTTTTTATTTTTTTTTTAGGTTATTATTTTTTGTAAAAAAACTGTCAATTCGATTTTTCTCAAAATTTTATCAGATGTCAAAAACATTATTCTTCGTTGCACAAAATTGTTTTGGAGATGAAATCATATTTTAGTCGTAAAATTTTCGAAGTGACAAATTTTTTTTTCAGTTTTTTTGATTTATAAAAAAACCGTTAATTGAATTTTTTTCCAAAAATATAATTGTTTTGTATCACGTTACAATATATAATACAAAATTTAATTCAAGTCTCTAGCGTCATTGGTTCATGAGATATTTAGGGTTAACCAAAATTTTCACCTTTTTTTTAAACTGCTATGGTAAAAAAACCACCCACGCAATTTTCTTGAGAGCCCTTTTTGCATCTTTCTGCCTTATTATCTGTATAACAAAATTTATTTGAAGTCGATATCTCTTCTGGTTCTTGAGCTATGGACGACGAAAAAAAAGTCGCGAACGTACGTACACACGCCACGCACGCACAGACATCTTTCTAAAAATCTTTTATTTCGACTCTAGGGACCTTGAAACGTCGAGAAATGTCAAAATTTTCAATTTGTCAAATCGGACCCATTACAATAACTTCCTATGGGAAGTTAATAAACAAAATATTTTACAGTTCGATAAATTTACGAACAAAAAAACACAATTATTATCAAAAAAAGTATTGATTTATTTATTTTTTATCAAAAAATAAATTTATACATAATTTAAACCTTCTATTGAAATAAATAAATAAAATATAAATTTATGTTTTAACTTTCAGGGTAACAAATTTATTAAATGCCATTTAGAAGTTAAATATACAAGTATCTAAGTTTATATGTATACATAATGTACATAGCAAAAATGAGAATAATTTATTTTTGAGTATTTAAATAATTTAAATCAATTTTCAAATTTCTTTAAATTTATTGTGCTTCGTTGTGGTTTCTTTTAATAGCTTCAAGAATATTGTGTTTGAGGGATCAAGAATTTAAGCAATATGTTTGTCTTCTGAGGAAACTGTGTTCGGGATTTGGCGTGAAATTGGGCAATCCGCTAGAATATGTCAGACAGACAGGACTTCTTTACAGTTTTTGCATTCTTCGGGAGGTTCATCATTGTAGTAGTGCCGACTTGAAAATAAAGTTTTTCCTACTCTTATTCGGAATAGTCTTATACACTCTGCTCTAGATAAATCCTTGTTGTAAGGAACTCTGAAATGGGTAGGGTGATGCTTCCGAAGGAAATTATCTTGGCTTAGCCATGGGGCAGTAAGTTCATCCGTGTCAATATTGCTGGAAGATTTTTCGCATTAGAAGTTGAATGTTAGGCAAATCTTTTACGAACGGAAAGTGAATCACTTCCTAAGCTGCTACATCTGCTGCTTGGTTACCTTTTATGCCGACATGACTTAAAAACCAGACTAGAACGATGTTGACGGTGTTGTATAAGATACTCCGCATAAAGTTAAAAATTGAACAGTTGTTGTTGGCATTTTTGATTCCCATTAAAATGTTAAGGTTGTCTGTAGGGGTGAACGTCTTAACTGCCCTGAATTAAGCCAAAAGCAGTGCTCTTATTCTTGCTACAATTTCAGCTAGAAAATTACCAGATGCGTTTGGGAGTATGCCTTGGCAGTGGGTTATATGTATCTTCGTTTGAATCTGAAAGTTCTATGACTGAAAAAGAGGAATTGTTTTCCTTATAGGACCCATTAGTGTGTAAAGTTCTTAAGGGCTTGATGGTTTCGACTAGTTCTCGGTGAAGAAAAATAAGTTGTTGGTCTGGTGTGTTTTCCTTTTTGTATAGTTGGACAGACTGAGGTCAATGGGCAGTTAATGTCTTTTCCAAGGAGGAGGTGTAGAGTTACTAGGTTCGAGTGCGAAGAATTACATTTTTAACACATCTATAGTATATCTTTCAAAAAAACTGTTTTTAATCAAGTTAAAAAAAAAAATTACTTGGATGCGTCCAAAAATGATTACTTCTATCCGTGCATGTCTAAAACTTTAACATAATAGGTATGCCAATTAAATTTTTATAAAAAATTAACTAAAAGTAAGCAAGAATATTTTTCCCATGTGATAAAATACGTTTGATTTCCCGACATTTTTAGTCGAAAACAAATTTTTCATTAATATTAGCAGCATTTGTTGAATTATGGATTATTTTCGATTATACCAAAATTTTGCATAGAATTTATTAAAAATGTTAAAGTCAATTCTCGAAATTTTCGAATCGAACATTAAATTTTACCAACCCTATGTTTCGATTTTTCTTAGAACTTTACCAGATGTCAAAAAACATTATTTTTTTTTTTTGTCGAATAAAATTATTCTGGAGGTAATATCATTTTTGTTTTGTAAAGATTGTCTGATTATACCGTTATTTGAATATTTTTCAAAACTATGTTAAATTGGTATCACTTCACATTATATAATACAAAAATTAATTGAAGTCACAAACTTTATTGGTTCGTGAGATATTAAAGGTCAACCAAATCGGGGACATTTAATAGTTGTCGAAAAGCTTTTAAGACTTGCATATTCCATATACGAGCCTCTATTTAATGATTGGCCTTCAGTATTTATCTTATCAATGATAAACTTTTCTCCATTTTGAACCGATACCTGTCATAGAAATCATTGTCGTCGGCCATATCAAAAGGATCGATGAGGTTCAGATAAAGCGTTCGATTTCTATTCGATGGAATCGTATCAATATCCAGGAGAATACCAAAATTTTCATCAATTTAAATCATTGATACTAAAATAAAGTGACGTTTTTGTATTTTCTTTTAACTAATTTAAAATACTTGTTTATTTTTTATTTTATTTTTGAATTTTTATAGAGTTAAAGACAGCTTAAACATACTCTCTGCCGTTTTTATAATTAAACTCCAGGTTATCGTTCTAAAATGGGTTTAATTTTTCTATGGATGACATAAACTTGAGTTTAGTTTAGCAAAAACAAAATCAACCCCCATTGACTTCAAACTTGGATAATTCTTAATAAATTTTGTTATTATTTAATAAAAACTTTTGAAATATTCAGTTTTGAGTTTATCTAAAAAATAAAATACATTAAAACACTGTGCAATTGCGTAATTAAGTTAAAAACAAATAAAACATGAGAAATAAAAAAGCTACTAAAATACTGCTAAATGAATTTCACATACTTTTTAAAGTATCTTCAATGAAAATTTAATAGTTTGCAAAAACATATCAGAGAATTTAAAAGTATGGACTTTTATTTCGCCTTCTCCTCTTTCAGCTATATATTATATCAAAAGTTTATAGCAATCATAATAAGTGTTCAAGGATCCTTCAGAAAATAAAGCTTCCTCAGTGTGTTACCAATTAAGAACGACAAGCCAAGCATTTATTTTGAAAACAATTAATTTAAAATGTCAGATATTATGCTACGTGAACAAAAATTACTTTTAAAAACGTTCAACCAATTCCTAATTAATTCCCGGAAAAATGTCCCATCTCCCTCATTCGTCCTAAAGGTAATTTAACAAAACACGAATTAATTTACAGTGAAATGCTATTCTATCACTCTTTTAAGCTATTTACATATACATACATATGTATGTACTCCAATACAACCTACAATAGAATCTTGAGAAAATTGTTATTTTAATATTAAGTCCTTCTCATCCGATAATCTCACAATTCTAATTAAGGTAAGTAAATTTTTTGCCAACCTCTAAGATAATATTTTTGTTTGTTTGTGTCAAATAACATTTCTCCAAAGCTTAAAAAGGTATCTTTGTCATCTACCTATAGACATACAATGTATATACCTTTTTGAGAAGTGAGATTTAAATATTCAAAATATCTTATTTCGTGACCAAAATAATCCCTTAGAGCCAAAGAACATCATCCACTTGGAGATTTAATGAGGCTTCTTCTTTGGAATGCAAATTCATAACCGCCAACCCGTAAATTCCACAGCAGGATTTTCAGCTCAAGTAAACTGAATACGTGCTTTAAATTCCTTAGAGATTTAAAGGATGTCTATAACCCAAACAAAAAATAAACTAAAAAGCAACAATTTTCGATAACTACCATCACATTACTAAACAAAATATATATTTCTATTTTAAATTAAAACCATTTTAATATTAATGAGTTTGGTATCTGGAAAAATACCTAATTTAAGTCAATTATAAAATAAACCTCAAAATATTTAAACACTTATGTGTTTTGAACATGAACTCAAAATTTATGATTTTTATCAATTTTGGATAGAAGGAAAATTTCTACATAAATTTTATTATTCAACCACCCCCTATTCCAATAAGTGTGATTTCAATTCACTGCAGGGGGATGGATGTGATATTATCTAAATTGAATTATGTGATGGAAATGAAAACAATTTGATTTGTTATTATTTGTCGGACAAACCATCTGATTCATGCGGAAAAGTTTCACAACATAATGGAACTATGACATTAATTTATAGCGATTTAAATCATTTCCATATCAAATGTGTGGGAATATGAAACAATAATTAATTCAATATACAAATCGAACATCCAATTTATGCATTCGATCGGAAAAACTGTTTTTAAATTAAAAATTCTACACACCTACATCCATCAAATGCATGTAGGTACATTTTTATAATTGAAACTCCCGTATTATATTATTATATTGTTCGCCAACGAAACCAATTGTTAGTTGAAAATCGTAAGCTAATTGAATTTAATTGCATTCCGTTAAATTAAATTTTATATTAGCCGATGCCATCAATCAAAATTAAATTTCCTTTTTAAATTTCATTCATATCAATGTACAATGTACAGCACATACATATTTTGAGTGTGGAAGAGAGAACCACTCAACCCACAAGAATTTTATGTGAATTAATAAAATTATTGAAAATCATCATCGATAAAAATTATATGACTTTTATGAAAATGAAGCAAAATTTGATTTTGAAATTGTTTAAAACATTCCCAGTGTGAAGTCCGAAATTTTGGAGATTTTTATTTGCTGCAAGAAGTGAAAAGGTTTCTCTTTCACTTTTCGACTTTATAAAGATTTTAATGCCCTAAGTGGAGCTTCTCAATGTTATTGAACTTTAATTAATAGATTAGGATTATAGTTAGGCAGTTTAATCAAGATTCAAATTTAACTTTTAAAAACATCGTTCGATAAGTTACGAGTACTGGAATATATGCGATATTTTTGACCTTACATGAGAAGGCTGCTCTATAGAGGTTAAAAACAACTTAACAGAACCTTTCGATGTCAAAAAAGGCTTTAGACAAGGTGATGTGCTGTCATGCGATTTCTTTAACATCGTCCTTAAAAGAATTGTGCAGAGCTCACACGTCAACACTTGAGGCACTATCTTACAAAAGTCTATCCAATTACTAGCATATGCTTATGACATTGACATAATCGGAAGAACTCAGCGTGATGTTAACCGATTAACGGTTAATGAGGCAAAACAAAGTACATGCTGTCATAAAGAAAGGATCTACAACACCAACGTCTCGATCAAAACGTCACCATAGACAGACGTAACTTTGAGGTAGTTAAGAACTTTGTTTACCTAGGCTCCCCCATGAACACAGAAAACAACACCAGCGCTGAGATCAAACGAAGAATTACTCTTGCTAACCGCTGTTTCTTTGGCCTAAGAAAACAATTGATATAATAACGCATGAACCTGTATCTATATTTTAGGATTTAAAAATAAACCTGTAAGAAAAGTTTATCTTCAAAAACATAATGCCATTTAATATCTCAAAAAATCCTTAATTTATTTTTAACTTCACAAAGGAAGATATTGTATAGTCGGCCTGTTTTGTCTAAATAAAAAATTTGACATTTCTTGATGTTTCAAGTTCCCTAGAATCTAAATCAAAGATTTTTAGAAAAAAGTCTGTGTGTACTTGTGTATACGTATGTACGCTCATGAATCTTTTTTCGGCGTTCATATCTCAAGATCACAGGTAATAACACAACAAAACTGAGTTTGTGTTTTTTTACCAGAGCAATTTAAAATATCTCACAAACCAAACCAAACAAGTATAATTATAAAAACAAAACAATTAAAACTGTTTGTATTAATCAAAAAACCCTGACAAAAATATTTGTCACCTCGACTATTTTAAAAACAAAAAATGATTTTACCTCCAAAATAATTGTATTCAATGCAGAATAATGTTTTTGACATCTGGTCAAATTTTGAGAAAAATCAAAGAGACATTTTTTTTACAAAAAATAAAAGTCTAAAAAAAACTTTATTAAAAATTGGTTGGAATTAAATATTTGAATTCGTTTTCAAGACATTTATATTCAAACTTGTTTAATTGTTGTACCATTTATTGAAATTTCTAAATAAGTCCATAACAACATAAAATTAGGCTTACATAAACTATAATTTGCATAACAATGGGAAGTTGACAATGTTTGTTACATCCCAGCTTTTTTTTCTGTAATAATACCAATTGTCATTTAAAAGCCTTTTTTCTGTCAAGGTGTTTAAGAAGAAGATAAATTTTAACCTCCAAAAACAAATTTTGTATGCAAATAGTCCAGAAAAGTTCTTGTGCACTTTTTTAAGTCAAATATCCATAAACATGTACAGCCAAATATTTCAAAAACTATCTTTCACTCTTCTCTACTGCGGCTAAAATTAAATACGTAAATACAAATAGTTATGTAGATACATATCTATATATCAAAAACCTTACAATTTTTGAAAACAAAGAATACAATTTTTTAACTTCAAAGGTTTCTGCTTTATTTTTTAAAGTGTTCAAAATGATTTTTGTGAAACTCAAATTTTTAAAATAAAATTAATTTTGTGATTTTTGTTGAATCGGCTGAGGTGAAACGTGACCATCTCATTTTTGATAGTCAAATTGACTTTTCATCTATGTAAGATGATTCAACTCAATTCAATTCGATTGAAAATTGTTGTTGTTGCAATTTTATTGTGATTCCAAAAAAATATCTTAATAAATGTATAAAATTGACTGTATTTTAATAATATTCTTACTTTTCTTATTTTTAACTTCCCATAGGAAGTTATTGTAATGGGTCCGATTTGTCAAATTGAAAATTTTGACATTTCTCAACGTTTCAAGAGTCGAAATAAAAGATTTTTAGAAAGATGTCTATGCGTGCGTGTGTACTTACGTTCGTACGTCCGTATGTCCGTACGTCCGTACGTTCGCGACGTTTTTTTCGTCGTCCATAGCTCAAGAACCAGAAGAGATATCGACTTCAAATAAATAAAGGCAGAAAGGGCTCTCAAGAAAATTGCGTGAGTGGTTATTTTACCATAGCAGTTTAAAAAAAAAGGTGACAATTTTAGTTAATCCTAAATATCTCATGAACCAATGACGCTAGAGACTTGAATTAAATTTTATATTATATATTGTAACGTGATACAAATTAGGTAAATTTTTTGAAAAAAATCCAATTAACGGTTTTTTTTATAAATCAAAAAAAAAACAGAAAACATTTTGTCACCTCGAAAATTTTACGACTAAAATATGATTTCATCTCCAAAACAATTTTGTGCAACGAAGAATAATGTTTTTGACATCTGATAAAATTTTGAGAAAAAATCTAATTGACAGTTTGTTTATCAAAAATAAAAACCTAAAAAAAACATTACTCAAAGTTGGTAAAAATTGAATTTCGACTCAAATATCTTTTCAAAAACTTGGGATTAAGGCTTCCAACTTATTTTATCTTATAAGATATATTGTTTTCATCATTCTGAAAAATGTTGAAAAAAATCGAATTGACAGTTTTTTTACAAAAAATAAAAACAAAAACAAAATTTTATAAAAGTTGATAAAAATTGATTTTCGACTCAAATATCTTTTCAAAACTTTGAGATATTGGCTTTAAACTACTTTAATCTTTCAAAAAATATTGTTGTAAACATTCAGTAAAATTTTGAAAAATATCGAATTGACAGTTTTTTTAAAAAAAATTAAAAACCGAAAAAAATTAACAAAAATTGTTAAAAATTGATTTTTGACTCAAATATCTTTTCAAAAATTTGAGATAATGGCTTCTAACTAATTTTAACTTATAAGAAATATTGTTTTTAACATTCGATAAAATTTTGAGAATAATCGAATCGACAGTTTTTTTTACAAAAAATAAAAACCTAAAAAAAAAACAATACTAAAACTTGTAAAAATTTACTTTCGACTCAAATAGCTTTTCAAAAATTACAAATATTGGCTTCAAACTTATTTTATTTCACAGAAAATATTGTTTTCGATATTCAGTAATTTTTTTTATAAAAATCTAACAGTCCGTTTTTTCATAAAAAAATAAAATCAACAAAAAATAGTACCTACGCAAATTTGGTAACAAACTTTTAAGCAAGACAAATCGATAGACGGGATGGGAAGTTATCAGTGTGGGTCGTATCCCAGCCTCTTTTTCGTTTAGTTTTTAAGTGACCTGGTAAAGTTTTTCAAAAATTAAAATTTCACAAAAATCATTTTGAAATATAAAAGAAGATTTTTTCATAAAAATCATTTCGAAAAATGTTTTAAAAAGTCCGTTTTGGGCATGGTGTTTGGACACAACGCTATTCGGAACATAAACCAATTTAGTAGAAAATTTAGTAAGTTTCTGTTTTTTGTTACAAAAAAATGTGAATTTAATTTTATTTACATTGTACGAAATTTTGAAACTATGTAATATGTATTTTGTTAAAAATTTATTTCAATTCCTGGTTGTTGTTAGAATGTATATTGATTTTTCAGCAAATTTTACCAAATGTTAAAAACATCACCAATTTTTGTTCTTAAAATATTTTAACTGGAAAATAGTTTTTTTCTGAATAAAAAAGGATGAGTAGCTTTATTTCTAAATTCATATCAATTCTGGAACGCATGAACCTGTATCTATATTTTCGGATTTAAAAACAAACCTGTTAGAAAAGTTTATCTTCAAAATTCTAAATTTCATTAAATAACTCCAAAAATCCTTAATTTATTAATTTTTAACTTCCCATAAGAAGATATTGTAGTCGGTCCGTTTTGTCGAATTAAAAATTTTGACATTTCTTGATGTTTCGAGGTCCCTAGAATTTAAATCAAAGATTTTTAGAGAGATGTTTTTGTGTGTGCTTGTGTAAGGACGTTCAGGAAGCTTAATATATTAATTTCGTTTAAAAATAATGACTCTTTTATAAGACATCAAGTTTTGAAAAAAAGTATTAAATAATTTTTAAAAAACCAAACAAAATTTAACATTTGTAATCATCAAATATTATTTAGACAATATAAAAGCTTGTTCAGAAAGAAAAATATTAAAATCTTTTTTGATTTTTTATGAAACATTTTACACAAAGGAATGTAAATAAAAAAAAATGTCCAGCTAACTATCGCTCATTCCAAGGTATTTCACTGGACTATATTTGGAATTGATATCTGTGCTGGTATATACGATATGTAAGACGAGTTGTCTGTTACGAACGTAGAGATAAACGTAAATATAGTCGAGCATAAAGACATCTTTCTAAACATTTAACATTAGCAGAGGATATTGAATCAACGAGAAATGTCAAAATTCCCTAAAACGGACCGATTACCATATCTTTTGAATGTGAAATCCTAATTTTATTCAAGGTAAACATCGCAGTACCTTTTGTTTTCATTTAATATACGTATACAAAGATAATTTTGTAAAATCCAAGACTTAATTGTATCATCATTATGCCTCTACTAAAAGGATTCATTTTCAATTCATAAAATCCATTAAGTTCAGTTAAAAAGCAAAATTCAGTTCAGTCAGTTAATTATTATTAATACCTCATAACTAATTGATCCAAATATTTTGTAAGTAATAATAAGCAAAATAAAATTAAAATTCCATAGAATTTTTGACACATTAATATTCCAATTATAAATACATGTTATATCGATACTCATATACAATATAATGTGCCTTTGATTATGATATTTTGTCATTTTAAGGTAATATTATCTTTAAAAAAATACATTATATATGTAAGTACACAATATTGCTTTTTCAACGTATGTACATATTTTTCTCTGAAAAAAAAAATGAATATTGATTTTCTTTCACATGGTAATTAAAATATTTAAGAAAACAACAAACATGTAATCCTATTTTGCCCATGTGTAAGAACTCACACTCTAATAACACATAATTATTGCCTATAATTTTAACGTAAATAGCTTTTGCCACATCAGTTATAGGAACTTTTGTTTTTACTGCCTTAATAGGTACTATAATTTTGTGTCGCGTCGTTTATACTAGACTTTTTTGTGACTTCAAATTTTGAGGTTACCATAAAAGTTTGAGGCGACTATTTTATACAAATTTATTTTAATAGAATTTTATAATTTGTGTTATATTCATTAAGTTCTTGTTTTAGCTAATAATTTCAAAAGATTATCAATGCAATTTTGAAATTAGAGATGAATTTCAAAGAATTTAAGAACCTTTTATAAAAACCCATTAAAATTCCTTTAAAAGGTTTCAATCATAATTTAAATGAACCATGGACTTAAGAATTAGAAAAGAAAAAAGTCAAAACATACAACATCCCATTTTTGTAGAAATCAGAAAAACGAATTTAGTAATCTCTAAATGTTAATAAAAAAGCTGAAAGTTGGGAAAATATTGTTTCACTAATTTTTAATTAAAAAGCTTATTCACTTCTTAGAACAATTATCTACATTAACAAACTCTTAATTCAAAACAAATAAAGCTAGAAACTATAAAATTTCAATATTTAACTAACTAGTTAAGGACATTCACTGTCAACTACATATAGAGTGGAATTAAAAGAAATGAACACCATGTCGTCAAAACGCAGTACTGACTGATAGATCATCAAAGTAATGAAGTACTTCCCGACATCGAAGAACTTTTAAAGTTTCACATGAGGATAAGTCTGGTAGCAAAATGAAGCTGCCCACTTGTCACAATGTATCATCATTTATACACTAAAATTATAAATCATATTGAATGATGAAATTTGAAGTACCATCTTCAAAAAACATCTTAAACTCAATATTTTAGTGACGTAGTTTCCATTTGAAAAAGCATTCAATTAATTAAATTTTGCACACTAATTACACAAGTTTTTGTTTTCAACGCACATAAGAAGTTCTTTGTTATTGTTCTAAGATGTCCTACGTTAAAATCTCGTCTTTATTTTTTCTATCAAATCAGGTTTTTAAGATGGGCCCTTTTAAAATCGAAAACGGGATATTGAGTCTAAGTTAAAACTTAAAATATCTCTTAACAATAAATTGTATGATAATTTTACAAAATACAAATATTTCTTTTCTAGGTAACATTTAAATCATTTTAGTTTCTTCGTTGTTGAAAACCTTGAATTTGATACTTTCATATTTTGAAAAATACCTTTTGGACTTAATTTGCAGCGCTGATTTCGAATCCAAATTCTAATTTTATCTTTTTTCTCAAATTTAAAAAAATCCGCTTTCAAGATTATTTTTTAATATATTTCAAAAACTTGATGTAATATCGGGTGATTTTTTTGAGGTTAGGATTTTCATGCATTAGTATTTGACAGATCACGCGGGATTTCAGACATGGTGTCAAAGAGAAAGATGCTCAGTATGTTTTGACATTTCATCATGAATAGACTTACTAACGAGCAACGCTTGCAAATCATTGAATTTTATTACCAAAATCAGTGTTCGGTTCGAAATGTGTTTCGCGCTTTACGCAAATTTTATGCGTTTTTTTTTTTAAAAAAAGTTCTCAAGCTCTTAAAAAATCACCCATTATATTAAACAATGTCCTCTTTTCAATGGAGGACAATAAATACATAATGGGTGATTTTTTAAGAGCTTGAGAACTTTTTTAAAAAAAAAAAACGCATAAAATTTGCGTAAAGCGCGAAACACATTTCGAACCGAACACTGATTTTGGTAATAAAATTCAATGATTTGCAAGCGTTGCTCGTTAGTAAGTCTATTCATGATGAAATGTCAAAGCATACTGAGCATCTTTCTCTTTGACACCATGTCTGAAATCCCGCGTGATCTGTCAAATACTAATGCATGAAAATCCTAACCTCAAAAAAATCACCCGATAGAATTGTTTAGCCAACATTTTCGTTACAAGAACAAAACTAACTTTAAAACCGTTTTGCATTTTTCTGTTGAAAACCGTTTTAGCGAAAATGGTTTAGCGTTTCTTTCAGAATTTTGCAAGACAGGTGAAATATAACAACTTTTGAAATTTACATAGTTTCAAAAAGCCTTATACATACACGTCTTTTATCAAATTTTTAAAACTGATACCTTAACAACCTGGCGTGATACACTAATTTTAAAGTCAGATATGAATTAAGGCCACCAAAACCCATTGAAAAAATTCAATTTTAATGCCAGTAAGAAAACCTTGTCGACCAATTATATTAATTTAAAAAGCTGACATTTTGGAAAAATATTGTTTCACCTATCTCTAATTTAAAATCAAGTTCACTTCTTTGAAAATTATGTAGCGCTACTCATTTTCTACAGTGATGGATTTACGCCTAGGCCCGTGAGGCCCAGGCCTAGGGCGGCATAATTTGAAGGGCGGCAAAATTTATAAAATGCTTAACACTTGAAAGCGTTTCTACATTAAAACATACCTTAATGAAAGGCACAAATATATCTTCGGTCTAAAGTTTCGGAGGGCATCCAAAATCGTAACTTCTGTTTACTTAAGGTGGCGCTACAGTCCTGTGTGAACTAGGGCCAACTTCTAACTTCTAACTTCTGTTTGCCAATTTAAAAATTCAATCTAGAAAATCTATGTTAAATTTGAAATTGCGAAAACAAACAAAACAGAACTGTAAGATAGAAAAATCTCACCTCATCTCTTTGTTTTTGTATCTGCAGGGATCAGTAATACTGATGATGCAGACTTTAAAAATTCTAGAAATGTTCATAGTGATAAAACAAGGTATTGTTTCAAAAGTTTATTTCAACACACACGCAAAAATGAAGAGATTCAACGCCGTGAGTGGTAGATTTATTTAGAAACTAAAGGCTCTGTATTTTGTATTCCATGCTTATTATTTGGTAGAAGTGGTGAAATGAATGCTTTTATACTGACGAAGGATTCCGTGTCTGGAAAAAATCAAAAGCACGCATCGAAGAACATGAAAATTCTGACTTTCACAAAACTAAAGTTAGTCATTTTAAAGCTTGAGTAGTAGTTCACGGGCGTGTTGATCAAAATCTAATAAAAAAACTCGATGAAGATATAATGGAAACAAATTTTTTACCGAGCAATTGCAATTATTAAATCACTAGCAATAAGAGGCCTGCCATTTCGAGGAAATTCAGAACGAATAGGAGATCCTTGGTAAATTTGTTCCATTTTTATCTGAACATTTAAAATTGTATGCACACCCTGGTAGTGGGAATACATCGTGTTTATCTAAAACAATCTATGAAGAAATTATACTGTTGATTCAAAATAAAGTACTACAACAAATTTCTAGTGAATTGCAATCTGCATTTTGGTATAATTGTAGATTCTACGCCTGATTTAGCACATTTCGATCAGTTTACTATGAAATTGTTAAAAGGTTTCTAGAATTTCTACCAAATATCGGCCATAAAGCTAAAGATATTAAGATGTATTGTTAAAATCTCTAGAAATACTTTACAAGAACTATACAATTTCTTTATACTATATCTGCTTATCGTTGGGAAATCTTGGTGCAGCGTACAAATTTAAGAATAAGGAGTCTTTCTCAAACTCGTTGGTTTGCTCCACATGATGCATGTTACGCATTAGAAAAAGAGTGGTCTGAAATAAGTGATGCACTGGAATTTATTGCTGAAAGTAGAGATGAGAAACCGACTACGCGATCTGAAGCTACGAGATTGCAGCGAAAATTACAACATTTAGAAAGAGCAATCCTAGTCGTTGTCTGGAATGTAATTTTAGGTCGTTTTAATGCTGCTAGTAAGAAGCTTCAAGAATCTCAAGCTGATTTATCATCCGTTGTGCAGATCTATAGACATGAGAGACAGACAATTTTCTGAATATGAAGAAAAAGCTAAAGCACTGTCTGGAGTTCAGGATTATTATCGTTATGATACTCGTCGCCACCAGAAAAATGCAGCCAGATGACTCACGGGTAAATGAAAGACCACCTTTTTCTGGACCAGAAAATGTTCGCACAAATGTTTATTACTCTATTTTAGACACTCTTAGTCTATAATTAGCCGGGCGTAAAAGTGCATCTGAAACACTTTACCAACACTTCAATTTTTTCGACAATTAATGTGAAATAGATACAAACGAGTTGAAAAATCTTGCCAATAAACTAGTCAATAAGTATCCTGACTATTTGGAAGAGACGTTAGACAATGAATGTATTAATTTCCATTATCAATTCTATTTGTCTATCTAAGGATTATAACTTATTAATCTTTCATGTTAATTAATTATATTTATAAATTATACTTCAATAAAATAAAGTTATTTTGAAAAAAAAAACATTGGATACAAATTTATGAAATAAAATTTAACAATAAGGGCGGCGCATCGAACGGGGCCTAGGGCGGCAGCAAGCCTAAATCCGTCACTGATTTTCTACAATAAAAAACTCTAACTTCAAAACAAATAAAGTTATAAACTATAAATATTACATATTTTACCACCTATAGTTGAGGACATTATTATGTCAACTTTAATTAAAAGAGGTTTCTGAGATGCTGTAATTAAAAAATCGAAAAACCCTTCATCACCGTCTGATTAACAGATCATCAAAATTATGAAGCACTTTCCCAAAATCGCAAGACCTTGAAATTCCGAATGAGGGTAGGTCTGGTAGTACAATGAAAGTTAAAGATCAATTAATCGCACTTTTCAACTTAGGAGGCGTAATATCCACCCATTTTCATTCACAAGATGTGAATTAAAATTACCACTTCAAAGTGTTGTAGCATAAAGAAATTTAAAAGTATTATATGCTTAAACATAACCAACAACACAAATCTAGGCGTGTGCATTCAGAGGGCGTGGAATCCACCCACTTTTCATATATGCTTATGAAAAATGATGAATCATGAAATTTAAAGTACAAACCGAAAAAAACATCTTCAACTTATTATTCAAGAAGCATTAAAACCATTAAATGTTTGACATTAATATATATAATATATATATACTAATATAAAATATTAGTTATTATTAAGACTTTTTAGTACCCGTGGCGTGATGGGGTGCGTTGGGCTGTCATTCAAAAGGTCTTGGGTTCGATCCCCGCCTATGCCACCTAAAAGTTTGTTCATGGGTACTGCCTCTTGCGAGGACTGACAAACTCTCCAAGAGTAATTCTTCTCACGAAAAGTGCTTTCTTAAATTAGCCGTCGTATGTCCCCTCCATCCCTGATAGCATTACTCGCACACAGGAATGGTTGAAAGTTGTAAGTCACTAGGACCTAGTTATTAACGGACTGTTGCGCCACCTAATTTTTTTTTTCGACATCACTCCGTTTAAAAAAATAATTTTATTCCACTATTTTTCAAATATTCAGTTTTGTTTGGCTTAAAATAAAATTTTAATCCTTTTGTTATCATTTATATTCTTAGTGTGATCCAATTTAGTAAGGAGAGATGGTCACATTATTTCCAAGATATTCTGTCTGCGTGTATAGTAAGCGTGGCGCCACGTAAATATTTTCTCTAGTCTTAAAACCTTTTATGACTCTTAGAATTCATTGAAAAAAAAAAAACACACAAAAATGTGAAAAATTCTCGTAGTTTTTTTTTGTTGTTGGAAGGTGATGTTATTTTATGGTTCATATTGTTTGGAGAAAGATTTTCAAGGACTTCTCAGATTGATGAACTTTACTTTAGCTTATAGAAAAATTTTCACTGTGACATGAGAAGAATGTTTTGCATGTATTTAAACAAATTACGAACTTTAAGGCGACATTATAAACTTACTATGGAAAAACATGGTCAAAATGTATTGTATATTGGAATTTATAAAAAATTAATTTGATGAGAGTTGGAGAGGTCACAAGTTCCTCGAACATTTATCAACTTATTTTTTAAGGCTGAAAAGAACAAATAATGCACGAAAAATTGGAGTGAATAAAATATGTCTAAAAATGTTTAAAGGTTTCTTAGTTTTTCTGAAGAACCGTTAAAAAATTATAATTTACTAGCATTTCACTAAAAGCTGCCAAATTAGAAATAACAACGTCTAAATAAATGAATTGAAATTATGGCCCATGACAATCATAATTGGCTATGATAATATAGTAACATAAACTGTCAGTCTTTCATCCATTTCATCCATTAGAATGTTGCGCTTGGGGTGGGTTGAAGCTTGTTTAATATCAAATATTAAGACTTGTCATGGAAAATAAACACCAAAACACCATCGTAATAAAAATAGCATAAAAAAACAATTTTTTTCTCGCTGTTTTTTTAATTTTTTTCCCTAGCAAAATTACACCGAATTCCTTGAAATTTCGTCCCTACAAAGCACAAAAACGCTCCAAATACCATCCAACACATATCATGAGAAATTGTCAGGATAATATTCCCATGTTACCTCACTTTTTATGTCACTCTTATAATAAATGATTCATGGTTTTAACATGTGAAGGCATTTCAAAAGAAAAACTCGAGTTATATCCGAAGCTAGAGCACTTCGAGCATTTGTAGAAATTTCAATATCCAAAAAATGATAGAGACTTCTCCCAAACTGAAAATATGTCCTCCGAACATACACTCACGTATTTGTAGGTATATTTATCATGAATTTTCATAAAAGACAGGATTTCATTTGTAAACAAAAATGAAAAATTCGTATAGAGCGGATGTAAACGAAATGAACATCATGTTGTCGATACGCATTACACTAAATTTTCTTTTTCTTGGAGTTGAAACTAACAAGCAAAGGAAAAAAGAAATTGTGTTAAACACAATGAGGTTTATAAACCTGAGGGCATATCGCTAGGAAATGAGATTGTTGTAATTTAATATTCAATTTATTAGTTCTTATATATTTTGTATGTACTTGTAGAATGCCTAAGCTATGAAATTATATTGACACTCGCAGAAAAAAAAGCATCCCGTAAATATATTTTGAAAATGTTCAGTACTTGAATAATGAAAGCATAATGGCCCTTGGTATGAATCAGAAGGTTATTCCGACGAAAATTCTTTGCACTTTGAATTCGTAATTATAAAGTATTGCAGCTATTTGGATAATTCCATGAAGAGGACGACATTACAATGGAAAATCGCAAGAATTGTTCATTTCAATTTTATTTTAAATTAAATTTTAATTGGTAGAGCGAAAGTCTGGGGACTTGAACTTCAAACATTTCTGCATACGTTATAATGTCAAAAAGAGAATGAATCACGAAGATACTTTTGTGTCGAATTTAAACAGATTTTTTAAGATTAAAAAGGGAAAAAAGCTCTGAAAAAAACATTCTTAATTAAAATAAAATTAATATCAAATTGTAAATATTTTGGTACAGAAATGATACTAACTAAAAATCTGGCCGTATGAAGTCAAAAGTGGATTAAATTTTTGCCTAAAATGTTTTAAAAGTCTACTTCTGGAAATAAAGTTGTCACTAAATTGATAGCTAAGCGTGATTTATGACAAATTGTTTTGAGACATCTTTATGAATCTACCCCAACTAACAAATTGACTTGTATAAGACTTATTACAATTTGATTTCTGACTTGTTTTTTACTTGTAAAAGGCCTTATGCAAATCATTTTGGTGTAAGTTAAGCAAGCTAAATATTTTTTTTAAGACTTTTAACTACAAATTTTATGTTTGCAAAATAGCGTACCGTAAACAGTGTTGGGAAATCTTACAGAGGCTATTGCTGCCTTTAGTAAGTTGCAGCAAAAAATGTTCAATCCTCGCTAGGGATTTTTTCAATAATTCTTAAAAATGGAAAAATAAATCAAGGTGGTTATTATATTGCTTATTTTAACTTCCCATATTAAGTTATTGCATTTGGTATGATTTGTCGAATTGAAAATGTTGACATTTCCTGACGTTTCAAGGTCCTTAGAATCTAAACTTTGTTATACAGATAATAAAACAGAAAGAGCAGACAAGAAAGTTTGGTAAACCCAAAATATCTCACGAACCAATAACGCTAGCGACTTGTATATCGTGACTCGATACCAGACTAATAATATAAAAAAAAAAAAATAAAACTGAATCAAATAAAATAATTGTAACCTCGAATACTTTACGAACAAAAAACGACTTTATCTCAGAAATAATTGTATGCAAAGAATAATACAGTTCTTGACATCTGGCAAAATTTTAAGAAAAATCGAATTGACAGCCTTTTTTACAAACAAAAAACAGAACTAAAGTTGGTAAACATTGATTTTCGTTTCAAATACCTTTTCAAAAAGAGGCTGGAATGCCAACCAGACTGATAACAAAATTGATTTTGAAATCGAACTATTTTATATTTTGTTGTTAATTTTTGTTAATTTTTTTAGAAAAATTTCTCAAACAACTTTTTTAACAAAACATGAAACATACAAAAACAACAACAAACTGACAAGATATCGCTTTCGACTCAAGTATTAGGAAAATAAAGAATATTTTGTGCATATGAATAAGTAAGAAGTAATGGGTCCGATTTGTAAAATTGAAAATTTTGACATTTCTCGACGTTTCAAGGTCCCTAGAGTCGAAATAAAAGATTTTTAGAAAGATGTCTGTGCGTGCGTGTGTACGTACGTTCGTACGTCCGTACGTTCGCGACGTTTTTTTCGTCGTCCATAGCTCAAGAACCAGAAGAGATATCGACTTCAAATAAATTTTGTTATACAGATAATAAGGCAGAAAGATGCAGAAAGGGCTGGCACTCAAGAAAATTGCGTGGGTTTTTAAAAAAAGGTGAAAAATTTGGTTAACCCTAAATATCTTATGAACCAATGACGCTAGAGACTTTAATTAAATTTTATATTATATATTGTAACGTGATACAAATTAAGTACATTTTTTGAAAAAAATCCAATTAACGTTTTTTTTTATAAATCAAAAAAACTGAAAAAAAAAATGTGTCACTTTGAAAATTTTACGACTAAAATACCATTTCATCTCCAAAATTATTTTGTGCAACGAAGAATAATGTTTTTGATATATGATAAAATTTTGAGAAAAATCGAATTAACAGTTTTTTTTATAAAAAATAAAAACCTAAAAACACATTACTCAAAGTTGGTAAAAATTGAATTTCGACTCAAATATCTTTGAAACATAAGTTATTTTACACAAATTAAAATTAAGTTTTCCGCCTTTTCCCAAATTAGTGGGCAAAAGCTCATTTAAGATATTAACAACCTTAATACGTTTTTTTTTTAAATATTTTTTAAAATTGTGTTAGACTTAATGGAAGCTTACATCAAGGAAACATGAATAAAATAGTTGAAGTTAACAAGATGAATAATATCTTAAGAATGTGTTCGAAGAAAATGTTAAGTTTGTGTACAACCGTGTACAATTAATCTCACAATAAAAGGCATACACATAAATTGAGTGTACTCAAAAATGGCCCCTGTTGCAAATTGTTATGGATTTCTGGAAAAATTAATAAAATACTCACAGTTAAAGGCGCTATAGAAGTAAAAGTAACTCGAAATCAATGAGAATATTTTTAGCATATACAACCTTTGTACAAGATTTATCAATTTCATATTCACAGGTTTTAAAAAAGATATTATTTTAAAAAGTTAAAAGTAGTTGACTTGCATAAAAAAGCCTTATATTATTACTATGCAAGCTATTGCTTCCAAATTTTTAATAATTGAAATAATGAAAACATTAAAGGAGTCAGCATGTAAAATATATCAAAAATAAGGGCCAATAATTCCGACATGATTAACCTTTACCACCAATAAAATGAACGAAATATGATACAAGTTGCGGGAACACATTTATATTTTCACTAGCGGACCCGACAGACTTCGTCCTGTCATAAAGATTTGTAATGTGGCAGTTGTTTTTTCTACGTATTTTATTTTCGTGGCACAACCGTCACCCTGGTGACAGGGCGTTGTGAATAAAAAATAATTAAATGAAACATATATAAGGATTTAAAAGCAAGTAATCGCTTTATTGTTAATCATGTGAATCATAATTATTAACAGAAATCAGTTTTATTATCATTGGGTTCCTTTGTGATATACGATGTTCTTTGTTTGATTACTTGGCGCATAGACAAAGAAATCTGATTGTTTTTCAACACAGGAACAGGCAACATACAATTGACCATGTGAGAAACATGGGTTTTCTATATTAATACCACAAACAAGTAATGGTTGCCCCTGGGACTTGTTTATGGTCATAGCAAAAGCAAGCCGCACTCGAAATTGCAGTCGTTTAAACTCAAATGGCACATCAGTCGGAATCATTGGGATGGGCGGTATGAGAACATCTTCTCCTTTCTTTCCTTTGAGTATAGTGGCTTCTATCGGTTGGTTGATATTTCGCAACATTATAACTATTCATCAAACCTTTAATTGAAGATTGTGAGGTGGCAATCCTGGCAAATCCAGCGAGTTTAAAAATTCCGGTGGATAGTTGACTACATCGTCTTGGTTAGTAACCGAATCAACTGATTTATATGTCCTCGATTCGCTTGTAATTTGTTCTTGAATTTTTAAATTTAATTCATTTACACCTAGGTATGTTTTTTGCAGCCAATGTAGCTCGTTCGATCAACCAATCATGGTTTCTGTAATTTTGAGAAACATCTGGAAACACCTTCTGAATAAGTTTATCTTTTGATTGCGTTAACTGACAAAAACTTTGAGGAAAGTTAATGCAGCCAGTCAACATGTCTATAGGAAATTTGCCATTAGCAATGTCAATAAGTTGTTTAGAGAATATGTTTCCAGATAGGTCATTTTGAAACTCTACACGCATATTCTTTTCAAATGAAGTACTTTGACATGTTTTCATTCATTGGATTACTTAAGACTTAATTTCATCAGCTGGCGTTGATCATAGAATCACTGGCAATGTTTGACGAAAATCTCCTGCTAATAAAATCATTGCATAATCTGTTATTATTGCTTTGTAGATCTTTTAAGGTTCTGTCTAAAGCCTCCAAAGAGGCGTACATTCATCCCAAACAATCAATTTACATTGCTGCAAATCATTTGCCATTGCAGAGTTCTTCAAAATGTTGCAGGTTGGAGTTTCATTGCTTTGCATATTTAATGGCAATTTTAGTGCTGAATGAGCTGTTCGACCACCTTCAAACAAAGTTGCTGCAATTCCCGACGAAGCGAGTGCAAGTGCAATTTTATTTTGTGAGAATTGTTGCTAACATTAATGAAATCAAAAAAGTTTTTCCTGTACCACCAGGTGCATCAAGAAGTAAATCCCTCCAGTTTCATCGTTTGTTACTTTCATAAGAGTATCAAATACATACTTCTGTCGTTCATTCAACAGTGGAAGATTTATTTGAATTAATAGGCAACGGCCTAGTCACTGATAAAGCGTGGTTAGTAGAAAGATGGGGGACACTCTCGAAACCTACCGCGTGCTGTTGTCATGTGTTTCTTTCTGTCTGTTGTTCTTTCTCTTCTGTCCTTCTGTCTTGTATTAATGTCTTGTGTTGTTATCACCTTATATAGAGTAGTCGCTGAAGGTGCTGTGTTCTCTACTCTGTACATTTATTTTTATTTATGTGCTGAGTAGTGTGAAATGTAATGTAATGTATTGTATTTGAATTAATTCTTTCAAACTGTTGATATCATGCAGTTTTTCTCGATGCAACTCTTGGTTAAAAGCATCATGCATTGGACGTTTGGGTGCGGTCAGGCCTAATGTATTCTGTGCTCTAACGCACACACGCACACTATTTTGATAGATATGATCTTTGACGTTAGGAACACACCTACATTGCTTAGACAACAGTGAGTGCTTGTAATTTAATATGAACTTTATACAATAGAAATAAAGCTCAAATTGATTACGTTTTAGTTAAAAACATTTGTATGGGAAAAAGAAAAGAGCTGTTTTTATGGTTTTTCCGCCATCCTTGAACTTCAACGAACATTTTAAAAAAAGAATTGGCCAAATTGGTCTAGGCGTTGTTGAGTTATGCGCTTACCAACACATTTTGCGATTCATTTTTATATATAAGAAGATTATTGATTTGTTTTGAATTAAGCATATATTTTTCGAAACGGTTGTAAAGCAGAATAGAAAACACTGTCAATTGAATGAGTGTTTTTCACTGGCAAACGTAGTTTTCAATTGTTGAAAAAAATCGCCGTTCTTGTGCTCATCAACTTACCATTTGAAGTTTTTGTAGTTTGTCGAATTTGTCAAATTGAAGGTTTTAATGTAGTACATAATGTTTTTATTTTAATTTTAAATTCTAAAGTTTGTGTGTTGCACCCAAAACAGTACAAATAAAATTCGATGAAACGTAACTTTAAATGTGCATTAAATATTAATAACCATACTGTGTTACATTTTGAAGATCATTGACCAATTTCATCAACCATTTTAGAAATGAAAAATATACTTACATATTATTTAGAAACCAATTTGAATTTATTAGTAAAGTTTTCTACATTTCTGATAAACTAACTTTCTTTTTCTTACAATGTGACACTGTCAAACTTTAAAATTTAGATAAATTTGTATCGTTATTTTATGATATTGAAAAATTATTTTTTCGAAGGTTTTTTGATAACACCTTCCCGTTGCGTACTTTAATATACTTAGACCTTTACTATGCCATAAAATAGAAAATGGAAATCTTAGATATTATTGGAATTAAGATGGTCTCGCCTGGTGAATAGCCTTAAGAGTACTTTATAAAGGATGCAAGCAAATTTTCTTTCTTTTGTTTATGTTTTGGATTAATGTAATAAATTACTCTTTTGGTATCTTAATCTTAAGCCAAATGAATTATTCTCTTCTGATAAAATCTCAATTTGTTTTTTGTTTTTCAGATTAAGAACTTTTTCCTTCAAGACATTCAACCGAATATTGACAACTTATGCAAATAAGACAAAAAAAGAAAAAGGTATAATTCTTTTTAAGTGCTGATTTGTCACATCTCATAGGGAAGGCCTATATCGACCCAGTACCACCATTTTTGACAAAATACGCGTTAACTAGACAATCATCGTATCACAAAAATAAAAATAACCTCTCATGACTTCACAAAATGTTCTTTAGGGTTTTTGAACACAAACAATTTTAAAAAATTAATCCGTTTCTATCAAGCGATGTTGTCAAGCATCCATATAAATCTCCCTTTTTACATATTCTTAGAAAAAATTTCCCTCGAAATCTTATTCTTATGTGTTTTTCTTTTGTATATTTGCTCAAAGTCCTTCAAGTAATGGAGGATTTGTCTAAGAAGAAACAACAACAACCGAAGAAAGAAGTACAAAAAAGAAACGATTGACGATTGGGATAAATACCTTTCGCCAATCTCATAGATTCGACATATTCTTAAGTAACACCTTAACAATTTTCTTTTATAATGTCAATTTAACTTTAAATCCGCCCACAGCAACATTTTTTGAAAATAGATTTGGTATTAGTGTTGGAATTATTTTATTATACCTTAAACTTATTGAATTTTGTTGATTTTTATATAAATTTGCATAATTCTATCCTTTGTCACTATAATATCGGGTTCGAAACTTTTGCTTCGTGGGCTTATTTTTAAATTGGTGGATGTTTATTTTTTTCCAAAAAAAAATCCATCCTGATTTGATAAATGTTTTCAAGGAGTATGCGAGTAGTATCAAATTCTTTATAGGAGCTGTTAAACAGGGTTCCTAAGTTTTGGTAAGCTTTTAGCTAATTTAAAAAAGAATTTTGTGAAAGACGATAGGTAGATTGTGCGATCACTCTTGAAAAATCGTGTTCAAGTGATATTAGTTTGTGGTAACTTAGCTTCCAAACATAAAAAAATATATCGAACAATGAAATATCCATTAATTAAAGTCATGTGAAGTCCCTAAAAGTTCACAGCTTTTCGAGGGTAAATTACTTGTATTTAAGAATACATAAGCATATCTTTACAAATTGTCCTTTAAATCCGGTGAAGTTTTACCTAATTATCAGAAATTTATTTTTTTCAAAAGACATTAGTTTACTCTTCAAGATATCGTTTGTCAAATTATTAGAAATACAAAAATTCTACCATTAACCGAAAAATCGGACCAAAACCAAGAACTTAACTTTACAATTTTTAATCACCCATCATTTTTTAGTACAAAACTCGTTCTTTTGTGAAGAATTTGAAAATGTGGAAAAAAAACTTTAAATTCAAGCAAAAACTGTGAAGTGTCCATTTAATTAATCACCTATGATGCATTTTTAATCAAGGAAGAATACGAAATCCTTGAAAAAAACGTAACCTTACACATGTGACAGACTTTGTGTAATTAAAAGGGTTCATTATCAATTGGGTAAACGATACCAGCCCGCGCTCCGAATAAAATCAAATAAAAAACTCGTTAGGTAAAAGAATTTTAAGAGAAGAGAAAAGCTCTCTATTGAAAGTCATAAATTCTTCTTTTAAGATTTTGAAAAATGAGTCAAAAGTTTACAAATTTTTAGCTTGCCCTTTAGAAAATTGTCAACTGCCGATTGTTTCTTTTCCACCACAAAAAAGAACCTCATCATTTCGTTTTCTCCTCTTGACAATTCTTTTTTGGTTCATTTTGTAATTTGTAGAGGTTTTTGCATTCTCGTTTTAAAAAATGAAAAGAGTGCCTCGTAAAGCCTTGACACACCTCCAACACCGGTAACAACACCTTGATACCGGTCTCCCATAAAAAACATTTATGTTTAGTAATAAGCCGAAATATTTTGCAGCTTCTGGGCAGGAATCAGCTACCATGTACATACTTTTATATTTAATATGCAAAAATCATTCAACGACTTCTGCGCTCAAGATCACACTTTAAAATGAATACAAACTGGTCTACATAAATGTAACTTTCACCGACATACTTGTAGTACTTTTAGCCTTTGAGCAAATAAGACCCTTTGGTCAAAATACTCTATTGATATACTGGTACGAATAAAATACTTTATGGTAAAAACTGTGAATGACAAAATTTTGTACCTCAAAATGGTGTAAATGGACTAAAATAATACAAAACTGTGGTGAACAATTCTTTGGTTCATTTATATTAATTGTAAAACTTTCTACCGTCAAAGAGACTTCAACCTTGACCAAGCAGCTTACTGCGCCCTATTCACTACGCATCACGCCACAGCAGTGAAATAAGTCAAATCTCAGTGACGGTAGAAAAGTTAATATGAACGAACCAATTGACTAAGTACCTTAAATACAGGAATCGGATTACCGATTGGCAAACCCGTGAAACATATGTAATTCCAGCCTTGTAATGGTGGCACAATCACGTTGTTGTTGTAGTATTCGAACCCTACTTATAACATTAAACAAATCTTATATTATAGGATTTGATGTACAGAATTTTTTAATTAGAATATTTTTGAAGATAAAGGATCATAACAATTTTTCATTAACCATGCATACAAAACATTTGAAGACAAAAACATTATATCAATATTCTTGGAATAAACATGAATTTTTTATGTTTCTAGAAACGTGTAATTTTTTAAGTAACGAGATTGACTTTCTAACTTCCCATAGGAAGTTATTGTAATCGGTCCGATTTGTCGAATTGAAAATATTGACATTTCTTCATGTTTCAAGGTCCCTAGAGTCTAAATAAAAGATTTTTAGAGAGATGACTGTACGTAAAGATATCGACTTCAAATAATTTGTTATACAGATAATGAAGCAGAAAGATACAGAGAGGACTCTCAAAAAATTTGAGTGGGTGGTTTTTTTACCATAGCAATTAAAAAAAAGGCGAACATTTTGGTAAACCCAAAATATCTCATAAACCAATAAAGCTAGAGGCTTGAATTAAACTTTAAATTATGTATTGTAACGTGATAACAACCAAATATATTTTTGGAAAAAATCCAATCATATTTTTTTTTTATAAATAAAACAAACTGAAAAAAAAAATATTTGTCACCTCGATAATTTTACGAAAAAAAATTTATTTTATCTCCGAAAAATTTTGTGCTACGAAGAATAACGTTTTTGACATCTGGTAAAATTTTGAGAAAAATCGAATTGACAGTTTTTTTTTATAAAAAATAAAAACCTAAAAAAAATGTCTAAAAGTTGGTAAAAATTGTTAAAAAATGATTTTCGACTCAAATATCTTTTTAAAACTTTAAGATAATGGATTTGAACTAATTTAGTCTTTTAAAAAATGTTGTTGTCAACATTCAGTAAAATTTTAAGGATTGAATTGACAGTTTTTATTGCAAAAAATAAAAACCAAAAGAAAATTAATAAAAGTTGGTAAAAATTGGTTTTCAATTCAAATGTCTTTTCAAAATTTAAAAATATTGCCTTCAAATTATTTTTATCTCACACAGAATATTGTTTTCGACATTCAATAATTTTTTTATAAAAATCCTACAGTCAGTTTTTTCATAAAAAAAATCTACAAAAAATATTACGCAAAACTGGTAAAAATTGATGTTCGGCTATCGATATCTCGTGAATAATAGAAGACATTGACTTCAAATTAGATTCATTCATTTATTCAATTTGTTTATATATGAAATAAAAACTTTAAAGAATAGCGTCTAAAATTAGTAAAAATTGTATTTCGTCTAAAAATCTCGTTAACAAAAATAGATTTTAAAATCAAACTATTTCATCATATGCAAAATATTGTCGGTAATTTTTAGTTCATTTTTTTAGAAAAATTCAACTGACAACTTTAAAAAAAAAAAACACGAAAACCTATAAAAACAAAAAAAACTGACAAAAATGCTTTTCGATTCAAGTATTATAGGAGAACAAAGAAAGACATTGACTTTAAATTATTTATTATTCTCTGTCATCTGTTGAAAAAATTGTCTTCCAAACTGTACCAATTTAATTCTCGTATAAAATCTTCTAACTGCGTATACAGACAATTAATAATTGGAAGATACAAAATTGTCGGCAAATGTCAGCCGATTTTCTACCAAAAAATTGTCTAATATTTGGATAAAATCAACCAAAGTGGTGTCAATTGTCACCTTATTGGATGCTATTGCAATACTTTTGACATTTCGGCCAATATTGGAAGATTTTCCAATCGTGTATACTTGGCTTAAGACTCGATTTTTAATTCCTTGGAATTTTTAAATTTATAGCTTCGCATAAGCTTCATTATTAGGATAATTTAAAAATCTTAAATTATGTAACTTCTAAGTGTGATTCATTTTTATTAAACTTAAATATTTCAGTTTTTTTTTGTCAAATAAAGGGTGTGAAGCCAAATTAAAATTAAGCCTTCATACATAAGATTACAGAACCTATGTATTTAATTTTCTCCCAGGAATAGAAACTTTGAGATATCTAATTAGGTTTCCCATTCCAATGTTTAATATTATTATAGTCAACCTCAATTTATCGAAAATGTTGGTAAACAAGTATCCTTTGCTCGTATATATAAATTGCTTTGCTATGTGGTTAACCTTAATGTCAAACCTCATTATTATCCATCGATATTAACAACATCCCTTTAAGTATTTTTTTTATTTATATTTTGCGGTTAGAAAAATAAAAACAAAAACAATTAAAGTCATCATGATTGTAATGGCGACTCCTAGTAATGAAATACTTCACTTCAAATAACCATAAATATTGGCAATAAAACAAAAATAGGTAATATAATACCCAATCGTGGATTACCTACACAGACACAATACACATTAAAGAAGATCTATGTTATTAATATTCATAAGGATTCGTTTAATGATAAAAATTCATAATTAAAAACTACAAATGGAAGCAGAATCATAAAATGAAATAATTGGAATAAAGGATTAAATGATACCATTTTTTGTTTTTGTATATTTCCACCATCGCATTCAGCACCAACTCACCTCAAACAAAAACATTGTCTTTCCAATTTGAGTGAGATAAATTATTCTAGGTACTTTTATACACACAAAAACAAAAAGGATTCGTTTTATTGAATACTTCATTCTTATTCATCTTAAATCGCTTACCGCGTAAAATGGATTTCTTCCACTGATGGTGGTGGTGATGAAACTCTTTTCAGAAATGATAGAATGCCAGTGCCAGAAGCCAATTGTTTTAGATGGGAAATCCTTTTATGTTCACTTTATTTTTTATTTTATATTTCTTATCTACATAAAGAATCCTTAGATCCTCTTTTTTATACTTATTAAGCTCAGGTGAATCCTTACGAGCACACAAACATCAAGAACTTGAATAAATCAGCTGTTACACTATTGAAATTCTAACATGCAAAATATGTTATCACTTAGTTAAGCGGTTTTTCTAATACGATTTTATTGGCGGCGGCGGCGTTGCAAAGGACTTCACAAAGGACTCCACACGCACGAAAGGTTTTTATCAAACTGAAAGTAGCATCCTGATGGCTTTAAGAAGATGTGATGTGGTCCATCATCAATGGAATATCATATTGGCGCCAAACTGAGCATGACACCAAATTTTGTTTCCCACTGTAGGATATGGGTGGTGTGGGTATCCTTGTTGTTTTCTGTTTTCTATTTTTTGTTATCCTTTTTTGTGACGTTCACTGGTGAGCTTTTACTACAAAAAGCTCTACATGTCTACCAAGAGAGCGACAGCAGCATCAGAGAAGCAATCTTTAAAATTCTTGGAAAACAAGGACCAGACAAAGGATGAGGAGTAATAAAATATAGAAACGGTATCAGCTTTTTTTTTGTGTACAAGGAATGCAGCACTTGACTTGAGGTTGAGCGTTGTGGTGATGTGAATTGGGGGTGTTGTAGGCGATGTATATGGGAAGGGGGTGAGAAATAAAATCAAACATTTTATGGTTGATCCTTATCCGGCAAAGAACTTTTTTTATTTTTTTTCTCATTCCCCCATAAAGGATTAGAATTACTGTGGCAACCAAACATTGGGATAATGACCATTGTAGGCTATGGGTATAGATGGACCTTAAAAAATAAAGCAAACCATTAGGTCGTATGTAATTGCTTGTTAGTTAAAATTGTTTGCTTAATTGTTACTGATGTTTTAATGAAATTTCCATAAAGTGATAATAATTAGAAAATTGCGTATACGCCCAAGTGTACCAAAATTATAGGAAATCATCATGCATCGGGTCATGTAGAACGAATGAAAATCAAGGCTCCAGTCCGGATGGACTTCAAATCCAATCCCAAGGGAGGACCTCAACCAACTTGGCGTGTGAATCTGGAGACAGCTAGCTAGGGACCGAGCTGACTGGTGACGCATGTGTTGTTGGGGCCCAGGTCCGTCCTGGACTGTAGCACCATCTTAAGGCAATAAGTAACCTATTATCTAGCTAAAGAATTCAGTCCTCTAAAATACCAAATCAAGTATGTACTTAAACTAGACCCTACGTTATGATTTGCTAAAAGACGATAAAGATAATTATTAACAGAAAAATTTATGCAAGCCTGGAAGGACCAAATTTTTACATGGCCAAAAACTACGGCAAAAAATACTGGAATCCTAAAGGCAGTTAGATTTTTTAGTATGTAATTTGTAAAATAAGTACATGAAGAATTCTTTCTCTTCCTTGGATTCTACGTTTTTAGTCAATGACACTCCTTGAGAAAGCTTATTTGTTTGCAAGACATTTCGAATCAAATAGCAAATTACTTGATAGTGTCATGGCTCTCCCAATTATATCCTATTCTCCTCAGCTCAATGTTAGAATTTGAAAAACAGTATATGCTCAGCCAATCTTCAAAAAAGCTAATATTCTACTTTCTCAGATGTTCGACTGATAGCACTAACGTCCCTTCTTCCCAAGGTCATGGAAACACTGATCTTGAGAAACGAAAGCTTCTTATTGACCGTAAAAACGGTTTTCGTAGCAATAGGTTCACTGGTGATATCATATGATCCATCTCAGAGAACAGTGGAACAAATCTTTACAATGTTTTGGAGAAAGTAAGATTATTACTATTGAATTTTCAAAGGCAACCAAATCTTGTGGAACTATCAAACACGCGATTTCGCCAAAAAAAAATTAGTAATGCTTTAAATTATTTTCTTAAGATCTTTTCTGAGAGAAAGAGCAAATATTCAGTCTCTCAAGAAGAAACCTTGAATAAAAGATCTCCAATTTTGCATTAAGTTGCCTTCGAATTTCCTGTATTCAATTCCCTCTTATTTTTTTTTTGACACACATAAGAAGTGTAAGGCTTTTTTAAAGTGTTTTTTTTTTTCAAAATTGATTTTCTATTAGGTAAATACAAAAACTTTTAAGATCTTAAAAAATTAAAAAAATCTACGTTTTCAAATGAATTTGATTTGGATGCTCTAAAACTGAGATTTAAACAGCAAAATTAACACTTTCGTTAAACAAATGAACATTTCATATCTATTAACTTAATAAAAAAGCTTTGAATCTCTCGATAAATGAGGTGAAAAGAGATTCTGCCACGCGTAATTTGTGAGTAAAATAAATAAATTGAGTGGCGCAACAGTCCGTGGAGAACTAGGGCCTAGTGACTTACAACTCTCAACCATTCCTGTGTGCGAGTACTGTTGTCAGGGATGGAGGGGACCTACAGTTTATATGCCGAATCCGAACGGCAAATTTGAGAAAGCACTTTTCATGACAAGAATTACTCTTACCCGTGAAAAAAACTTTGGATGACATAGACAGGGATCGAACCCAAGACCTCTGGCATGACAGTCCAACGCACTAAATATCATGCCACGGGTACTGCCGTAATTTGTGAGTGTCACACTAAAATTTCTTCCCAACTTATTTGTTTACCTTAATTTGTTTTTATTTAATTTTTAGAAAAATTATGTAATTAAATGCACCCTTTTTTTTAAATTCAAGAACTAAACATTTTTGTCTTTACAATGTTTAAGTTTTGTTGACTTGTTTAAGATCAAAATATGTACATACATATTTTTAAAATTTTCACGCAAGCCCTTAATTTTTTAGAATTTGTCTTCTAGCATCAGCTCCAACCTACAAGTACGCAGATTGGTAACGATAGCCAGGAAAATTGAATAGTAATTCGTCATTAAAAAAGTTAGAAAAGTCTTCATATCATATTCTGTTTTATTTTTCTGCGAAAAAAGATCACATTTTTCTGTCAAATTTTCTTATTTTCTGGGTGTTTGCATAAAGTAAATGTTTGTAGCGTTCTTCACATCTATAGAAATGAAAACAAGAAAAGAATATATGATTTTTGGAAAAAACTACGTGTTAACACAATTTCTAACATTTCTCCGTGAAATGCAACAAAAACCTTCTAAACTAATTTAGCTCTATAATATGGCATATTTAGAAAATTGTTGGAATCTGGGAATGCTTTTATATGTAGGGAGTCGTCCAAAGTAAACAGTTAGACTATATCTTGCTGGACAACAGTGTTCTCAAATAATTTAATAATTGAAGTTGTCACTTCAGCCCTTTAAATGTATGTAAATCTAAGGTTAAGATACACATTATGTTATTTAAGTTTTGTCAGCCTCCTTTACAGAACATTAAATTATTAATTTTTAATTAGTTTTCAAAAACTCGTCTTTTTGTTAAGTGTGTGACCCTCTCCCCCCTGATTAAAAGTCTGGATCTGCCCTTGCATAACATTTCTAAGAATACTCATCAGTGTACCTTTGAGCACAACTTTAGTTGTACTATGAAGTCCAGAGATTCGTTCTTTTGCTTTACTACGCGAATGTGGAATGCGTTACCACGCTCTATCTTTCCCCTGTCGTTGCAGTATTCAAGAATTCAAATCGAATGTAAGCCATCAGCTGCTTTCCGAACCCTTCCTTTTTTCTCATGTTCACACTGTGTATCTAGAATAGTTTAAAGGTATATAAAAACTAGACTCTTATGAGTTCCATCTACATTCCCAACAGGTCATGATGGCGCATCCCAGTCCTAATTATTTTATCGTGCAGGAAATGTGTACTGGTTTCCCTAATCAGCTATTTCTGCAAAAACTACTTGTGCTCAAGTAAATTTTCATTCCCGTAGTTGTCTCGCCTCCAATCTACTTTGATGATTACTATTCCTGCAGTTTCATCAAGAAAGTCAAAAAATGCATGTAGAAGTTACTACGTAATTCTAGTTTAAATACTTTATTTTGATCAAGAAGACTTTGAGACTTTTATGACAAAAATGTTTCTAAAAGCCCAGCTGAACCACTTATCTCCAAAAATCGGTCAAACAAGTTCAATGAAGTTTTAATATACTTTAAATTGAAATATTTTGGTAGTTTTTAACTCGAAACCACTACCGAACCCCTTAGCGACAATTAGTGCAAAAAAGCCTTTACTCAGTTCGGAAGTAATCTGAGAAGGGAATAAAAATCGAATAAATAACTCAAACATTCTTTTGTTATACGAGACTTGTATAGGCTTTTTGTTTTCACTTTGTTTCTTATATTTACGCACTTTCTTTTTTTTTGGTGTAGAACGTTGTCGTCAAAAGTTTCCGATTTCACCACCAAAAATCACAAGGAATTACGTTGTTCGCTCATCTCCATGATCCATGCCTGTAATATGTGACAAGAATGCCTCATGATTGGTAATACAAGGAGTTTATTTATGTTTTTCTTTTGGTTCTTTGTCGAAAAAGTCAGAAATTTCAGAACCACACAATAATTTCATCTTCGCCCATCATCGCAGGGGATTTGTATACATCTTTGGTAATTTGTGCGTTGTTCCCAATGTTCACGTACAACAGCGAAGAAAGGACACCGCATTTCAAAATACGAACCTCTAAAGACTCTCTTCGAACATCCGACCTCCGACACATATCCTAGTTCGTTTGGAAAAGATGACATTATCGCCGGGAAGACTGAAGTGTAAAGAACAATGAGAAAAGGAATTTTGTCGCGACATAACATAGACGCCAACTTAGTAATTTAATAATGTAATGTTTCGAATCAGCTATATGGATTTCTTATTCGCATCTTCTTCTTCAGGACTTGTTTTGCTGATGATGATGATGTGTTGTGTTGTGTTCCGGTACATGTTCCATAAGGAAGAAAAATATGTACATACATACAAACATAAATATAATATAGGTCCTAATGGGACTTAATGAGTGGGGTTTGGGTTGGGTATGTATAGGGATTGGAGCATGTTTAAAACATTTCCGCCTGAAAGACCTTAATAAATGGCAATTTTAGATGATTTTCCTATTAAAATTCCATGGAGCGTTTGTTTATTAAATTTTATGTTAAGATAAATAATATGCGAACTCTATGGTATTGACATTTTAGTCCTATAAGGAAGGAAAAAGGAGACTGAAAAGTATTGTACACATGTACAAAATTCAGGAAGAATATCAATTTAGTTTAGTGATAGGTAATTATTATCAAATTCAATTTGTTATGAAGGGTTAAGAGCTTGTTGAGAAGGTTAATTCATTAAGCTTACAAAATATGATACCTATTAATGTTGGTTTGGTGTTAAGGAGACATAAATGAATCTCCTCATTTTACTTACTTACTTAAGTTGGTGCTTACCCAACACACTCCTTCATCTAGCTCTGTCCCTAGCTATATGTCTCCAGTTGCGCACTTCAAGTTGGGTAAGGCCACTTTCCACTTGTGCCGGCCACCTGTTCGCGCTCTTCATCTGCTGCACTGGTCTGTGGGCCGACGAATTGGTTTCCATGTTTTCTACATGACCAAGTTAGCTCAATCGTTGGAGTTTTACCCTTCTAGCTAAGTCAACGTCTCTTTACAGCCCGTACAGCTTGTCGTTCCATCTTCTTCTCCACTCAGCTGCTATACATACGGGACAGTAGATCACGTGAAGAACTTTCCTTTCGAAACGACACAAGATACTTTCGTCTGCTTTTGTCATAGTCCATGACTCTGCACCGTAAAGCAGGACGGGGATGATGAGGGTCTTATATAGAGTGACTCTCTCGTTTGAGAGAGGGCTTAGCTACTTAATTGCTTTCTAAGGTCACAGCAGCAGCGGTTAGCAAGAGTTTCACCTCAGCGCTGGTGTTGTTTTCTGCGTTCATAGCGGAGCCTAGCTAGAATAAGTCCTTAACTACTCAAAGTTAAGTCTGTCCATGATGACGTTTTGAACGAAGCGTTGGTGTTGTAGGTCCTTTCTTGATGACAGCATGTACTTTGTTTTGCCCTAATTAATCGCTGAACCCATTTTTGCCACCTCCGTCTTAATGCTCACAAAAACCCCATTGGCATCACTCTGAGTTCTTCCGATTATGTCAATGTCATCAGCATATGCTAGTAATTGGATAGACTTTTGAATGATAGTGCCTTTAGTGTTGACGTGGAAGCTCTGAACTATTCTTTTAACGACAATGTTCAAGAAATCACATGACAGCGTATCACCTTGTCTAAAGGCTCTTTTGACATCGAACGGTTCTGTTATGTTGTTTCCAAACTTAATGAAGCAGCCTGAATTCTTTGTGTTCATCCCCTCCAACAATTCTAGAATAATAATAGAGTATCCTTTAGTCTTCTACAATAAATTATTATAAAAGTTCGATCTTCCTCTTAAATTTCCATTAAGACTGAGATTTAATTTAAAGTTTTTTAGCTGAAGTGTTAATTCAAATTTGTTCAGAAGAAATAACGAAGAAAAAAGCAGTATTCGAAATAATCTGTGTAAAAACTCTGTGTTCTCTCCTTGATTCGCAATAATCTTATATCAGTTCCTGCTTTTTCTATGTCGTAAAATAATCAACAATGCCTTTCTAAAAGGTTAAAAAATCATTAAACATTAAAAACAGAATGAAATTTAATACTCAACTGATACTGTTTTCTAAGAAATAGAGGTGGAAATCAGAGAATTGTTTTGCCAATATATAGCTCAAGAGTTAATAAATCAATAGTTCCTTCTGAGCTATTGACTTTTTTTCATTTGGAAAGTATTGGTAAGTTACCCATCTGTATACTTCATGTTGCTAAAAATAGTTCAAATATGATCTCTAGCGCAATTCCAAGACTTTCATTCATTGCACGACTACGATATATGGAAATTTTTATGATTTTCACTCTCAGACCCTTCTCAAATTGGAATGACTGATATAATCAAAGGTTTCAGCAAAAAAGAAACACCAATAAAACTTCCATAGATATGACTCTTTAGGTTGATAGCAAATACCAACCCTACAAAATTCCCATTGGAGCATCAGAGTACAAACCTAATTCGAAGAATCAATTTTTTCAAACTTTTCTACCATAACACAGCTTTTGCTAGTTCATGTATTTTTATTTCTTCTATTTTTATTTTCTTGTTTACTTCCTGCAAAAGTTGAGACGTAAAAAAAGGAAGAAAAAAGAAATCAGAAAAGCGAAGTGAACTTGTTCAAGTGAAAATAAATATTTGGAAAAGAAAATCGTAGTATTCAAGTGTGGAATATCTTTAAAGAGATTTTCGTTGTTGTTGTTGTTGGTCTTTATATTTTTCTAACAACACAACACCCATAGTATAAATTCACTTCCTGTTTGCTTGCGTTCTTTTAATACTCACTTCCGTTCAATTGAATAGAATTTAGATTTCTTTTTTTACGTTGTGTAAGTGGTTATGTTGGGTGTCTTCTTAACTATATGAAACTTGAAAAATGATAAAGAGCTTTATGAATATACATATGTATATAGTTGTATCTCGAGTTTTGTGTATGTTACACAGAAGTCATAGCGTTTTGAATAAAATCACAGAAGTTCAGAGATACATGTTTTAGCTTCAAGAAAAAAAAGTTAAATATAGGATAAAATGTTTGACTCAAGAAGACCGAAACTTTAAGATAAAATCATGCTATTTAACCATCAGTGCAACTTTAAAAATTTAATTTCCTTCTTCGTCAATTCACTTTGGTATTATTTTAAAATCTCACAAGTTTGGTTTCGTCGTCAAAGAGTTAAAAACGAATTTTGATTTTTTATATGTATGTATTTGACAGATACATTCCGTTGAAAAAGATTGAACTTTTGCATATTTCTTAAAAATACAATGTTCAACAAATTTGAAAGATTCCTAAGAAATCTATGCCTGTGTTTATTTTAGCTTAATCTACATCAGTTAACGACAAGAATCCGAGTTCTCAAAAACAAAATAATTTCATCAGAAATGTTTCTTTAAATTTCTCCCGAAACGTCTTTTGTCTTAAAGTATTTAGTTAAAATTTTAAATTCGTTCGTCCCATATTTTTGTATACTTCGATTTTCAGATGTCACATTTTAACTTCAACCTATTTGCTCATCTAAAGTATACCTTTTTTATATTTCAAAATCGATCCAAAAAGAGGATACCCTATGTCGTCGTCGTCATATAAAGTAAAAAGTGGAATTTGAATCATTTTCTGCACGGTTCAATCACAATCATTGATTGCATCTTTTCAGTTCAGTTACTTTGACGATAAACAAAAGTAAAACACAAGCGAATTTACTTTTGTTTTGAAGGCCCTTTTGGAAAACCTACAATATTTCAAATATCAGTTAAAACTTTACTGTGCTCAAATATTCGATTTTTTGAAACAGTACTCAGAGAACGAAAAATATAACAATATTTCTCCACATCACTTCAATACAGCAATTTGGTTTGTTCATAGCTTAATCATTGGAATCACATTTGCCGCTAAAAATATTGGAATGGTCTTGCCATTTTATGAGCAATTTTCTAAATATTAAGCAGTTATGTTGCTATTGTATATCCGTATTTATTTTGTTATCTTTAGTAAAAAACTTATATTCTTTTATTAAAAACTCAACACACCTAAACGGTGATAGTTAAAAAAAAAAAAAAACAAATCAAACAAACCTTAATGTAGGAAACGGATCTATTTATTTGAAATGTCAGAAACACAGAAATCGTAGGGATTCAACAAATAACTTAATGTAAAATAAGTCATTTTATTATTTAAGTATTGACAGAATTAGTGATAGGGCATATAGGGTGTTTTTTAAGAGCGCCAGCACTTCCACTTCCTTTCTAGGCTAAAGCCATCGCTGCCATCTTCGTAATCGCTGCTACACGAAAAGTTCAGAAATGGACTGGTAGGTTACCTAAATTATATAATCTTCATATTTTTGGCAGTAGAGTCTATATCTTGGATAAAACACTTAGAAACGGAAAGTTTGATGACAGGGCTATAGAACGCATTTTTGTTGGTTATGCGGATAAACAAAGAGGGTACATAGTTTGGGTTCCATCTCAGAAAAAAGTTCAAATACCAATGGATATCAAGTTTGTGGATAATCTAGGAAATCAAAGACATTTTAAAGATATCATTGATAAAGGTACTAAAAACGGGCAGTTCACATTTGAAAATTCCAAATTTGTAAGAGAGGCTGAGATGCGACCCACACTGAAAACTTCCCATCCCGGCTGTCGATTTGTCTTGCTTTAAAGTTTGTGTATATGTATCAATTTTTAACAAATTTGCGTACTATTTTTTGTTTTATTGAATATCAAAAATAATATTTTCTGCAAAATAAAAAGAGTTTGAAGCCAATATTTTCAATTTTTGAAAAGCTATTTGAGTCGAAAATACATTTTTCTTTAGGTTTTTAATTTTTTTTTATCTCAAATTTTTGAAAAGATATTTGAGTCGAAAATCAATTTTTACTAACTTTTGTTACTTTTTTTTAGGTTTTTATTTTTTGTAAGAAAAACTGTCGAACAGATTTTTCTCAAAATTTTATCAGATGACAAAAACATCATTTTTCGTTGCACAAAATTGTTTTGGAGATGAAATTATATTTTAGTCGTAAAATTTTCAAGGTACCAATTTTTTTTTTCAGTTTTTTTGATTTATAAAAAAAAACCATTAGGTAATTGGATTTTTTTCCAAAAATGTAATTGTTTTGTATAACGTTACAATATATAATATAAAATGTAATTCAAGTCGCTAGCGTTTTTGGTTCGTAAGATATTTAAGGTTAACCAAAATTTTCACCTTTTTTTTAAACTGCATGGTAAAAAAACCACCCACGCAATTTTCTTGAGAGCTCTTTCTGCATCTTTCTGCCTCATTATCTGTAGGTATAACAAAATTAAATTTTTTTTTTTTTAACAAAAGTTATTGTAATGGGTCCGATTTGTCAAATTGAAAATTTTGACATTTCTCGACGTTTCAAGGTCCCTAGAGTCGAAATAACTAATGACGCTAGAGACTTGAATTAAATTTTATAATATATACTGTAACTTGATACAAAACAATTATATTTTTGGAAAAAAAATATCCAATTAACGGTTTTTTTATAAATAAAAAAAATGTGTCACCTCGAAAATTTTACGACCAAAATATGATTTCATCTCCAAAACAATTTTCTGCAACGCAGAATAATGTTTTTAACATCTGATAAAATGTTGAGAAAAATCGAATTGACAGTTTAAAAAAAATAAAAACCTTAAAAAAATAATAAAAGTTGGTAAAAATTGATTTTCGACCCAAATTTCTTTTCAAAACTTTGAGATAATGGCTTCTTACTAATTTTAACTTATAAGAAATATTGTTTTCAACATTCTATAAAATTTTGAGAAAAATCGAATTGACAGTTTAAAAAAAAAAATAAAAACCTTAAAAAAAATAATAAAAGTTGGTAAAAATTGATTTTCGACTCAAATATCTTTTCAAAACTTCGAGATATTGGCTTTAAAGTACTTTAATCTTTCAAAAAATATTGTTGTCAAGATTCAGTAAAATTTTGAAAAAAAAAATCGAATTGACAGCTCTTGTACAAAAAATTAAAAACCTAAAAAAAATTTAACAAAAGTTGGTAAAAATTGATTTTCGATTCAAATATCTTTTCAAAAAATTGAGATAATGGCTTCTTACTAATTGTATCTTATAAGAAATATTGTTTTCAACATTCTATAAAATTTTGAGAAAAATCGAATTGACAGTTTTTTTACAAAAAATAAAAACCTAAAAAAAAATTAAAACTTGGTAAAAATTTACTTTCGACTCAAATAGCTTAAAAATATTGTCTTCAAACTTATTTTATTTCACAGAAAATATTGTTTACGATATTCATATATCATTCGATATAAAAATCCAACCGTCCGTTTTTTCATAAAAAAATAAAATCTACAAAAAATAGTACGCAAATTTGGTAAAAATTGATACATATAGACAAACTTTTAAGCAAGACAAATCGACAGACGGGATGGGAAGTTATCAGTGTGGGTCGCATTCCAGCCTCTTTTTTGAAGTCGATATCTCTTCTGGTTCTTGAGGTATTGACGACGAAAAAAACGTCGCGAACATACGGACGTACGAACGTATGTAGGTACACACGCACGCACAGACATCTTTTTAAAAATCTTTTATTTCGACTCTAGGGACGTTGAAACGTCGAGAAATGTCAAAATTTTCAGTTTGACAAATCGGACCCATTACAATAACTTCCTATGGGAAGTTAACAAGGAACTTAGATGTTGATTTAAATGATAAAAATCCTGAAGCGGAAATTGAAGATGATTTTTTCAGCACAAATGAACCAAGAAAATGTATTCAAGATAAATTTACTTTTTAGACCATTTGGTTTTGACGGAGAAGAACTGACCTCGTCCATTAAGTCAAGGTTGGTGTTCAAATCACCAAGGTGAAAGAGACCATAATTGTTTGGCTGGTTTTGAAAACGGCATGCACCCGAGCGAGAAAGCCGGGTGTCGCAGTTAGACCAAAATAGAAAACCAGCTCATAACAAAAGGTCAGAGTAGGATGTAATGGTTATCGTGGTTTCTTGGACGAGGAATGTTCGCCATGAAGATGGCTCTTTTTAGACAAGCGAAGAAGAGTGGGGTCGGTTTATAAAAAAAGTAAAAATTTGTTCGGCAAAAATATTGAGAAATCGTGAATAAAATCCCCAGCTCAAACCGGCCAAGTTATAACTTGAGGAAAGCATTCTTGTAAATGGAAATCTTGGCATTTCTCAACCAAGATTGAGAGACAGGATTCGATAGTTCCCTCGAAGTTTAAAGACTCTAAACCCTTAGACTTCCGTGCAGACAATTTTAGGGGAAGGGATAACACATAGCAAGGTGACTTTTCTTAGTATTCCGACACTTCAGGCTGGGCATTAAGCTATACTTATTTTAGTGTGGATTGAAAACCAGAAAAAGGTGTCACACTATTCGTTGAACAAAAAGTCCGTCTTCGTGACTCATCCGTCACACAATAATGCAGTTTGTGACCACCCGTCACAATTTTTAAAAGTAAATTCACATGTGGACCTTCTGTCACACAACTCCGCATTATCACTGAAAGGTATATTTTGTTTGCTTTCCAAAATACAATAAGAGCAGGACACTGACTGATTTAAAGCAGGATTTAACTGAACTCTTATAATATTTTTGAGCCGCAATGATGAAAGGAAGGTTAAAAAGGAAAAAGGATATGAGATAGGCTAATGAAACTTATTTTGGTAAATTTTACCGCAACAAAATATTCCAAACAAAACCAAAGTACAGACTCGGAAGATCACCTAAACTTTAAATTTTAAAAACAGGACATAATTAGAAAATAAAAAATGAAATTCAAAACACCCAGACGGAAACCAATATTGATGAACTGTGTTTATGTAGTGATCATAAAGTGACAGATCAAGAGGAGAAATTTGAAGTTAATGCTTCTCAAGCACCACTTACATACCACGGCGTTACCTAATTGCAAATGACACCTGGATAGTCAAAAACAATAAATGGACTGCAGACGGAACACTCGAGAGGCGGAAAGCGAGGCTAGTGGCTAAAGGCTTTACACAAGAGCATAAAATAGATATTCATGAAACGTTCAATCTTGTGGCCAGTCTTAGCTCATTAAGACTCATGGTCGCTCTGGCTACAAAGTACCAAATCAAAATCTACCAGATGGACATTACTTCAGCATAGCTGAACGGAATAGTCAATGAAGACGTTTACGGAAAAACCAGTGGTGTTGGAAGAAATGTTGTCGAAGATATTGGATAGCGAAAACGATGCTACATCAACTTCAAGAAAATGGCAACAAGGTATATGTAAGTTCAAAAACGCAAGTTAGACGTCAATGGATCATCAAAATTGACAGAACCAAGGCAGCTTTTTCTTCATTTTAGCATAAATAAGTTTTTGGCAAAACCATTTAACCAAAAATAAGCTTCCTAACTAAATACCGTAAATTGATAAAGTGCTCTATGAATTTTTCGCACAGGTTTAATTACTATTTTTTTCTTGCGTTCAATGCTACATACGCTAAGTCCGAAAAGTCTACGTACAGCAGCCTAATTTTAGTGTTTTTTGAACAAACGTACTAGGAATTAATGTAAAAACCAAAGTGGTAACATTGAAAAATACTTAGTTTCCACCTTTACCTTTTTACCAAATTTTAAAAAATTGGGATTGTGATTTTCAAAATACTTGTTAAATAATAATTAATAATGAATATTTTATCTCAGAATCAACAAAAAAAAGCTGCTGTACGGAGACTTTTTGGACTATGTATATATCAATCAATTATTAATAATGTTATCACAATTTTACGAGCCACATCTAACAATCATTAAAATTGTCATACTGTTAAAAATAGTACCATTTACGTCTGTCTAATTTACAAATTTCTGATAGCTTTTCAAGCAACACCGAAACGCCTTAATTCATTTAGTGGTAGCATACAGCCGTGGCAGAAGGTTAAGATACTATAACCTGTAACCTTCTCGAGACTCATTTCCATCGGTTGTCATTTTGTACATGTAATTTGAATTTTTTTCCAGGATATGGTTAATAACATGTATATATGTGGTTTCCAATTTCTTCTTTGCAAAGATGAAGAATCATAATGCTCGTATGAAAGAAAAACAATTGACTTTTATAGTCACCAACAACATGAGGTTAATAGGAACTACTAGCGGCGGCGGCGGCGCGGCGGTGGTTAACCTTTCCATGTGTTTTGCCAATGGCTGTCAAACGCAATTCATTCGCTTTAAGGGAAAGCTAATTTACTCAAACTATCTCTTTTAAAACAAGAGTAAAACCGTATTTCGTTTTGTTTTTGTCATCTCAATCAGTATAGAGAATATCTGTGTTCCCCATCAGGACCTCTCACACTAAGGGTGCTCTCAAAATCCACTTAACAAAAATACAATTTTTACCTTGCATTAATAAAATATACTCTGCTTAGCATGGCAAATTCATCAATAACACCCTTTAATGTTTTTTTTTATTTCAAAATTAGAAAAATTACTTAAGGTGAACGGAACCTAATGTAAAACTTATCGCCTTTATACCAAAAAGGTATAAAAAAGGTCAATAAGTTTAAAATTCGTTAAGTCTTCTTTAAATTAACTTAATAGAAGAATTTCCCAAAGACCAAACCTTTATAATGGTAAGGTTTTTTATTTAAGTGCTTAACCAAAAATAAAATCAAAAATGTATGTTTAAAGTTTGAAAAGGTAGATGTACCTACAATCCATATGTAGGAATTATTTATTTTTCATAAATATCCTTTTTCAATTTCAATTCCTAGATCCGGAAAAAAACTCCCCCAATCTCTGATTTTTAACCTTTTACAGGATTAAAAGATTAGAAATTCTACTCAAAAAGAAATGTTATTAAATTGAAACTGTTTTCCTCATTCACACAAAATTCGTGTAGCCCTACAAATATCCTTTCAATGAAAAGAAACATCGCACAGTAAATCCACATTTTGGAATGAAATATAAAAACATATCTTTTCTATTCAAATGATTCGCAATTTTGCTGCAACATTTTCTCCATCATTCGACCTTTTTTCTTTATTAATTTTTCTTAACCCTAAAAATATAAGCTCCCCATAGACGTATAAAAGTTACGCTGTTCATATAAAAGTAACCTTCAATAGATCTTAAAGTGTTCGAGAAAGAAAAAATTCAATTTTTCATTTCCATTGTAATATGCTGCTGCTTACTTTTACTGTTACTGGCGACAACTTTAAGACTCAAAAAGAAACATAACAATACGAATGAGTTTATTTTTTGAAAACGAATAATAATGGATTTTCTGTTAGAAGTTGTTATAACCGAAATAGCACTTAAGGGCTATGGGAAAATACACACAAAAGAACCAACTGTTTCCGAAATGACACAAACCGTAACTTACCGCACATTGGCCAGCAGACGCAGACCATGTAGGTATCATATATAGGTTTTTCTTTTTGGTCTGATGTTTTGTAAAACTTATGGAAAGTTTGCGAAAGACCAAAGTCTGGGAATAATTTCAGCTTTGGCAAAAATAAAATTTCTTTCTCAAGAAACTGTTGGTAATTGGGTATTTTACCTTTTTGGGGATTTTTGATCTGCTTTGCTTACAAAAATATGGAAAGAAGCTTTCATGGATGATTACCTAGACCTTAAGGATGACTAATGAGTTTTCCACTTTTTGAAATTTAATCTATTTAGTTTGGGTAAATGACGTTAAAAAAGGATCTGTGCTGTCATAAAGGGTATACATATACCTTTACGAAATCAAAGGCATTACTCACAACAAATTAACTATTGTAATAGAAATTAGGATTCCTATTCTATACCCAGATACCCGACTGATTCATTAAAGAACGACCCTTAAAATCGCACTGGGTTCTGTCTGATTTATGAAGTTTATTCCGGATTTCCGTAGGAAAATTATTTACGCTTTTGCACGTGTTTGCCAGAGATAAAAATCCTTCCATAAAATTCAACGATGTTCATGTTACGAGTATCTATATACCTAAGAAAGTTGTTATAGAACTTTCAATTTTATCTATGATGCTTAACTTTACTTTTTCGAACCACCTGTATAAAGAAGTTTTATATAGAGAAAACTTAAAGTACCGAAGTGGCCGCAATATAATTCCAAAAGTTACCATCAAGATTTGTTTCTATTTTCCAAATATGTAGGTAAAGAATTTTCGGAAAGGATACCCTCGAATGGATGTAATAAAGGTTAGTTTTTTTGGACTTTTTTAAGTTAAGATAAGGAAGAGTTGGTTGGTATTGTTAGTTGTTGTGTTGAAATACATTAAACCAATTTTGGCTTTAACAAGCTTAACTAATTTTAAGGAAATAAAGAAATCGAAAAAAAAATTAAAGGAAATCGACCAATAGTTTTTATTTCTTCCTTTTGAAAAGGTTAAAGGAATAAACTTAGGGAAATATTCGTCAGTATTTCAAAAAATTCGATGAAGTTTTTTATGAGAATTGCGTATATGCTTTTTACTTCTCATTCAAAGGTCCAAAGAGTTATAGGTATAGCAAAACAGTGAGTCTTGGGTCAAAATGGTGAGGAACTCCTGATTTTGAAATTTTTGCACAATTAAATTTTAAACTTAGATGAAATATTTTGGAAATAGGCAGTCGAGTAAAATAAGGGGTTTTGCTCGAAATGAGAGATAGTATGCTGAAAACAGCGGTAAAAGTCAATTATTACCGCCTTCAAAGTGAGAAAGAGAAACAATGTGGTGGGGCTTGCTGCTGAGCTCTTACAAGCAGCCCCAACAACATTGAGTAAGCTACTGCATTCACTTATTAAAGAGCTTAAGAAGAGTAGAAAAGAAGGTATGATAATCAAGCTCCCAACAAAAAGGAGATCTAACGCAGTGCGAAACTCAAGATGAATATGAGTGCTTCATGCAGGCCACCTCGAAAACACTCTCAAAGCTGGGGTGGAATCGGCTAAGCTGATAATAGACTATCATATTTTTGATAGTCAAATTTGACTATCATTTTCATTTCGTCTGTGTAAGATGATTCAACTCAATTCAATTCGATTAAACAATTTCTGATTATAATTGTCACAATTCATTATTGCTATGGTGAAATTTTAAAATGATTCGTAAAAAATATCTAAATAAAAATATCAAATTGGCTGTGTTTAAATAACATTCTTATTTCTCTTGTGTTTCTTCGAATTACGTAAGCTTTGTTGGTCACAAGAATGTGTTTTTGTATCTAAAAAGGGTAACTGACAAAATTTTCCATTTGTTTTTTGTAAGCGTCTGGTAGCTCTATTCAGAAACGACATATTTGTAGGAAAATGACTATCAAATTTTTCTAGTGATAGCTTTTCTTAGGTATCAATTTGACTATCACCTTGCACAGATCAAATTCGATTATTTTGACTGTCAACAATCGACAATCACCTTAGCCGATTCCACCCCTGAACAATTTATTTGAAAAAAGGGTGAAGAGAATCATCAATCCAAGTCTATAATTTTGGGCAGCTGGTAGAGATGGCTGGCTCGGCAAAAATACTCGTATCAAACTATCCTCGTGGGTGCTAGGAGGTTATGATCACCAAATGGGGAATCAGCTAAGGTCAAGACGAATTATTTGTGGGTTCCTTCAATCTTCAATAATTAAACCTACAGAAAGGTTTTCTGACCATAGATACAGGGTCCCTAATTTTGAGTTGTGGTGTGAGCGATTTCATAATCCATGCTGAGGGGTAAACCAGCCGATAGCGAACTCATTCAGACGCTTTGGCATGACCCTTCTTATTTTCTTGCCTTACCCCGGTAATCGGCCTTTCATTTCCGAACAACTCGTGGAACCTTCATTTATTTTTTCCCCACTCAGGACGATACTGACATTACAAACTTTGAATCATCCGCCGACTTTGAGGATAAGCTTTTGATTTCCAGCATTCATAGCACTTTAAATTATGATGCTGTGATGCTTCCCAAGCCCTCAGGGATCACAGCGAGTACCAGCCATAGTACTCATGTGCTTCCTAAACCGTCCAACCAAGCCGAACCCTCGGGTAGCACAGCCAACCATAGCGGAGCTATTCGGGGAAATAAAAAGTCATCAGGTATTCTTCTCAGGTACCATAGTTGGGTCGCGAATCTTCTCTGAGTTATTAAACATCTCTAAATTTGTTCGGCTACCCGATTGAAAACTCTGATACACATTCTCTTTAAATGTCCTGTCCTGGCCAGTTCTAGAATGTTAAGCGTCCGTCGGAAGGTCATTCCTTAAAGATCTTGATAAACTTTCCGAGATGAAAATCGAAGACCTGATTTCATTTCTGAATGCGACGAAATGGCTCAATAATCGCTAATTTTGTCAATATAAGTCTGTCATAATATTATCTTTTTAGCTTTCAATACATATGCCCAACGAGTTTATGGTACCAAAACGGCGCTGCTTTTGACTGCCATCTCTAACTACCTACCTTCCTAGAGATGGTAGAAGATTTCCAATATCTTGGGAGTATTGTCTCTATGGATGGAGGAGCTAAACTAGACGTAAACAGCACCATCAGAAAAGAACAAACTGCTTTGAGAATGCTGTCCAAAATATTGAAAAACAACACTTTTAGCTTAGAAACCAACCTACGGACTATTAAATTTCAATATCGAATCCGTACTACTTTCTGCATGCAGTTTCAGATACTGTCAAAAGAAAGCTGAAAACGTTCGTTAATAGATGTCTTGGAAACATCTTGAGGATTTTTTGGCCCAATCGTATCTCCAATGCTGAGCTTTATAAGAGATCAAGAACCTATAGACTCTATTATAAGACGAAAAAGTGACAGTAGATTAGACACACACTTCAAAAAGTTAACCGGTGCTATATGAGTCAAAAGATGCAGTGGAGCCCGCTTCAACAGGAGAGAAGATAAGTGTTACGTAGAAGAACGGTCGAACAGTAATCAGCAGGATTGTTGAAGAGTTGGAGAGAGCTGATGTGTTTCTCTAAAAATCCTACACGATAGAGGCTCTATGCTCTGCTCCGAGGACCTAAGTAGGGAAATAAATAAGCTGGAAACACGTTTATACCTTCCTCTTGCTGTTCTAAATATTGTGTAAAACGTCTCATAGAATTTCGTATCTAAGGCGCATAGTATGAAATGGATCGCCAAATGTCGCGAAAACAACTTTGTCGTCATTAACTTTGTTTTTTTTTTAGATACAATAGTGTCAACACCTTTATCAAAATTTTAAGCTTACAATTTGCTAATATTTTTGTCACAAACGTTTATTCAAACACTCAACCGTTTCAAGGAAAGAAGGCATTAAGGTGTGCATTACTCATCAATTTCTTGAGAATACATTAATAGTAATTTCCTAAGAAGTAGACCCTAGATTTTATGTGACTCGTGAAAAAGAAGATATGACCTAGTTTCCAGCTTTCTATCACTGAACCCTTTGAACCATTTTACTTCATATTTTATTAAACGAAAAGTATTTGACTTTGTCTAAAATGTTTCTGAAAAAAATGTTCATGTTAACGGGTATTTTCAATTTTTTAGAATGATAAGTGAAACACTCTCTTTGTAAATTACAACCTCTAACTCAAATATATAAGAATACCCAAATCTATAGGATTTTCTCACCTTTAATTCGTTACTAGAGCCAAAAACTTACACATTTAATTTTACCTGAAGTCGAGAAAAGACAGTGTCCATTTGTATAAAGAAAACTACATTAAAGTCTAATATTTTTAATAATCCACGGCACATAATCTATAACATTTGTGTAAATACTCGGAATCGTACTATTGCCACCGCAAACCGCTGATCCACCACCAGACATTATTCCATACTGAACAAACTTTGGAAAATAACTTCCAGTTCGGGCAAATAATGGCCCACCCGTATCACCTTTGCATGTGTCCACTCCTCTCCGACCTCCGGCACATATATGAGATGAAGTGAAATTTCTCGCAAATAGTTTTCCGCAATATTCATTTGCCAGGACTGGCAGATGTGCCTTTTGCAGGACATTCGAGGTGTTTCCTTTATAATGTATGTATGTGTATAGGAGAAAGAACAAAAAAGTTATAAATCAGTTCGGGGTTTAACAAAGTTAAGTAAATTTTATACTCGCATTGGTTGTTGCGAGTATATTATGGGGCTTTAAATTTGAACACTAGGTGTATACGTACCATTGAGTGTAAGTCCCCATCCGGCAACTGTGGCACTATCAAGGTTTCTTATTAGATCCTTGGATATGGGTAAACAAATTGGTATCACAGTATCTGCAATGGAAAAATACAAATTCAAAATGTTTGACAGGAAATGGAAAGTGTGTCCTTTTTGTATTTGTTGTGTAATGCTGTAAAAGGAACATACAGAAATCCCCTATAAACTTTTTTAAACGTGTTGGCGGTTGTAAATATTTGGACAGTGATTCCTGTAATAGATTTTGTGAATTGTATATTCTTTTCAGTTAATTACTGACTTATGGTCAACAGAGACTACTTTGGTCTTGAATGAAATTAAATATATTAGTTTTGAAATTAAGAAAAGTTTAAGTAGAAACTTGATCATTAAGAAATGTATGAGCTTAGATATTTATGTATAGAAGGTTTTTTGAAATTTTACAATCACGGTTGCAAATTTTCCAATCGAACATTCAATAACTTAACCTCAAATATTTAAAGCTTAATATTCAAATTTCAATTTAGAATTTCAAAACTCAAGGTAAAGGCATATTTTTTTTTAAAAGGAGAGGAAAATGTTTCATTTTGCAGATAAATGATAGTTATTTTAAAATACTCAATTTAAAATTTAAGGATTCAAAGAAATGATCCATTTCGTAGTATTTGATATTGAATTTTACAACCTAAAAAAGTATTAAAAAAATAAAATGAGCAACTAGGTCGCACTAACTTGCTTATGTATCCAAAGAGTTTATTTAAAAATATTTATTGTATTGTAAAATGTAAAAATGTATCTGAAAAAATAGTTTTTTTACATAAATTCAAATGCCATTTGATTTCTCAAAAAAACATATTTTTTTTTTTTAAATTTTGATTTAAAAAAAGCTGAAGCGGTTTTTTTCAAATAAATTTTGTTTGTATGCAATTTTTGTATTTCAGTTTAATTTCAATTAGGTAAAAAAGCAATACATAAATGTTTTTTTTTTTAATTAAAAAATAACTATAGGTTAATTTTAAAGAAAATTCAAATTTAAATAGTTTTTTGACTAAAAATATATTTTTATTGCATTGATTTGTAAACAACAGGAAAAAATAAATACAATGGTAAAAAAATATTGAATCAAGAAACACTAATATTACGCAAAATGTAGGAAGAAAAATTCAGTAAACATTAAAAAAATTAAGAATAGTAAGTATAGGCCTGGGTTTAGCATTAATATCAAGTGACCATATTTTTGTATGCTACATACACGCATTTAAAGCAAGTAAAGCATATGTACATACAAATTTCAAACTTGAGATTTCAATCAAATAGGACATTCCGATGGTAGAAAAGTCGAAAAAAGTGGGTCCGACGATTCCGTCCGAAATTCTGTCTGTCAGTCTCCACCTTACACCCTAAACCATTGCGTCGATTAAGTTTAAAGTTTTAAATTAAAGGCTTAAGCAGATTCACGGTAGGCGTTTTTTTCATTTTTCTAAAACCAAAAATTACAGTAATCACCATACAATTGATTTGACCAAACCGAAATTTCAAATTTTCTCAAAAAATGTTGTCAACGTTTTTTTTTCTTAATTTTGGTCTTTTTAATATTGTAATATAAAAACTACATTATTTTACTGCTCCAGAAGGTTACCCTCTAAGGAACCAAATGTTTTCTTTTCAATATTTTCAGCAAGTAATGAACTAGATTAAATTATTTTTTCTGAACAAGACCTTAATTTGCCTTAAAAATATTTGATGATCAAAAACGTCTTATTTTGAAAAGATGTTTTTCTTCAACATTCAATAGTCAAATTTAAAAAACTAAATAACTGAGTAAACAAAATTTTTCTTAAAAAGGGACTGGGGCCCACAGTGATAACTCCTCATTCCGTCTAACGATTTTTCTAAAACTTTAACAAAATATCAGTAACAAAATTTTGTGTAAAAAAAGAAAAAAAAGTCAATATCTTTGATTGTTCTCCAAATACTTAAGTCGAAAACCATATCTTATCAGTTTCTTGTTCTTGTTTCTAGGTTTTCGTGTTTTACAAAAAAAGTTGTCCATTTAATTCTTCTAAAACATTAACTAATAGTTAACTATAATATTTAACATATGAGTCTGGTTTCAAAGTCTGTTTTGTTAAAGAGATTTTTAGTCGAAAACCAAATTTAATAATTTTGGTAGCATTTTTTGACAGTTTTTCTTTTTTCTATAAAAATAATAAATACATTCTAAGACCATTATCCTACGTGAACAACAATACCTTACTTTTTTCACGAACGTAAGGACGTACGAAAATCATTTATTTAGATTCTAGGGACTTTCAAACGTCGAGAAATGTCAAAATTTTCAATTCGACAAATTGGAACGTTTACAATAACTTTCTATGGGAAGTTAAAAATACATAACTGCGTACCAAAAATGTTACTAATATAAATTGAAAAATTGTATACATACAAAACTAAAGATTTTTGAAAATTAAATTATAAATTAAGTTTTTTTGATTAATTTAATGGAATTTAAATTTGTTGAATATCAAACTTATTTTGCAGGTATATTTTTAAGTCTTTGAAAATGGGTTCTTATTTTAAACAGACTCTTTGAATAAAGAAAATTTTAAGTTATTCAAAAGATATTTAAGTTGAAAATCAATTTTTAGTTGCAGTTGTTTTCAGAAATTCTCAATTTTATTTTTCTAAAAATTACACCAATATTCTTCGCTGCGGAAAATAGTTCTAGAAATTAAATTATTTTTTGTTAGTAAAATATATTGGGTCACAGATTCTTTGTCCAGTTTTTTTTTTGATTAAAGTGTGCGTGGAATTTTGTTTTAGTTTATACCAATTTATTGACGTAGCAGTTAACAATATAAATCTTAATTGAAGTCAATAACGATAACTTTTTAACTAAATTTCCAAATTCGTATATGAACGTAATTTACTTTAAAGCATGAATTTTTACTTAAGAAACAATTTGAAAAATAAAACAAAGCACGAAGCGAATAGCATAGATTAAATATCTTTTCTAAGAACAAAATTCCCCTTGGACTACAATATAATTAAACGCAGCTAACAAATATCTAAATTCAATATAATTACTTTCTTGTTTACTTACCTTCATAAGCAACTTTCGTTTGAAGTCTTATCAAAGCGATGTCATTTGCAAAAATTCCAAATCGAAAATCATTGTGTATGATGACATCGTCGATTCTGTGATTCTGAACCGGAGGTGCACACTCACTGTCAAACTGGCCCCCATAGCCTTCGCAATCGATTTCCTTACTCGTGTCATGTTCCCCCAATCGGACACTTATTCTGTGAATGTACAATACAAGCATCAGTAATTGAAATTGAAATTGAAACCATTTGATATAATTTATAGATACACAAAGAAATAAAATTTATTACAATATCACTCTGAATCATGCAGCAGCAATATCACTCACAGTTGGGCATTTGGCGAGGCAAAGCAATGAGCAGCGGTAAGAATATAGCGATCACTAATTAAAGACCCAGCGCACAGAAAATTGCGCCCTGCGGTGGTGTTGTACTCCAGCAACGCCATCCATGGAAACTCGAAGAGAAAAGCTGTCTCCCCATTTAGAATGCGATCCGAACTATCCGATATTCCACACGGTGTCGTCATCAGCTGAACTAGAGCACTAGTGCTGTTGGGGTCTGTCACGTTCGCTAGAATGTTGTTGCTCACTAGATCCAGTGCCAGATCGGTGCAGCACACGTTGCGCTGAAAGTGACAAGTGACGCACTCCGGCAGGTAAGCCAATATATGTTATGATTTCAAGACTCAAGGCAACCTTAGAAATGCTTCAGACTTACGCTTTCTCTGTTTCCGCATCGCTGTTGTTTGACGATGTCGATGACTTCTTTGGAAATACTCTGCAGACTCATGGCTGACCTCAAAATTTGGCACGAACTGGTTGCCACACACTCGCCCGACTTACACGATGTCGTAACAGTCACATTCTGTTTCTGCGGAGTTGACTCACAGGTGACGAAGATGATTTGTTGCACACAAATTAGGCAAATTGTCATCAGATAAAGTATCTTAATGGAACATCTTGCAGCCGATGACGATGCTGATGCCGGTGTCAGATTTGGAGTTGGGGGTCGCAGTTGTTGGCGTCGTCGTCGTCGATGGCTGAGGGTGCGATTAACGATATTGCTGGATGCCATTACTTCGACGATTGTCACACTTCGGCCTTACAGATAATACTAATTTACAGTTGCAAGGCACAGTTAAGTAGTCTGTCAATTTAGTTGACATTAAGTCGACCAGTTTTAATTTGTTTTTAGTTTGCTTTGCTTTGGCTTGGCTTGCGTTCGACGATCGACACGTTCGACGTGCCACCGCTCCGCCGCATCGCCACCGTTTGGATCGTTCGTTTGCTTACAACAAGTCAAGCCATCAAGGTAGCTGGCGGCTGAGGTGGGTATGTTTTAGTATGGCCTGAAGCTCAGCTTGTGCGTTGCAAACTGGTTTGCTGCATAAGTAAGTTTAATTTTTTCAAAAATGGAGATTTGGTTTTTATTTGTTTTTTATTTTTGTTTTTTTAATTTAACTTAACAAATTGAAAGAAACATAATGAACTGAATTTATGGAATGTTGAATTTAAGAAAATAGTCATGAATACATTGATAGCGTGATTGTAAAGTGCAAAGGTAAGATTAATTGGTACAAATGTTTTTTTTTTTTTTTTTTTATATAATTAGCGAACACTAAAAGGGTTTTGTAGAATCTCTGTACTTCATAGTACGGCCGAAGTTGGGCTCAAGGGTAAACTGATGGGCATTCCTAGAAGCGCGGGTATTACGGTTAAATTGTTTAAGGGGAGGAATGCAACTGGCTATTTCACTAGAGCAAAGTCCGTTAAAATAACGGTAAAAAAGGGTGAGGCAAGAAACCTTGCGTCGATGTTCGAGTGACGTAAACGAGTTGATGATGTTAATGTCACCAATCATTTTAAAAGCTCTTTTTTGAATACTGTCCAAGAGGCTTAAATAAGTTACTGGAGCACCAGCCCAGAGATGAGAGTTATACTCAAGTTTCGGACGTATATAGGTTTTGTAGATTGTAGCCAGATCAGACGGAGAGAAAAATTTCTTGCAACGTCTCAAAAAACCTAGACATCTTGCGGCATTTTTGGCAACATCGCGTATGTGATCGCTCCACAAAAGGTGGTTGCTGATGCACATTCCGAGGATGTCGAGATTTTCCGTTTCGTTGATGCAAGTGCCACTCATAGATAGTGGCAAAGAGGGTTTATCTCACTTTAACGATGCAAGACAGCATTGCGTTTTCGAAGCATTAAATTCCACACGATTTTTTATTCCCCATTGTACAATGCTGTGTAGGTCGGAATTTAACGAGCTAATCATATTTTGCCGTTGCAGTTCCACATCCGAAGAGGAGGGTTGTGAGTCTGGAAACGAATATGAAAAGCTAAGAGTGCTATCGTCAGCGAAACAATGTATTGGATTAGAAGTGGCAGACAGGAGATCATTTATAAAAATGAGGAAGAGGGTCGGAGACAAAACGGAGCCCTGGGGCACACCAGCATTTATTTTATGAGTTTCAGACTTGAATCCGTCCAAAACAACTTGTATTGAACGGTTCAAAAGAAAATTTCTAATCCAACGAAGAAGAGATTCGTCGATACCGAAAGCACGCATTTTCGATAAGAGAGCAAGATGCCAGACTTTATCAAATGCCTTTGAAATATCAAGTGCAATAATCTTACTTTCTCCAAAACGATGTAAAGATTTGTTCCACTGTTCGGTGAGATGAACCATGAGATCACTAGTGGACCTATTGCTACGAAAGCCGTATTGCCGGTCATTAAGAAGCTTCCGTTCCTCAAGATATTTCTTGTTAAAAGATTTTTCGTGATATTTAGAGAAAATTTCCATAAATATATGTTCAAAAATACCTCTGTTTATATTCGTCAAGAAGAATAAATCTTAAGTTCTTAAACATTACAAAAACATCACAAAAACCCAAATGATTGTTTTACATACGATTAACAATATTTTTTGAACACTGTCCACACTAAACGAACAAGTTTAGCAAAGAAACTTCGTCTAACTATTCACTTCTGAAAAGATTTTAAAGTTTTCTCGCCATTTTAACTTAAAGAGCGTTAAGATATTTATAAGCATTTTACTTTTGAATCTACAACTTTTTTGCAAGGATGGTGTAATTTTTAACTTTCCATTAGAAGTTATTGTAATCCAATGAAGAATTTTGAATCCATGCGATGTGTTGAGGAAAAAAACCTAATTGCATTTAGGATAAATTTTATAATATCATGAGAAAGTTTCCCAATAGGTCTAGACTCTAGAGTAATCATTTTGAACACTGTGGAGCTCTTGACCAAGTTCTAGAGTTTTGTAGCAATAATGCAAAAATGGAAGTAAATAAGTAATTGTCAATCGTTTCTGCATAAAACCAACTTGTTCAAAAAGTTTGGGAACTCAGGTCAGTTTGAAGTTTAGTCTATGATTACTGATGTCGCACTTGTTTCCCTTTTTAAAGATCATTGTAATAAATGCCTTCAAGGGAGATAAATAACCGTCTCTAAGTTAAGTTAATTTTGTCTTAAATTATTTTAAAACTATATACATAGGTTAGTTTGCAAACAATGTCGCATATTTTTACGGGGGTATCATTGAAAGTTTGCTGACAGTTGTTAGCAAACGCGTTACAACTCAATTAGTTTCTAGAGTACTAATATTGAGATATCTTTATTTTATGTAAAAACGATTGGATAGACATCAAATTCACTTTTTGTGTTAACGAACTTCCAAAAAGTTAAGGTTAAAAGAGAACTTTACATATTTATAAGATATTTGACAAATAAATACCTAATTAAAGAAAGATTTACAGCTAGGTTCCAGAATTCGAGTGAAATGCAACCGAAATAGAATCTGCAAATCGAGTAAATTTATTTTCAATGTTCTGCATTTCGAGCGATTTGGTAACTCCGATTTTTTTTTGAAATCACTTTTCGTGAAATTGAAAACAGCTGATATTTGTCATTTGGGATATTATTGAAGAATTTTTAATTTAACAACTTGCTGCGTTAATAGTTTTGGCGTTACAGACTGAAAGGAATAAATATGTATGCACAAAAAAAAATAAAAAGACGAAGGCTGCGAGATGTTTTTAATCCCTTGGAAATTGCAGATGCTTCGTATGTTATTTTAAGGCTGAAAACAAAAGTTAACCCCTGTCAATCTTAATAAAAGTGCCTTCCTAATGGTGCTGGAAATTGTTGAGCCACATCTTAAACAATCTTCAATTCCTGCAACGTTGGAGCTAGCCACAGTTTTGCGGTTTCTTGCCGAGGGAAGCTTCCAAAGGTAAATAGGGAAGGATGCTGATATCGCTTTGGGTCGAAGCACTGTTTCAAAAATGCTTACAGAAGTACTAAAAATTTTGGAGAATCGAAATTGTCCAAGTTGGATAAAACTTGTTATGTCCAATGAAGATCAAAGTAAATCAAAACGACATTTTTTTTGACAAATTCAATGTTCTTGGCGTCATATGATGCATTGAGGGTACCCATATTAGAATGTCGCAGCGAAATCAAGATCCAACACTTTTCTATAATAGGAAGGGGCACTTTTCAATGAATGCAATGATTGTAAGTTGTTTTATTTTTAAAACATAGTACATTCATTACGTTTCTCTTGAATAGATATGCAATTACAACTTTATAATAAAAGCTGTCGACGCCCGTCGCGTCGGTCGTCCAGGATCAAGTCATGATGATCTGATCTGGAGCATGAGCAAAGCGCGGAACTACTTTCAAAGAATATATGACAGAGGGGAGCATTCATCCTGGCTTTTAGGAGATGCTGGTTATGGCTTAGAGCCTTTTCTTCTGTAGCCCTATAGGGATTTACAAGCGGGAACCTTAGAGCACGCATTCAACCAAAAACATTCCTCGGCTCGAAACGAGGTAGAGAGGAAAATCGGCGTTCTGAAAAATCGTTTTAGGTGTCTAGCTCTCTCTCTTAAATACCCAGCCAAATAAAGTGGTATAAATAATTAATGTTTGTTGTGCATTACACAACATCTGTAGACATAACAAGATACAAATGAAGTTGATTGCGCTAGAAAGCGAACCAAATGAAAACGAAATAGAACCCGACATAATAGAAAGGGCTGTAAACTTGAATGAAGCCAATCAAATAAGAAACCAAATTGCCAGCAGAATACACTTTAATTTATTAAGTTAAGATATGTACAGATTTATAAGTTGAAAAGCTTAAATAGAATTATTAATTAAATCTCCTCTTGTCGAATTCAAATCGCACCAACTTAATCTGGTCGAATTAAAATCACTTGATAATCGGAAATATCAAAATATAGAACACGGAAATTCATTTCGTTTTGAGTTCGAAAAAAAATGAAATCGATATCGATAAAAGTGAATCGATTTCAATTTCATTTCGAGTGAAAGTGAAATGTAGGACCTAGCTGTTAAAGTCTTCAAAAAAGGGTAAAAAGAGTATTTTCCCGACCTTTAGGGGGCATGCTTTTTATGAGATTTTTAAGCCTGTTTCGAAGCTTTAAAGCTCTTTCGTATAGCATAGATGACAAAAACTATAATATTTGGATATTTTATGACTAACAACGTCTTTTGCGCTAGTTTTCAATACATTGTAAAACTATGAATCTGCAACGTCAACGTCATTTAAATTTGGTATATTCTTAATACCAACAGAAAGCTGCTGAAAATTAGCTTCTGGAAAATCGTTGCTAAGTCGAGAAGGGGATGGTATGTATTTATTAACTTCCCATAGGAAGTTATTGTAATGGTTCCGATTTGTCAAATTGAAAATTTTGACATTTCTCGACGTTTCAAGACCCCTAGAGTCGAAATAAAAGATTTTTAGAAAGATGTGTGTGCGTGTCTACGTACGTTGGTACGTGCATACATCCGTAGAACCAGAAGAGATATTGACTTCAAATTAATTTTGTTATACACATACTAATGCAGAAAGATGCAGAAAGGGCTCTCAGGAAAATTGAGTGGGTGGTTTTTTCACCATAGCAGTTTTAAAAAAAGGTGAAAATTTTGGTTAACCATAAATATCTCATGAAACAATAACGCTAGAGACTTGAATTAAATTTTTTATTATATATTGTAATGTGATACAAAACAAGTATATTTTTGGAAAAAAAATACAATTAGCGTTTTTTTTAAATAAAAAAAAAACTGAAAAAAAATATTTGTCATCTCGAAAATTTTACGAACAAAAAATGATTTTATCTCCAAAACAATTTTGTACAACGAAGAATAACGTTTTTAACATCTGGTAAAATTTTGAGAAAAATCGAATTGACAGTTTTTTTATAAAAAATAAAAACCCAAAAAAAATATTACTAAAAGTTCGTAAAAATTGATTTTCGACTTTTTTTTAAAATTAAAAATATTGGCTTCAAACTAAACTCATAAAAAAATTAAATCTTGACAAAATAGTACGCAAATTTGGTAAAAAAATGATGTTCGGTTCTCGATATCTCGTGAAAAATAAAAGGTATTGACTTGAAATTAATTTCATTCATGCAATTTTTATTTGTTTATATAAAAACTTTTAAGAAATGCTACTAAAATTGGTAAACAATTGGTTAACGACTAAAAATCTCGTTAACAAAAACTGATTTTGAAATCAAACTATTTCATTATATGAAAAATATTGTTGGTAATTTTTAAATTTTTAAGAAACAAAACACGAAACCCTACAAACTTTTAAGCAAGACAAATCGACAGACGGGATGGGAAGTTATCCTTATCAGTGTGGGTCGCATCCCAGCCTCTTTTCTATATTCGATATAGCAGATTTTGATTAAATCACTGCCGTACTTATAGCATCTTGCTATTTGCTGAAATCTGTAGTAATAATATAAAAATATAATCTAATAATAGAGCTCCTGTTAAGATGAGCTCAATGATACAACTAAATAAGACTCACCTTCTCATGTTATGTGAAATACCTGGTCACTCACTTATCCTCCTTCACTTTACCAAAGGAAATAATCTATGTCTGGTGGACTCCTGTTTAAATATCAAATCACAAGATTAGTTTTGGAATATGTATACACATCCACGAATTTTACTAAAAATAATGTAATACCCAGGTGAAACCCAGGTGGGATATATGATAAGTTAATTTTCTGTATAGTTGAAAAAGACAATCTTTGAAGAACATTTAATTGCCATGAATCAAGTGGTTAATCTAAAGAAAATTCTCAAGGGTTTTAGTCTGCAGTTTGTTTTAAAAGCATACACAAAAATAGAAACTATATTATTTTCCCAAAAACAAAGAAAAGAAAAAACACAATCAAAATGTTAAAAACAACAAAATAATAACAATAATAATCTTTATTTTCTGATGTTATTCCTGACTATGCAGAATTTTTGTTTTCAAGTTAAACGAGGAAACTTAACTTGAATATCCAAATCTTATGTCTCACGAGAGCGAACGCGAAGGATATGCAGCTATTTAAAGATGATAACGCACTATTAAGTCTGTCGTTAAACTTAAATTACTCTTCTTGAAAAGAATAACAATAATAATATTACTTTCCACTTCTTTCATGCGGGACATAGAAAAAATGCGAACATGAGTGGATTTGACATAGCTGCTAGGCTAGCGTCAAATACTTAAAAAGTTAGACATTTTTATTTTAGAAAAAACACTCAGCTAAGATCAACGATTATACTTACATATTATAATCTGATATAAAAAAGGACACTGAAATCGATACTGAAAATAGGAAGCCCTCTAAACTACACCAACTACCCATGTTATCAGTCTACTTAACATCGCTTACAAAATCTTCTTTGCCGTAATATGTGAAGGTCTAAAGTCCATCGTCAACAACCTGATATGTCCTTATAAGTTTTAGACAAGGAAAGTCTACCGTCGATCAAATATTCACATTACGGCAGATCCTGGAAAACACCCAAGAATATCAAATCGACATGAAAGCATCTAAAGGGACGAACCATGTCTACTTTTGGCATCCCTGCCAAACTCTACCGTTAGTGCAGGATAAACATGGAGAGTTCGCGCTGCTCCATAAAGGTTGGAAACAACTCCACATAACTTTTCGATACCAAAAAAGGCCGTAGACAAAGTGATGCGCAGTCATGCAATTTCTTTAACATCGTTCTTAAAATAATAGTGCAAATCGCCCACGTCAACATTAGAGGCATTATTCAAAAGTATGTCCAATTAGTGTCATATACGGTGGATTAAGCGGTTAGCTAGGTATCCAGCACAACAAAGTCTACCGAGCTTAATTTTTGTCACAATATCAGCTTCGAGATAGATTGCATATAGTTCATGATTGTTGCGTCTCCGGAATCGTTCTTTCTTACATAAGGAGTCAACAATTATCCGCAAGACCTTCAAATCGAACGCGCCTAAAAGGTCGGAGTGCCTTTTACTATAAGCACCCAGGTCTCGGGTCCATATGTGAGTACTGGCAGAACCATCGTCTTATACAGCAGCACCTTAGAAATTATAATAAGGTTTCGGGATTTAAAAAGCTGAGACTGAAGTAATCTCAGTTGGTTTTATGGAACAGCCCGCGTAATTATTCTCATATTTTGTTATCGGCTGCTACTTTACAACCAAGATATTTGAAGGATTACACTACTTCAAATTTTTTTGATTTTGCTAATTTAAAATAATTTAGTACCTTATATGTCTTTTGACATTTTGATGGATTTAAAATCATAAAATGTCTTATTTAACTTTTAGTGATTTGTTGTGTCCATATAGCTTCTAAGTTTCTGACATTTCAAATGAATAGGTCCGTTCATCAGATTTGGGTGTGTTTTCTTTGATTTTTAGTTTACAAACTGTCACTTTTAAGGCGTGTTCAGATGCACGTATTTTCATAAATTTGAATTAATGATTTACGTGATTACAAAAAAATATAAAAACATTACATTTTGAAATATGTACTATGTTATTTGCAAAAATGTTGCTAAAAATTGAGCCAATGACTTTATTGTACTTTTTTTTGTATTCAAAGATTAACTCAGACCAATTCTACTCTTTCAATATTTAAAAAAAAATAATCTAAGTCTCAAAATAATGATTTTTGAAATTTTGGACATATAACTTCTAGACGTTGATTGATGCCAATGAACAATAAGTAAAACCTAACACTATAAGTCTTGAATAACATCATAGAGGAACAGTGAATCTCATCTCCTATATGTAAGACTGGTATTTTTTTTCAAAATAGATCCGGCACTGGTCTCATTGCACCAAATTTTCCTCTCATCAAGAATAAACTTAAATGAAGTGGATTCTCACAAAAGAGCAACAAAAAAAAACTAATACATAGAACGTCGAAAATAATTTCCTGGATTTCATTAGTCTCAAGACCATCATCGTCTTTCCTTTGAAGCTTTCGCGTTAACTCTTTAGTTTTTTTGTGCAACTCTCTATTTTACATTAAGAACGAAATGTATATATAAATATAGTAAAAGTATATAATTTTCCACAGCATGGATCTGAAAATGGGAAAATAAAAATTGGGGAAAATCGAACTAACATACATACATAAGACAGACACTTTTAATGACCTGAAATTCTTGTTGGATTTGATGATTTACTGATACTAAATACCTCGACCGTTCACCAGTCCGGATTATTTACCCCAGCGCAATAAGAGTGAAGAACTTCCGAAAATCTCTTTAAAAAACCTCATCCCACAGAACTAAATAAATAATGAAGCTCTATATGGTCACCTCCAGACTCAATATAGCAATAAAACCTGTCACCTACGATAGATGTGATAAATTCAAACTATAATCTGAATCAATATTAGATGAGTTACTCAACGACACGGGATACTGGAGACAGTTTGCACACTCTTATATACATATATCGAAGCATATGGAACTGAAACTGATGCTGGGAGTAGAAGAGAGTGCTTCTTGATGAGTTGTCATGTCCAGAAATGATAGAAAATATGTTCGTCATTTATTTTATTGTAAGTAATTTAGTTTCTTTTCATAAAGAAGGGTGACTCTGGACTACGAGTATATAAGGTTTGGGCTTGGAAGTGTGTGAATTAGATTAAAGAAGACCGAGAAAGAATATTATTTTTTTTTTGCAAACGAAGTTAGTTCTTTTTTGTATATACCTTAAGAAAAGGACAAAAGAGGACATTATGGTCATGATTCATGAAATTTCTTGTGAGCTTAGGTATCATGATAAAGGAATCAATTTACCAAGAATAGCTATTTTTATCGGTTTTTTTGTTCACTAAAGGTATTAAGTTGAACCAAAAACATCTTTAACTTTTGATTTTTCCGTTCTTAAAATGTGAATTATTTTTTGTTCATATATAGCACAATCAAATGTGCATTCATAACCTCACCTAAAAATTACTTTGTTCGACAATAATTTAAAAAGTTTCAATGCTTGAGAAAAGTTAGTTATGACCAAAAAAGTAGATAATTTTATCTTAAAAAAGAGGCTGGGATGCGACCCACACTGATAACTTCCCATCCCGTCTATCGATTTGTCTTGCTTAAAAGTTTGTCTAAGGCCGCGGCCACGCAGTAAGCGGCTGAGCGGAAAAAAAAATATAAAACATATGAAATCACATAGAAGTGGCCACGCAATGAGCGAGCGGCGAAACAAAATTCTGAGCGGCTAAGCGGCGCCGCTCAGCAACCAAACCTGTTTTAATTTTCTGAGCGGCAAGAAGTAAAGATGGCCAAAGTAAACATTGAGTTGTTAATTTCGTGTGTGCAATCTCGACTTTAACTACTAATCGCTCAAAAGCAGTCGCTCAGTGCCTGGCCATACGTCGCTTAGAGTTGCCTCTCAGCCGCTTGCCGCTCAGCCGCTTAGCCGCTTACTGCGTGGCCGAGGCCTAAATGTATCAATTCTTACCAAATTTGCGTTCTATTTTTTGTAGATTTTATTTTTTTTATGAAAAAACGGACTGTTGGATTTTTATAAAAAAATTACTGAATATAAAAAACAATATTTTCTGTGAAATAAAATAAGTTTGAAGCCAATATTTTTAATTTTTGAAAAGCTATTTGAGCCGAAAATCAATTTTTACCAACTTTTATTAATTTTTTTGTTTAGGTTTTTATTTTTTGTAAAAAAACTGTCAATTCGATTTTTCTCAAAATTTTTCCTAATGTTGAAAACAATATTTCTTATAAGTTAAAATTAGTTAGAAGCCATAATCTCAAATTTTTGAAAAGATATTTAAGTCGAAAATCAATTTTTACCAACTTTTGTTAAATTTTTTTTTCGGTTTTTAATTTTTTGTAAAAAAACTGTCAATTCTATTTTTTCAAAATTTTACTGAATGTTGACAACAATATTTTTTGAAAGATAAAAGTAGTTTAAAGCCAATATCTCAAAGTCTTGAAAAGATATTTGAGTCAAAACTCAATTTTTACCAACTTTTTTTTTATTTTTTTTAGGTTATTATTTTTTGTAAGAAAACTGTCAATTCAATTTTTCTCAAAATTTTATCAGATGTCAAAAACATTATTCTTCGTTGCACAAAATTATTTTGGAGATGAAATCATATTTTAGTCGTAAAATTTTCGAAGTGACAAATTTTTTTTTCAGTTTTTTTGATTTATAAAAAAACCGTTAATTGAATTTTTTTCCAAAAATATAATTGTTTTGTATCAAGTTACAGCATACCACATAAAATTTAATTCAAGTCTCTAGCGTCATTGGTTCATGAGATATTTAGGGTTAACCAAAATTTCCACCTTTTTTTTAACTGCTATGGTAAAAAAACCACCCACGCAATTTTCTTGAGCGCCCTTTCTGCATCTTTCTGCCTTATTATCTGTATAAAAAAATTTATTTGAAGTCGATATCTCTTCTGGTTCTTGAGCTATGGACGACGAAAAAAACGTCGCGAACGTACGGACGTACGGACGTACGTACACACGCACGCACAGACATCTTTCTAAAAATCTTTTATTTCGTCTCTAGGGACCTTGAAACGTCGAGAAATGTCAAAAATTTCAATTTGACAAATCGGACCCATTACAATAACTTCCTATGGGAAGTTAATAACTTTTGTGGTATTTATTAACTTCCCATAGGAAGTAATTGTAATCGCTCCGATTTGTCGAACTAAAAATTTTTAATTCATTAAATTAATTTAGAGAGATGTCTGTGCGTGCGTGTAAACGTACGATCGTACGTCTGTACGTCTGTACGCCTGTACGTTCGCGAAGTATTTTTCGTCGTCCATAGCTCAAGAACCATTAGAGATATCGACTTCAAATAAAGTTTTTATACAGATAATGATGCAGAAAGTTGCAGAAAGGACTCTCAAAAAAATTTTGTGGGCGGTTTTTTTACCACAGCAATTTAAAAAAAAGGTAAACATTTTGGCTAACCATAAATATCTCACGAAGTCACGAACCAATAACGCTAAGGACTTGAATTAAATTTTATATTATATAGTATATTGTAACGTGCTACCAATTAAATATATTTTTGGCAAAAAATCCAATTAACGGTTTATTTTATAAATAAAACAAAAACTGAAAAAAAATATTTGTCAGTTTTTTAACAAAAACTAAAAACTTGAAAAAGAAATCACGAAAGTTGGTAAAAATTGATTTTCGACTTAAATATCTTTTCAAAACTTTGAGATATTGGCTTTAAACTATTTACGTCTTTTAAAAATATTGCTGTCAACATTCAGTAAAATTTTGAGAAATTATAATTGACAGTTTTCTAACAAAAAATAAAAACCTAAAAAAAACGATACTAAAACTTGGTAAAAATTTACTTTCGACTCAAATATCTTTTTAAATATTAAAAATATTGGCTTCAAACAGAAAATATTGTATTCGACATTCAGTAAATTTTTCGTTTTTCATAAAAAAATAAAATCTACAAAAAATAATAAGCAAATTTAATAAACATTGATGTTCGGTTCTCGATATCTCGTGGACAATAGAAAGATATTGACTTCAAATTAATTTCATTCATGCAATTTTTATTTGTTTATATAAGAAATAAAAACTTTTAAGAAATGCTCTTAAAATTAGTAAAAATTGGTTTTCGACTAAAAATCTCGTTAGCAAAACTAGATTTTGAAATAAAACTATTTCATTATATGCAAAATATTGTTGGTAATTTTGAAATTTTTAAAAATAATTCAACTGACAACTTCTTTAACACAACACGAAAACCTACACACTTTTAACAAGACAAATCGACAGACGGGATGGGTCGCATCCCAGCCTCTTTTTTTTCGTGCGGCGCAGAAGCACGTTATGGCAAGCATTACATACAAAAAATTGAACTCGAGATTTTAATCAAACCTCAAATTACGATGGTAGAGAAGTTGAAAAAAGTGGATCCTGCGATTGCGTCCATCAGTCTGTTTGTCCTCGCCCCTACAGCCTAGACGCTAGACCAATTATTTTTCTTTTCTTAGACCAAACATTCTTTGATAAAAAATCGAAAAATCGAATTTTCCCAAAATCCTGCAATAGATTCATAAGAACTTTTCTCTAAAATTACTGAGCTTATAGAACATCGATTTTTCAGGGAAAACCTTAACTCACAAACTACAGTCTAAGCTTTTCGTCAATACATCGTTTTAGTTCATTGCCAAATATTCTTGACAGTGAATTTTGTCATTAAAAAAAAAAACAATGTTGTTAAAAACAATTGATTAAAAATTCCGATTTTACTTTTTTTCAAAATAATACCTTAAAATTTATCCAAATTGCCAAAGATAGTGCAAATACAATTTCTATTCTTACCACCAACTATCCACTAAAAAAATGAAATTGAAATAATTTAAAATTGCCTTCTGTCAAAAACACCCAACAAAATAAACAATTTTTTCTTAAATGTCTGTGAATTTTTGATTATATTACAATGAAAATTCTAAGAAAATAAAAATTCGTTCGATAATGAATATTTCCATAATATGTTTCTTTTTATTCTTCTTATTTTCTTTGTTGAATTCAATATCTCATTCCAATGCAGTTTTCCTTTCACTTCTTCTGTTGACCCCATTAAAAATTCACTCTTTGATTAAATCCTAATTCCAACCGAAAACCAATAAAAAGCTCACAGCTTAAGTGACTATTGCCATCATTTAAATTTTATGATCTATCAGTTGATTGGCGGTGGCTGTGGCGATGATGATGGCGTCTCCAAGTGGTCCAGCATTTTATAAAAGTCTATAAAAATATCTGCGACGAAAAGCGCGGTCTTGACGACATCAGACACACCAGAGACACTTTGCAAAAGTCTCATCACGTCTCGTTCTACCCTCAGCACATCTTATGCATCTGCACTGCATGCCGCACTTAAATGACATTCATCAGAATCCTGATGTCCTGTGAATTATTCTGCAACTGCATCAGCATCAACGAAAAACAGACACATCGTCTGCATCTCCTGCGATTTTGGCATTCCGGTTGTTGAGAAGTGTGGGGGAGGTAGTCGTTTAATAAACGAGTACGCGGTAAAGTTGTGGGAAAAGTGTCATCTGAAAGTTGTCCTTTTTTGGAATTTTCCAGGATAATTTATATTTATTTTTCTTGTTATTTTTGTTGGTTAAAGAAAAATTTAAATCCTTACACTCTAGTTAATGCTGGCTACTGGGGTTTTATTTAATTTAAATAAAATTTATAACTTAAACTCATTACTTTAAAAAGCTTATCAACTGAAATTAATACTGTTTTTTAATTGCAAATGTTCAAATGCGTAATGGATGTCCTTGTTGTGGAAATAATTTTCTGGGACCAAGGTGACCAAATATGGAAATTTCACAAGTTATTTATAATTTCTCGCAGCTTTCCATTTTTTTAAAAATAATTGATTGGGCAACGCTTTTATGGCTCCCTTTGGTTACACGATTGTAAACTTAAGACACTTATTAATTAACAGCCTTAGGAGTTTTCCTTTTCAAGATCAGAGTAGAGAAACTATCAAAAAAGATTTGTAGTAGACAGATGGCTAATTCTAAAACTTTTGACAGTTTATTTCCTGAGCGTGTTTCATAAATTAGTCGGAGTCGGAGAGCTCTCATCAAACTCTAGAGCACACTCGACGTGCTTGGGCACTGCTCTGAGCTTAAAAAGAAAAATACATATTTTTACGGCTGCTGTCAAAGATCACTTAATTGAAGTTTGATAAAGTTTTATTACTTCACGGTTAATATTATGACAAGTTTTCAACGCAATATTGGAAAGAATATTAAGCTACAAATTTTTTATAAATAGGTTCGCGATGGATTGTGGTGTTTTTGTTGATTTTAGTTCTTTATTGATATTTTAAAAAAACATTATTGAAGGATTTGTTTCGAAAGTCTAAAGTTTTGGATAAATCAAAAAATAGCAAAAGCATCGAAAATGTTCTTCTAATTTGTTCTTGCTTAAAAGTATTATATAGAAGCCATGTAGTTCTGTAGTAACCATACTCAAGATGCGTTAAAATATTTGTCAAACCAGAAATATGTGATTTTACTCATAATTTAATATCAAAAAAGAGGCTGGGATGCGACCCACACTGATAACTTCCCATCCCGTCTATCGATTTGTCTTGCTTAAAAGTTTGTCTAAATGTATCAATTCTTACCAAATTTGCGTTCTATTTTTTGTAGATTTTATTTTTTTTATGAAAAAACGGACTGTTGGATTTTTATAAAAAAATTACTGAATATAAAAAACAATATTTTCTGTGAAATAAAATAAGTTTGAAGCCAATATTTTTAATTTTTGAAAAGCTATTTGAGCCGAAAATCAATTTTTACCAACTTTTATTAATTTTTTTGTTTAGGTTTTTATTTTTTGTAAAAAAACTGTCAATTCGATTTTTCTCAAAATTTGTCCTAATGTTGAAAACAATATTTCTTATAAGTTAAAATTAGTTAGAAGCCATAATCTCAAATTTTTGAAAAGATATTTAAGTCGAAAATCAATTTTTACCAACTTTTGTTAAATTTTTTTCTCGGTTTTTAATTTTTTGTAAAAAAAACTGTCAATTCTATTTTTTTCAAAATATTACTGAATGTTGAAAACAATATTTTTTGAAAGATAAAAGTAGTTTAAAGCCAATATCTCAAAGTCTTGAAAAGATATTTGAGTCAAAACTCAATTTTTACCAACTTTTTTTTTATTTTTTTTTTAGGTTATTATTTTTTGTAAAAAAACTGTCAATTCGATTTTTCTCAAAATTTTTCCTACTGTTGAAAACAATATTTCTTATAAGATAAAATTAGTTAGAAGCCATAATCTCAAATTTTTGAAAAGATATTTAAGTCGAAAATCAATTTTTACCAACTTTTGTTAATTTTTTTTTTCGGTTTTTAATTTTTTGTAAAAAAACTGTCAATTCTATTTTTTTCAAAATTTTACCGAATGTTGAAAACAATATTTTTTGAAAGATAAAAGTAGTTTAAAGCCAATATCTCAAAGTTTTGAAAAGATATTTGAGTCAAAACTCAATTTTTACCAACTTTTTTTTATTTTTTTTTTTAGGTTTTTATTTTTTGTAAAAAAAACTGTCAATTCGATTTTTCTCAAAATTTTATCAGATGTCAAAAACATTATTCTTCGTTGCACAAAATTGTTTTGGAGATGAAATCATATTTTAGTCGTAAAATTTTCGAAGTGACAAATTTTTTTTTCAGTTTTTTTGATTTATAAAAAAAACCGTTAATTGAATTTTTTTCCAAAAATATAATTGTTTTGTATCACGATACAATATATAATATAAAATTTAATTCAAGTCTCTACCGTCATTGGTTCATGAGATTTTTAGGTTTAACCAAAATGTTCACCTTTTTTTTAAACTGCTATGGTAAAAAAACCACCCACGCAATTTTCTTGAGAGCCCTTTCTGCATCTTTCTGCCTTATTATCTGTATAACAAAATTTATTTGAAGTCGATATCTTTTCTGGTTCTTGAGCTATGGACGACGAAAAAAACGTCGCGAACGTACGGACGTACGGACGTACGGACGTACGTACACACGCACGCACAGACATCTTTCTAAAAATCTTTTATTTCGACTCTAGGGACCTTGAAACGTCGAGAAATGTCAAAATTTTCAATTTGTCAAATCGGACCCATTACAATAACTTCCTATGGGAAGTTAACAAGAATTTTTGAAAACCATAATACCAATGTATTGATAGACGTGCTTCAGTTTTTAAATTAATTACCAATGCTCCAAATCGCATTTACAATAGATTTAAAATCTGAGGCAGGTTCACAGTTCAATTTTTATTGCTCAAAACCAGGGGCGAACGCAGGTAGGGGTTTTGGGGGTTAAAACCCTCCCCGAAATATCAGAATATGTGCAGTAATCAAATATCCATTATTGTTCAAAAAAAAAAAAAACAGAAATGGTACAAAATTAATTTCCAACTCAAATTCTCAAACTATGTTAAACGAAAAATGTTAATAAATTTGCTACGGTGATAGAAATTGTGCACAAAACACAAACAAGCTAAATCAGAACAATAAATGTCTGTATTTTTTGGTAAATAATTAAAAATATTTTTCTTGTTTTCATTTCATAACAATTAAAATGTTTAGTATTTTTATTTTCTAACGCTGAGGTAGACGATGAAGGGTTTTTAACTTTTTGTATGAAGCTAAATATTATTATTAACACAGAGATGCTCTCTTTTGCCATGTTTCTTATGGCTAAAAATGAAAAATTGAAAACAGAAAATGACCTTGTTGTACTCGTTTTTGAAACGATCTCACGGCCACTTAATTGTTCGGTTCATTTATGTTAGTTTTAACTGTAAATTAAAAAAAAATCTTTTAACTTAACTTTTTTCACTTCTTAAATTGGTACACAAGAATATTTTAAAACAAAAACAGCAACCCTGTTTACCTTTATCGCGTTTTTCCCCTATTTTTTAAGAACAAGAATCAAGTTAAAAAAATTACGTGATGTCTCTTAAATTCAATATTTTTAAACATTTGAATGCGTTTTTGCATTTAAACATACCTTAATGTAAGACACAAAACAATATGGGGCATTTTCTATTCATAGTCATATTTTAAACCCGAGTATATTTGAACTGGAGTCTAAATTTAACATATATGTAGGTTAGACACAGCTGCTATTCATAAAGAATTTGCCAGCTCTGTTTAGTTAGAAACAGGTTTAAGGCATATTCTACTACAATTTTGAAAAATTTCACTTAAACCTATACAAAATGGATTGTAGAGGGTAACAAAATAAATTGCGTTAGCTGGAGAGCCAAAATCTTTGAAACCCTTTAAACTATTTTGTTTGCTGTCAGTTGAGAAATTTTTAGAAGTCGGGCTGGTGGTCTTAAGATTTAATATTTATTAGCAAACATTTCATTGAATTTCGATCTATAATATTTAGAAGGTCAATCATAAGCTTGACAGTTTTTTTCTCGAATCGATAAATTTCATACAAATCGTCTTCATCTATTTCAAAGGGGTCCAATCGGGTTAGGTAAAGCTTTCGTTTTTTATTAGTTGGTAGCATTCCAACATCCAGCAAAATATCAAAATATTGATATATGCTTAGGTAAGTCATTACTCTTTTGACATTTTAATTTTTGTTTTTAAATTTTCAAATAAAATGTCTCGTAACTTAATTTTCTCAATCAGTTTGTTTATTTTTGACGTTTAATAGATATAGAAACAGCTTCAACATATGGCGTTTTTCTTTTTTAGTTCAGAGCAGAGCTCGAACTGTCAAAAAAATAATTGTGTTTCTTTTTGAGCTCTGATCGCTCAGAGCTTCAAACTCGTGTTTCTTTTTTAGTTCTGAACATGTTCAGAGCACGCTCCGTGAGCTCAGAATAAATTAACAGAGTAAACGGAGTAAAATTCTGAACACAAACAATTTGATGTTTGAAAGCCGGGAAATTAAAAAAAATCATGGTCAGAACAATAAAAATGGCGCAAGAGGCTGGTCGCTCTAGTGCAGAAGGAAAAATAATTTAGAAAAAACTAATTGCATATAGCATTTTTATGAATCAAATTTATATCAGGCGTCTAATGGACCAACGCTATGATTGTTTTTTTAATTGATTTGATTAAAGAAAATTTTGAACGCCTTCAAACAGACGACATTTCAAATCATGACAGTTAAGTGCAAAAGTTGTTTCATAATTAAATCAGAGAGCTCTGAACATACTCTGCTCAGAACTCTACTCTACTCTACTCTGTTCGCTCAGACTCTGCTCAGAGCTCAGCTCTGAACTATTTATTTTTAGACTCCAGATAATCGTTTTAAAATGGGTTTAAATTGTCTATGAAGTTTAATTTAGCAAAGACAAAATCAGAACTTATCAAGGAACTATGAATATGACCCTATGTCTTCGGTCTAAAGGTTCGGAACGCTTTCAAAATCATTATTTCTAGTATCTATATATTTTCATGGTGAGTTTAAGAAAAACGTGTTTGACAATTTCAAAATTCAATCTAGCAATGTACGGTAAATTTGAATATGTGAAAACAAACAAAAGAGAACTGTGAAAATAGAAAAATCTCACCTCATCTCATTGTTTCTGTAACTCACATTATTATTTATGTGTGTGCTGAGCCTAAGAATGATGGGATCGACAACGGCAACTAGGAAATAAGGAATACAAACTTATACATGCATAATGCACATAAAATTAAGTTTTAGCTTTGCAGTCAAAGTCAAACTGGGGTGGAATCGGCTAAGGTGATTGTTGATTGTTGACAGTCAAAATAATCGAATTTGATCTGTGTAAGGTGATAGTCAAATTGATACCTAAAAAGCTGTCGCTAGAAAAATTTGATAGTCGTTTTCCTACAAACATGTCGTTTCTGAGTAGAGCTACCAGACGCTTACAAAAAACGAATGGACAATTTTGTCAGTTACCTTTTTTAGGTACAAAAACACATTCTTGTGACGGACAAAGCTTACGACATTAGAAAAAGTATAAGAAAAGTAAGAATGTAGTTAAAACACAGACAATTAAATACTTTTATTTAGATATTTTATAGAAATCATTTTAAAATTTCACCATAGCAACAATGAATTGTGACAATTATATTCTGAAATTGTTCAATCGAATTGAATTGAATTGAATCAGCTTACACAGACGGGAAACTTGATGATAGTCAATTTGCCTATCAAAAATTTGATAGTCAACTATCACCTTAGCCGATTCCACCCCTGTTTTGTCAATCGTGAAAGCAAGTCATATGTGTATACATATATGGAATTTGTATTCATACATGTTTCTTAGTACCTATGTATATAAAATAGTGCCAAAAAATAAAAAAAACACTTGACATTTAAAATAAAAAAATAATATAATATATATATTTTTTTATAATAAATAATTTTTAACAAGTAACAATTTTTCAATATATGTAAGTTTAAATATGAAATAGAAAATTTCCTTCTTAATAATTCCAATAGCGTAGGAAATAGGTACAGACGTTATAAAAACCATTATTAATAAACTATGAAAAGTCTCTTAAAATCTCAAGTAGGCATAAAAAGTAATTCAAGTTTTTTTAATGTATGAAATTTTTGTAGTTTTAATGGTTTGTCATCATATTTCGGATTTCTTGGACTTCCTTTATCTTCAAGATCAGAAAATTTGTGTGCATTTAATATCGCATTCCATACAGTAATTCTGAATCATAAGTATTTTTGAACTTTGGGCCACTCAAAATCTTTAAGAAATCATTAAATACCAAATTAAAAACGTTTAATCACCAAACATTGGGGCTTGAACAATTTTTTTGAAATGGTCAGATTTCTTAATTTGTTCATGTTATGAAATAGACATTATTTATTTCTAATAGAAAGTTGTTTGAACTAATTATAGCATAATTAATTATTTTATCAAAAATGTGGTCATTAAAAAAAAAGTTCCTTTCTTGACCAAATTTGATAAACACTTAAATTTTTTCAATCAATAACTTTAAATAAAAACAAAAAACGCAGATTTGTGCAAATAAATATTGTCCAAAATATCTGCCTAGACAAAATTACTTGGAATTCAACAGCAATATTTTGTTATCTGCTTGTTTGGAAAAAGTTAAAACCTATTTTTCAGGCAACTACTAATAGTTAATAAACAAGGTAAAAATATTTTTTAACACCGATGGAAAAACACTAACACTGATGGAAAACATTAAATCTATTGTTATTACCCAAAGTGCTTTTAGATACAAAGTACCGTTTAGGCAGACTATGCGAAAAATCGGAATTTTCGACAGTTGTCATTTTCTGAAACAACTGTTACTTTTAACAACTTGCTTGTAGAAACAAAATTCCAAATCTATTTTATAGAAAAGTTTGATGGCCTTTAAAGTCTAGATGAAGACATTTTTTGAAGCATTTAGCACTAAGAAGGAGAAGAACTAGAATTTTCGACAAAATACCTTAGTAAGTTTTTGTGGACTTTTTGTCATTTGTTAAAATTGATTTTTTCAGTTTCGGTTTCCATTTTAATCCACATTGGTATTATTTCGAGGTGAAATGTCGATTTTGTCTGGACTAAGCGCAACACTTACTCGAGTTGTTAAATCAATCGCCGTTTATAGATTAGTTCCATTTTTAGAAAAATCTCATACAGTTCATAACATTTGAATAGCCTCACACTTTAACTTTTTTACAGTTAACTATTTTTGATACTTCCTTGGTTTGTACATACGGAAATTTATATATTACAAGGTAAGAAAATGATTTTTGAGATCAAGAGAACATTAAAGGATTTCTCAAAGTTAAGAGACTTTGTAAAGCCGATTTCGTTCATAGAGCATATTTGTTTGTATAATAATTAGAAAAGCTTCATTTCACTTCTCTACGCCGCAGAAGCGAAACCTGTAAGTTTAACCATCGGAAAGCTTTTGGGAAAATGTGTCGAAAAAAATCATTAAGTATGACGGATATTGCTAAAAGAGGGGCTTATGATGAGCACGAACTTTCTCATCGCTTTGTATTTGGGAAGATTAACAGAAGCCAAAGGTAGTTAATAACTGGTACGAAAACCCGTTATTATATGGTCAAAATTACAAAGAACTTATTTTATCCATTATTTCAAGTTAAGATAAAGATAAACGTCAAATCATTAGAAAAGCCTCCAGTTCCGCACACTTTTGAATAAGATCATACATAAAACTGGATTGGAAGTAAGCCAAATGACTATAAGTCAAGTCATCAAAAATACCAGACACCTGAAGCGCCTAAAACTGCAAACAAAATTACCAATAAACAATGAGCGTCAGCTGAAATGTGCAAGGTACCACATGGCTTGGAATACTGATAGCAATATTTTTTATTTTTCAGCTAGATATAGCACCGATTCCATTGGTATAGTTAAACGTATCGGTAAAACAGCATTTAAAAATCATAGAAAATATATTGGGTTGGCTGACCCGGCAGGTTTAAGAAGGCGGTAAGCAGTACAGAAGAAAAGGGGGTGCTTATTGAAAGTTTAAAATTGGCCTGGGCTACTATTACCTTAGATCTTTTGATTCGTTGAATGATTCCCTTAAGGTTCGAATTTTTGAGGTAATTCAAAATACAGGAGGCTGTACAAAGTATTAAAATAATTGGATTAAGTCCACAAAATAAATAAAAAAAATTTAAACAAATTGAATTAAATAACTGTGTTTTATTTTTGCCCAATTAAATACAGTGAGGTGAATAAAAATTCAAATTATAATGAATCCATACAAAATATTCTCACAAAATTCCACAGTCTCAGAAATTGAATTCCAAATTACAAAAATGGTCAGCAAAATTTAATTTTAGGATAAAGTATAGTACTCAGCTATTCTAATGTTATGGACTGTATTTAGTTTATGCTTGTATCTTTAAATATTTTTCATCAAATTAGTTTTAAATTGATTAATGGAAAACACATTTTTAATATTAAAATGTTCGATACTCAAAATTCAAGATATTTTTTGAGGGTGCAAGGCTCGATGTTACAAGGTTAAAAAAGTTAGGTTTCAAATTTGTCTGGCAAATTACTTGAGGCGTTAAATAAAAATTGAGTTTTATAGTTACCAAGAAATTTCATTGCCACTGGTCAAAATAAGAAAAGTATTTTTGTCTAAAACCAAATGAATCTTTACGACTGGAATTTTATAATCCCTAAGCAAAACACAGTTGGTAACCCTTAAAATTATATTGACTTAAATACAATGACACCCTTAAAAGCATTTTAGTGACCCAGCTGGATAATGCTCTTTTCTTCATGGAAATACCAGTAAATGAAATATAAGCTTCGTGCTAATGGAACAGTATAATCATAACCCTGATGAAGCTATCCATATTCCCTGTCAATAGCTTGATCCAGTTGCATTCACTCAGCGTTCAATCATTTCTATAGAATCTACTGCCAAAACTAAAATGCATTTGAAAATTTATCCTTTCTTGATGTTATTTTCTTTTTCTAAATAAATTTGACTTTGTTTGTCAATGCTGTTATTTTTTAAGATGACTTTAAAAAAAATCTCTTTCTAACTTTCATCTAGATTCCAGAATCTAGGAGTCACGAAGAAAGAAGCTCTTCGAGAAAAATAAAAATGTTATGCTGCATTTTATTTTATGTCCTTGCATACCAATTTGCATTTTACTTTCGGTGAGACGGTGGCATGGCGTGGCGCGCGGTTGGCGATGGCGGAGGCGGCGAAGAACTTCTGCTGGAGGATAACATAAACATTTTTGGTTGGTTTTGATGTTGTCACAAGGATTGGGGGATGTTAAAGTATTTATAAAGAAATGTATTTTTATGTGCAATTGACTGAGGAAAAGATGCATCTTTATTTTAGGATATAGCTTTATATTGAAGCATCACATATGTGCAGGAGGATATATCTGGAGCAGGAGAAGAACTTTAAAGTTGGTTATATAAGCACAAAGGATAACATTTGAAGTATAGAGGTAAGCAATATCAGAGTATATCGTTTCTCGTCCTTTTATATATTATGTATTTCAACTTTTAGTCAAATTGTGACAGTTGAATGGAGAGTTGAGTATTCAGAATTGAGGATGTCCTTCACGATTATGTTATTTTCGTCTTCTATGTTCAAAAATATCATGTGTCAGCAGTGAAGTGGCAGAGATATGGAATATTTGTTAATGCTTAAAGGAAGGAATGTTCTCAAAATTGATTTTCATAAAATTTCGAAGAAAATAATATGCATTTTCGTTTTTGAAATGTCCTTTTTTTTTAACTGGAAATGTACGACATCTTTGTTTAGTGGGTTACGAACTTGTAATATGATGCTACAGAACTTTTATGGTCACGTGTGCTTTTTATGCTGAAAGCAATTTTGCACATACGCTTGGCTCTTGTGTTGTGAAGGATTTACATGGAAACTAGAGAAATGACTTTCACGATAGCGAATGGGGTTTATTACCTTGAAGGGAGATGAGGAAAAGGCAAATGTTTAAAGTTGCTTATATTTTGATTAATGACGTGATTAAGAAATAAAATGTATGTTCAAGTGTTCTAAATGACACGAACTGCAACTTTAAAAGGCGATGAAGATGATAGTCAAAGTGGTTGAAGTTTTGTAGCGTAGATTCCTGAAATTAAGTTTAAGACAGTGCATAGCTGCCATAACTTATTAAATTTTCAAAATGTTGTGTAAACGGTATCATACAAAATTAAATCGCAGACCATCGAAGAAACACGTGATTTTTTAAGAGCTATCAGAAATTAAAAAAATAATCACTTAATTTCATTTAACATTTGAAAATTTAATAAAGCCTTTCCAACAATAAAATGCTTAAATACTGGCTTCAGTGCGTCAATCAAAGCTTATTGCAATAGACATGAGACTTAACATAGCCAATCCAAAAATAGTATATAGGCATTAAATTGCAATATGTATATAGGCAGCCAATTGAACTCGTCTATCAATTGGTCTATTTTTAAGCGTGTGTGGCATGTGAAACCGTTTTGTTAAAAACACATATGTACCATGCAAGACAAGATCTTTAATTTTGCGTAAAAAAAAAAATTTGCCTCGAAGAAAAATAGCTCAATGATTCAGAACCAAACAGTGACCTTTGGTAGCTGTTGCAATGCTTCTAGCTGCTCTTCACTTCAAATGCGGCTGTTTTGTTTCTTCAGGTATTTATGCAACCAGAAATGAGCTTGGTCGCTGATCACAATTTTTTCGTAAAAAAGCTCTCGTTCGGCTTCAATTCTTACACCAGCTGTATTTTGAAAAGCTTCATAACTAAATTCTTTGGAGAAAATTTCCAAGTTGTGGACTAAGAGAGTAATTGCTGCAACTGACGCCGAATCGATAATTCACGGCCATCTCTTACATTAGCCGATACCGCTACAATATTTTCCTTAGTTAACACTCTACGTAAGCGTGTTTGGTGGTTTAATTTCAATCAATTTGATAAGCAAGAATATCAAGAATGAAAACTATCTCAAACTATCTCATCTGTCCTACTCCTCAGGTCTCGTTCCGAGTGGATGGAAAACTGCATTTGTCCAGCCTATCCCCAAAAAAGGCGATTCTTCCTCACCCTCTAATTACCGACCGATTGCACTTACGTCCCTTCTTTCCAAGGTCATGGAAATGCTGATTAATTATCAGCTCAAGAAATATCTTGAAGATCGAAAGCTTCTTAATGACCGGCAATACGGCTTTCGTAGCAATAGGTCCACTGGTGATCTCATGGTTCATCTCAACGAACAGTGGAGCAAATCTTTTTATCGTTTTGGAGAAAGTAAGATTATTGCACTTGATATTTCAAAAGCATTTGATAGAGTTTGGCATCAGGCTCTTTTATCGAAAATGCGTGCTTTCGGTTTTCATGAATCCCTGCTTCATTGGATTAGTAATTACCTTTCGGGTCGTTCAATACAAGTAGTATTGGATGGGTTCAAGTCTGAAAACCACAAAATAAACGCTGGTGTGCCCCAGGGCTCTGTTCTATCTCCAACACTCTTTCTCATTTTTATTAATGATCTCCTATCTGCAACTTCTAATCCAATACATTGTTTCGCTGACGATAGTACTCTTAGCTTTTCATATTCGTTTTCAGACTCACATCCCTCTTCTTCGTATGTGGAACTGCAACGACAAAATATGATAAGTTCATTAAATTCCGACCTAAGCAGCATTCTACAATGGGGATTAAAAAATCGCGTGGAATTTAATGCTTCGAAAACACAATGCTGTCTTGTATCGTTAAAGCGAGATACACCCCCCTTGCCATTATCCATGGATGGCACTTGCATCGAGGAGACTGAACATCGCGATATTCTCGGTATGTGTATCACCAACCACCTTTTGTGGAACGAACACATACGCGATGTCGTCAAAAATGCCGCAAGATGTTTGGGTTTTCTAAGGCGATGCAAGAAGTTTTTCTCCACCTCTGATCTGGCTGTTATATACAAGACTTATATACGTCCAAAGCTTGAGTATAACTCCCATATCTGGGCTGGTGCTCCTACAACTTACTTAAGCCTCTTGGACAGTATTGAACGTAGAGCATTTAGATTGATTGGTGATAATACCATAATAGGATCATTTACGTCGCTCGAACATCGTCGTAAAGTTTCCTGTCTCACCCTCTTTTACCGTTATTTTAACGGTTTATGCTCTAGTGAAATAGCCAGCTGCATTCCTCCCCTTAAACAGTCCAACCGTAATGCTCGCACTTCTAGGAATGCCCATCAGTATACCCTCGAGCCCAACTTCGGTCGTACCGTCAAGTATAGAGATTCGTTCTTTAGCCGTACTACGCGAATGTGGAATTCCTTACCACACTATGTCTTTCCCAGCCATTGCAATATTCAGGAATTCAAAACCAATGTGCACCGACACCTCCTTTCAACCCCTCTCTCCCTTTCCTAGTGCTCACTGTGTCTTTACATAATAAGGGTAGTAATATTCCCTTAAGTGTGCGCTTATTATAAAAAAAAAAAAGTATCGTCTTCGAGTTTTTATTTGTTGAAGGTCAAGAAGATTACATCTTGTACTGACTGTACCTTGTGAAGGCATTCGAATATTTCATTTTAATAGTTTTCAGAGAATAGAATAGTACTGGTTCCATGTTACACAGCAATACTTAAGTACTGGTCTGAAATAGCAGTAATATAATGTCTTGAGTGTAAAAGGGTCAAACAATTCCTTGGAATTACGAGATATAAAACCAAGTAAGAATTTGGCGTTAGCGAAAAAGTTGGTTTCAAATCAAAGATGACTCCAAGATCCTTTTTTTGGAAACCATTCGAAGATTAGCAACATTTATTGCATAATAGTAAGGTTTAATAATTCAATGTAAAGACGACAGATTATATAATCACATTTAGACACATTAATTAGACACTAGCTAACTAAACTATTTAAATTGTTTCGAAGAAGAATCCGATCAGATGCCAATTTAATACATTTTACTAAATTTACTTTGTCAGCAAGCATTAGACAAAGAGAAGATTTAACGATGTGAGGAATATCATTAAAAAAAACGAAAAAGTAAAGGTAAAGGTAAAGGTAAAGGTAAAGGTAAAGGTAAAGGTAAAGGTAAAGGTAAAGGTAAAGGTAAAGGTAAAGGTAAAGGTAAAGGTAAAGGTAAAGGTAAAGGTAAAGGTAAAGGTAAAGGTAAAGGTAAAGGTAAAGGTAAATGTAAAGGTAAAGGTAAAGGTAAAGGTAAAGGTAAAGGTAAAGGTAAAGGTAAAGGTAAAGGTAAAGGTAAAGGTAAAGGTAAAGGTAAAGGTAAAGGTAAAGGTAAAGGTAAAGGTAAAGGTAAAGGTAAAGGTAAAGGTAAAGGTAAAGGTAAAGGTAAAGGTAAAGGTAAAGGTAAAGGTAAAGGTAAAGGTAAAGGTAAAGGTAAAGGTAAAGGTAAAGGTAAAGGTAAAGGTAAAGGTAAAGGTAAAGGTAAATGTAAAGGTAAAGGTAAAGGTAAAGGTAAAGGTAAAGGTATAAAGGTAAAGGTAAAGGTAAAGGTAAAGGTAAAGGTAAAGGTAAAGGTAAAGGTAAAGGTAAAGGTAAAGGTAAAGGTAAAGGTAAAGGTAAAGGTAAAAGTAAAGGTAAAGGTAAAGGTAAAGGTAAAGGTAAAGGTAAAGGTAAAGGTAAAGGTAAAGGTAAAGGTAAAGGTAAAGGTAAAGGTAAAGGTAAATGTAAAGGTAAAGGTAAAGGTAAAGGCAAAGGTAAAGGTAAAGTTAAAGGTAAAGGTAAAGGTAAAGGTAAAGGTAAAGGTAAAGGTAAAGGTAAAGGTAAAGGTAAAGGTAAAGGTAAAGGTAAAGATAAAGGTAAAGGTAAAGGTAAAGGTAAAGGTAAAGGTAAAGGTAAAGGTAAAGGTAAAGGTAAAGGTAAAGGTAAAGGTAAAGGTAAAGGTAAAGGTAAAGGTAAAGGTAAAGGTAAAGGTAAAGGTAAAGGTAAAGGTAAAGGTAAAGGTAAAGGTAAAGGTAAAGGTAAAGGTAAAGGTAAATGTAAAGGTAAAGGTAAAGGTAAAGGTAAAGGTAAAGGTAAAGGTAAAGGTAAAGGTAAAGGTAAAGGTAAAGGTAAAGGTAAAGGTAAAGGTAAAGGTAAAGGTAAAGGTAAAGGTAAAGGTAAAGGTAAAGGTAAAGGTAAAGGTAAAGGTAAAGGTTAAAGGTAAAGGTAAAGGTAAAGGTTAAAGGTAGCTTCCTTGGTTAACGCCAGAGGTCAAAGATATTGGAAGTGATAAAGACGAATTTATAGTGACGTATTGGGTTTGATCTACCAAATAAGATTCCAACCATAACAAAAAAAACTCGAATGAAAACCTAAAGCGGACAGTTTAACTATTAAGATGTCGTTACTGACTCTATCGAAAGCTTTAGAAAAATCAGTGATAATAACTTCAGATTGAAAACCATCTTTAAGGTTACTAGTGATTTCATTGCATAGAATGGTTAGATTAGTTATTGTCGATCTTCCAGAGACAAAACCATGTTGAAACGGTGCGCGAAATGAGATCTTTGATTATAAAAGTTAATTTATTATAAACGATTTTCTCAAATAACTTCGGAATCGTTGAGATTTTACTTATAGAACGATAATTGGTGACATCTTGACATCTAGCTTGGGTCCCGATTTGTGGGGTAGAAACTTACCTATCGTTTTAAAAAATGTCCCGTACGCAGGGATTCATTAAAAAGTCGCGTTAATAGTTCTTAAAAAGCAGCAAAACAAGATTTCAAGATAATTGGTGGAATCCCATCAGGATCTGATTTCTTATCAAGATCACATAGGGCTCTTTAAAACATCTGAGTAGCTTAAGAATAGAAACTGATATTGACTTAATTCACTGATTGATTGGAGAAAAACTACCAGTTGTAATTGAATAAGAATACACAGGCTGAATTTTTTTTTAAACTAATTTCACTAGAGTCACTCGAATTAGTCCCTGAGTAGTTAATGCAGTTGGAAATCCCATTTGAGCTCTTTTTACTTTTGAAAAATCGCCAAAAGCGCTTGCTATTTTTCTTAAGATTAGATTCGGTGCTATAAATAGTCTTTATAAGGGAATCTATGTATTTAATACATCGAATTCCTTCTGAAGTCGATCATTTTAATAGAAAATAAGCGTTGTTCGGTTGGATAACTATTCATGGCTAAAGTATAGACCAAACAGGAAATTTTTGACAATGAGACATAACACAAAACATCGAAAGCTGTCAAAACCAGTGTTGCCAAGTAGAAAATAAGAAACAAATATACCATTGCTTATACAGCGAATGGCTGTTTTTTTTCTATCAAATGGAAATCTTCTAAAGACTCGGCACCGTGTACCACCGGTTATTCAGGACCAATCTATGAAAGGTCTACAAATGATTCTTCTTCCTTAATGTATATATCACTTTTGTGGAAGTGTGTAATGTAGTATAAAACTTTCAAGTAGCTCTAAGATTAGACCATCAGCTCATTAGGCTTTGTTCTTCCCCGAACATTTTTTAGTACACTTAAGACGGTATCCATTTCAGAATTGGTATGACTTTGTGGTCACGGATTGAGTTATTCAGCTTTTTTTATTCGTTTTATTTAGAAGATCCAACATAGATGAATCCCATATGGACAAACGGGTAAGTTTTTTCTGGATGGATAAGAAGTCAAAATTATCTCCTAGTAACCAGTACATTCTTCTGTACTTCGAGCTTGGCTCTTCTCTTTCAAAGTTATTCCAAGGTATTAATCAGAGAGGTTTTTATGTTTTTGTTTATAAAGTTGCGATCACTAACTTTATCGACTGCATTTTGTAACTATTGTGTAGCAATATAATCGAATTAATATGGCTCCATTATTGCAGTATCATCAGAAAAAGGTGGTCATGATAGCTTTGATGTCCACCGGAATGTCCCTTGTATATAAAATAATAAAAAGTACAAGGTTGGTTCTTAAGTCTTCCTTGTGGTACTACAACAGCTTCTACTTTCTTTAGTTCTTAGTGTTTTTGGTCGTACCTCGGTTATTATTTTTTATTTCTGTATTTCGTAGTACTACGCGTGAAGGTCTCTTTTACAGTTTGTACTCAAGTTCCAAGTACTAAAACATATTAAAGTCTTGAGCGACATCTCCATGTATAGCTGAGTGAGCATACTTGTTTTTGTTCACGTGCCTTTTTTAAAATATCCATCGTTGAATGTTTATTTTTAATCCCATGATGATTTGGAATGACTCTTCTTTCTCCTATTGTTTTGCTGAACCATTTCATTATCATTTTTTCGGAAACTTTTCTCATGTAGGTTTTTAAGATGGTACTTCTGTTGGTGACTTACCTTGTTTTGCTATAACAATGACTTCTGCAATCGCGTTTCAACATAAAAGTCTGTCATTTGTTCTCTTTTCCTACCTATCATTGATTTTTTGGGTACATTTCTTTTTAAACAATGGAATGTCCTTTGAACAAAAAAGGACAATGTTAACCTTTAAACCATTAGTATGATTTGTTTATTTGTTATCTCCCGCTGACTGCTCACTTCCATTCTGAATTACAATAATTGATATCACATCGATCCGGATTATCTCTTGGATTATCCAATTAATTTACAAATATATAACATACGTTCCTACATCACGATACACCCATTTAAGGACTTACCTCCATAAAGAGGGCATATATAGATTCCATCAACATTTATTTGTTGAATCAACAAGAGAGTAGGTATATAAGCTGCTCTATGGTATCAGTGAGGAAAGCTATTTAATTTTTTCCTTCCATGCTACTTCTAGTAGATTATTTATGAAGTTTTCGAACTTATACGATTAAAACACCTGCTTTAACGTTCGCGTTCGGTTTGAATTATAAAAGTCTTAAAAAAAAATTAAACTCATGATTGTAAGGCACGTATCCATACTTACCTATCGGTATATATGTACCTATGTAGTATATTGACAGACATGAGTGTGTAAAATTTATTAAATACTTGAGAAAATTACGTGGCTTTCGTAACACGATGCGTTAGACATCATCGGCTTTTGTTAAGACGAAAGGTTTCAAATCCAATTAGGAACGCTGTAAAAGTTTTTCAATTAAAAATAAATTGAGCACGATACATCAAATTAAACTTAATAGAGGTGGATGTTAAAATGTTTAAGTTTAAAAAAATGATAGTTATATTTTTTCTTACGAATCAAACTGCTAAATTTTATTCATATAAAATTAACTACAGTTTTTATGCCGAATCGGAATTGCTAATTTAAGAAATCATGACATAAACAGATCTTGGAGGATTTGTCAATAATTTGAAAGAGGCAGTATCAGTGAAAAAACTACGTGGCACATGCAAAGCTTTAACCAAAAACCTCAGGCATGACAGTCTTACGCACTAACCATTACACAACTATTGCTACTAATGACAAATTATTGAACAGTCAAGTATTCAAGATATAAGTCCTTCAAATTGGTTTTCCTACAAAGTAAACATAGAAAACATAAAACGTGCCAATAGCAGAATTATTATTATCGAAACACAAACTTTTTGAACAGTGAATATTAGTTCCTTAGGCCTCGGCCACGCAGTAAGCGGCTGAGCGGCTAAGCGACTGAGCGGCAAGCGGCTGAGCGGCAACTCTAAGCGACGTATGGCCAGGCACTGAGCGACTGCTTTTGAGCGATTAGTAGTTAAAGTCGAGATTGCACACACGAGATTAACAACTCAATGTTTACTTTGACCATCTGGCCTAAGTCGACACTTATTAGCTTCCATTGGAAGTTATTGTAAACGGTCCGATTTATCAAATTGAAAATTTTGACATTTCTCTACACCTCTAGAGTCTATTGCTAGCAATAAACATATCTGAGAGACTTTAGAAAACATAGCGAAAATTGTTACACTCTAAAATTGGAAGTGTTACACTAGATATCGACGAATAAATATTAGAGAGTAAAATACTTGAGATTAGACCTATATTTTTTTAAAGTTTACTTGTTTTCAAGGCGCTATTAATGTTTACGTTTAAAAAAAGTGCGTGTGTTAGGAAAATAGGAAAAGATTCCAGAGGAGATACCGGTGCAAATTGGTCTTAAAGTTCTGAGTATCAAAATGGGCGGGAAAAACAGAGTTGGCCAAAGCATTCCACATTCTTGATGTGCGGTTAAAAAAAAATGTCTATACTTGACAGTACGTTTGAAATTGAACTCAAGGGTTAACATGAAGAGCATTCCTGGAAGTGCGAGTATCATTTTCAAACCCCTTTTTGGATTCTATCCAAGATATTTAAACTTGTTGTTTGGGGCCCAGGTATGCGAGTTATATTCTTGCACTGTCCGAGAAATCCTAAGCACCTAGCAGCATTTTTGGCAATGTCAAATATGTGATAATTTCATAAGGGGTGATCTGTGATCCCAGTACTAAAAGTTGATTAAGGGGTGATCTGTGATCCCAGAACTGAAAGTTGATTAGTTTTCTTTATGCAAGTGCCACTCATGGATTGTGGAATCGGAGGTGGGTTGCGCTTTAACGACTGGAGATATCATTGAGTTTTTGAAGCCATTTTTTTTTACACGGTTAATAATTTCAAATTGTACAATGCTGTGTGGGTGCTTTGCTGCATTGATAACAAAACAACATATGACGCTACGTTTTCGCAGCCAATCAACAGAAAATCTTCCAAATACTAAATTTTCTGTCTTGTTGACACTTATATCAAAATTAATAAAAGAAATCGTCTCTCAAAATTTTATTTCGGAAGTTCATTATTCCGGAATTGTCTTATCTTCGAACATATTTTAAGAAATTCAAAAACAGTTTTCTATAAAAGTTAAGAGTTATGTATAGCTTTTGAAAATTCGAGATTTTCCTTAAAAAATTGTAATATTGAAAATGTATATGCTAAAAAATGAAAGAAAAGCAACGAACTCTCTGAGCAGGTGCAGGTACAGGTATCCTTGAAGGATTTAAATGCACTCAACGCCAACGATAGCCCACTTTGCACTAGAAAAATCCCATGTTAAATAAACATACAGAATGTGAATAACTATTCAAAATTTCAATCTACCTAAGGTTTCCATTACTCTTATACTTCCTTTAAAGACTTAACCAGTAAAGGTAAACATAAACATCTTCCTTTGAACGTCAGAGGAGTAACCTCTTTTACCTGTGTGATGTTGGTTTATGGCAAATGAACTTTCAAAGAAACAACATATTTCAATAGAGGTCTGCAAAATTTTGTGGAACGAAGGTTTCAATCTATTGAATAAACACAAAAACACACATCCCGACTTTTAAATTGAAATGAAAGATTTCAAATAGAGCTTTGATTGAGAAACCATAAACTATTACGAACGAATTCAAAACGAATTTTTGTTTTGATTTGGCTAAAAAACTTCGAGGTTTCTATGGAAATATTGTAAGACCATTCTGATATTTTAATGGCTGTGGTGACGATCTAAATGACGCATACTTATGTCATCCAATGGGCTTTGGGACGTGATTGGAGTTCCTAAGAACTATTTCATTTTGAAAAAGTGATTATGGATGGAAAAGTTTGTTTTTGATGTCACTAACCTTCGTTACGCCAGATTGTTCTGACTTTATGAGACATTAGCTAAATATTTGTTTTTAAATACCTACCTTTTGTACTTCCAAATGAATGACATCAATACTTGTTGAAGAAATTAAGGAGGGGTGTCGAAGGTGGCGTAAGTGGCACCAGCGGCGTCATAAGAGCTACACACATAGAGCTGTTAATTAAAAACCATGAAGGACACACGTCATTTCCAGCAGGCTTAACCTTTGTTATTGAAAAAAAAACATAATGTTTATTTGATTTCAATTTAATTTGTATTTTTAAAGCTTTTCGGTCGAAAGGGCTAAGAATATAGGAATAAATACTAACACTCAAAAGGTAAAGTTGAAAAAAGAAGTTTAAATATTGTGCAAATCATTTGGTTACTTTTATATTTTATGTCAGGACTATTCATTTGAACAAATCAATGTCAAAATTTCGAATTGAAAGTGGGAAAGGTTCAACAGCTTTAGTATACCTGTACTTCTGCTAATGGATTAGAGGTACCCTATTAAAAGATTGCCAAAAAGGTAAAGGGTAAGGGTTTATAACAAGGGTTTAAAAAAACTGTTTTATAGTGTCATTCGTCAAGATGAAAAATAAGGTAAGAAAGTAAGACGGAAAATTTCATTAGTGAATTGGTGCGGAAAATTCATGCGGTATTTATGTTTATTTCTTGCTTATAGTAAAGGTAGCTTTAGAACTTAAAACTAAATATTTAGGTTGTAAATCTTAAATGTAATGTTTCCTCATAGGAGGAAGTATGTAAGGGTACGTTGCCTAAGTGCCTATTTTGTGTGGTAAAAAGATTTGAAGTGGGAATTGTTTATTATCCTACAAGGCAATTATGGGTCTACCTGGTATCTGCTGATTCGTTTTTGGAATTAAATACATAAATTAAATACCGGGAGTCACAAGGCTACTTATATAAAGTTGAAGTCGGTGTCTTGGTAGCTATAGAACATATAGGTAATTGAAAAACTTCTCAATTTTTTTTAAAAAATACAAAATTTAATACAAAGACTTAACAATTTTTAAAATTGTTAGCGGCTATTTCTTAATTTCAATTCCTTACAACAAAGTAATCCGTTTATTAAAAAGTGGCTCCGAACACGTCTAAAAATTGAATGTATCTGAAAACAAACAAACCTTTATCTGAGGAATGGATTTTTTAATCATTGTTATTCGTTAACATTTTAAGAGATAGTAAATAAATCGTTTAAAATAAGTTTACAATGCCTGAAAATACCAACAATAATTTCAAACTTCTTCACACGTCAATCCCTTTTGATTGATACATCATTATGTTTAAAATTTTTTGCAATTTTCTACAAAACTTTCAATTCCTTAAGTAATAAAATAAACAGTAAAATAAAATATAATGAATAATATTGACGTATTTTAAAGAAACATGATCATTTTTATCTCGTCAAAAGCATATAATTTTTCAATTATTTTCGAACTGATGGCTGTTTAATAGCAAATCAATACCAATGTTGGAAAAGTTTTCAAATAAAGAAAACATTATTTTTTCTTGATTTTCTACAACAACACTGGTCGACAAAATTATGTTTTTTTCCGTTTCGAATTTGAATTTCGCTATGGTGACCTTCCTGGATATTGAGGGCGCTTTCAACAACGTTGACACTATATCACTTCTGCTATGACGACCCTAAACGTCGAATACTCAATCTGTGAGTTGATTAATCTAATGCTAAAAAGCAGGATCATCAACTCTAAGATGGGGGATTTTTGTACGAAAAGGTCTGTCGGTAGAGGCACTCCACAAGGTGGTGTTCTGTCCCCCCTCTCTTGTGGAATATAGTGGTTAACGAACTACTAATATCCCTTGAGAGGGAAGGCTACAGAGTGGTTGCGTAAGCCGATGATGTTGCTATCGCCGTCGCAGGAGAACATCCTAATACACTGAGAGACCTCCTCCAAAACGCACTCAATATGCTCAATAGATGGTGCTGATCACTGTGGACTTAGTATTAATCCTCAAAAAACAGACGTCGTCCTTTTTACACGGAAATACAAGATCCCAGTAATTGTACCTCCTTCAATAAAAGGTGTACCACTAATTTTTACCAATGAAGCCAAATAACTTGGTCTGATATTGGACAAAAAATTAAGTTGGAAACCTAATATTCAGGAAAGAGTTAAAAAAGAAGCTACAGTAGCTCTTTTCCTTTGCAAGAAAGCCATAGGAAGCAAATGGGGTTTTCAACCTCGCATAACCTATTGCCTATACACATCGGTCATCCGACCAATACTTATGTACGGGGTTTCAGTATGGTGTACTACACTGGAGAAAGTCACATACTACGACAAACTCAGCAGAGTCCAACGCACTGCATGTCTCTGCATAAGCGCGGCATTGAGAACCACACCCTCAGCAGCGTTAGAGACTCTCCTCCATCTGACACCCCTCGACATATTCAGCAAACAAGTGGCAGCGAGTACAGCTATAAGACTCAACGCCTCATCTCAATGGACCAACAACAATGTGTGGCACTCCATCATTTTGAATCTCTTTGGTTCTATACCAAAGTACATAGACTAAACTATTCCTAAACCCCAAATTGAAAAAAACTTCCAGGTATCCATTCCATCCAGAGATGAATGGGAAGACAAAAAACTCCTGGATAACAAAAGCATTAATTTTTATACAGATGGATCCAAGACAAATGAGAGAGTTGGTATAGTGGTGTGTACTCAGAAAAGCTTAATCTAAGCATCTCATTCCGCCTCCCTAATTATTGTAGCGTCTTCCAAGCGGAAATTTTAGCGATCAAAGAGGTTCTCTCCTGGCTAAGAGAAAACGTGATATCAACTTCTGATATACGCATCTTCTCTGACAGTCAGGCTGCTATCAAGTCTCTTGACGGCGTCTCAACCAAATCTCTAACGGCCCTCGATTGTCGATCGTCTCTTATGGAGATGGCGCAGCAATTTAACATTCACCTATGTTGGGTGCCGGGCCACAGAGACATCACGGGAAATTGTAAAGCCGATGAACTCGCTAAAAATTCATGCCTATTTCACCTGAAAGGGAGGAGATAGGTATACCGATAGCTACATGTAAACTTCTGCTAAAAGAAACAGCTTTTGCGATAGCAAACTCTAGGTGGCACAATTTACCAACATGCGCAGCCACAAAATTCATATGGCCTTCTCTGAACCTAAAGCGAGACTTGTTATCTCAAAGCAGACTTCATATTAGCTCCCTAATAGGTGTCCTTACGGGACACTGTCTTATAGGCAGACACGCAATACGACTTGGTGTAGCCTCAAATGACTTCTGCAGGGGCTGTATGGACGAGGAAGAAGAGGAAACAATCTCTCACCTTCTCTGCACTTGCCCTGCTCTTTCACTAAGACGCAAACTTAATCTGGGAGACTACTCTTTTGATAATCCCAGTGAACTAGCTAAAAAGGATACCAAATATCTTCTTCGCTTTATAAAAAGCTCAAAATGGTTCGACTAGTAAGAAGTAATTCTCTAGATTCATGTGGTATCAAAATGGGCCTTTTCTTTTGGCCTAAGTGTGTGGATTCTGAATCCGCAGCCACTTTAACCTAACCTAACCTTGGCTATCACATCAGGTTGTTAAAAGATGTTCATTAAAAATGCTAAAAACAACCAAAGCGATTATTTAAAGACTAAGTTAAGACGCAACATATCCCTTACAAATAAAGTTCATGATGATTTTTCAAGGTACAAATCTTTGTCTTCTAAATACAGTTTAAATTAATTTAGTATTTTACATACTTCCTAGAAATCCTCAATAACTGTGAGTCTTCATTTTAGTCTTAACTAGGTTTTGAAAAACTTTGAAATTAATGCTTTCATAGTTTTGAAAAATACGGCTTGGAATACATTAATACATACGATCTGTTCAAATTAAGAAATTACACGTTATAAATATTATTTTTTAAATATATTTAAAAACCTTTTTTTTAGTTCTGTTAAAAACTATTTAGCATAAAAGGTTCAGCGGTTATTTTAGATTTTTGTAAGACACGTGAATTCCAACAACTTATGAAGAATTTTCTAAATAAAACTATTTCATGGATTTAAATAACCTCAAAAACTTATAACTTAAGTAACCTTTCCGCAAAACAGTGATTTCTTATTTTTATAGTCTCATTTTGGTCAACATCTTGGCTTTCTCAATGAAGAAACTACATTTCTAAAGGTTTTACGGTTCACTTAAACTTAAATATGCCTTTAGTTGCTACTAGCTGTTTTGGTAACTTTAACCTTTTTATTTGTGAAAAACGTAATCCACACCTTCTGGAACAAAAGGTTAAGCATTGTACAATTTAAAAAAAAATAAAACAATTAAACAACATCCAAAAACATCTTATATATAAAAATGAATCGCAAAATGTGTTGGCAAGCGCATAACTCAACAAAGCCTGGACCAATTTGGCCAATTCTTTTTTTAAAATGTTCGCTGCAGTTCAAGGTTGGTTTCTACGTCGAGAAAATTTCGAATAATTGCCGGAAAAACCATAAGAACAGCCCTTTTCTTTTTCCCATACAAATTTTGTCTAACTAAAACGTAGTCGATTTAAAGGATTTGACTTCAAGTCATGTCAAATTAAAAAAAAAAAAGAGGCTGCGATGCGACCCACACTGATAACTTCCCATCCCGTCTATCGATTTGTCTTGCTTAAAAGTTTGTCTAAATGTATCAATTCTTGCCAAATTTGCGTTCTATTTTTTGTAGATTTTATTTTTTTTTTATGAAAAAACGGACTGTTGGATTTTAATAAAAAAATTACTGAATATAAAAAACAATATTTTCTGTGAAATAAAATAAGTTTGAAGCCAATATTTTTAATTTTTGAAAAGCTATTTGAGCCGAAAATCAATTTTTACCAACTTTTATTAATTTTTTTGTTTAGGTTTTTATTTTTTGTAAAAAAACTGTCAATTCGATTTTTCTCAAAATTTTTCCTAATGTTGAAAACAATATTTCTTATAAGTTAAAATTAGTTAGAAGCCATAATCTCAAATTTTTGAAAAGATATTTAAGTCGAAAATCAATTTTTACCAACTTTTGTTAAATTTTTTTTTCGGTTTTTAATTTTTTGTAAAAAAACTGTCAATTCTATTTTTTTCAAAATTTTACTGAATGTTGAAAACAATATTTTTTGAAAGATAAAAGTAGTTTAAAGCCAATATCTCAAAGTCTTGAAAAGATATTTGAGTCAAAACTCAATTTTTACCAACTTTATTTTTATTTTTTTTAGGTTATTATTTTTTGTAAAAAAACTGTCAATTCGATTTTTCTCAAAATTTTACTGAATGTTGACAACAATATTTTTTGAAAGATAAAAGGAGTTTAAAGCCAATATCTGAAAGTTTTGAAAAGATATTTGAGTCGAAAATCAATTTTTACCAACTTTTATTCATTTTTTTTTAGGTTTTTATTTTTTGTAAAAAAACTGTAAATTCGATTTTTCTCAAAATTTTATCAGATGTCAAAAACATTATTCTTCGTTGCACAAAATTGTTTTGGGGATGAAATTATATTTTACGTAAAATTTTCGAGGTGACAAATTTTTTTTTCAGTTTTTTTGATTTATAAAAAAAACCGTTAATTGAATTTTTTTCCAAAAATATAATCGTTTTGTATCACATTACAATATATAATATAAAATTTAATTCAAGTCTCTAGCGTCATTGGTTCATGAGATATTTAGGGTTAACCAAAATGTTCACCTTTTTTTTAAACTGCTATGGTAAAAAAAACCACCCACGCAATTTTCTTGAGAGCCCTTTCTGCATCTTTCTGCCTTATTATCTGTATAACAAAATTTATTTGAAGTCGATATCTCTTCTGGTTCTTGAGCTATGGACGACGAAAAAACGTCGCGAACGTACGGACGTACGGACGTACGTACACACGCACGCACAGACATCTTTCTAAAAATCTTTTATTTCGACTCTAGGGACCTTGAAACGTCGAGAAATGTCAAAATTTTCAATTTGACAAATCGGACCCATTACAATATAACTTCCTATGGGAAGTTAAAAATTACTAATCAACGTGATAAAAGGAACTCGCACCCTTAGAATGAAAGTAACCTAACTCAAAAATTGCAAAAATTGACATTAAGTAAAAAAACTATTAATATAAACCGTTTTAAATAAAGTCACTTTATTTTAAGAAAAAATTCCATAGAAATATGTGAGAAATACAATCAAAATTACTCAAAACTACACTTTCTTGAAGGCTTTTTGCTCATTTCCCACAAGTTGCCATTTTTGAGTTAGGTCGCTTTCATTCTAAGGGTGCGAACTATACTCAGAGGAAAGTATAAAGGAGAAGATACCGCGCATCCAAATGATTCCGACTGATGTGCCATTTGAGTTTAAACGACTGCAGTTTCCAGTGCGGCTTGCTTTTGCTATGACCATAAACAACTCCCAGGGGCAATCATTAAGTGTTTGTGGCATTAATCTCATGAAAACCTATGTTTCTCACATGGTCAGTTGTATGTTGCCTGTTCCTATGCGCCAAGTAATAAAACAAAGAACATCGTATATCACAAAGCACAACAATGATAATAAAACTGATTTCTGTTAATAATTATGATTCACATGATTAACAATAAAGCGATTACTTACTTTTTTTTTACTTTTCATTTAATTATTTTTTATTCACAACGCCCAATCATCAGGGTGACGGTTCTGTTCAGGAGATTTTTTATCCACGACTATAAAATACGTAGGAACAAAAAACTTCCACATTACAAATCTTTATGACAGGACGAAGTCTGTCGGATCCGCTAGTAGAGCATAAAAATCAATTTTCATGTAATAACAACAAGATTATTTTGAAAAAGAGGCTGGGATGCGACCCACACTGATAACTTCCCATCCCGTCTGTCGATTTGTCTTGCTTAAAAGTTTGTGTATATGTATCAATTTTTACCAAATTTGCGTACTATTTTTTTGTATATTTTATTTCATTGAATATCAAAAATAATATTTTCTGTGAAATAAAATAAGTTTGAAGCCAATATTTTTAATTTTTGAAAAGCTATTTGAGTCGAAAGTAAATTTTTACCAAGATTTAGTATTGTTTATTTTTTTTAGTTTTTTAAAAAACTGTCAATTCGATTTTTCTTAAAATTTTACTGCATGTTGACAACAATATTTTTTGAAAGATAAAAGTAGTTTAAAGCCAATATCGCAAAGTTTTGAAAAGATATTTGTGTCGAAAGTCAATTTTTACCAAGTTTTATTAATTTTTTTTTTAGGTTTTTTATTTTTTTGTAAAAAAACTGTCAATTTGATTTTTCTCAAAATTTGTCCTAATGTTGAAAATAATATTTCTTATAAGATAAAATAAGTTTGAAGCCATAATCTCAAGTTTTTGAAAAGATATTTGAGTCGAAATTCAATTTTTACTAAATTTGAGTAATGTTTTTTTTTAGGTTTTTATTTTTTATAAAAAAACTGTCAATTAGATTTTTTTTCAAAATTTTATCAGATGACAAAAACATTATTCTTCGTTGCACAAAATTGTTTTGGGGATGAAATTATATTTTACGTAAAATTTTCGAGGTGACAAATTTTTTTTTCAGTTTTTTTGATTTATAAAAAAAAAACGTTAATTGGATTTTTTTCCAAAAATATAATCGTTTTGTATCACATTACAATATATAATATAAAAATTAATTCAAGTCTCTAGCGTCATTGGTTCATGAGTTATTTAAGTTTAACCAAAATGTTCACCTTTTTTAAACTGCTATGGTAAAAAAACCACCCACGAAATTTTCTTGAGAGCCCTTTCTGCATCTTTCTGCCCTATTATCTGTATAATAAAATTTATTTGAAGTCGATATCTCGGTTCTTGAGCTATGGACGACGAAAAAAACGTCGCGAACGTACGTACACACGCACGCAAAGACATCTTTCTAAAAAATTTTTATTTCGACTCTAGGGACCTTGAAACTAATCGCTGGTTGTGATGAATGTCCACCTTTTTGGGCAGAACGGCCTAGTTTATGGTTTTCGCAAGCTGAGTCTCAGTTTGTCATCTCAGACATAACAAATGAGGTAACTAAATTTCATTATGTTGTTTCGCAGCTAGATACACGTGTTGCCGCTGAAGTAGAAGACATTATAACATCAATGCCTGGCCAGAACCCGTTCACTTTCTTAAAAACGAAACTCATTGAACGTTTGTCAGCATCAGAAGAACAACGTGTCCGACAACTCATTAGTGACGAAGAGCTTGGTGACCGAAAACCTTCACAATTCCTTCGTCATCTTCGTTCTCTTGCTGGTCCTTCAGTCCTTCAAGATAATCTTTTGCGACAACTTTGGTTACGACGTCTACCATCTTACGTTCAAGCAATCTTGACATCAAGATCAGATCTCTCTCCTGATCAGCTATCAGAACTTGCTGATAAAATCGTCGAGGTCTCTCCACAACCAGTTCCTTTTGCCGTGCATGCAACATCAAACAACGATTCTGACTAAAAATCATTACATGCTGCAATTGATGCTCTTACCAAGCAAGTTGCTCAACTGTCAGCGCATACAAATTTTCGTCATCGTTCTCAAGACCGAAGAAGACACAATTCGCCATGTAGATCCAAGTCAGCAAAGAGAGAAGGATGGTGTTGGTTTCATACAAGATACCAGCACAACGCACGTAAGTGTAATAAGCCATGTACTTTTCAGGAAAACTCAAACAGCAGTTCATAATGACGGCCAATGACTGCAACATTCCTGGAAGCCGTCTTTTCGTTACTGACCAGAACTCAAAACATCAATTTCTTATCGACACCGGATCTGACCTTTCCTGCTTCCCAAAACGTTTATTAGCAGAAAAGCGTCTCGCCACCAACTATGACCTAAGCGCTGCAAATGATACCACAAACAAGTGATATTGAACAAGTAGTTTCTATGATTGGGAAATAAGATTAATAATTTTTGTGGCTATCGCCACAAAACGTCGAGAAATGTCAAAATTTTCAATGTGTAATATGGGACCCATTACAATAACTTCCTATGGGAAGTTAAAAATAAATATAAAGTTTGTAAAGTAAAACTTGAACAGGGTTCGGAACTCGGTTCGGTTTAGAAAATAATTTTCATTTTATTTCAATACAAAGAATGTGTGAATATTCAAATTCAATGTATTTTTGTTCGACATGGCCACCTTTCACCTTGAATGTTTCCATGAGGTTAAAACCCAATCATAAGCTACTACTTGTCGGTATTTCATCCCGCTCACGGACAATGGCATCTCGTGGCCGGTGTATTTTTTAAGTTCGCATTGCTCTTCAAAATATCCCATTAATAAATCCATTCTATTCGCGTCTTATGTTCAATTTTAGAAAAACTGTGTGGTCGAAATTAAGTTCTCAATGTTATTCTTCTACCATTTTTGGTTCACTCGAACTTTGTGCGACGGTTTAGAGTCTTGTTGAACTTGAAACATTCATGTTATGCGACCGAAATGTTTGTCTGCCTAATACGGTTTCAAAGCAGCCTTAAGAATACTTTCCCGATAATAAGTCGCCAGGATCAATGAAGACAAATAGACAGTGCCCATTCGCGGTTACAGCTACCCAAACTATTATTTGGGGCAAGTTCTGCTTCCTGCTGCCCAACCAACTTGGACGTCTCAATTTCTCGTACGGTTCGTCAAGAAAATTATATCCTTATGGGATTTTAAATATTTCTCAGTTGGGAATATGTTGTGGTCAGAAAACATGATGTTTGGAAATTGACCACTTTCAGACAAACGAAGCATCTGTTTCACTCCCTTGAGTCTAACTAGTTGCTGATTTGGTGTAAAGATCATGCACCTTTATTGGAACTTGTAGGGCTTGACCTTGAGATCATTTTTTCAAAATGCGTCGGATACTGCGGTTGGAAATGTTTAGTTCTTTAGAAATTTGATTGTCACTATGACGAGGATATTGCTAAAGCCGTTTCTCTACTTTTCGAACCATCTTTAGTGATGTTGCAGTTTTTGATGACCACCTCCATGGCGTTTTCGGATGCCACCAGTGTTAAATCTGTGTTTTTTAAATCACTTTCAGCAAAATGTTGTCACTTAGCTTATTTCTAAAGAACTGATGTCACTTCGACAGATCAGACAATGGTCTGAAACTGATTACACTTCGAATGTCGGATTCTTTAGTTAATGACGACCATTTAGCATTTTTTGGATCGTGTGTACCATAAATCTTGGCTAAAAATTGCCCAAGATTAAAAACCCAAATAAAAAAAGGAACATGGTATTGAGAACATTTTAATCAAACAATTTAATAGCTTTGGTAAACTAAGGATTTCATGAGGATAAACTAAAATAGGTTATCTATCTTTAAAAAATACTTTAAACCGATACTGAGGTGAGACTGGGAGAATTCTTTAAGGGGCTGCCGACTCGTCCATACCTTAAATTTATCGCTGGTTGTTTGAAGGTACAATTATTTTGGAATATAATTCTTTTTCATATCAATTTTGAATTAATAAGCAAACCTCTTTCTGTTTGTTATCCTCAAACTTTTAAACTTAAAAAAGTCTTTAATAACCATGTATAAGTTTCAAGCCAGACCAGTTTCATTTTCAAACAAAGAATTAGGAAAGTTTTGACTCAATTGCTCCCAAAAAAAACCTAAATGCAAAATCAAAGAAGAGGCTGGGATGCGACCCACACTGATAACTTCCCATCCCGTTTGTCGATTTGTCTTGCTTAAAAGTTTGTAGGTTTTCGTGTTTTGTTAAAAAAGTTGTCGCAGTCTTAAACATTTAAACATTTAAAAATTACCAACAATATTTTGCATATAATGAAATAGTTTGATTTCAAAATCTATTTTTGTTAGCGAGATTTTTGTCGTGAATGTCGAAAACAATATTTTCTGTGAGATAAAATTAGTTCGAAGCCAATATTGTTATATTTTGAAAATATATTTGCGTCGAAAATCAATTTTTAACAACTTTTAGTAATATTTTTTTTAGGTTTTTTATTTTTTGTAAAAAACTGTCAATTCGATTTTTTTCAAAATTTTCACAGATGACAAAAACGTTATTTCTCGTTGCATAAAATTATTTTGGAGATAAAATCATTTTTTTGTCGTAAAATAATAAAGGTGACAAATATTTTTTTTTCAGTTTTTTTTGATTTATAAAAAAAAACGGTTAATTGGATTTTTAGCCAAAAATATATTTTTTATAATATACAATTTGATTCAAGTCTGAGCTATTGGTTCATGAGATATTTAGGGTTAACCAAAATGTTCACCCTTTTTTAAATTGCTATGGTAAAAAAACCATCCACTCAATTTTTTTGAGAGTCCTTTCTGCATCTTTCTGTGTTATCTCTACTGGTTCTTGAGCTATGGACGATGAAAAAACGTCGCAAACGTAGGGACGTACGGACGTACAGATGTTCGGACGTACAGACGTACGGACGTATAGACGTACGGACGTACGTACACACGCACATACAGACATCTCTCTAAAAATCTTTTATTTCAACTCTAGGGCCCTTGAAACGTCGAGAAATGTCAAAATTTTCAATTCGACAATTTGGACCGATTACAATATCTTCCTAAGGGAAGTTAATAAAACTAAACATTTGTTGAATAAATAAACAAATAACAATTCTAATTTATTCCGAAAATATCATCATCATCATCATAAATAGTTAGTAACTAAATAACAGCTTTTTCTTTAAATACATCATAATAAAGGTACATAATTAATTTTATATATTATATTCTAACATCTAAATAACTTCATATATATTTTATTTACAAATGAAACTTAAAATTATGTTTAAATTCAAAACAAATTCATTATTATAATTAGTAATAAACATTTATTATATTTTACATCTATTTTTAAAGATTTTTGTTTACACTAAGTGCAATTTTCTAAATCAGAGACATTTTATAGTTTTAGTTTAGATAAATGTGCTTTTTTTTAGTATATAATTAGTTTTTATGTAGATTTTTTAGTTTATATTAAATTTAAACATTCAATTTGAGTGTTTTCATTTTGGCCACCATTTTAAATTCGAAATAGTGTAATTTTGTCAGTTTGTTTCTATTTTATAGATTTAATTTTGTTTTTTGTTAAATGGTCTTGTTTTTTCTTATGTTATAAATATATTTAAGCGTTTTACATAAATTGTTTTCTTTTACGATATCATCAGAAAATAACTTCGGACCCAATGACGCCGCATTTGCATTTAATGTTAACAAAAATTTTACTAATAAATCAATGTCAATATCCTTCCTCCTTTTTGTGTGGGATTCAACTTTTAAAAAAACTCTTCAACGACCAGAGAAATTTCCTCAACATCATTGCTCTTAAATTATATATGAGTTATCGAAAGAGTTGGGCCATAGTACAAACAGGATGTATGTTGTTTTAAATCATCTTATGAATGGTCACTTCATGATTTATTGCCCTTAATTATTACAAAACCTGATTGATTAAGGTTATTCAAGGATGAAAAATATTTTCTTACCCCAAAAAAAAAGATCCATTGATTTATTTAATTTAAAATAAAGGGTGAAGTTTATGGGCCAAAAACTAACTGCTTGCATTTTTACACTTCGGTAACTGGTTCGTTTTATACAGTGGGAAAGTTGTTATGATAAAAACTAAATAAAAAGAATAAAATATTTTAAAAAGGGCAGAAAATAATTCTGTATTACTGAAGACGTTTTAATGTTTATATGGCTTTTCGCCAAAAATTATACCAACTTCAGAATATTTGTTCAACGTTCTTGACTTCTAGTACAATTTTTGGAAAAAAACTAATTGACATTTCTATTTACAAAAATCTTAAAACTGAAAGAAATTTTTTCTGACAAATTGGTAAAAATTGATTTCCACTTATTTTTTTACATTAATATTATGACGGGATTTATATTAACAAAATTAGAGCCATTTCGTCGCATTCAAAAAGGAATCAAGTCTTTGATTTTCATCTCGGAAAGTTCATCAAGATTTTTAAGGAATGCACTTCCGTAGCACAACATTCTAGAACTGGACAAGGCAGGACATTTACAGAGAAAGTGAATCACAGCTTCTTTTTTAATGTTGGTCTCCGAAGCTACGGCAGTGAGTATTGTGAGCTACCCAGCTTTGCTGCATACTCTCATATCGGCCAATGTCCGGTAAATATTGCAGTGACCCTGGGTATGTTATGCCTTGGTCTGCATAAAAGTTCGATAGAACGGTTTTTGTTATAGGTAGCCCATATCTTCCTGGATTGAATTATGTCATAAAAATTGAGAAAATTTTGCCCTTCATAGCTCCAAGAGGCATATTAACCCTTTCCACAAGTGAGCTATGAAGGCCGATCCTTGCCGGGCCAACTCATCAGCCCGTTCATTCCATCAATGCCACTATGACCTGGAACCCAAATGAGAGTGAAACCGAGCTTGATTTTGAGGCTGGATAGTTCATCCCGACATTGTTGTACAAGAAAAGAGGATATTGTGGCCGAATTGGTAATGTTTCTATTTTGGTTTGAGTTTGATTTGAGTATTTAGCATGCTTCTCTGATTACTACTAATTCCGCTTGAAGTATACTGACACAATCAATCAGCGGAAAAGACTTAAAAAAACATTTAAGGATTAGGAGAAGGTTCCCGACCCAACTCCACACTGAATCTTTGACCCCTTAGTAAAGATAGTTGTATCTAAGTCTTTCGGAACCTCCCAATCCTTTTTGACAGGAAAGATGACTTTAAAATCTTTTCTGAGGTTCAAGCCAGGGTTGCAGTAGTCGGTTTTCGTCGCGAAAATATCCGCTGGAATCAGTTCGTTAGGGTCTGGAAAACCGACAGTTTGGTTTTTTAAGCGTTAGCTTGCTGCACGATACTAAATTTTTAAATGTGTAGGTCTACAGGTAGACCGCTAATCACGGTGACGAACTTTCCCGACACCAGTAAAACCAAATCATTACCATAAGCTACAGCGTTTCACCCCACAACTTTTTAACATTATAAATAAATAAATTGGGTGGCGCAACAGTCCGTTGAGAACTAGGGCCTAGTGACTTAAAAAGTATTGTTGTCAGGGATGGAGGGGACCTACAATTTTGAGCCGAATCCGAACGGCTAGTTTGAGAAAGCACTTTTCATGACAAGAACTACTCTTTGAGAATTTGTCAATTCCTCGCAAGAGGCAGTACCCGTGAAAAAATCTTAATATGGTAGGGATCGAACCCAAGACCTCAGGCATGACAGTCCAACACACTTACCATCATGCCACGGGTACGTTTGACCCCACAACTTTTTAACAATATGAGGATTTTATTTCTAACTAAAATCCATAAGACCGGGAAAAGAACACAGCCCTTTGGTGTTCCTCTACTCACATGTTTGAAAGAGATTGTGTTACCTAACGAAGTTTGAATCTTTCTATATCACTTAGAAAAGTAATTATCCATTCTTGAATTAAAAACCTCTACCCGAAGTTAGTAAGTGTTTCGAGAATCGATTCAGTAAGGACGCTGTTGAAAGCATTTACTGCGTCAGAAAGGTAGCAAGATTAAATTCTTTATAATGAATTGTCTCCTCAATGGTACGCATTACCTCATTCAGGGCCTTCTCAGAAAACTTGCCTTTGAGATATACGTGCTGAGCTTCTTATAGAGATTCCAAAATTACTAATACATTAATTTAACGTCTTGAATATCTGGATAGAAAACTGAATAAAAAGTTTTCAAAATGACAATTTGGCTTGGAAAATACCATTTTAAAATGTTTAAGGGTTCCAAAAGGAAGTGTATCAGTATTTTTCACACTCCAGACTTTTTATTTATTATAAGGATTACTTTTTAAAAATATTCCAATTTCTGTAACATTCTACCCCACTGTATTCAATATATTTCACATTCTCACAGTGACATTAAATCGAAAAGACTGTTTTCCTTCAAGACGAACAACAACAAAAATAACTTTCTCTCAATTCTCAAAATAAAAAGAATCTAAATGGATTTGTGAAAAGTTAAGAAGAAAATATAAACTTTCATTGAAAAGAAAATTTTCAACAAAAAAAGTTTTCTTTCTTAGGACAAACATCTACGACATATACGAGCGAGGATATGTGCATGATGGTGAATATGGTGTTATAAGTCCTTTTTCATGCTCTTATTCGCTTAAAGGGTTTGTTGTCTATGGAATGAAAGTTGATTTTGCTCGAGGTCACTTTGTTTTTGTATATTTCTTGAAAGTAAAAGCTAATTTGTCTTAAAGGGTTTAGTATTAGGTTAGGCATTATACAATGCATTACGAGTATGTAGAGGCAGAAGTCAATGTACGCAGTTATTTAAGTTGATAATTTTGTGTTTGTCTTTTTATATGATCCATGAAAATGAACTAGAAAATGTGTGTGGGAATGACATTCAATTTATTTTTGGAAAGCCTTAGGTGAAAAATATTGCGTGTGGTACTATCACGGTAAATAACTTTTGATGGTAATGGGATTATGCTTTTATTATCACATCATAGAGAGAGGTGGGTGTTTGAAATTGATTAAAATTTCGAAACAAGATTAAAAAAGTTTAAGTTCTGTTATTAACACAATAAAGCAATAAGATTCACATTGAAATTGTTAAGCCTTAAACAGAATTAAGTTATCTACTAGAAAACAGCTCTAAAGGCTTAAGAAATTCATTAATAAAGACAGAGACAAAATCACTCTGGTACCTGAGCTATAACATTTATTATAATACCCAATTAAATTCCAAGAAAAATTCCCAAAAGTCTTAAGTTAATGCTTTGACAAAATACGTGGAATTACAGAACAAATTAATCTTCCGGATTTTCATTATTACCTTATCTTTTTACTGACACTAAAACTAGATCCATGTTTAGAAATTTGTTGATCCGTTTAAATGAATAAAGTTTGAATCCTACAGACTTAGAAAAGAATTAAATTTTGTAGAACAAGATTAGTTCCTTGAATTATTGTTACGAGTACCTACAACTTTTGTTCGTAGTACCCGTGGATTGATGGTTAGTGCGTTGGACTGTCATGCCAGATGTCTTGGGTTCAACCCCTGCCTGTGCCATCTAAAGTTTTTTTCACGGGTACTGCCTCTTGCGAGGAATTGACAAATTCTCCAAGAGTAATTCTTGTCATGAAAAGTGCTTTCTTAAATTGGACGTTCGGATTCGGCTTTAAACTGTAGGTCCCCTCCATTCCTGATAACAGTCCTCGCACACAGGAATTGTTGAGAGTTTAAGTCACTAGGCCCTAGTTCTCAATGGACTGTTGCACCACCTAATTTATTTATTTATTACAACTTTTGTTCACGAAAATTAGTTATTAATTGAAAGTTAGTAAAGGATTTAATCAACCTAAAGAATCAAGTATACACTCTGACAATTGGCAACAATTAAAAAAAAACCTTATCGAACACTGCGTCTTTGGGTTATAATGGAAGGAAATTGATTTGTAAGGCTCTTTCTGGACCAATTTAAGTTTTGTTTAAGGCACAAGAACTCTACTTCGAGACTCAAAAGCGACTAAGAAAGTTTAATTTTTTATGTAGAAGCTATGAGTTGTAGAATTTTAAAATACTTTTTTTAGAACATAACTTTTCTTTTAGTTAACTTCTAATTTTCCAATGATGAAATTATTTTCAATGAACAGCTGATTTGGAACAAAATCGTTCCACTGAAATCGTTCTATTTTCATTGTATTCCAACCTGTCCGTCGTAATTTCAATGATCAACTGTAACCTTAAGTTAAAGGTTATAGCTATTATTGGTTGTCATCATTGAAACTAATTATTGCAACTATTTTTACAGTTCGCTTATAGCTATCATTGAAAACATTTTCTAATTGAAATCCAATCCACCGTCAATTTTTTTCCAATAGAAATCTATCATTGGAATTGTGTGAAATTGTTACACAAATCAGTGAAACGAATCTTTTCACTTTTGAACATAAGAGAATCAGCTGTTTAGGAAAACGAATTTCCTTCAGGAAAATAGATAAATAAATTGTGCAATTAAACTTTTATCTCAAAAAAAAGCTTTGAGGGATTTCAGATCAAAAGCATTTACAAATTTGTCCGCATTGATTTCCATGATACTCGTAGCTATAACTGACCCTTAAAGGCTTAATTCCAATCATGAATAGCTATGTAACAAACTTGTTGAAAATTCCAATGATTGCTTTCAGTGATACACAATCGATTTTCTTTGACACTCTCTAAGAAATAATAAAATAAATTGGACATTTTATTAAGAGCTTTTAGTATGTGTTTTGATGCATTTCTTTTGGAGTCATAGCCCACAAATCTTGTGATGTGTCACAAAACATAAAGGGTGTTTTTCAATAAGGAGTTTCATTTTGAATATTTCGAGTCACTCTCGAAACTTTATTTCTCGAAGATGTGGTCCCAACGTGATCTTGTTATTAAACACATTAAGATTTTTTTTTTAAGCCACGTGAATGATAATGTGTATACCAATGCTCCAGACAATCGGTAAAGACCTTAAAGATTGAATTATTGAAGTTATCGAGGTAAAACACCCATAAATGTGCATATTAACAACAAATTATATGGCTCAACAATCCGTTGAGATCAAGGGCCTAGTGACCTACAACTCTCAACCATTTCTGTGTGCCAATTATGTTGTCAGAGATGGAGGGGAACTACAGTTTTAAGTCGAATTCGAAAGTCTAATTTGAGAAAGCACTTTTTATAACAAGAATCAATCTTGGAGGATTTGTCAGTTCTTCGCAGAAGGCAGTACCTGTGAAAAAATAACTTTAGATTGTGCAGGCAGGAATTGAACCCAAGAAGCATTACAAAGTCTCAAACCCAACGCTAAATCTGGTGTGGATGGCATTCCTGCGATTGTCTTAAAACGATGCTCTAATTCTCTTTTCCTACCTCTGCTTATTATTTTTAACCGTTCTTTGTCTTCCGGAATATTTCTGGACGAATGGAAATCATCTTTCTTGATTCCAATTCTTAAATCGGGCTCTAAAAACAACGTTGAAAACTATAGGGGAATTTGTAAGTTATCTGCCATTCCTAAACTTTTAGAAAGTTTAATTAAAATAAAGCTTGATTTTCTTGTGAAGGAACATGTTAGTAGTGCCCAACATGGATTTATTTCTGGAAGATCGACCGTTACTAATTTAGCTTGTTTTTCTTCTTTCGTGGTTGAATCTATTGAAACCCAAAGCCAAGTTGATGCTATTTATACAGACTTCAGCAAAGCTTTCGATTCTGTATGTCATAATATATTGCTTCGTAAGCTTGAAGTATTCGGCATACACTCAAGTCTACTTCAGTGGATCAGCTCATTCCTAATTGGTAGAGTGCAAAAAGTGAAAATAGAGGAATATACTTCAAGGCCTATTAGATGTATACTTCAGGTGTCCCTCAAGGTAGTCATCTTGGTCCTTTGCTGTTTATAATATTTATTGATGAAATTGTCAACCATATTAATTTTAGCCAATGTTTAATATATGCTTATGACCTCGAACTATTTTTGAAAGTAACAAGCGACTACGACTGCATTAAACTTCAAATTGATTTAGATAACTTATCCTGTTGGTGTAAGTCAAACAGCCTAAACCTTAACGTTAAAAAATGCTTTGTTATTTCTATCTCCAAGAAACATTTTATTTACGAGTTTCCTTATTCTCTAGGATTCAGCCACCTTCAAAGAACTTTTAAAGTTAAAGATCTAGGGGTTACATTCGATCACAAATTTTCTTTTGTTCCACATGTTGATGCCATCATCGCCAAAGCTAACTCAATGTTAGGATTTATAAAAAGAAATTCAACTGATTTTTCCGACCCCTACACCTTGGTTGCGCTTTATACTACTTTAGTAAGATCTATTTTGGAATATGCTGATGTCATCTGGAACCCTCACCAACAACTATTCTCCGATAGAATTCAAAAGATCCAAAATCGTTTTACAAGGTATGTTTTTTATAAAATGCATTGGAATTTCTGTTCAAACTCCCAGGCAAAGCCTTCTAGGTCTGCATATGCTCAAATCTCGAAGAACTATTCATGATATAATTTTTGTGCGTGATATTATGTGCTACCATATTAAATGCCCTACCTTACTGTCTTTAATTTTTATTTATGCTCCAACAAGACCGTTGAGGGAAAGACACCTTTTTTTTCAACCTAGACATAAAACAAACTACGGATTGAATGAACCAATCTCAAGGTCAGTTTAGGGAGTTCAATGAAATAAATGGACATCTTGATCTTTCATTTTCCAGAATAAAATTCAAAAATGATTTATTGTACTTATTTATAAGAATGTAATTTCATTATTGTTTAATGTTAACTTTATTTACCTAAATAATTCTAAAGTAATCTGTGGAGCTTGTTACTTGTAGGTGAAATAAATAAATAAATAAATAAATAAATAAATAAAGACCTCTCGCATGAGAGTCCTACGCAATATCTATCACGCCACGGTGTAATTCAATTTTTTTGGCATAAGTTTGTGGACGTCCTGTGCTATAAAGTGCATGATTTGAATAATAGCATTAATGATTTATCTCAGCTTCAGCTGCTTGCCTTGTTTTCAAGCTCTAACTTCACTTTCCCTTTTAAGACACTAATAACTACAGGGAGCCTTTTCAAGACCAAATGATAGCAAGGAGAATTTTTCGAAGGAATAACATTCTTTAATTATTTTTGGTCCTTCTACATAGAATGGAAGAAAGGAGACATACATAACAAATGAACTCTATACTCGAGATGTACAAAGACGCCTAAATATCAAATATGGCTAGATCAACATTTTTCCATTTTGAGGGTTCACTGTATCATATCCCGGAGGATCAGTACCAAAGTAAAAAAATCATAATAAAAGTGAAACAAAACCTAAAACGAATTTAGTACGAGTATATTAAGCATGGAAGCTGATATAAACCCAAACGCAAAAATATTTCATAAAACTATTTTAATAATGTTCAAAAACAAAAACTGATTTTTTAACACGAGTACACAAGTTAAAGAAAAACCTGAACCAGAATCCAAAAATATAAATTAAAAAATTAATAAACTAGGTGGCGCAATTGCTCGTATAAGGCCAGGGTCTACCGACTATAACTCTCAACCAGTTTTACGAGTAATATCAGGGATGGAAAGGCCCTGCGGTTTAAAAAGCGAATTGGAACGGCTTTCACATTAATAAGTATTGTTCATATACATATATGAACTAGTTTCTTCCAGAAGTCAGTAAAAAATCATCAAAAACTGATTCGTAATTAATCAAAAGCGCCAGTTATAGCTATCATTGATTTTCATCATTGAAAACAAACATTGGAATTTTTTTTTGGCAGGTCGATTATAGCTATATTATTAAAAAATTCTGTCATTGAAAAAAATTCCTGATTGCAATTCACCGAAAAATTTTTACTGACAGAAATCTGTCATTGGAATTGTGTGAAATTGGAACACCAATCAGTGGAACGATTCGTTTCACTTTTGAACATAAAAGTATCAGCTGTTCAAGAAAATGAATTTCCGTCCGGAAAATAGAAAAACACATTTTTAGAGAAAAATAAATACGAAATTGCACTTTTTTTCGTCAAAAAAAAATTCTTTGTGTGATTTCCGATCGATCAGTATATAATTTTCATTTATAACCAAATGGAAACACTGTCAAATATCGATTCAAACATTTTTCCGAAACGATTGCAATGATAGCTATAACTGGCCTATAGAAGCGGTACACGTGCTTGGAAAACAGTAACGTTTAAACTAGATCATACTAAGCCTTACCAACAAAATCGTTTCAAGATTTGAAAACAAGATTACAATAAGTTGACCCCTTTTAATCCACATTTTAGACTTATTAGTCCGTTTTCAAACTAAAGGTTAAGGATATTTCTCAGTGAGAGGTAAAAAGGAAGAGACACCTTCATATAGAATGTATTAAATTTAGATTAACTTAGTGACGGTTATTGTCTAACGAAAATAAAATCAACTAAAGCTGATTATTAAATTACATACAATAGTACCTAGCTTAAATCAATTATACAAAATAAAGGATATCTCACAACTGTTATGATTACAAAGCTTATACATAATTTTAAAGCTGCTTAATATACCGTCAAACTCTATCCTATACTTTATTAATGCTAAATTATTAAATTAATTTCATCATCAATCGATTGATCATCTTTTTATAGGACCATTAAATAGTTACATATATATTGCTTGATTTTAAGACTTGACCTATTTTGGTTTATAATATTCAGCTTATTGACAAAAATGTTTATAAGTATTTTCATATAAAATTATTATTCACAAAAATGTATATAAATATTCAAAGAATCATGTTTACTTAAAATACAAATTTAAAACAAAATAAATAGTTTTAAAAACAATTGGAGCAGAGGTTACATGTTTATTGTTTTTGGATTAGTTATAAACAAATATAACAAATATCTTTTAAAAAGGTTTACAATAAAATAAGTATTATTTGAATCCCAATTTAAATACAAAAAGTATAATTGTATACAATCACTTACAGGTACAAATTATTTGTTTTCTCTTTTTTATGCATTAAATTAATTAACAACATTTTATTTAAATTTTTTTCAAAATTATTATTTTCAACTTAAAATCATTGCCATTCTTAAAAAAAATATATATTCTACAAAACAGTGCTCAAAGCTATCACAATAATTGAATTTTTTATCTTTCATTAATATACATAATTTTTGTGTTAATATTCGTTGATGGGCATTTATTTATTGTGACTCAATGTTCTTTGAACAAACAAGAAGTTTATTAACATGAAAACAAATTTTTATTTTATGTTTTATAATAATTTCAACAATTTCACTTTTCAATGAATCACTCTTTAAATGTCAACATTTCAATTTAAAGCTTTAAACTAGATCCTATCAACAACACAATAATATGTAGGTTTTCGCTGTTTATAAACAATTCCAAATTTTATTTGGTTCACTGGTTGTTTTATTTATGTACAAACATATGTTTTATTTAGGTTTGTAAGGACATTTTATTATATCAACAAAATTCCCAAAAGGTAATAAAACATTTTAAACTCGCAAACCCGACAATTTTAGTATTCAATGTTTGGAAAAAATATAACAAAGAAGGAAAAAAAGGATTGCTGAGTTTAGTCCTTTCTGAAAATGTTTCTTTTTTTTTTTGGAAAATCACATCTGTTATGAAATATATATTTTTTATCGGGCATTCGCACTCAGTCTCTAATTCACAGTGCGATCCCTGAGTTATTAGGTACCTTATCCTTTCATTTTCATGACAATAAAATAATATAACAAAAAGAAAATCCTATTTTAAGGACAACAACAATATAACAATATGGGAATGTGACATACCGAACGGACGGATGACCCAAAAGGTCCAAAATATCCTCTGATCCGTGTCATTTTGCAAGCTCATTTTTTTGTTTTGGTGTATGTAATTTATTCAGACGCTTTATCCTTAATATATACGAGTAGGTATAAAGAATGAGATTCAACTCCTAAATTTCGTTATTTTTCTTACAATAGAAACTTAAGTATATATATAACCCAAAACAATACGCACAAACAGACATACAAAGCCACACGTATGTTAGCCAATTGGTAGGCTTCTTCCTGAACCATCGCCACCGTTGGCGTCGTCGTCGTCGTCCGCGTCCTTCGCCTCATCATCCTCATGTCCTTTAGATTTTGTTATAAATTTCGTTCAATTTCAAAAGAACTCCACCATTGATGCTGACAAGGCAAAATTATTCAGAATTCAGGATCGTTCTACTATAAGTTAGAATAGAAGGTTTCGATTATCATCTCGACTTTTGTCGTCCTTTGCCATCATCATATTGCAAAGGACCAGCTAGGCTGTCACATAGAATTCCCGACTTCGTTTTTGGCATTTCTCTCGCGCAATATAGCAAAGGGCAATTGTTATCAGGATCGCTATGGTGATGCCCATGCCTATGCTGACCCACATGATTTCCTCATTGATGCCCACATAAGAGCGTCCTGGAGGGGGGGGGGGGAAGAGAGAAAACTAAATTAACCACAGGCACAAAATTTTTAATATTATGAACTCTTATACCATCGTAATAGTTGTTGGAGAAACCAACTTTACCAGCAACTCGTCCAGCTGGCATGATGTGAATTATTTTGGGTCCGGATAGTAGATGAATGCGTATGACTGGCATCCAATGCAGAAGGAGCTAGAATCCTTGCGATATGAAGTTGTTGTTGTTGTTGGTTTGTTCATATATCTGAAAATCCACTATCGTTCTATAAGTTGTATATGGTTGGTCATTTTTACCAGCATTATCCTCAACAGCATCGGCATCATCATCACACCACTGCTGCCCCTGATGGCATTGTCTGATGTTGCCTTAGTGATGAAGTGTATACAAGTTCCTATACCTACAAAGGAAAAACATATATTTTTGAAAATTGAATTCAATAGAAGGTCTTCAGGGATCAAACCCCTACAAATTGACTTTTTGGGCTTTACAAACTTGTAAAATGAAAAACTAGGTTTACTTTAATGGAAAATATTGTTCCATGTCAGACAATATTCATAATTTCAACTGAATTTTATAGTAACGAAAATTGCACTTACTTACAAAAGAACGACAAATGGTAGCAAAAACAAAAACCTATTTTTATCCGGATTCACAATGTGGGAGGGGGGATATTAAACAGCTGGTGTACTGTAGGTATAAATCAATATCGAATTTATTCGAACTTTGATCCTTTGTAAGGCTTTTCATTTCCATTGTAGTTTCGAAAATTTAATATAAGGGATCAATACATTGATGACTTAAATCGAATAGCCAAAAGCTTAATATTATCATAGAACAAAGTCCATTAAAATTTCTCAATATTCTTAAAACAGAAAAGAAGTCTATATAAAATAAAATGCACGACTGGGTCGCACGAACTTGCTCCTGTATGCAAAGAGTCTGTTTAAAAAAGCACCTATATAAGATTTAAAATTATACCTTTAAAACAAGTTTGTCTTCAAAGATTTAAATGCTATTCGATTTGTCAAAAAAACCGCGCGATTCATCCCAAGACACAACTCATCCTAGGACAACTCATCCCGGAAATGAATTGGTATTTACAATAGTTATAGTTATAAACAATACATATGTACCAAATGCATTATAATTTGGATAAAAGATAGTAATCAGCCCTATCATGAATTCCATCGTAGTCGGAATTTTTACGAATCCCGAAAACATGAAATCCGTTCGTAATGCAAAATTGTATGAGATTTTCCACTACGAACGGATTTCATGATACAGTTTTTCGGGATTCGTAAAAATTTCCGATTACGATGGAATTCATGATAGGGCTGAATATAATAAAAGTTTTGTCAATGTAATGCGCTCTTTCGAGCTCACGCACAGGATTTGATCTGGCGAGATGGGAGGGGATTACATTTAATGCAGTTAAAATAATTTAAAAAAAAAAAACTATTTTAAGATTCAAAACTTTACCTGAAAAATAAGTTTGTCTTCAAAAATTTAGATGCCATTTTATAAATCAAAAAACCCTTGATTTTTCAAAATTTTTTTTTGAAAATCGTTAGAGCGGTTTTTTTTTTAAATTAATTTTTTATATATAAAATTTTTAAATTTTGTTCTAAAAATATTTTTGGTATGCAGTTGTTTAGTGATTGTAAATATACGCTCTACATTTGAATTTCGTAAAAAAATGTTGACCCGTTTTTGAGATATAGAATTTTGAAAAAAAAAAAATCAATATTTTTTGAAAAATCCAAACAATAAAAAATTTCACCTTTGATAATCAAATATTGTTAAGGCAATATAAGAGCTTATTCAGAAAAAAAATTATTGAAATCGGTTGATAAGTTGCTGAGAAAATTAAGAAACAAAATAACGGTTCTATGAGCGGTACCATTCCTGAGCAATACAAAAATATGTTTTTCTTATGAAAAGAAGCCAAGTTTAAAAATAAAATTTTAGAGAAAATTTAAAAAAAATCTATCGGTTTGTTTTTGAGAAAATTCGAATTTTCGTTTTTTGACCAAAAAATTGTATGGGGGCCACTGTTAGTTTTGGTCCTAAAAAAAAATGAAAAAAACGCCTAACGCGAATCTGCTGAAAACCTTAACTTCCAAGTTTGAACTCAATCGACCCAATGGTTTAGGCTGTAGCAGCGTGGACAGACAGACAAAACAGACCGGACGGAATCGCGGGACCCACTTTTTTCGACTTCTCTACCATCGTAATATCATGTTTGATTAAAATCTCGAATTCGAAATTTTGCACGAATGCAAAACTTGCCATATATGTAAGTTAAGATTCATGAATAACACGTACTTGTAATTAAACTTTAGGCCCAAAATATGGATATTGTTTCCAAACCTAATTTAGTCATAAACTATAAAGTTCCATTCTTAGAAAACAGATTTATATGAATCATCTTGAAAACAAATGCTCTTTGTTCAAGTCTCTTTTCCTAGAGTATAAATACTCCAAATAAGTCAGATATAAGGTTGGTTGGAATTCATAAGTGAGATTGTGCAGTTGATGTATTGCTGTGCCGTATAGTTTATAAGTGATATTAATAAAGTATTTTTTAAAAACTCATTTCGAAAGTGAAATGAATTAAGTGGCGACCGTGACAGGACAAGTTATTCTAGACACCTGAAAAAAATAAAGTAAGGTAGAATAGTTGTCAACGCGTTTAAGTGCGTGAGTGAAACCAAAACTTAAAAAAATATATAAGTATCCTTCAAAAAGGAGAAAAAATAAGTAAAGTATCCTTATACTTCAAAACATCCTTAAGTGGAAAAAAAAAGGAGAAAAATAAAAAATTAATAAAAAATAGTGAATAAAATGCCAAATAATTCCCCCGTGACCCGAGCATTGCCAAGAAATACCCCCTCTACCCGAGCAGAAATAAGACTTTACTTATTAAAAGATCAAAATCAAACGTATTCAAAAGATTTAAAAAACGCGATCAACGAAAGGATACAACGTAATGCGCCAAGTGATAATAGGAGAAACTAAAAATAAAAACAGAAACTTTAAGGAAAAAAAACTTTTTATATATAAATACAAAGAACAATAAATAATAAAAGGAATCTAGTGAACGAAGGACTGAAGCAGGGAAATAAAAGAAGTGATTTAGACGATAATCACCAACAGAACGAGGAAGTTACATCAGCAAGTTTTTACAAATAAAAAATAGTAAGAGTTTTAATTTTTAATTAATTAAGAAGTATATACTGTAAAATAAAAATATATATATATTTTTTTTATCATAAATATACATAAAACATATTAAATTGTACACAACTGTTACATCTTATTTTAAATTTTAATACTGGAGGATATATTAGAAGGTCTCAAAAACTTAAACATCAATATGAATATAACAGAAGAGACAGTTACTAGGCTAATCGCAGCCAACACAGCGTCTCTACAGGCAGAAATTAGATCCTTAAAAAGTGCTTTGGAAGTTGTTACAAATAGTTCGGTTGTAACGGAATATGAGATTCAGAAGATTGAGGACAGTGTCATATGCAATGAGACATTGGACGTAATTAAATCCTTACCAGAATTTAATGGTAATTCTCTTTCATACGTAAGCTGGCGCGAGGCGGCTTACAACTCAATTTCATTATATAAAAAAGGAAGTAGGAAGTACTTCGCCGCATTAACAATAATGCGGAACAAAATTATAAATAATGCGAACGACATACTAACCAACCACGGTACAGTACTGAATTTTGACGCTATTATAGCAAGATTGGACTTCGCATACGCAGATAAAAGACCTATACACATAATTGAACAAGAATTAAGTGTTTTAAGACAGGGACATACCTCTCTCATTGACTATTACAATTTAGTGAACCAGAAACTGACTCTTTTAATAAATAAGACATGACTCACGGAACAGACTCTGATATTACGAAACAACTAAACCTATCCAATCGTAGGAATGCCTTACGGATATTTATCACAGGTCTGAATCCCCCACTATCCAATATTCTTTTTTCATTGTCCCCCGAAGATCTACCATGTGCCCTTGCTAAAGCGCAAGAATTGGAATCGAATAATTTGAGAGCTAATTTTGCAATGCAATTTAACAGAACAAGTGTGAACACCCATCATACTAATAACAACAATAACAATTTCAATAACTTACGTTTTCCTCCACGGAACCAGAACAATAATAATAGACAGCCTAAACCTGAACCAATGGAACTCGGAAGTTCTGCCCATCGACCTATTCCCAGGTATGAGCAGAGAAGATTTGAAGACAATAGGCGACTCTATAATCCTTTCAGACAAAACAATAATAACAATAATAATTTCAATGGTTTAAAACGACCAAATAATTTTAATAACAACTATAGAAGACCCCAAGTTGAAAGTAACAACCAGGTTGAGAAAAGAAATCACGAAGGAGCGGCGAATAGCGCTCAGCCCCCATTTAAAATCGAAAGAGTAAATAATCTGAATGAAGAAGCTTTTTTAGGACAGCCATCGGAAATGGACCATATGGGAAATTAAAAATCTTGATCGACACAGGAGCTACATGTTGTTATTGTAGACCTAATTCACTAAAGGAAAGACAGAAATTAATAATTAATAAAAAGGTTAGAACAATTAACGGTTCAACGTTAATAACACATTTTTATGAAGTACTAATATTTGACACATTTAGTTAGATTTTATGAGATTAATAATTTAGAAGCAGATCTTTTGATAGGATGTAATGTTCTTAGAGGAGCAAATGTGAAATTAGATTTTGAAAGAAGAATTTTACAATATAAAGACAGATGTGAAAGAATTCATATACCAGAAGAGAAATGTAATAGTATAACAGTTAGCGATAATAATATAAATGAGATAATAAACAAAATAAAAGAGAAAATAGAGAAAGACCATTCAGGAATAAATACAAATCTTCCTTTTAGAACGGATGTAAAAGCAGAAATACGTACAACTGTTGAAACCCCTATATGGAGTAAACAGTATCCTTACCCCTTATCCGCAAACACATTTGTTAATAAAGAAATAAATCGCATGATGAACGATGGAATTATACGACCATCAAAGAGTCCATATAACTCTCCAGTATGGGTGGTGCCCAAAAAAGGAGTAAATTCAGATGGAACAAACAAGATGCGAATGGTCATAGATTACAAAAAAATAAATGAAAAGACGGTATCAGATAAGTACCCGATACCAGATACAAACGTTATCCTTTCAAATTTAGGAAAGGCGAAATATTTCTCGACGATCGATTTAGAGTCAGGATTTCATCAAATTAAAATGAAACCTGAAGACATAGAGAAAACATCATTTTCCGTAAACAATGGAAAATACGAATTTTTAAGAATGCCATTCGGATTGAAAAATGCACCGGGCATATTTCAACGCGCAATGGACGATATACTTAGAAACTATGTAGGAAAAATATGTCATGTATACATTGATGACATTATATATTCAAATAGCATAAATGAGCATGAGAAACACTTAAATGAAATAATAGAAGTTCTTAGAAACGCGAATATGAAAATATCTTTGGAAAAATCTATATTTTTTCAGACTCAAGTAGAATTTTTAGGCTATGTGGTAGGCCATAATGTCATAAAAACTGATCCAAGAAAAATAGAGGCAATAAAAAACTTTCCAGAACCTACGACGTTAAGACAGTTGAGAAGTTTTTTAGGTTTAACTGGTTATTATAGGAAATTTATAAAGGGATATGCAAATATAGCCAAACCTCTAACAATTCATTTGAAAGGAGACAATGGTAAAGTATCGACACATGTTTCAAAGAAAATAAATATCAGTCTCGACGAAGAAGGAATAAGATCATTTAAACGATTAAAAAATCATCTTATCAATGAAATAGTTTTGGCACAGCCAAATTTTGAGAAGAAATTTGTTCTCACAACAGATGCTTCTAACGACGCTATAGGTGGAGTTCTATCCCAAGAGGATAAACCTATTACTTTTATTTCCAAAACCCTCAATGACACAGAAAGAAATTATGCAACTAACGAAAAAGAATTATATGCTATAGTTTGGGCTTTGAAAAGCTTAAGAAACTACCTTTACGGTGTTAGAAACTTAGAAATTCACACAGATCATCAACCTTTAACTTTTGCTGTTTCTTCACGAAACCCGAATCCGAAAATGAAAAGATGGCATGCAATTATAGAGGAATATGCTCCTAAGATAATTTACAAACCTGGTACGACTAATGTTGTAGCAGATGCTCTTTCAAGACAAAACTTGAATCAAATGACAGATAGTTCCTCAACGGATGCAACACAACATTCAGCGGAAAGTAGTGATAATGTTGAAATAAAAGAGACATCGAAGCCATTAAATCAATTTAAACAACAGATTTTACTTTGCAAAAACAGAATTACAGCTCATGAAATGATAGTTAATTTTGGAAGAACAAGACACATAATAGAATATGACACGGTAGGAAATTTAATAAAAATATTAAAAGAATATCTACAACCAGGTGTAGTGGCAATTCATTGCACAAGTGAAGACTTGTACGAGATTAAAACTAATTTAATAGAGACTTTTACTAATAAATTTCTATATACGAAATTATTTCCCATGGATATTTTAAGGAAAGATGATCAGGCAAATATAATAGAGGAAACCCATAATAGAGCTCATAGAAACTTCCAAGAAAACCTCAAACAAGTATACAAATATTATTATTGGCCGGAAATGGCACAACAATTTAAAGAATTTGCAAGAAATTGCATAATATGTAATAAAAATAAGTATGACCGTCACCCACAAAAGATACCAATTGGAGAGGCTCCAATTCCAAAGAAGGAAGGGGAACAGCTTCATATAGACATTTTTTACGCCCAAAATTTAAAATTTTTGACTTGTATAGACGCTTATTCAAAATTTCTTGTAATCAAGTCAATCGAGGATAAAACCAATTTAGACGAAAAAGTTTTAGATTTACTTCAAAGTTTTCCAGATGCAAAAACTATCATGATTGATAATGAACCAGGATTTTCCACAATTCAGTTTAGAAATTTAATGCAGAGAATGAACATGGAAATAAATTACTGTGATCCGAAACATAGTTCTACAAATGGACAAATAGAAAGAGTCCATTCAACTTTAATTGAGATAGCAAGATGTGTGAAACAAGAATTTAATTTGATAGAATATTTAGAAGCAATTTACAGAGCAGCTCAACAATATAATAAGTCAATACATTCAGTTACAAGAGAAAAACCATACGAGGTATTATATAATAAGGTAACACACGAGGAATTAAGAGGAAGATTAGAAAAAGCGCAGCAACAAATGTTAAGCTATCATAATAGGAAAAGAAAGCATAAGACATATTCACCAAAGCAAGTTATATATGAGAAAATATTAGGATGTAGGAATAAATTAACACCTAGATATAAAAGACAAAAAGTTAGAGTAGATTTAGGAAGAAAAATTCGTGTAAACAAAAGAAACAGAATAGTCCATAAAGACAACATTAAAGTATAAATTTTATTTTTTTCCAGGAAAATGTTTCCTTTAATATTATTGACAATATTACATTTGACAACGTCTGAAATCATAGACTATACCAGAGAAAACTACTTATTATTAGAGAACGGAAACGCAGCTCTTTATACAGACTATGGAAATATTTTTCATATTACACATTTAAAATATTTTGAACAAGTAATTGAGGAAGCGACAGCAGAAGTAGAAAGAAACCTTTACTTCAATTTAGAACCCAAAGACCCACAGGATACAAACTTAAAAATTAGTAAAGATACTGACATTACGATTATCAAAACCATGATAGCACAATTAAGGACAACAAATAGATTTAAAAGAGGAATAAACGAAATAGGAAAAATCTGGAAGTGGATTTCAGGATCTCCAGATCATGACGATCTTGTCCTAATAGATAACAAATTATCTGAACTCATAAATAGCAACAACAAACAATTTGTAACAAACTCTGAAATTTTTGATGCAATTGAAAAGCTATCCGAATCTCTTCACGAGATACAAAATGACGCTCAATTAAGACTAGCGCGAGAAAGAAATAAACTAATTGTTATAGAATTACAAAACATAATTCAAACAATCGCCTTAGCGAAATTAGGTATACTTAATCCTGCTATACTGAACCTAGAGGACATAAAGGACATAACACAACACGAACATGGTACAATAACGATTACGGACTTAATGGACGTATCTCAGTTTAAAATTCTACAAAACGAGGATGTAATAGTTGTATTAATAAAATATCCAATAATTAACAGAAATTGTAAGCTTTACGAAGCCAGGGCCATAAGCCAAATTGACGGAAAATTACAAATAGATAAAGAAATAACCAAATGTAATAACGATTTTATTAACGTTAAAAATTGTAAGAAAGAATTAAGATTCCACTTTTGTCAATTATCAAGAAATGAAACATGTCTATCTGACATATTAAACAAAAAGAAAGGAATTTGTAATAAAATAAAGGAAAGAAACTTAGAGCTTGAAATAATTAGAGACGGATCTATACTTGTAACGGGAAAACATATTATAAACGATACCATTGTAAATGGAACTTATTTAATTAATTTTGAAAATATAACTTTTATTGACGGAAAATTATATGAAAATCCTACTTCAATTATACAAAATTACTTAAAAACATATAATGTAGATAACTTTGTAATAAAGAATTATATAGAATCTTATAATGACGACTTGAAATTCGATAACATCAACCTGATAGAATCTCTACAAGAGGAAGCTGCCAATAGCCCCATCATTACATCATTTGTGCTGATAACGATAATCATAAGCATTGCACTATGTATAATGTATTACTTAAAGAGGAGATCATCGTACGAATCAAGGCTGAAACATAAAGAGGAAATAAGATTTAGCAACCTGCTCAAACGTGTAGAGGAGTTGACGATAGAAGCGGGACGTTCTACTCTTAAAGAAGGAGGGGAGTTAAGATTCATGAATAACACGTACTTGTAATTAAACTTTAGGCCCAAAATATGGATATTGTTTCCAAACCTAATTTAGTCATAAACTATAAAGTTCCATTCTTAGAAAACAGATTTATATGAGTCATCTTGAAAACAAATGCTCTTTGTTCAAGTCTCTTTTCCTAGAGTATAAATACTCCAAATAAGTCAGATATAAGGTTGGTTGGAATTCATAAGTGAGATTGTGCAGTTGATGTATTGCTGTGCTGTATAGTTTATAAGTGATATTAATAAAGTATTTTTTAAAAACTCATTTCGAAAGTGAAATGAATTAAGTTGTATGTAGTTCCTATATTTCGCAAGTAAAAAGGATTTTAAGTTCTACTCAAATGTATTTCGCATTTTATGAGTTCTTTTTAAACTTTGGAAGAAATGAATTCAAATTTAAATATTTATTCAGCGGGTCATTAAAAAAATTAAAATTAGACTAATATTAGTGATTGAATATGATAGTTTCAATATTTTTTAACATTATAACCTTTAATTTCGAGCACGGGCGGATCCAGACATTTAATCAGGGGGGTGAGTCACGCACTTAAAATAAATATGAGTTCTTTAAAACCGCTTAATGTTCTGTGAATGGGCATGAAAATTTAAATAATATAATGTGTACCTTTACCTTATAAGGCCCATACACTACGCAAACACGTTTGTTCAAACGTGTGTTTGAGCAAACATAGTTTCGCCACACACTACACAAACATGTTTGAGAGATATTAGTTGCGTGACGTTTTTCATCGAGTGATTTAGCATATGCAGCTTTGATTATTACAAGAAAAGACCTATTTCAGTGAAAAAAATTTGTTCCTCTTGTTTATTCATGTTAACTCTATGAAAGTTAGCATCGGTTTGAGCAAAATTCAATACACACCACACAAACATGTTTGTGCAGGCACGAAAAATTCAAATTTTTTTGATTTTGTTCAAACCGCTTGCGCAAACACGCATCATCGCTACACACTACTCAAACATAGATAGATAGATAAGATAGATAGATAATTTTTTATTCATTCAAGCAAACTTAAAGCTATAGATACAATATAAATGTTTTTAGATTGAATGAAAATTAGTGAACATTCGGTAACTATAATAGTGTTGAATGACACGCCAAATAAATTAATTCAAGTAATATCTGATGTGGGGTGACAATCACAGTTTAATTATTTCAAAAAAATGAAGTTAATAATAAAAGTAAACTTTGAGCAAAAAATTAAATAAATTATTTCAAAAAATAAACTTAACAATTCAAAAATAATATACTGTAAAAAAACAACAAGCAAATATTTAAACTATGTATGTTTGTGCTGCTTAATAGGATAAGGTTCTTAAAAAGGATTCAATGCATTCATAGTCATGTGTGAATAGCCAATCTCTAACTTTTTTCAAAAAAGAACTAAAAGAAGTAGTTTGTCTTATAAATAACGATAATTTATTAAAAAGTTTTGGAGCTGTAACTGTGAAAAAAGGGAGAAATGTGTTCTAGATACGTGCGAGTGGTAAAGTAACAAGATGTGAGTTATTTATACGTAGACTGTAAGGCTGTGAGTTTCTAGTTGGAATATTGCCACTTTGTTTGAAGAACTCTCTTAAAACTTTGAAAACATAGAGATGTCTCATTGGTAAAATTAGCAATTCTTGGTATAAAGGCCAACTTTCAGCAAAACGGTTTTTATTACAAATTATTCTTATTGCATGTTTTTGAGCTAACATAAGGGGTCTAAAAGTATTTGCGTATGATCCACCCCAGCTGGAAATTCCGTATTGAAGCTTTGAATGCGCAAGACCGTTATAAATTAGTTTTAAAACTTTTTTCGAGCAAAATGGTTTTATGAGGTACATTTTACGAGTAACCAACATCATGTGTGATTTCAAGGAGCGAATATGTTCTTTCCAATTTAAGTTGAAATCGATTAGAACACACAAGTATTTGAATTTCATCACTGAATCAATTTTAAAGCAACTATCGGAACATAAACTATGAGAATAAAAATTACGTTCACCACATTTATGAATAGGTAAGCAAAATTGTTTACAGTTATGGGCATGAAAGCAAAGGTTATAATCAAAAAGAATGTTATCAGAAAGTTTAAAAGTTACTAACTTAGTTTTCTCGCTTATAATTAGATTATGAGCAGCAAACCATGTCCTAAGGATTTCTAAATCTTCTTCAATTTTGGCCACACATTCAAAAGTAGTATTAAATTGATAGGTGTATGCTATATCATCTGCAAAGGCAGTTGGGGAACCATTTAATTTAAGATTGAAAAGAGAATTTATATAAATTAAGAAAAATAATGGACCGAGAACGGAGCCTTGTGGGACTCCATTTTTTAAAGGAAGTGAATTGCTAAAAGTTCCGTTCACATTTACTTTTTGTTCTCTTTCCTTTAAGTAGGATTGAAGCCATTTAAATATAACACCTCGAAAACCCAGCATTATACAGTTTGTTTAACAGAACGTCGTGGTCAACCATATCAAAGGCCTTAGTCATATCAACGAAAAGAGCCATGGTAGTTTTGTTGCAATTTAAACTGCTATATAATTGAGTACACAGCCTTAAAATAGCGTCTTCGGTAGACATTCCTGATCGAAATCCAAATTGATTATCGCTGAAAAATTTATTTTTGTCCAAGAACGAAATTATTCTTGCCTTTATAAGTTTTTCAAAAAGCTTTGAGAAAGTTGAAAGCAGAGAAATAGGTCTATAGTCGGAAACATTCTTTCTATTACCTTTTTTGAAAAGAGGCACAACTTCAGCACACTTAAGGTGTTTGGGAAAACAACCATTTTCAACACTTGCGTTAAACAGGTAACTCAATATATCGACCACATATAAGGCAATTTTTTTAAGTAATATGCTAGAAATACCATCAGTAGTACACGAATTCTTATTTTTCAAAGATAAAATAGCCATGTAGACTTCACGTGAAGATATAGAATTGAAAACAAAACTATTTGATTGTAAACTATCAGAAGTTATATTTGAAAATATTGAACAATCACAACTTGAGCAAGGATCAACTGAAGGTTTAAGTTTATCTGAAATTCCGGTGAAATATTCATTAAATATATTGGAAATAGAGTTTAAGTCACTAATGGAATCATCATTAATTTGCAAGTTATCTATTTCGACTAACTGCGAATCCTTACCTAAAATATTTTCTACCACCTTCCATTCTTCTCTTATATTTCCATTTGCTTTTTCGAATAAACTCGTATAATAATTGTTACGCGTTTCTTCTATGTTATGTTTGATTGTTTTACATAAAGAGACATAATAATTTTTAAGATTTCTGTTTAGGGGATGTTTTTTGCACTTGACACTTAAAGTATTTTTCTTAGAAATCTGCTTAAGTAAATTGTTAGTCATCCAAGGCTGTAAATGCTTATGGCTTTGTGAGCTTAGACTTGAAGTATAAGTACAAGAATTTATGTGATTTTGTAAAATTGAACTAAATAAATCAAAGGCCTTAGAAGGGTTACTTTCCAAATAAACTGGCTCCCAAAATTCATACTTTAAAAGTTCCAATAATAAAGAGTAATCAATGCATTTTTTATTTCTTTTGAGTGCTTTTCTACTACTTCCTGAAGTGGAATCCGAAGCGTTATTAAGACCAACCATGTGATGGTCTGTTAACATAAGATCATAAACCTTACCATAAGAAATATTACTATGTTTTTTATTAAATCTGGCGAATATGTGATCGATACAAGTACTCGAAGATTCTGTCACACGGGTTGGCTCGTTTATATAACTCTTAAGACCATTTGCTGCCAAGAGAAATAAGTAATTTTCTGTGTCTTTATCTATTTCATTTAATATATTAATGTTAATATCACCTATTAAAATCAAATTTTTAGCCTTAATTATACCAAGAATATTGCTTAATTCTTCAATAAAAATACTTTTACTAAAATCATGCAGTCTATATATACACAACATAGTGTAGTTATCATTTTTATAATAAAACGACAACTTCAACACATCTGCACTAGAAATTTCAATTTTAGAGCACTCGCATACAAAACCATCTCTCACATAAACAGCTACACCTCCCGCTGGATATAATTCATTACAATTACCAAACAGCGAATAACCCGTTATATTGTATAAACAAAGTTCATTCTCATAGGTCCAAATTTCACTCAAATATTTTTACAACAACAAAATACATTCGTTTGCTCAAACAGTTTGTGTAGTGTATGGGCCCTATTACATTTACATATTGCAACTTTAATTATTAGAAAATTTTAGAACACTGTTGTACAGCAAGATATGGTCTAGCTCTTTAATTTGGACGACTCCTAACATATAAAAGGACTCAAAGATTCCAACAGTTTTCTAAATCATATTTAAGAGCTAAAATACAATAGTTTATATGGTTTTTGGAACATTTCACGCAGAAATGTTAGAAATTGTGTTGAAACTTAGCTTTTTTCCAAAAATAATATATTCTGTTCTTGTTGGTATTTCTATAGATGCAAAGAACGCTAAAAAAATATGTTGAATATTCATGTTTATCATTCAATTATTTGTCACCCTATACTTTGCACTTGCTTTCTTATACTTAATAACTTCTCTTGCTTTGTGGTTTCAATACAATATTATACCAATCATTCTATGTACCAATATGTTAATTATCAGTATAATAAACTATGTTTTAGTTCACACTGCAATCTCAGAACAATCGGTCGTTTTATTACAACAAAATATAGAAGAAAATGAGGAAGTTTTTTAGAAAATTGTGATCTTTTTCCGTAGGAAAATAAGACAAAATTTGATAAGAAGAATTTTATATCTTTGTTTTACGTAATTGTTTCGGAATTCTCAAAAATCTATCATTACTATCGTTATCAGTCAGCGGCTGATGTTAGAAGACAAAATATTTTGATCTTAAATAAGCCAACAAAACTTAAAAACTGTAGAAAGAAAAATGTTTGGTCGTTGAATTTAAGAAAATAGGTCATTTAAGTACATAATTTCTCTAAAATTTAAAAAAAAATAAATTAAGTTAAACAAATAAGTTAGGAAGAATCTTTAGTTGCTCTCACAAACTTGCAGAATCTCTTTTCACTTCAGTTCTCACGAGATTCAAAGCTTTTTAATTAAATAAATAGATTTTTAGTATTCAGTTGCTTAGAATTAATTAATGTTCGTTTTAAATTTCGTAAAAAACTAGCAACCTGTTTTCGAGATATCGTCTTATAAAGAAATGAAAAAAAGCGCCTAACGCGAATCGACTCAAAACAGACAGACGGACGGAATCGGGGGACCCACTTTTTTCGACGTTAATACCATCGTTATGTCATGCTTGCTTAAAATCTCGAGGTCGAAATTTTTTACGAATGCAAAACTTGCCATGTAGTTCCTATATGTCGCAAGTAATAAGATAGAATTCAAGACGAGTTCCAGCAATTGAAAGGCGATATTTGGTGAACATCGTTAAATTACTATCAAATCGACGAAAAGACGAAATCTTTACTTATGTATACAACAACTTAATATTTTATAAGCTTTATGGCTGATATGACCCCCCCCCCCCCCTGGAGCGATTGGAATAAGTCTGCATTTCCGATTTATATTATGTTCTAGTAGTACTTTTAAAACCAAAATTTAAAGCAGTAAAATACAAATTTTATTTTCTTATATAAGAAACTAGCTTTTACCCGCGACTTCGTCCGCATTAGATAGTTTTTTTGGATAGTAGTATGAAAAAACCTGAGCTGTACTTTTTTGTACATACGTTTGAATTGTGCCGAGATGGGAAGAGGCCATACTAAGTGTGATTGTCATGGGTTTTCACTCTGAACTTCAGTCTGAGAAGCTCTTTGAGCTCTATGGCGCTCAGCATCTAAAAGACGTCGTGATTGACCCTGCTCTTCAGTCTAAGAAGCTCTATGAGCCCTATGGCTCTCAGCATCTAAAGCCAAACGGGTTTGGGTCTGTTCTTCGGAATCTTGGTTTCTAGCTATTTTCGCAGCTCGAGCTCTGCTAGAACTACGCTCTAGATTAGATTTACGTTTTCCAGGCATATTAGTGTAATATTAAGCTAAACGTATAAACGAAACCAAGATTAATTAGAAACGTAAACGAAACGGAGATTATTTAAAAGCTTCTTTTTAAATTAAGTAAGTATTATATCGACTGTCGTAACTATTTACATTTTAGTTTTACTTACAGACTAAAAGGAACCAAAATAAATAGAAATTAAGTAGTATATACCGTTTATTATTTAAAAACTAAAAAATAAACACGTATTAATATTAAAAGAAATACGCAGATGAACTAAAGAAACTAACTTAAAACTACCTACCTACTTCTTGTAAATTTAATGATCAAAAACGAACCGAGTTAATCATTAAGTATTAAAGGAACAATTACATTTACACGACAAATAAAATATTTGCAGGATTTCTCTGTAATTTGCATGCGTCCGACAACGGCGCGCCGCCGCGGCGTGTGCCCTCACGTGTGTGCCCGTTCGGGTAGACCCACTCAGCGATGTCCTCCCCCGCGCCGCACTACCGCGCACTCGCCCCGCGCTCCAGCCGAAACAGAATTATTAGAAGTAGAAGACAGACCCAGTCGATTATTTGTTGTACCTGCATGGCTCGTGTTTGGCGATGAAAGGTTGAGCATAGCAAAGTTTAGGTTTAAAATTATTATTTGTGGAACTTGGTGGGAGCCACAGTTTGCGTCTTATGTTGAGGACTTGAGGCACGTGGCGCGCGAAGCCCGCGTTAATATAATTGTATGATAAGTTTAACATGTTAGACAACTTATTTCATAAGGTTTGGGAATGCGTTGTTTTCCCGTAATACAAATTTTACCCAAATATTATTCAATTCTTTGGTAATTTAGGAGTAAAAGCGATCAGATTCCCCGGAAAGTAATTTTTTCCATGGGAATGATGACCCCTAAGACCCCCTTTCCGCTTGGATCCGCCATTGATTTGAGAGCAATTTCGTGCAATCCAGAATTGCGCCTCATAAAATGTCTCTATCTAATATTTCTTTTCTTTTTGAGTGACATTCGTCGAGTGCAAAGAAGAAAAATATTCAATGATTTGAATTTAAAAATAACAAAGTGAAAATCAGGGAATAGAAGAAATCAACATAAACACGTTTTTTTAGAAAGATGTCATAAGAACTTCTATGTATTCCTTTGGATTTTATCAAATTGATTTCCTTTGACAGAAGTACAATACATATTAATCTGCACGAACTTTCAAACTTTTTTCACATCAGCTTTGACAAAGGAGTAATAATATTTTGAAAAAATGTTGTTCAGGTTTTTGAATCCTGTTTTAGTAGTTTTCTCATATCCCTATTTCTTATAATTTATAATTTATATTTATTTAATTTCAACAATTTTGCAAAATGAAACAATCCTTTTTGATTTGTGCTCTTCTTGTTAAAAAGTGATATATTTTTGAAGCAGTTGTTTTATATATCTTAAAACCGATCGATTATATATCTATGAATAAATAAAATCTCATTTAATTTCTCAAAACAAATTAACAAAACCCGAATACTGTCACATATGTATGTATGTATTCAGGGTGCTAATCATTCACTAGAAAATAACAGAAGACCTCCCTCACCTCATTTTGAAAACATCATTGTTTTGGTGTAATATTTCAATGGAAGTTGGGCGATGTTAAAATTGTGGCTTACACAAATGGTATGCCATAAAACCACAACAATGTTTCGCTTTCGAATTGTTGGTTAAAAACAAACACAGCTTGATGTCAATTTCTAAAATAGACACACCAACAATTTATTTTCCCTTCTAATAAATTTGTGTACGAGTTAAAATGTACTTCCGTACATACAAACAATGAATATAAGGTCGTCGAGGAAATTCAAGGTAAATTTGTAGATTTCGATTTCCAAAATGTCAATACCGAGCGATGATTAAATAAATTTATATGAACGTACTATATAATGTGTAAGTATTTACATAAGTAACCTTTATTTCAAAACAATAAAGTTATTTATTTGTAATGTCATACATACATATATTTTTTAAGTCCTAAACATCTTTTGAACTTCCCATTGAAATTGTAATCCGTCCGATATGTAGAATTGAAAATTTTGTTTCAAGATCCCTTTTATTTAAACTTATAAGTATCAAAATATGCAGAAAGGACTTAAACAAAATAAATTTTTTTTTGTACTCGTAAATAGTAGAGAAGATTCTGAAAATGTACTTATTTTTTGAAATTAGCATAACTTTTGGGCCTCTACAGGCCGGTGTTTGAATATCTTTTAAAAGAAAGAAATCAAAAAATTTGGTTTCATTTTCCTTCAGTATTTTATTTTAAAATATATATTTATGCATATAAAGTTCAACAGAAATATTAGAAACAAATTCGTTCTGTAATGCAGCTTTCGACACATGGTGTATGACATGAGAAATCCGGAATTCCAAGTCTCTCTTGTTCTATGCTTCTAAGCTTTACACCTGACAAATCTTGTAAAACAGGTGGTAAAGTTAATTCACATTCATTCCAAAAAATTGAATTGATATAATCTGCGGCGTTAAATTTTATATTTGGTGGTTTAGAGTAAGTTCTCTGACATAAGTCCTTTTGTCGAAGAGCATTGAAACTAAAAGTTTTTCGGGGTGTGAATAAAAACATTTATAATTAACTAGCGGACCCGCTAGACTTTGTCCTGTCTAGGACAAAGTCCTACGTATTTTTTAGTCGTGGCTAAAAATTCTCCTGAACAGAACCGTCACCCTCGTGATAGGGCAATCATAATGATTAACAGAAATCAGTTTTATTATCAATGTAGTGCTTTGTGATATACGATGTTCTTCGTTTGATTACTTGGCGCATAGACAAACAAATCAAATGGTTTTCCAACACAGGAACAGGCAACATACAATTGACCATGCGAGAAACATGGGTTTTCTAGATTAATAGCATAAACACTTAATGATTGCCCCTGGGACTTGTTTATGGTCATAGCAAAAGCAAGCCGCACTGGAAACTGTAGTCGTTTAAACTCAAATGGCACATCAGTCGGAATCATTGAGATGCGCGGTATGAGAACATCTTCTCCTTTATACTTTGCTTTGAGTATAGTTGCTTCTATCACGTTGTTTAGTCACTTCTTTATCGCTAACCGTGTACCGTTGCAAAGACGCGGTTGGTTAATATTTCGCAACATTATAACTATTGATCCAACCTTTAATTGAAGATTGTGAGGTGGCAATCCTGGCAAATCCAGCGAGTTTAAAAATTCCGGTAGATAGTTGACTACATCATCTTGGTTAGTAGCCGAATCAACTGATTTATTCCTCGAATCGCCTGTAATTTGTTCTTGAATTTTGAAATTTAATTCATTTACATCTATGTTTTTTGCAGCCATTATAGCTCAAACAATTATGGTTTCTGTAATTTTGAGAAACATCGGAAACACCTTCTGAATAAGTTCATCTTTTGATTGCGTTCACTGACAAAAACTTTGAGGAAAGGTAATGCAGCCAGTCAAAATGTTTATAGGAAATTTTCCATTACCAATGTCAATGAGTTGTTTTTGGCAACTCGACACGCATATTCTTGCTTAAATGAAGCACTTTGACATGTTTCCACAAATTGGAGGACTTTAGACATGCATTGATTTCATCAGCTGGCGTTGATCGTGGAATCACTGGCAATGTTTGACGAAAATCTCCTGCAAATAAAATCATAGCACCACCAAATATGTTATTATTGCTTCGTAGATCTTTTAAGGTTCTATCTAAAACCTCCTAAGATTTTTTATGTGCCATCGTACATTCATCCCAAACAATCAATTTACATTGCTGCAAAACCTTTGCCATTGCAGAGTTCTTCGAAATGTTGCAGGTTGGAGTTTCATTGCTTTGCATATTTAATGGCAATTTTAGTGCTTAATGGGCTGTTCGACCACCTTCAAGCAAAGTTGCTGCGATTCCCGACGAAGCGAGTTCAAGTGCAATTTTAATTTGTGAGCGAATTGTTGCTAATATACAATTGTTGCTCGATTCAAAAACGCTTCACGCGTTTGTGATATCCGAATTCTTTCACGTTCAATTCGGTCGTCACGTTCTTGTACATTACGATAAGATTGGTAAGCTTGGTTTGTAGCATTTCGGGTTCTTCTACCTAAATTGCTTCGTCTTATAGGAGGCATATCAAATATAAATTATTTTGTCACTAAACACCAACTAAACAAACACTAACTAACTAATCACTCTGCACAGAACACGATATAAGAAGTTGTTTCAATCGTTTATCACTTGACAAAAGCAAACTCATTAGTTTAGGTAACAGAAAATCCAAGAAAAACAATACTTGTACACCGGCAAATCGACATCAACACTTTTTTTTTTTTTTTTTTTTTTTTGAAGTCAAATCCTTTAAGCTGACTACGTTTTAGTTAGAAAACATTTGTATGGGAAAAAGAAAAGGGCTGTTCTTATGGTTTTTCCGGCAATTATTCGAATTTTTCTCACCGTAAAAACCATCCTTGAACTGCAACGAACATTTTAAAAAAAGAATTGGCCAAATTGGTGCAAGCGTTGTTGAGTTATGCGCTTACTAACACATTTTGCGATTCATTTTAATATATATAAGATTTCAAATTTTGATGGAATCATTTTGAGAAAAATATTAACTCAAATTCGTGATTTGCCCCATCAATAACGGTTTGTGCGTACACTTTCGCTATGTATTCCACAAGAACTTTTAGGTTCTCAGACCGACAAATGGAACCCACATAAATCCTAAGCAAGAAATCTTGCGTTAATTTTGGGACACCCTTTATAAAGACAAGTATTTTTTTAAACACTTAATCAATCCAAAAAGGTTACCATTTGATGAGATTTCGTTTCTAAATAAATATGTATATCAACTTGTTTGAAATTAACGCAAGATTTCTTGCGTTAATTTTGGGACACCCTATATTAGCAGTTATCACCCATCTTGAATGCGCCATTTTCCCAGGCTGTCGATTTGCTAATCCGGGCAGCTATAACCTGATTTAATAGCTTGGCACATTTTAAAAAGATATTTTTAGTTGATCTGCGATTTGTTGGTCAGTATTGGTTACATGAAAAATTTGAACATCATTGGTGTTTTCACAATCAGTTATACCAATACCAATCGTTCCAGAATACTCTCGAGGTTCCGAATTAGATCCATCTAAGTTGGTGAAAAGATTTAATAGTGGCAATTTGTTCACATGAAGTAAACATATTGTCAACTATAATGATTGACTAAGTTCCATTTCCATCTTACGAATTAATCCTCATTTAAAACCCGTATTCGTTCAGCTTTTTCTCTTTTCTTCCATTAAAATATATACTTCGAGCTAAGATACCATCATTTTAGTTTGATGAACTGTTTCTTGATTTCAAAAAGGCTCGATTTATTTTGTTTTTGTCCATAACGAAAGTTTTATTATCGGTTTTATATAATTTCAAAAATCCTGGAGAAATGTTGGCTGAAGCTACTGCTGCAGCAGATCGAAAAGGAAGGCCATATTTATCCTTATACCTGATGATGTTGAAGGCTCTGATATAAGGACCATCTCGAATGGTTCAAATGGATTGTTTCTTCTTTCTATAGATTCAACGGACTCTGCTCTATCGACACTCTTTTACTACAATTGATTAGACAGAAGAGGAAACCCTTTGGTTATTTAATGCACTACGTTCTTTTTACTTTTGAATTAATAAAGTTTCAAATTTGTCAACAGCAGCGATCACCATTTTTATATTACTTTTTTGGTCTATTCAAAATTACATTTCATTAACAGGTAATTTCTTATCCTTTTCACAACGGCCCTATTTATAAAATGCACATTTTTAATTCTGGTTTTTATAAAAAAGCATACAAATGAAATTGCTCGGATCAATCCGAGCAAATGATTTCTCAGAACATCACTATTTAAAAAACCCTTCATTGTAGAAATTGTGATTTTTTTTGTATATTGAATCTATTTTTATAAAAATATCAATATTCCAAAAATTTAAAGATAATAAAAAGTGATAAATTTTTAAATACTACTAATAAATAGCATCAAATCTTTTTATAGCTTCACTTATACTCGTAAAACTTTATTATTCATTAATAAAAGTCATACTAGTGTTAACTGAATTATGCTGATAGAATATAAATATTATTCATCATTCCTGGTAATCAATAAAATTAATCCACTTGAACAAGAAGGTAGATCCTTAATATAAAAGATACGATAATCATCCAGAAAGGTCTATTTATCCATAGGATTTAATCCAAATCGCAGGCATTTAGTTACCTACCTAATCTAGTTGAAAATTCATAGCGCCATTATTTAATACATAAAAGCAAACAATTTATTTCGAAATTTATCAGTCTTCAACTAAGCTATCATCTGAGAAGAAGTATATCGCACATCATTAAAGAAAAATGTCTCGCAAGGATTCTTCTATTGCTTATCAATTGTTCATGTATCAAGGACAATTGCATCGAACACCGAAGAAGAAGTCTCAATTATTGAAACTTTCAAAAGTAAAACATAATCTCACAAATCAAATTGTCGTATCAACCTTTAAGGATATCAATAGTTTTGATCAGGATGAGCTGAAAAATATGTTAGATACCATAACTTATAGTGAAAGACTAATAGAAAGTATCAATGAGACGAGTCCGAGGAAGACTCAACAAAGCAGTAGTAGCAGACAAGTTTCTGAATTATAACTTCTTTTTTTTTTTTTTTTTTTTTTTTTAAGAAATAATAATGTATTGAATAATTTAATTTTAAGAATTTAATTCTGTTTTAGCATAATTTTGAAATAAATTATTTTTAATAATGTGTGTTAAATTATACTCAAATGTTGTTGATTTATTTCTTGTGGTTCATGTCTCTCGCTGAAATTGCAATAAATTTCCGAATCATATCCTTTTCTTCACATAAACAGGACCATCAGAGTCTTTATGAAGCTTTATTCGTAGTTAATTTATTTCCACCACAAACAATTTCGTGGTTAAATCGCCCTTTCTTAAATTAATACTCTGTAAGGATTTTCTTTCAAGACATCCTTAAAAGTACGGATCTACTGATTTAATTGTCTGCTAACAGATTATAGTCCTTCATTTAGGCTATTTTTATATTTTACTGTTGTTGTTTTCTTTTTTTTAAATCTCATTCGTAAAGTTGTACTTTTGTGTTTAAAAACATGAACCTCCTTCTTCTTTAACCGCCAGACATTTTGATGTTTTCCATCAAGCAATAAATTCAAAAATAAAATACGAATTCATAACAAAATTAAATAAAAATTCATCATTTTAATAAATAAAACAAATACAATAAAAAGGCAATTGAAATATAAATTCAATTCATATCCTTCTTCGACTTATGTTTCAAGGATAATTTGCATAAATAAAAGCAATTCAAAATTTTCTTGATTAAATTTGTTTGTATTTTATTTCATGCAAGAAAAAGCTGCAAAGATTGAAACACAACTCATATAACGATTGAAAAACACTTAGGATACACAAGTTTTCACACAAAACGTCATAAAAATAAGAAAAAAAAATCAGGACACCTTGTTTTTCATTATAAAAATAATGAATTGTTTTCTTTATTTTTTCTTGCTCGAGAAAACGTTAAGAAAGGAACGGAAATAATTTGTATCCTGTTCTTATCTTATTGTGTTATCGCAGTAGCGAAACAGAAGTCGGATGCAAAAGAGAAAAAAAGGACGATATTTCAACATCCTTCCATCTCCATTTGATTCAAATTTGTCCAACTAGAGTCCTTGATGCGATGATTTCAACAAAAAAAAAAAAACTAAAAGATAACAACATTGCGTTTGAATGATGTCATTTTCTAAAAGACATTTATAAATCTTAGTTTATTCTTGCCTTTGCAAAAGTTTTGTTGAAAAGTATTCTTTTTTTCACGTCGTCGCATCGCTCGTTGTCGAGAAACAATGACAACTGAAAAAAAGAAACTTATTATAACTTTTCCATTTTCTTGAACAAAACGGAAAAACTACATTTTCGATTATAAACTTAAAAAGAAATTATTGTACGAGCCTACACAAAATTATTATAGCTAGAAAATTCTTTGCTGCTGCAATCTTTAAGTCCCTGAGGAAATCCAAAGTAACATGCTTTAATTTTTTTAATTCTGTCGAAAAAATTAGTTGTAGAAGATTGCAATACTTTGGAAAAGCATTCTTTATTTACTCAAATGAAAAAGATTTAAATAATCGAGTGATATTTTTTAAGCTTGAGAACTTTTGATAATGATACCGAAATATTGTTGGCGCGTATTTTTTTTTTTTTTGTTATTACCAATATAATTCAATTCTTTCTTAATTTTTTGAATTCATACTCTACAATAACATATTTTAAGAAATTTTTACAAAGCGTGTCAATAAGCCGTCTGCCGTAAAGAAAATACAATTTAAAATCAAAATACTGTGAGAAAGTACGATTTTACAATTTAGTTCTAATTTAATGAGTTGTTTTTTTTTCATATATGTATTTACCAAGGAAAGTTGTAATAAACAACCTGTGACTTTCAGTTCAGTCAAAACGGAAAATAAATCAGTGTTGAAAACTTTTTGTTTATACACATTAAAACAACATTTATAATCTGGACTTTAAGTTTATTCAAAATATAAATTTAAATTATTAAAAAAAGGTATATTTTTTTATTTATTGGAAGGATACAAGTCCGAAAAACACAAAATAAATGCTGGTGTGCCCAGGGCTCTGTTCTATCTCTAACACTCTTTCTCATTTTTATTAATGATCTCCTGTCTGCAACTTCTAATTCAATACATTGTTTCGCTGACGATAGTACTCTTAGCTTTTTATATTCGTTTTCAGATTCACATCCCTCTTCTTCGGATGTGGAACATAATATGATAAGCTCATTAAATTCCGACCTAAACAGCATTGTACAATGGGTATTAAAAAAAAGCGAAGAATTTAATGCTTCAAAAACCCAATGCTGTCTTGTATCGTTAAATCGAGATATAACCCCTTTGCAGTAGCGTACGCAGGATTTTATTTGGGGGGGGGCTCAGTCTCAATTTTAATAGACATTTTTTTAAGGTATCACTGAAACTAGCACAAAAATGAAAGCCTTTCTTATAATTATTAACCGCCTTATATGAATAACAACTCAATTTTCAATAAGAAAACTACAAAACGAAAACAAAACTTTTTTTAAAAATTTGTTTATAATTTTAGTTTTTTAGTTTCAAATAACAATCTTAGGTAGTAAAATTGGTTGAAAAAATTAAATCCATTCTTCTTTTTTTTTTATTTGCAAATTGATTGACCACATCTTCAGGTATTACATCGATTTCTTTGTGAATTTTCAACAAAGCTAATCCGTTTAGCCTGGTATCCGTGGTTGTGGATCTCAGCCACGTTTTTAACCGTCTCAAAGTGGAAAACGAACGTTCTGGCTCTGCAGACGTCACTGGAAGCACACAAAGAACTTCTATTATCTTTCTTAAATTAGGATACAAATCAGGATTGCAAAACGGAAGTGAAGCTAAAACAGTTTCTGGCATAGTTATTTCGGTTTCATCCTTCCACATTTGTTTCCATATCTAAATATTGAAATAAAACAACATTTTTAATACAATGCGTGTTAAATAACTCCTTTTATCGATGTTGTCTAAACGCATAACGCATTGATGAATAAAACTTCATTTTTCAAATAATCGTAAATGACAAAAATCGACTTTCATCGACTTTAAACTAAACGGTAGGAGTATGTTATTCATAATTAAACATACTATACATTGAATTTCCTTTTTCTTTAAGTGATCTTATAGTTATGTTATGTTTATTATAATTATATTATAAATTAAAGTAGCACAAGCAGTAGCTAATGATATAATGAAAAAAATAAAGTAAGATTTTTCAAAGGAAATTCTGTTAATACGAATTTTTTTGGGGCGTATTCATAGTGGTTTTGCTAAACTACCGTTTAAATAAGATCAATTAATACATTTTAAATAGAAGTTTATCAACTTATTCGACTTCAAAAGTAGTGCATTGACAAAAATTAAAATATATGAAAATCCAAAATTTGGTTTAGCTAAGAAATTGTTTAAAATGACTATGAATACGGCCCATTAACTTTATAAAAAGAGTATGAGAAGATTATCTACCTCTGATTCAACTTGAAGGCAGCTTTTTGAAATGTCATTATACTCAATTGAGTCTACAGCTTTTTTAATGTCTTCTTTCGTAGCATTCGTAATGACGTTCGGCAAAAAAGTCTGCAGCTTACATATATTTAAAAACTGTGTTCCAAAACGTTCACTGAGCTCGAATATACAGTGGTCAAGAAAAGGGATGTATAAATTCAATTTATAGTATTGCTTTACATCTTGTACTTCTCCTTGACCAGCATTTGCTCTCTTAACTTGCTTACCACACATTCTTGGGGCTTTTGGGTGGACTTGAAGATTTTGGGCTATATTATTAACTTTTTCATATATAGCGTCAAATGAGTCATCAACGTTTTCGCGCCTGCTTTTCAAGACATTTTGAAGTGTGCTGACAGATTTTTTGGCCTGAAACAGGTCAATACTGGTGGAATGGGATTTCTTACAGTTTTTCACAATGCATTTTCAAATGCTACCTCAATCAGTCACAGAAAAAGAGAAGATACTAAGGGATTTCATTCCGTTTTATCGTTTTTTTTTTCAGATGAAAAATTGAAATGTGTGAAATCGTTTTGCGACTTTTGACTAATTGGAATACTGAGATTGATTTGAAATGTTAAACAAAATCTAGATTAGATTACGTGTGATGTAAATTAGTGATTCCATACCTATGTACCTATATCTTTTCTTTTTTATTAAAAATTAAGGAATATTTTTGAAAGCTTAAATATAACAAAAAGTAAATTTGAAAAAAAAATTAAAACTATTCTTCGATTTTATTGGAAATCTTAGCATAGTGTGTCATTTTGCTTGGGGGGGCTCAAGCCCCCTGAGCCCCCCCCCCCCCCTGGGTACGCCACTGCCCCTTTGCCATTATTAATAGATGGCACTTGCATCAAGGAGACTGAACATCTCGATATTCTCGGTATGTGTATCACCAACCACCTTTTGGAAAACGCGATGTCGCCAAAAATGCAGCAAGATGTTTGGGTTTTCTAAGGCGATGCAAGAAGTTTTTCTCCCCCTCTGATTCCAAAGCTTGAGTATAACTCCCATATCTGGGCTGGTGCTCCTGCAACTTACTTAAGCCTCTTGGACAGTATTGAATGTAGAGCATTTAGATTGATTGGTGATAATACCATAATAGGACCATTTACGTCGCTCAAACATCGCCGTAAAGTTTCCTGTCTCACCCTTTTTCACCGTTATTTTAAAGGCCAGCTGCATTCCTTCCCTTAAACCGTTCAACCTTAATACTGACGCTTCTAGGAATGCTCATCAATAGACCCTCGAGCCCAGATTCGGTCGTACTGTCAAGTACAGAGATTCGTTCTTTAGCCGTACTACGCGAATGTGGAATACCTTGCCACATTCTGTCTTTCCCAGCCATTGCAATATTCAGGAATTCAAAACCAATGTGAGTTTGAGTTTTTTCTAGTATTTCAGTCCTGACTTTGAAAATCAAGCTCATTTCTGAAACTGAAGACTTATGTATCTCTTAAATTGTAAGTCTTAATTGTTTATAAACACTCCTAAACGTTGAAAGAGAAACTCTTTCCATACAATTCTGAGAGATATGCAGTCGTATAAAGACATTTTTAATTCTTCAATATTATCGGTTCACAATGTGATTGGAAAGTCATTCAAAACAGCAAGATCATCCCAGTTTTTGACTTTTTTTCTTTAGAATGCGCATATAACATTTAAGTTATATGAACATAAGTATATAATAAGAAAGATTTTTAAATTCATCCAGAACTTCGATAATATCGTTGCCAAAGAGTCCAGTTGCAGCTATAACTTATAGATCTGTTGCATGATCTGAAAACCATAATTTTAGACTTCGAGCTATTTATTTTGAAATTCCAACTAAAACAGTACTTTTGTATCTTTTTGATTTGAAGCTGTAAAGTAAACAAGTTATCTGCCATAATAACCAGATCGTCTCCATAAAGTAGGGCCTTAATATCAAAATCACCTATCATACCTTCTGAAATGTGATTTTCAACATAATTAATAAATATGGAAAATAATGAACGACTTTAAAAACCAACCTTGAGGAAAGCCTGTTGAACATTTGAAGACTCACAATTTGTTTGATCCATCTTGGACAAATGTAATATTGTTCTCAAGCATCTTCTCGGAGAATTGTATGAATTTAGTTGATAAACTTATTACTGAAGTTAATTGTACGAACAATTTTTCAATTAGTTTAACACAATAATATAACCATAGTTTTCGGCTGATCGTGGCCACCTTTATTGAAGACAGTTGACATTTTGGAGCGTCTAAAGTTTCCACGAGCTATCTTCTCATTATATATTCTAATAAAAAAATTAAGACGTATTCCAAAATCTCCGGAGTGAAATGTTTATAGAACTTAACTGGGGCACCGTTAAGGCCAAACGCTTTGCTACGAGTATTTTTCATTTTTATTAAGGATGCTTTTAATTCCATGATTGTTAATGAGAAATTTTATTCTGGGATGACCACATTTGGGATGGCAAAGACAATCATTTTCGAAATTGGATTGGGCACTAAAAGTTTTTCATAATAAGTCGCGAGAACATTTACCTCAATTGAAAGTGTATTATTTTTTTCCTAATCATTTAAAAAATGAACAGAATGCCAAAAGGGTCTTGAATCCTTACACCTACTCAGTTTTTTAGTACAGAGTCGTTTGTGTTCTTTTTTTGCTTGTAAATACAAATGTCTGGTACCAAGATTATTTATTTTTCTAAAAAGTTTCAAAAATGCGAATGATTTTGGTCCAGCTTTTTTGCAGTCATTGACATACCTTTTAGAAAAAGAGGCTGGGATGCGACCCACACTGATAACTTCCCATCCCGTCTGTCGATTTGTCTTGCTTAAAAGTTTGTAGGTATTCGTGTTGTATTAAAAAAGTTGTCAGTTGAATAATTCTTAAAAATTTCAAAATTACCAACAATATTTTGCATATAATGAATTAGTTTTATTTCAAAATCTACTTTTGCTAACAAGATTTTTAGTCGAAAACCAATTTTTACAAATTTTAATAGCATTTCTTAAAAGTTCTTATTTCCTATATAAACAAATACAAATGGAATGAAGGAAATAAATTTGAAGTCAACATCTTCTATTGTTCACGAGAAATAGAGAACCATTTTCTGTGAGATGAAATTTATTTGAAGCAACAATTTTTAATTTTTGAAAGATATTTTGTAAAAAAAAAAACTGTCAATTCGATTTTTCTCTAAATTTTATCGAATGTTTAAAACACTATTTCTTATAAGATTAAATTAGTTGGAAACCATAATCTCAAATTTTTGAAAAGATATTTGAGTCAAAAAGCAATTTTACCAACTTTGAGTAATGTTTTTTTTGGTTTTTATTTTTTATAAAAAAAACTGCCAATTCAATTTTTATTAAAACTTTACCAGATGTTGAAAACAATATTTTTCGATGCACAAAATTGTTTTGGAGATAAAATCATATTTTGTTCCTAAAATTTTCGAGGTGACAAATTTTTGTTTCAGTTTTTTTGATTTATAAAAAAACCTTAAATTGGAAATTTTTCCAAAAATATATTTGTTTGGTATCGCGTTACAATATATAATATAAAATTTAAATCAAGTCTCCAGCGTTATTGGTTCGTAAGATATTTAGGGTTAACCAAAATGTTCATCGTTTTTTGAGAGTCCTTTCTGCATCTTTTTGCATTAATATCTGTATAACAAAATTTATTTGAAGTCCATATCTTTACTGGTTCTTGAGCTATGGACGACGAAAAAACGTCGCGAACGTACGGACACACGCACGCACAGAAATCTATCTCTCTAAAAATCTTTTATTTTTACTCTAGGGACCTTGAAATTTCTTAGAGAAATTTCAAATTTTCATTTCAACAAATCGGACCGATTACAATAACTTCCTATGGGAACTTAATAAAACTCCAATAAATATTTTCCATTTTGATTCAGAGAAATATGTATGTAAAGATTTTAAGATAAAGAGTTTGGGGCTTTTAAAAAGTTGGTTATTTACAAACAAAAATTAAATATCAGTCTTTTAAAATCTTTGAAAATTATATTTTCAAAATTATTCTGATTTATTAAGAAAACCATATCTCTGTGACCGGTCACAGATACAAAATGTGTTTTTCTCGAAGGGAGTTTTCAATTTTACTTGAAATTTGAATTTGAATTTGAACTTCACCTAAATTTACGTAAGTTCAAAAAGTATATTAATGAAGCATATTTCTTCGAATTCAAAAAAATAATTTTGTGTGGTCCTTATTTGTTAAATGTTGTTGACTCTTTTTTGATGGGAATAAGCTTAATATTCAGATTCTCCAGAACACATATTTTTATTGATTTTTGCAAACATTTAAGTGCGAAAATGTGATTGTATTTTTAGTGCTTGGCCCGGACCCCTGACTAAAAGTCTTGATCTGTCGCTAACTCTAGGTCCCTCTAAGAAGGTAAAATCAAATCAGAAAGTAAAACAAACAAAGGAACGAAAAAAAAAACTAAACTAAAACAATTTAAATTTGTGGAAGAAAGTCTTATGTTGGATCCTGGAGTTCTTTGCTATTGACTTGATAAATTAACCAAAGTTTTTCTATTGAAACCAAAATTTAACACCCACCATTTTTTACTCCTTTATTAAATCAATTCATTTCAATGACTGTGATGAAATTTAAAAATGCCTGCAATAAAATATAGCTTATATTCTTTTTACTCCTTACGGTTGCATTACAACTCTGAATATTTTAAGTAGAAGTTATTCCGTCACAGAATCTGTGTGCCATCGAATCGTCCTTCTTTACCATGAATTCCACTCAAATACAAAAAGTCCACTTAAAGTTATATCTACTGCCAAGATGGTGGCAAGGTATAGGTGCTCTTTATTCAATCAGATTTGAAAACTTGAAGGAGGAAAAGTGTTTAAATAAACCTTCTTTGAAGGCAAATGATTCGAAAGATAAAATTTATATAAAACATCGATTTAGTGAAAACACAGTATAAATGTGTATTTCTGTGACTGTTTGTGGGTGATTTCAAAAAAAGCACCATAACGACCTTTAACATACAACGCAAATGTGAACAAATTAAAGGTTAAGTCTTCTATTAAATCAAGACAAATTGAAGACATTTTATGTTGAACTTTTAAAGAAAGGTCGTCAATAGTCCACACAGAATTGCGGACTAATAATGAAGAGGGCAGTAGCTATTAGAATATTTTTTAATATCATCATCCTGACGCTCCTAAAGTTTCGAGAAGAGGAAGTACACAAGTTTTGCAAATAAATTTCTGAAACTTATCATTGGATATCTTGTTCGAGAATAAAGAGTGCATACATTTGAAAATAATTGGTCTGTCTTTCTATATACATATATGCAGGAAGTAGGATGTTGAAATTAAACCCTGTTCCGTTCTTTGGATACATAGAAGGTATACATATAGGAGTGGTTGGAGGTGGGTAATTAATTGAAGCTGCTATATAGAGAAAAGTTTACTAATTTTAGTTTCGTTAGGGTCTCTGGAGCGTAGAACATAAATTATATGGCTACATTTATTTTTGTTTTTGCCTTTTAACCAAAGACTAACCAACCATAATATCAATTTACATATACATGACATCAAGAATAATCACTGAATTTATACATAATATTAATTCATATCCATATGAAGAGCTGAAAAACATATGGGTTAATGTTATAGTTGTGGCAGATAAGTGCTTCATTTAATTAACGATGACCACCGACGACGACGACGACGAGGGTGCAAAATAATTCATTTGAATTTCGAATTATTATGCGATAATTTAAATTAACTATTGACCTTTACAAGCTTTATAGAAACGAGAATCAGAAATGAAATCAATTATGTTTTAAAATACAAACAAAATATGCAATATGAACATAGATGATTTTAAAAGTGGTGTTTCGACATACAAATTGAATTCATTGATAACTTGAAATTACTTTTTTAAAAAAGCAATTCTGAAAAGTATCTTTCCTCATTTAAGTTCAGTAAAGGTTCAAAAAACTGATACAAAAGATAAACAAAAGATTGTATTTTGAATAACAAAGCAGAAAATAACTTTAATTCAACATCACGCATGAGTACTGAAAATAAAATTGAAATTCGTTATGCCTGTTAGTTAAGTTTATTTTACACTTTAAATTTGTTTTCGAAAACAAGCTAATTAGTAAAGCTAAGAACTATTTAAATCATTCCATTTTACTCTTTTAAATTTTTGTAATTATTTTTGTTCATTTAACTACGAGAATTCAAAACTAAAAGACTTTTTAAAATGAAGTGTTTGTATAACTTTATTATTATAGTTAAATTAAATTCTGATTAATTCTTATTTTTATATTATTTTAGGTGGTGTCATTTTGTTCTTAGTATTACTTGGTCTTCTGACTTTTGTTGATTCCAAATCGGTTAAGAAGGCTGAAGCGATCTGGAAACCAGAAATATATGATTGTTCACATAAACTAACAGGCTGTCCACTTCAAACCATACCTGAAGAAGAAGTCCCAAATGAAATATCAAAACAGAAACGATGAACACAAATTAAATAAATTATGTTTTAAAAAACAAACAACATTTTTATAGTAGTCAGTTTAAAAAACTTATAAGACATAAATTAGAAACTTGGGTATTCAATTCATCTGTCAACTGGGTTCGATTTGTCAAATTGAAAATTTTGACATTTCTCGACGTTTCAAGATCCCTAGAGTCGAAATAAAAGATTTTTAGAAAGATGTCTGTGTGTGCGTGTGTACGTACGTTCGTACGTCCGTACGTTCGCGACGTTTTTTTCATCGTCCATAGCTCAAGAACCAGAAGAGATATCGACTTCAAATAAATTTTTTTATACAGATAATAAGGCAGAAAGATGCAGGAAGAGTTCTCAAGAAAATTTCGTGGGTGGTATTTTTACCATAGCAGTTTAAAAAAAGGTGAAAATTTTGGTTAACCCTAAATATCTCATGAACCAATGACACTAGAGACTTGAAATAAATTTTATATTATATATTGTAACGTGATACAAAACAATTATATTTTTGGAAAAAAATCCAATATAAATATAAATCAAAAAAAAAACTGAAAAAAAAATTGTCACCTCGAAAATCTTACGACTAAAATATGATTTCATCTCCAAAATAATTTTGTGCAACGAAGAATGATGTTTTTGTCATCTGATAAAATTTTGAGAAAAATCTAATCGACAGTTTTCTTACAAAAAATAAAAACCTAAAAAAAAAAATTAATAAAACTTGGTAAAAATTGACTTTCGACACAAATATGTTTTCAAAAATTTGAAATTATGGCTTCCAACTTATTTTAACTAAGGTATAAGAAATATTGTTTGCAACATTCCAAAAAATTTTGAGAAAAATCGAATTGACAGTTAAAAAACAAATAAAAACTTAACAAACAAATTAATAAAAGTTGGTAAAAACTGATTTTCGACTCAAATATCTTTTCAAAAATTTGAGATAATGGCTTTAAACTACTTTTATCTTTCAAAAAATATTGTTTTCAACATTCAGTAATATTTTGAAAAAAATAGAATTGACAGTTTTTTTACAAAAAATTAAAAACCGAAAAAAAAATTTAACAAAAGCATTTGATAAAGTTTGGCACCAAGCTCTCTTATCGAAAATGCGTGCCTTTGGTATTGATGAATCTTTTCTTCGTTGGATTAGAAATTACCTTTCTAACCGTTCAATACAAGTTGTATTGGATGGTTTCAAGTCTGAAATTCATAAAATAAATGCTGGTGTCCCCCAGGGCTCCGTTTTGTCTCCGACTCTCTTCCTTTTATTCATAAATGATCTCTTGTCTGCCACTTCTAATCCATTAAACTGTTTCGCCGACGACAGTACCCTCAGCTTTTCATACTCGTTTTTAGATTCACATCCTTGTCCTTCGGATGTGGAACTTCAACGGCAGCGTATGATAAGCTCATTAAATTCTGATCTTGACAGCATTGTCCAATGGGGAATCAAAAACCGTGTAGAATTTAATGCTTCGAAAACTCAATGCTGTCTCCTGTCGTTAAAGCGTAACATACCGCCGATGCCGCTATCTATGAGTGGCACTTGCATCCAGGAAACTAATCAACTGTCAGTACTCGGTATGTGTATCACAGATCACCTTTTATGGAATGATCACATATTCGACATCGCCAAAAATGCTGCTAGGTGCTTAGGATTTCTCCGACGATGCAAGAAATTTTTCACCCCTTCTGATCTGGCTGTAATTTACAAAGCCTTCATCCGTCCAAAGCTTGAATATAATTCGTATGTCTGGGCAGGTGCCCCTAAAACAAGTTTAAATCTCTTGGATAGAATTCAAAAAAGGGCTTTAAAAATGATAGGCGACAGAACTATAATCGAAACATTTACATCACTAGAACACCGCCGCAATGTTTCATGCCTTTCGTTGTTTTATCGATATTTTTACAAACAATGTTCTGTCGAATTAGCCAGTAGTATTCCACCCCTTAAACTATTCAGCCGTAATACTCGCACTTCTAGGAATGCTCATCAGTTTACCCTTGAGCTCAATTTCGGGCGTACTGTCAAGTATAGAGATTCTTTCTTAAATCGCACATCGAGAATGTGGAATGCTTTGGCCAACTCTGTTTTTCCCTCCCATTTTGATGTTCAGAACTTTAAGACCAATGTGCACCGGTATCTCCTTTTAAATCCTTCCCTATTTTCCTAACGCTCGCACTGTGTTTAAATATAAACATATAAAGGGTACTAATAACCCCTTGAGTGCTTGTGAATTATAAAAAAAAAAAAAAAAAAAAAAAAAAAGTTGGTAAAAATTGATTTTCGACTAAAATATCTTTTCAAAAATTTGAGATTATGGCTTCTAACTAATTTTAACTTATAAGAAATATTGTTTTCAACATTAGGACAAATTTTGAGAAAAATCGAATTGACAGTTTTTTTACAAAAAATAAAAACCTAAACAAAAAAATTAATAAAAGTTGGTAAAAATTGATTTTCGGCTCAAATAGCTTTTCAAAAATTAAAAATATTGGCTTCAAACTTATTTTATTTCACAGAAAATATTGTTTTTTATATTCAATAATTTTTTTATAAAAATCCAACAGTCCGTTTTTTCATAAAAAAAAAATAAAATCTACAAAAAATAGAACGCAAATTTGCTAAGAATTGATACATTTAGACAAACTTTTAAGCAAGACAAATCGATATACGGGATGGGAAGTTATCAGTGTGGGTCGCATCCCAGCCTCTTTTTTGTAAATTCAATGATGTCGTTCTCGAAAGCCTTACAAAAAATACGAAATTATACAAACATTTTAAGTTTGCTAAGAATTTTCAGCATCTTTTGTGTTATCAAAAATATTTGTTGGGCATTTGAGGTTCGTACATATAAATGTTTTAGTGCTATTCCTGCTAAAAATGAATGTAAATCAATTTGGGGCACTCTGGCGTATACGCACCTTATTTATTTTATTGATTATTCATAAATGTTTGCACTACTTTTGTTTGAGTGTTCATTAAATATAGGGTTTTTTTGAGCGGGTAGATTTTGGTACCCCGTGGGGGCCATTTTGTTTTGGTGGCATCTGTCAAATCTTTTGTTTCTTATTCAGTTGTTTATGCCAAATCATCATGGCAAGTTACGCGTTTGAACTGCACGTTCAAATGATAAAACTTTATTATCAAAATTAGTGTTCGTTAACGCAAACTTTGCGCGCTTTGCCCCCATTTTACGGTAGACGTAGGGGCCCTTCACAGTCGACTCTTCAACGTTTGGTGGCCAAATTTGAGACGACGGGTTCAGTAAATAATCAGCCAACACCCGTACGTTCAAGGAACGCAAAATCGGCCCAAAGCATCGCCACGGTCCGTGAAAGTGTACAGCAGAACCCAAGGCAGTCTATTCCTCTCGTACACAAAAACTCGTGCTTTCGCAGACTTGGCGAATTTTGCGTCAGGACTTGGGCCTACACCCATACAAGATCCAACTGACCCAGGAGCTCAAAGTTCATGGCCATAGACAACGCCGCCGTTTGTTCGTTGACTGGGCTTCAAATCGTTTGGAAGAAGACCCCCATTTTGGCCGGAAAATCATCTTTAGTGACGAGGCTCATTTTTGGATGAATGGCTGTGTTAACAAGCAAAATGTCCGTATATGGGACGACACCAACCCACATGAGGCTCACCAGGTGATAATGCATCCTCAAAAAGTTACCGTTTGGTGTGGATTTTGGGCCATCGGCGGTGTAATTGGTTCATACTTTTTTGAAAACGGCGTTAGTGAGGCGGTCACAGTCAACAGGGAGCGCTACATAACGATGATAACTAATTTCTTATGGCCCAAATTGAACCGTATGGACCTAGACGACATGTGGTTCCAGCAGGACGGCGGCGGCGCTACGTGCACACAACAAACGCCACGACATCTACACACTACACACAACATCTACCCGCCCTTATTGAAAAACCCTTTACATGTTATAATTTCGCATTTTATTTAAAATGGAACAGTCGAACATTTATATTTCATCTATTCCTTTTTTCCTCAAAGGATCTGCGAATTTGATTTTGTACACGTTTCAGTTTGTTCCAGTGCCACTCCACCTCTTTGTTTTAAATTTAATTCAAAAGCTTAGCTCATAAATCAAGCAGTAGTGAAATCAGTGAAATGAAACGTAATATATCTCTTCCTTTGTGCCATAAGGTTTATAGCAACTTGGAACTATGTACATATGTCAGTTGCAAACAAAATTAGCTTTCTCTTGTGCCAAAGAAGAATTATGTTAATTTTATTTTATTTTTACACACGAGAAAAAGAAATTAGTAATATGAAATAGAAATTGTAGCTACAGTTTTATATATAAAACCTTTACGCCAACTTGAGGCTACGGCAAACGTTAAACAAAAGCAGCTCGATGATAATACCAACGATTTCATATACAAAGGCGACAGTTAAATTATACATAAATCTCCAAAATATAAGCTATTCCAAATAAATAACATCATCCTTGATATTTCAGCATTTAAAATTAATTTATTTATTCGGCCACAAGCTTTTCTTACTATTTTTGTTTGCCATTTTATTTTATGACAAAATTCTATAAAGTATACAATCTTATACTTCTCTATAGAAAAACCACCCAAAAGTTGGGTGTTTCTGTAATGCTAAAATTGTAGAAAACTAATTAATATGTATAAGTTGGAACAGTGTTCAATTAATGTCAGTTAGCAATAAATAAAGTACCATACTTTTTTTCATTTCATTGATTGTCGTACGAAAATAAAAAATAAACAAAAGATTGTATTTAGAATAACAAAGCAGAAAATAACTTTAATTCAACATCAGGCATGAGTACTAAAAATTAAATTGAAATTCGTTATGCTTGTTAATTAGGTTTATTTCACTTTTTAATTTGTTTTCGAAAAAAAAAACCTAATTAGTTAAGCTAAAAACTATTTAAACCATTCCATATTTAACTTTTTAATTTATTGAAATTATTTTTTTCATTTAACTTCGAGAATTCAAAACTTAAAGACGTTTCAAAATGAAATGTTTGTATAATTTCATTATTAACAAGTTAAATTAAATCCTATTTAATTCTTATTTTTTTTTAAATATTTTAGGTGTTTGGATTTTGTTCTCAATATTATTTGGTCTTCTGACTTTTGTTGATTCTACCTCGGCTAGAAAGTCCGAAGCGATGCTAGACCCATCAGTAGAAGACGATTATTCATATTCATCAACATACAGACCACTTAGAGCCTCACCTAGGGCTTATGTCTCAAAGGGAAAATCTAAATTAGAACCAATTAAGAAAAATGTTAGGTACGAATACTATGATTATAAACATCCACCTCCAGGACTCCATATTCATCCCTATGGTAATATTATTTCAAGATCTAAATTTTTAGAGCATAAATTTAGAGGACATGGTAGGGCGGAAATTCCAGACCAAGAACCAGACGAGTATTCGGATGAAGATGAGAGCAGCATTGAAGAACCTCCAACTGAAAGACGTTTTTATCATCCTCATACAAGAAGAAGAATTAATCGTATCATAAGACGTCGTCGTCGACGTTTGGTTCTTATCAATGACAGACATTTTTTCCGTAACAAACCAGCAAACGTTATGATTTATCCTCGAAAGAACATTTTAATAGGAAGAAAATGCAGATATCCTTATCTGGGCATATGTAATCGATTAACAGTGGTTGGTGCGTATTTTACTAATGAACTATTTGTAATTGGCCTGATGCCAATGGTTAGTGCACAATAAGTTGCAATTATGTAACAATGATTTTTGAATAAAACTTACAAGCATTTTTACTGTTTTGATTTCCTTACGTCGTAAGACAATTTTTTAGGACATAAACCGAATAAAAAAAAGAGGCTGGGATGCGACCCACACTGATAACTTCCCATCCCGTCTGTCGATTTGTCTTGCTTAAAAGTTTGTGTATAGGTATCAATTTTTACCAAATTTGCGTACTATTTTTTGTAGATTTTATTTCATTGAATATCGAAAATAATATTTTCTGTGAAATAAAATAAGTTCGAAGCCAATATTTTTAATTTTTGAAAAGCTATTTGAGTCGGAAGTAAATTTTTACCAAGTTTTAGTATTGTTTTTTTTTTAAGGTTTTTATTTTTTGTAAAAAAAAACTGTCAATTCGATTTTTCTCAAAATTTGATCGAATGTTGAAAACTATATTTCTTATAAGTTAAAATTAGTTAGAAGCCATTATCTCAAATTTTTGAAAAGATATTTGAGTCGAAAATCAATTTTTACCAACTTTTATTAATTTGTTTGTTAAGTTTTTATTTTTTTTTTAAGTGTCAATTCGATTTTTTTCAACATTTTTTAGAATGTTGCAAACAATATTTCTTATACCTAAGTTAAAATAAGTTGGAAGCCATAATCTCAAAGTTATGAAAAGATATTTGAGTTGACATTCAATTTGTACCAACTTTGAGTAATATTTTGTTTATGTTTTTATTTTTTTTTTGAAAACTGTTAATTCGATTTTTCTCAAAATGTTAAAAGGTGTTGAAAACGTTATTTTTCTTTGCACAAAATTGTTTTGGCGATAAAATCATTTTGTATTCGTAAAATTTTTGAGGTGACAAATTTCTTTTTCAGTTTTTTTGATTTATAAAAAAAAAAACGTTAATTGGATTTTTTTCAAAAAATATAATTGTTTGGTATCACGTTACAATACATTATATAAAATTTAATTCAAGTCTCTAGCGTTTTTGGTTCGTAAGATATTTAGGGTTAACCAAAATTTTTACCTTTTTTTTAAACTGCTATGGTAAAAAAAACCACCCACGCAATTTTCTTAAGAGCCCTTTCTGCATTTTTCTAACTTATTATCTGTATAACAAAATTTATTTGAAGTCGATATCTTTTCTGGTAATTTCGACTCTAGGGACCTTGAAAAGTCGAGAAATGTCAAAATTTTCAATTTGAAAAATCGGACCCATTGCAATAACTTCTCATGGGAAATTAAAAAAATATGATTTTTGTTTAATCCTTTCTTGCATTTATGTAAATTTAAAATTAATACAAAATACAGAATACAAAACATGAAATTAAAATTTGTAAAGAATTTATTAATTTACAAGTTAAAAATTGTTTTTCGATTCCAATATCTTATGGCTTTACTATTACGAGTATTAAAGATATTGCCTTCAAACTAATTACATCTTACAAAAAATATTGTTTTCATTATTCATTCAAATTTTAATATAAATCCTACAGTCAGTTTTTTCATTAACATTAAAATCTACAAAAAATTGGTAAACACTGATGTTTGATTCGAATATTTGAAAACAAATGAATCTATTGGATCTAAAACGATTTCATCTGGTACTAAATTTTGTTGTCAACGTAACATTATAGTCTTAGAAAAACCCAACCTCCATTTTTTTAAATAAGAAATAAAAACTTTGAAAAAAGCTAATAAAATTCGTAAAAATTGGTTTTTGACTTAAAATCTCAGCAACAAAAACAGATATTGAAAAGTGAGTTAAAATCTCCGCAACCCACAAAACGGACCACTCAAGATACTCTTAGCTTATAAGACTGTTTACATTTGCGCCTGTTAGGAGCTATTCCATATTTAAAAAAAAAAGTTATTAAAATTTGTATAGGTAACAAAATATTCAAAAAATGTTTTTCTAAAATACAAAATCACATCAAATCCCCCCCCCCCCTTATCCTCTTTCAAATTAAAAGGAATCAAAGCGGTTTTCCTTGCAATGAATAAAAATGTGACATAGTAGCAAACTTCGTTCTTATTGATTCTCATTAATTGGTCTTTTCATAACAATGATAAGAAAATTCAAAACGAAAGAAAAGAAAAAAAGAAAGAAAAAAGAAACTTTTAAAGAAAAAAGAACAAAAAGAAAGAAATCAGTGCTCAGTGTGTAAAGACGTGCGCGGATAAAATCGTTCTTGTGTATTCAAATTAAAAAACAACCCCTAAATTTTGAAAAAGCAATAGTGTTACTCTCATGGGTCAACGAGAGAACCTTAAAGCAGCCAAGGAGCAACTTCTCAGCACCATCGAGAGGGAAGTTGCTGTGCTCCGGAATAAGTATGGTCCCGAGGTGTCGACCGACTTCGCGTCAAGGCTCGGATACGAAGTGGATATAATGCTCCAACGTTTTGCGCCGGTTGAAGAATTTTCAACGGCTGACGATGTAATGGAGCAAACTAACGAAGCTTCTCTTGAGGACACCGAGGCATTCATGGTTAATGCTGCCCAAAAGAGGAAAAAGCGTTCGGAGGAGGAATCAACTGTCTTCCAACAAGAAACGCCCAAGACCCACCAACAACAACAACAACCATCCAACCCTCCCAAGAGGAAACTGCCGACTAAGGCAAAGGAACCCAACGTGGAACCACCAAAACCAGCATCCAGCTCCGCCCCAGCCAACGACGACGAAGAATTCACTACCGTCACAGGACGCAAGCAGCCTGCCCTTAGGTGCTACAACTTTAATGTCGCCTCCATGTTTAGGGACTTCAAACTAAACGGAGTCCTGGTGAAATATGGAGTTGTTAACATCAACAAGACTGAATCCATCATATCAACCAAAACTAAAACCGACTATGACATCGTAAGGAACTACCTACGGGAAAAAAAGTGCAGAACTATACCTACACCGCCAAGGAGGACAGGAAAAACATCCTGCTTGTGAAAAAGCTCCACAACTCCCACCAGCCAGATGAAATCGTAACGGAACTTAACGCCCAAGGGTTCAGGGCCACGAAGGCTTCACTGTTCCGGTCAAGCAAAAACAAAGAGGCAAAGTTCAATGCGTTTGTGATTGAATTTGACAAAGAGACTGACCTCGTTGCCGTCACCCGCAGCAAGACTCTTTTTAATGAGTCTGTTAAGTGGGAGAAACTACGACCCACTGCCCTAACTCAATGCCGAAAATGCCAGTCATTCGGGCATGTCAGAAATAACTGCGAGATGCTCCCCCGCTGTGTCAAATGCAGCGAAACCCATGAAGAAGGCCAATGTAAGAGAACAGATCCTACCATCGGAAAGCCGTACTGCGTGCTTTGCAAAGAAGAAGGACATCCAGTAAACTATGAGGGATGTCCAGTCCGCAAGCGTATCCTGGCCGCTAAAAGGGAGAAAGAGCGCAGCAGAATCGCCGCTAAACAACAGGCAGCCAACTTTGCTACAACATCGGTTATTAGACCTGGTAAGTCATTTTCCGATATTATTAAAAATAATACTTCAAAAACTAATACCACCATAAAGAAACCCCCCCCTAAATTCATTCCTACCCCTGTTGCTCATCCTGAGCCCCGTAAACCAACCAACTCGATTCAACCGAAAGGTTTAAAAACAACCCCGAGTTCTTTCCTCGAAGACGCTCAGAAATTCTTTGGGTGTGATTTTATCACACTACTCTCGAAAATCAATGATTTTCTGCCTCTGTACGAAGCAAGCCCCAACGAGACCAGCAAGAAACTCATGTTTCTTGACTTTTGCATCAAAATATGTACAAAAACATAAAACAACTTAATGTTATTTCATATAACATTAGCTCTCTCATCTCACATCCTAAACGGATAGCCTTTGAGAAATTCCTTGAGCAAAACAAACCCGACGCCGTACTGCTGTCTGAGACTAGATTAGCCTCAAGGCATCGGCCATTATTCCAAAACTATTCTCTATTTCGAATGGACAAAGACACTTCGACTAAAACTGGCACTGCCATTTTAGTTAACTCTTCCTTTCACTGTCGCAAAGTCATCCTTCCCGGTTTAACCACCTTTGAAGTAACTTGTGTAGTCCTCACTTTGGACAACAATGAGAACATTCTCCTTGTGTCACTCTACAATAGATGTAACGCGTCCCAAACGGACATTAAGAATGACCTAAATCTTCTCAATGCATTCTGCCTAAACCATTCTAAATTTATAATCGGCGGCGATTTTAATGCCCGCCATCAACTATGGCTCGATTCTCTAAACAACAGCCAAGGAGCAGCTATTTCAGAGTGGCTCACCTCTAACTCCCACACTCACTCCTTTGAGATAATATATCAACCAACTCCAACATTCCCTCGTACGCCTTCGACTCTCGATTTTTTCATTTGTTCACCCAACATCATTTGTAGGATTCCCTCATTTGAGAATTTCACTTGCACAGCTATTGAATCAGACTCCGACCATTTAGCTGTCAAGCTTGTTATCCGTCCTCTATCAGAAATTAATATCCTAGCTACCACAACTCCAGATTTTATTAATCTCAGCAGAATTAATTGGGATACTTTCCAAGGTTCCTTAACGGACAAACTGCAAAGCCAATCCATTAGTTCATGCTCCAATCTAGACAATCTTGAAATCGATTCTGGTATCAATTTCTTAGAAAATTGCATAACAGACACTCTTGCTGAACAAGCACAACCCCGAGTTTCCTACTCAAATTACAAAGAACTTCCCGAACACATATCTAATATGTACAAATATCGGCAAAAACTTAGAAAAATTCTTCAAAGGATATTTCGTCGTACTTTGAGTACACACGGAAATGAATACCAAAGTGTTCTTTCCCAATTAAAATGCCTAACCACCCTCATAAACCAAAACACAAATTCATTTATCGATTCTCAATTTAGGAAAAGACTCAACGTCATTAAACCTGGTCCTGATACATTTAAACAGATAAATAAAATAGTAGGAAAGAAATATCCTCTAAACGGTGAACTAGAACTTGATGGCACCTCCCTATCGTGTGACACTGAAAAAGTTTCTGCCTTTTCTGATAAATTTGAAAGAAATTTCACTCCTAACTTTCCCGTTCACCTGCCCGACTTCCTGGCTAACGTCAACAGTGAGGTTTCGAGATTAACTTCTCAGTCCCCCGAACCCCTCACAACGTTCTCTGAGGATAACTCGTCAGTCTTCACGACTAATGACGACTCCTTTACCAATACACTTGATCTCTTCGAGACAATACAATGTGGAAGGGCCAAGAAATCGTCTGGACCTGATAAAATTTCAAATTTTGTCATAAAAAGACTTCCGTCCATTGCTATTATTTTTATTACAATAATTCTTAATAACTGCATCAACAACAGTTATTTCCCCGACAAATGGAAAGTAGCAAAAATATTCCCAATCCCCAAAAAAACAGGAGCTAGAAGTGTGAACGACTTTCGCCCTATATCCTTGCTTCCTAATCTCAGCAAACTTCTCGAGCTGCTGATCCTCAAAAAACTTCGCTCACTAAGCCAGTCACTGGGTCTAGTGCAGCATAACCAGTTCGGCTTCAAAGCCAATCATTCCACGTTTAACGCATTGCTGAAGCTTCACGCTGACACAACTTTTTGTCTTAACAAAGACCTAACTACAATAGCCTGCTTTCTTGATATCAACAAAGCATTTGATTCCGTTTTGAAAGAAGGTCTAGTCTTCAAGTTGAAATCTTTTCAATTTCCTGTTCACCTTGTCCGTATAGTCCACAGTTTCTTTTCAAACCGTAAGTTTTACGTTTCAATAGGAAACACTGATTCGACTCTTAGGAATGTCCTAGCGGGGGTTGCTCAAGGATCGGCCCTTGGACCGGACTTGTTCAACCTCTACACCTTCGATCAGCCGATCAACATCCCACAAACAACGACACTTTTATTCGCTGACGACTCAGTGACGTACAGTACCTCCAGAAGCCCTCAATTAGCTCTCCGTAGAATCAAAGAGCACATTTTTAGACTCTGGGAGTATTATCTCCAATGGGGAATCAAGATCAACCAATCCAAAACAGAACTAACGTGTCTCAGAACAGCCTCAAAGAATGGTTTAGCAACAAAATGTAACCTTTTATCCTTGACCCTCCCTGACAATACTATAGTTAGACCCAAACAAAGCGTGAAATATCTTGGTATCCATTTCTCCGAGAGATTTAAATTCAACCAACACGTTAAATACACCCTTCGAAAGGCAAACGGTGCCTTTTCACTCTTACGCCCCCTCTTACGCAAAAGAGGTGGTCTTCAAACCCGGACGAAGCTCTTGCTTTACAAGCAACTCATTCGTCCTATTCTAACCTACTGTTTCCCTATATGGTACACAATAAGTCCTACATACATGAAGAAGATTCAAATTTTTGAACGTAAGGTTCTCCGAGCTTGCACTTCTCTCTACAGAAAACCAAATTCCGTCCGCTTTTATAGCAATACGATTCTATACGAAGCTGCTGGCATCGTGCCAATCGATGCATACCTCCACCACCTTAGCACTAACATGCTAAGGAAAATCCCAACCCATCCCAACCCTCTTGTTAATTTAATTACAGGCAACTCAACACCAGACGACCGATATCTAGATGTGCTGTCCATAATGGATGCCCCGCTGGGAATATCGATAGATGAAAGCTTCGGCACCTTTTATGAAACCGCCTGCCCGCGGCACAACAGAGGCTGAAGCTACCAGAGAAGGCCGGAATCCCTCCCCAGATCCGTTCCCTAAATCCAACCCAATAAAAACCGACAAGGACGCATGGTACTGCTCACACCATCAGCTTAAATCATCACTAAAAACTTATAAACTTTTTATGTTAGCCTTAGACAGAATATTTAAAAATATACTTTAAAATGTAACTAATTACCTAAGCAGAGCCCCTTCTGTGCTCGCAAATTTTTATAAATGTCATAGCTCGTTTCTCAAAAATTGTATAAAATAACCTTAATTATCTTTGAGCTTTTAATAAATAACGCATAGACGGAAAATTCAAAACAATACAAAGACCTTCCCGAACACATATCTAATATGTATAAGTATCGGCAAAAACTTAGGAAAATTCTTCAGAGAATATTTCGTCGTTTCGAGACCAAATTTCTCATTCCCCTGAACCACTTACAACGTTCCCTGAGGACAACTCGATTAACTACATCTCTCTCCACTAAATCTCTTCAAGACAATTCAAAGTGGAAGCGTCAAGAAATCGTCTGGACCTGATAAAATTTCCACTTTTGTCGTTAAAAGGCTACCTTCTATTGCTTTTATTTTCCTCACAGTTATCCTGACAAATTGTATCAACAACAATTATTTCCTTGATAAATGGAAAATAGCCAACATATTTTCAATCCCCAAAAAGCCAGGAGCAAATAGTGTGAATGACTTTGCTTCTAATCTCAGTAAACTTCTCGAATTCGCTAACTGAGCCAGTCATTGGGCAGTTCGGCATCAAAGACAAACATTCCACATTCAACACATTGCTGAAGCTTCACGCCGCTGACGAAACTTTTGGTCTTAATAAAGACGAAATGACAATAGCCTGCTTGCTTGATATTAACAAAACCTTTGATTTCGTTTGAAAAAAAAGCTGTAGTCTTTTCAATTTCCTGTCCACCTTGTCCGCACTATACACAGTGTCCTTTCAAATCTTAAGTTTTACGTTTCGGTAAGAAACACCGACTTACTCTTAAGAATGTCTTAACGGGGATTGCTCAAGGATCGGTAATTCACCTTCAATAAACCGATCAATAACACACAAACAAAGACACTTCTGTTCGATTGAGTAACTTATAATACTTCTATAAGTCCTGAAATAGCTATCCGTAGAATCAAAGAATACATTTTTAGACTCTGGGAGTATACCTCCAATGGGGGATTAAGATCAATCCCTCAAAACATAGAACTAATATGTCTCAGATCAGCCTCAAAGAATAGTTTAGCAACAAAATGTAAACTCTTATGACTGATCCTCTCTGACAAATACGGTAGTAAGACCCAAACAAATCCTTTTTTCTGAGAGATTTAAATTTAACCAACACTCAAATTAATTTCGATCATGAAATGTAATCAGACCCTAAGAAGCTTTGAAACTTCATCATTGTAACATTCCATCACTTCAACCAACAACAAAAGTGTCAACCACAACCATTCTTATTCATTAAATAAAGTTGTTTAGTAAAATAATTAAAATAAGTAATTGAAATAAACTCATTATAAATGTACGTTTTTGATGTACACTTCATTGATCTCTGGAATGAAATTCATCAAACGTGTAAACAATTTCATGATCTTTGTTATTTTGACTTCTAGCGAATTTCGTATATTTCTTCAATAAGTAATTGTTTTTAAATATATAAGTTGAACCTTCCAAGACCAATACATTAAATCAGATTAATTCAATTGCTATAATACTCTGCCTCCATGGACTTATTTATGTACATATATAAGGTCCTTCGGTTTTCAGATCTCACATCACTTAAAAGCATTCATTCGGAATTGTTCAGACATTCGTCATAAGTTCAAGGTCTCATTTTTATTTTTCCCCATCAACAATTATCCTGATTGAGTTCCTTTGAATTTATTTTGTAATTAATTTTCAATTCATATCTGCTTTAATTTCTTTTAAACCAAAACCATGTGAACCACTGGATATACGTTAAAAAATTGCTTTATCACGGTAAAAGTAAAAAAAAATTACACGTCAATGCTAAAAGTGTTCAGATGTAATTAAGTCGTGTATAATCGTCAAAGGGAACAGCATATACGTCAAATCAATTTGGGACGCTATTCACAGACTGACCTCATCCGTGTGATGTTACACATTCTACGTTGACTTGATAGCATATTGACAAATGTCAAAAAGTCAAAGCGTTGATAAATTAATTTGACCTTTTAATTCTATATGTAGAGTGAACTGAACACTGCTGTATCTAAGTAGTGTTCTGTATGAGAATTCGAAAGTCCTTAAGATCATTATTCAATTATGACACTTTTCTAATGGGTTTTGATATCCTGAATTTGAATACGATTTAAGAACTTCTTCATCATTTCTTTTCAAGGTTATGCCTCACAGAATTTAATATGTGATGTCCTTATAACTCTAAATGAAAGTAATATTTTTGGTTCTCCAGAGTATATTTTGAATTATTAAAATACTTGCATTCAACTCGGAACTATCATGAATTGAAATATATATATAAGTATTCCTGAACTCTAGGGTATTCTTCAGTGCAAATATTAACTTTTCAAACTCTCGGAAATTAAAACAATAATGAAAATCTAAATTAGAAAATATTCCTTAGAGTATTTTTTGGCCATAAAAGCTTTCTGAGTTTAACAGAGTTTATTGAAATAAGTTAAAATTTAGGACAAAATTAATTAAAACAAAAACAAATACCTAATGAGAGATATATATATCTTGAAACCTTAATAAATTTCGAATCGAAAGATTAAGTTAAAATTTAAGGAAACTTTCAAACCAACTCCAAGAAACAGTTCATTTCAACTCTGTTTTGAATAAAAATTATTTTAATTAATTCATGTTAAAGTTGAAACTTTCAAGCATGCATAACCTCCTCACCTCCTCTGATGCTTTGCATAAGTACGTTAAGTTTCCTCAAAATTAAGTCCTTAATCCTTTAAGATCTATACTAAGATATTAAATTTAATCCCATTTTGTGTTCTTAAAATTTAATGAGAAATATAGTGATTACACCTTTAAAGCCCTCGATATGTCTGTTATCTGCTCTGTTATGTTTCCGGAGCCAAGTTCTATTTCTGGATTGTTTTCCTTCAATATAACTTATTCATTTTCTTAGTGCTTTCCCAAGCAACTGGAAAATCCAATTGTTAAGTCGATTTTCATTTTGCCAGAGTGGTTTTCAAATGAACATTGCACAACGTCTTTCGTAAACTAACAACATTCCAGTACATTACAATACAACAACTAATCTACACCACTTGCTGTTTTAACCCTCTCTGTCTTTATTGGTTTACAATGCAAAAGCATCTTAAATAAGATTTTCCAGCAATGATGTTTTAGAGAACGATATTCGGTTGCCTTGAGAAGTGATGTTATTGAATTAGCAACACCGTTATAGCAATATAGATAACTTTCTGTATGCTCCTGATGTTGAAAATCCCCCATTTTCGATTCTAACTTTATTTTCCTCATTTAATCGATATATCTACTCCTTCATTTTGTATTGCACCATGTGTGGAAGGAAAGTATTGTGAGTGAAGAGTGAACGAGAACAAGGACAAGGACTTCGGTTGAGTTTGGACGGACTGTCTCCTTACCATCATCAGGATCTATAATGTTGATGATGATTATTTGAAAAAGGATAATGATGATGATGATGACGATGATGATGGTTTTGGAGGGAAGTATAAAAGTTTTTTTTGAGGTTGCTTCCCTGATGTTAGGAAAGTTCATGTTGAAAAACGTGCGCTTGCTTTTAGATTCTCTTCTTTATAATATCAGTAGGGTGAATTACGTGTGTTCCATACGTTTTGACACACTTTTGTGAAAGTAAAAGTAAGTTCTTCTTTAATATTTCAATAATTAGCTTTTCAAGTGGTTTTTGAAAAACAAATCTTTAAGGTATTTCAAAGATATGGTTATAACATGTAGACATAAATAAAACGAGAAACACGTGGATCTGATGGAGTCTTTTAAGTAAACCAAAATTATATTAAGGAAGGAAAAATAAATAAAAACTTTTGCCAATTATAGTAAGTAAATAAAAACTGTAATGAACAAACTTCTCGTATTTGTGTTTAACAATATTTTTATGGCGAAACTTCTTGGATTGGGGTGTAAGCAAGTTGGAAGCTGAAAACTTAGATTTCATCAACATTTCCTTATACAAAACAAAACAAGGATGAGTTTGATTCATTTAATTTATTTTTTAATTATGGTATTCCTTATGACAAATTGTTTTTTTTTTTTTTTTGTTATTTTAGTCTTAATTCGTCAATTTTTTGTAAAAAAACGTATTTTAGCTATTTTTTTACTACTGTATTATGAAAACCGTTACATCTACAGACACAACATTAGGCTCAAATTGGAGTTAATTTATTTGCCTTAAAATCTTAAAAGCTAATTGTACAGGGTGGGCCGTAAATAAGTGCACTTAAAAAAAAAATTATATTAATACAACTGTAGCGCTTTTAAATGAAATATTTATTTTAAATTATACAAAACAAAATGAATTTTTATTTTTAACTTCCCATAGGAAGTTATTGTAATGGGTCCGATTTGACAAATTGAAAATTTTGACATTTCTCGACGTTTCAAGGCCCCTAGAGTCGAAATAAAAGATTTTTAGAAAGATGTCTGTGCGTGCGTGTGTACGTACGTCCGTACGTCCGTACGTCCGTACGTTCGCGACGTTTTTTTCGTCGTCCATAGCTCAAGAACCAGAAGAGATATCGACTTCAAATAAATTTTGTTATACAGATAATAAGGCAGAAAGATGCAGAAAGGGCTCTCAAGAAAATTGCGTGGGTGGTTTTTTTACCATAGCAGTTTAAAAAAAAGGTGAAAATTTTGGTTAACCCTAAATATCTCATGAACCAATGACGCTAGAGACTTGAATTAAATTTTGTATTATATATTGTAACGTGATACAAATTAATTATATTTTTGGAAAAAAATTCAATTAACGGTTTTTTTTATAAATCAAAAAAACTGAAAAAAAAAAAATTTGTCACTTCGAAAATTTTACGACTAAAATATGATTTCGTCTCCAAAACAATTTTGTGCAACGAAGAATAATGTTTTTGACATCTGATAAAATTTTGAGAAAAATCGAATTGACAGTTTTTTTACCAAAAATAATATCCTAAAAAAAAATAAAAAAAAGTTGGTAAAAATTGAGTTTTGACTCAAATATCTTTTCAAAACTTTGAGATATTGGCTTTAAACTACCTTTATCTTTCAAAAAATATTGTTGTCAACATTCAGTAAAATTTTGAAAAAAATAGAATTGACAGTTTTTTTACAAAAAATTAAAAACCGAAAAAAAAATTAACAAAAGTTGGTAAAAATTGATTTTCGACTTAAATATCTTTTCAAACATTTGAGATTATGGCTTCTATCTAATTTTAACTTATAAGAAATATTGTTTTCAACAGTAGGAAAAATTTTGAGAAAAATCGAATTGACAGTTTTTTTACAAAAAATAATAACCTAAAAAAAAATAAAAAAAAAAGTTGGTAAAAATTGAGTTTTGACTCAAATATCTTTTCAAGACTTTGAGATATTGGCTTTAAACTACTTTTTTCTATCAAAAAATATTGTTTTCAACATTCAGTAATATTTTGACAAAAATAGAATTGACAGTTTTTTTACAAAAAAATAAAAACCGAACAAAAAATTTAACAAAAGTTGGTAAAAATTGATTTTCGACTTAAATATCTTTTCAAAAATTTGAGATTATGGCTTCTTACTAATTTTAACTTATAAGAAATATTGTTTTCAACATTAGGACAAATTTTGAGAAAAATCGAATTGATAGTTTTTTTACAAAAAATAAAAACCTAAACAAAAAAATTAATAAAAGTTGGTAAAAATTGATTTTCGGCTCAAATAGCTTTTCAAAAATTAAAAATATTGGCTTCAGACTTATTTTATTTCACAGAAAATATTGTTTTTTATATTCAATAATTTTTTTATAAAAATCCAACAGTCCGTTTTTTCATAAAAAAAAATAAAATCTACTAAAAATAGAACGCAAATTTGGTAAGAATTGATACATTTAGACAAACTTTTAAGCAAGACAAATCGATAGACGGGATGGGAAGTTATCAGTGTGGGTCGCATCCCAGCCTCTTTTTTAAAAATTAAATCATCCAAATATTGTCCATTTCACCTACAGCACTCTTCCAATCTGACTCTGAGATTTTGGAACACTTTTGTCAAAAGTTGCGGAGTGATTAAGCGGATTTCTTCTTCAATGTTCGCTTTTAATTCAGCCGTCGTTGAAGGATTATTAGAGTACACCTTACTCTTGAGGTAGCCCCATAAAAAGAAATCCGGTGGCGTTAAGTCAGGGCTCCTGGGTGGCCAAGCAATATCACCCCTCCTCGATATCAACCTTCGAGGAAACATTTCTCTAACGACCTCCAGAGAGTCGTTACTTGTATGGCAGGTAGCGCCATCTTGCTGGAACCAGGTGTGAATAGTGTAACCACTCAATTCTTGCAGTTTTGGAGCTAAAAAATCTCTAAGCATCGAAACATAACGCTCTGAATTAACAGTAACATTACGCCCGTATCGATCTTCATAAAAATACGGCCCTATGATCCCCCACTTGGCTGTTCCGGCCCAAACGGTCACTTTCGGGGAGTGTAACGGTCGTCCATGTTTTAAGCGTGGATTTTCTGTTCCCCAGTATCGACAATTTTGTCGATTAACAAATCCGTTGACATGAAAATGAGCTTCGTCTGAGAAGATAATGTTATTGAAGTGAGGGAATCTCCGTAACATTTCTGTTGCGAAATTGAACCGTGAAACAAAATCGGATTCTTTCAAATCTTGGACAATCTGAATTTTGTAAGGGTATAACTTCAAATCATCCCGTAAAATGCGACGTAAAGTCGTTCTGGGTACTCCCAGGGCCGCAGCGCGTTTCCGTGTAGAGCTTCTTGGATCCTCGCGCACAGAAGCTTGTACGCGTTCAATTGTTTCTGCAGTCCGCCTGGAACGTGGGCGTCCTGTAGGTCGAAGTTTTTGCGTTGATCCCGTTGCCTCGAATGTTACGATCCATTTTTTGATTACATTCGTACTTGGACACTCGGTGATGTTGCGTAATCCAAACTTTACCCGAAAAAGCCGACGAACAGTCACGTATGACCGATTGTTTTCATAAAAGGCGCGAACGCAGAAATCGCGCTGCTCTCCCGTGAACGGACTCATTGCGACTAAAAATTTAGATCTCGAGCTGCAAGGAGATACCATCCCCGCGCGTCTCGGTTATTTCGTTCGGGAGTTAGAGCGAGACAAAAAGCGCACTTATTAACGGCCCACCCTGTATTTACCCTTAAGGGTAAAATATATAAATAAGCGGAAAAAGCGCGAAATTTTAGCAAGTTTTCTGATTTTTGGACATCCTGCGTTCTTTGCTCCAGGTCGGAAACTTGGATTTTTAATTAGGTCAACATCACAAACAAGTAACCAGTAAAAAATTAGAAATACCGGAGGGAACTCAAGGAATTCCGCTCAAATTGACGGATCAATCATGCAACCATAAGCTTCAGAACTTAGATAAAGGAAGGAAACCCTTTTGGAATATTATTAAAATAGCTAAGAAACTTAAATTCCACATTCCAGCGTTCAAGATAGATGATACAATACTGCTTTCTATCCAAAAAAAATCTAGTGCTTTATCAACGGAATTCTGTGCTAACTATTTGGTAGCAAATAATTCAACTATAAATGGATTTATTGAAAGTAACATCGATATTATACATGATATTGTGTCTTCTGACGACTTAAAAAGCATTTCAAGAAGTCTCGACAAATTTAAATCACTCGGATTTGATGGATATTTGACCAAGCTTTTATAAATGCGTATCAAAATAGGATATTTTCTAAGCTCATGGAAAACGTCCAAAGTTATCTTAATTGCTAAGCCCGGCAAAAATGCTTGCCTGTCCTTAACACTTTGACTGTGGCATGGTTTGACCTGAGCGACCCACCTGTGTCAAAAAGGTTCCTTTTACTCTACTTTACTTATATCAGTGCGTAATTTTACTAATATTTTTTTTTTTGACTATACTCGTACAAAACGATTGTCGACGCGTAGTCGACGTCAGCAGTCAAAGTGTTGAGCAATTTCAACCTCTTATCTGTGCAGAGGCATAAGCACGTATGGCTTGTTATTGCTAGTATTATTGGGAGAGGTCAGAAAGTAATAAACAGGTTGTCGACGATGCGTCGACGTCCGCCGCATAGAACAAATACGATTTGTCGACGACGCGTCGACGTTAGCAGTCAAAGTGTTAAGTAAATGATTAGAAAAATTAATACAAATCAAATTGTTGCAACATGTCGAGCAGACTAATATTCTGCCACAAGAACAGTTTAGTTTTAAGAGACATCATAGAACTGTTCATAGGTTGATATGATTACAAAAGATACTAAAAATAATTTTGTTATCAGTGAGCGTGGTTAGTAGAAAGATCGGGGATCGTCTCGAGACCTACCGCGTGCTGTTGTCATGTGTTTCTTTCTGTCTGTTGTTCTTTCTCTTCTGTCCTTCTGTCTTGTATTAATGTCTTGTGTTGTTATCACCTTACATAGTCTAGTCGCTCAAGGTGCTGTGTTCTCTACTCTGTACATTTATGTGCTGAGTAGTGTGAAATGTAATGTAATGTAATGTAATAATTTTGTTATTGGTAAAAGTACGGGAATGGTCTTCCTCGATGTTGAAAAAAAAGCGTTTGATTCAGTGTGACATGAAGGACTGATTCACAAACTATTTGTCCTAAACTTCCAACTTTACTTAGTAAAAATGATTCCGTTCTTCCTTAATAAACGTAATTTTAAAGTTTCTGTCAATAGTTTGGTATTCCGATCTAATTGAAATTGTTGCAGATGTACTCCAATATATTTACGGTTTTGAATATCAATGAAATTCTTTATTCCTGAGAAAGTACGTTTGAAGTCATTATGTATGGAACTCGTTTTCTTTCGCATGGCCACCACGGCCACGCTTGCAGAAGTCCAGACGCTGCACCCATTTTTCGACGGTTTTCAAGCATAAATCGGCCGATACTGCTGCAATTTTACGTTCGATATTCGTACGAAGTTCATCAATCGTCGCTGACTTGTTGGCATTGACCATAGACTTGACGTAGCCTCGCACGACCGAGGCGGCCAAGCGACTGGACCATTTCGTGAGATAACACGTTCTCTAATCTTGGTTTGCAATAAATTGATTGTGACATTCGCTGTGTGGCTTGTGGCGCCGACCTGTTTGAACCACATGTCCTCCAAGTCCATATCATCCGGTTGGGGCTAAAAATATTCGGTTATTATTGCATGGTAGCGATCCCCATTCACAGTAACATGCCGGTCTTGATCACTACGGAAGAAGTACGGACAAATGACGTCACCGGCCCATAAACCACACCTTACAGTAATTTTATCGGGATGCAATGATGACTCATGGAGTACTATTGGATTGCTGCCTGACCAATAACGCATATTTTGTTTATTGACGAAGCCATTCAGCCAGAAATGAGCCTCATTGCTAAAGATGATTTTTCGATGAAAATCCGAATCATTTTCAAATTGTTGTTCAGCCCAAATCACGAACATACGATACTTCTGGTGGGCAAGCGGCTTCAGTTCTTGCGTAAATTTAATCTTGTAAGGATGTAGGCCAAGATCTTTTTGCGGCAAAATTCGCCACAACGACGTCACAGAGATGCCAAACGCTTGAGAACGACGACGTGTGAGAGACACATTTGGGTTTTCTGCATCTGAAGCCTCAGCGGTAGCAATATTCTCGACACTAAGGGCACTTTTTTGTCTCACTGCACTGGCACGGAACATTTTGTACTGTGCCTGTGGATTCAAATTTTTCCACTAGACGGTCAATTGTTGATCTGCTACTGAAGAGAAATGTCAATAGAACGGCAAGAAATATGGCGTCGTTTGCTGTCCCTGTCGCTCTACTTTTGTAGCGTCCCTGTTGAAAAACCATGTATTATGCTATATAGTTCCTCTGTCTTGGGAACATATGTGATTAAAGTTAAGTTACAAACTATGCAAAATAAAATTTTAAAAATGGTGCTTAGCCTACCAAGAACTTAAACTTATTACAAACTTTCTAATTGTTCCTTATTCCTATGTACATATTTATTTTGTCAACTATGCATTTATTTTCTAATACTGGGATACAGTTTTTGAAATTGTGTATTTGTTTGTTATTTCTATAGTTATTAATGATGTGCAACTATTAAACTCTTTGATGTTGCGCATTTGCTTTGCTTTCAAAATAAAGTTTTGAGTCAAAAACTTCATTTAGCTAGATTTTCTATTTTGGATAAACTTTATAAAATATGGTTTTCAAAGTCGTTTTCTAAAAAACTGTTGATAAATAGCTTCAAAAAGAAAAACAATGACGTTTTGAAACATTTAAAAACAATCACTACAAGCACTAATCCTTTGAAAGTCGTCTTACAACAATAGACAATCATAAACAGATTTAAGATATCTGAGGAATTTTATTTTATCTGCGAATAAAAATCGAACAGAATTTAATAGATCTAAGAAAAAGAGTCCGCTTCCTTGAGGCACTTAAAATAATGCAGTAATCGGATGAGAAAGAATTTGGTCAATTGTATTATACTTTTTAGGTAAGACTTTTACCACTTCAATATACTTTAACGGAATGGAATAGTAAACATAATCCAAAAGTTGAATTAGAAAAATAAGCTCAAATGCGACCAAACAAACCGTCAAGTTTGAAGTGTATGTGTTTTTTTTTCCTGATAACGCAAATTCCATTTGTCGTTGATCCAAAAATACGAAATGAAAATTACCAACGAAATATCTCTTAATGTTACTGTCGAAAGATACATCAAATTCTTTGTAATAAAAATTCTAACCAGGTTAAAACTTTATTTTTTTGAGCTTATTTGGTGATCTGTTTGGGTTTTTTATTGAAATATGTATGTGTTGACAGGCTTACAGATCAGTGGTTTCCGAATGCAAATAAAACAAACTTTATTTCATCCTTTTCCCGTCGTTTCGTTGGCTTTTTCCAACTTCTTCAGGGGCATCTATTATTTTATTGCAATCAAAAACAAATTATAGACAAAAATTAATAAAATAAATAAATAAATAAAAATTAATAAAAATTACAACATTGAAAACTCACAAAATAGAATTTGAAATTTAGCACACAAAAAACTTATAACTATGTCACAGACTCTTGATCGCCACACTGTAATTTTTCTTTATGTTGTCCTTGTCCTCTTTCGTGTTGATCGTTGTCGTCAATTTTTGCTGTATTCGTAGACTTTCTAGTGTGTATCTTGTGTTCTCTTTACCCTCTTTGTCCAAAATTTTAACGTTGTCAAAATCAGCTGAGTGATTTGTTTCGTTTATGTGTTGGGCTAGTCCAGTTGTTGTTTTCTTTTTCCTTATGTCTGCTTTGTGCTCAGCTATTCTCACACTTAAAGCTCTTTTTGTTGTTCCAATATAGCACATTTGCATTTTGTTGTTGCATTTCCCTTACAACCAATTTCATAAACTACATTGTGTTGCTGTTCTTTGTCTATAGGTGTTTTTGTGTTTGTGAAGAGTTTTTTTAAAGTGCAGTTCGATTTGTATGTATTGTATATTTAAAGAAAACAAAGAACTAATGAACAAACTAAAACTATAAGATGTTTATTTAATGAAATCAAAAAGTCGAATAATCATAATTAATGAAAAATTGAATAATGTCAAAAAAGTAGAGAATCGATTATAAACAATTATTTACAAAGTAGAATAATAACAAGTAGCTAGATAGAACAAACACCACAGTCTCCCCTACTTAGTAAAGGATATTTAGGAAAGAACACTATCACCAAAACGGACTGGAGGGTGTCTTTCTCTGGTTGATCTTCTAACTTCTTGTTGAACTGGAGGTTTATGACTGATTAATGCTGAAGAATTAGCAGGAATTTCTTGAGCTGGATTATCTTGAGGATGAACGGAGATAATGGAACCAGGATTAGGATTACTTGGTGTTGGAATGTTAAAACTTTGACTTGGACCACATAAAAAGGATTTCTTTTTGACCAAAGTTGTTAGAAGTTGGTTAATATGTCGTTTGACTGTGCGACCAGAGTCAAGAGTAACGAGGTAATGACGCTTTCCCAATTTAGTTTTGATTTCTCCAAATTGCCATTTATTAAGAATTTTGACTTGAACTTTCTCCCCCACTTGCAATGAACGGGATTGTTTGCATTCCAATTCGGAAGGTTTTGGATAATATGGAAAAATAGCATCAATTCGTATTCTTAGTTTTCTGCTCAGGTAGAGTTCAGCTGGTGATTTTCCACAGGCGAGGGGTGTAGCATGGTATCGTAAAAGTATGTTTTGTATTTTTGTATGTATTGGTGTTCGATCATTTGAGAGAGCTTTTAATCGGTGTTTAAGCGTTTGTACATTTCTTTCGGCAAGTCCATTTGTTGCAGGATGTTCAGGAGCAATAAACTTTTGGAAAATACCATGGTTTGAACAAAATGAATGAAATTCATCGCTTTGAAAAATTGAAGCATTATCGGATACCATAACTTGAGGATATCCATGAGTTGAGAAAATATGTTGAAGTAATTGTATGGTACTTGAGCTAGTTGGAACATCTTTGATTACTCTGATTTCTGCCCATTTTGATTTTGCATCAATACAAACGAGGAAGTAGAAATTTTGGAAAGGTCCAGCGTAATCGATGTTTCTTGAGGTGTATCCCAAGGATGCACTGGAGCTTTCGGTGGATTAGATCTGTTGATTGCACAATTTTCGCAGTTTCTTACCAACCGCTCGATGTCCTTGTCAATATTGTTCCAATATACATATCGACGGGCAAGTTGTTTCATCTTAGTGATACCCAAGTGCGTTTCGTGAAGTTCTGTCAGAATTTTTGAGCGTAAAGAATGTGGAATAAGAATTCTATCTTTCCGAAATATGATACCATCTTTGAGTGTAAACTCGGAATCGGTTGAATTGATTTTCAGGTCGATGATCATTTTCTGAAGATCAGAATCCTCTATAGTCTTTTCTTTGATGATTTGAGCAGTAACTTCTTTGCTTGAAATCTGTAAAATTGTTTCATTGTATAACACATCGACTTCTTCACCAATTGATTGATCAGCTGTGAATTTAAGGTATTGTACTGGAGCTCGAGATAAGCAATCAACATTCTGGTTACTTTCGCCTGGTTTGAATTGAACAGAATAATTGAATCCGGATAGAAATGAAGCGTATCTGAGAAGTCGAGCTGAAGTCATTTGAGGCAATGCTTTATGTGGATAAAGAATTCTTGACAAGGGCTGATTGTCTGTTACAAGTAGGAAATGTCTGCCGAAATTTGTAAAAATGAGTAACCCCAAAAATAATAGCAAGGGCTTCGCGGTCCAGCTGGCTATAATTTTGTTCGGATTTCGTCAGAGAACGTGAAGCGTAAGCTATGGGTTTTTCAATTCCAGTTAAAGTATGACTCAATACGGCAGCTAGTCCATGAGGACTGGCATCAGTTGTTAGAACAACAGGCAAGGTAGGATCAAAAGGCATGAGGACTCGGTCGCTGCATAGTTCGGCTTTAAGTTTAATGAACCCTGACTCACATTTTGAAGACCAGTACCATTTTTGTCACTTCTGGAGAAGACAGCGCAGAGGATGTGACATAGTTGAAAAATCTGGGATAAATCGAGAGTAATATGTAACAAGGCCAAGAAACTTTTTTACATCATCAGGATTCGAAGGAGAATGCATATCTTGTATAGCACGTACTTTTTCTGGAGATTTACTTATTTTGTTGAATTCAATTACATGTCCCAAATAACTTATCTTTTGTTGTAAGAATGAACATTTTTTCATATTGATATGGAGGTCGTATTTAGTGAGCTTGTGTAGACATGCAACAAGGTTTTGAAGACATTCGTTTCGTGATGGACCGTGGACAATTATGTCATCGAAATAAGCTTCAACTCCTTGAAGTCCTTTGAGAATTTGACATAGTATTCGGTTGAAATCTGAAGGTGCGGTCTTGATTCCAAAACTAAGACGGTTCATGCGGTAAGTGCCTCGATGTGTTGATATGGTTTGAATTTTTCTACTCTCTTCGTCGACTTCCAAATGTAGGTAAGCTTTGTACAGGTCTAACTTGCAAAAATATTGAGAGTTCCGTAGGCTGTGTAGAACGTCATCAATTCGTCGAATCGGATGGTTAGCTTGTACTAGTCGTTCATTAACGCCACACTTGTAGTCCACACAGAGACGTACTCCACCATCAGGTTTCGGTATCACAACCAGAGGAGAACCCCAGTCACTTGCAGAAACTAACGTAATAATTCCATCTTCTTCAAGTGAATTAAGTTCTTTGTCGACTCGTTCTTGTAGAGCATAGGGCACGTTTCTTTCTCTGGTAAAAATTGGTTTGGCACCATCTTTGAGTTGAAGAGAAACTTGAAAATCTGGAACACAACCGACTTTTTCTTCAAATATTGCAGAAAATGGTTTGAGAATGTCATCGATTGAGTTGTGTAGTTGAATTTGAAACACGGTTGACGGGTTTAACATATTTGAATCAATTGTCTTGAGTTCGATACCTAGACCTCTAATCCATTGTCTTCCTAGAAGAGCATCATAACCATCTGGAACAATATGTAACTCACCAATCATCTCTTTTCCTCCGTAAGCAACATTAAGCGAAAGCCTTCCTAATGGTTTGATAATATTTCCTGAGTATGATCGAAAAGCAACATGGGATTTGGTCAAAGGTAGGTTTAAATTTAGATGGCGAAAATCATTTTCGGCTAGAAGTGAGTATTTTGCACCTGAATCTACTTCGAATTTTTGAGTCTTATTGTTGAGAGTCACATCAATGAGGTATTTGTCGCAATTGTTGATTTCGAATAAATCCACTATTTCGTCTTCAATTAATTCTAACTTGTAGAGTCCATAATGCTCAGCTGAATCTTTGGCACAATCTTGGACATCAACAGCGTTCGTAGAATATTTGCTGGAATTTTTATTTTTAGATAAAAGTGTTGAAAGACATACCTTTGAAACATGACCTTCTCTTTTGCAAGAGTTACACTTGAGTTGTGATTTGTTGATATGGCATGAGGAAACCTTGTGATTGTTTCGTCCACATCTTAAGCAGCAGTTTTCTATACCCAGGTTCTTGTAGTTGATAAATTGATGTTTTGAACTGGAATGACCGTATGACTTTGGGCTGTTGTTTGAAGAACACATGGAATTCGAATGATTTTTTGCAGTAGTCTTGCTTCTTGAGTTTGAAATTTTATTGATGTCAGTGTGTGAGCTGGAAATTGTTGAAATTTGTCGCAGTTCCTTGCTTTCGATTTTTGAAGCTTCAAGAGCCGTTGCTTTGAGTAGAATTTCATCGAATGTAATATTTTCAGACTGTAAAACTTGTTCACGTAGCCAATCATCTCTCAGACCACGAATAAATTGAGCACGTAGAAAAATTTCAGACACGGAAACAGATTTTTGGCATTCACATGTCACGTTGAATTCACATTCAAGAATGTTTTTTTGTAGCGAGGACACAAAATCAGTAATATTTTGATTGTCCTTTTGAAAAACATTAAGAAAATAATGTTGAGAAACCACCACATTCTTCTTTGGAATTAGCATCTTTTTGAAGTTTTCGATTAGGTCCTTAAGATTTAGGTTCTTTACAGGTTTTTTAGGTCCTAGAAATGCAGCTAGGTTATTGTAATGTTGTGATCCAATAGAAACGCATAGGAGTTGTGCTTTTTTGGCTTCATCTGCAACATTTTTCATGCTGCAATAATTTTCGAAACGTTCTAGATAATTTGAAAATTTTTCTTTTTCGGCGTCGTAATTTTCAAAAGATTGAATATTTGAATGACCTGAAGGTATTTGCAATTGTGCAACAAGGTCAGTTATCACCTTCTGTTGATCCTGAAAAGCTTGTAAAATTTGATGCAATTGCTTGGAATCCATTTTTTTCTCTCGTCGCCAAATTATTGTATATTTAAAGAAAACAAAGAACTAATGAACAAACTAAAACTATAAGATGTTTATTTAATGAAATCAAAAAGTCGAATAATCATAATTAATGAAAAATTGAATAATGTCAAAAAAGTAGAGAATCGATTATAAACAATTATTTACAAAGTAGAATAATAACAAGTAGCTAGATAGAACAAACACCACAGTATGCAAAAGATATTCATTAGAATATCATTAGAAGCTTTAAAAAAAGTGAACATAGAAATAAAATTCATTGTCAAATATGTGAATGATATACTTGCAGTGATCAATAAAAAAGACGAACAAATGATACTCCGAACATTAAATAACTATCACAACAAACTAAAATTCACAATAGAAAAAGAACAAAATCAATCCATAGCCTACCTGGACTCAAAAATGTACAGAATAGACAACCAAATAACATTCAATTGGTACTCAAAACAGACATCCTCAGGTAGAATGATAAATTATCACTCGACACAACCCATAAGCCAAAAAATCAATACTGCTCGGAATTTCACCAACAAGATCCTGGATATAAGCGACACACAATTCCACAACGAAAACATTTCAAAAATAAGAAGCATTATAAAAATGAACAATTACCCAACACACATAATCAATAACCTGATCAACAATAAAACGAAACAAAAATATTGCAACAATAATGACAAAAATAATAAAAAAAACAACAATAGAAAACACATATGGCAACCCTAAAATTTTCTTCAGAATCCCCTTCATACCTAAGCTAACTCAACAACAACAATTACAGGAGATCATCGAAAATAAAGAAATATCATTTGCATACAAATCAAACTGCACTTTAAAAAAAAACTCTTCACAAACACAAAAACACCTATAGACAAAGAACAGCAACACAATGTAGTTTATGAAATTGGTTGTAAGGGAAATGCAACAACAAAATGCAAATGTGTCTATATTGGAACAACAAAAAGAACTTTATTTGTCAGTGAAAAGATTGTTTATAAACTTAATTCCTTAACTTTGACAGTTTGCTGTCAACTAAAAATCACAAATGTCAAGTTCAAATTGAATTTCGAACGAACAATTGTCACAAGTTATCGGCGTTATTTTCGAATATCTCAAAGTTAGGTTGGAAAATTTTCCCAACATTTTGTTATTTTTTCTTCACAGTTTTTAAAAGTATAAGAAAAATATATGTGTGAATAAAACGCATGTTTTGAAATGAAATCTCGTCACAAAGTACAGTACAAATTGGATTCGACACATCACACAACACAATTCAAAAATGTTTAATTAAATTAAATTTTTGTGAAAATATTTTATTATTAAATTATATTATTGCGCCTCAAGGTAGCTGATGGTGTACTGAAAAATACATACCCACTAACATTAAAAAAAACATTCAGTATTCCAATCAGACATATGAACGAAGGATAGTTTTCAAAGGTACATACCTACCATATATTTTTGTATAATTTAAATCTGAAAAAAAGTATGAAATTCCATCCCGAAGTCCTATCACGTGGATTCTGCTCTGTCAAAAGTGTTCCTGTATCTTATGTGCGTAGGTACTGTATAGGAATGTACATTTTACGAATGTACAAAATCATTATGTACGTTACATACCCACAATCTACGACAACGACGACGACGACGGAGCATATTGAACGAATCACGAATTTGAAACTTCTGGCAAAAGATTTTATGTTATTTTGCTTTACAAAAATTTAATCAAATTATAAAAATACAACTCAGAAGTATAAACAAACATTCTTTTCTCGTATTATTTCCATGCCAAAAGAATTTTGTTGTAAAATATTATTAATTTCACCAACATCCAACCGACAGATGTTGTGGAAAATCCTCAAATTTATATCCCAGATTTATCTTCAAATGTTTCCTTCTATATTCTTCTACCCCAATTGGCAAAATGAATTTAGATTTCACTCGTAGGTGCGGTACATATAGAGAAACAACGTCCTCCTACCTTAGGTATATCCTTTCCGGTTCTGGTTGAACTTTCACCATATGTGGTTAGGTTCTCATGTATGTATAAATAAAACAACATCCTTTGGGTCCACAAAAGATGCGTTATACCTACCAAAACCATAAAGACATTCATACAGCATGTAAACCAATCGAATAAATGTCATATCTGTAGGATCATTGCAGATTAGGAACCATTTTGCCTCCTCTTAAAGGGTGGCAAGCATTAATTTGAAATCCAATCATAAACTTCTTACCACCACGTGTCGCCATTGCCATCTAACGCAACGCTACATGACGCCACATCGTTGTTGTCCTCGGTCGTTGCCATTGGCAGGAACCAGCACTCTTTGATGACAAACAAAGTGAGGAAAAACAAGAACTAAATGTCGACTTGACTGTGACTGTGAGCAAAACTTAACGGCACCCCATAAAATAGAACATGAATCACACACAAAACCGGAAACGACAATCTTCCGGTGAACGGATGATATCTCCAAAGAACGTCACCACCATAACCACCGCTGCCGCTGCCGAAGCAGCCACCTCCCAAGTCCCTGCAAGAAAACCGACGATGCGACGCCACACCGCCCCGCCGACCCATGGGGGCCTGAGGCGAGTGTGGAGAAGACAAGTTATGAAATAAATAAAAAATGCATTTCCTCTCCACATCCACAGGAGGTGAAGCGAGGAGGGTTGTATTGTTAGAAATGATGGCGACAATAATACCGTTAAAACGGTACAAAGCCAAACTGCCATTTCATGAGCCATAAATGATGCTTTAATATATGTATGTTTAGAAGGGGTGCTGTAAAAAGAGAACGGGTGCTTCTGCTTCAAGGAGAGTTATTTCAGATCCAGATCCAAATCCATATTCCCTTCGAAATGACTTAATTGCAGCGCACTTGAATTGAGTTCACAATTTAATTAGCGTTAATTGGAAGAAATCCTCGAGTACTCAAAAGAAGAGAGCTGCACGTCTACAGAAGAAGCATGCAGAAGAAGTGCACTGTACATTGTTTTAATTAAATTTCTTAAAAATAAAGCCACACAACTATTATTAACGATGCAATTGCTTCAGCTTCAGCGCAAATTAACTTAGAAAAAGGTTATAAATAGCGGGTGTTTTTTTTTCTTAAAGGTATTGAACATTAAGTTGGCATCAAATTTTTAGCTGACTGCCATTTTGTCAGCTCTCAAAAGATTTGTTTTTGGTTTGATTTGGAATTTAAACTTGAATACATTTATTTTGAAAATCATGGTTTTGTTCGAAATACGTATCGAGCGAATTTTGTTCAGCGATGTAGCTCACTTTTGGTTGAAAGGGTTCGTCAATAAACGAAACTGACGTACTTAGAATGATCATAGTTCTCAAATGTCACATTCACAAAAACTGACTGTTTGATGTGATTTATGGGTTGGTGGAATAATTGATCCGCACTTCCTTAAAAACGATGTTGCCAGAACATAACAGTCAATGGTGTCCGCTAATAGTTACTGATTTTTTCATCAGTTGAACAACCATGATTTGCAGGAGCTGTAGAAAATTCTAGTAGACTGAAATTTCAGTCGAATCGGATTCGTAGTTTTGATTTTTGACCAAGCGAAGAAACTCCCCAAATATTAGTTAAATGGAAAAAGAGCAATAATTGTCGGTAATCAAAAATCGGTTTAACGAGTTTCAGCGTGGTGGCACATCGGTTTTTGACAAGCCACGTCCAGGTGCCCCGAATACCACTATTGTGGAGGATAACGTTACAAAAATCCACGATCTTGTATTAGCAGAATGACGATTGAAGGTACTCGAAATAGCTGAAACAGTAGGCATCTCAAAAGACCGCGTGGGTCAAATCCTACATGAAATTTTGGGTATGAGAAAGCTTTCGCCGAGATGGATGAAGCGTTTGTTCACTCCGTGAGACCTTCAAGCAGAAGGAGGTTCTGCGTCGTTTTGTGACCATCATTGAAACATGGATCCACTGGTATACTCCAGAGATCAAGAAACAGCTGAAACAGTGGATTTCACCCGGCGAACGTGCTTTGAAAAAGGCGAAGACTGCCATATCGGCCGGAAAAGTAATGGCCACTGTTTTCTGGTATTCATGAGGTGTGATGTACACCAACTGCCTGGAGAAAGGGAAGACGGTCACAATCACTATAACGAATTATTGGCCCGATTCGACCCCGATTCAAATTTCCGTAAGAAAAAATAGTATTAGGTTATAAATAACTCCAATTACATTGAAGGAAAACAAGTGCGACGTATTTTTATTTAAAGACTTGAAAAAGTCACTTGCCGGGCAGAAATTTGCGTCGAATGAGGATCTCATTTCCCCACGGTGGAAGCCTATTTTGCAGAATTTGAGAAAACCTATTTTGTAGGCGGGTTAAAGAAATGGGAAATCGCTGGGTCAAGTGTGTGGACTTAAAAGGCGACTATGTTGAAAAATAAATGTGGAAACTTTTTCAAAATGTTCGTTTTTATTTTGTATTTATCAGATCGGCAATCGTATACTGCCACAAATGTCGGGAAAAGTCATGGAAAATTATACATCAAGATTAGATTACACCCGAGTCAGCCGTATCGGACATTTGACAGAAATCATCGAATAACGAAAATTTCATTGTGAATTTAATAAAATCATCTTTTCAATTCTAAGTTAAATTCCTCTAAACAAGAAACACCCTTTACCTACTCCCATCAGCTACAACTGCGACTTCTCTTAACTAGCAAAAGTTTTAATTTGTAGGAACTCTTAACTATGGAAATAAAGTTTAAACTTATTTTCAAACCAAAATGAAGACAAAAAATCAAAACAAAATGTACTTAAGTGGCTTCATCATATTCCAACAGGTCCAGATGGATTAAATGCTCTAAATGCCCCTTCTATACCCTGACTCTGATGCTTTAAGCTGGATGGATGCAAGCGTTGAACATTATGATGCAAATGAATTGGTCCTTTGGTATAATGGGTGCACAAGGACACAATTTTCATCACAGGAGCTATACCTACAGAGACAGAAGCATTCACTGCACCAGGACAAGAAAATATACACGTCTCCTATTAAATGAAGCAGATGTTGAATCCGGGTGTTTCCATTTAATTGAATCGATAAAGAGAATCATGTTTCTTGGTTTGGTGCAAAGTCGGCAAACCCTATCCAAAGCTAAAACATAACACACATAGGTGACAGACCATGAGATGATAACACCCAAGTGCAATCAACAGAGAAAGTGCATTCATTTTCTATACAATCTATGAGCTACAAGATGAATTTAAATTAAATGGAATTTTACAGAAACAAAGACATTTCAATTATGAAATTAATTGAGAGCACAATAACTTGATACTTCATTGTCATTAATGTAACTTAATATCAAAGATTGTTGTATAGACTTTGGCTTTTAATAAAGATTTTAACATTTGTAAGTACATTGATTGACTTGAAGATATCCGTATCTATGCCAAATAACAGAACGCTTTGGGATAAAATCATTTAAGGTCGTCTTCAATTGAGACTTTTAGAATGTCAGAAAGAGAATTTATATATTTAGAGAGGATGTTATTTAGGTCAATATTTATAATAAAACAAAATGTTTATTTCTTGGACTTTTGTCTGCTTCCCTAGAGTGAATGTAATCTACAAAAACTTTATTCGGATATATCCGGTTCAGTATTCCCCTTCAAAGCAAAATGTGAATTCCGGGTATTTAATCTTTTCCAAATGCTTGCTCCGTTGGAAATTAGGTGAAAAAAGATTCGACTGCTTTGAAAACAACAAATTTTATTTCAAAAAAACACAATGTAATCCTAGCTAATGTCATTAGAGAAAGTATGTTGCAAAATAACCAACCCGAAATATATTAACAAACCGCAGTATAATATTATTATAGTATATTTTAATTTAGGTTGGCGGAACAATGATCCGCAAAATTAAACAAAACAAAATAAACCACGAAAACAAAACGATTTAAATAATTCGCAATAGATAGCCGGCGCGCACGAGCGGATACCTTATTATTGTAAACAACAATTATAAATGTCAAATTAAAAGAAAAGGGTTTGTTTGTTAATCTTACCACCGACAGCAAAAACAGTGCTGTCACCCAGTAGCTCAGTTTGGGGGTGGGTTTGGTAATAGGTAGATTTTATTAATCGAACTCGATTAATAAAATCGAAATGAAAAATGTTGCAGAACGTAGCAACAAAATAATAAAAATGGGCGCCAGGAAGTATTATGGTACTTACCATCACCAATGAAGAAAAATAAAAAAAAAGAGCGGAAACTTACTTCCCAATTAAAATAAAATTCAAGAGTAATTTTTCACTGAAAACAGGTTAAGATATTTTATTTTATATCTGGGAAACCTTTATAAATATAGGTAGAAAACCCAGAATTTTTTCTAAAAAATAGTTGTACAATTTAAATTTATACAAAGAACAAAAAAAAAGAAAGAGAACAATTGTTGTGTAACAAAGGACACAAAGGAAAGTCACCTTGGGAAAGTTCCCGAAGAACAAAGGAATTTCTTACGGACGCGGGTCCCGCAATCTCGGGAGACAAAAGAAACGACCGAAAGTCTAACAGGTTTAATGTTGGCGCTTTATAGCCAACCACAAATCACAAAAGAAATACGCACAAAACTCACTCAAAAGAAATAAAAAAAATACTTAGCTCTTTTGTTTGCAAAATCGATCCTGCCTCTTCCTTTCTAACACGCCTTCCTCACAACTTTTGTTTGTTTTTTTTTCTTTCCAATTTTTACTTTAGTTATCCTCACACAAAACTAGCACGATCTTTTTCTTCTTTTTTTTTCTCAAAAATTCTTCACCAATTTTTACTTTTCTTCGACCTCACTCTCTTAGCTTCTCTCAAAAAGTGCCATATTCATGGCGAACTTCCCTCATCCAAGAGGCCACGAAAAATATGCCATCCTACTCTGACCTTTTGTTATGATCTGGTTTTCTCTTTCGGTCTAACTGCGACACCCGGCTTTTTCGCTGGGGTGCATGCCAATTTCAAAAACCAACCAAACCTTTGTGGTCTCTTTCACATTGGTGATTTGAACACCAACCTTGGCTTAATGGACGAGTTCAGTTCTTATCCGTCAAATCCAATTGGTCTAAAAAGTAAAGGAAACATTTTTGAGTGTTCGCGAGTAAAATCCCCAGCCCAAACCGGCCCAGTTTAATAACTTGAGGAAAGCGTTCTGTAAATTAGGCACCTTGGCATTTTTAAACCAAGATTAAGAGGCAGAATCCGATAGTTTTAAATTTAGACTCTAAACCCTTAGACTTCCGTGCAGACAATTTTAAGGGAAGGGAGACACATCGCAAGGTGACTTTTCTTAGTGTTCCGACACTTTAGGGTGGGCATTAAGCCATACTAATTTTAGGTTGGTGTGCAAATTAGAAAAAAAAAGCACACTCTCGTTTTCTCCTTGTGTGGACCACCTGTCACACACTCAATCTGGCCGTCTTCGTGACTCATCCGTCACACAATTGTGTATTTTGTGACCGCCCGTCACAAATTTCAAAAGTTAATGAAAATGTGGACACAACTCACAACACACAACTCCGCATTACCACTGAAACCTATTTTGTTTGCTTTTCCAAAATACAATAAGAGCAGGGCACTGACTGATGGAAAGCAGGATTCAACTGAACTCTTAAAATATTTTGGAGCCGCAACTACGAAAGGAAGGTTAAAAAAAAGGAAAAAGGATATGAGATAGGCTAGTGAGACTTGTTGTGGTAAATTTTACCGCAACAAGTAAAATAAGTCTACATATAGATTTTAATTTTAAAAAGATCAAATTAAAATGTTTAGTTATTTTTTTTTTTTGGAAAAATCCAACTGACAACTTCCTTAACAAAACACGAAAACCTACAAAAACAACAAAAAACTGATAATAAATGATTTTCGACTCAGGTATTAGGAGAACAAAGAAAGATATTGACTTCAAATTATTTATCTCACATAAAATATTGTTATGAATATTTTGTTGAAGTCCATAGATTTTTATTAAATTTTCCCTAAATTTGCGTTTTTAATTTGGCTCCTTTTTTGAGAAATCAAATGGCATTCAAATTTTTTAAAATCAAACTTTTTTGCAGATTACCTTTTTTAATCTTAAAGTACAGGAAATATTTTTAAAAACATTCGATGGGTGAGATGTTTCTGTAAAATACCTCGAACCTATAAAAGTTTGAAGAAAAACTGACACCTTTCTTTTAAATAAAACTTTTTTTAACAAAAACCTACTTAAAACATTTATGAATGGAATTCGACTTCATGTGGTGATCGCAAGCACGTTAGCAGCGTGGTCAATGCGTTGGATCCAATTTTCGATGACTAGACCACACATTCCAACCGAAACGGCCGCAATTTTGCGTTTGATGTTGGCTCTAAGCTCTTCCAACATCTTAATGGCTTATTGGCCAAAAATAAAATGGACTGTTAGCGCTAAATCACACAAAAGAGGTGGCTAATCAACTGGTACATTTTTTAAGATAACATGTATCAATTTTTATCAAATTTGCGTACTATTTTTTGTAGATATATCGAATGATATATGAATATCGAAAACAATATTTTCTGTGAAATAAAATAAGTTTGAAGCCAATATTTGTAATTTTTGAAAAGCTATTTGAGTCGAAAGTAAATTTTTACCAAGTTTTTTTTTTTAGGTTTTTATTTTTTTGTAAAAAAAACTGTCAATTCCATTTTTCTCAAAATGTTTCCTAAAGTTGAAAACAATATTTCTTATAAGTTCAAATTAGTTAGAAGCCATTATCTCAAATTTTTAAAAAGATATTTAAGTCGAAAATCAATTTTTACCACCTTTTATACATTTTTTTTAGGTTTTTTTTTGTAAAAAAAACTGTCTATACGATTTTTTTCAAAATTTTACTGAATGTTAACAACAATAATTTTGAAAAATAAAAGTAGTTTAAAGCCAATATCTCAAAGTTTTGAAAAGATATTTGAGTCGAAAATCAATTTTTACCAACTTTTATTAATTTTTTTTTAGGTTTTTATTTTTTTTTAAAAAAAACTGTCAATTCGATTTTTCTCAACATTTTTCAGAATGTTGAAAACAACATTTCTTATAAGTTAAAATAAGTTGGAAGCCATAATCTAAAATTTTTGAAAAGATATTTGAGTCGAAATTAAATTTGTATCAACTTTGAGTAATGTTTTTCTTAGGTTTTATTTTTTATAAAAAAAGTGTGAATTCGATTTTTCTCAAAATTTTACCATATGTTGAAAACGTTATTATTCTTTGCACAAAATTGTTTTGGTGATAAAATCATATTTTAGTCGTAAAATTTTCGAGGTGACAACTTTTTTTTCAGTTTTTTTGATTTATAAAAAATTCGTTAATTGGCTTTTTTCAAAAAATATACGTGTTTGGTATCACGTTACAATATATTATATAAAATTTTATTCAAGTCTCTAGCGATTTGGGTTCGTAAGATATTTAGGGTTAACCAAAATTGTCACCTTTTTTTAAACTGCTATGGTAAAAAAAACCACCAACGCAATTTTCTTGAGAGCCCTTTCTGCATCTTTCTGCCTTATTATCTGCATAACAAAATTTAGTTGAAGTCGATATCTCTTCTGGTTCTTGAGCTATGGACGACGAAAAAAACGTCGCGAACGTACGGACGTACGGACTTACGTACACACGCACGCACAGACATCTTTCTAAAAATCTTTTATTTCGACTCTAGGGACCTTGAAACGTCGAGAAATGTCAAAATTTTCAATTCGACAAATCGGACCTATTACAATAACTTCCTATGGGAAGTTAATAATGTCATAGTAACGTGACATTTATGAAGTGGTGATGAAGTTCATCATCTTGGCGCATATTCTCCAGAGCCCAATCGTAGAACGTAAGTCGCTTTAAATGGTCCATCGTCGTCAATTCTTGGGTCAGCTTGATATTGTATATGAGTTTAAACCAGGCTCCTTACGAAAAATACGCAATGTTGTCTGAGCTATGCACAATTCGACCAACTTTGAGTTAACGATCTTAAAATTTCGGTCACCGACTCCGAATCTCGTTAAAAACTTTTTATAATTTGAAGACGTTGCTCATTTAAATACTTTAGCATGATGAAAATATTGAGTTTATTGAATAAATTGACAGTGAAAATTCGATGATAAGTGAAACGATGCGATCACAAATCAAGTCTCTATGGAAAACCCGATTTATAGGAAAACTTAAAATACCGTAGTAAGTTCCAAATATTAATACAAAGGGCTCAAATTTGTAGGTAAACGGGTTTTTGGGATTTCCAATAACTTTCCAGCAAGGTTAAATTGTTGGTTAAATTACAAGATATCGGAGGTTCACTTCTACAAACAATAACATGGTCATAAAACTTTTCTTGTAAAATTACGATTGTTTGATTACTGTTATTAGCACCGTAATGCAGTTAATTTTAAAAATGATAATACTTCAAAATTGAAATTGTGTTTTCTACGAAAATCTAAGCCATCGAAAAGAATCTATGTCAAAACTTCAAATCTCAAAGCACCTTATATCAATCTGCATATATTTGCTCTCCTATAACATCAAACCTTCAAGGTGCTGTTGCTGTTCTTCCCTATAAGATGGTAAACATGGTCAAGAGCACGTTTTGCACGTAGTAACCTCGCCGCACGTGTCACTCTGTTGTCAACCATAGTAACAAAGTACTTCTATCCATAAGCAGAAGTCTGTTTAGTTGACTTGGTAATGTTGGCAGTTGGGTACTCTCAAAGCACTTATCAAAGTATCATAACCGTATAAAACATATAACTCCTTGTTCCGCTGTCACATTACCAAGATTTAATAGCCAAAATCATGCAATAATAATCCCTTTTGTTGTCCATCCAAGTTGTTCCAAGAGTACTTGTAGTGTCATAGCTACGAACGATATATTGCTCTGTTATTATGGCCACTTGGGCATGAAAATATTCTCTCATCACGCAATTAATATCAGAGCAGAGTCACCGGAGAAGTGGAGAAGTGGAGACTCAAGCCAGACACATATTGGATGGAGTCCATTGCCACCGCCATCGAAGGAACTAAGTTTTTTTCTGACAGAGTCCCACTCTTTATCTCAAAGCTAATTTGGTCAGTTTTCTTTTTTAAAAAAATGTTTCCAAAAACTTTAGCAATGTTTCCAAAAATACAAAAAAATGGAACATTTTGAAGCCTTGGTCAGGAAAATGTGAATCCATCCATTAAATCCTGATTATAAACGAGGTTGTGGTGAATTCGCTGTGAGATTAAAATTTAATGAGAATAAAAGATGAATGCTTGGTGTCGCATGTTAAGCAATTAAGCCCCCAAGGGATTTATCGTATATGTATGATATTGAGAAGGGAAAACGACTAAATTCATGGAATTGATGCTCAAGCTCATATGCATAAATATCTAGCAATATATTGTTCTTAAATATACATACGACACACGAGTAACGAATATCATCCTCCCGAAATAGGATATGCGGTGGGCTTATTTATTGTGTTCGGTTCCTGAAAGGACATCATATAGATTTTAACAGAGAGACTATTTTTAGTGTGCGATGGACATATTAAAGGTCATTAGAAGATGTTCTTTATGTCCGATATATTGAACAATAAATATTGAAGAAAAGCCATTAAAAGTTCTATTTTTGAAATGCTTTTTGCATACATTTAAAAATAATTCCTTTATAAAAATAGAAAAGAAAAGAATTCTTTAGGCTTATTTATTGATTTTAACTTTTTTCAAATAGAGCCTTTTCAAGTTTTTCCAACCGATGAAGCTTAGTCTCAACCTAATGTTGGTTTGATTTTGAAGGCCGGTCTTTGTATTTTCAAAAAAATATACTCTTAAATTCGAATAATGAAAGAATGCATTTGTTGTTACTTTCCATTACTGAAAATTCAGAGCTGAAAACCAACCCAAAAAATATTTGACCCTCTCTATATTAGGTTTAACATTTATTTCACATTTCAAATTGAGTTCAGCAGCTTTTTTGTTTGCTCTTCATTTTAACTGTAATCAAAACCAACAAAAATAAACCCATCAGTATTCTGCTTAAACCTAGACAAAAATAAAATAAAGAAAATCTACTCTATGATTACTACGGCTTGAGCAAAACGATATCCTTTTTAGAAATTCCTCAAGTCCAGTGGCAAATTGCTGATGATTTTGGGGGAAGTGTAGGTCAGCATATCGAATTTCTTTCTGCTTTTGAACATAAAAGTTATCCTTAGCCTTAGCCTCTTGTTGGAGTGATGGGGAAGGACGAAATAAATTACTTGTATTTTTTTTTCTGTTTTCACACCACATAAAACAGGAACGGATTTATAAAAATGGTGCAGAAATCACGCCAAAAACTAAATTGCTAAAAAAGGAGCTAAGCACCTGAGTCTTACTTTAGGCGTAAAAATAATGTCGGAGAAATTCTCAATAGTAACAAATATTAGCTATACAATGATTACTGGCTAAAATTTAATGGGTTCACTGTTAAAATTTTTGGAAAACAACAAATTAAAGAAAAGTTGGTGGATACTAAGCCCCTTAAGTACACAGTTTTAGTGCCTATATTCTTTTCGTTATGTACATACATACACCTATCCATCGACTGAATTCCATTATTCTAAAACACTTCGAGGTGCTTATTGTACAGTGATAAAAATACCACCTTTTATAAGAAAAAGGGTGGACACCACGCCCGTAAATCAAAAAATTCAATTTTTTTTTATTTTTTCTTCCAGACCTATTTTGATTCGAAAATTCTAGGTTTTACAATGTGATGATCAGTAAGTCAGTCAATCAATTACAGTTTTTGTGATTTTTGAATCACTGTATCTCAGAAATTACTCATGATATAAAAATTTGGTGAAGTCGATTTGCACAAACTTATTTCTAAAGTTAGAGAGGGTTCGAAAACTATCTGAGTTTCTTAACATAGAAAGAGAGTATGTTTAGTACCAGACCTTGGTTGAGCACTACTGGTGCTTGTGCTCTTCAATAATTCTAATAAAGAGTGTTTGGTCCTGGTGGCAGTTTTATGTTTTTAAATACGATTGTTTTAAAAAGTTATAAACAATGCGGTTGGAGTAGTGTCATTGGAATCAGTGATCGTCAAGAGTAACAATTCGTACGTAACTGCCCGTCGGAAGTTTTGTTTACACTGCTAAATACGACGAAAAACTGATGGACCGAGTTTGAATTTAATTCGTTCGTGGGTTCCTTGTAACTGCTTCGGCTATGAACACTCCACGGTCAGGGCACAATCGATCTTCAAGGAATGTCAAAAACATTGAAGTTGAATAGAGTTTACGTGAAAATTCACGACTTTCTATACGGAAGAGGCAGCCTCATTGGAACTTTCAAGAGCCATTATTCATGAAATTTTAAAAAAGAATTGAAACTTCGATGCATACACAATTCAATTCGTTCAAGAACTGAAAGAAAATAATTTTTTTTTACGCAAACATTTTTGTGAGACGATGTTGGAGCATTTTCGTATCGTATGAATTACTTTTTTTGAAGCTACGAAACTCATTTTCATTTAAACGGGCACATTAATAAACAAAACTGCAGTTACTGGGCTCCAAGAACCAATAACCCCTGACTGAAACACCATTAGCCATTGCATTTTCCTAGGGTAACTGTTTGGTGTGCCTTATTCACGCATGGGATAATGGGATATTATGGATTATGGAATCTCCAATACTAGTATAGAAACAGAGATTATACTTGAACCTTTAGCGAAAATCAATATTCTTTAATATTACCAATAGCTATTTGGTAGCGAGAATAACAAGAAATTATTTTGTTGATCTTGTTTGCTTTTTTCCGGTATCTCTTTCGCATGGAGTTCCTCGGATGTGGACAATATGAACACTCTAACCACATTTCAGAGAAAACACAAGCTAAGTGCCTCTCATTCGCAATTATGTAATTAAATTAGATACCTTTGGTCAGACTAGGAAAGACGAAGCTTTAAGTGTCCAACATAACGTTCAAAAAAATCGTGCAGTGTTAAATCGAAAACATTTTTTAAAGTTTTTCAATTGCTTTCCAAAATGATTTAATCAAAACCGTTGCTGACGTTTTAGGCGATCACATTTCTGATAGAATCCGACAGCCAGAGTTTATAGCTTTGTCTGACATTCATTTAAAGTCCCAATTATCTATTGTTATTACTTTAATAAAAAAAAATCATGAAACATTTGCTGCATTTATCGATGAAAGCTCAGGGCGGACTGCAGAAAATTTTAATAAAATTAATTTTTATTCCTGAAAACTTATTCTCAACTTCTAGGAGAAAGTAGCTAACCCTGGAACCCAGGAATCGCTACTGCCACCGAGGTCTCCCGACTTAACCCCAATTAATTTTTTGTATGGGGCTTCTTCAAAGAGAACGTTTACAGCAACAATTCCCGAAGTGAAACTTAAAAAAAACCTTCGTCTAGAAATCAGTGCAATTGAATTAAGTTTACTGCAGCGTGTGGCGCTTAACACGAGGATCCGTTTTGAACAGTGTGTGCAACTCGACGGAAGACATTTAGACGACATATTGTTCTAAATTGAAATTCGCATTATAAGTCTGTCGTTTAATATTTCAAATGAAACAATATATGAAATAGATTTTTTAATTTAATTTTGAAAATATACATAAATATGCCGAAATCAAAAAAGGTTGAAACATGAAATTTTTTAAGAGTCATTTTTAAGCTCGAAACAAATTTTGTCACGTTATGTCTTATTTAAAATTTTAATGTAACATGTATTGTACATACATGATTTCCAAAAAGCAATGAGAACTGAAACTCTCACCTTTTTCAGAAACAAACTGAGTTATTTTTAACTTCCCAAAAGAAGTCATTGAAATTTTCAACTGTCAAATGATGTAACGTTTATAATCATGAATTACTACGAAAATTTGTATTCCTGATATCTTGCAAAGTGTTTAGAAAAATCTAACTTAAAGCTAAACAAGCTTAACTCTTTGATTATTTCGCCAGTTTTTGAATTTTTTTTTTTAAAGTTTTTCTGGTTTTTAACAAGAAAGGGCATTAAAAATAGAAATTATGAGAGTTAAGAGAAAATATAACAAATCCTCCTATGGCCCTGACATAAATAATTGACTCTCACATTAGCCGAAAGGATTTCACAGAAAATTGTATTTTTTTCCGGTCCTGATTAGAACGAGTAAAAAGAAGGGGTTGGATACCACTCCCCCAATACTTTGAACTTATTTGGAAAAACACCTGTGTTCTAAAATTGTGACTAAAAGCCTTTTTATAATTCTTCTATATAAAAGAGTCTGCACATAAAAATTTTCCTATTTAACCTTTCTACCAATAGTCCAGCACTGATGGGAAAAAGTTCTTCTATACCTATTTGTTTTCTTCTAAAATGGTTCCTGATGATGATTTTCTAGAATATACCCACCTACCTGAACTTTCTATTTTTTTTTTTACTTCCTTAGCTTCGATATTCTTTAAAAAGTTGCTCAAAGAATTTCTATTCAGTTTTTAGTTTATAGAAGAACCTAAAACAAAAATCTTTTACAACTCACACCTTAAAGGTAAACCCTGGGGATCCACAAAATTGCTTTCTTTTCTCATAAAAAAACAAATAGTTTTTGAAGGACTTTCAAGTTTCAATGGTATTAATAAGCTTAAGCATCCTATTTACACATCGATTTAGGGAAAACAAAAACAAAAATAACTTAAACTAAAACTTGAAAACTTCCCATCTTAAACTATTAAACTTGACTTTAATTTATTTTTTTTTTTCGAAAATACTTCTCAGATACTCGTATAGGAAGGTAGGTACCTCCCTATACTTCATCATTATCTAGCTGGCATCATGACTCGGATCGGATAGACAGAAAGATAGACATTAAGGATCCCAAGGACACCCAATTCGCCTAATGGACATGTGAGTCCTTATACGAGTATGTATGAAGGTATATCGATTCATGAGTGGCGTCATCTTCATCGGTGGTCGGTCGTGTCGTCGTCCTCGTCCTCACCCTCGACGTCACCGCTATCGTCGTCGTTGTTATTGATAAACGGGGATACAAAACCAAAACACTTTTCCGATGAAGAGGAGATATATACGCACTCGAGAATACTCACACTCATCCTTTGTTGGCAAAATTACATAAAGCCCGAGGATAAAGTAACAAAGGATTTTTGATTTATATCATCAATTATTTTGTATGTTTACCAGGACCTACACGATGGTAAATTTATAAACCTGAACCACCATCAAATTTATACACATCTTAAGTCGTATAAATATTGATTTTTATCACAGGAAATTGTGACTGTCTCTCTGAATTCTTTTGGAATTTGGATTAAGATCCTTTAACATCCTTTTGCCTTCTGAATTTGAAGCAAACGAACAAATAAGAAAAAGGATGTTTTCTTTGGTTGAACATGTCTGAAGACCATCGATTGTGTGTTTGTCTGTAGGTTTGTTGTAATTTTTAGGTATATTTCAGGAAAAAAGGAGGAAAATTTGTACATTATCCAATTTGGATGAAGTGAAAATATGATGATTTCATGGAAATTCAATTAGACAGCTGCTGCTTCCAGAGTCTTCCTTGCGTTTGCAGAACAAACAATAAAATATTGTTCACATTTTTTGTTGTTGTTGTTATTTTTTGGTTTTTCATAAAGTTATGGTTTTTGTTTTGATAAAAGGTGTTTTCATCATTTCTATCGTATTTACCTAATAAAAAATTAAGAACAATACAACTCAATGAAAGATAACCTTTGGGAAAATGTGGTGACCATACGCCTTGTAGCTTCTGAATTAAAAAATAAAAAAGAGGCTGGGATGCGACCCACACTGATAACTTCCCATCCCGTCTGTCGATTTGTCTTGCTTAAAAGTTTGTCTATATGTAATATGTATCAATTTTTACTATTTTACTACTAGTACTATTTATATATGTATATATACTGTACTTTTTTTTGTACATTTTATTTTTTATGAAAAAAATTGGGTTTTTATAAAAAAAATTACTGAATATCGAAAACAATATTTTTTGTGAAATAAAATAAGTTTGAAGCCAATTTCTTTAATTTTTGAAATGATATTTGAGTCGAAAATCAATTTTTACTAACTTTTGTTTAGGTTTTTCATTTTTTTGTAAAAAAAACTGTCAATTCGATTTTTTTCAAAATTTTTCCTAATGTTGAAAACAATATTTCTTATAAGTTAAAATTAGTTAAAAGCCATTATTTCAAATTTTTGAAAAGATATTTGAGTCGAAAATCAATTTTTACCAACTTTGAGTAATGTCTTTTTTAGGTTTTTATTTTTTATAAAAAAAAAGTGTCAATTAGATTTTTCTCAAAATTTTATCAGATGACAAAAACATCATTCTTCGTTGCACAAGATTCTTTTGGAGATGAAATCATATTTTAGTCGTAAAATTTTCGAGGTGACAAATTTTTTTTTCAGTTTTTTTGATTTATAAAAAAAAACGTTAATTGTATTTTTTTTAAATATACTTGTCTTGTATCACGTTACAGTATATTATATAAAATTCAAGTCTCTAGCGTTTTTGGTTCGTAAGATATTTAGGGTTAACCAAAATTTTCACCTTTTTTTAAACTGCTATGGTAAAAAAACCACCCACGCAATTTTTTTGAGAGCCCTTTCTGCCTTTTTATCTGTATAACAAAATTTATTTGAAGTTGATATCTCTACTGGTTCTTGAGCTATGAACGACGAAAAAAACGTCGCGAACGTACGGACATACGGACGCACAGACATCTTTCTAAAAATCTTTTATTTCGACTCTAGGGACCTTAAAACGTCGAGAAATGTCAAAATTTTCAATTTGACAAATCGGACCCATCACAATAACTTCCTATGGGAAGTTAAAAAGAAAAAGTAATTTACAGGATATGTAACTATACATTTTGTTTTAGATAATAATTATTGTTAGATTATTTAAGAACCTTACTTGTGATTTTCTTGACACGTGGAGTAAACTTTGTTGCAGAATCATAAACATTTGTTTTTATAAAATGTAGCTTATTAAATTCTTAACTCTTGAGCACAGCTTCTTGTGCGTACATAGCTCGCATAGTTTTTGACTAATCAAATTTTTAGTTAAATTTATAATTTGTTATGTCCAAAGCCGTAGCACTTCTTAACCACATTATTTACTACCTTCAATGCCCTTAAAGATTTGCTAATGATATGTTCTGTGAGCCCAATTTTCATTTAAGGAACTTTAGTTAAATTGCAATCAAAAATTGAAGTTTAAACTGTCTTATGTCAAAAAATTCGAGACATCAAAAATTCTTTGTAGTATCTTTTGCTGTACTCTCAGTAATAGGTTAGGTTAGGATAGGTTAATGTGGCTGTGGATACAAAAACCACACACTTAGGCCAGAAGAAAGGCCCATTGTGATACCACATGAATCTAGAGAATTACTTCCCACTAGTTGAACCATTTTGAGCTTTTTATAAAGTGAAGGAGATATCTGATATCCTTTTTAGCTAGTTCACTGGGATCATCAAAAGAGTATTCTCCCAGATGAAGTTTGCGTCTTCGTGAAAGAGCAGGGCAGGTGCAGAGGAAGTGAGAGATTGTTTCAGTCATTTGAGGCTACACCAAGTCGTATTGCGTGTCTGCCTATAAGACAGTGTCCCGTAAGGACACCTATTAGGGAGCTAATATGAAGTCTGCTTTGGGATAGCAAATCTTTAGAGCGCTTTAGGTCCAATGAAGGCCATATTAGTTTTGTGGCTGCGCATGTTGGTAAATTGTGCCACCTAGAGTTTGCTATCTCGAAAGCTTTTTCTTTTAGCAGAAGTTTACATGTAGCTATTGGTATACCTATCTTCTCCCTTTCAGGTGAAATAGGTATGACGGTTCCATTTTTAGCGAGTTCATCGGCTCTACAATTTCCTGCGATGTCTCTGTGGCCCGGCACCCAGCATAGGTGAATGTTAAATTGCTGCGCCATCTCCATAAGAGACGATCGACAATCGAGGGCCGTTAGAGATTTGGTTGAGACGCCGTCAAGAGACTTGATAGCAGCCTGACTCAGAGAAGATGCGGATATCAGAAGTTGATATCACGTTTTCTCTTAGCCAGGAGAGAAGCTCTTTGATCGCTAAAGTTTCCGCTTGGAAGACGCTACAATGATTAGGGAGGCGGAATGAGATGCTTAGATTAAGCTTTTCTGAGTACACGCCACTACCAACTCCCTCATTTGTCTTGGATCCATCTGTGTAAAAATGGATGCTTTCGTCATCTAGGAGTTTTTTGTCTTCCCATTCATCCCTGGATGGAATGGATACCTGGAAGTTTTTACCAAATTGGGGTTTTGGGATAGTGTAATCTATGTACTTTGGTATAGAACCAAATAGGTTCAGAATGATGGAGTGCCCAACATTGTTGTTGGTCCATTGAGATGAGGCGTTGAGTCTTATGGCTGTACTCGCTGCCAACTCTCAGTAATAAGTCTGCCACGAAAATAATCACAATATAGAAGTCTTTCTATACACATTGACCCGTACCACTCTGTTTAATTTCATCATTCTACGAAAGCAGAAGTAGTTCATATAAGCGATACCAAATAAAAGAAAAGTAGGCAGATACCACGCCCCCTTTCTTGGATAACCTCATATTTTTGACGTTTGTCTTTGTATTCACATTAACTTCTTTCACTCTGCTTAATTTCATTGTTCTATTACACTTCAAAATGTTAATATTAACTCATACTTCGTTTAAGAAATTGGGAGTATACATAGCCCCCTGAATGCATAATTTTGTGTCTGAAATTCATTATTTTTCAACACTATGGAGTGATATTTTTAACTATAAGGGCGAAAATCACACCACAAAACCTACTTTTGTGTAAAATTTCAAGATTCTGCAATGTCGAGAAGTGCAGTTACGATTTTTTGCAATTTTTGAAGTGCGGTATCTCAGAATCTCTTAAATTTTGTAAGGTGCATTTTATCAATTATTATAGTAATGTCCGATTTTATAAACAAACACTAAAAGCACTTTTCTAAAAGCTTTTTAAATTTTATCAGGCCTTTAAATTTTTTCAGTTTCACCAAGCTTGAAATGGGAAATTTCAGGGATTTTTTTGTTAAAATAGAGTTCTCTTCACAACTCTGTAAAAATAAAACCCCTTTTTTCTTTCTAATAAGCGAATTGTGTGAGAAAAATGAAAAGATATAAAATGCATTATATGTTGAAATAAATGACAAAATCGCAAAATACAACAGTGTAAACTTCTTCAAAATCAAAAATCGTGTGTCGTTCAAAAATAAAATATGAAAATGGATTCTTGTAAACGCGAAATACTCTTGAGCGGCGAATAACTATATGTTGTTCTTCTTCGTCAGATGAAGATGACCAATCTAATATTCTAATTAAAAATAAAAATCATAAAAATGATATTATAAATACAATGTCGAATTTATTTACCTATTCATTCTGTATCTCCAAATATTGAGAATACAAATTTTACAAAACAAAATATCAGCTACCAATCTGTCATATTCATTTTTAATGACACTTTTAAAATTTAATGAGCCAAAAATGGGCATTTAGTTTACAAAGATGTTTAAAAGCTTGTTTACTTTAAAAACGCTTGTTGAAACCAAAATATCGCATTTTACAGTTTAAAATCCTGTTAAATGTACGAATATAAAAGTTGTTTATGAAATTGGGCAAGTCTTGTAAATTTGAAGTTCTTGGCCTAATTGTTTTTTTAGTTAGAGAGGGTTCATAAACCTGCTGAGATTGTTCTTGTAAACGGGGTAGTAGTGCCAGAACTTGGCTGGGATTCATCGAAGAATAAGGTTTTTGAAACCTGGTAAAATTTTAACAAAAAAAAATCAGCTGGTTCTTGAAATATCGTTGAGGAAAAAAAGCCTTTTATTTAAAAAGTGATCATTATATATTTCACAGCAAAAATAATTTGAAATCAATAGATGAAAAATTCTCAAAAATGGAAACAAATCGCATTAAATTTACAAAATTGTTTGACCTCGACAGTCAAAGTTTCAAAAGAAAATATAATACCGAAGTAGACAAATTTTTGTGATATGCTAGTTTGATAGTTCTTCATTGATTGAAGAAACATGTCATTTGTTTACTATAAACAAATAAATTAGGTGGTGGAACAGTCCGTATGGAGAACTAGGGCCTAGTGACTTACAACTCTCAACCATTCCTGAGTGCGAGTCATGTCAAGAATGGAGGGGACCTACAGTTTTAAGCCGAATCCAAACGGCTAACATGAGAAAGCACTTTTAAGGACAAGAATTACTTTGAGAGTATTCGTCAATTTATCGCAAGAGGCAATTACTGTGGAAAAAACCTTAGATGGCATAGACAGGGATTGAGCCTAAGACCTCTCGCATGACAGTCCAACGCACTTACCATCATGCTACGGGTACTTGATTTTTGACATAAGTTTATATAGTAATAAATGCATAAAGATCAAAATGAAATCAAAACATTATTGTATGTAAAAGTAGAAATTTTTTGTTTAAATTTTTACTAATTTAATTTTTAAATTATCAAACACAGTCACATTGAATTTTATCAAAAATAAAAATACCTAATAAATCTTTTTATTCTTTGCTCCAATTTTTCTCTTTGTTTTGAAAAACTTTTATTTTCTATACAATTTGCACATGAATTCAAAACAAACAAAAAAAAGTATCTATACAAAAGCTGAACAAACTGCGAAGTTGTAATGGATGAAATTTATTCGATTAGATAAAGGAATAATGTTATAATAGAGATATGACTCAAGTGTTGTTTTTATTTGAATGAAAAAGGTCAGAAATAAATGTTTTCATTTTCATATAATAACACTCATAGATACGTACATTAGATGAAAACATTACAAATTTATTCAATATCCACTTGAAATTATACTTGAATGTCAATATGAATAAAATATTGAGTAGACATGAAAGTTTTTCTTGACGACAATCTTAATTAATTCATGTGTCACTAAGCGAATAATTATTTTATCACAATTCGTAAATCGATTTCAAAATTTCTTCTTGATTGTGATTATTATTTAGAATTCATAAGCAAAAACAAATATAATTCTGATTTCGATATTTTTTAGCACATTTTATCAGAAATTATGATAATTATTTATAAAAATATAACTAAAAAGTAATATGATTTTATTAAAATGTTTTGAAACAAATCGTACATATATTTTTTAATCTATTAGATGTTAGAAAATACGCAAATTTCCAAGACTAAATGTAATGATTACATATGTATGAGAAGACTCGTTGTGTTACGATACGATTTTATTTTGAATTTGCATACTTATTTAATTAACGTCGGTGGCGGTGCACGAATTTGCAACAAACAACATAAAATCAAAAATCTCTTGTTTTAAATGTATCATAAACATGTGGAATTTTGACGAGTAATGTTTAGTTCTCCGAAATAAAATTGCAATAGAAATATTTTGTTTTGTCCGCAGTAAATTACATTCAAGCAAAAAACTGTTAAATACTTGGAAAATTTATAAAATGATGCAAATTCAAAGAACATGTTCGAACTTCATTGAATTGCCAATAATATTTCCATCGAATTTTATTTACGAGAATAATATTATTTCCTGGGCACAAATTATGCACAGTTTTTAAAGGTTTTAACTTTAAAGTACAGTATTGAATATTGTTGTGCAAGTTATAAGAACTTTGTTTAATTAAATGAGATTTTTTGATTGTTTATTTATTTATTTAAGATATTACATATTGTATCGGGTGATTTTTTTGAGGTTAGGATTTTCATGCATTAGTATTTGACAGATCACGCGGGATTTCAGACATGGTGTCAAAGAGAAAGATGCTCAGTATGCTTTGACATTTCATCATGAATAGACTTACTAACGAGCAACGCTTGCAAATCATTGAATTTTATTACCAAAATCAGTGTTCGGTTCGAAATGTGTTTCGCGCTTTACGTCCGATTTATGGTCTACATAATCGACCAAGTGAGCAAACAATTAATGCGATTGTGACCAAGTTTCGCACTCAGTTTACTTTATTGGACATTAAACCAACCACACGAATGCGTACAGTGCGTACAGAAGAGAATATTGCGTCTGTTTCTGAGAGTGTTGCTGAAGACCGTGAAATGTCGATTGGTCGCCGTTCGCAGCAATTGGGTTTGTGTTATTCGACCACATGGAAGATTTTACGCAAAGATCTTGGTGTAAAACCGTATAAAATACAGCTCGTGCAAGAACTGAAGCCGAACGATCTGCCACAACGTCGAATTTTCAGTGAATGGGCCCTAGAAAAGTTGGCAGAAAATCCGCTTTTTTATCGACAAATTTTGTTCAGCGATGAGGCTCATTTCTGGTTGAATGGCTACGTAAATAAGCAAAATTGCCGCATTTGGAGTGAAGAGCAACCAGAAGCCGTTCAAGAACTGCCCATGCATCCCGAAAAATGCACTGTTTGGTGTGGTTTGTACGCTGGTGGAATCATTGGACCGTATTTTTTCAAAGATGCTGTTGGACGCAACGTTACGGTGAATGGCGATCGCTATCGTTCAATGCTAACAAACTTTTTGTTGCCAAAAATGGAAGAACTGAACTTGGTTGACATGTGGTTTCAACAAGATGGCGCTACATGCCACACAGCTCGCGATTCTATGGCCATTTTGAGGGAATGGACCGGTAAGTTGGCCACCAAGATCATGCGATTTGACGCCTTTAGACTATTTTTTGTGGGGCTAAGTCAAGTCTAAAGTCTACACAAATAAGCCAGCAACTATTCCAGCTTTGGAAGACAACATTTCCGAAGAAATTCGGGCTATTCCGTCCGAAATGCTCGAAAAAGTTACCCAAAATTGGACTTTCCGAATGGACCACCTAAGACGCAGCCGCGGTCAACATTTAAATGAAATTATCTTCAAAAAGTTAATGTCATGGACCAATCTAACGTTTTAAATAAAGAATCGATGAGATTTTGCAAATTTTATGCGTTTTTTTTTTAAAAAAAGTTCTCAAGCTCTTAAAAAATCACCCGATAGGACCTTGTCCCTTGTTTATATGCTTAGTTATTCGAAAATATAAAGAATGAATAAACTATAAGTAAATAAATAAAATAAATTAGGTGGCGCAACAGTCCGTAGAGAACCAGGGCCTAGTGACTTACAACTCTCAACCATTCCTGTGTGCGAGTAATGTTGTCAGGGATGGAGGGGACCTACAATTTATATGCCGAATCCGAACGGCTAATTTTGAGAAAGCACTTTTTCATGACAAGAATTACTCTTGGAGAATTTGTCAATTCCTCGCAAGAGGCAGTACCCGTGAAAACTCTTTTTTTTTTTAATTAAGGTGGCATAGGCAGGGATTGAACCCAAGACCTCTCGCATGACAGTCCAACGCACTAACCATCATGCCACGGGTACTACAAAAAAAAAAACTATAAGTACATTTTCATAAAATTAACTAAAAATTGAACATAATAGGTCCTTTGAAAAAGAAATATTTGACTGTTAAAAGTCAAATAGTTTTTTTTTTTTTGAACACTGTTATTTATAATAAAATGATTTAAATTCATGAAAATCATGAAAATAAAATAAATATGAACCAGCAATTAGTGTTCATATATGCGTTTCGCCCCGGTGCAATGGTTGGGCTCATCAGAAGAACCATATAATTCGCAGTTGCTCTAAGTAGCTCGGATTATATGGTATCTCGATTTATTCGAGAAAATATGCGTCAAGACAAGGTGTAATGGTCATCTTCTGATGAGCCCAACCATTGCACCGGGGCGAAACGCATATATGAACACTAATTGCTGGTTCATATTTATTTTATTTTCATGATTTTCATGAATTTAAATCATTTTATTATAATAGGTCCGTTCGCGTACCCTCCTAAAACAGTCAAATTTTACTAAAAAATACGAAATTTAACCAAATCCTGTTCGCATACTCAAAAATTTCGTAGTTTTTCGTAAAAGAGAGCGCTCACGAGAGAGTAAAATATTTCCCCAACCTACGAATTTTAGCCCAAGTTTCTTTGGGCTGATTTGTGAAAATTTCAAATTTGATAGAAATTCAAATAAATTAAATAAATTGCTCGCTTTTGCTGTCAGTTATAAAATTTAAAAACAAATTTTCAAAGAACAGCAACAAGACAGTTATATTGTGTGAAAAATTTGTTGTTTTCCCGTTCGCTTACTTTTTTGTAGTTTTTTTTTGGTGAGAGAATTTTACCCCCACTCTTTAAAATATTTCTTTTTACGAATTTTAGTGCAGAAAGTACGCGAACGGACCTAATATTAGCTAAATTTAATTTAAAATCTTAATATCAAAGGAAATAACTTGTAACTTATGTAATGAAAACAGTATACACAAAAAACAATATTAGTTTCCATAAATTAAATTTAAACCAGAGAACACAAAAGAAAATAAGAACCATCAGAGAACGCACAAGAATCAGAAGTATCTTTTATGTTATACAAAGGTAGCAAATACCAAACGCTTAAACTTGTTAACATCATGAGTAGATCGCAATTGTCTTGAAAGGTCATTCCAAAGTTTGATGCCACGAATTAGAAATGATGATGAAGCTCGAGTACTTCTGTGTCTAGGTATAGAAATTCTATTACTAGAAGTATTCCTCAAAAACACAATTTTATTGAAAAGATATACCGGAATTGACTTAAAAACTATTTTATGAAGAGTAGTTAGAACTCTTATCTGAAGAAAGTCTGGAAACGACATTCCCAGGAAAGATTTAGTAAAATTAGAAATATGTTCCCTCCTCTTTATAGAGTACACATACCTGATAACATCATTGAAGCATACCCTCAATCTTGTTAGCACTGTACCAGTAGCACCTGAAAACATTTCAGCACCATACAAAAAATGGGGAACCAGAAGAGCCTTGGCAAGCTTAATTTTGATACTTAAAGGAAAATAGTCATCAATGTTATACAGTTTGCGCAAGATGAAATTAGTTCGACTTATAAGGTTGTTAACATGAGCTTCCCAAGATAAAGTTTCGTCAAGTATAAAACCCAAACTCTTGACCTTACTCTGGTAAGGAATAATGACATTGTCTAACACAACCGGATCCAACATGCTACTCACAGGTCTAAAGTAAAACGCTATGGCCTGCGACTTGTCCGGGTTTAATTTCAATTTGTTTTTTATAGCCCAAGAATGAACAGAACCAAGATCTGCATTAACAAAAGTAAGAAAAGAGGAAATTTCATCAATCGAAAAGGAAAAGAGTAATTGAACATCATCTGCAAACAGATGAACAAGCGAGAAAGATGTTGCAAGGCTAAGGTCATTTATAAATATGGAAAACAGAATTGGCCCTAAAATGGATCCTTGGGGGACTCCTGAAGTAATCTCAATAAAATCAGATTTATTATTACCAATACAAACATATTGGGACCGTTGCGATAAATATGAAAATATCAAATTACACGCACTGCTACTGAAAGAAAAATATCGGTTAAGTTTGAAGCAAAGGCGAACATGGTTTACACTATCAAAAGCCTTGCTAAAATCTAAAAGTAGCAACAAAGAAATATGTTTTCGATCCATATGAATATGGATCGGTTAAATCAATAAGAGTTGTAGTTGTACTATGAAACTTTCGAAAACCAGATTGGTTGCAAAATAACAAGTTATTACGGGTGAGAAAATCATTGATTTGCGACTTCATCAAAATCTCCAAATCAATGATTTTCTCACATCTCTCTCGAAACATTACTAAAAACAATTGTATGGTTAAACTCTTAGACTTAGAAGAGATTCAACGTTGGTTATCACTAAAATGAAGTAAAAAGAGGATGGGATGCGACACGCACTGAAAACTTCCCATCCCGTCTGTCGATTTGTCTTGCTTAAAAGTTTGTTGGTTTTCGTGTTTTGTTAAAAAAGTTGTCAAAAGTTAAAAACAATATTTTGCATATAATGAAATAGTTTAGTTTCAAAATCTAGTTTTGTTAAATAGTTTTTTAGTCGAAAACCAATGTTTACCAATTTAAGAAGAATTTCTTAAAACAAATTATTTCTTATATACAAAAATACAAATTGGATGAATGAAATTAATTTGAAGTCAATATCTTCTATGGTTCACGAGATATCGAGAACCCAACATCAATTTTTACCAAATTTGCGTACAATTTTGTGTAGATTTTAGGGATATCCGTAGCCGTACCTTGGCTACAACGAAGTAGTGGTCCGAGTCAATATTGGCCCGTCGGAATGTTTGGACATCCTGTATACTGAAGAAGTGTCGTGCGTCGATCGCAATGTGGTCAATCTGGTTGACAGTTGATTGATTAGGAGATTTCCATTTCCCCTTGTGGATATTGAGATGTGTGAACTGCGTACTAGCTACCAGAACGTCTCGCCCCGCAGTGAAATCGATCAGCCTGAATCCGTTGTCGGAGGTGGTGTCGTGCAGGCTGTATCTCCCGATTGTGCCACCAAAGGTGTCTTCTCTTCCTAGCTTGGCGTTAAAATCTCCTAAGACAATTTTAATGTCATAGCCAGGGCACTGCTCATAAGTCTTGTCAAAGAGCTCGAAGAATATGTCTTTGGTGTCTTCATCTTTCTCCTCTGTTGGGGCATGCGCGCACATTAGGTTTATGTTGGCGAATTTAGCCTTGATGCGGATTGTCGTGATGCGCTCGCTCACACTGTTGAAACTCAAGACTTTTTGCCTGAGTCTAGTTCCAACAACAAATCCACACCCAAATAGACCTTGTATTTGTTTTCGGTAGCAGTCGCCGTAGTATACATCGCAGTCTTTTAGTTTGCGTTTGCCTGATCCATCCCATCGCACTTCTTGGATGGCGGTAATATCTGCCTTGCAGCAGTTTAGGGCTTCCGCTAATTGTTCGGCTGCACGTGGTCTGTTAAGGGACCTAACATTCCACGTACAGATCCGAAGTTCGTTGTCCTTATGTCGTTTGCTTGGGTTGTCAACAGTGAATCCGTCCGTATCCGAGGCTTGTTGGTGCTTCGCAACTAGAAGATTTTTACGTGGTCAGGAAGTCACCCCGACGGCACAACCCCCAACCTGGAGGGCCAGATCCTTAGTATAACTCCAAGGACGGGGAGCCGGATAAACCGCTCCTTATAGGCCTGGGCTCCGAATAAGTCGTAGAAGCCCTATAAGGTGTTCACTAAGTAGTTCACCCTAACTGGCTCTGTAGACGCCACCGTTGATTCCATCTCGAGAATTCGTCCGCTGCCGTCTAGATAAGGAGAGGTGCCTTAGTGGAAACACCTCTCTCCTCCTCTCTCGTTTGCTGCCCCCAACAACTTTCCACTGGGGTTAGAACCCAATCTCCAGTTGAGGTACTAGGCACCCGACGTTCACCGTGGGGAGGTGAGAGTAGGAGTTGATAGACAGAGGTTTCGAGAAAAACCTGTGGACGCTTGTGTCCTCTTGAATGCACATGTCTATCATTTGAACATTCCAGACTCCACTCCACGTTAATTCCGTAGATTGGTATTGAACTAGACAATCGAAATAATCTTTTGAAAAAAGATATGAGAAAATATTTGATTACAAGCACGTGTTAACGGTTGCTTGGAAACCCCAATATTTAGATACTAAATTTATGTTATGATTTGAGAACAAATTGTGCAACAATATATTGAGAGCGTTACTTTAGCTTCTTCACTCTTATGCTTAACATGCTTATTGAAGATACCGTTAGCAGAAATCAACACTCACTGATATTTAAATTCCTGTACTATTTCAAAAGGATGATTGTTCAATAACCACCTTTTTTCTTTCAACCTTTTACAGCACCGAGGCTCAAATGCTTTTTACGAGTTGTTTTAAAGGTTCCATACAATATTGTAGTACGTTTCGCTAAAATAACCAAGTCATGCGCGTAAAGAAGAACCTTAATACGAAACTCAGAAAAAAAAACAAACTCCGTCATGTAAATTATCAGAAATATCATCAATATAAAGAGGAACCAAGATTGGTCTTGGGGAACGCCTGCCATCATTTGGAACCAATTTGATGTCTCTGATCCATACCAAGTTGACTTTTTGACTGGACGATTGACGGTATTAAATGTAGCTTTTACGTCGATAAAGCAAGCACACATTTTCTTTTTCTTTTTCATTTGAAACCATCTATCTGTTTTTGAATAAAAACAACGTTCTCTTTTCATATCAAATGGCAAATAGATTCCAAATAAAATTGGAAGATAAATGATCTGATTGAACATTAAATGTGTAGTTATAAATCAAAAAGAAATCTAGAAAATATCACGCCTTCCATAAATCAAAACAAATTTTCAATTCTTCTATCAAAATGTCAATTTATTTTGAAAGTACTACAAGAACTTTTCACATCAGTTATCTACTTCTTTTCGGATATCTTTTTTTTTAATACGAACATGAAGTTGACACATCAGAACTCAGAAGTTATTTTTCGATTGTCTGACACTTAAATGATATATGTATCATTCTCATATGTACCTACGATACGAAGTGACTTTCAAAAAAGCAAACTTGAATATTGATGGGAAAATGTGGACCCATAATGTAAACATTTCATTATAATTGATGTGAGCTGATTTTTGTTGCATCATTTCAATACTAGTTGAAAACTTGTTTATGACAATTTGCTTTTTTTAATTTTGTTATTAAAAACATGAGTACATACATAAATATGTTCGTTATTATATTTCACAACAACTGATGATTTTTTTTTACTTTAAAATTTCACATCCAACTTGAAATTCAACATTTTTAACCAACAGAATAAAAACTGTTTTCCTTTCACTCAGAGTGCAAAGGATTAAGGCTTCGCAGAGCTTTAACAGGGTTTCTTTGGTCATATTTTTAATTATGTTAGTTGTTAGCCTTCAGTAAATAAATTTTAATATGTTAAAAAATGTAAAAAATAAGAAATCCACAATGATATTAGATTATTATTTAAAGGGTTTTCCACTAAAAGCGGGTTGAATAAAAAAAAGTTATATATGAGACATCAAAAAGGTTTTATCTTTATTTGAAAGCCCTATTGATTATTATTGATTATGTGTGAATTATATGACATCGCGGGAATCATTTAAAAATTACCGTTTTCAAGGACTTTGGAGCATAAATCATTCATAATTTTATCGAAAGCATCGATTACGTCGTTTTTGAGGGCCACGGTCGTGGCTTGGACCTGTGACTTAAGAATACCCCACAAAAAAAGTCTGAAGAGATCAAATAATACGATCTTGTAAACCAATTCATGTCAACTCTGTGATAACCGATCGCACAGAATATCAATTGTGTCTTGAGGTATGTGGCACTTAACGCATCCTGTTGAAACCATATGTATTCTGTTCGGTGTACAACTGTACATATCATTTAATTCAGGCCACAAGAAGTTGGAGATCATTGATTTATAGCACTCACCGCGCTGGTCTTACCAAGCTGTTGATAGTAATTGTATGGCCAGCATCACTTTCCAAGAATTACGGACCTATAACGCCTCCCACCCAAAATCCACATCAAACAGTTACTTTATTTGGAAACATTGGCATCTCGTCAAATCTGGCAAATTAAGCTTATTCATTTACCCACACATCCAAAAATGGGCCTCATTGCTAAAATTGAGTTTTCAACCAAAATTTGGATTAACTTCCAACTACTCTAAAATCCAATTAGCGAACACACTTCGTCAAGTATAATCGCTTAGTTTCAGCTCCTGCTGCAAATTTCACCAACAGCGGCTATGTTGTCTGATTCTACACTGGGCCTTTGGACTCGAATATGGGCACCAAAAATTGAATAGTCGACTTTGAAGGACGACCATGTACCCCAAAAAAGGTCAAAACGCTCGCATCTTTCCTTCTAGAGAACACCTATTTTAATAATAAAGTTTTATCATTTGCACGTGTTGATGATTTGTCCTTAATGACATCAAAAGCGTGATACTCGTGATACCATATCAGTGTGGCTTCGCAGCAGGAAAGTCCACCATTGACCAAATATTTATATTACGGCAGACCTTGAAGAAAACCCAGGAACTTTAAATCGATACCCACCATCTCTTTACCGATTTTAAAGCCGCGTATGACATGATCTATAGAAAAGAGCTTTACAGAGCACTTTCTAGCTTTGGAATCCCTGTCAAACTTTTATGCACAATGACGATACAGAATGCATGCTGCTCTATCAAGGTCAGAAAAGATCTCTCCGATGCATTTGATGTCAAAAAAGAGGCTGGGATGCGACCCACACTGATAACTTCCCATCCCGTCTGTCGATTTGTTTTGCTTAAAAGTTTTTCTAATTTGTAGATTTTATTTTTTTATGAAAAACAGACTGTTGGATTTTTATAAAAAAATTACTGAATATCGAAAACAATATTTTCTGTGAAATAAAATAAGTTTGAAGCCAATATTTTTAATTTTTGAAAAGCTATTTGAGTCGAAAGTTACCAAGTACCAAGTTTTAATATTGTTTTTTTTTTAGGTTTTTATTTTTTTGTAAAAAAACTGTCAATTCGATTTTTCTCAAAATTTTTTTCTAATTTTAAAAACAATATTTCTTATAAGATAAAATTAGTTGGAAGCCATAATCTCAAATTTTTGAAAAGATATTTGAGTCAAAAATCAATTTTTACCAACTTTTGTTAAATTTTTTTTTAGTATTTTAATTTTTTGTAAAAAAACTGTCAATTCGATTTTTTTTTAAATTGTACTGAATGTTGACAAAAATATTTTTTTAAAGATAAAAGTAGTTTAAAGCCAATATCTCAAAGTTTTGAAAAGATATTTGTGTCGAAAGTCAATATTTACCATGTTTTATTAATTTTTTTTTTTTGAAAAAAAAACTATCAATTCGATTTTTCTTAAAATTTTTCAGATTATTGAAAACAATATTTGTTATAAGACAAAATAAGTTTGAAGCCTTAACATCAAATTTTTGAAAAGACTTTTGAGTCGAAATTCAATTTTTACCAACTTTGAGTAATGTTTTTTTAGATTTTTATTTTTTATAAAAAAACTGTCAATTAGACTTTTCTCAAAATTTTATCAGATGTCAAAAACATTATTCTTCGCTGCACAAAATAGTTTTGGAGATGAAATCATATTGTAGGCGTAAAATTTTCAATTTTTTTTCAGTTTTTTTGATTTAAAAAAAAACCATTAATTGGATTTTTTTTTCAAAAATATGCTTGTTTTGTATCACGTTACAAAATCTATATATATAAAAATGAATTGCTGTTCGTTAGTCTCACTAAAACTCGAGAACGGCTGATCGGATTTATCTGATCTTAGTCTTAAAATGTTCGTGGAGGTCTAGGAAAGGTTTAAAAGGTGAGAAAAAATCGAATAATTTCCGGGAAAACCCTAAAAACAGTCCTTTTCTATTTCCTATACAAACGTTTTCTAGAGTCAATTTGAACTTTATTGCTATTTAATAAAGTTCATATTAAATTATAATCAAATCACTCACTGTTGTCTAAGCAATTTAGGTGTGTTCCTAACGTCAAAGAGTCGATTTCAAAGTCAAAGTTCAAATTCAATCATATCTATGAAAATAGTCTTCACGTGCGCTTTGGAGGATCTTATGTCGCGTTCCGAAAATAAACAAAAGTGAATCGCGAACGCGACAAAAAATGTAATAAACTATTAATAGTACTGATTTCCAATTAATTTGGTCGGCTTCGCGAAACTTAATTTTAGCTAACTTCAGTTGTAACTGTATCAGATTATTTTTTAAGTTTGATAAATCTTAAGTTTTGTCACAAACAAAAAAATAAATAAAAAAATCAGAACACGGAAAAGGTATTGTGTTACGATCATGGTTACGATATTCTATGAGTGCATCCTTCTATCTTTGTGAGTGACGATTACCGCTACGTGCGCGAGAACTTTCTTTACTTTTGTGATCCTTTGTGATAGTGACATTCCAAGTAGTGTGCTCTTTTTTTGTTGATATTTTGTGATAGTGATACTTCACTGTTAAGTTACTGTTAATTGGCGAGAAATTTTCTCACTTTGTATAATTACATTAAGATGCCGAAGAGAAGACGACCTGACTTAGGTCGTCGCAGTCAATCAAATGTGTGAAGAACTACCTCACGTGCTGACCGCACTGATGACCAGAGAGAGACAGATCAAAAAATAGTCGTAGGTACGCTGTGAATGTGAGTGGATCTGGTGGAATTTATTTCCTTGATGCTCCCGGAGGAACCGGAAAAACGTTCTTAATTTCATTGCTTTTGACGAGGATCAGATCGCGAAATGATGTTGCTCTAGCGTTGGCTTCATCTGGAATAGCTGCGACTCTGCTAGAAGGCGGACGAACTGCGCATTCTGCCTTGAAATTACCATTAAACATGCAAATCACCGAAACACCAATTTGTAACATCGCCAAAAATAGCGCAATGGCCAAGATCCTGCAGTACTGCAAATTAATTGTTTGGGATGAATGCACATTGACCCATAAGAGGTCACTGGAGGCGCTGAACAGAACATTGAAAGATCTTCGTGACAACCAAAATAATTTTGGTGGGGCCATGATTCTGTTGTCAGGTTATTTTCGTCAGACTCTTCCAGTTATTCCCCGATCAACTGTTGCTGATGAACTAAATGCACGCCTAAAATCATCGAATTTGTGGCAGTACGTAAAGACACTCCAATTAATAACTAACATGCGAGTATTTTTGCAACATGATGAAACTGCAAATGTGTTTGCGAAACAGTTGTTAACTATTGGAAATAATAAAGTTGCAATGGGCACCTCGACCGGATTCACATCACAGATTCAAAAGAGGAGCTTATTCAGCGTGTTTTCCCAGATATAGCGCAAAAGTTCAATAACCATAATTGGTTGGGTGAACGAGCAATATTGGCAGCGAAAAATAAAGATGTCGAGGATCTCAATGCGACCATTCAGAATTTTATTCCAGGCCAGTTGGTTTCCTTCAAATCAGTCGACACCGTTATGAACCAGGAAGACGTAGTCAACTATCCCACGGAGTTTTTAAATTCACTGGAATTGCCTGGATTACCACCTCACAATTTGCAGTTAAAAGTAGAATCAGTTGACATCATGCTGCGTAACATTAATCAACCTCGACTATGCAATGGAACAAGACAGGCTGTGAAAAAGCTGATGAATAACGTCATTGAGGAACAATCATAAAAGGAAAATACAAAGGAGAGGATGTCTTGATCCCGCGAATACCGATGATTCCAACGGATTTACCATTCGATTTTAAACGCTTACAATTTCCAGTACGTCTGGCCTTTGCGATGACAATAAATAAATAGGAAGGACAGTGTTTAGAAGTTTGCGGAATCAACTTGGAGATTCCCTGTTTCGCGCATGGACAATTATACGTCACGTGTTCGCACTTTGGAAAACCGTCTTCTTTGTTTATTTACGCACCAGAAAACAAAACAAAAAATATAGTTTATGAGAAAGCTTTAAATTGATTAACAAACTGTATCATAACAGTGTGTGTCTGTTAATAAAAATGTAAACCTTATAAATAGCCAGTATTTCAGGAAAACTGTTTTTTTAAGTAAGCAACATGATGTGTCGAAAATAATAATAAAACGTCATGCTTCATTAAAAAATGCTTTTTTATTCAATACGTTTTGTTTGTTTTGAAATTAATTTATACAAAAGTTTAGGTCTTTTATTTATCGATTGAGGCAGTACGAAGTCTGCCGGGTCAGCTAGTTAATAATATATATATTGGATTAAAATTCATTTTTTGTTTTTTTCATAAAATTCATAACCTTTTATATTACGAGTAATTGCATATATATATGAATTTTATGCAAAAACCAGATAATTTTCTCATTTTATTGACACTCAGAGTTCAATGAAAAAAAATCCCATCATATATGTAAATGTTAAATGAAATAAATAATGTATAACATTTATTATTATAGGCAACCACAAACATCAAAAAAAGGTCCTTAGTCCATTGAATGAATTTCCATGAACGGAATTTGAACTTTGAGTTTTCTTTTTTCTTTTATTTATGTTCATATAAAAATTGTATATATAAAATTTTCACTCTTAAATTTTCCACACAAAAATTGTGGTTTCGATTTAAAAAAAAAGAAAAATATACGAAATAATAATAATAACCTGGGAGTTTGTTTGGTTATTCTGTAAAAACACATCTGAATGTGGTTTTTTGAGTGGTGTGTTTAATCAAAGGAAGTATTTTTTATCAATTTATATGCAACAAAAAGATATGTATCTCTATGGCAACAAAAAATAAACAAATACTGACCGAAACTATATTAAGTTTATTTATAATTTACTAAATTATTCATTTTTCCCTCAGTTTTTGGAATAAAATAAATTACATTATTTTTAATCTTTATTTTTCATTGTTCTGAATTTCTATTTGAAGCCAATTACATATTTAAGGTTTATACCCGGAATTGAGTTACGATTATATTGTCCTGAAATCAAGTCTTCAATTCCATTGCTTTTATCAAATCTTTTTTTTTTGAAAATTATAATAGTTAACTTTTTTATTTTCTCAATATGAGAGGGGTTAATTGTTTAAAAAACGGTCAGCCATTAACCGGATAGAGAGGTGAAACTTCGTCTCGATTCCGGACTGTTGAAAGCATAATGTACGAAGCCCGGATCAAAACCCTGTTGTGGTATTAATGACAGAGTCATTAGCCAGGAAGATGAAGTAATTATTTGTTTTAAAAAAAAATGTTCTTATAAAATTTATTGTTCTCTCATGAAACAAATTTTTAAGGCTAGTTTTTCAGTTATTTTGCAATCGATTTTATCAACATAAACAAAGATTTTGAAACGATTGTGTCAATTGATTTTTTAAATATTTCCAATCGTCAAAAACGTCATATTTCGTAGGATATTCTGAAGGTAATGTTATTTTTATGTTCCTTATATTTTCCACCTGAATATTATATTTGAAATTAATGTGTTACCTATTTATTTTTTACAAAATCATGAGACCGGTTTTTTAGAAATATTGTTGGTATGCAATAATTTAGTGCTGATGTTGGCTTTGTTAATAATCCAAGGTTCCAACCTAAAAAGCCGAACGCAACATGTCCAAAAATCTGAAAAACCGGAAATATTTCGTGCTTTTTTCGATTGTTGGTAAAATTTTTTCAATACAATCTTCTACATTTTTAAGCCAATTAAATTTAATAAAACTTTTGCCTTAAGTTGACATTTTCTTTTCTTTTTTTCTTTTGACATTTCTCGACGTTTCAAGGTCCCTAGAGTCGAAATAAAAGATTTTTTTTTGTACACACGCCACAGTGGCCCGTTTATGCAAAACTGCTTGCAATATTCATTTTTCGAGTGGGTCTATAATGCAAAACTTTTTAGTTCACTGGACTCACAAATATTTGGAGCTTGAGTAATCGAAAAAAATATTCAATTTGGGTTATTGGTGTGCCTTATAGAGCAGGCCAAAGTTGAACATTTTTTATGATGATCATTTTTTTTTTATTTTTTTATTTTTTTTCTTAACTTTGAATGAAAAAACTAGAAAAAGGGCTTCCAAACGCTTTTCGTTTTTGTTTTTATGATATGCTTTGCCATTATTTAGATCGGTAGTTAAAACAAAAAAAAACAAAAAAAATTTTTTAATTGTTTAATTTAATTTTTTTGGAAACACTACTTTTTGCACACTTTTTCGACTTCAAATTGGATAGAAAAAAGGGTTCAACGAGTGGTGCTAAGATCTCAACTGATTCAGAATCCTTATATATTCCTTTACATAAATCCAAAAGATCAACTGCGTCATTTTGCATCGAACTGAGCTAGGGAGATTTGAAGTGATGAAGTCAGTAATTTTTTTCCCCTCTTTTTTTATGGAAATTTTTTTTTATGGTTTTCTTTGTTTTGTGTGTGGTGGATTTACAAAAGATGATTTTATTTTAAAAAGGTAAATCATTTTTATTTTTTGTTTATTACATAAGATTTTCAAGAGTTTTAGAACTAATTTTTTTAATCCTGTTATAAAATTTTAAATAACGCATTTGTTTTCGGGTACGATTGAATTTTGATCAGGTACTTTTATTGATAAGGATTAAGATTAAGAATTTATTGATAAGATTTAAGGATAAAACGATTTTGGAATATGTTAGTATACAGGTAGACAGACAGGTAGTTTTATTGGGGTGTCTTTAAATATAATTAATATAAGGATTAAAGCGACTTGAGTGCAGGTATCTAAGGTATAAAAAGATGAAACATTTGACTAAAATAATCATTTAGAATTCAAACGAGCGTTCGAGCAGTTGCTTTTATTTTTCAAAACAATTTAAAATGGATATTCCGAATAAGGATTTGTTTGAACTTTTTGTCAATGTTACCACTTGCAATGAGTTTATATCTGCCGTGGAAATTGAATACCAACTACCAGATGCAAATGCAATCAAACAGATATCAAAACAATTCTATTACAACCTTGATAGAAAATGGATAGCAGCCAAAAGATCGAGAAATAACTTTAAAAAGAATGCAGAATGGCTTTCCTTATCTCTGCATATCAATACCGGACAAACAGAAGAAGCGGGTGATCTCCCAACTACATCGAGAGGAAGACCAAGAAAGACAGTCAATGAGTGCGCAACATTTACTAAAAAACAAAAAATAATCAAAGCTACAAAGGAGATATGTACAGAACATCTCTCTGAAGCTTTGAGTATAAGATACAATAAGGCCCATGAAAAGGGGAAGAGTGATATAATTCAGGCAATATCTTCTGCAAGTCCACTTCGTGTCAAAAGAGTCAAGGAAAGCATTCACACTCCCCAACACAATCCCATAAAATACACCAATGCGAACGCATTAGCTTTGTTTATGGATTTGGGACTCTCAAAAGAAAAATATAAAATCCTGAGAACTTCGTTAAGACATCACAACATAGATGTCTTGCCATCCTACAATATGATTACAGTTGCGAAAAAAGAAGCAGTTCCCGACAACTGCGAAGTCACGGAAATATTAGCTAGAGTGAAACTTCAAAGCATGATGGATCATACAGCAATGCGGCTAATAGAAAGCAAAACGGAGAGTCAAATAATTGCACTTCCAAGAAGTCTAACGTTACAGAGTAAATGGGGCTGCGATGGATCATCTGGACAAAGTGCCTACAAGCAAAAAATAAATACAACAGATGGTGAAACAGACGCACACATGTTCATGGCATCAGTTGTCCCACTTCGACTCAATAGTACAAATGGTGAACATTCTGTCGGCCCATTATGTTCCAATATGTTAAAGAGACTAGTGACATCATAAATACCACAGTCAATAATATTAAAAGTCAAATAGCAGATATTCAACCAACAATATATAAAGTTAATGAAGAAACAACTACTACTGTGAATCACGAGTTCTTTTTAACTATGATAGACGGAAGAGTATGAAACGAATTAACGGAAACAAAGTCTACGCGGTCATGTCCGATATGCAAAAGGACACAAAAGAATTTCAATAAAGATGAATCAATTGAGGACGAACATAATTACGAATATGGAATCTCTCCACTGCACGCTAGAATCAGATGCATGGAATTTATTTTGAAGCTTGCGTATACTCTTCGACAAGAAGGAGAAGGTACTGATGAATCGGTTGGGACCAAGGAGGCGGAAAAAAGAAGAAAACAAGAGATCCAAAGGCGTTTTCGCGATGAGCTTGGCCTTGATGTGGATAAACCAAAGCAAGGGTTTGGAAACACTAATGACGGAAACACTGCAAGAAGATTTTTTGAACAGTCAGATGCAACCGCTCGAATAACTGGAGTCAATGGAGAAGTTATAATGATAAAAATGATTTTGACGATTGCATATTAAAATAACGCTATGTTTATGACCTTTGTTAAAACTTCTTATTTTAACACAAATTTCTGAAACACCCTGTAAACAGTTTTTTTTTTGCTCTACTATTTCAATTCACTCAGATTACTTAAAAAAAATGATTTTGACGATTGCATATTAAAATACCGCTATGTTTATGACCTTTGCTAAAACTTCTTATTTTAAAACAAATTTCTGAAACACCCTGTGAACAGTTTTTTTTGAAAGTCACAATGTTTATAGCCTTAGAAATTTCCTTCAAGATAAAAAAAAATTAAAGCAATATCTTCATTCGTTTAGGAGATATGATTTTTGCAACCAAAAAAGTCAAAACGGGCCACTGTGGGACGTACATACGGACGTACAGAGTAAGTAAGTAAGTAAGATGCAGAAAGGGCTCAAGGAAATTGCGTGGGTGGTTTTTTTACCTTAGCATTTAAAAAAAAAGGTGAAAATTTTGGTTAACCCTAAGTATCTCATGAACCAATGACGCTAGAGACTTGAATTAAATTTTATATTATAAATTGTAACGTGATACAAAACAAGTACATTTTTGGAAAAAAAATCAATTAACGGTTTTTTTATAAATAAAAAAAAAATGAAAAAAAATTTGTCACCTCGAAAATTTTACGACTAAAATATGATTTCATCTCCAGAACAATTTTGTGCAACGAAGGATGATGTTTTTATCTTCTGATAAAATTTTGAGAAAAATCTAATTGACAGTTTTTTTTTTATAAAAAATAAAAACCTAAAAAAAACATTACTCAAAGTTGGTAAAAATTGAATTTCGACTCAAATATCTTTTCAAAAACTTGAGATTAACGCTTCAAACTTTTGTATCTTATAAAAAGTATTATTTTTCACACTCGGAAGAATTTTGAGAAAAATCGAATTGACAGTTTTTTTACAAAAAATAAAAACTAAAAAAAAAATTAATAAAGCTTGGTAAAAATTGACTTTCGACACAAATATCATTTCAAAACTTTAAGATATTGGTTTTAAACTACTTTTATCTTTCAAAAAATATTGTTGTCAACATTCGGTAAAATTTTGAAAAAAATCGAATTGACAACTTTTCGACAAAAAATTAAAATACTAAAAAAAAAATTTAACAAAAGTTGTTAAAAATTGATTTTCGGCTAAAATATCTTTTGAAAAATTTGAGATTATGGTTTCCACATAATTTTAATTTACAAGAAATATTGTTTTCAACATTAGGACACATTTTGAGAAAAATCGAATTGACAGTTTTTTTAACAAAAAATAAAAACCTAAAAAAAAATGAATAAAAGTTGGTAAAAATTTACTTTCGACTCAAATAGTTTTACAAAAATTAAAAATATTGGCTTCAAACTTATTTTATTTGACAGAAAATATTATTTTCGATATTCATTAAAATAAAATCTACAAAAAATAGTACGCAAATTTGGTAAAAATTGATACATATACACAAACTTTTAAGCAAGACAAATCGACAGACGGGATGGGAAGTTATCAGTGTGGGTCGCATCCCAGCCTCTTTTTTAGTCAAGTAATAGTTTTTTCAGCCGTTTTCTTAAATGCTGTACATCCATTTTTTGAGGTGTTGGGTTTGTATTTGACTTTGAGGTCTCAACGCAACATGGCAAAAAATCGAAAAAAACGCTTAAAAGCTTAGTTTTTGTCAGGCATTGCTGATTTTAACCCTGATGGCCTAGTTTGTTCACCATAAATGTATACTCTACGATTTCAAACTAAATGAATTTTCTTCATTTTGATCCCAATATAGTTTTCTTATTTTTCAATTGAATGTTCTTATATTTTGTTTATACTCTTCAATTGTTATTAAAAATGTGTATTTTGTATACATTTATCATGGTTGTATTTCGGACCGTAGATAGTGGACATTAAGAGACGAGATTAGGCTAAAAACGAAGAAAATTCAGGTCTTCTTCTATTCAAATGACTAGGTTATTGAACTAAAAAGCTACAAAATAACGGTATTCTTGTGTAAGATTACGAAAAAATATATTTTATATTGAAATAAGCCAAGTTAAGAAAACACATGTTCGAACAAATTTCATACAAATCTGTTGTTCCGTTTTTGAGAAAATTCGAGGTATCAATTTTTGACAAATAAATTTGTATAAGGATTACGCTTATGTTGGATCTTTTAAAACATGGATAAAATACCGTTCGCGAATCTGATTTCCAAGTTAAACGCAATCGACCAAATGGCTTAGTATTTAAGGACAAGACAGACAGATTGAATCGCTAGGCCCACTTTTTTCGCCTTCTCTACCAGCATCATAATATCATGTCTGATGTTAATCTCGAGAACGTTTTCCCAGTGCAATGTGGCAAAAAAAAATGTCTACTGTTCGTAACTAAAAAAGAAAACGTGCTTCAGAATAGTTTCACGACAAAGATTAAAGTTTTTGACACCTAATTACATTTAAGAAAAACAAAACTGACAATAATATCGTCCACGCTAATATCTTAAAAACAAATTAAGGAATTCAATTCAAAATTATTTCAGCTATACAAATATTTGTTGTTAACTTTTAGAAAAATTAAAAACAAAAATGAATTGACAATTTTTGTTTGAAATGAAATATTTCTTAAATCCGGAATCTTTAAAACGAGTCAATAACATTTCTGATTCTAAGATGTACGATAAGCTAAAGTTTTTATAGAATTTTAAAAATTTGGTTTTACAGCCTACAGTTTCAACAAGATATTGGAAAATACCTTAAAGTTAAACCATAGGCAGGTTCATACGATCTTGATTTGTCTGTGATCAAATCTGGCAGTCTTTTGCAACTTATTTCAATCTTTGAAAACCTTAAGTGCGAATAAGTTCGTTAAGAATCACCCAATTAATCAAATATGGTTGATAATTTTTTAGTTTAAGGTTTTTTCCGTCTTTTAAATTTATATTATATTGACCATGCCTGCCAAGAAATAATCTCCATAAGCATAGTAAAATAGTTGTCGTCTACATAAACCATAAACTACACCATTTTGGCTGTGATTCAAATTAAAGTTTTCTTCACACTTTTTTGTTTAACAAAAAAAAGTCAAAATGGCTTTTTATAAATATTGTTGAATAATTTTTTATTTTGTGCCAAAAGTTCAAAAAAATCCTTCCCAGAAAGATAAAAAAGGATAAAACAAAAACTTTTCGATATACTCGTACTTATGTTCATATTGTCATCATATGACGATGAGGTTATCTGGATTTACATATCCTTTTATTCAAATGGATGCACTTGACTTGACCACCATCATCGTCATCTGATGCAAATGAATCCATTATTCACCAAAAATACTCTTATATTATATAAAATATAATATTCTCAGTTATTTACTCAAGTGTTTACTTCCAGATGAGTTTTTTAGTGAAGGGAAAGGTAGATTTATCTTAAAACAATATATATAAGTTGTTTTCATTTACAGAAAGATAAATGCAGTTTTCCATCATATGTATGTATTTACTTTTAAGCTTGAACATAAAATACTCGATTTTTGTAAAAGGACCATTCAGGCAAGAAACCTTCATACATTATTCGGAAACAAGCTTGAGGGCACTTCTCCGAATCAAGATTGAAAATCCATAGGGGCAGAAAAGGAGCAAGGAACAAGTGAGTTCATCATCGACTGAATTTTTGAGTTACGAAAAATTTTCCAAGACAGTAAAATCATAAAGTTTCCCAGACACATTATATTTTATATCCTGTTTAAGGATTTTCTTTTGTATGTGATTTTGTGTTTAAAAAATAAAAAGGAAACAGGAAAACAAACACACCTTGCTTTTAACACACTTGAAAAGTTATTCAAACTCAAATAAAAAAAAAGAAAAGTTAAGAACACGAAAACTTTACGCCTGAAGGAAACCAACGAAAAGAAAAAAAGTGTGGCTAAACTTTTCCATTGTCTGTGTCATCTCGAACATAAAAGTCGTCCTTATTGTTAAACATAACAAAGGATTAAAATAATCATCTCCCCTAATGTACATAAATGTATTATGCGTTAGAGACAAATGTTAATTGCACCAACCACAATAGAAAAAAAGAAAAGGATGATGCCTTATGACCATCAACATCGTCGTCGGTCTTGTCGGTTGCAAGTTTATGGAGAAGACAATTTATTTGACTTTTCTTGTTTTTATTTTTTCAAGCTGTAAAATGTAATTTTTCGAAGTCATGAGGGTCTTATGAGCAACAGTAGCTTATTAGATACTTCATCATATTTTATGTCCTCTTTTGAATTAAAAAGAAAAACAAACATCATCATAAAACTTTCTTCATTTTAAAATGATAAGTAGAAAATACCTATGTGCTCTAGTTTTGTCTTTTATTTTTCGTCCTTTTGAGAAGACGCGAGGCAGAACAAAATAATTGTGTGTACATTTTTGTGTTTCAAAATATTATGAAGGTACCCAGACACCGCATGAAATTGTAAGAGTTTGTTATACTACAACAAAAATGTGTTCGTTAAATTTAATTTTTAAAAGTTAAGTCGAAAACAACATCGATCAAAAGGGATTTAAAAATTTTAAAGACAAACAGAAATAAAAATAATAATAATAATAACAATACTAACAATACAACGACACTGTGGCGTATACGTAATTAAATGAGTATTTTTGTTTTTATATTGGACATTTTGAAACTTTATACCTTCAGTGGGATTATAATCAGGATTTTTAATTAAATGATGTTTTCGTTCTTAGACTTGATGGCGCGATAATTTCTTGAGAAATATTGTATTGTTCGCCCACGTGCGTCGGTCGTCGCGTCGTTTACTGGTGCGTTGAAGACTTGTCACTTTTGTGAACATTTATTGAAAAGTAAACCTTGGAGCTTACAGAACAGTAAAAGTACAGGATTTAAGTTATCAATCAGGATTTGGGTGGTTATTAAGGCCTCCGGTGGTCTAGTCAATAAACTCACGTCTCCCAGGGGACTTGAACCTGTTCAGATGCAGGCCTATCTCCCGACCCAAAATTCACAAAAGTGTCGTCGGCTCTTTCGATAGGAAAGGAAAGCCTGTAAATAGAAGTAGAAAGAAATTTCATATTCTATTCTTATCGTTATATTTTTATAGACTCATCACGAAAGTTAATATTTTGATTTATGAAAGCTCTAGCAAAAATATTATTCAGAAAAGGGAACACAAATTATCTTGAAAATTGTAGCCCTTTTCTTAAGTCTATCCTTACTTATTTATAGCCTTAATTTCTTGTAAGATTTTTGCGTGAGAATTCCCAAATCAATGAAGAAAATAAAATTAACGAATTTTCTTCTGTATCCAAAGAGTCTGTTTTAACCCTCTGTGGTCACACCTCGTTCCTGAAACATAAATGTCACACGGGTGCAAATTGGGATCCCTTACTTTTGGCATCTTATAACTCCTAAAAAAAAAAATGCATTATCTTATAAAAAAAAATGCGATTTAGGAAATTATTTTTTTGAAAAATCGCGTTTTACGAATATAAGCATAAAAACAAATATATATATATATATATAGGGGTTTGAAATTTGGTATATTTGCAGTTTAATAGTTGTAGAAAGAAATGAGAAAAAGGTTTTTTTGATTATGATTTTGATTTTTGATTACTATTTTTCCCGGGTGCTTGAAATATGCATATTTTTAAAAAGTAAAAAAAAGGTTTATTTATAATCAAAAAAGAGGCTGGGATGCGACCCACACTGATAACTTCCCATCCCGTCTGTCGATTTGTCTTGCTTAAAAGTTTGTGTATATGTATCAATTTTTACCAAATTTGCGTACAAATTTTTGTAGTTTATTTTATTGAATATCGAAAATAATATTTTATGTGAAATAAAATAAGTTTGAAGCCAATATTTTTAATTTTTGAAAAGCTATTTGAGTCGAAAGTAAATTTTTACCAAGTTTTAGTATTGTTTTTTTTTTTAGGTTTTTATTTTTTTGTAAAAAACTGTAAATTCGATTTTTTTCAAAATTTTTGCGAATGTTAAAAACAATATTTTTTATAAGTTAAAATTAGTAAGAAGTAATTATATCAAATTCTTGAAAAGATATTTGAGTCAAAAATCAATTTTTACCACCTTTTATACATTTTTTTTTAGATTTTTATTTTTTGTAAAAAACTGCCAATTCGATTTTTTTCAAAATTTTACTGAATGTTGACAACAATGTTTTTTTAAAGGTTAAAGAAGTTTAAGGCCTTTGCGATATTGCAAAGTTTTGAAAAGATATTTGAGTCGAAATTCAATTTTTACCAACTTTGAGTAATGTTTTTTTTAGGTTTTAATTTTTTATAAAAAAAACTGTCCATTAGATTTTTCTCAAAATTTTATCAAATGACAAAAACATTATTCTTCGTTGCACAAAATTATTTTGGAGATGAAATCATATTTTTCTCGTAAAATTTTCGAGGTGACAATTTTTTTTTCAGTTTTTTTGATTTATAAAAAAAACCGTTAATTGGATTTTTTCCAAAAAAGCAATCTTTTCAAACCTTTGGGAAAACGGCTTAGGAAATAGAAAGACGAAACAGTGATGAAAGTGATTTACATAGAGAATTAACACATTCTTTTAATAATATGGTAGATATTATTTATCCGGACCAGGGGAGAAATCTTCTTTGAGTAGACTTAATTTTCCTTAATAAACTTTTAGGTAATCAAATTAACTAAGGTCAGATTCTTGCAAATATGATTACTGTATTATTCGCTGAAAAACTCCTAACACAAATTTGATTCAAACCATAACTTCCAAATTTCAACTCAATGAAACAACCTACACCATTATTTTTTTTTAGCCAATTACTAATATCTTTAAAATGGAAGCAAATTTTGTAAGTTTTTTGCTAAGCTGATTCAAATAAAAAATATCTGAATTCAATTTTTGTACGAATGCAATACTTACCATTTAGATGAATCTCAAGTTAAGATGTATCTGTACATATTTTTGTAGGAAATTGAATGTCAAACAAAAAACCATCAAATTAAATATTTCCACTACAATGTAATCAATTCCTCAATTTCAAAAGACTTTTCCGATATCACTTTTTAACTTAAGAATTTTCTAAACAACGAGAAAATCAACTTTCAAAACTTAATATACAGATTTTGGAAGAAAATTGAATACAATAGAAATAGGCTCCCAAAATATTTATCATCAATTTACACTTTAAAGAGTTATTCTAGACCAAATTGAAAAGAATTCTAGTTCTCGTTTTCTGACACAAATCTCTTATTCCTTGAAAATCTGACCAATCATAAACACGATTTCCAAATTTTTTAAATATTCAAATTTATAAGAATATTTTTGCCTTTGTTTACAAAAAAAAATAGTCAATTTATTAAGATCATTCAAGTTTAAAGTACAAAAACCGTTTTCTTTAAATTAAGTTGAAATATTAAATTAATAAATAAATGAAATGAATTAGAAGATCTATTTATAATTTCAACTAAATGGCTCTGCATGGAAAGGACATGTCATCTTATAGCGCATCTATTTTTCATTTCTATTACTTTTTTCATTACCCATTTCTAGGAACTTTTCTATTATAAGTCCCCAAGCTGTTTCCAAATAAGCAGACCTCAAATATCTTTGAAATGATTATGTTCACATTTGTCTGCTCTATTTTGTTGTAATTTTTGGAATTCAATTAATTAATCATACTTTTCCTTCAACTTCAACAGAAAGTTTTCCTACCTAGCACCAAAACACAAACTATACGAGAATTCATTAAGAATCATATTTTATTGTGAAACAACGTATTTAATACACCTGCTTTCAAACGTAAAAAACAAATTATAATTAATAGATCTATAATTTCAAAAAGACTTATATTTCTTTGAATTATTATTAAATATGGTCATAGTTCTTGCATTGCAGAAGTAAAAACGAAGAAATGCAAGATTCTTTATGAAGGAATGTTTCTGTTTCCATTCAACGCTGTTGCAGATGAAATTATTTATTCATTTTCATTTGTGTGGTTATAAATAATTAAATCACCGAAGGCTTTGAACCGAGTGCAATGTTTTAAGGTGTAATAGTTTCATAGTGGCAATCTGATACTGATAGTAACAAACAAAGCAACTACAGAGGAAACTCGTTCCTCAATGCAGTGACAAAAATTTTTACTGGGATTATGTTAGAGACTGACGAACTGGATCCGAGACAACGATCTACTCAGTGAGTTCCAAGCGGGCTTCCGAAAAGACTACTCCACCGTGGACAATATTTTCTCCCTTACTGGCATTGCGCAGTCGTTCCTGGATAGAGGAAAGAAACTTTACGCATTCTTCGTTGACTTTAAGGCTGCCTTCGACTCGATAGATAGGAAAGCTCTATTTTTTAAATTGAGTAACCTAGGGATGTCAGGATGCTCAAGGTATTGCAGAATCTATATGAGGATAATCTTACGGCGGTATGTGATGGAAACACTTTGTCTAGTTGGTTTCAGACGGAAACAGGAGTCAAGCAGGGATGCCTTCTGAGCCCAATACTCTTCTCAATTTTTCTTGATGATCTCAAAGATTCCCTACCTGGTGGTATAATGTTTGATGGTCTTGCAATAAAGCTGCTACTATATGCTGATGACATTGTCATACTAGCAGAGAGCCCTAACATGATGCAGTTGATGATCAACAAACTACAGCAATATTGCTACTTATAGAATCTTCAACTCAATACGAGCAAATCGAAAATCATGATTTTTCGCAACGGACGAGGACGATTTGCTGGAAACGAAAAATGGACTTGGAACAATTAAAATCTCGAAATAGTCAAGGAGTATAAATATCTTGGTGTACTCATGACACCACAACTGTCTTTCAAAAAACACTTGCAAGAAAAACTAAAAGAATCAAAACGCGCGATTAATAGTACCTGGAATGGAGTGTTGAGCAAGAGGAATATCCCTCCGAGCTCGAAGTATAAGATTTTTGATGCAGTTATGAGTGCTATGCGGCACAAGTCTCGGGGATATACCAATATGAAGAGGTGGAACAACTTCTAAGATATTTTGTCAAAAAAATCTTCAGATTACCATACAACACTCCAAACTACATGGTACATCTGGAAACAGGTTTACCACCACTTTATATACACACTCTCGAACTTCATTTCAGCTACATCCAGAAAGTCATGGCACTATCGAGCAACCGTCTTCTCCCTCACAAAGCACTGAAGTATCTCCAAAGGGGAAATCTGCAATTTTTTAATGAATGGGCTAGGCTAAGCAGCGTCCACAGCGTCATTTTGGAATACAATAACGAGATGTCCTCAAGAAGTAAGATACAAGATCTAATATCAAAAATAGTAGAGTCTACACGAAATGAATTTAAGAGCCAAAGCGAACAAAGCCAGTCAAGAACAACATACAGACTATTGCAGCATGACCTTGGTCCGAAGATGATGATAGATTTAACCTAGATATGATATCTACCATTTTTAAAACCAGGGGAGAACTACTATACTTAAATTACCTGCCATACATCAATGAAACAGATGTGGAGTGCATTATGTGCAACTTAAGAGTAAGGGAAGATGTACAACACCTCGGGGGTATTTGTCCCATACTTAGCCCAATAAGAAGAGCAATCTGGGACAAAAATACACTGTCGTTGGACGAAATCCTGCAAATCTTCAACGGAGAAAACTGGAGTCTTCTATATAACTTCTTAAAAACTGCACTAAAATACCAGCAACAAATTATGAATAAAGCATTCTAAATAAACACATCTATACATTTTCTTAATAGTAAAACTAGATGGTAAAAAACATTATTTAAACTTTACTTACATAATACATTATTTTTTTTTTATTTAAAGAACACACTCATTTTCGGCTGAAGGCAAAAGCCAATGCTCTATTGTGAATTTTGTACCAAACACTGAAATTATTGAACCAAATAAATCACTACTACTACTACTAGTAACAATGACAATTCTCCGTAGAGTCTGACCGTTGCAGAATTCGTGTGAAAACAGTGTGAACGTGGAAATATTATGTGCAACAAAAACACCTTTATACAATTGGAAGCTATAATAACGACATCTTATGGTAATTTTTTAGTATAAGACGGAACCAAATACCAAAGAATGAGACTTTGTTTAATGGCTAGTATGTTAAATCCCCTTCACTTCTTTCACTTCTTGTAGAAGACCCTAAAAATTATAGAGCAATATCGTTTCTAAATGCAGCCTTAAAAATATTCTTAATCGTTCTTTACGAAAGACTGAGCAGTTGGGTGCAGTGCAAGATCAAAATAAGCTAAGCGCAAAGTGGTTTTTGTAAAGGATATTCCACAATGGATAGTATCTTTGTGTTTCATTCACTTGCGCAGTGGAAACTCGACCAAACTAAAAAAAACTGTACACCTTTTTTGTCTATTTCAAAGCAGCTTTTGATTCCATCAATATAGAAACGCTTTAACCTAGGAGTGTCAACGAATTTAGTCAGCATTATTGAAAAACTGTACCAAAACACCATAGCATACATTTATAATGTAAAAGAAAAATCCTAAAGGATTGAAGTGAACCTAGCCAAAAGAAACACAAGGCTGTAATCTAAGCCCCTTGTTATTTGTACTTTTTCTAGATAATTTGGTTGAGTATCTTAATTGTGGAGTGGAGTTTGCTAACAAACGTATCAAAGTGATAATGTATGCCGATGACATTATCATTCTTGCGGAGTCACCGACTGCTCTACAGTTGATGATCAATAAACTGGAAGAATATTGCCAAGTGTGGAATCTAGAAGTTAATGCTGTTCAATTGAAGAAGATGCTTTACCAAGTAATAACAGTCACTGATGAGAATGAAAGGTATGCGCTCATCAACGGAAAGGCAATATTATTTAAAGTGCGGATTTAATCTCAACGACAGAAACTATTTCACCAGTGAATATAACAATTCTATCATTGGATCCATATTGAAGATAAGAGGAGAACTGATCAGACTTAACTTTAGACCCCATCGTAACGAGGTTAGCGATCGTTGCTTACTCTGTAATCAGCATGAGAAGGATGATGTATTACACTTCGTAGGCGTTTGTCCAATGCTGACGGAGATAAGTCGTGTTCACTTTGAAAAAACCTTTCTGCAAGTTGAAGAGGTTACAAACTATCTGAACGATGCGAACTGGACCTTTATGAATTCTACAAAGAATCGATAAAATACAGAGCCCGAATCATCGATGAACATTTTTGATCCAAACCATTAACAGGCCTAAGAATAAGTTCACCGAATAAATTTTTGTTTTCATATGATTAATCTAAAAGTCATTTAAAAATGTTTTTAACTAAACTGAAAATCCTGCCAAATTTTTGAATTCAATAAAATTACGTAAAATATTTTTAAAATTTGTTTTCACTAAACTAAAAGTTCCAAAAATTAAAAATAAAAAAATATTCATTTGTCTATTTTGATTTAACTAATCTAATAGTTTTTAATCCATTACAATTTGTTACTTATTGTCATTTGAAAAGAAAATTAAAAAAAAATAATAATAACAATTATGTTTTAATATGTTTAATTACCTAATTACAATATATAATCACGAATGCCCCTCAAGCTGACGACAGTCTATCGCATGTCTTTAACATTTATTCAAAAATTATAAAAATGTATATATCAAAATGGTAATCACAGAATAAAGAATATCTATCCATCTATCTATTTATCTATTTATCTATTTATCTACATCCCCTTTAGTTTACTGTCTTTTTACAGAATTATATGATACTGTTTGATAAAAATACTGTAAACTTAGAATTATATATGTAAAAATGCTGTATGAACAAACCATTATATGTCATAACACTGTATCCCCGAATTTCTTATCACAAAATTGAAAATACTGTAAATTAAAAACTGGGGTTTACGGAATTTAATAAAAAGTCATATATAAAATTTTTAGCAACAATAATTTTTAATTTTTTTTGGCATTTAACATTTTAGGACCCATTTTTAGGACCCATACAATATTTCGAATTCATCCCATTTTCTGACAATTTTTAAATTGTTTGACGTTTAAAAGCCAAAAACAATACAAAACTGAAACAATGCATAAGTTTCCAATGTCAGTCAAAAGTCATCAATAACTTCCCATGCTCTTAAAAACTTTAAGCTAGTTTCTCTTAAGATATTTCAGACGTTAAAACAATTAATCAATTATTTGTTTAGTTTTTTTAATTTTTGGATAAAATCTGTCAACACGATTTTCAAAAAAAATGTAAACACGTATTTTAAAACAATAGTTTACTATATCAAAACGCCGCCGGATATAATTGAATTTTCTCAAGTAGAATGAATCGATTTAATAAAGACGTTATTGAAAGCACCTCCCACGTCTAGGAAGGTGGCAAGCTTTTCGAATAAAAACTTTCTTTAAAAAAAAGACAGGAGATTTCAAAGTATAGGGTGTTTTTTAAGTTGTGAAGTTTCGTTGACTGCTGTCTATGGTTTTATAGTTGGGAATGTCAAACTGTGTTGACATTTTTTTCAATAAGGTCCCAAATTATTAACTTCCCATAGGAAGTTATTGTAATGGGTCTAATTTGTCAAATTGAAAATTTTGACATTTCTCTACGTTTCAAGGTTCCTAGAGTCGAAATAAAAGATTTTTATAAAGATGTCTGTGCGTGCGTGCGTGTGTACGTACGTCCATACGTTCGCGACGTTTTTTTCGTCGTCCATAGCTCAAGAACCAGAAGAGATATCGACTTCAAATAAATTTTGTTATACAGATAGTAAGGCAGAAAGATGCAGAAAGGGCTATCAAGAAAATTGCGTGGGTATTTTGTTTACCATAGCAGTTTAAAAAAAAGGTGAAAATTTTGGTTAAGCCTAAATATCTCATGAACCAATGACGCTAGAGACATGAATTAAATTTTATATTATATACAGTGCCGCTCATTTGAATAGCGCCCCCATTATGCAATATGTAACTACAGTCAAACTTCCCTATAACGAACTTCTACATAACGAAGATCTCTCTATTACGAATTGATTTTGAGTACACATCTTTTTGGTTACTTTTTTGGTGTGTTTTGATCTCCTTATAACGAATTCCCATAAAGCGAATTTTTCTCTACAACGAACAAATTTTGTTGCCGGAAATCCAAATCTCATACGTTTTTGTTTCCACATAACAAATTTTTTCAAATAATTTTCTGTTAAAAACAACAGCACGCAGAGAAAAAAAACCTTATAAGGGGATTTCCCCAAGATTTTAAATGCAAGCATTCTATGTTCAGGCTTCAGTGAATGTAATTTAAAATGTCTCAAGTAGCATTTCTCTTGAGAAAAAGTTGTTAATAATTAATAAAGTTGAAGAAGGATTGGCCGGTCAAGAAGAATTGGCGGATACCGATAAGATGTCACCTACAGTGGAACGAATTTCTTCATCAATTGACGTGTTTTGAACCTTTCTGGAGATGAAGAGCAACGTACCGACTAATTTATTTGAATCTCTCAATTTATTAGACGATTTTGTTGAAAAAGAAAAATGGAAGAATGTAACCCATAATACAATCACTGACAAAAAATTTCTGTACCTATAACGAATTTTCTATATAACGAAGTAATTTTCTGGTCCCGTGCAAATTTGCTATAGGGAAGTTTGACTGTATATAGAATTCGGGTCTTTGAGTCAGTATACCGTTGCAATATTTATATATTTTAATTATCTCTTGAATTGCTCTCTCTGTGAGCGAATTCATACATTGGAAATGTTCCGTTAAATATAGTTTTTGTTAACTTTATTGGAACTAATGTGAAAAACGTGGTTTTATTTAGGTTCACTTGAATAGCACCACCCCTTATATTATCAGTTTTCGTGTGGATTACAAGCCAGGTAGTTATTAAAAAATATTTTTCGATTTCTTTTAGTCATTTTAAGATAATTTCAGTCAAAATGGGTCGTGGTAAATTATTGGCAGAGAACGAGAAATCTAAAATTAAAGCTTACCGCGAGTGTGGCCTATCTATTTACCAATTGGCTAAAAAAACTCAACGAAGCCGCAAAGTTATATCCACATTTTTACGGAACGAGTCCAGCTATGGTAAAAATATGAAAGGACGAACGTCTAGTGTCGTTAGCAAAAACACTCTACTAAAGATATAAATCCTCGGTAGCCATATTGGTTTGCCTACAAGCTAAACCGGAAACTGGCCTCATAAAGTATTTCTTAGTGTGCGTGTAATTTCTCCTCTAATTTATGAAATTTCCCCTAAAAACTCAGTAAATGTGTCTATGTATGCATGAAAACACGTCAATTTTACTCGTTGAATTCTTCCACATTACAAATACAATAATGTAAACAAATGGGTTTTGAAGGGTGATACGTACGAAGGATTTATATCTTCATTAGAGTGTTTTTGGTCGTTAGCGCTGCTGACAAAAGAGCAATCCTGCGACTCGCGTCAAATTCGCATGATTCTGCCCCCAAAATAAAAGAAAAAAGTCTCTCAAGAATCCCAACTGACATCGAGTCTTCAGATACTCTATCAATTGAAATTATAAAATGCATAAGAAATTCCGTGAGCAAATCAAGCGACAATGCAAGGAAAGCGTTCAAACAAAAATGGTTTGATAAAGAGTGTATGAGAGCAAGACAAAAATCATTTGCTCTTTTAAAAGCATTTAAGAGATCCGACAATGAAGAATTACGTAAATGGTACATGCAGTCGAATTCTCAGTATAAACGTCTATGCTATGAAAAGAAACTTGGTTTTGAAAATGAACAAGCACAGTCACTTGGCAAAACAAAGAATACAAAGGAATTTTGGAAACTTGCAAAGAATATTAATGGTACTCAACATATAATTGGCACAGGTGTATCCGCCGCTGATCTTTCCTCTCATTTCTCGAACCTTCTTCAAACAAACTCTAACTTAGACTTTACTTATGCTGAACCTCTCATCACCGATGATATATTAGACACCGATATATCTTTGTTTGAAATAGAAGCAGTTTTACGAAAGGCTAAAAATAATAAAGCACCAGGTGAAGATGGTGTACCGTACGAATTTTTTAAGAACTCATCTCAAAGTTTTAAGTTGCAACTTGTTGTGCTTTTTAACAAAATTCTTACGAAAGCGGAAGTCCCTTCCTCGTACAAAAAATCGGTTATCTTCCCAATACATAAAAAAGGTTCCTTAAATGACGTCTCAAACTACAGAGGATTATCTTTAATGAATATTATTGCTAAAGTATCTTGCGGAGTTCTTGTCGACCGTTTGGAAAAGTGGGTAGAAGAGAAAAAGATATTATCAGACTTCCAGGCAGGATTTAGGAAAAATTATTCCACTGTTGACCAAATCTTTACTCTGACATCGATAGTCAAAGCATTTGAGGCAAGAAATAAAAAGGTTTACTCGATGTTTGTCGACTTCAAAGCAGCGTTTGATTTGGTAAATCGCAATGCTTTAATATACAAACTTTCGCAGATGGGTGTTTCAACCATTTTTTTACATGTCATCAAGAATATGTATACAAAAACAGAAGCTAACGTCTGGGATGGAGCGCATTATTCTGAATGGTTTAGTACTGATTCTGGTGTCAAACAAGGATGTCCGCTTAGTGCACTTTTATTTTCACTATTCATTAATGACATAGTTAATGACTTACCTGGAGGAATTAGAATGGCCGGAATCCGGATAAATGCTTTACTTTATGCTGACGACATGGTCATATTATCGGAATCGAAAGAAAATCTTCAATTAATGATAAACCGACTGTCTGAATACTGCGATAAATGGGGGTTAGAAATCAATACTGATAAATCAAAAATAATGATCTTTTCGCGATCCAATCGGACTGAAGCTGGAAGTAATTGGAAGTACAACGGAAGAAGTTTGGAAGTGACAAACGAATATAGATATCTTGGAGTGAACCTCAACCCACGACTGAATTTTAGTAAGCACCTTGACATTAAAGCCAAAACATCACAAAGTCTAATAAACTTAACATGGAGAAAGATTTTCTCGAACAACCTTGTATATTTGTCTACCAAATACCTAATTTTTAATTCAGTTGTGAAGTCCACTTTATGTTATGCAGCTCAAGTTTGGGGAATGGAAGAGTACGAGGAAATTGAGAAATTTCAGAGGAGTTTCATCAAAAAAATCTTTAACCTACCAATCAACACCCCGAACTATGCGATCTACTTAGAAACTGGCTTACCGAAGTTATTTACAAGCACTTTGAAACTACAAGCGGATTATATTATTAAAGTCTTAGGTTTTCCAGATGAGCGACTGAGCAAAATGATGCTGCTTTACGAAATAAGGAACAAAGACTGGTGGTATGACAAATGGCAACGAATTGCCACTTCATTTGGTGAAGATATGCAAATTAATACAAGCAACATTCTTGATCTTAAGGAAAAAATGTATAAAATTATTCAGCTTAATGAAGACTCGGTTCGGAATCAATTTATAAAAACAGCTATTGAATCAGAGTCGAATATTATATAGCCAGTTACAATTTAATCTAAGCAACAATAACTACTTCAATGAATCTTTAAGCTACAAAGATATTTCTTTAATTTTCAAAGCTAGATGCGAAGTCTTATGTCTCAACGGTAGACCATACAATGGGAGTTTCAACGAGTTCTGTACGCTCTGCAATAATAAATCCAAAGAAGACTGCTTCCATTTTATAAGCGTATGTCCAATTTTCAAATACAAGAGATTCTCATATTTTAATAAATTCTCTCTCACTCTACAAGAGACAATCCTAATATTGAATGGACCAGATTGGAAAAATCTTGTCAACTATCTGAAGGAAATTTGCAGATTTAGAAAACTGATTATGAGTGAATATGATTAAACTAGTAGATGTATATATGTTATGTATGTATGTAAAAATCAATATATAATTAAAACCAAAATTTAAAAGAAAGAAAACCAATGTAAAAAAAAATTTAAGTTGCTAGTCGAGCTGACGGCAAAGCCAAAGCTTTAAAATTCAAAACAAATGTTTATGTATTTATTTTAAAAAACTGTTAATAAATGAATTACTTACTTACTTACTTACTTACTTAAAAGAAAAAAGTGGTGTCAAAGAAAGTGTATCTACCGTAAAGCGGGTAATTTCTAATGCTACACACTTAAAAAGATTAAAGCTTAAGAAAAAACTACCGCTTAACCCGTCCCGTAAAGAGCAACGCCTCAGTTTCTGTCGTGCTAACATGACATGGAGTAAGGAAGTTGCAGTTTTTGACTCATCGTATGAATGCGCAATCATACATTGAGGTACTGGAGGAGGTTTTTCCTTCGATTAAGGAATTGTTTGGTGACTTGTCATGGAAATTGCAGCAGGATAACGCACCCATCCACAATGCCAGAGTAGTTAAACTATTTCTAGAGCGCCAAAATGTCTCATTGTTAGATTGGCCACCATATTCGCCAGACCTAAACATTATCGAAAATGTTTGGGGGTGGCTTACTCGAAAAGTACATATATGATTGTGAACGTGTGTCGGGAGCAAACACACGAATATATTAATGAAATACATTCTTGAAGTATGTATGTATGCATATATTGTAATTTAAAAAGGTTTAAACTATTCTTTTATTAAACATTTTGTATAAGCCAGACATATTAACGAAGTCGGCAGCATAATTAAAAAAATATTGTAATCAAAACTAATTTGTGAATTTTAAGTCTCAATAAAGAAAACTGAACTGAAAAAAAAAAAAAAAAGTACATATATGAATCTGGGAAACAATATGGTAGTAAAGATGAGCTAATAGAAGCCATTAAGTGTAGCTGGGCCTCGATTTCACTGTCCTATATCAAAAACTTGTATGATTCCCTACCGAACGGGATGTACGAGGTTATTTATAATTAAGGCGGGACCACCCATTACTAATTTTTGTTTTTATTCATAAAATTAATGTTAATAATTGTGTTCCTTATAATTTAAAATTGTTTAAAAGTTTGAAAATATTAATAAATTAATTTTAAATGAAGAGGTGCTATTCAAGTGAGCTTAAATTTGATTCAAATTTTTTGAGTGACATCACTTTAAAATGTATATAAAAATAACCACTATAAATATACATTCCATTCTTTCCCTTTTTTTACAGAACTTAATAAACTTGATTTAAAAGAAAAAAAAGAGTAATTTTCATTACTTGTTTTAAAGATATTGAGCTTTAAACTCGAATTAAAGGGGGGGGTGCTATTCAAGTGAGCGGCACTGTATTGTAATGTAAAATCCAATTAACGGTTTTTTTACAAATCAAAAAAACTGAAAAAAAAAATTTGTCACCTCGAAAATTTTACGACCAAAATATGATTTCATCTCCAAAACAATTTTGTGCAACGAAGAATAATGTTTTTGACATCTGATAAAATGTTGAGAAAAATCGAATGAATAGTTTGTTTTACAAAAAATAAAAACCTAGAAAAAAAATTAATAAAAGTTGGTAAAAATTGATTTTCGACTCAAATATCTTTTCAAAAATTAAAAATATTGGCTTCAAACTTATTTTATTTCACAGAAAATATTGTTTTCGATATTCAGTAATTTTTTTATAAAAATCCAACAGTCCGTTTTTTCATAAAAAATATAAAATCTACAAAAAATAGTACGCAAATTTGGTAAAAATTGATACATATAGACAAACTTTTAAGCAAGATAAAACGACAGACGGGATGGGAAGTTATCAGTGTGGGTTGCATCCTAGCCTCTTTTTTAAATTTACGTTTAAAAAAAGAAATCTTTTTGCCAAGTTTGTTCCTGGTTAAATGGCTTCATAAATCTATTAACAAAAAAGAGGTTAAGATCGTAAATTTGTCCTAAAGAAATATCAATCTTAATTAAATACTTTTAAAAATACACAATCCAATTATCAATAACAACAACAACCTCACAATTTCTTTATTTATTGAGCTATTAAATAATAATTGCTTTGGATATTATAGACACAAAAACCCTACTCTAAAAAAAAAAAAAAACAAAAAACTCAATTTCAGAAATAAATTTTTCAAAATACTGTCCTCGTTGGATTTTTGCTTTTCTTTTGATAACAAAAACAATTTCAAATTTACCCACCCAACATATCAATCATCATTATTTATCTTTTGACAAAAACAAAACAACAACAAACCCAACAAAATTGGAGCCATACGAAGAATGAACCAACACAACCCTGCGTCCTGCGTGATTGATGGTTTCGAATGATATTTCATTTTAACTCTCTAACAGTGCTGTGTTTTAAAAAACGTTCACTTATTCTATCGTGAAATTTCTGATATTGGCATACATTTTTGTAGTTATTTTAATTTTTTAAGAGACATACATATTTTGTATTTTTTGTATTAATTAGGTGGCTCTTATGATCATAGAGAACCAGGACCTAGTGAACAACAACTACATACCAACCATTCCAATGTGGAAGTGATGTCAGAGATAGAGGGGACCTACAGTTTTTATGTCAAGACCGAATGGCTACTTAAAGAATACACTTTTCATGGCAAGAATTACTTTTACAGGACTTGTCAATTCCTCGAGATAATTTAGTACCCGTGCTACTTTTAGGTAACACAGGCAGTGATTGATCGCATCTCAAAACCCCTTTCAATTTTTTCCTCCGAATAACCTCAATTGCCGCAAAACAGCTTGCAAACATTTTATCAAAAGTCTACAGACAGCACTGTGTGTATAGCTTTAACTAAGATAGATAGATAGATTTTATTTCGCAAAAAATAACTTAAAGGTGGTGTAACCGCACATTTTACAATTCAGAGATTTGATTAAACTTATCTTACATCTGAAACATTATCTTGTTTTTATTTAAAAAATTCATTTGGGCAATAATTTATTTGAAGGAAAATGCTTATGAAAAAAAACCTTCAATTTAAGTTTAGGAAAAAAAAAAAATAATAATAATAATAAAATGACTAGATTGCAATGAGTTAAGAAAACAACAAACAACATTTCAACAGTAGTTGATATAATTAAATGAAAATAAATATGTAATAAATACAAACAAAAGAAAAACAAATTAACAAATTAATAAATAAATAAATGAATAATGAAATAAATTTAAAAAATAAATAAATAAATAAATAAATAAATAAATAAATAAATAAATAAATAAATAAATAAATAAATAAATAAATAAATTAATATATATGTATGTATAAAGAAATAAATAAGTAAATCAATAAATAAGAAAATAAATAAGTAATTTGGTACAAATAGGTACAAAACAAGTAAATTAATTAATAAATAAGTATTTGCTTTAACAATTAAATTTAATAACAAATAAATAACAATTCAGTTAATAAATTAACAAGTAAATAGATGGATATGTAAAGTGTAGAACAAGAAGAACAAATATTTATCACAGTTGGTTAATGAGAGGATTTTCAGATATATCACAGCTATAATCAAATTTATTGCCGAGCTTCAGGATTCGTTCAGAAATCCACTCAACACTCGCTCTTTGGTGGAGATCTATAGTTGAATGACGCCAGGGTAGATTCAGCATCATTTTTAACAATTTATTTTGTGATACCTGGAGTTTTTTTATGTGACAGGAAGCTGCCTTTCCCCATACAGGACTTCCATAGAGCAATATTGCTTGGAAGATAACCTTGAATAATAGCTTTAACTAAGCATCCAACGATTTTGCTTTGGCAAACAAGAACAACAAAAACGTTTCCTTCTTTCAAATTGTAAACAATCCCAATAGAAATGTTTAAAGTTGTCTTTTGGGGTTGAATTTTAGGTGTCAAATTCTTCGCTAATTACTCCCAGAAGGAGGTTGGAAAAGGAAATGAAAATGAAAATGAAAAACACATAATCACTATCGACTTTGTCCTTCTGAGAGTTTTCTATTTATTCATTTTTTTCTCTCCCTTTTGCATTTTGCATTCCTCGTCCTTTCAAGAATAATGAAGCAGAATATTTAAGGTTAATTAGATGTCCGCCGCCAAATTCCGGCTTTATGTGCTGCACTACGCCTCGACCGCCGACTTGTGTGGGAGAAAACTTAGACTGAATATTCTTTATTTTATCTAAAAAAAAAAAACAATCTGATAGTATAAAATATATGTATGTTGCCAAAGAAATATGTCCTTACTGAAATTTAAATTAGAAAAACTTTTTTTTTGTAATTTATTGCGAAACAAAATGATCGTATATTTAATTAAGAAATTCGTCATCAGGGGCATTTCCTCAAGTCAAAAGCTAATGAATGCCTTGGATGTAAGAAAAATATAAATAGTAAATGAAAATTCTCCTAGAGGAAAATTTCTTGTTTGTTTAGCTTTAAAAGACTAAGGAGTCCTTAGTCCTTAGCTAGAAAAAGAAGTGTATTCATTTATGTATAGTTACAAAATTTTAATTAAAAGAACTTTGATTACAACGCGGTCAGCAAAATTGTTTTTCTTTGACAAAGAGTTTTAGAAAGTTCAGTTGCAAGACCTTTTTAATGAAAAAATTGACGAAAATTCCCAAAGTGTATGTAAGATTCTTTAAAGATTTCCACTTGCTAAAGTATGTTTTTTATATATTGAATTTTAAAAAAGAAATAAAAGAAATATAATTTAAAGTTCTGGTCAAGAACTTAAAACTTATTATTATTAAGATGAAAATTTGTCATTATGATTAAAAATTGATTTAGGGTAAGTGGATGCCGCTGCTAACTCGAATAAATTAAAGCTCAATTTCTTCCAAGATTTTGCAACAATTGGGGAGCCGTATGTCAGCAATAATGCCCCGAATATTCTATTTCAAAGTATAAATCGTCTTGGGCTTATCCGCGCTAGACAAGCAACTTCACATAACCCACAAAAAATAGTGTAGCGGTTTTAAATGGAGGCAATGTCACAAGCTCACGACCCGTGAGATAATATGCTCACCAAAAGCTTCCTTCAAAGAATTGATTGTTTCGTTGCGTCACGTCGTCGCGCGGACCAAACCATTATTTAAGAAATAAATGTTCACACTTTTGGAAACGTTTTTCAGGAATCAGTTTATTTATTATAATATAGTAAACAAAACTGAGCATTACTAAAGTAACAGCTGTCAAAACGACCAACTCCAAAAAGGTATTGTCAAATTGAAAATCACACGTCTAAAAAAAACACCCGTAACATATGGGAAATATTGCGTTCGTAAAAATTTCGAACTCGAGATCTTAATCGAACATGACATTACAATGGCAGAGACGGCGGACCGCGTCAAAACAATTTGTTTACTAGCTCTAGTCCCTAGAGATTTTGACAATAGGCCTGTTCAGCACAAGCTTGGAAATCAAGGTCTAAAGTTGATTCGCGTAAGGCGCTTTTAACTTCATATTTGAAGTTATTGAAATCGATTCGATTTGTCGAATTGAAATTTTTGACATTTCTCGACGACGTTTCAAAAAAAAAGAACATTAATAATTTATAAAATTGTACAGCAATTTTATTCAACATGTGGTCAAATTTTGAGAAAAATTAAAGTAACGCTTTCCTTACAAAAAAAAAAAACCTATAAACTTCAAAAATTTGTTTTTTGACTTAAATATCTTGAAAAAAATAAATATATTGGCTTTAAACTAAATTTATCTTATAAAAAATATTGTTTTTAATATTTATTATAGTTTTAAGAAAAATCCAACTGTCAATTTTTGATAAAAATAAGAATCTACAAATAATACTGCGCAAAATTGGTAAAAACTGATGTTCGATTCAAATATTTCGAGAATAAATGAAGGTATTGACTTAAAAATTATTTTATTCTAGGCAAAATTTTATTGTTAATAAAAGAAAATGTTCTCAGAAAAATCAGATTTTAATCAAACATGATATTACGATGGTAGATAAGTCAAAAAAAGTGGGTCCCCCGATTCCATCCGTCTGTCTGTCTTTCTGTCCTGGCTCCTACAGACCATTGAATTGATTGACTTCAAATTCAGCCGATTCGTGTTAGGCGTTTTTGTCATTTTGTTTTAAGACTAAAAAAAGAGTAATCCACATTTTTTGGTCAAAAATCGAAAATTCGAATTTTCTCAAAAATGAGCTCATAGATATTTTTAAACACTTCGCGAATTTTTCGAATCAAGTATTATGAGAACAAAGAAAGATATTGACTTCAAATGTTTGTATCTTACACAAAACATTGTTATTCATATTTTGTTAGAGTTTCATTGTGGGTCGCATCATCTTTTTATTTTAATTTATCACTTTCTTACTTACTTAAGGTGGCGGTCAAGTCCTGTGTGAACCTTACCCAACAAACTTCTGCATCTAGTTCAGTCCCTAGCTAGATATATCCAGCTGCGCACTCTAAGGTGGGGTGAGGTCACTTTCACTAGTGCGCGCCACATGATCTACAGTCTTCTTCTACTGCGTTGTCCTATGGGCGTGGATTCGAAGATATTCCGGGCCGAGGCATTAATTTACATGCGTTCTACTAACCCAGCCATCTCAGTGGTTGGAGTTTTATCCTTCTAAGTCTACATCACTGTACAGCCCGTACAGCACGTCGCTCGCCGTTCCATCTTCTTCTTCACTCACCTTCTATGCATATGGGACCGTAGATCACGTAAAGAACTTTTCCCTTGAAACGACCCAAGGTGCTTTCATCCGATTTTTACTTGCGACATATAGGAACTCGAGATTTTAATCAAACATATGATATTACGATGGTAGAGAAGTCGAAAAAAGTGGATCCCGCGATTCCGTCCGGTCTGTTTTGTCTGTCTGTCCACGCTCCTACAGCCTAAACCATTGGGTCGATTGAGTTCAAACTTGGAAGTTAAGGTTTTCAGCAGATTCGCGTTAGGCGTTTTTTTCCTTTTTTTTAAATCAAAACTAACAGTGGTCCCCATACAATTTTTTTGTCAAAAAACGAAAATTCGAATTTTCTCAAAAACAAACCGATAGATTTTTTTAAAATTTTCTCTAAAATTTTGTTTTTTAACTTGGCTTCTTTTAATAAGAAAAACATATTTTTGTATTGCTCCGGAAATGTACCGCTCATAGAACCGTTATTTTGTTTTTTTAATTTTCTCAGCAAACTTATGAACCGATTTCAATAACTTTTTTTAAATAAGCTCTTATATTGCCTGAACAATATTTGATTATCAAAATTATCATTTTTTTATTTTTTGGATTTTTAAAAAAATATTGAATTTTTTTTTCAAAATTCTATATCTCAAAAACGGGTCAACATTTTTTTTAAGAAATTCAAATGTAGAGCGTATATTTACCATCACTAAACAACTGCATACCAAAAATATTTTTAGAACAAAATTGAAAAATTTTATATACAAAAAATTAATTTAAAAAAAACCGTTCTAACGATTTTCAAAAAAAAATTTGAAAAATTAAGGGTTTTTTTATTTATAAAATGGCATTTAAATTTTTGAAGACAAACTTATTTTTTAGTTTAAATTTTGAATCTTAAAATAGTTTTTTTTTTTTAAATTATTTTAACTGTATTAAATGTAACCCCCTCCCATCTCACCAGATCATATCCTATGCATGAGCCCGAAAGAGCACATTATTTTGGCAAAATTTTTGATAACATTCCTATCTTTTATCCAAATTAATGCATTTGGTACATATTTATGTATTTTTATAACTATAACTATAACTATAACTATTGTAAATACCAACGATGGCCGTGTAGCACCACTGCATCGGATTAACGAATATGATGTAAAGGGTGTCCCAAAATTAACGCAAGATTTGAATTTGCCGCCATTTGTGCAGTGAAGTGTTGGCAACCCTGAAAAAAAAGCAATTTGACAGCTAACAGTATAGGGTTATTAAAAATGGAGCGTTACACGAGAGAACAACGTGTCTTCATTATTAAAGAATATTTCAAAAATAGTGAAAGCTTGGCGGCTGCAGTTCGAAAATTTCTGGTCGGAATAGTGTTTTAACTTCGTCAACTGTGAAGAGATTAATTGGAAAATTCATGGAGACTGGATCCGTTGGAGACGCCAAACACACTGGTCGTCCAAAAACAAGCCGTTCAAATGTGAATGTCGAAGCAGTGCGTGAGAGTGTTGCTGACAATCCAGGAACCTCAATTCGACGTCGTGGACAAGAATTGCAAATTTCAAGAACCTCTCTGTGTATACTCACCAAAGATCTGTGTCTTCATGCTTACAAAATTCAATTAACACAACAATTGAAGCCTAATGACCATGGACAGAGAAGAGAGTTCGTTGAATGGATTATTGAACATCAACAAATGGACCCTGATTTTTCGAGCAAAATCATCCTAAGCGATGAAGCACATTTTTATCTTGATGGCTTTGTCAATCGCCAAAATTGCCGCATTTGGGGTTCGGAGAACCCACATGTGATTGTCGAAAAACAAATGCATCCACAACGCGTGACTGTATGGTGTGGATTTTGGGCTGGAGGCATAATTGGGCCATATTTTTTTGAAAATGATGCTGGTCAAGCAGTGACTGTTACTGGTGCTCGATATCGCGACATGATTACACAGTTTTTTCTGCCAAAATTGGATGATATTGATGTGTCCAATATGTGGTTTCAACAAGACGGTGCCACATGTCATACAGCCCGTGAAACAATTCAATTACTGCATGAGACATTTCCAGGTCGTGTACTCTCGTTTCGGTGATCAAAATTGGCCTCCTAGTTCGTGTGATTTAACACCATTAGACTTCTTTTTATGGGGTTATTTGAAATCACAAGTCTATGTCAACAAGCCCACAACCACCCGTGCATTAAAGGAGGAGATTCAACGCTGCATCAACGAAATTCAGCCACATTTATGCAGAATGGTCATGGAAAATTTCAACAAAAGAGTGCGCATGTGCATGCAAAGCCGTGGAGGCCATTTGTCCAATATGTTATTCCATACATAACCCTATCCTATGTACTTTACGAGTCAATAAAAATATAACTATCAAAAGACTAAAAACGGCGTTTTCTATTTAATTCAAATTAATTTTGGGACACCCTTTATATATTATATTATTTTTTTATTTTAAATGTCGTGTTTTTTTTTTTTTTTTTGACACTATTTTATATAGGTACTAAGAAACATGTATGAATAAAAATTACATATACATATACACATATATGACTTGCTTTCACGATTGGCAAAACAGTTTGACTCTGACTTCAAAGCTAAAACTTAATTTTTATATGCATTATGCATGTATAAGTATAGTATAAGTTTGTATGCCTTTTTTTCTAGTTGCCGTGATGAGGTGAGATTTTTCTATTTTTACAGTTCTCTTTTGTTCTCACCATGAAAATACTAGAAGTAATGACTTTGAATGCGCTCCGAAACTTTAGACCGAAGACATAGGGTCATATTCATAGTTCATTGATAAGTTCTGATTTTGTCTTTGCTAAATTAAACTACAGTTTATGTTATTCATAGACAATTTAAACCCATTTTAAAACGATAATCTGGAGTCTAAAAATAAACACGACGGAACCTATGTTTAAGCTGTTTCTAAATCTATTAAACGTCAAAAATAAACAAACTGATTGAGAAAATTAAGTTACGAGATATTGTATTTAAACATTTAAAAACAAAAATTAAAACGTCAAAAGACTTAAGCATATATCAATATTTTGATATTTTTCTGGATGTTGGAATGCTACCAACTAACAAAAAACTAAAGCTCTACTTAACCCGATGGGACCCCTTTGAAATAGATGAAGACCATTCGTGTGAAAGGTATCGATTCGATAAAAAATTGTCAAGTTTATAATTGATCTTCTAAAATTTCTCAACAAAGAGCAAACAAAATAGTTTAAAGGGTTTCAAAGATTTTGGCTCTCCAGCTAACGCAATTTATTTTGTTACCCTCTACAAGCTATTTTGTATAGGTTTAAGTGGAATTTTTCAAAATTGTAGTAGAATATATGCCTTAAACCTGTTTCTAACTAAACAGAGCTGGAAAATTCTTTATGAATAGCAGCTGTGTCTAACCTACATATATGTTAAATTTAGACTCCAGTTCAAATACACTCGGGTTTAAGATATGACTATGAATATGCCCCATATTGTTTTGTGTCTTACATTAAGGTATGTTTAAATGCAGAAACGCATTCAAATGTTTAAAAATATTGAATTAAGGTGACATCACGTAACTTTCATTATTAGTTTGATTCTTGTTCTTGAAAAATAGGGAAAAAACGCGACAAAGGCAAACAGGGTTGCTGTTTTTGTTTTAAAATATTCTTGTGTCACAATTCAAGAAGTGAAAAAAGTTAAGTTAAACATTTTTTTTAATTTACAGTTAAAAGTAACATAAATGAACCGAACAATTTTTCGGTGGTTTGACATTTAAATACATACGTCATAAGTGGCCGTGAGATCGTCATTTTCTGTTTTCAATTTTTCATTTTTAGCCATAAGAAACATGGCGAAAGGGAGCATCTCTGTGTTAATAATAATATTTAGCTTTATACAAAAAGTTAAAAACCCTTCATCTTCTACCTTAGTGTTTGAAAATAAAAATACTAAACATTTTAATTGTTAGTATGAATGAAAACAAGAAAAATATTTGTCTTTCTTTACCAAAAAATACAGAAATTTATTGTTCTAATTTAGCGTGTTTGTGTTTTGTGCACAATTTCTATCACCGTAGCAAATTTATTAAAATTTTTTGTTTAACATAGTTTTAGAATTTGAGTTGGAAATTAATTTTGTACCATTTCTGTTTTTCTTTTTTTGGAAAATAATGGATATTTGATTACTGCACATATTCTGATATTTCGGAGGGGGTTTTAACCCCCAAAACCCCTACCTGCGTTCGCCCCTGCAGTAGTCAATTGCTTTCTTAGCCCAAAAAAAAACAGCGGTTAGCAAGAGTTATTCTTCGCTTGATCTCAGCGCTGGTGTTGTTTTCTGCGTTCATAGCGGAGCATAGATAGACAAAGTTCTTAAATAAATTAAAGTTACGTCTGTCAATGTTTATGGCCTTTTCTGACATAAAAAGAGTCTATTAATTTTATTTCAACCTTTATGGTGGGTGTCGATTTGATGTTGTAAGTTGTCACACTTTAAAAAAATATGACATAGGTACTCGCATTATTATATTCTTCTAAAAATGTTGACAAAAATATTTTGTATAACTTGAAATAAGTCTTAATCCGCAAAATATTATAGTCAAGAATCTACCTCAAGTTCAGTATTAGTTATGTAGAGAACTGTGAATTGAAATTTCTATAAATCTTAGCAGATTTCAAGAATGTCAATCATCACAACAAATCATTTTTTGTTTATAAAATACTAGCGGCCCGTCCCGGCTTCGCACGGGTAGACATAAATAGTTACAGATATTTAAGTTATAAGCATGCTAATTAAAACGTCCATGAATCACTGAATTAGAAAACATTTTTTGTCCTATCATTAATACTCTTGGCAGCGTATGCGATGAAAGACTTTTCACGGCTGTTTTTTTTCACCTTCGGTTGGTTTTAATAGGAATTTCCAAAGATTTCTGTAGTAATCTAGTACTAAATATAGCGTATGTTACTCAGTGATAATGTAGCTTTCTAATGAAAAAAGGAATTATTAAAATCGGTCCAGTTTTTTGTTTGTTGGTTTTTGAGTTTATTCGTTACATACACAAATACAAATCTTTCCTCTTTATAATATTAGTATAGATTGAAGCTGAAAAACATTTGTTTTTCTTATAATTTCAAATTTGTTGCTCTTATAAATGGTATAAAAAAAAAAACAACTTATCAGATTAGATTAAAGGGACTTTGAAACGTAATTAAATGTTTTGATTATAATAAATTTCAATAGGTTCAAACGATGTTTGGACCTTACAAATTTAAGGTTACTTAGATATCTAATATATAAAATTCTTCTGTCACAGTGTTAGTTGCCATACTCCTCCGAAACGGCTCAACCAATTTCAATGAAATTTTCAAAACATTCGGTAGGTCTGAGAATAGGTTTTTATCTATTTTTTATATTCCTAAGTGATATGTTTTAATTGCATCAACATCGTACACGGTGTAACGATGTTACGATAGTTTTAAGTGACGTTATGTACAATGCATTGAGTGCTATTGAGGATCTTTGCATTATCATTGCCAACTTACCACTCAGTCATTTCGGTATGCATTCACCAAATCGAAATGCATCTGATTTAATATACACTGAATTGAATCATGAACTACAATACAATGCTGTAGAAATGGCAGCGATTGTTGCTCGCAATGTCCCACTAATGAATAAAGAACAAAGAACCATTTATGACCACATCATGCTAGCAGTTTCGGCAGGACAAGGTGAATTCTTTTTTTTTTTGATGCACCAAGGGGAACTGGCAAAACATTCCTTATTTCGCTAATTCTTGCTGAAATACGATCAAATAATGCTATTGCATTGGCTGTTCCATCTTCTGGCATTGCGGCAACTTTATTGGATGGAGGCAGAACAGCCCAGACGAGGTGTGCAATATAAAAAACAATCATCCATGGCCACAATGCTGAAACAGTGTAAAATTATCATCTGGGATGAATGCACTTTGGCACACAAATATTCGCTTGACACGTTAAACAGGACATTGAAAGATATAAAAATCAAATAAAGTGAATTTGTCTTTAATTTAAAAATTTGAGCCGTCATGGGACGCCTGGCAGATGTGAAACATCGTGTGTGTACAAGTAATATGCATAAAAGATAATATTATTACAGGAATTAAATATAGCCTAATGAAAATAATAATATACAGAAAATGGTAACTTTATTTAATAAACATTTATTTACATGTGATATAAAAATTCGATATTAATATCAAGTGGCCACAATTTAAATGTTTTCATCTGTGACTTCAGTAATAGTTATATTCGGTTGTTCCTTTGCCGGTATTACTGTGACGATCGGTCGATGATAACTTAATTACGTTACAAAAGTATTGGATGAAACATTATCAAGATATCTCACAAATACAGCATCTATTGTTGTTCCATATTTGGTAGTAGATTCTCTCTCTTGGATTGTTGTTGATTTGCAATTGAAATTCTTTTTGAAGAAATGTCATTAATGACATTGATTCAGCTCTTGCAAAATGTACATTAAAATCTCCAGCTAAAATTAATGGTAGTTTATGTTTATTCGTTTTAAAAATTATTGAACCTCTTTGATTATAAGGAAATAACCTTTCATGTAAAAATGAAATTATATGATCCATTTTGTTATTAGGTGAAATGTATATTACAATCATAATTAATTCACTTCCGTCTTTTAGTTTAACATGTGAAGCAAACATATCACCAATAGATGTTTGGGAAACATGAACTTCTGTAGCGTTTTGAACTGCTAGATCCATGTTGAGTGTAGTAACATGTGAAGTGTTGTTGTTTTCTACTACATATAAAATATATAAATATATATATGTATACTTCAGTATAGCGTGGCGACCCGTCGCCACCCCAACAATTCGGTTTACATGTGAGCCTATAGATGTTTCACATCAAAAACAACGACAGACTATTTGGCGGCACTCTGTTACTCCTTTCAGATGATTTCAGAGAAATACTTCCCGTTATTCTGCGTTCCACGTTCGCTGATGAGATCAACGCGTGCTTTAAATTATCGCCACAGTGGCGTAATGTTGAAAAAGTACAACTGAAAATAAATATGCATGTTCAAATGCTTCAAGATCCACCCGCTGAAACATTCTCAAAACAACTGTTAGAAATATGCGACGGAAAAGTTACTAAAGATGAAACTGGATGTATAAAATTACCGGTCGATTTCTGCACGGTTATTGATTTACAGATGCTCTCATTGACCAGATATTTCACGATTTACACAGACAATATACAAATCATGCAATTTTAGTATCCAACTGAGTTTTTGAACTCTGAACTGGTTGTGCAAGGGCACGCTATTCGTAATTAAAAAATGAATGAAAAATGTTATCCCATAATTCTAAAGTGCAAATTCCCAGGTGAAAATATAGTATTACCGCGAATCCCTCCATCCAGTTTTTTTGTATTGGTGAAAGATGGGATCACAAAAAATATTGCACACTCTGTTGCATAAAGGGATTGATACTGTTTTTTTTGTAGTATTGTCATAATTAGCGATATGTATATAATTTTAAAGAATTAATTTTAATAAATTTGTTATTTTAATATTTTGTCACCGTTAACAGTGCTCTATACGTCTCCCACTTATATACCACATCCTCACACACTTACAATAAGTTATTTATTTCTAGCAAAATATTCTCTAGAAATTATTTATATGACAAAACAACGTGTGTCGGGTCAGCAAGTGTATGTATATAAAATAATAAAAAAAATGGAGAAATTGTACGTTCATATAAATATAATTAATTATCGCTCGGTATTGACATTTTCGAAATCGAAATCTACACATTTACCTTGAATTTCCTTGACAACCTTATATTCATTGTTTGTATGTATTTAAGTACATTTTATAACTCGTACACAAATTTATTTTAAGGGAAAATAAATTGTTGGTGTGTCCTTTTTAGAAATTGACATCATGCTGTATTTGTTTTTAGTCAACAATTCAAAAGCGAAACATTGTTGTGGTTTTATGGCATAACATTTGTGTAAGCCACAATTTTAACATCGTCCAATTTCCATTGAAACATTACACCAAAACAATGATGTTTTAGAACAGAAGGTGAAAGAGGTCTTCTTTTATTTTATAGTAAATGATTAGCACCGTGAATATGTGACAATATTCGGGTTTTGTTAATTTGTTTTGACAAATTAAATGAGATTTTAATTATTCATATGAACAAACGTACTATATGTGGTTATATTTCATTCCAAATTCGATCGAAAAGATATTTAAAACAAATGCTTCAAAAATAAATCGATTTTTAACAAGAAGTTTAATAATTATAAAGAATTATTTTATTTTGCAGAATTATTGAAAAGAAACAGGGATATGAGAAAACAACTAAAACTCCCCCAGGATTTGAAGACCCTTATAACATTTGTTCAAAATATTATTCCTTTGTCAAAGTTGATGTATAAAAAAGTTTGGAAGTGCGTGTAATATTTATAGAATCACTTTTATTTCTGACAAAGGAAATCAATTTGATCAAATCTTCTTATGACATCTTTCTGAGAAAACGTGTTCCTGTTAATGTATTCTATCTCCCTGAATCGACATTGATTATGAAAAAAGAATCTATCGCTATGCGCTATGTCAATCAAATTGAACTAACTGTCAGTTTAAGCTGAATAAAAGGTTCTTCTCTTCGAAAAAAATAAAAACGTCTTTTTATACACTTTGAATATTACTTGAAATGCAATTTGAGTTCTACTTCGATATTATTTGTAAGCTCAAGAACACACTTCAATACTTCTACGAGTAAATGTAGTACTTCTTTTAAACAAAAGTTAACATCAGTGAATATTTTTCTCCTTTGCACCAAAAGAATATCACTCAAGCAATAAAATTTGTGTGCAAACGATTTGAGAAATCTTCAAGAACACATTTTATGAGGTGCAAGAATGGATTGCACGAACTCGCTCGTGTTTACAAGCATTGACACTATTTTATCACTGAATAAATTATATATTTGTTATTTGAATCAGTTCTGTGGAAAATTGTTCGATTTCCAAAAAAAATGTGTATTTTTTTCGAAAAAGCCTAAGATCATGATTTTTTAAAATAATTTTTTTTTTTTTTTTTTAATTTCATTATTCTTATCCTTCAAAATGTGGGGTGTACAACAATTTATTACCATTTTAAAATACAAAATTAAATGAAAGACAAAGAATTTAATTAATGAGCAGAAGGCTTAGAACAAAAAAGGAAAAAAAATATTAAAGCTATACTTAATAATGTGCATAAGAATTTACACAAATGAAAAACATAATTAAGTGATATACAGCAGCAGAGTTTTGATTTCATGGTGATTGAAATCTAGAAGCCAACTTTTTATTATATTTAAGAAAATAGTTAGCGATCTAATAAACCGAAAGTTCATAGGTACAATATTGAACAATTTAAATGATACAACGGAGAAAAAGTTTCTGAAATGTGTAGTTCGAAATGATGGTTTGAGAACAGAATTAACCGAATTGCTACGCAAATACCTAGTGTCAGAAATTGGACTCTGCATATAACCACCTCTCAAGAAAAATATTTTTAAGACTTTAAAATAATATAAGTGTTTTAGTGGCAGAATTCTCAATGTCCTAAACAGAACCATAGAATGAGCCATAAACGATTTGCTCTGAGTATTTTTCTTATAGCGCACTTTTGTAAAACAAGGAGTGGTTGGAGAATTGTATCGTAAGCACCCCTCCAACAACTCAATCCATACTGCAATCTTGATTGAAATATTCCACGATAAACCATTCTAAGGGTTTTACTGTCGCAGAAATTTCTGAGTCGAAAAAAACTACGAATACAATAACGTAAATATTTTTTTAGATTTAAAACATGTTGGAGCCATCTCATATTATTATCAATAGTTATACCCAAGTATTTAAACTCTGATACTATTTCAATTTTAAAGCAGTTAATGTCACAAGTTGCATGTTGATTAAACATTTTATCAGATGCATCAGAAGTACACAAACAACTCAACAAGTTTTGCCTGATACAGTTGTTGGCATGAAAATAAATTTCGCCACCAGAGCTTTCCGGACTACTATGGCTGAAGAACATTAGTTTTGTTTTCCTGCTCACAAATAATTTGTGTTCAGAAAACCAAATTCGAAGAAGATGAACATCGTGATTGATTTCAGCACTAAGGTTTAAAGCACTATCTGAACAGTAAGCAATCCCAAGATCATCAGCAAATGCTGTAACCTTACCTTTAAACAGTTGATTAAAAAGAGAGTTAATGTAAATTAGGGACAATATAGGCCCCAGGACTGAACCTTGGGGCACACCTTGATTTATAATCTTTGAGTTACTAAGTATATCTCCGACTTTAACTTTTTGATTTCTATCCTTTAGGTAAGACTTAAACCCATCATAAATAAAACCCCGGAAACCTACGCAATATAATTTTTCTAATAGGACACTATGATTTACCATGTCAAACGCCTTGGTTATGTCCACAAAGAGGCCAGCACAGAGTTTTTAGTCATCCAACGCCTTATATATGAAAGAACAGAATTCCAAAAGGGCATCTTCAGTAGAAAGCCCCTCTCTAAACCCAAACTGAGCTGGGCTTAAAAACTTTATTTTTGTTAGGTAGCCCATTACCCTACACTTAATTGCTTTTTCAAAAATTATAGAAATTGAAGACAATAGCGAAATAGGTCTATAATTATTCTTGTCAGATTTACTACCCTTTTTGAAAAGAGGTATTACATAAGCACACTTTAATTTGTCAGGAAAATTACCAGTGAGAATACTCAAGTTAAAAATGTGTGCTAGTATATCTACAATATTTAGTGCTATTTTTTTAAGTGTAAGATTTGGGATACCATCACAACCGCCGGAATAGGAATTATCCAACGAATTTATAATTTTATAAAGTTCAAGGCCAGAAATCTGTTCAAAGAAGAAACTTACATTACTCATACTGTCTGCCATTAGTTGAGTCCTTGTACAATGCCTACAATGTTTGAGATACTCATTCTCATGGGATATTTGACCAACCGTAGAAAAGAAATCATTGAATACATTCGATTAATTGTAGGATCATCAATAACAACACTTTCATTTCTAAGAAATATAGATTTAGGAGAAGTTTGAGACTTGCCATCAATGATACTACTTATTGCTTTCCATTCTTTTCTAGGATCACCGAGAGCTCCGTGTACTTTGGAGTAATAGTATCTTTCTCTAGCCAACCTTATATATCTTTATTTATTATTAACTGTTTACTTAATATTTTGAAACGTCTTTTAAGTTGATGATTAAGTGGATGTTTACTACATTTTTTTCCTAATTGATTTTTTAATCTAATTTTCTTTAGTAAATTGCGATCAATCCATGGCTTGAGCCTTACTTCAGACTTTGTCAGTACAAAATTATGGCTAAACTTTTGTATGTGCTTAAGTAATAATGACAAAAATAGATCATACGCTATAGAAGCATTATCTTCTTCATAGATTTGTTTCCAATTTTCAAAACGTAATGCATTGTTAAGTAAATCAAATCTAATTATAGTAACACAAGGTGACAAATTATACTTCCCAGTGTTTTGGGTTATTAGTTTTTCGATCAAGATACCTGTCATGCAATGATCGGTTATGTCGAGATTAAGGTTAATTCCAGCACACTGGTCTAAAGAAATTTTTGTAAAACGACCAAGAACATTTCTTACATTAAAAGTGAGAAATTTAGCTGTACTACTATGAACATTCTGGTAAACTGGTTCAAATATAACAGAATTATATTTTACAAGTCAAAAACATTTTACTAATTTTCAACTTTCCAAAGTTTTAAGAACATTTAAAAAATGTATAATCATTATTTAATTTTTCAATCAATTAAATTGAAAATGGTCGTTTGACAATAATTTTTTATCAAGAATCAATTGAAAGTTAACAAAATGAGGCATCTAAGCTTCAGCTTGATTTTTAATAACTGAAGGAGTAGGTAGGCACAAGGTAATGAATAGATGTACTTTCTGATAATTTTATACGAATCCAATACCTTGCCTTTTAAATATCAAGCAAAAGAAAAATGTTCATTTAAGAAAATTTTTAGCAAAATTCTTTCATGCGATTTTGTGTTTGAACAAAAGTAAACTTATGTTAAATCATTCCTTTGAAAAGTTTTTGAGGTGTATTTTAAGTTTATTTTTTATGCTAAAAGGTCAAGTATTGTCTTAGGAGTAAAACAAAAGTAGAGACTAAAAATTGAGATTTGAGTGAAAAATTGGTACTGGTTTGACGTTTTTAACCGCTTTAGCTAACTTTAATATCTATATCTATTAAACAAAATCTAGTTTTGCGCTGCTTTATCTTGTTTGGATCTATCGATGTTATTGACTTTTGTCAAGTGAAATTCACTAAATATCGCTTTAAGTAAAGGCTATTTTGTTTCTGTTAGGCGATTTTTGCGCTGTGTTGAACATTTGTGGATTACGATATCTCCAAAAAGAGGCTGAGATGCGACCCATACTGATAACTTCCCATCCCGTCTGTCGATTTGTCTTGCTTAAAAGTTTGTAGGTTTTCGTTTTTGTTAAAAAAGTTCTCAGTTGAATTATTCTTAAAAATTTAAAAACTACCAATAGTATTATGCATATAATGAAATAGTTTAATTTCGAAATTATTTTTTTGTTAACGAGATTTTTAGTCGAAAACAAATTTTTACCAATTTTAGTAAAATTTCTTAAAAATGTATTTCTTATATAAACAAATACAAATTAGATGAATGAAATTAATTTGAAGTCAATGTCTTCTATTGTTTACGAGATATCGAAAACCGAACATCAATTTTTATCAATTTTGCGTACTAATTTTTGGAGATTTTATTTTTTTTATAAAAAAAATGAGTGTTGGATTTTTATAAAAAATTTACTGAACGTCGAAAACAATATTTTCTGTGAGATAAAATAAGTTTGCAGACAATATTTGTAATTTTTGAAAAGTTATTTGAGTCGAAAGTAAATTTTTACTAAGTTTTAGTATTGTTTTTTTTTAGGTTTCTATTTTTTGTAAAAAAAACTGTCTATTCGATTTTTCTCAAAATATGACCGAATATTGAAAACAATATTGTTTATAACAAAAAATTAGTTTAAATCTAATATCTTAAAGTCTTGAAAAGATATTTGAGTCGAAAATAAATTTTTACCAACTTTTATTAAATTTTGTTTAGTTTTTATTTTTTTTTTTAAACTGTCAATTCGATTTTTCTCAAAACTTTAGTGAATGTTAACAACAAAATTTTTTAAAAGATAAAATTAGTTTAAAGCATATATCTTAAAGCCTTGAAAAGATATTTGAGTTAAAAGTCAATTTTTACCAACTTTTAGTAATGTTTTTTTAGGTTTTTATTTTTGGGTAAAAAACTGTCACTTTGATTTTGCTCAAAATTTCACTGAATGTTGACAACAATATTTTTTAAAATATAAAATTAGTTTAAGGCCAATACCTCAAAGTTTTGAAAAGATATTTAAGTCCAAAATAAATTTTTACAAACTTTTATTAATATTTTTTTAGGTTTTTATTTTTTGTAAAAAAACCTGTCAATTCGATGTTTCTCAAAATTTAACTGAATGTTGAAAATAATATTTCTTATAAGATAAAATTAGTTGGAAGCCATAATCTTAAACTTTCGAAAAGATATTTAAATCGAAAATCAATTTTTACCAACTTTGAGTAATTTTTTTTATAGGTTTTTATTTTTTATAAAAAAAAACTGTTAATTCGATTTTTCTCAGAATTTCACCAGATAATGAAAACATTATTTTTCGTTACACAAAATTGTTTTGGAGATGAAATCATATTTTAGTCGTAAAATTTTCGAGGTGACAATTTTTTTTTCAGTTTTTTTGATTTATAAAAAAAACCGTTAATTACTTGTTTTGTATCACGTTACAATATATAACATAAAATTTAATTCAAGTCTCTAGCGTCATTGGTTCATGAGATACTTAGGGTTAACCAAAATTTTCACCTTTTTTTAAACTGCGATGGTAGAAAAAAACCACCCACGCAATTTTCTTGAGAGCCCTTTCTGCTTCTTTCTGCCTTATTATCTGTATAACAAAATGTATTTGAAGTCGATATCTCTTCTGGTTCTTGAGCTATGGACGACGAAAAAAGCGTCGCGAACATACGGACGTACGAGCGTACGTACAGTCGTACACACGCACGCACAGACATCTTTCTAAAAATCTTTTATTTCGACTCTAGGGACCTTGAAACTGCGAGAAATTTCAAAATTTTCAATTCGACAAATTGGACCCATTACAATAACTTCCTATGGGAAGTTAATAAGAGCAATTTCAAAACTTTCCTCAGCCAAAGGTTTGATCTTGTCAGGGAAGATGATTTTTTCTGCAAATGCAAATTTCTAGTAATTTTTGCCAGCTGCCCACTGCTGTCCATGCCATTCAGCTTAAACACTCGAACCAGCAAATTCTTCAAAACTTTATGCCACCTTTTTACTTTTAATGGTTCCCTGGGACCTTAAAAATGATGTTCCAAAAGATTATGGCCGAGGAAAACTTTAAGTACTCGGTTTTCAAATTTAAGTACTTGAGGTATTGCAAAATTATTTATGAAATTCTACTACTTAAAACTTCAAATGTGTTTATCTCAATACTGTATTCTTAAAGCTGCCCAGACTCATATCTCAGACAATTTTCAACGGATTCACTTTTAAATATACCTTGGAAAATGCATTATCTCTATAAAAAAGAATATTTATTTATTTGTTTGTCGTTTATTTGACGTTTATCTGAATTTTTAGGCAAGCTATCAACTTTAAAAACGTGAGTTACAAGCAACGTATACGTACGTTGTTATCAACCAAACGGAAACATTGTACGCTTGAACTATGCAAAGCAAAGCTTATCTTCTCTTCGGCTATGCACACTTCACATAGCGCCAAACAGATGACATGGCAAGCCAAGTCAAGCCAACTCCTACAACTTACATAATAGGAAGAGAGATGACAAAGCTAACATAGCCGTTTGCAGATCCAGCATCAAGTTATCGGAGAAGGGAAGCCAAGCCTCTTATCGCGATCATTCTTTTTCAGTGTTAGTACAGTCAACGCCAAGGACTGACAACTTATTTACTTGTTACTTTAATCATAATTAAAAAGTTAAATTAAATTGTAAAATAAAAACACATATAAAAAACACTTGTACTATTCTTATACAAAGAAAGACGTGTCTATAAAGTGCTCTTAAAGAAAACAACAAAATAAGAAGGAAATATAAGGAAACAAACTGAAATTTAATCACTGAGTGAAAATATTTTTGTTCAAGGTTCGGAAAGTTGGGCATTACATACGAAAAACGAAAAACAAAAAACAACATTACACCAAAAAAAAAATAAAGAAAGTGAAAAATTTAACCCAATAAATAAAAAAGTTTAAACAAAAACATATCCGTTTTGTTTACAAACCGTTGAAAGTGCTATTTAAGAGATTCTTTATCTTCTCTTAAGATAACAAAAAATATTCCCTCCTGTCTTTGAAAGCACAGCCGAGGTGAGTAAAAAACAAAACAAAAAACAAAAAAGAAAAAAATAAACTTGATTTTATATAAAACTGCAAACAATTGCACTTTATTATTATATAGTAATTAATTACAATAAAAACTGCTATACTACTATTAATTATAATATTAGAAATTAGCACACAAAAATACAAAATATATAAACAACACAAATATCAAAACACACTTCATTCACTTTGACATAAACTTCTGACACCACACTGACAGCTGAAATAACAGTAGCGTCCTTAATTAAAATGACCAGTATGGAGGACAGTCAAGTCGACAATAAATTGGACAAACTTTTGAATGCTATTGAAAACCTTGGGACCAACTTAAGGAAAGAAATTAAAGAACAAACTGAAACCTTAGAACAAAAATTAAACTCAATAATAGACAGAAACAACAGAATTGAAGAGAAACAGGAACACCTAGAAAAGAAAATAAAATATTTAGAGAGATGTATAAAGAGAAAAAATCTTGTTATTTACAATATAAAAGAAACTGAAAAAAGCAACGAAGAATTAGTAGACACCATTTTACACCTTTTAAACACTATTCTCGAAATAAAATCTGAATATTTTGAAATCGATTTTGCAAGACGTCTAGGAAATAAAGGAGACAAAATAAGACCTATTTTACTTGGATTGACAACACAAATAAAAAAAGAGACTATAATGAAAAACAAAACTAAACTGAGACATTATAAAGAGGACATCATATACATAAAAGAAGACTACATAAAAGAAGATTTTAATAAGACAGTCCAAAAAAATAAACCATTTTCCAAAAATCAAAATAATCAAAAAATGACATCAGGAAACGACATTGAGAAGAAAAAACAACGAATGCCTAAAAGAAATCGACAATATGACAACGATTCAAATTCAAATGAAAATGAACCAACATGTTCGACCAAATTGAAGAGACCAAAAACAAATGAAAAAGTCCAAAATGACAAACATAACAAAATAAGAAACAACAGCATTCATAGATTTCTACAATCAAACCAAAAAGAAATTAATAATATGAACAGTGACCAACACAACAACTAGCAACAAAAGAAGCAAATTTTGAATAATAAGGACTCTACCCCAAGCCGATTAGCCATCGTGGGGAATGACGGCCAATTCCCTCCAAACTGCCCATCAAACCAAGACCAATCCAAAAACACTCTAGACATTTGTACATACAATGTAAGAACATTAGCTACAGAAGCAAAACAATCAGAACTAAGACTAGCATTATCAACTATCAACTGGGATATACTGGGACTATCCGAGCTAAGAATTTTTGGACAAAACATAATTGAAAACCAGAATGATATATTCTGTTACATTGGTGAGACCAAAGGCTTGCATGGAGTTGGATTTCTCATCAAAAAGAGTTTAAAGGACAGAATAATAAATGTACGATTTTTTAGTGAAAGGATTTGTAGCCTATGTTTAAAAATACAAAACACAAAAATGACGATAATTCAGGTTTATGCCCCGACCAAAACAGCAACTGACGAAGACATTTCGAACTTCTACAATCTATTGGACAAAGTATATAATGAAACAAAAACGGATATAATGTATGTTATAGGAGATTTCAACGCCAAGTTAGGGAAACAGATTGACAATGATGAAGAAGTAATGGGACCATTTGGATACGGACGAAGAAACAAAAGAGGAGACCTACTTATAAAGTGGCTGGAAGAGTTGAATCTCAGATTTGCAAATTCTTTCTTCAAAAAGAGAGAAACACGAAAATGGACCTGGATTCACCCGAATGGGATAACAAAGAACGAAATTGACTTAGTTCTAACAAATAAACTGAAAACTATTAATGACATCTCCGTATTTAATAATTTTAAATTTGATAGTGACCATAGGCTAGTAAGAGCAAAAATAAAAGTGGACCATAATACGTTGAAAAGAAACAAACAAACACTCAGTATTCCTAGAATGATACCAACCGAAAATATTGAAAAATATAATGACATGCTTAAGAAAGAAATAAGACTTAATATAACTACAAATAGAATAAACGAAAACTTTCAAAATACATATGATTCATTAGAACAGATAATAAAGAACTCGGCGAAAGTTTCAATCATGACTGCTGTTACTCCAAAACCTGATAAATTAACCGATGACACTAAAGCGCTGATAACCAGAAGAGATAATCTACGAAACAAGGACAACTTATCAGACCATGAAAAAAATGAACTAAGATACCTTCGGAAAACCATAAAAGAAGATGCGAAAAATGATATCCAAACATATAACGAAACAATGATAAAAGATATATTAAGCAACACAAAATCTATTAAAAGGACAAAATCATTTCTTGACGACGGAAAAGAGTGGATAACATCAATTAAGAACAAAAATAACAACGCTATTAATAGGAGAGATATAAATGAGTCTGCTACCAAGTTTTTCGAAGAACTCTTCAAATCGTCAAAAGAAATAAAAGATAATAATATATCGATGGCGGACAATTACTCCAACTTAAATACTATTACACTTTTTACAAAAACAGATATTGAACAAGCCATTGACGATCTAAAGACAGATAAGTGTACAGGAAATGACGGTATTGTAACAGAAATGCTCAAATATGGAAAACAACCAATTTCTACAGTCTTGACCACGATTTTTAATGACGTACTTATAACACAGCAGATTCCAAGACAATGGAAACAAGCTACAATTACGCTTATCCACAAAAAAGGAAATAAAGATGACATAAATAACTACAGACCAATAAGCAACATTTCTATGATATATAAACTGTTCTCCAAAGTAATGTATACAAAAATTAAGGACACATTAAACAGAAATCAGCCAAGAGAACAAGCAGGATTCCGAGAAGGTTTTTCAACAACAGACCATCTGCAAACAATGAACCAACTCATTGAAAAAACTAACGAATTTGTAAAACCTTTGTATCTTTTATATATTGACTTCAGTAAAGCATTTGACTCAGTAGAACATGACGAAATATGGACAGCGCTGACAAACCAAGGAATTCATCCTATCTTTATAAGGACGATGAAAAATATATATACAGACAGCGTGGCGAAAATAAAAACCGAAAGAATAGGAAGAGAAATAAAAATAAAGAGAGGCGTAAGACAGGGGGATCCAATGTCACCACCATTATTCTCTGCGGTACTGGAAGAAATATTCAAGAAACTAAACTGGGACAATAGATATGGAATAAATATTTGGGGACAATATTTGAGCAACCTTAGATTCGCTGATGACATAGTTCTCATCTCATCAACTTCCGGACAAATACAAAATATGCTCATAGAATTGACAAATGAATGCAAGAAAGTTGGACTTCATATCAATAAGTCAAAAACTAAGATAATGACTAACCATATTAAAGATGACATAATGCTGGATAACGAACACATAGAATATGTAGAAGACTATACTTATCTAGGACAGACTAAGTCATTCATTAACCAAGAGAAAAAAGAAGTTTCTAGACGCATTACCAATAGTTGGAAACAATTTTGGAGTCTAAAACAAATATTACAATCAAATCTAAGGGACGAAACACGAAAATATATACTAGACTCTGCTATTCTTCCTGTTATGACGTATGGGTTACAGACTATATCCTTGACTTCAAGTTTACTTGACAAAATAAGAATATGCCAAACCAAGATGGAAAGAAAACTACTTAACCTACGAATAAGCCAGAGAGTGAGAAATAGAGAAATAAGACGAAGAACTGGTTTAGCGGACGTGGTTGAACGAGCAAAACTCCTTAAATGGAATTGGGCAGGACATATATCTAGAATACAGGACCAAAGATGGACAAAAATCATTACAAAATGGACACCACCAGAAAGCAGAAGACCAATTGGACGACCGAAGAAAAGATGGGCAGACGATTTGCTTAAAGAAAGACAAAGTTGGTACAATGACGCAAAAGATAGAGATCTCTGGGCAACATTGGGGGAGGCTTATGCCAGATCATAGAATTTTGACACGCATCCATTTATTTATTCAAACTTTGCTTACATATTAAAGTTGATTAAAAAAAAAAAAAAAAAAAAAAATATGTCAATTTTATATAGTAACTAGCGGACCCGACAGACTTCGTCCTGTCATAAAGATTTGTAAAGTGGTACCTAGTTATTGTTCCTATGTATTTTATACTCGTGGCTAAACATTCTCGTGAACAGAACCGTCACCCTGGTGATAGGGCGTTGTGAATACAAAATAATTAAATGAAACATATACATATAACGATTTAAAAGTAAGTAATCGCTTTATTGTTAATCATGTGAATCATAATTATTAACAGAAATTTTAGTGCTTTGTGATATACTATGTTTTTTGTTCCATTACTTGGAGCATAGACAAACAAATCTGATGGTTTTCCAACACGGGAACAGGCAACAACAATTGACCATGTGAGAAACATGGGTTTTCTAGATTAATAGCACAAACCCTTAATGATTGTCCCTGGGACTTGTTTATGGTCATAACAAAATCAAGCTGCACTGGAAACTGTAGTCGTTTAAACTCAAATGGCACATCAGTCGGAGGCATTGGGATGCGTGGTATAAGAACATCTTCTCCTTTATACTTTCCTTTGAGTATAGTTGCTTCGCTATATCTTATCGCTAACCGTGTACCGTTGCAAAGACGCGGTTGGTTGATATTTCGCAACACTATAACTATTGATCCAACCTTCAATTGAAGATTGTAATGTGGCAATCCTGGCAAATCCAGCGAGTTTAAAAATTCCGGTGGATAATTGACTACATCATCTTGGTTAGTAGCCGAATCAACTGATTTACATATATATCCTCGATTCGCCTGTAATTTGTTCTTGAATTTCGAAATTCAATTCATTTACATTAATGTTTTTTGCAGCCAGTATAGCTCGTTCGCTCAACCAATCACATTTGGAAACACCTTCTAAATAAGTTCGTCTTTGAATTGCTTTATACGTTGTAATTGATCATTTCGACGATGTAAAACAATATCACGGGATTCCGAGTTTTCTCCAACTGCAACGATAGCAACTTAATCAATATTTGGTGCATTAAAACGTCTTGATTGTTGACCTGCAGGTGATTTGTCAGCTCTGATTACAATTTTGTAATTTATCAGATTGCATCAGATCCAGTGCAGTTTTGAACATTATAATCAATTGATTGTGTTCATGAAATAAAGTTTGTAATTGTTCTACAATAGACCTCTTTACTAAATTGTTATTTGCACAACGCAGATCAATTTCTTATGGTGAATTGCCCATACAATAAATTTGCAGGAATTTGCTTTCGCTATCTGAGACTGGTAACAGTGAACCTGCTCTGTGATATATTTGCCCTTGTATCAGTTAATTAAAAAAAAATATTATTTTTGTACCAAACACTATAAAATAAAATAAATAAGCAATGGGGTATAAATTTATGGATTGTCAGTGATCAAACTTTAATAATATTTGATCTTAAAAATTATATATTTAGTTGTAACTAATATCTATCAATAAACATCTTAAATTAGGTGATAGAAAATTTTGTTCGCTAAAATAATTATGAATAACTGCTATAATACATACCTTGAAAGTTGACATGAAATTTTCCCGAACTACATTTGTTGCCCCAAATGAAGTCATTTGAAAGCAATTGTTATAGTGTTGGATAAGTGTCAAAAAGTGTATGGAATCTGTTCCTATACCTGAAACCAATGAGTACAATGGCTCTGGTGGTGGATCCAATGGTATCAATTTCACTTTACCATTTGCGCAATACAATTCATTAGCTTCGTTTTTGTATTTCAATGTCTTACAGTGTGAGCAAACCGAGTTCATAGAACCAATAACAACACATTGGTAGTTACTGTAGTCAATTGACACATAGTAACTGAAAGCAGCTCGATTCAAACTTGAGCGATCATTAGTTGAATGTCGCGCTCGCCCTTCACGCGTTTGTGATATCCGAATTCTTTCACATTCAATTTGGTCTTCACGTTCTTGTGCAGTACGATTAGTTTGGTAATTAGCTTGTTTTGTAGCAGTTCGGGTTCTTCTACCTAAATTGCTTCGTCTTATAGGAGGCATATCAAATATAAATTATTTTGTCACTAAACACTAACTAAACAAACACTAACACTAACACTCTGCACAAAACACGATATATGGATTTGTTTCAGCCGTTTATCAGTTGACAGAAGCAAACTCAGTAGATAAGGTAACAGAAAATCCAAGAAAAACAACAGCAAATCGACATCAACACTTTTTTCTTTTTTTTTTTTAATTTGATATGACTTGAAGTCAAATTCTTTAAGCCGACTACGTTTTAGTTAGAAAACATTTATATGGGAAAAAGAAAAGGGCTGTTTTTATGGGTTTTCCGGCAATTATTGGAATTTTTCTCGCCGTAAAAACCATCCTTGAATTTCAACAAACATTTTAAAAAAAAAATTGCCAAATTGGTCCAGGCGTTGTTGAGTTATGCGCTTACCAACACATTTTGCGATTCATTTTTATATATAAGATTTTTGCCTTTGTTTACAAAAAAAAATAGTCAATTTATTAAGATCATTCAAGTTTGAAGTACAAAAACCGTTTTCTTTAAATTAAGTTGAAATATTAAATTAATAAATAAATGAAATGAATTAGAAGATCTATTTATAATTTCAACTAAATGGCTCTGCATGGAAAGGACATGTCATCTTATAGCATCTATTTTTCATTTCTATTACTTTTTTCATTACCCATTTCTAGGAACTTTTCTATTATAAGTCCCCAAGCTGTTTCCAAATAAGCAGACCTCAAATATCTTTGAAATGTTTATGTTCACATTTGTCTGCTCTATTTTGTTGTAATTTTTGGAATTCAATTAATTAATCATACTGTTACTTCAACTTCAACAGAAAGTTTTCCTACCTAGCACCAAAACACAAACTATACGAGAATTCATTAAGAATCATATTTTATTGTGAAACAACGTACTTAATACACCTGCTTTCAAACGTAAATAACAAATTATAATTAAAAGATGTATAATTTCAAAAAGACTTATATTTCTTTGAATTATTATTAAATATGGTGATAGTTCTTGCATTGCAGAAGTAAAAACGAAGAAATGCAAGATTCTTTATGAAGGAATGTTTCTGTTTCCATTCAACGCTGTTGCAGATGAAATTATTTATTCATTTTCATTTGTGTGGTTATAAATAATTAAATCACCGAAGGCTTTGAACCAAGTGCAGTGTTTTAAGGTGCAATAGTTTCATAGTGGCAATCTGATACTGATAGTAACAAACAAAGCAACTACAGAGGAATCTCGTTCCTCAATACAGTGACAAAAATATTTACTGGGATTATGTTAGAGACTGACGAACTGGATCCGAGACAACGATCTACTCAGTGAGTTCCAAGCAGGCTTCCGAAAAGACTACTCCACCGTGGACAATATTTTCTCCCTTACTGGCATTGCGCAGTCGTTCCTGGATAGAGGAAAGAAACTTTACGCATTCTTCGTTGACTTTAAGGCTGCCTTCGACTCGATAGATAGGAAAGCTCTATTTTTTAAATTGAGTAACCTAGGGATGTCAACGAAAATGCTCAAGGTATTGCACAATCTATATGAGGATAATCTAACGGCTGTATGGGATGGAAACACTTTGTCTAGTTGGTTTCAGACGAAAACAGGAGTCAAGCAGGGTTGCCTTCTGAGCCCAATACTCTTCTCAATTTTTCTTGATGATCTCAAAGATTCCCTACCTGGTGGTATAATGTTTGATGGTCTTGCAATAAAGCTGCTACTATATGCTGATGACATTGTCATACTAGCAGAGAGCCCTAACATGATGCAGTTGATGATCAACAAACTACAGCAATATTGCTACTTATAGAATCTTCAACTCAATACGAGCAAATCGAAAATCATGATTTTTCGCAACGGACGACTACGAGGACGATTTGCTGGAAACGAAAAATGGACTTGGAACAATTAAGATTTTGAAATAGTCAAGGAGTATTAATATCTTGGTGTACTCATGACACCACAACTGTCTTTCAAAAAACACTTGCAAGAAAAACTAAAAGAATCAAAACGCGCGATTAATAGTACCTGGAATGGAGTGTTGAGCAAGAGGAATATCCCTCCGAGCTCGAAGTATAAGATTTTTGATGCAGTTATGAGATCCATAATGTGCTATGCGGCACAAGTCTGGGGGATATATCAATATGAAGACGTGGAACAACTTCTAACATATTTTGTCAAAAAAATCTTCAGATTACCATACAACACTCAAAACTACATGGTACATCTGGAAACAGGTTTACCACCACTTTATATACACACTCTCGAACTTCATTTCAGCTACATCCAGAAAGTCATGGCACTATCGAGCAACCGTCTTCTTCCTCACAAAGCACTGAAGTATCTCCAAAGGGGAAATCTGCAATTTTTTAATGAATGGGCTAGGCTAAGCAGCTATGTGCAACTTAAGAGTAAGGGAAGATGTACAACACCTCGGGGGTACCTGTCCCATACTTAGCCCAATAAGAAGAGCAATCTGGGACAAAAATACACTGTCGTTGGACGAAATCCTGCAAATCTTCAACGGAGAAAACTGGAGTCTTCTATATAACTTCTTAAAAACTGCACTAAAATACCGGCAACAAATTATGAATGAAGTATTCTAAATAAACACATCTATATATTTTCTTAATAGTAAAACTAGATGGTAAAAAACATTATTTAAACTTTACTTACATAATACATTATTTTTTTTTTTTATTTAAAGAACACACTCATTTTCGGCTGACGGCAAAAGCCAATTCTCTATTGTGAATTTTGTACCAAGCACTGAAATTATTGAACCAAATTAATCACTACTAACTACTAGTAACAATGACAATTCTCCGTAGGGTCTGACAGTTACAGAATTCGTGTGAAAACAGTGTGAACGTGGAATTATTATGTGTAACAAAAACACCTTGTCTGAGAAATTGATACAATTGGAAGCTATAATAACGACATCTTATGGTAATTTTTCAGTATAAGACGGAACCAAAGGATGAGACTTTGTTTAATGGCTAGTATGTTAAATCCCCTTCACTTTTTTCACTTCTTTGAAGCCCTAATAATGCCAATCCACAAGAAGGGAGATGTAGAAGACCCTAAAAATTATAGAGCAATATCGTTTCTAAATGCAGCCTTAAAAATATTCTTAATCGTTCTTTACGAAAGACTGAGCAGTTGGGTGCAAGTGCAAGATCAAAATAAGCTAAGCGCAAAGTGGTTTTCGTAAAGGATATTCCACAATGGATAGTATCTTTGTGTTTCATTCACTTGCGCAGTGGAAACTCGACCAAACTAAAAAAAAACTGTACACCTTTTTTGTCTATTTCAAAGCAGCTTTTGATTCCATCAATATAGAAACGCTTTAACCTAGGAGTGTCAACGAATTTAGTCAGCATTATTGAAAAACTGTACCAAAACACCATAGCATACATTTATAATGGAAAAGAAAAATCCGAAAGGATTGAAGTGAACCTAGCCAAGAGTAAGACAAGGCTTGTAAGGCTTGTAATCTAAGCCCCTTGTTATTTGTTTTGCGGAGTTTGCTAACAAACATATCAAAGTGATCATATATGCCGATGACATTGTCATTCTTGCGGAGTCACCGACTGCTCTACAGTTGATGATCAACTGGAAGAATATTGCCAAGTGTGGAATCTAGAAGTTAATGCAGTTCAATTGAAGAAGATGCTTTACCAAGTAATAACAGTCACTGATGAGAATGAAAGGTATGCGCTCATCAACGGAAAGGCAATATTATTTAAAGTGCGGATTTAATCTCAACGACAGAAACTATTTCACCAGTGAATATAACAATTCTATCATTGGATCCATATTGAAGATAAGAGGAGAACTGATCAGACTTAACTTTAGACCCCATCGTAACGAGGTTAGCGATCGTTGCTTACTCTGTAATCAGCATGAGAAGGATGATGTATTACACTTCGTAGGCGTTTGTCCAATGCTGACGGAGATAAGTCGTGTTCACTTTGAAAAAACCTTTCTGCAAGTTGAAGAGGTTACAAACTATCTGAACGATGCGAACTGGACCTTTATGAATTCTACAAAGAATCGATAAAATACAGAGCCCGAATCATCGATGAACATTTTTGATCCAAACCATTAACAGGCCTAAGAATAAGTTCACCGAATAAATTTTTGTTTTCATATGATTAATCTAAAAGTCATTTAAAAATGTTTTTAACTAAACTGAAAATCCTGCCAAATTTTTTAATTCAACAAAATTACGTAAAATATTTTTTAAAATTTGTTTTGACTAAACTAAAAGTTCCTAAAATTATAAAAAAAAATATTCATTTGTCTATTTTGATTTATCTAATCTAATAGTCTTAATCCATTACAATTTGTTACTAATTGTCATTTGAAATGAAAATTTAAAAAAAATAATAATAACAATTATGTTTTAATATGTTTAATTACCTAATTACAATATATAATCACGAATGCCCCTCTACAACAATCTATATCATGTCTTTAACATTTATTCAAAAATTAAAACAATGTATACATCAAAATGGTAATCACAGAATAAAGAATATCTATCCATCTATCTATTTATCTATTTATCTATTTATCTACATCCCCTTTAGTTTACTGTCTTTTTACAGAATTCTATATTATTAAAATTCTGTATGACATTATATGATACTGTTTGATAAAAATACTGTAAACTTAGAAAAATATATGTCAAAATGCTGTATGAACAAAACATTGTATGTCATAACACTGTATTCCCGAATTTCTTATCACAAAATATTGTATATTAAAAACTGGGTTTTTAATAGTTTTGTTTTTCAAATATATGTAGAGCAGCACTTGATTTAATGCATTTTTTTGTAAAACAGAACGAATATTTAACCGGAATTTAATAAAAAGTCGTATATAAAATTTTTAGCACCAATAATTTTGAAATTTTTTTGGCATTCAAAATTTTAAATACAATACTATACATACAATACATACAATATTTCGAATTCATCCCATTTATTGACAATTTTTAAATTGTTTGACGTTTAAAAAACAATGCAAAACTGAAACAATGCATAAGTTTCCAATGTCAGTCAAAAGTCATCAATAACTTCCCATGCTCTTAAGAACTTTAAGGTAGTTTCTCTTAAGATATTTCAGACGTGAAAACAATTAATCAATTATTTGTTTAGTTTTTTTTTAATTTTTGGATAAAATCTGTCAACATGATTTTAAAAAAAATGTAAACACGTATTTTAAAACAATAGTTTACTATATCAAGACGCCGCGCCGCCGGATATAATTGAATTTTCTCAAGTAGAGTGAATCGATTTAATAAAGACGTTATTGAAAGCACCTCCCACGTCTAGGAAGGTGGCAAGCTTTTCGAATAAAAACTTTCTTAAAAAAAAAAAGACAGGAGATTTCAAAGTAGATATAGGGTGTTTTTTAAGTTGTGAAGTTTCGTTGACTGCTGTCTATGGTTTGATAGTTGGGAATGTCAAACCGTGTTGACATTTTTTGCAATAAGGTTCCAAATTATTAACTTCCCATAGGAAGTTATTGTAATGGGTCCAATTTGTCAAATTGAAAATTTTGACATTTCTCTACGTTTCAAGGTTCCTAGAGTCGAAATAAAAGATTTTTATAAAGATGTCTGTGCGTGCGTGTGTACGTACGTCCATACGTTCGCGACGTTTTTTTCGTCGTCCGTAGCTCAAGAACCAGAAGAGATATCGACTTCAAATAAATTTTGTTATACAGATAGTAAGGCAGAAAGATTCAGAAAGGGCTCTCAAGAAAATTGCGTGGGTGTTTTTTTTACCATAGCAGTTTAAAAAAAGGTGAAAATTTTGGTTAACCCTAAATATCTCATGAACCAATGACGCTAGAGACATGAATTAAATTTTATATTATATACAGTGCCGCTCATTTGAATAGCGCCCCCATTATGCAATATGTAACTGTATAGAATTCGGGTCTTTGAGTCAGTATATCGTTGCAATATTTGTATATTTTAATTATCTCTTAAATTGCTCTCTCTGTGGGCGAATTCATATATTGGAAATGTTCCGTTAAATATAGTTTTTGTTAACTTTTTGGGAACTAATGTGAAAAACGTGGTTTTATTTAGGTTCACTTGAATAGCACCACCCCCTATATTATCAGTTTTCGTGTGGATTACAAGCCAGGTAGTTATTAAAAAATATTTTTCGATTTCTTTTAGTCATTTTAAGATAATTTCAGTCAAAATGGGTCGTGGTAAATCATTGGCAGAAAACGAGAAATCTTAAATTAAAGCTTACCGCGAGTGTGGCCTGTCTATTCACTAATTAGCTAAAAAAACGCAACGAAGCCGCAAAGTTATATCCACATTTTTACGGAACGAGTCCAGCTATGGTAAAAATATGAAAGGACGGGCGTCTAGTGTCGTTAGCGCTGCTGACAAAAGAGCAATCCTGCGACTCGCGTCAAATTCGCATGATTCTGCCCCCAAAATAAAAGAAAAAAGTGGTGTCAAAGCAAGTGTATCTACCGTAAAGCGGGTAATTTCTAATGCTACACACTTAAAAAGATTAAAGCTTAAGAAAAAACCACCGCTTAACCCGTCCCGTAAAGAGCAATGCCTCAGTTTTTGTCGTGCTAACATGACATGGAGAAAGGAAGTTGCAGTTTTTGACTCATCGTATGAAAGCGCAATCATACATTGAGGTACTCGAGGAGGTTTTTTCTTCGATTAAGGAATTGTTTGGTGACTTGTCATGGAAATTGCAGCAGGATAACGCACCCATCCACAATGCCAGAGTAGTTAAACTATTTCTAGAGCGCCAAAATGTCTCATTGTTAGATTGGCCACCATATTCGCCAGACCTAAACATTATCGAAAATGTTTGGGGGTGGCTTACTCGAAAAGTACATATATGAATCTGGGAAACAATATGGTAGTAAAGATGAGCTAATAGAAGCCATTAAGTGTAGCTGGGCCTCGATTTCACTGTCCTATATCAAAAACTTGTATGATTCCCTACCGAACGGGATGTACGAGGTTATTTATAATCAAGGCGGGACCACCCATTACTAATTTTTGTTTTTATTCATAAAATTAATGTTAATAATTGTGTTCCTTATAATTTAAAATTGTTTAAAAGTTTGAAAATATTAATAAATTAATTTTAAATGAAGAGGTGCTATTCAAGTGAGCTTAAATTTGATTCAAATTTTTTGAGTGACATCACTTTAAAATGTATATAAAAATAACCACTGTAAATATACATTCCATTCTTTCCCTTTTTTTACAGAACTTAATAAACTTGATTTAAAAGAAAAAAAAGAGTCATTTTCATTACTTGTTTTAAAGATATTGAGCTTTAAACTCGAATTAAAGGGGGGGTGCTATTCAAGTGAGCGGCACTGTATTGTAATGTAAAATCCAATTAACGGTTTTTTTACAAATCAAAAAAACTGAAAAAAAAATTTGTCACCTCGAAAATTTTACGACCAACCAAAATATGATTTCATCTCCAAAACAATTTTGTGCAACGAAGAATAATGTTTTTGACATCTGATAAAATTTTGAGAAAAATCGAATGAATAGTTTGTTTTACAAAAAATAAAAACCTAGAAAAAAAATTAATAAAAGTTGGTAAAAATTGATTTTCGACTCAAATATCTTTTCAAAAATTAAAAATATTGGCTTCAAACTTATTTTATTTCACAGAAAATATTGTTTTCGATATTCAGTAATTTTTTTATAAAAATCCAACAGTCCGTTTTTTCATAAAAAATATAAAATCTACAAAAAATAGTACGCAAATTTGGTAAAAATTGATACATATAGACAAACTTTTAAGCAAGATAAAACGACAGACGGGATGGGAAGTTATCAGTGTGGGTTGCATCCTAGCCTTTTTTTTAAATTTACGTTTAAAAAAAGAAATCTTTTTGCCAAGTTTATTAATAAAGCTTGTTCCTGGTTAAATGGCTTCATAAATCTATTAACAAAAAAGAGGTTAAGATCGTAAATTTGTCCTAAAGAGATATCTATCTTAATTAAATACTTTTAAAAATACACAATCCAATTATCAACAACAACAACAACCTCACAATTTCCTTATTTATTGAGCTATTAAATAATAATTGCTTTGGATATTATAGACACAAAAACCCTACTCTAAAAAAAAAAAAAAAAACAAAAAACTCAATTTCAGAAATAAATTTTTCAAAATACTGTCCTCGTTGGATTTTTGCTTTTCTTTTGATAACAAAAACAATTTCAAATTTACCCACCCAACATATCAATCATCATTATTTATCTTTTGACAAAAACAAAACAACAACAAACCCAACAAAATTGGAGCTATACGAAGAATGAACCAACACAACCCTGCGTCCTGCGTGATTGATGGTTTCGAATGATATTTCATTTTAACTCTCTAACAGTGCTGTGTTTTAAAAAACGTACACTTATTTTATCGTGAAATTTCTGAAATTGGGATACATTTTTTCGTTATTTTATATTTTAAGAAACTTACTAATTTTGTATTTTTTTATTAATAAGGTGGCTCCACCAGGAACTAGTGACCTATAACTCCCAACCATTCCAACGTGCGTGGAAGTGATGTCAGAGATGGAGGGAACCTACAGTTTTTATGTCAAGACCGAATGGCTACTTAAAGAATACACTTTTCATGGCAAGAATTACTTTTACAGGGCTTGTCAATTCCTCGAGATAATTTAGTACCCGTGCTACTTTTAGGTAACACAGGCAGTGATTGATCGCATCTCAAAACCCTCCTCCGAATAACCTCAATTGCCGCAAAACATCTTGAAAACATTTTATCAAAAGTCTACAGACAGCACTGTGTGTATAGCTTTAACTAAGCATCCAACGATTTTGCTTTCGCAAACAAGAACAATAAAAACGTTGCCTTCTTTCAAATTGTAAACAATCTCAATAGAAATGTTTAAAGTTGTCCTTTGGGGTTGAATTTTAGGTGTCAAATTCTTCGCTAATTACTCCCAGAAGGAGGTTGGAAAAGGAAATGAAAATGAAAAACACATAATCACTATCGACTTTGTCCTTCTGAGAGTTTTCTATTTATTCATTTTTTTCTCTCCCTTTTGCATTTTGCATTCCTCGTCCTTTCAAGAATAATGAAGCAGAATATTTAAGGTTAATTAGATGTCCGCCGCCAAATTCCGGCTTTATGTGCTGCACTACGCCTCGACCGCCGACTTGTGTGGGAGAAAACTTAGATTGTATAATGTATATTCTTCATTTTATCTAAAAAAAAAAAACAATCTGATAGTATAAAATATATGTTGCCAAAGAAATATGTCCTTACTGAAATTTAAATTAGAAAAACTTTTTTTTTTAATTTATTGCGAAACAAAATTATCGTATATTTAATTAAGAAATTCGTCATCAGGGGCATTTCCTCAAGTCAAAAGCTAATGAATGCCTTGGATGTAAGAAAAATATAAATAGTAAATGAAAATTCTCCTAGAGGAAAATTTGTTGTTTGTTTAGCTTTAATAGACTAAGGAGTCCTTAGTAAGAACTTTCCGTAAAAAGAAGTGTATTCATTTATGTATAGTTACAAAATTTTAATTAAAAGAACTTTGATTACAACGCGGTCAGCAAAATTGTTTTTCTTTGACAAAGAGTTTTAGAAAGTTCATTTGCAAGACCTTTTTAATGGAAAAATTGACGAAAATTCCCAAAGTGAATGTAAGATTCTTCCATTTGCTAAAGTATATTTTTTGTATGCATTGAATTTTAAAAAAGAAAAAAGAGGCTGGGATGCGACCCACACTGATAACTTCCCATCCCGTCTGTCTATTCGTCTTGTTTAAAAGTTTGTATGTTTTGTCAAAAAAGTTGTCACTTGAATTATTCTTAAAACATTAAAAACTACCAACAATTTTTTGCGTACAATGAAATATTTTGATTTCGAAATCTATTTTTGTTAACGAGATTTTTAGTCGAAAACCAATTTTTACCAATTTAAGTAGGATTTCTTAAAACTACTGAATATCAAAAACAATATTTTTGTTAAATAAAATAAGTTTGAAGCCAATATTTTTAAGTTTTGAAAAGATATTTGAGTCGAAAATTAATTTTTACCAACTTTTTTTTAGGTTTTTAATTTTTTGTACAAAAACTGTCAATTCGATTTTTTTTTCAAAATTTTACTGAATGTTAAAAACAATATTTTTTATGAGACAAAATAAGTTTAAAGCCATAATATCAAATTTTTGAAAAGATATTTGAGTCGAAATTCAATTTTTACCAACTTTAAGTAATGTTTTTTTTAGGTTTTTTAGGTTATAACAAAATTTGAAGTCGATATCTCTTCTGGTTCTTGAGCTATGGATGACGAAAAAACGTCGCGAACGTACGTACACACGCACGCACAGACATCTTTCTAAAAATCTTTTATTTCGACTCTAGGGACCTTGAAACGTCGAAAAATTTCAAAATTTTCAATTCGACAAATCGGACCCATTACAATAACTTCCTATGGGAAGTTAATAATAGAAGTATAATTTTAAGTTCTGGCTAAGAACTTAGCTTTATTATTAAAATGAAAATTTGTCATTATGATTAAAAATTGATTTAGGGTAAGTGGATGCCGCTGCTAACTCGAATAAATTCCAGCTCAATTTCGACCAACTTTTTGCAACAATTGGGGAGCCGTATATCAGCAATAACGCCCCGAATATTCTATTTCAAAGTATTAATCGTCTTGGGCTTATCCGCGCTAGACAAGCAACTTCACATAACCCACAAAAAATAGTGTAGCGGTTTTAAATGGAGGCAATGTCACAGGCCCACGACCCGTGAAATAATATGCTCACCAAAAGCTTCCTTCAAAGAATTGATTGTTTCGTTGCGTCGCGTAGTCGCGCGATCCAAATCATTATTTTAGATATAAATTTTCACACTTTTGGAAACGTTCTTCAGGAATCAGTTTATTTATTATAATATGGTAAACAAAACTGAGCATTACTAAAGTAACAGGTGTCAAAACGACCGACTACAAAAAGGTATTGTCAAATTGAAAGTGACACGTCTAAAAAAAAACACCCGTTACATACAGGAAGTATTGCGTTCGTAAAAATTTCGAACTCGAGATCTTAATCGAACATGACATTACAATGGCAGAGACGACGTCAACAAAATTTGTTTACGGTGAATCCGTCCGTCTTTCAGCTCTAGTCCCTAGAGATTTTGACACTGGGCCTGTTCAGCACAAGCTTGAAAATCAAGGTCTAAAGTTGATTCGCGAAAGCGCTTTTAACTTCATATTTGAAGTTATTGAAATCGATTCGATTTGTCGAATTGAAATTTTTGACATTTCTCGACGACGTTTGAAGGAAAAAAAGAACAATTATTATTTATAAAATTGTATACAGTAATTTTATTCAACATGTGGTAAAATTTTGAGAAAAATTAAAGTAACGCTTTCCTTACAAAAAATAAAACCCAAAATATTCAAAAAATTGGTTTTTGACTTAAATATCTTGAAAAAAAATAAATATATTGGCTTTAAACTAATTTTATCTTATACAAAATATTGTTTTTAATATTTATTATAGTATTTAGAAAAATCCAACTGTCAGTTTTTGATAAAAATAAGAATCTACAAATAATACTGCGCAAAATTGGTAAAAACTGATGTTCGATTCGAATATTTCGAGAATAGATGAAGGTATTGACTTTTATTCTATTTTTATTCTATACAAATTTCAATTGTTAACGTAAGAAAATGTTTTCAGAAAAATCCATATATTGTGAAATCGAGATTTTAATCAAACATGACATTACGATGGTAGATAAGTCGAAAAAAGTGGGTCCCCCGATTTCATCTGTCTGTATGTATTTCTGTCCTGGCTTCTACAGCCCAAACCATCGGGTCGATTGAGTTCAAACTTAGAATTAAGGTTTTCAGCAGATTCGCGTTAGGCGTTTTTTTCCTTTTTTTTAAGATCAAAACTAACAGTGGTTAAAATTTTGAATCTTAAAATAGTTTTTTTTTTTAATTATTTTAACTGTATTAAATGTAACCCCCTCCCATCTCACCAGATCCGAGCCCGAAAGAGCACATTATTTTGGCAAAATTTTTGATAACATTCCTATCTTTTATCCAAATTAATGCATTTGGTACATATTTATGTATTTTTATAACTATAACTATAACTATTGTAAATACCAACGATGGCCGTGTAGCGCCACTGCATCGGATTAACGAATATGATGTAAAGGGTGTCCCAAAATTAACGCAAGATTTGAATTTGCCGCCATTTGTGCAGTGAAGTGTTGGCAACCCTGAAAAAAAAGCAATTTGACAGCTAACAGTATAGGGTTATTAAAAATGGAGCGTTACACGAGAGAACAACGTGTCTTCATTATTAAAGAATATTTCAAAAATAGTGAAAGCTTGGCGGCTGCAGTTCGAAAATTTCATACAAAATATGGTCAGAATAGTGTTTTAACTTCGTCAACTGTGAAGAGATTAATTGAAAAATTCATGGAGACTGGATCCGTTGGAGACGCCAAACACACTGGTCGTTCAAAAACAAGCCGTTCAAATGTGAATGTCGAAGCAGTGCGTGAGAGTGTTGCTGACAATCCAGGAACCTCAATTCGACGTCGTGGACAAGAATTGCAAATTTCAAGAACCTCTCTACAGCGTATACTCACCAAAGATCTGTGTCTTCATGCTTACAAAATTCAATTAACACAACAATTAAAGCCTAATGACCATGGACAGAGAAGAGAGTTCGTTGAATGGATTATTGAACATCAACAAATGGACCCTGATTTTTCGAGCAAAATCATCCTAAGCGATGAAGCACATTTTCATCTTGATGGCTTTGTCAATCGCCAAAATTGCCGCATTTGGGGTTCGGAGAACCCACATGTGATTGTCGAAAAACAAATGCATCCACAACGCGTGACTGTATGGTGTGGATTTTGGGCTGGAGGCATAATTGGGCCATATTTTTTTGAAAATGATGCTGGTCAAGCAGTGACTGTTACTGGTGCTCGATATCGCGACATGATTACACAGTTCTTTCTGCCAAAATTGGATGATATTGATGTGTCCAATATGTGGTTTCAACAAGACGGTGCCACATGTCATACAGCCCGTGAAAAAATTCAATTACTGCATGAGACATTTCCAGGTCGTGTACTCTCTCGTTTCGGTGATCAAAATTGGCCTCCTAGATCGTGTGATTTAACACCATTAGACTTCTTTTTATGGGGTTATTTGAAATCACAAGTCTATGTCAACAAGCCCACAACCACCCGTGCATTAAAGGAGGAGATTCAACGCTGCATCAACGAAATTCAGCCACATTTATGCAGAATGGTCATGGAAAATTTCAACAAAAGAGTGCGCATGTGCATGCAAAGCCGTGGAGGCCATTTGTCCGATGTGTTATTCCATACATAACCCTATCCTATGTACTTTACGAGTCAATAAAAATATAACTATCAAAAGACTAAAAACGGCGTTTTTTATTTAATTCAAATCTTGCGTTAATTTTGGGACACCCTTTATTTAATCAATAATCTATTTTAAATTGTCTATCAAGAAGTAATATCTTGGTACCTTTGCATATATGATTTTAAAATATTATTCTTTTACTTGCCTTCGCCTAAACAAAAGAATAAATACTTAGTACAAGTTAAAGAAACGGGCCAGAAAGAGTATATGTATTTTCTATTAGAATCACTTTTTCAACGTACACGAATATATTGTATTACGTACAACCTCTACAACTACTGCTTTCGTGTTACTTCAGAACTAAAATCCAAAACGCACAAGAGCCTGACTGTAAACAATACATGAATAATAATTGCTTGTACATGTTTGTATGCTTGTTTTTTTTAAACTTTAAAGAAAAAAATAAACTGAACGTAATAACTCCATGTTTGCGCCATGTTTGTAGGAAAGAAGGAATGTGATTGGATTGTAGTAAGTACCTTCTACCTACCAATAACATTCCTTCATTATCATCATAAACATGTCTTTATCTATCTACTCGTATCTGAATAAAGCTGAGCACGCCAATGAACTATTGCTTATTCGTTTTAGACACCTACCTAACTACACAACCAATACGCGATCGCTTTACAATTTAAACATACATGTTCTTCCTCTTTCTTATCTTCAGATAATTTATTTTCCATCCTGGTTCTTCCAATATGAAATTAAAATAAAGCTATCCAAAGGAAAAAGCTTTGAACGAACAAGTTGAATACACAAACAATTGTTTTCGTTAAGTTTGCTTAAAAGTATATTTTATTTCCGGGATGAGTTGTCCTAGGATGAGTTGTGTCTTGGGATGAATCACTAGTTTTTTGACAAATCAAATGACATTTATATTTTTGAAGACAAACTTATTTTATAGGTATATTTTTAAATCTTATATAGGTACTTTTTTAAACAGACTCTTTGCATACAGGAGCAAGTTCGTGCGACCCAGTCGTGCATTTTATTTTATAGTCAATGCTTCTACACCTTGTGGCACGCACGGGGATGATAAGGGTCTTATATAGCGACACTTTGGTGGCTTGAGAGAGGACTTCAGTAGTCAATTGCTTTCTTAGCCCAAAAAAAAACAGCGGTTAGCAAGAGTTATTCTTCGCTTGATCTCAGCGCTGGTGTTGTTTTCTGCGTTCATAGCGGAGCATAGATAGACAAAGTTCTTAAATAAATTAAAATTACGTCTGTCAATGTTTATGGCCTTTTCTGACATAAAAAGAGTCTATTAATTTTATTTCAACCTTTATGGTGGGTGTCGATTTGATGTTGTAAGTTGTCACACTTTAAAAAAATATGACATAGGTACTCGCATTATTATATTCTTCTAAAAATGTTGACAAAAATATTTTGTATAACTTGAAATAAGTCTTAATCCGCAAAATATTTTACTCAAGAATCTACCTCAAGTTCAGTATTAGTTATGTAGAGAACTGTGAATTGAAATTTCTATAAATCTTAGCAGATTTCAAGAATGTCAATCATCACAACAAATCATTTTTTGTTTATAAAATTCTAGCGGCCCGTCCTGGCTTCGCACGGGTAGACATAAATAGTTACAGATATTTAAATTATAAGCATGCTAATTAAAACGTCCATGAATCACTAAATTAGAAAACATTTTTTGTCCTATCATTAATACTCTTGGCAGCGTATGCGATGAAAGACTTTTCACGGCTGTTTTTTTTTCACCTTCGGTTGGTTTTAATAGGAATTTCCAAAGATTTCTGTAGTAATCTAGTACTAAATATAGCGTATGTTACTCAGTGATAATGTAGCTTTCTAATGAAAAAAGAATTATTAAAATCGGTCCAGTACTTTTTAAGTTCATTCGTTACATACGCAAATACAAATCGTTCCTCTTTATAATATTAGTATAGATTGGAGCTGAAAAACATTTGTTTTTCTTATAATTTCAAATTTGTTGCTCTTATTAATGGCTATAAAAAAAAAAACAACTTATCAGATTAGATTAAAGGGACTTTGAAACGTAATTAAATGTTTTGATTATAATAAATTTCAATAGGTTCAAACGATGTTTGGACCTTAAAAATTTAAGGTTACTTAGATATCTAATATATAAAATTCTTCTGTCACAGTGTTAGTTGCCATACTCCTCCGAAACGGCTCAACCAATTTCAATGAAATTTTTATAAACATTCGGTAGGTCTGAGAATAGGTTTTTATCTATTTTTTATATTCCTAAGTGCTATAGTTTAATTAACTTCCCATAGGAAGTTATTGTAATGGGTCCGATTTGTCAAATTGAAAATTTTGACATTTCTCGACGTTTTAAGGTCCCTAGAGTCGAAATAAAAGATTTTTAGAAAGATGTCTGTGCGTGCGTGTGTACGTACGTCCGTACGTCCGAACGTCCGTACGTCCGTACGTTCGCAACGTTTTTTTCGTCGTCCATAGCTCAAGAACCAGAAGAGATATCGACTTCAAATAAATTTTGTTATACAGATAATAAGGCAGAAAGATGCAGAAAGGGCTCTCAAGAAAATTGCGTGGGTGGTTTTTTTTATAAATCAAAAAAACTGAAAAAAAAAATTTTTTCACCTCAAAAATTTTACGACTAAAATATGATTTCATCTCCAATAGAATTTTGTGCAACGAAGAATAATGTTTGATAAAATGTTTAGAAAAATTTAATTGACAGTTTTTTTTTTATAAAAAATAAAAACCTTAAAAAAAACATTACTTACTCAAAGTTGGTAAAAATTGATTTTCGACTTAAATATCTTTTCGAAAATTTTAGATTATGGCTTCCAACTAATTTTATCTTATAAGAAATATTGTTTTCAACATTCGATTAAATTTTGAGAAAAATCGAATTGACAGTTTTTTTTTTACAAAAAATAAAAACCTAAAAAAACAATACTAAAACTTCGTAAAAATTTACTTTCGACTCAAGTAGCTTTTTAAAAATTACAAATATTGGCTTCACACTTATTTTATTTCACAGAAAATATTGTTGTCAATATTCAGTAATTTTTTTATAAAATCCAACTGTCCGTTTTTTCATAAAAAAATAAAATCTACAAAAAATAGTACGCAAATTTGGTAAAAATTGATACATATAGACAAACTTTTAAGCAAGACAAATCGAAAAACGGGATGGGAAGTTATCAGTGTGGGTCGCATCCCAGCCTCTTTTTTCATCAACATTGTACCCGGTGCAACGGTCTTACGATAGTATTCAGTGACGCTATGTACAATGAAGCATTGATTGCTATTGAGGATCTTTGCATTATGATTGCCAACTTACCACTTAGTCATTTCGGTATGCATTCACCAAATCGAAATGCATCTGATTTAATATACGCTGAACTGAATCATGAACTACAATACAATGCTGTAGAAATGGCAGCGATTGTTGCTCGCAATGTCCCACTAATGAATAAAGAACAAAGAACCATTTATGAACACATCATGCTAGCAGTTTCGGCAGGACAAGGTGAATTCTTTTTTTTTGGATGCACCAGAAGGAACTGGAAAAACATTCCTTATTTCGCTAATTCTTGCTGAAATACGATCAAATAATGCTATTGCATTGGCTGTTCCATCTTCTGGCATTGCGGCAACTTTATTGGATGGAGGCAGAACAGCCCAGACGAGGTGTGCAATATAAAAAACAATCATCCATGGCCACAATGCTGAAACAGTGTAAAATTATCATCTGGGATGAATGCACTTTGGCACACAAACATTCGCTTGACGCGTTGAACAGGACATTGAAAGATATAAAAATCAAATAAAGTGAATTTGTCTTTAATTTAAAAATTTGAGCCGTCATGGGACGCCTGGCAGATGTGAAACATCGTGTGTGTACAAGTAATATGCATAAAAGATAATATTATTATAGGAATTAAATATAGCCTAATGAAAATAATAATATACAGAAAATGGTAACTTTATTTAATAAACATTTATTTACATGTGATATAAAAATTCGATATTAATATCAAGTGGCCACAATTTAAGTGTTTTCATCTGTGACTTCAGTAATAGTTATATTCGGTTGTTCCTTTGCCGGTATTACTGTGACGATCGGTCGATGATAACTTAATTACGTTACAAAAGTATTAGATGAAACATTATCAAGATATCTCACAAATACAGCATCTATTGTTGTTCCATATTTGGTAGTAGATTCTCTTGGATTGTTGTTGATTTGCAATTGAAATTCTTTTTGAAGAAATGTCACTAATGACATTGATTCAGCTCTTGCAAAATGTACATTAAAATCTCCAGCTAAAATTAATGGTAGTTTATGTTTATTCGTTTTAAAAATTATTGAACCTCTTTGACTATAAGGAAATAACCTTTCATGTAAAAATGAAATTATATGATCCATTTTGTTATTAGGTGAAATGTATATTACAATCATAATTAATTCACTTCCGTCTTCTAGTTCAACATGTGAAGCACACATATCACCAATAGATGTTTGGGAAACATGAACTTCTGTAGCGTTTTGAACTGCTAGATCCATGTTGAGTGTAGTAACATGTGATATATATATATATATACCTCAGTATAGCGTGGCGACCCGTCGCCACGGCAAGCGTCGCCACGCCAACAATTCGGTTTACATGTGAGCCTATAGATGTTTCACATCAAAAACAACGACAGACTATTTTGGCGGCACTCTGTTACTCCTTTCAGATGATTTCAGAGAAATACTTCCCGTTATTCTGCGTTCCACGTTCGCTGATGAGATCAACGCGTGCTTTAAATTATCGCCACTGTGGCGTAATGTTGCAAAAGTACAACTGAAAGTAAATATGCATGTTCAAATGCTTCAAGATCCACCCGCTGAAACATTCTCAAAACAACTGTTAGAAATAGGCGACGGAAAATTTACAACAGATGAAACTGGATGTATAAAATTACCTGTCGATTTCTGCACGATTATTGATTTACAGATGCTCTCATTGACCAGATATTTCCCGATGTACACAAACAATATACAAATCATGCAATTTTAGTAGCAAAAAATGTGGATATCTACGAATTAAATCTCAAGATACAACATTTGTTACCAGTAGACTTGGTGTCATACAAATCTATTGATACAGTTTGCGATGCCACCGAAGCTGTAAATTATCCAACTGAGTTTTTGAACTCATTGGATTTACCAGGCAGGTATAATTTACAACTGAAGGTTGAATCTCCGGTAATTTTATTTGAACCCACTATGGTTGTGCAAGGGCACGCTATTCGTAATTAAAAAATGAATGAAAAATGTTATCCCATAATTCTAAAGTGCAAATTCCCAGGTGAAAATATAGTATTACCGCGAATCCCTCCATCCAGTTTTTTTGTATTGGCGAAAGATGGGATCACAAAAAATATTGCACACTCTGTTGCATAAAGGGATTGATACTGTTTTTTTGTAGTATTGTCATAATTAGCGATATGTATATAATTTTAAAGAATTAATTTTAATAAATTTGTTATTTTAATATTTTGTCACCGTTAACAGTGCTCTATACGTCTCCCACTTATATACCACATCCTTACACACTTACAATAAGTTATTTATTTCTAGCAAAATATTCTCTAGAAATTATTTATATGACAAAACAACGTGTGTCGGGTCAGCAAGTGTATGTATATAAAATAATAAAAAAAATGGAGAAATTGTACGTTCATATAAATATAATTAATTATCGCTCGGTATTGACATTTTCGAAATCGAAATCTACACATTTACCTTGAATTTCCTTGACAACCTTATATTCATTGTTTGTATGTATTTAAGTAGATTTTAACTCGTACACAAATTTATTTTAAGGGAAAATAAATTGTTGGTGTGTCCTTTTTAGAAATTGACATCATGCTGTATTTGTTTTTAGTCAACAATTCGAAAGCGAAACATTGTTGTGGTTTTATGGCATACCATTTGTGTAAGCCACAATTTTAACATCGTCCAATTTCCATTGAAACATTACCCCAAAACAATGATGTTTTAGAACAGAAGGTGAGAGAGGTCTCCTTTTATTTTATGGTAAATGATTAGCACCGTGAATATGTGACAATATTCGGGTTTTGTTAATTTGTTTTGACAAATTAAATGAGATTTTAATTATTCATATGAACAAACGTACCATATGTGATTATATTTCATTCCAAATTCGATAGAAAAGATATTTAAAACAAATGCTAAAAAAATAAATCGATTTTTAACAAGAAGTTTAATAATTATGAAGAATTCTTTTATTTTTCAGAACTATTGAAAAGAAATAGGGATATGAGAAAACAACTAAAACTCCCCCAGGATTTGAAGACCCTTATAACATTTGTTCAAAATATTATTCCTTTGTCAAAGTTGATGTATAAAAAAGTTTGGAAGTGCGTGTAATATTTATAGATTCACTTTTATTTCTGACAAAGGAAATCAATTTGATCAAATCTTCTTATGACATCTTTCTGAGAAAACGTGTTCCTGTTAATGTCTTCTATCTCCCTGAATCGACATTGATTATGAAAAAAGAATCTATCGCTATGCGCTATGTGAATCAAATTGAACTAACTGTCAGTTTAAGCTGAATAAAAGGTTCCTCTCTTCGAAAAAAATAAAAACGTTTTTTTATACACTTTGAATATTACTTGAAATGCAATTTGAGTTCTACTTCGGTATTATTTGTAAGCTCAAGAACACACTTCAATACTTCTACGAGTAAATGTAGTATACTTCTTTTAAACTAAAGTTAAAATCAGTGAATATTGTTCTCCTTTGCACCAAAAGAATATCACTCAAGCAATAAAATTTGTGTGCAAACGATTTGAGAAATCTTCAAGAACACATTTTATGAGGTGCAAGAATGGATTGCACGAACTCGCTCTTGAAATTTAAGGTTATAGTGTTTACAAGTATTGACACTATTTTATCACTGAATAAATTATATATTTGTTATTTGAATCAGTTCTGTGGAAAATTTCAGTACAATTGTTCGATTTCCGAAAAAAATGTGTATTTTTTCGAAAAAGCCTAAGATCATGATTTTTTCAAATAATTCCTTACATTAAAAGTGAGAAATTTAGATGTACTACTATGAACATTAGTACCCGTGGCATGGCATGATGGTTAGTGCGTTGGACTGTCATGCCAGAGGTCTTGGGTTCGATCCCTGCCTATGCCATATAAAGTTTTTTTTGAAGGGTACTGCCTCTTGCGAGGAATTGACAAATTCTCCAAGAGTAATTCTTGTCATGAAAAGCGTTTTCTCAAATTTGCCGTTCGGATTCGGCTTAAAACTATAGGTCCCCTCCATTCCAGACAACAATACTCGCATACAGGAATGGTTGAGAGTTGTAAGTCACTAGGACCTAGTTCTCAACGGACTGTTGCGCCACCCAATTTATTTATTTTTACTATGAACATTCTGGTAAAGTAATATTCTTTTTACAAGTATCAACTATCAATTGATAGAGTTCAAAAATAACAGAATTATATTTTACAAGTCAAAAATATTTTACTAATTTTCAACTTTATAAAGTTTTAAGAACATTTGAAAAATGTATAATCATTATTTAATTTTTCAATAAATTAAATTGGAAATGGTCGTTTGACAATAATTTTTTATCAAGAATCAATTGAAAGTTAACAAAATGAGGCTTCAGCTTGATTTTCAATAACTGAAGGAGTAGGTAGGCACAAGGTAATGAATAGATAGATGTACATTCTGATAATTTTTTATACGAATCCAATACCTTGCCTTTTAAATATCAAGCAAAAGAAAAATGTTCATTTAAGAAAATTTTTAGCAAAATTCTTTCATGCGATTTTGTGTTTGAACAAAAGTAAACTTATGTTAAATCATTCCTTTGAAAAGTTTTTGAGGTGTATTTTAAGTTTATTTTTTATGCTAAAAGGTCAAGTATTGTCTTAGGAGTAAAACAAAAATAGAGACTAAAAATTGAGATTTGAGTGAAAAATTGGTACTGGTTTGACGTTTTTAACCGCTTTAGCCAACTCTAATACCTATATCTATTAAACAAAATCTAGTTTTGCGCTGCTTTATCTTGTTTGGATCTATCGATGTTATTGACTTTTGTCAAGTGAAATTCACTAAATATCGCTTTAAGTAAAGGCTATTTTGTTTCTGTTAGGCGATTTTTGCGCTGTGTTGAACATTTGTGGATTACGATACCTCTAAAAAGAGGCTGAGATGCGACCCACACTGATAACTTCCCATCCCGTCTGTCGATTTGTCTTGCTTAAAAGTTTGTAGGTTTTCGTTTTTGTTAAAAAAGTTCTCAGTTGAATTATTCTTAAAAATTTAAAAACTACCAATAGTATTATGCATATAATGAAATAGTTTAATTTCGAAATTATTTTTTTGTTAACGAGATTTTTAGTCGAAAACAAATTTTTACCAATTTTAGTAAAATTTCTTAAAAATGTATTTCTTATATAAACAAATACAAATTAGATGAATGAAATTAATTTGAAGTCAATGTCTTCTATTGTTTACGAGATATCATACATTTACGAGATATCGTATCGAACATCAATTTTTATCAATTTTGCGTACTAATTTTTGGAGATTTTATTTTTTTTATGAAAAAAATGAGTGTTGGATTTTTATAAAAAATTTACTGAACGTCGAAAACAATATTTTCTGTGAGATAAAATAAGTTTGCAGACAATATTTGTAATTTTTGAAAAGTTATTTGAGTCGAAAGTAAATTTTTACTAAGTTTTAGTATTGTTTTTTTTTTAGGTTTCTATTTTTTGTAAAAAAAAACTGTCTATTCGATTTTTCTCAAAATATGACCGAATATTGAAAACAATATTGTTTATAACAAAAAATTAGTTTAAATCTAATATCTTAAAGTCTTGAAAAGATATTTGAGTCGAAAATAAATTTTTACCAACTTTTATTAAATTTTGTTTAGTTTTTATTTTTTTTTTTTAACTGTCAATTCGATTTTTCTCAAAACTTTAGTGAATGTTAACAACAAAATTTTTTAAAAGATAAAATTAGTTAAAAGCATATATCTTAAAGCCTTGAAAAGATATTTGAGTTAAAAGTCAATTTTTACCAACTTTTAGTAATGTTTTTTTAGGTTTTTATTTTTGGGTAAAAAACTGTCACTTTGATTTTGCTCAAAATTTCACTGAATGTTGACAACAATATTTTTTAAAATATAAAATTAGTTTAAGGCCAATACCTCAAAGTTTTGAAAAGATATTTAAGTCCAAAATAAATTTTTACAAACTTTTATTAATATTTTTTTAGGTTTTTATTTTTTGTAAAAAAAACCTGTCAATTCGATGTTTCTCAAAATTTAACTGAATGTTGAAAATAATATTTCTTATAAGATAAAATTAGTTGGAAGCCATAATCTTAAACTTTCGAAAAGATATTTAAATCGAAAATCAATTTTTACCAACTTTGAGTAATTTTTTTTATAGGTTTTTATTTTTTATAAAAAAAAACTGTTAATTCGATTTTTCTCAGAATTTTACCAGATAATGAAAACATTATTTTTCGTTACACAAAATTGTTTTGGATATAACATCGTGTTTTGTTCGTTTGTTTGTTCAGTTTTTTTTATTTATAAAAAAAAACGTTAATTGGAATTTTTTCCAAAAAAAAAAATATATTTGTTTGGTATCACGTTACAATATATAATATAAAATTTAATTCAAGTCTCTTGCGTTATTGGTTCGTGAGATATTTAGGGTTAACCAAAATGTTCACCTTTTTTTAAACTGCTATGGTAAAAAAAACCACCCACGCAATTTTCTTGAGAGCCCTTTCTACCATACCGGAGAAGGGAAACCAAGCCTCTTATCGCGATCATTCTTTTTCAGTGTTAGTATAGTCAACGCCAAGGACTGACAACTTATTTACTTGTTACCTTAATCATAATTAAAAAGTAAAATTAAACGTAAATTTAAAATAAATTGAATTAAAAATAAAGCCTGTCATAGTTTTGAGTATTATAACTCGTGCCATTTGGTCAAAAATTAATATATTTACAAAATTATTTGTAGGTTTTTAAGGAGTTTTAAATTAATGGACCCTAATAAAACAGGAGACGTTATCGCAAAAACCCTGCAAAGCCGTAATTTTTTAATAAATCGCTTTTCAAAATCTTTTTTTCTCAGCGCCTAGGCTTCGGTTACTCCTGAAAATTGTTATGTACCTCAATCTGTTGCTGGCGTCTTATTTCTCATTCCAAAAATAAAAAGAGGCTGGGATGCGACCCACACTGATAACTTCCCATCCCGTCTATCGATTTGTCTTGCTTAAAAGTTTGTCTAAATGTATCAATTCTTACCAAATTTGCGTTCTATTTTTTGTAGATTTTATTTTTTTATGAAAAAACGGACTGTTGGTTTTTATAAAAAAATTATTAAATATAAAAAACAATATTTTCTGTGAAATAAAATAAGTTTGAAGCCAATATTTTTAATTTTTGAAAAGCTATTTGAGCCGAAAATCAATTTTTACCAACTTTTATTAATTTTTTTGTTTAGGTTTTTATTTTTTGTAAAAAAACTGTCAATTCGATTTTTCTCAAAATTCGTCCTAATGTTGAAAACAATATTTCTTATAAGTTAAAATTAGTTAGAAGCCATAATCTCAAATTTTTGAAAAGATATTTAAGTCGAAAATCAATTTTTACCAACTTTTGTTAAATTTTTTTTTCGGTTTTTAATTTTTTGTAAAAAAAACTGTCAATTCTATGTTTTTCAAAATATTACTGAATGTTGAAAACAATATTTTTTGAAAGATAAAAGTAGTTTAAAGCCAATATCTCAAAGTCTTGAAAAGATATTTGAGTCAAAACTCAATTTTTACCAACTTTTTTTTTAATTTTTTTTTTAGGTTATTATTTTTTGTAAAAAAACTGTCAATTCGATTTTTCTCAAAATTTTTCCTACTGTTGAAAACAATATTTCTTATAAGTTAAAATTAGTTAGAAGCCATAATCTCAAATTTTTGAAAAGATATTTAAGTCGAAAATCAATTTTTACCAACTTTTGTTAATTTTTTTTTTCGGTTTTTAATTTTTTGTAAAAAAACTGTCAATTCTATTTTTTTCAAAATTTTACTGAATGTTGAAACCAATATTTTTTGAAAGAGAAAAGTAGTTTAAAGCCAATATCTCAAAGTTTTGAAAAGATATTTGAGTCAAAACTCAACTTTTACCAACTTTTTTTTATTTTTTTTTTAGGTTATTATTTTTTGTAAAAAAACTGTCAATTCGATTTTTCTCAAAATTTTATCAGATGTCAAAAACATTATTCTTCGTTGCACAAAATTGTTTTGGAGATGAAATCATATTTTAGTCGTAAAATTTTCGAAGTGACAAATTTTTTTTTCAGTTTTTTTGATTTATAAAAAAAACCGTTAATTGAATTTTTTTCCAAAAATATAATTGTTTTGTATCACGTTACAATATATAATATAAAATTTAATTCAAGTCTCTAGCGTCATTGGTTAATGAGATATTTAGGGTTAACCAAAATTTTCACCTTTTTTTTAAACTGCTATGGTAAAAAAACCACCCCCGCAATTTTCTTGAGAGCCCTTTCTGCATCTTTCTGCCTTATTATCTGTATAACAAAATTTATTTGAAGTCGATATCTCTTCTGGTTCTTGAGCTATGGACGACGAAAAAAACGTCGCGAACGTACGGACGTACGGACGTACGTACACACGCACGCACAGACATCTTTCTAAATATCTTTTATTTCGACTCTAGGGACCTTGAAACGTCGAGAAATTTCAAAAGATTCAATTTGACAAATCGGACCCATTACAATAACTTCCTATGGGTACAGTTCAATTATGCATGGAACAAAAATATCGGCCAAATGGTTACAGCCACCTCGGAGGCCTGATGGTCCAAATCTTCGATGACGTTGAGGCATAATTGAGGTTCTAAGCCTTTAATGTGCAATTTTCTAATTCATTAGCTCTTGAATTATTTCTGGCTTATCGACGTACACCTTTTCTTTCAAATAATCCCAAAGAAAGAAGTGCAACGTTGTCAAATCACATGATCTTGACGGGTAATTCACAAAGCCTGACGAGTTGAGTTGGACGGCTCTTTAGCCACACTATCGCGAACATCAGCAATATTTCCTGCAGTATGAGCTTTACTACGTACGGTTGTACGAACATTTGAACGATTAAATTGACCGAAAAAATCACGAAGTGCACGATATGAATTTTCATTTGAACGCCCATTTTCATAATAAGCCTAAATAACCTTAACAAGTTAATAGATTGTGTATCTTGTCATGGTTTCAATTAAGTTAGTCTGAAATTAATATAATATATTATGTCAAATATATATGTCATATGAAATGCAGAAAAAAACTTGACATTAAGGTGTGGTTCACATTCAACATCGATCCTTAAAATTTAACCACACTTAACAAAGAACGTAAAATGAAGAATCCTACTGAAAATTTTGACAGCTCTATATCATTGTTAAATTAGACAGCTGTTAATGTATACCAAGTTCCACAGTCTTCACAATAGAAGCAATTTAATTCGAAAACTTATTGAAAAAAATATTTAGTTTTTTAAAAATTGATAACTGATAACGTATTTGTTCAAACAACAAAATATGAAATGGAAAAAAAAAGTGAAAACTTTGCCTACAAAATTATTAACAACTAGCGGCCCGTCCCAGCTTCGTACGGGTAGATATACATAAATAGGTACAGATATTTAAGTTATAAGCATGCTAAATAAAACGACCATGAATAACTAAATTAGAAAAAAATTGTATGCTTATCTTAAAGCCTCCCTGTACAATTCGTTGGCTGTGGTATTTGTAGGTGGCAACAAAACGTATTGATTTTCAGGAGATCCTACTCGAGAAAGTGCCACATACAATTGCCCGTGGGGAAAGCACTCTTTCCTTAAGTCGATACCAACTATGGAAAAAGTTTTTCCCTGGGATTTATTAACTGTTAGGGCCAAGGATATTTTTAAAGGGAACTGTAACCCTTTAAAAGATATGGGCAAATCAGTTGGTATCATCGGGATCCGCGGAACATGTGCGAGCTGACCGGCCGCGGGACCCGTAATGATAGTTGCTACAATCACATTATCTCTTAATTCCTTGATCAATAGTCTTGTACCATTACATATATTGGGAGGACTTAAATTTCTTAAAAGCATAACAGGCGCAGCGTAGGTACCTGTTTTTAATTTTAGTTCATGAGGTGGCAAGCCAGCAGGATTGAGGGAATTTAAAAATTCTTGTGGGTAGTGCACTGTGTCTTCGATGTTGCACACGGTGTCAAGATTTTGTTTATCTCATTTATATTCTATAAAACATTTAGTTTACATAATAATATTATATTCTATAATATTTTCGAACATTTGTTTGTCCTGTCATTAATACTCTTCGCAGCGTATGCGATGAAAGACATTTGATGGCTAATTTTTTTACACCTTCGGTTGGTTTTAATAGGAATTTATAAAGATTTCTATAGTAATCTATTACTAAATATAGCCTATGGTACTCAGTGATAATGTAGCTTTCTAATGAAAAAAGAATTATTAAAATCGGTCCAGTACTTTTTGAGTTTATTCGTTACATACAAAAATACAAATCTACAAACCTCTCAAATACAAACCTCGTTATAATATTAGTGTAGACAAATGCACCATGCAATCTGAAAGGAATCCTATGTACTTGCACAAACAGAATGTATTTTCCAATGTGCTTGAACACTTAAAATTTCAAATCAATCTGTTAAAAATTATCTAAATTATGAGATAAACGCGTTCCAAGTTTTCAGTAGTTGAAAATCATGAATTTGAGCACTCAACATTTTTCTGGCCAAAATCTTCTGAACAACATTTTTGAGGTCCTAGGATAGAATTCTGACTTTTCAAAACGTCTAGGGTAGCCTAACCCATTAAAATGACTTCTATCGCTATTTTTGTGTAACACCCTATAAAACAATATTATAAAAACATACAGAAATAAAACTCATCTTCGAAAAACAAACGTGCATAACATATTTTTGAAAAATTTCGACTAAACTCGTCGCCTAGCTTAGGAGAAGTTGTCTCAAAAGATGCCACTTCCAAAGGGATTATTTGCCAAGACATTATATTTATTTATCTTGAAAATACTATGGATCGAATTCAAATAGAGTCCCAAAGGCATTTCATTGTCCTTACTAAAAGCTGAACCCTGTATTTCTTATAAACCAACAACATAAATCGTAACTATTGAAATTGAATAATAATTCACACTACAAAATTCCTCGAGGTATACAGAGAAGAGAATTTTGCTATATTTGCAGAATGCAGTTATTGTTTTAATGATATTCATGCATACATATTTCAATTGGTTTAAAATAATATGAAATATGATAATTTATGTCAAAATTAACAAATGTTTCGCTGTGATATTTTTGCATTGTTTGCACAACGTAAAGGCGTGAAATGTTTAATGTAATTTATGCAAATTTTAATGCTTTTTAAGGACACATAATTTGAAAAAACTTTAAGGGTGACTATTAACATTAAGGTGCATTGAATTGTAGCTTTGTCTTGTGGCTTTAAACTTTAACTCGATTATTGATATTTTGAAAAACCTTATTAACACAGTTTTTACTTGCGACATATAGGAACTATATGGCAAGTTTTTTTGCAAAATTTTTTTTTCGTGCAAAATTTCGAACTCGAGATTTTAATCAAACATGATATTACGATGGTAGAGAAGTCGAAAAAAGTGGGTCCCGCGATTCCGTCTGTCCACGCTCCTACAGCCTAAACCATTGGGTCGATTGAGTTCAAACTTGGAAGTTAAGGTTTTCAGCCGTTATTTTGTTTCTTAATTTTCTCAGCAACTTATCAACCGATTTCAATAATTTTTTTTTCTGAATAAGCTCTTATATTGCCTTAACAATATTTGATTATCAAAAGTTCTATATCTCAAAAACGGGTCAACATTTTTTTACGAAATTCAAATGTAGAGCGTATATTTACAATCACTAAACAACTGCATACCAAAAATATTTTTAGAACAAAATTTAAAAATTTTATATATAAAAAAATAATTTAAAAAAAACCAAAGGTTTTTTGATTTATAAAATGGCATCTAAATTTTTGAAGACAAACTTATTTTTCAGGTAAAGTTTTGAATCTTAAAATAGTTTTTTTTTTAAATTATTTTAACTGCATTAAATGAATTCCCCTCCCATCTCACCAAATCAAATCCTGTGCGTGAGCCCGAAAGAGCGCATTACATTGACAAAACTTTTATTATATTCAGCCCTATCATGAATTCCATCCCAATCGGAAATTTTTACGAATCCCGAAAAACTGTATCATGAAATCCGTTCGTAGTGGAAAATCTCATACAATTTTGCATTACGAACGGATTTCATGATACAGTTTTTCGGGATTCGTAAAAATTCCGACTACGATGGAATTCATGATAGGGCTGATTACTATCTTTTATCCAAATTAGATAATGCATTTGGTACATATGTATGTATTGTTTATAACTATAACTATTGTAAATACCAATTCATTTCCTTGATGAGTTGTCCTATGATGAGTTGTGTCTTGGGATGAATCGCGCGGTTTTTTTGACAAATCGAATAGCATTTAAATCTTTGAAGACAAACTTGTTTTAAAGCTATAATTTTAAATCTTATATAGGTGCTTTTTTAAACAGACTCTTTGCATACAGGAGCAAGTTCGTGCGACCCAGTCGTGCATTTTATTTTAAATTGATTTTTATATTTATGAACATTAACAGAAATGAAATAAATGAACTGTGAATGTAAATGTGAATGTTTCAGTCAACTTTATAATGCTTATAAAGAGTAATGGTGCGGAAATTATTATTTAAATATTAAATAAACTATAATATTGTAAATCAAAATCAGATTAACATAATACTCATATATATGTGCACATTAATTCAAGTATTAGCTTATACTAGCTTGAATAATAAATTCCTTTTAATTGAAAAACAAATAATCCATTTGGCAAACAAAATACTGCAAATGATTTGTTATTAAAATTATAGGTTTTTTTTATTAAGAGTATTATTCTTTCGATTGTTGTTTTAAATTCATCTGAAACCTGCAAGGATAGCGAATTACTAAAACAATACACACCTATTTGTAAATGAATAGCTTTTGTTTTAAAAGGTTATCGGGGAATTTTATAGCACTTATTGTATAGATGAATATTTTATGAATAGTTTTGAGCGCCATAAAATAAACAATAAATAGATAAGATAGAATTACAATACAAAACCCTTGATGTACTTCAACTCAAATTCAATGAAGAAAATGTTCAGTTATAAATATTTTATATTTGTCTTAGTCTGCTACTGCTATAAAGAAGTTTTACAGAATTTGACTGGGTGTGAAAATATTTTGGTCTTATGATGTCACAAATTTGTTTAGACAATCTAACAACGAAACTCACAGAGGAAATTACCTTGAACAGAATAAAATATATAAAGATTTGTGTAGACGGAAAAAGCAATTATATTTAATCAAAGCGGCTGGGAAACTTCTAGACTGTAAGGACTCAAATTCATTCTGGTACAATGTACGGATTTTGGGAAGTCGCAGCAAGTCATCGTCTTTAAGTATTAGTTTTGACGGCCTGGCCACATACTTTGAAGGTTTACTCTTGCCAGATCCTGACCAGAATTCCATCAGTTTTGCCCTGCAAAACTTTTCAATCGATGAGCTAGACTCTCCTTTTACCATGGTTGAGATGTTGGCATCTCTAGGCAGAATAAAAAATAACAAAGCAGCGGGTTTGAATGGCATTCCTATCGAATTCTATAAAAATTCAACTCCTGAATTTCTCGAGCGTGTGTTACAGTTATTAAACAAAATGTTTACAGAAGAGAATTTTCCGAGCTACTTTCGTTTGGCTACAATATTTCCTATATTTAAAAAGGGTAATTCGAGTTCACCAGAAAATTATAGAGGCATTTCAGTTCTGAGCTCACTAAGAAAACTGTTTGCACAAATGTTGTACGTTAGGCTTGTGAATTGGATTGAAAGAAAAAATTTGATAATTCGTATCAGGCTGGTTTTCGGGCGGGCCTTTCAACGATTGATCAAATTTTTGCTCTTACGAGCGTTGCCAGGCGTTTTATCGACAAAAAGAATCCCCTATACACTTTTTTCGTCAATTTTAAAGCTGCTTTTCATACCATCAACAGAAGATCACTTTTATATAAGCTAGCAGTTATTGGTCTTTCAACCAAATTTATTCGGATTTATGAACAACTTTTAATAAACACGTCTGCAATGGTTTGCAATGGTATATCTATGTCAAAATTCTCTACACCGAAACAGGTTTATATTGAGTCTGCTGATGTTCGCTCTTTTTATCAATGATATTGAAAATAAATTACCAGGAGGCGTCAACTATGGCGATTTATCTTTGAAGATGTTGCTCTATGCTGATGACCTGGTGGTGTTCTCTGATAACCCAGTGACATTGCAGCTTCAGATAAATAAACTTAAACAATATTGCGATTCGTGGGATCTCAAAATCAAGATTTCTAAATCTAAAATTATGATTTTTAAACCTCAAAACCGTTCAAATAATAATGTACGAAATTGGACATTAGATGGTACCACTATTGAAGTTGTCAGCGAGTTAAAAATATCTTGGTTTTACTATCACTCATAATTTGAACATCAAAAAGCATATTAAAGAGAAACTGGTACTAGCCAAATCAGCTATAAACTCGATGTGGTCACATTTTTCGAAATTTAAGGTTTTTGAGGCTACCGTGAACAGTTGCTTTTGTTATGGGAATCAAGTGTATGGATACCAATTTCTAGAGGATATGGAAGTTATTCAAAGATACTTATTCAAAAGAATCTTCAGGCTTCCGCGTAGCACGCCTAATTACGCCATATATGTTGAGTCCGGGCTTCCGCAAATATATGTTAGAAATTTAAAGGCCAACGCAGATCTTATTAAAGTTATGCATAGACCTGATAGTAATGTGCACAAGCAAATCCTGCTTATATCACTCCATTGTGGATATTCCCCTTTTAGAAATTGGTATGCTCTTTCACATAATTTAGCAATGAATCTAAATGCAAACAACAAAGAAGAATGGAGAAATACCTTTTACAACTGCATTTCGATGGTTGATGAGGAAATGTACAAAACTAATCTCGAAAGGGCTAGGGAATCATTTTCTAGAGCAACCTATAGCCGTCTTAATTTGACTTTGTGCGATTATAATTATTTCTGTGAGGACCTTTCTGATTTTGATATAAGTTTAATATTCAAAATACGGACTGAAACTCTTGAGCTCAACTACAGGCCACATAGAACTGACTTAGATGTAATTTGTTCACTCTGCAACTCAAACCAAAACGAAGATGTTTACCATTTTTTTAGCAACTTGTCCTATTTTACAAGAAATCCGTAGACTTCATTTTGATAAAAGCTTCTTTTCGTCGGAAGAATGTTTACGTGTTTTGAACGGGGAGTATGGTTGGAAATTGCTGGTACGCTATGTCTCCCATGCAAATAATTACAGAAATTCTTCTTTGAGTCTGTTTTGAAGTATCTACATACTTAAGTAAAAAAAAGAAAATAAAGTTTTGTTTTAGCTAAACTAAAAGCTCCAATATTCCATAACTTGAACCTCTTAGAGTTCGCCTTTTTTTCCGTTCTAACTAAACTAAAAGTCCTTATCCTCCGAAACTTTTCCACTTCTTCGCCATCTTCGGTTTTTTAGTTTAAAAAAAAATTAAACTTAAATATTTTGAACAATCATTTAAAGTGCATTATTGTTAATTGTTTTCTTTTTTCATTGTAACACATATTTATTGTTAACTATTCTTTTTCTTCTTTAAATTACTTTGCCACTTTAACAAAACAACATTTAAAAAGTTGATCACTTTTCTGTAATATTATTTATATTGTTCTTTATTTTATGTTCCATAATTGTATACTCTTTTTTCTCAATGTAAATGTCTTGATAATATTCGGCAGAAGGCTCTAATGCCATGCTTGTAAGTTTTTTTTTCTATTGTAAATTATTATGTATCGTTTTTAATGAATAAAGATTTATCTATCTATTTATTTTTTTTTAATTAAATTTGTTTGACAAGCAAAAGTTATAACTTTAATGAGCCAGAAATTCAAAGTATTTGACAAAATGTAAACAAATAGAAGCACATCAAAGTTGACTAAACGAATATGACTAACATTTGATACATTGCCAAAAATTTAAATTTCTATGTTTTCTTTGTATACATATATTTTAAAGATTCTTTTTCCCAATAGATTTATGTAAATCGGATATTATAATATACCTAAATAGAGGTTTTTTGAGACTTTTTCTATATTTGTACATCAATTGACCGATAACCATGAAAACATTTATTTATTTTATCTAAGATTTTATCCATTCGCTGATCCAATTGATGATGGTGCCGAAAAGGCAGGTTATTGAAAAATGTTCCTTTTATGAATCAAAAATGACTCATGTTTGTATTTATTATTTTTGCTTTGAATTGAACAAAGAAGATATGACTATGGTTCACTTGGGCGTATACCTACACACTTTTTATGTTTATTTGACAAAATGTTATTTCTTAATTTCTTTTTTTTTGCACTTGAAATGAATCAATTGAAATACAAACCAATGAAAAAGTTGTAACTACTTTCAAAAGCTATTACCTACCGATAACAAATAATTTTGTTCTTGAGAGTACGACTATAAAGTGACTCATCTGTTGGTGGCCATTACTTTGATCCTTTTTTTGGACATTTCAAAGTATAATGGACTTTTGAGTTTTGCACCTGGTTTTTAAAGGCATTTATGTTACTCTAAGATGATGATGTATGACAACAAGGTTGAAGAGATAAGCAGAATTCATGGGTTAAAAGATTAACACGGAAAAAAACTAAGATGATCCTTGGACTTTCCTTAGCAATCCAAACCAATATTTCTCGAGAACTTGTAGGGATATTAGATGATTTCAAATAACTTGAGAGTGCTTTATCTACGAGTATACTGTTGACGGAACTGAACTCGACCCTATCAGGTTAACAAAAGCTAAGTTGTTAATTCCATCCAAACTAGGGAGACAAAACTCTTTTAGCTTGAATGCCAAGATACGACTATTAATCCCCATTGTTGAATACAAGTTGCCTTATAGATGCAGTACTTCGCAAGTCACAGACACTGTCACAAAATTAAGGTGCAGATGTATCGTTAATAGATGTTTTCAAAACACCTTGAGAATTGTCTGTCCCGTGAACAGGTCAGGAATCAATAGACTCCCTTTATTATAAGAAGATGAAATTAGAACTGGATCGGTCAAACGGTCCCAAAAGACGTTTGTGGGCAATATATACAGCGAAACCCGTTCACACAGGAAAGTAGATAAGCTGGCCAGCCTAGAAGTATTTGATAAAGGTATTTGAACAGGAATCAATACGACTTGATAAGAGTTTATGAAAATCGTACATGACTTATAAGGTCCACAGATCTAAGTAAGTAAGTCATTCCACATTCGTGTAGTGCGGTTAAAAAAAGAATATCTTAACTTAAGAATACGCCTGAAATTGAGCTTAAACTGATAAAAGTTCCTAGAAGCACGGGTATTACGCTCGAAATGTTAGAGGCGTTAATACAGCTGGGTTTTTTAATATTAATATTGTTTGTGAAATTAGCAATAAAATATTGATAGACATGGAATATTTCTACGGTGTTAAGAGTTGCAACTGTTTCAGTTAGACAATATGCCTGCTATTATTTTCAAAGCTCTCTTTTGAATTCTGACCAAGTGTCATATTGAACAAATATTGGAAAAATGTTTGAGTTTTCGACAAATATGGGCTTGTAAAAGGTGTGTACAATTTTGTCGGAGAGAACCTAAACATTAACCAGCATTTTTTGGGTAAATATGATTGATGGTTTAGCGGTAATAGACAGCATTGAGTTTTCGAAGCCTTGAATTCTACGTGATTTATGATTCACAATTGCACAATGTTGTTAAGAGCTTAAAATGTACCAATTTTCATAAATATTTGTACAGAAGTCTACAAAACTTGTAAGGGTAAATCTTTGTAGGGATTCTTGATACATTCTTAAGAGTATAAATATACATTACCGAATGGCTTGACATGGATCAGCCGAAAACCTCGACTTCATGATACCCATATTTTGTTTTGGAACCTAAAAAATCAATGGTTTTAGCATTTTAAATGTAGTTAAACTTGTCAAGAAAGAAAAAATGTATTATTTGTAAATTACGCTCATTTAAAAAAAATAAAATGTTTTTTGTGATTCACCAAAAATTATATTTCAAAAAATTACGTTTTGAAAAAAACGCTTTAAAACTTTCAAAACTAGAAACTAAAAATATCGTTGCACAGCTAAGTTTAATTTATACGAGACCTCCAAACACACTTCAATGATCAGTATTCTCGAGAATAAATTAAATTATAAAAACCAGCTTTGAATGTTGCTGAAAACCGCTACGAGCAGCCGTACATTCAAATGGAAGAAGCTCTATTTGAGCTGTAAACAATTTAATTTCAAGAACACGCTTTCGCGGAAATATTCTACAATGTTCTACAACCAATTTATGCAAATAAAAAATAAAGATCGATTTTTTGAAACGTTTTTTAATAAGCTTATCATAAGCTGCCTTTCAATATTTAAAGAACAAGGTTGTGAATCTACCTAAATAGAAAGGAATATCAAAAACTGAGGGTAGTTTCATCAGCAAAATAATAAAGTTGATAAGAATTTTCAGACAAAAGTAAATTTATAAAAATGATAAAGAGTGTCGGAGACAAATTGGAGCCCTGAGGGACACCAACGTTTTTTTAAGTGGATATCAGATTTGAAGCCGTCCAATTCTTCTTATACTTAACGATTCTATACTAGTGAACCGTGACAATTATAGAGGATCTCTTATTAAAATTTTAATTTATAACATCCTTTTTCAACTGAGCCTGACAAAGGAACATAAAGATAGAGATTCGTTGAATTAATGTCCTAGTTAACCTTATATCAACTTATAGCCCACTCAAAGTAACCACATATTATATATGTTTAAAAGTAGATCACGATCTTATCGTAGTTACTACGAAAAGCTTCTATCCCACGCACAATTGGGTCAATATAATGTGTCATTTAACCTTTTCCCAAAAAACCTCTATAAATATGAATAAATGCAAATTGTTTGCTATAGCTCCCGCCTTTCCAGAACGAAGAAAAGTAAAAACTGACAATTCTATATTTACATGAATAAAGGTAGCCATTATATTCCTACTCATTTCGTTCCATTGTATTCATAAATGGAACCTCAAGAACCTGATATTAATGGGTGGTAGGAACAAATTTGAATAAGACAAACAAAACACTTTTTGGTAAACATCACACGTAACATCTATCAAAACTAAATTGCGGTGATAGCGCAAGAGTGAAAATAGCTCCTGGGAATACAAAGCAGTAGGTGTTCATCAAAAAAAAAATGAAATCCATAATTCCTAGAATCACCAACAGAATCTTCTCCCAATCCACTTCAAGATACCCCAAAATAAATAGCCAACATCCATTTTTAATGTTAATTTCCAACTTTAAACCTCTCTCTTCGTCTGCAAGTCAAAAAAATAAGAAGCGCCATTATAATCATATACGAGTAGTATATGGACGGAACTGATGTGCATCTTGAAAATAAATTGAAATTTTCTCAAGACTTTTCAATATGCGGTACACGCAAGAATTGTGTAGGTTATACCTTAGAATCTTCCCGGTTATGGAAACACCTTTACCTCAACAAGATGGTTCCTTGATTCAATTTCATATTTCTTTTTATAATTTTTATCTTCTTCTTCTGGAGGGTAAGTATATGCACTGCACATTGTTGTGGCCTTGACTTCCAGCTTCCAGGTTGTCCTCGTCCTTATCGGCTAATAGAATATTTTCAGCACGTACACAAATATGGATCCTTACTAGACGATGACTACGGCCACGACGATGCGTTGTCGTCGCACCCCATAAAGAAGGATAATTTTGACATTTTTGTGAAAGATCCTTAGAGATGTCCTTTCCATGTTCTATTCAGGTTCAGGTTCACAACAAACAACCTACGAGAGTATATTTGAATAAAAATGCCTTATACTCACTTTTGTGTCCTGATGACGATAACGGAATGTACGGGTCCTTTTTATCCTGTCAACTGCAAAATTTCACTATAGGGGCAAGGATAGGTGTGTATTTTTTTGTTTTGCAATCGCAGTCAGTATCCAAAACTGGTATCCTTTGTGGATTATATCATTCAAATAATGTTGTTTGTTTTGTTTTGTTAATCGAGAAAGATCCTTGAATGCTTATCCCTTAAGCCTGGCACACTCGAAACACATCTGTAAATATGACCGCACTTGATTGTTGTAAAGGAAAAACCACTCAATCTCATACATAATTTAACGCAATTAAATGCACAATCGAACTGTATTATCACACGAACTCGAACTAATTAAAGACCATCCTTTGGGCAATTTTGAAATCTAATTAGGTTCAAATTAAAGGATGCTTATCACAGTCGTATTCCACTCAAATTAAACATACAATCAAAGTGAGTACTGGCAAAACGCTAATCTGTTGTTCAAGTGTGGATATAGACTTTTGTATTGAAAAAAGAAAACAGAAACTATGAAGCGGCAGCGGTGGGATACGAGAAGTTCCTCGGCAAGGATTGCCTACGGACCAAATTCCTAATTTAAACTGAGGCTGGGCCGTAAAAGATATCAAAAAACTTGCAACCTAAGGAAATGCATTTGAGAAGGACGAGCGCATGACAGGGATATTTTTTGTTCTTATCAGTGAGTTTTTTTTTTCTTTTATTTTTTGAAGCTTTCCGAAGAGGGAAATATTCAGGACACAAACCTTTTTTCTGTGAATGTTAGAAAAGCTCTATCCATCTGTAGAACCGTTTTCGAAGAGCAGTCTTTTCCGATTGATTCGACTTCTGAATTAATGAATTATGTCTTTGTCTTGAGTCCCATTTTGGAGAGAATGATGCGAAGTAGTTTAAATTCTGCGGACTCATAAATTAGAATTTTAATATCTTGCGCTAAAAAATGACTGCAGAGATGCAACGACAACGGTGCTACGAGATGACGACGACCAGGACTGTGACGTAGGTCTAAAAATTAATTCAAAATTCGTATTCTAAGTGTGATTTATATTGTTGTTTTCCACTCCAATGGATATTGGCTGATGGAATATTGTCGATAATAAGAAAAAAAATAAAATTGATGATATCATCCCTTTTTTAAGGAAATTCTAGGGGGGTTGAATTTTATTTGCGTATTTTAATTCTTTTGTTTTGGAAATTTTTAATATCCAAACCCAGAAGAGAGAAAATTTAATCATCCTTGCAAATAATAAACCATTTTTGGACTGATGAAAAGTAAAAGTAATTAAGAAGCTAAGAGTTATTAATTGGTTGGTAATTTGAAAAAAATGGAATCAAATTGCATTGGTGTTGTATTGATTAAAGATGACGACTTAAGTTCAATAAGATAAACTATACCCATATTCTATTTGAGGAAGGGGGTATTACAGTAACTTGATTAAGTTCATGCCGAAATACTTGGATTGTTTCTGAAGAACTCTTGAAACTTATAATCAGAAACTTTTTTTCCGACACAGTTCCTAAATAGTTTGGATCATGAAAATTGCAGTTGTTGTGGGAAATAATTTAAAATATCTTTATGGGCCACCAAGAGATTTTCCCAAGAGATAAAGGTCTTAAATTCGTTTATTACAGTCTGTAGCTAAAATTAAATCGACGGTTTAACTTCATAACCTCGTTAGTCGAAAAATTCGAAAAAAAATATTATTAATGCAAACAGAAAATTCAGGGCTATCTCTTGGTATATTAAGTTCAACAGTCATGCTCTGAAAACTTACATTTAAGGTTTTATAAAAGTTGAAGCAATACCTAGCGAGTCTTAAAGTTACGAGTTTTTGTGTTGACTTATTCAAAGAAAAATTAAAATTATTTAATAACTTAAATCAACAATTATTCTCTTATTTTCTAATTTTAATATTTTTTTTAAGAGGTTATGAAGTTTAACCTTCGATATTTATTATCTCGTTAGTAAGTCTCCATTTTTCGTCTCTCACACTGATTTAATTTTAACAAATAAATTGTCAAAAAAAAATTATCTGTATACTCTGTTATAGTATTTTTAATGAATATAAATTTATAATTTCATCAAAACTTAATTTTTGTTTTATAGTAAAAATATAGAATACTGGGAAAATAATATATCAGAAGAAATGGTTTGTGCATTTGAATGAACTAATTAAATGCACAAACCATTTATGTCGCTTAGATAACTATTCCCGGTATTTAATATTTTTTGGGATGAGTTCTTTCTTACCTTATGAGAAATCTAAGGATGAGCTTAGCCAGGCGATTAACCGCCCATATTTCAAGGACATCTTCTACCGGAAACATACAAATAAAAAAGTCACACCAAATTCGATTATTAAGATAGTTCTTGGGATGGTGGATATAGTAGATATGCAGACACAATTAAGTTTAGGTTGCGATAATTAATTTGATAAAAAAGGCAAGTGTATGCATACTAAACATACATTTTTGACTAGAATTTATAAATACAAGAAAAATTGAGACCAACTGAGAGCTTTGGACGTATAATAAATTTTGAATAACTTCACTTGGAAACAAAATTTAGTCGCTAGAGTTTCCGTACGGTTACAGTAGACAAATTATACATTTTCAAAGGATTTCTTCGTAATAGATTTAAATTTAAACTATTTACTTTCACATCAGTTCATTTTTTTAAATATGCCTTTAAAAGTCTTAAGTTTTTAAAGTCAAGATAAATGAAGAAATGAATTACACTGGTCAAAAAGGTAATGTAGATGGTAATCAAATTATACGTTTTCTAAGGTTTTTGAGTTTTCTAGTTCGAATCTTTCTTCAAAATTAATCATCACATCACATTTTTGAGATACAACCTTTAATAATTTGAAAAAAAAAACCTTAAAACCTTTTTGAGGCTTTGAAATTTAAGAAGTAGTTTTTTTTTTTAAATAAAATAATAAGGATTTTCTAAATCAATATTCCATTTAAAAATGCTTTGTATTACATATATAATTATTTGATTACTTGTAAGTCTTAACCTGTCATACTTTAACCTTAAAAGAATGCTGAATCATTTTTGTTAAAACGGTACTTAACAGAAAAATTCAAAATGTTATTAAAACAAATTTTTATCTTATTACGTATTAGTAATCTTAAGGTTATAACATCAAGTTTTTGGAATATTATAAAAAAAATATAAAAATAATGTTGAAAACGGTTATTTCTGAGTTAAAGCACATAAATTTGGAAAAAGTCGGAGTTTGAATTTGGAACTAGCACTAAGAATTAACTCAAAACAATTTATTCAAAATTATAAGGGGATTACATTCCAGGTTTTTCAAAACTTCAAATAGAATCAAATGAAGAACCATAAGTCATCTCATAACTGATGAGAAATTACGAAAGCTAAGTGAGATACTAAAACTTAGCCTAAAAAAACGTTTTTGGTTATCTTTAGCATTTTTAGGATAAAAAAAACCTGATGTGGTAGAAAAATTTAAAGGTGAGAACAAAAGCTAATTCAGGGCGTCTTAATCCTTTACAATAATTTAAAGAAAAACATTATTTTACCTGTACACCAACAAAGAAAGTTATTTTATTATTATTATTATATTACTAGCGGACCCGACAGACTTCGTCCTGTCATAAATATTTTCAATGCGGCAGTTTTTTTGTTCCTACGTATTTTATAGTCGTGGCTAAAAATTCTCCTGAACAGAACCATCACCCTGATGATAGGGCGTTGTGAATAAAAAATGATGATAAAAATGATAATGAAACATTATGTATTAAAGGATTTAAAAGTAAGTAATAGCTTTCAAATCAGTTTAATTATCATTGTAGTGCTTTGTGATATACGATGTTTTTTGTTTGATTACTTGGAGCATAGACAAACAAATCTGGTGGTTTTCCAACACGGGAACAGGCAACATACAGTTGACCATGTGAGAAACATGGATTTAATAATACCACAAACACTTAGTGATTGCCCCTGGGACTTGTTTATGGTCATAGCAAAAGCAAGCCGCACTGGAAACTGTACTCGTTTAAACTTAAATGGCACATCAGTCGGAATCATTGGGATGCGCGGTATGAGAACATCTTCTCCTTTATACTTTCCTTTAAGTATACATAGTTGCTTCTATCACGTTGTTTAGTAATTTTTTATCGCTAACCGTGTACCGTTGCAAAGACGCGGTTGGTTGATATTTCGCAACACTATAACTATTGATCCAACCTTTAATTGAAGATTGTGAGGTGGCAATCCTGGCAAATACAGCGAGTTTAAAAATTCCGGTGGATAGTTGACTACACCATCTTGGTTAGTAGCCGAATCAACTGATTTATATATCCTTGAATCGCCTGTAATTTGTTCTTGAATTTTGAAATTTAATTCATTTACGTCTATGTTTTTTGCAGCCAATATATCTCAGACAATCGTGGTTTCTGTAATTTTGAGAAACATCGGAAACACCTTCTGAATAACTTCATCTTTTGATTGCGTTCACTGACAAAAACTTTGAGGAAAGTTAATGCAGCCAGTCAACATGTCTATAGGAAATTTGCCATTTCCAATGTCAATGAGTTGTTTAGAGAATATGTTTCCAGATTGGTCATTTTGCAACTCGACACGCATATTCTTGCTTAAATGAAGTCCTTTGACATGTTTCCGCAATACACTGATTTCATCAGCTGGCGTTGATCGTGGAATCACTGGCAATGTTTATCAAAAATCTCCTTCTATTATTGCTTCGTAGATCTTTTAAGGTTCTGTATAAAGCCTCCAAAAAGGGCCATCGTACATTCATCCTACACAATCAATTTACATTGCTGCAAAACCTTAGCCATTGCAGAGTTCTTCGAAATGTTGCAGGTTGGAGATTCATTGCTTTGCATATTTAATGGTAATTTTAGTGCTGAATGGGCTGTTCGACCACCTTCAAGCAAAGTTTCTGCGATTCCCGACGAAGCGAGTGCAAGTGCAATTTTATTTTGTGAGCGAATTGTTGCTAATATTAATGAAATCAAAAAAGTTTTTCCTGTCCCAACAGGTACATCTAAGGAGTAAATCCCTCCAGTTTCATCATTTGCTACTTTCAGAAGAGTATCAAATACATACTTCTGTTGTTCATTCAACAGTGGAAGATTTGTTTGAATTAATTATTTTATGGTTTTTCCGGCAATTATTCGAATTTTTATCGCCGTAAGAACCATCCTTGAACTTCAACAAACAGGCGTTGTTGAGTTATGCGCTTACCAACACATTTTGCGATTCATTTTTATATATAAGATTATTCTTCTTTTGATTCCTTATGAGGTTTTCAAAAACAATAAAATCTTATGTATTATTTTATGCATAAGATTTATGCTTATGAATTTGAACATTAGCAACAATCGAGTAAACGTTATTTTTACATTTTTCCAATGTATTTCAAAAATTGTATGTGATAGCCCTGTTTGGAAAACTGATAATTCGTTATTACGACAATTACTTATAATCCGTTTTCACTGTCTTTTATCAAAAACCGTTTTAGAATAAGTGTTTTTAAAAATGTATATAAGTACTGAAAGTATTTAAACTGAATATTAAACTTCAATTGCCAACAAAAATTAAAATTATGTTTTTTTTTTAATTTTAAAATGTAATATCTTTGAAAACATGACTTTATAAAGTTATATTGAAGTCAGATTCGGGCTTAGGCAATCAAACATTTTGGGGGTAGTATAATTTGGTTTTCAGTTCCAAAAACTTTTTGATTACTGCATTGACTGCAAAACCCAGGTAAGCTTTAAATCATAACCAATTGGCTAATTTTTTAAATCACAATACCTTTTAGAAAGTTGAAATTAACAAATTGTGTATGACAAAACTCAGAAAATATTTCATAGGGCATAAGACCCATTCTAATCTGATTTCCCATTGATTGATTTTTCATTTTAAGAAATTAAAATATTTTAATAGTATTCTTGGAAAATCTTCGAGTATCCTAAAAATCTTCGACTCTCCTAAATTTAAATTTAAATTTAAAGGTAATCATCACACTGACCCATATACATATAATCAACCCATTCTACCTAAGATTTAACCTTAAACCTTTTAATTTATCTATATACATATCTACATATATCTGAGTATCTTAATATATTTCAATACCAATGTGTATACTTTATTCTCATGTTTTCAACACGTCTTTAACTAGAACTGCTAACAAAAGGTCATCTTCTACCATCCTGCTTTGAATACTAATTTTGATTTTTGAAATTTCCAACACAAAACTCTATGATGGGAAATGTAGGAAGTATAAAATATTTTAAAGATATAAAATGAAAACAACAACAACAACAAAACAGGTCAATTGCCATTTATGTGCTTTAAGCTGTGAAATCACTTAATTTAGCACCACTGTTTATGCCTCTTAAAAGTGTTTTCGCATCAGTTTCATTAAATTATTCCTTCTTGTTGATGGGCTTCAAAGACGGGCGATTTTTCTTTAAGAAAGTTTTCGTTCACACTTAAGCTACAAAAACGGGCTTCATTTCTTACTTGCAATGAGAAGAAAATAGCTAAGGATTCATAAAAAAGTCGAACTTAACAACTTCGTGAAAAATTGGCATTACTTTGAATAACGATGAGGACAAGAGACAGTGGTACAGTTATCCTGTTTAAATGACGATTTTATCAAATATAAATGTCTGTAAAAACATTTTATCTTTTACCGTTCTTAACAAAATTAGTTTGAGATTGTTAAGTTTCTCATAAAAACAGGAAGCTATAATGTGGCTGATGTTCTTCAATTCTTCAATGCAATCATTTAGGTATTGAAAGCCAAAGGTACAAAGGTGTTCCTGCAAAACAATATCTTTTTATAAGATTCAAATTCTCAACTTCACATGATAGTGCCCCCCTTTTCCCCTCCTCTTATTACTTACTACTATGATCCTTTTATATAATAGTATATAAAAATATATACAATTGTAATAGTTTTATACTAATTTGCTTTTTAGTTATTATTAGTAAAAAGTTCTATTAAAGAATTCTGAATATAATTTTGGAGTTTCTATATAAGCAAAATAAAAATCGGTTCCGTTTTATAGCCTATTTTCTTCCATAGTCAAATTTTGTGTTCATTGAGATGATAGCTAAACGCGTTTCAATGAATTTTTTGAGAGAGGTTCTCATAGAACTTAGTTTATTCCAATAATTTTGTTTTTTAACACAATACATTTTTATTTTAAACGCAGAAATTGCAGATTTTCTATTTATCGACAACTCATGACAGAGAAGTAAAAAATTGACTCAACTCAGTTTTATAAAAATATCACTTTTTTTAAATACATTTTTCTTAGCGAGCCAATTTTTAAGTCTTTCCATATTCTTTTTCAGAGCACTTTTTCGAGGAATTTAGCAAAATAAAATGTTTCTTTTAGAAGAGTCTCAGGCTTGTAAAAAAATGCAATATTTTGTAAATCCAATTTGAAGACTGCATTCTTAAAATTCACCGACAGACGCCAGCGCCAGCGTCTCCAGCCAGCTCGGTCCATAGCTAACTGACTCCAGTTTCGCATGCCAAGTTATTGAGGTCCTCCCCACCTGCGTGCGCCACCTGAATCACGGTCTTCCTCTACCACGTGGTCCCTCGGTTTTGCATTCGAAGACCTTCCGGGCTGGAAGGCTGATGTACATTCGTTGAAAAAATCACCCCACCAATTTTTCACTTGAAGCATTCTAAGACGCTCTTTGAAACGGTCCAGGCCTCAGCGCCATTAATGAGAACCGGGATTATGAGTTTCTTATAGATGGTGACTTTAGATGCTCGAGATAAGACACTCAATTGCCTTCTAAGTCCAACGATGCAGTAATTTGCAAAAGCTATTCTTCGTTTGATGTCAGCGCTGCGCTGGTGTCGTTGTCTGAATGTATAGCGGTGCCTAGGTAGAAAAAGTCCTTAACCACCTAAAAGTTATAGCCGTCCATGGTGACGTTTTGTCCAAAACATCGTCGTTCAATGTTCTTTTTTGATGACAGCATATATATTTGGCCTTTCCCTCATTGACCACTAAAGCCATCTTCTCCGTTTCCGTCGCTTTGATCTTTCGAGTGATTGAATGGACCTTTGGAAATGTGTGCCTCTTGTGTTGGAGGTTGAGTTTTGCACAATTCTTTCCAAAACGATGTTGAAGAAGTAGTCGCATGACAATACATCGCGTGCATTCTCAATCGTCATTATGAACAAACGGAAAAGTTTGACGGGGATACGCCAAAACTAAACATTGTTCTGTAAAGCTCTTCCTTACAGATGGTGTCAAACGCGGCTCTGAAATCTATAAAGAAATAGTGGATATCGATTTGATCTGTAGTTATCTGAATATTTAGTCAATGACGGACTTTCCTGGTCTGAAGCCACACTGATATAGACCTATGAGGTGTTGTTGACGAACGGCTTTAGACGTTCACATAATACGGCAGAAAAGATTTTATACGCAATGTTCAGGAGACTGATGTCTCTGAAGCTGGTGCAATTCAGAGGATCTCATTTCTTCAAAATTGGGCAAACTGTGCTGACATTCCACTCATCGGGCATGCTTTCTTCCGACCATATTCTGCAGATAATTTGTTGCATGCTCCTTACCAAGTCACCTGCTCCTTTGAATAATTCGGCACTGATGCCGTCAGTTCAAGAAGCTTTGTTGGATTTCAGCTTTGATATAGCTATCTTCACTTCGTCGAGGTTGGGTAGGGGGAGTTGTTGTTCTGCGTCGCTTAGATTAATTGGTGCTATTTCCCCTTACAGCGGAATTCGATTCGTCATCGCCGTTATATATAATATTTAATTCACCTGCATACAGGGCCTTATTCCACTCCGTTGAGATTTTATGCACTAATTTCCATTTATTTGCACGTGAATGCTAAAGATTGTAAGGGCTTTAATTGTAAAGATTTCAAGTGAACTTAAAAGAGTAGGTACATGAAGTCAATCAATTGATTGCATTCAAGTGATTCCAATCTTCTTAAATTATTGGTGATTAGAACATTTTAAGTTCCAATTCATAGGTGAAGTCAATGAATGCAATCTTTAAGTGAAACAAAAATAACTGCTGACTTTTTTCGACTTCTCTATGAGACGGTATTATTCAGTTTAATTAAATCCCGATTTTTTACGAGTGCTTTATTTATAAATTTGTTTACAAAAAAAGGTTTTTCAAATTTCGTATTCATTCATAAGTAAGTATATGCGACGCTGTACTTCTTTCATTTTCTTTATTCAAAAACTTTCGCTGAATATGAAAAATTTAAATATCTTCTTTTTTAGAAAAAAATTCAACGAAACCTACTCACTTAGCTGTGGCATAAGGTTAGGTTTCAATTTAATGTGCATAAGGGACGAAAAATGAAGTATCTCGCACAGGCTCGGCAAAATAAAATAGAACACTCTTTACGAACATTTTGTTTGCATTGCTGTTATAAAACGATATTATATGGTTATGATGTTTTGAGTGACGGAACACTGTTGTTACGGATTTCAATAGAAAACTTCTTTTCAAAGGCAACAGATACATAGTATAGATTGAAGAAGGTTGTAGCAAGGAGCAGATACGTCCTCTTATACGTTCAATGAGTAGTGTAACATCCGGCCTCACGAAAGATGAAATTGCTTTTATCAAAGCACAAATATTATTCTTCCTGCCTCTATATGCCTCTATGATCCTTGCTCCTTCCTTCATGCTACTCGAAACTCAGACTCAGTTCGAATCAGCTGGATGTCGCTTTTCGCAGTCTCGCTTCTCGCGCAGTTTTCATTCAAGGAAAATAATGTCGACAACCAACGACGCCATTCATCTTTATATGAAAGTGAAAAGATGACGACATCTATATTGGGGCTCTTGAGCGTGCGAAAAGTACGTTTCCTTTTTTGTTTTCTGTGTAAGGAAAATATTACGCCAACATGGGATTTGTTGTTATCCAAAGACAATATACCCAAGCACAATGTAGGCCAAGTCGAAGGTCATCATCATCATCCATCCCACCCAGAGATAGAAAAAGAAACATAAACACAGAAGCTGTTGCAAGCACGAGGGGCTATTCTTTTCCTTTCTCCTTCAAAAACAAGCTTGTGATGCCTCGTGCAGGAGACAAGGATCTACCCACCTAGAAATGAGTGGCTCTTAAGTGGTCTCTGTGTTTTTGGTATTAAATGTAGGGAGGGAATTCCAACGGACCAAAGATGTGTAATATGAAGCTGGAAATGGTTTCTCTTCAGTGACGAGGATTGATAATAATACCCCAGAGTTTTCTTAAATTGATGTGAATTTTTGTGTTAAACAATTTGAAATTTTGTAGCAAAAGGAGGAATTATAAATAGCTTCAAATTAAATGGGCACTTTCTTCATTCTAAAAACAAACAAAATGCAAAAATTCTAAACGACTTTTAGAGCAATTCTTGGAGCAATCTAATAAAATACCATGAAAAAGATTACTTTCACTCCGAGTCTGGTTGTGACTGCAACAGAAGCTGCAAAAGAGAAACAGTAAACAATGCATCAAGGGACTATCAGGATGTGACTGAGACTTGAGACATGAACTGTCTCAACTCTTGCATCCTTCTAGATAAAATGCAATCACTTAATTGAATTGTAAGAAAGGAGTTACTTTTCTTGTGTTTTAATTATTGTGCATTCATTGAGTTGTTTTGTCGCTTGTGATGTGAAACCTAATTAGTTCAGCTTGATTTTTCATGTGCTCGTTTCGTTCGAAATAACTTTTTCCTTCGGACATATCTCAAGAACCAGCAGAGAAACCAACTTCAGAAAAATGTTGTTTTACAGCCAATAAATTCAGAATATCCAGGAAGGATTTTCGAAAAATTTAGTGGGTGTTTCTTTTTTACTAGGTAAAATTTCAATAAGAACAAGCTGGTCTAGAAAATATATCGAGAAGTTGTATGTGTGTTTTGTGGACTTTAAAGCTGCATTCGATACAGTTATTAGGCAGGCATTAATTTATAAATTGGCATCGATCGGAGTTTCAACAAAATTCTTATTGTTGTCTTAAAGGTCAAATTTCCGGAGTGATCAAGTGCAGCTGTATGGGATGGTTCTAAATTTTCAAAATGATTTAATACCTCTGCAGGGCTACCACAGGGATGCATTTTGAGTCTTATTCTGTTTGCTTTGTACATTGATAGCTGATATTATCCCGTGGGGTGTTAACTTTGCAGGAGATTTCATAATATATTTCTTTAATCGACTATTCGATTTACAAAGCTCTACTTTAACCTATGTCATACATGTCATACATTTCACAATTGGGTCTATCTTCGAGGTTTTTGAAAGTAATTAAAGCGATGTAGTATACAGCAGTCTGGGATGGGAAGATATTTTTAGAATGGTTCGAAACATGTACCGGAGTAAAAGAAGGTTGTCCACTCAGTGCCATGACATAGAGGAAGCCTTACCTGGAGGAATACCATATCTGATTCTGTTATAAATGTGCTACTGTACGCTGATGACCTTGTCCTGTTGTCGGAATCACCAGAAAACCTACAGTTGATGATAAATCGCTTAGCAGATTACTGTGATAGGTCTATCACATTATCTATTAATACAGACAAGTCAAAAATAATGATCTTCTCACGATTCTCACGAAACCTTAGCGGAAATAGATGGTACTTTAATGGAAATCTTTTAGAAATATCCAAAGAAATTAAATATTTAGGTGTAAAACTAAATTCAACCCTAAATTTCGACAAACACCTTATGGAAAAAGCCAGCACTTCTCAAAGCTTGTTGAATTTATCATGGAAAAATGTTTTTTCAAACGACAGAATAATACTTTCAGCCAAATATAAATTATTTGACGCCGTTGTGAAATCAAATCTCTGCTACGCTTCTCAGGTTTCAAAGGATTTTTTTGACAAAACTCTTTAACTTACCGCAAAATACACCGATTTATGCAATGTATTTAGAAACCGGAATACCGAAACTTCTCACGAGCACACTCAAGGCACAGGCTGATTACATTATTAAAACTTGTACATACCAGGAGAATAGACTATCGAAAAAAATGCTTTTGTACGAACTGAGGAATAAAGATTGGTGGATGAAAAAATGGAAAGATATCGGTAATACTTGTGGAGAGATACTGTATATAGATTTCAACAATTTAAACAACTTAAAGGAACAACTTTACAGGATTATACAGAAGAATGAAGACATAGTTCGAGAATCCTTTATTAATAAAGCTCGCTAATCAGATAGTAGAGTACTATACTCTCAGCTCAACTTCCATGATGGACTTAGCTAAAAGGACATTTCTTTCATTTTTAAAGCAAGATGTGTACTTATAAGTTTAAATGCTAGACCCTATAACGGCAGCTTCAATCAATTTTGTACGTTATGCAATTTAAAATCAAGTGAGGATTGTTATCACTTCATAAGTGTATGTCCAATATTTTATCAAAAGAGGCTAGTGTTTTTTGGTAAAAATACATTAACTATGCAAGAAACACTCCAAATTTTGAACGAATGTGATTGGAAGATCTTAAGCAACTTTTTAAAAGCCATATTTAAGTAAAGATTCTTACTAATGACGGAATATGTTTGATTTTTATACCAATTTAAGATTGAAAAATGTGCATTAACAAAACATGTAATTTATTTATAAAATTTGCTAACCAGGCTGATGGCTAAGCCATAGCTTATCAATTCATAAACTTGTAAATCTGTATATAGATATAAGAATATAAATAAATGAATTTTTTACTTACTTACTTACTTACTTACTTACTTACTTACTTCATACATGTAGTATCTGGTTTACCTCATATTTATCTCAAACAAATAAAACCTGAATATTATAGATCTTCATAGATCCATCGCTTTAAAATCTTTGAGAACCAATGCTTCTCATTTCAGGGAATGGAACCAAAGGGCTTTATCGCATGACATCACACTATCGTTATCTGAAAGAAACGTTCACTATTGGCAGGACAAATTTTCAATGACAGGTTCTTCACAAAATCCACCTCTGTCTATCAACTCCTACTCCCAGCTCCCCGCGGTGAACATCGGGTGCCTAGTACCCCAACTGGAGATTGGGTTCCAACTCAAGTGGAAAGTTGTTGGGATTAGCAAACGAGAGAGGAGGGGAGAGGTGTTTCCACTAAGGCACCTCTTCTTTCATCTAGACGGCAGCGGACGAATTCCCAAGATGGAATCGACTGTGACGTCTACAGTTCGAGTTAAGTAAAACTACTTGGTGAACACCTTATAGGACTACTACGACATGTTCGGAGCCCAGGCCTGTAAGGAACGGTTATGCTGGCTATTGCCCTTGGATTTATATCAAGTACCTGGTCCTTCAGGTTGGAGGTGGTGTGTGAGGGTGACTTCCTGACTACGTAAAGAAAAACCAGTTGCGAAGCACCAACCAACGGATACGGACGGATTTAGGCTTGTTTCGCACTATACGGTTTTGACCGTACGGCAAAAAAACCGGACGGCGACATTTTGTTAGAGGCGCGAAGAAGAGCATATACGCTTTCATATTATACGGTCACGGCCTCTAACAAAATGTCGCCGTCCGGTTTTTTGCCGTATGGTCAAAACCGTATAGTGTGAAACAAGCCTTACTGTTGACAACCCATGCAAACGATTTAAGGACAACGAAATTCGGATATTATGCACGTGGAATGTTAGGGCCCTTAATGGACCACGTGCAGCCGAAGAATAAACGAAGGCCCTAGACTAAAGCAGATATCACCGCCATCCAGAAAATGCGGTGCGATGGGTCGGGTATAAAAGGAGGATGACAAACTGCGCTAGTTACTATGTTAACTGCTACTGAGAAAACCAACAACGTTTATTCGGCAACATTAGCCTAATACGAGCACACTCTTCGAGCCCTTGGACAAAGCATATGAGCAGTGTCCTAGCTCCGATATTAAAATTAATTGTCCTGGGCGAAGGGAAGACATCTTATGGTGGAATAATCGGGAAAAACAGCCTGAACAACAACACTTCCGATAACGGATTCAGGCTTATTGATTTTGCTGCGGGGCTAAACGTTACCATCAGACGTAACTTTAAGGTAGTGAATTAGTCTTGCTAGTTCTTTGGCCTTTACGGCAGACGGCAAATATTGTCATATCATTAATAATTAAAAATATATCTATCTATCTATTTATCTAGTAGTTTAGGTATTAATTCTAAAATGAACATTTCAAAACAATTTTGCTATGTTTTCTATGTTTTTGAGTCATCTTGATAACTTGATATCAACTGAGAGTAACAAGGTAAAAAGTTCTTACTTTGAATAGTTCAGTAGTTAATTATTTTTCGTTAATCATGTTTTCTGTTTTTTCCCCGATTTTCTAACTTATCAGGTATCAACTTAGAAGACTTCAAAGGGTTAACAAAATATTTTAAAGTGAAAAAGGGGGATTTTCTTAAAGTTTTGGGTGATTTGGATCTTCTCATATTAATGCTTATCAAAAAAATTGTTATGCCCAACTGTGGTTATGATTTTAGTCCTGATTTAGACATAAGTTGCTTAAGGCTACTAACAAAGCCTTACCTTGGAGTCAAACGCGAAGAAAAACTAAATGAATTAGAATTAAATTTGGAAGTAAGCAAGGAAGATATTGGGCAGGTTCAGACAACATAAGGGACTTCATTTGCAGTCAACTTTATTCTTTGAACGTAAATTTTGACCAAGGCAACTAGTTAGTTTTTCAAGTGTCATTAATTTAAAGTTTAGAACTTTACTTCACAAATCTCTAAAAAACTACCAAAATAATTATTTTCTACAAAACACTCCTCAGGCAAGCTACAAGTCCATCACGATTTGTATTTTGTATTTTAAAGACATATTACTTATTTCTTTTCCAAATTTACAAGGAACCTTTTTACAGAAAGCATTAAATGAAGTTGTTCAGAAAATAAATAAATCATTGAGAAATAAAGTTGAGCTTTAAGTTGAATTAAAAAACATTATCAATTGTCATTTTGACATAAGTTGACTTGACTTATAGTTAGGGAGATTTTTCTTGACTAACTTTCCAGTCAACTTTTCAATAAAGTTGCCTTAATTGGAAGGCAATTTTTTGGCAGCTAACCAATCAAATGCTAGAAACTTGCCTTACTTTCAAGTCCATTATGTCAGCTGAACCTACCCATTGATGTATTTAGACAAAATTGTAAACATTATATTATAAAGCTAGTAAAAGAGTTGCAGCAGAGAGTGCCAAAAAATCTTAACATTTTAAAGCAGATAAGAATGCTTTCGGTAAGCAAATGACTTTCGCAAAATAAATTCTCCCTACAGCTGCAACCTGTTTTGAATGCAATGAATGGGACAATCTAAACTTTGTAAGATGGAACAACATAGAGGAAACAGTACCTTTTTGGTGTGAAGTTTCATCTTATAAAGATGCTAGTGGAGAAAATCTTTTTAAAGAATTGGCAAAGTTCGCTATTTCGATATTGGTATTGCCAATATCAAACGCTGAGGTAGAACGAATTTTTAGCCAATTAAACTTGGTCAAAACCAAGCAAAGAAACAGGTTGCATTTAATTTCTACAAATGCTATTTTAATTATAAGAAATAATTTGCGAGGGGTAAAATGTTGCCATAATTTCATCATTCCAAATGAAGTTACGAACAAAATTGGAACAAATGTAATTTATCAAAATATTGATACGGAAAACAATACCTTAAGTTCCGATTCGGAATAAGTATATTCTTAAATTTTAATTATCTGAAAAGAATTATTCTTATTATCATAAATTTAGTAACATGAGTACATTATACGCTGTGAATTATAGAAAATAAGTTATTTTTTGTTAATTTTTCTATTATAGTTTTTGTTATAAAACAGAATAAAATATGTTATTTGTTTGTTAAAATGTTTTTATTATTTGACTGGATTTTTGACTGTTTTTTTGTTTGTAATTATGTTTAACTGTCCTTTTTTTTACTGGATTTAAATAATCAAAATCCAGTCAACAATTCCGATCTGACTAGATTCCCTATTTCGAGCTGGCAAAACTGTTAATCAGTGGTTAAGTGCAGTTTATTCTCTGCTCATGTTCCTGTTCACTTAGTTCTTTGATAATAAAACTTTATTTTTATGAAATAACATAGTATCCATTTAAAATCGGGTTCAGCTTTTATTTAGACTGTTTAACTAATTAAAGGCAAATAAATGACAAATCATTAAGAAAATAACAATCAATAAAGTTATTTTAAGTAAATTACATTTTAAACGTAGATATTTTTATTTTAAACCAAATAATATGAATTAATTTTCTCGAATTGATAAAAAATAATATTAAACAAAATAAAAATCTTTCCAAATGCATTAACTCAAACTCAAGATGGCACACGATTGCACTTACAGTTCTCAGACAGAAATACGTGCTCATGTTATTTTAATGGTATAATAGCAAAATGGAGACTGGAAATTAAAAGTAGGGGTATAATCTAAATCCTTCTGAGTAAAAATACAAAAATAAAAATAAAACATATTGTGGGCCATTTACACGTTGCCTTGCCATATCGGTCTTCCTCGTCAGTTAAAAACGAAGAGTGACTTTCAGGTTTGGTATTCTATGTACGAGAAGGAAAATAGGAGAAAGTGGTCCTTTGAGAATTGCAATAGGTGTGTGTGTGTGGTAGTACTTAAATCTTTGACCTACTTCCTTCCATTTGTTGTATGTCATTGCACTTACATTAAGATTTTGAAACCAACAACAACAAAAATCAATGTTATCTGATGAATAATCTTAATGTATTCTAATGGGAAACTTTATAAACTGACAATGAAATATGAGTTTTATGAAATGGCATTTAAGACAAATGTGGCAGTCATGATGACTGGGAATAAAATATTTTGAAATTGTGAATTTAGGATGTGTCCAGGAATTTAATCTGGGTTAGTGCAAGGGACGTGCTTCTTTTAAATGAATTAGACAAACATCTTTTATTGCAACTCATAGCAATAAACTAAGTTTTGCCAAGAGTTGAAGAATTCAAATAGCTACTTGGGATCGAAATAGATTGGCCACTCCTCTGCTATTAATTTTGGAGGCACCAATTAAAGACAACTGGATATAAAACCCAATATTAAATTGTAGCTCATAAGTACTTTATTAAATGCATGTAAATAATTTTTTATTTAAAAAACTCTTCCCATTGATTCAATTTATCCTTTAAGGCTCCGGATTTAAAAACTTTTTAGGTATATATAAAAAGATAATAAAAGTAAAAACTTCTTGCATTAAAATTTGAATACTTTTCTCGAGGATTTGCATGAGGATTCTCTATTACTATCAAATGGTTTCCGACTACTTCAAGTTTAAATGTGGAAATTTGTAGCGATGATACAAAAAAAAACTTTGAAAAATATTCATCCCTTATGATATTAGAAATTTCAAAACAATGTTCTCAAACTCTGAGTAGGTTAGGTTAGGTTAAAGTGGCTGTTGGTTGGGACGTCCAACACACTTAGACCAAAGTATGGTCCGTTGTGATACCACATGGATCAGTTAATCAGCTTAACTCGTTGAACCAATTGGAGCTTCGAATAAAGCGTAGGAGACAAGTAATTTCTGAATTTTTTAGATCGCTGGTATCGTTAAAGTTGTATTCTCCAAGGTGGATTCTACGTCTTTGTGATAAGGCAGGGCATGTGCACAGAAAATGAGAGATTGTCTCCTCTTCTTCTTTGTCCATGCAACTCCTACAAAAATCATTTGCAGGGGCTCCAAGTCGAATAGCATGCCTTCCTATTAAGCAGTGCCCAGTCAGGACACCTATAACGTAGCTAATGTGCAATCTACTCAGAGAGATTAATTGTTTTGAGCCCCTGGCGCTAAGAATAGGCCAAATTAGTTTAGTTGCGACGCAGGTGGTGGTGCTATTCCACCTGAAGTTTGTTTTCTCTATGGTATCCTGCTTTAGCATGAGTTTACATGTAGCTAAGGGGATACCTATGCTAGCATTGTGAGCCAGCAGAGGTAAAGTTGGTCCGCTTTTTGCAAGTTCGTCAGCTTTACAATTTCCTGGAATGTCTCTATGGCCCGGCACCCAGAAAAGGTGAATGTTGAACTGTGTAGCCATCTCCGTAAGAGATGATCGACAATTTAGGGCTGTTAGTGAATTTGTGGAGACAGAGTCTAGGGACTTTAACGCAGCTTGGCTATCCGAGAAGATGCGTATATCATTAGTTGATATAACGTTTTCTCTGAGCCAGGATAGGACTTCTTTTATAGCCAGGATTTCAGCTTGGAACACGCTACAATGATCGGGTAGATGAAAGGAGAGACTTAAGTTTAGTCTATCTGAGTATACGCCTCCACCAACCCCATCCTCCGTTTTTGATCCGTCTGTGTAAGAGTTTATAGGACCATCGTTCAAAAATGATGTATTCTCCCAAGAAGACCTGGGAGGTATAGTCACTTTGAAGTTATAGTTATTAAACTGAGGATGGGGTATGGTGTAGTCAATATTACTGTTTATAGTTCTGAACGAGTTCAGAATAGTGGTGTGGCCAATTCCATTATTGATCCACAGAGACGAGGCTTGAAGCCGTATGGCAGTATTAGCGGCCGTTTGCTTGCTCAAAAAGTCCAGCGGTATTAGATGGAACAGAACATCTAGTGAGGCGGAGGGGTAGAGCGTAGTGATCCTTCCATACACAAGCAGGCTGTTCGTTGGACTTTGCTGAGTTTATCGCGATTTGTCGCTGTATCTAGCGCCGTCCACCATACCGCTACTCCATAAGTAAGGATCGGCCTTATGACCGAGGTATATAGCCAGTGTGTAATGCGGGGCTGTAGGCCCCATTTATTACCAATGGCCTTTTTACAGGAGAACAGGGCTACTGTGGCCTTGTTTATTCTCTCTTGAATATTAGGTTTCCAACTTAATTTCTTATCTAAAATGAGACCCAAGTATTTTGCTTGTTCAGAGAATTTAAGTCGTACACCGTTTATGAGGGGAGGGTCAATGTGTGGGACTTTGTATTTCCTTGTGAAGAGGACAAGGTCGGTTTTTTGTGGGTTAACGCCTAGTCCACACCGATTAGCCCATCTGGTGAGCTTATTTAAAGCGTTTTGTAAGAGTTCTTTTAGTATATTGGGATGTTTACCCGTTACTGCAATAGCAACATCGTCCGCATAGGCAAAAACTCTGTATCCCTCTCTTTCTAGAGTAATTAGTAATTCATTTATTACCAAGTTCCAGAGGAGAGAGATGTGTCGACACATCTGCAATTGCAGATGTGTCGACATTGTTAAATGCACCTTCTATATCTAAGAAGGCAACTAAGGTGTACTCTTTATGATGGAGGGAATATTCGTTGTACGTACTATACTGTGTAGAGCCGTTTCAACTGATTTCCCTTTGTTGTAGGCGTGTTGAGCCCTTGAAAGGAGGGACTTATCAATACTTGCCCTTAAGTGGATATCGATCAAACGTTCAAAAATTCATTCTGAGTACCTAATTGCAGTTTTGAATTTTGCAGTAAAGGATTTATTTAAATTTATATATTTAAAAATAGTCTAACTGAAATTATTGTGGTAGCGTTTGTTTTACATTTAAAATAAGTTCAACAAAAGGTTTTTGTGTTATTTTATTTAATGGCTAATACTTTAACTTACTTGCATTAACTCATGAATGCGTAACTTAGGAGCCATTTAAACATATTACTTTTGAAATAAGTCAAATTTCCATTTAAAGAACTTCGAAAACAGCTATCAAAGTTTAAGCTGTTTTTGTCAATATATTCAAACATAAAAGGAGGTTTTTTAGGAGTTTTTTTTTAAACAACTGTCAAAAAAGTTTTCTTTTATCAAAAGTTACAGATAATATTTTATAGAAGATGAGATAAATTTTAAGTCCACTTCTACATTTGTTCTCAAGATATTCAAGTCGAAAATGTTAAACAAATATTTTGTACAAGATTCAAAATTAAAAGCCAATATTATATGTATTTGTTCTTAATATATGGAGTTGAAAATTAACTATTTTTAGTAATAGGTTTTTGGAAAAAAAACTGTCAATTCGATGTTTCTCAAAATAACAGCTGTCAAAAAAGTTACTCTTCGTTGCATGCAATTATTCTGGAGGTCATATGATTTTTTATTTTATAGAATATTTGTGGTGACATATATTTTGTAATATATAAAAATATAAATATAAAAATATAAATATAAATATAAATATAAATATAAATATAAATATAAATATAAATGCAAATATAAATATATATATAAATATAAATATAAATATAAATATAAATATAAATATAAATATAAATATATAAATATAAATATAAATATAAATATAAATATAAATATAAATATAAATATAAATATAAATATAAATGTAAATATAAATATAAATATAAATATAAATATAAATATAAATATAAATATAAATATAAATATAAATATAAATATAAATATAAATATAAATATAAATATAAATATAAATATAAATATAAATATAAATAAAAATAAAAATAAACATACAAATAAAAACAAAAACATAAACATAAAAACATGTCAAACCTTAACAAAAAAATACTCTGCAACTTTTGAACAAAAGTAAAAAGTGAAAAATTTTGGAAGATGAATTTTGTGCGGAATTAAATTCTCTACAAGTTTTCAGTAATTATTCATTCTGAGATTAAAAATACACCAACTGTGAAAATTATTATTTGTTATCCTTTTCCAAGGGACTTCCAGAGAAAGTAATATATATATACAATAAACAATATATAAATACATAAATACACAAGACTTTTCTATTAACTTTATTCTGTTTCCAATTTGATAAAAGCATTTTCATACAAAATTTCCATTTTGAAGTTTAATGTACACTCCGCTTCAACTGAATACGCTCAAACATCCTCGAAAATGTTTTTTACATTTTTTCCAAAAATATTGGGAGTTTTTGTGATATCTGTCCGTGCTGACTCCTTCGTTAAGATGTTAGAAACAAAATTTCAAAAAAATATTCTGATAAAACTGCCAGTTTTGTTTTCGCATTTCATACGTAAAGAAGAAATTTGTGTTTGGGTCTACTTAATAGGTACAACGACAATTTAATCGTTTTTTTTTTAGCGTTTTTAAGTACTAGATATTTTAAATTAACAATTTTAGTGTTTTAAATGAAATTCAATTTTTGATCTTCAATTTTAAGACCAAATGGATAGATTTACATGCCTTAGCAGTGTTTCAAAAGCTAAGCGTGACTTGATTAGAAAACAAGACCTAACCAGACGTACAGCAGCTGATAAAATTGGCTGAAGTCTTAATGGATTTTATTCTTACTTAAAATATGATGATTAGTGCAGGTAAAACATAAAGGGAATTCTAAAGAATGCAAAAACAGCAGCTTGAAGACAAGAAATTTTAAGGTGTGCATGTGATTCAACAAATATTATCGTAAACACAAGTATTAAGAGTTGTCTCAAACGAATAAAAGTTAAGAAAAAACATCTGCTTGACGAACAACGGAAGCTCTTAGAGTTTTTCAATACTCAAATAAGCTTAAAAAAGAATGGTATATCAAGTGGTATTTTCGGACGATAAAAGTATTTTATTGACGATTTGAGAAAATAAAAAAGTGTTAAAAGCTTCGTGACAATTGTGAAGGTTTTATATTTAAAGCTGTCAGTTATTATGGAACAGTTAAGTTTGAGGTCGTTACATCAAAAATTACTGCGGCTGGGTATAAGAGAATCTTGGAAAGAAATTTGCCTAAATAATTTAACATTTTTTGACCCATAAACTTGGCCTGCCAATATGATAACTGCCGAACTCCTCTGACCTCAACATTATTAAATATACTTGGGGGTGGTAAGTACCCCATGATGGTGATCATCAGTTTAAAGACAAAGAATCCTTAATTTCTGCATTTAAGTTAGCGTGGAGCAAAATTTTGTTGAACTATATTTAAAGGCAACAATAAATCAATTTAGAACAACAAATCGGTAGGACTTGATGTAATTCCCGCATAGCTTTTACAAGCAGCGTCAACGACATCAAGCTTCATCCGCTCATAAAAGAAGCCTGATGAGTGGAAGAGGGCGTACATCTGGTTACCTTTGCGGAGGAGAGGCATTCCAGAACAACTAATTGCTATTTTAAAGGCAACATATGATGGATCCGAGTGTAACGTTCTGCACGGTGGTAGGCTAGCGTAGGTAGGTAGCGGAGTCAGACAGGGCTGTATTCTGTCGCCAATATTGTTTTTGTTAGTGATAAGCTATGTACTGCACGCAGCTTTGCCAGGTAGCGGAGGAATCCTATGGACTTTGACATCCTATTTAAAGCACTTGGATTACGCGGATGATGTTTGCTCACTCTCTCATAGGATCATGGATCTCCATCAAATGACAACAAGTGTGAAGAGAGAAGTAGAATTCGTGGGGCTGAACATTAATTCCGGCAAAACAAAAATGGCCAGTCTCGCAACCCAACCATTCTCTTAAATCAATATTTTTACTCACAACCGGTGGAAAAAGTGGAGAGCTTTAAATACCTTGGAAGTATCATCTCCATCGCAGGCGGAACCGAATAAGACGTCATCTGCCGCATTGGCAAAGCTAAAGCGGCGTTCGGTATGCTGTCGAAAATTTGGAGCAACAACTCTAACAGCTTAAGAACAAAGCTACGATTGTTTCGCAGAAATGTCGAATCTGTGCTTCTTTATGAGTACAGCACCTAGAAGGTTACTTCAGCTATTACAAGAAAGCTGCAAACCTTCTTGAATAGATGTCTTCGCAACATCCTAAGGATTTTCTGTTCTAACCAAATATCCAATGAGGTCTAGGAACCTATAGACTCTATTATACGAAGGCGTAAGTGGCAATGAATAGGACATACGCTTCAAAAAGGTAACGACTACATTGCAGGCCAAGCAATGCAGTGGATTCCGCTCACACAAGAAGGAAGAAGAGCTGGACGACCGAGAAGCACATGCTGCAGGACAGTCGAGGAGGAATCAGCGTCACTAGGCAAGAGTTGGAGGGAGCTGAAATATATCTCCGGAAACCGCACACGATGGCGCGTAGGCATAGTAGAGGCCCTATGCCCCTTAAGTTGTTCCAAACGGACTTAACAGGTCTGAGGACCTAAGTAAGTAACTAAGTATATCAAAAGATTTTGGATAATTCAAATTCTTTTCTTAATATCTTAAGGGAGTATTTAGCACCAACAGATGACACAACACCCAGCAATATTTGGTTATTGTGCGTATGCAGTTGAAGAGGGGTGTCTATCTCTCGAAATATTGAAACATTTCTTCTGATTGCTATAAAAGTAAATGCCTATCAATGAACCTTTACATAGTTACACCTTTGTTACAAATATCTTTTTAACCTGTATAATTTATCTTACCTCTTTCATTACTACATTTTTCTGTTGGTTTTTATTTCAAAAATAAATCAAATCTGCATTAAAAAACAATGATTTGTTCAACAAAACGAAACAACCACATTTCTTATCCCCGAACAATTTGTTCCGCCAAACTAAAAGAGACACAACAGATAAAGATAGAAAAATAGATTGAAAGTGTTCTTTCGAATTTCCGCTTGGCTAACTTAAGATAAAACCAAAACCGAACAAAAGACTCAATCAGTTAAAGCCTAATGCGGTTTTTGGGATTCCTCTCTCTTTTATTCTCGGTCTACAATATTTTTCCAACAATTGGATAAGTTTTCTCATCCAAAAAGGACAAATATCTCGGAGGAAACAAACCGAAAATGAACGATTCCTATATACGGAGAAGGAAATAGCACATTCATCCAATAAAACGACATGACCGAAGTTTAGTTTGCCAACAAGAAATCCAAAGCCACCAAAATAAAAGAAAGGCAAAGATAAAAATCATCCATGACCACACTCAGACCCAGGACCAGACTATTATACTCGTAGTATCCTTGAATCTATATGAACTACTTTCTGACTTCGGAAAATCAAATTGCAAATTTAAGAAAAACCCATCAGGAAGCACCAAAGCAGACAAATGAAAAATTTAGAAAGAAAAAAGGTCCTGGGGGAATTTAGTTTTTGAACTCCTTCCAAATTTTACCATTTGACATTGTCATGCAAATCGTCCTGGCACTGGAAATTGGTCCTCTCCTTCCTCTTCTAAATTCTTATATATGTACATATATATGTAAATAATTATTGTTGTACATTTATTAAAACATTAAATTCTAAATAATTACAATTACGTTAATAAATAAGAGTTTTTGGGTTGTGTTGTGTGATTGGGCCTCTAATTTGTTGGCATTAGAAGTTCCGAATTAAACAACAATTTCACAAACAGATTGTAGTAGAGTGACTTTTTGTGGCGACACCGACGACGAGATGGGAATCACATCTTCTTCATGTAGCCATCGTATTTGAGGTTTTGCAGGAATACCGGCTGCATGTCGGCATACCAGGAGATCTCTTCGCGTTGTACTACTGGACCGTCCTTGCACGTCAGCCAGTAAGTGCTCATTAGTCCTTTACCCTTTATAAAACTCATGTAAATTTATTTGTTCAACTCAAAATGAGCTTATATTTGGAACTTACCTTAACATCTATTAATCCTCGATGTTCGGTCTTAAAGCCTCCGACTTTTACCAAAGCATCATTCATCTCTTCGGTTATGTGGATTTTATGTGCCTCGCCTGTTGATTCCATGCGGGATGCGGTATTCACTGTATCCCCAAACAAACAGTAACGAGGCATTTTCGTCCCCACAATTCCAGCCACCACCGGCCCGGTATGAACTCCACAGCGGATTTGCAAAGTTTCCGAACTTCTGCGTGGGATTTTGAAAAAGCTAGAGGCATCCAACAAATCCAAGGCCATGGTTGAGATTTCGGTTATATGTTTGTTACCTAAAATGGAATTTTCTTTTGGGTTGATAAATACTGTTTTAATTGGATGCCTGGAAGACAAAGCAAAAAGACCGTGAACATAGTGTTGTAGGTGGTAGAGAGGAGATAAAATAAAAATGAGGAAAAAGTTTTTTTAGAAGACCTTGTGGATGGAAATGGAGAATTTTTCGTCTTCAAATTTAATTTTAACAAAAAACAAAACTATAAATTTTTCCGGACAAAATATTGACGTTTTTATTTTTTAGCTCCTCAATTGCTGCAAGGATGAAAGTGTTGAACTTTTGTGGCATGTTGTGAACTAATTTCAAAGAACTTAAAAAAAAACAACTAGACTTTTCGGAGAGTTTTCAGAAAAACCAACTTTAATTTTATTTTATTTAAAATAAAGTTAAAACTTCAAACTAAGACGTCTCATCATTTTATCTCTTGTGTAAAGTAAATATATGTATGTACATGTGTAAATTATTTATAAGAATTTTTAAAATATGAATTTTGAGAAATATTTTGAGTATTATGACAATTCTTGCTTTGAAATTATACAAAAATACAATTTGTTAAAACCTACTACAAAAAAGGTGATTCTGCCACAACTACATATCGTGCTTTAAGAGGAGATTATGGTTAACATAATCGTCCAACTTCGCAAGAAATTGGCAAAATTGTGAAGAAATTTGAAGAGACTGGAAGACCCGAATGTGTCGATTCCTCATCGTTCTCAAGAATTAGGACTGTCTTAGGGCATATTTTGCATTTGGATCTACATCTACATCCATGTAAAGTCCAGCTCACACAACAACTAAAGCCACCTGACCATTCACAACGTCGTAGATACATCGAAATGGCGGTGGACGGCGGCGATTTTTCGAACTAAATTTTCAGCGACGAAGAAAATTACCTGAGGTTCTGAGAAATTAGAGAGTTTAAAACATCAACAAGAATTAATGTTTGGTGCGCTCTTTGGTCCGAAGGTATGATTGAATATTACTTCTTCGAAAACGACGATGGAACGACTGTCACCGTCAATTCGGAGTGTTATGGTCATATGATAACCGACTTTTTTGCCTGGTAATGAAGAATAAGACTTGGAGAATATGTGGTTTCAACAAGACGGTGCCATATGCCACCTAACTCGAGCGAATATGAATTTATTGCAAGAGACATTTCCTGGGCTCGTTATTTCTCGACGTGGTGATATCAATTGGCCACCAAGATCAAGCGGTTTGACACCGCTGGACTTTTTGTTGTAGAGCTACTCGAAAGACCGTGTTTATGCAGATAAACCTTTAACTCTTGAGCACTTAAAAACCAACATTCGACAAGTTATGGCTGGGATACCGCCCAATATGTGTCAAAAAGTGTTCGAAAATTACCACACAAGAAGCAGTGCTTGCAACAATAAGCGTGGTGGTCATTTAAATGATATAGTATTTCACACATAATAATATTATAAGTCAAACTTTATAATAAAAAAGAAATATCTTGAAAAAAATATTTTATATGTGTTTTATTTACGTTAACTTTTGAAACCGCAAAATGGATAACCCTGTAGGTACTATTTAAAACAGATTCTTTGGGATACTAAAGCAAGTTCAATCAGTTTTTTTCAAGATTTTTATTGAAATAATCAAAATATCGCGTTGTCAGAAATTTTTAATTTAGTCAAAGTTTGTATTTTTCAAAATTTAAAAGTCCTTTTTTTCAATCGTTTTAAGAAGCGAAACTAGTTTCAAGGCTATAAACTGTTATTTTTGATACATATAAAATGAGCACTCCTTAAACTACGCCCAATTTCATAAACGTAAGATTTAACCAGTTCAGAATTTAGTTTTTATTCACAGTATATCAAATAAAACACTATGGCCCAATATTCATTAAGTTTGTGCCAAGTTCATTTAAGTCTTTGTGCCAAGCTTCCTTTTTGATTAATGTCAAAGAATTGACACTTTTCGAAACAAAGGGGTAAAATTTGAATCTTATTTCCATGTCGCTGTAGTCGAAAATGACAATTAAATTCACAAATGTTAGACTGTGAAAGCTAAAGTGTGCAGGTGTGTTTCAAAAATAATTATGAGTGCTCGTAACACGCTTTTTTAGAATATGATTTAGAGCTTGCTTGAACTGTTTTTCCATTTTCTGAGTTAAAATTGAAGACCTCCTCTTGTCCTTTCACGTTTAGTGTTTCCTTTACTTGTGGAACAGTGATGTCGGTTTTATCAGTTCGTACTTAGTACCTTGTTCAGTGATGTCAGTTCGTAAACCTAGGTACATAAATAATTATTGTCAATATTTTTCGAATACATATTCTTCTTTTCAATACGAATAAATAATCACTGAAAGCTTTACAATATTTTTTCCTGAAATATGTGTACATATTTTCTGTTGACGTATTTTAATTCTTTTAGCTTTAAGAATATTTTGATAAATTTACGATTCTTATCAGAAAAATATAAGTTATTTTGCCGCACCACAAAGGTTATCCAAATTTTGAGGGAAACTAGTAAATCATTTTTTCGGAGTATATTAAAAAGAAATTTTCGAATTCAAAAATTGTGTACCACAATTCTTGTAGATGTAGATAAAAAAAAAGAATATATTTTCTTTAAAAAATTGTAATCTTTTGGATGAAATTTGTATGTGGTCATAATTAATAATTATTAATATATTTTTGAATACTCACATTTCTTTGCGAATTTGACTACCTCCATATATTTTATTTGTATAGATTTAAAACCAATTGGGCTAAATTTTAAACTATTTAGTAACATTTTTGTACAATATTTATTTTAAAAACATGATTAACCAAAAGTGAAGATTACTTTGACATTTCTCTAAAGTTAAAATAAAAAAAGGCCACTTTCTTCATTTCCAATAAGTCTATATGACATTTGCGTGTTTGACATTTTAGACTTATAAGTAAGTTCTTTAGATTTAGTAGTTTCGTTTGTCAATAAGAAGTAAATGGTCAAAATCTTGAAACAGCTAGTGAATAAATACGAAATACTTCGGAAACTGTTAACTTTTAAAATTCAAAGGTTTATTTATTGTATATAATATATGTACATTTATCAGACTAAAAAGTAACTCTTCAACACACTTAACGCCATTTTTGTATTTCCGATTTTTAAACCAAATGACATTTTGAACAAACTTCAAATCAACTTTTTTCGTTTGGAACAGTGCAAAAATTAAAAAGGTACGTTTCAAAAGAAGGGTTTAAAATGAAGTGTCAGCGGTTTTGATTTTCGGAATGAAGCAATACCAGGGATAGGAATAACCAAGTGCACTAAAGCCACATTCGCGAAGTACGGTGAAACAACGAATCTCTGTAATTGACAGAACGGCAGAAGTTTAAAGGGGAGAATACGTTATGAATAAAGAGTCTGGGATGCGACCCACACTGATAACTTCTCATCCCGTCTGTAGATTTGTCTTGCTTAAAACGTTTTTCGTGTTTTGTTAAAAAAAAAAGTTGTCAGTTCAATTATTCTTGAAAATTTAAAATTAATTTCAAAATCTACTTTACTTAACGAGATTTTTAGTCGAAACCCAATTTATACCAATTTTAGTAGCATTTCTTAAAAGTTTTTATTTCTTATATAAACAATGTCTTTTATTTTTCACGAGATATCGAAAACCGAACATAAATTTGTACCAAATTTGCGTACTATTTTTTGTAGATTTTATTTTTTTATGAAAAAACGAACTGTTGGATTTCTATAAAAATTTAATAAATGTCGAAAATAATATTTTCTGTGAGATAAAAATAGTTTGAAGCCAATGTTTTTGAATTTTGAAAAGATGTTTCAGTCCAAAATAAATTTTTACCAACTTTTAGTAATGTTTTGTTTAGTTTCTTATTTTTGTAAAAAAACTATCAATTTAATTTTTCTCAAAATTTAACTGAATGTTATATATATACAATATTTCTTATAAGAATGAATTATTAATTTGAAGCCAATATCTCAAATTTTGGAAAAGATATTTGAATCGAAAATCAATTTTTACCACCTTTTATACATTTTTTTAGGTTTTTATTTTTTGTACAAAAACTGTCAATTCGATTTTTTGCAAAATTTTTCTGAATGTTGAAAACAATATTTCTTATAAGTTAAAATTAGTTAGAAGCCATTATCTCAATTTTTTGAGTCGAAAATCAATTTTTAACAACTTTTGTTAATTTTTTTTTCGGTTTTTAATTTTTTGTAAATAAAACTGTCAATTCATTTTTTTCAAAATTTTACCAGATGTTAAAAACGTTATTCTTCGTTACACAAAATTATTTTGGAGATAAAATCATTTTTTGTTCGTAAAATTTTCGAGGTTATTTTTCAGTTTTTTTGATTTATAAAAAAAACCGTTAATTGGGGTTTTTTACAAAAATAAATTTGTTAGGTATCACGTTAGGTATCGCGTAGTACCCGTGGCATGATGGTTAGTGCGTTGGACTAATAATGCACTGAATAATGCATATTATCCAGTGCATTGGAAGACCGCTGTGGTTCATCCTCTCCCGAAAAAGGGAAAGCACAACTCCATCCCGTCAAATCTTCGGTCGATAAGTCTTCTTCCGAGCATCAGCAAAGTTTTCGAAAAGATCATCAATAGGGCTCTGACTAATTGGGCTGCGGACAACAAAATAATTCCGGATAAACAGTTCGGGTTCAAGGCGGGTTATGACACAATTCATGCTGCGTCTAAACTCGTTTCTGATATCCAATGGAATAAATCAAAACAACAATGCACAGGTGCTGTTCTGGTTGATTTGGAAAAGGCCTTTGACACCGTATGGTTAGAGGGTCTTTACCTAAAACTGAGCAGGCTTGGCATAAGCAAGCCATTGTTGTATATACTTTATGATATGCTTAACGGTAGAAAGTTTGTTGTCAAAAGTGGCAATGTAACTTCTACCACAACATTCTTAATTAAAAACGGTCTTCAACAGGGAGCGGTGAATTCGCCGATTCTCTTCAGCATTTACACCAGCGATCTGATAGGTAGTCTAACAAAGGCAATTGCGTACAAATTAGCCGGAAAGGTTGAGGTTATTAAAATTCTCTTGCAGCGTGATTTCGACAAGATTCAGCGATATTGCGACGACTGGAAACTGAAAATAAATGTCCAGAAGTCGGAGACAATTCTGTTCCGGACTCCGTTGGCTAGGGCCACGAGGGATACGTGCAAAAATTGGCGCAAGATTGTCATCGTCGATCTTCACGGGCAGCCATTGGCGAGCAAAAGTGTAGTGAAGTACCTCGGTATCTGGTTAGATCAGTATTTATATTTCGACAGACATATAAATGCTGCTCTGACCAGGGCCAGAGGAGCCTTCGCTCTGACGAAAAGGCTGTTTTTTAGCAGTCGGCTTGACCCCAGAGTGAAGGTAATTTGCTACATGGCCCTCATACGGCCGATGATCGTTTATGGTTGTCCTGTGTGGTTCAACGTTGCCCCTTCCCAGATGGAGAAGTTTCGGGTGTTCGAGCGGCAGTGTTTACGACGCTGTACCGGCTTATACAGAACAGCTGAATCTTCTTACGTGCATTACTATTCCAACGAGGTCCTATACAACGGGGCTCGAATCAACAGAATTGACAATTTCGTGATAAAACTCGTCCGAGGTCACATTGCAAGAGCTATGTCTTCGACCAACAATTTAATTTTCGGGGCGTTCTATCCGAACGACGAGTATTTTGAGAGTGCACGCTTGAGCGGCTTCATTCCACCAGAGGCATTCCTCTTTTTAGACAGATGCGGTCTGATACAGGATAGATTGGCAGTTCCGCTAATCTACCACGTCAGACGACGAACCGTGGAAAAACAAAAAACGTTAGATAGTTAGATTTGCTGCTGTGGCTGTTCTAGTTTTAAGTAGTTTATAGGTAGAATAGGTAGTTTTAGTTAGCTTTAAGTTTTATATTAAGGACCTTATTTTAAGTAGGTTTTAAGTAAAAATAAAAAGGATATTGTTATTAGTTTTTTTTGAAATTTTCTAATGAATAAAAAAATAAATAAAATGGAATTGAAGTTAAATAGATCTTAGGGCCGAAAGGCATTAGCATTAAGTATTATTGTTTAACTTAGAGTGTCCGTATGGGACCAGTAAGTTAGTTGTAAGTTATGGTTAATTAGGCTAGTTTTATGAATTTTTGTCTAGCTGTAAGATAGGTTTAAGATTGAATTAATAAAAATGAATTTACAAAAAAAAAAAAAAGTGCGTTGGACTGTCATGTCAGAGGTCTTGGGTTCGATCCCTGCCTGTACCACCTAACTTTTTTCACGGGTACTGCCTCTTGCGAGGATTTGACAAATTCTCCAAGAGTAATTTTTGTCATGAAAAGTGCTTTCTCAAATTAGCTGTTCGGATTCGTGTTAAAATTTTAGGTCCCCTCCATCCCTGATAATAGTACTCGCACACAGGAATGGTTGAGAGTTGTAAGTCACTATGCCCTAGTTCTCAACGGACTGTTGCGCCACCCAATTTATTTATTTATAGGTATCACGTTACAATATATAATATAAAATTTAATTCAAGTCTCAAGCGTTATTGGTTCGTGAGATATTTATCGTTAGCCAAAATGTTGACCTTTTTTTAACTTCCCATAGGAAGTTATTGTAATGGGTCCGATTTGACAAATTGAAAATTTTGACATTTCTCGACGTTTCAAGGTCCCTAGAGTCGAAATAAAAGATTTTTAGAAAGATGTCTGTGCGTGCGTGTGTACGTACGTCCGTACGTCCGTACGTCCGTACGTCCGTACGTCCGTTCGCGACGTTTTTTTCGTCGTCCATAGCTCAAGAACCAGAAGAGATATCGACTTCAAATAAATTTTGTTATACAGATAATAAGGCAGAAAGATGCAGAAAGGTCTCTCAAGAAAATTGCGTGGGTGGTTTTTTTACCATAGCAGTTTAAAAAAAAGGTGAAAATTTTGGTTAACCCTAAATATCTCATGAACCAATGACGCTAGAGACTTGAATTAAATTTTGTATTATATACAATTATATTTTTGGAAAAAAATTCAATTAACGGTTTTTTTATAAATCAAAAAAACTGAAAAAAAAAATTTGTCACTTCGAAAATTTTACGACTAAAATATGATTTCATCTCCAAAACAATTTTGTGCAACGAAGAATAATGTTTTTGACATCTGATAAAATTTTGAGAAAAATCGAATTGACAGTTTTTTTACAAAAAATAAAAACCTAAAAAAAAAAAATAAAAAAAAGTTGGTAAGAATTGAGTTTTGACTCAAATATCTTTTCAAAACTTTGAGATATTGGCTTTAAACTACTTTTATCTTTCAAAAAATATTGGTTTCAACATTCAGTAAAATTTTGAAAAAAATAGAATTGACAGTTTTTTTACAAAAAATTAAAAACCGAAAAAAAAAATTAACAAAAGTTGGTAAAAATTGATTTTCGACTTAAATATCTTTTCAAAAATTTGAGATTATGGCTTCTAACTAATTTTATCTTATAAGAAATATTGTTTTCAACAGTAGGAAAAATTTTGAGAAAAATCGAATTGACAGTTTTTTTACAAAAAATAATAACCTAAAAAAAAAATAAAAAAAAAGTTGGTAAAAATTGAGTTTTGACTCAAATATCTTTTCAAGACTTTGAGATATTAGCTTTAAACTACTTTTATCTTTCAAAAAATATTGTTTTCAACATACAGTAATATTTTGAAAAAAATAGAATTTACAGTTTCTTTACAAAAAATTAAAAACCGAAAAAAAAATTTAACAAAAGTTGGTAAAAATTGATTTTCAACTTAAATATCTTTTCAAAAATTTGAGATTATGGCTTCTAACTAATTTAAACTTATAAGAAATATTGTTTTCAACATTAGGACAAATTTTGAGAAAAATCGAATTGACAGTTTTTTTACAAAAAATAAAAACCTAAACAAAAAAATTAATAAAAGTTGGTAAAAATTGATTTTCGGCTCAAATAGTTTTTCAAAAATTCAAAATATTGGCTTCAAACTTATTTTATTTCACAGAAAATATTGTTTTTTATATTCAGTAATTTTTTTATAAAAATCCAACAGTCCGTTTTTTCATAAAAAAAAATAAAATCTACAAAAAATAGAACGCAAATTTGGTAAGAATTGATACATTTAGACAAACTTTTAAGCAAGACAAATCGATAGACGGGATGGGAAGTTATCAGTGTGGGTCGCATCCCAGCCTCTTTTTTAAAATAGCTATGGTAAAAAAACCACCCACTCAATTTTTTTGAGAGCCTTTCTGCATCTTTCTGTATTATTATCTGTATAACAAAATTTATTTGGAGTCGATATCTCTACTGGTTCTTGAGCTATGGACGACGAAAAAAACCCCTTACATTTATTAAACCTTCGTTAACTTTAGCTGGATAAAAGAAAATAGCATTTTCACATTGTTAGTAAGTGATCACATAGGAACCCTAATAAAATCAGACAAAAGCTTTTCCTTTCTTTGAAATTTATTTGTCTCTATATTCAAATATTATACACATCATGTACGATGTAGCCAATTTTAAATCTCTTGCCTGTTCTTTTTGTATCCTTGAAAATAAAAGACATCTTTCAATGTCTTACTTTATGAGCAAACAAATTTCCCCCAGAAACAACCACTAAAAGTTTCCCTTAAAAAGACACCACATAACAAACCAAAAAAGAAAATACAAATAACCACAGAATTTTACATATATCCTTATCCAACCCTTAGTAAAAAAAAAATAAGAATAAATTACCATTTTTAACCGGCAATCCCGAGGCAACCATGTAAGAGTCTCCAATTGTTTCCACTTTGTAAACATCATAGCACTCAATTCGTTCATCGAAAACCTTATAAATTGAGTTTAAAAATGTCACCACCTTAAGAATTCAAACAATAAAAAATAAAAAAATTCAAAAACACACAAAATTCTCAAAAACTACCTCAAGTGGCGTGCATTCGGCGGCAATTTCAGTGAAACCCACGATATCACTAAAGTAAATTGTTGCAGCTTCATAAGACTCAGCTGGGACCTGGAAAATGAAACATATCTAACTTAGAAAACTAAAATAACCCACCTCCACCCTCGGTGACGGCGGCGCGGTGGTGGTGGCAGCATTAAAATGCAAAATAATTGTGTAATGCAAACCTGCCTAGTCTGCTTTAACTGCATGGCTACACTTGGAGGCAGCATTTGAAACAAGAGGGTGTCACTTTTGCGTTTCTCCCGCTTTAGTTCTTTAGCCTTTTGTGCCAAATGAATTGCGTACATCTAAAAAATCAACATGTGACAAGATTTTGTATGGTGGTCTTTAATCAAAATCTCAAAAATTATATATGTCTAAAAATATGTATGTACTTGAATAGTCGCGGCAGCATTTCGAACGAGTATGATGATTATTGGCGACACCAAAAGAACCACCACCAGAATGGCGATTCCGACCGCCTCCTTGTTGCTAGCCTGGACCAGAGTATTTTCCACATAGTCCCTGTGACAAAAAGAAAAAGAAAAACAACAACGCCCTTGTGTTAATTAAGATTACAGACCAATTCCAAGTCGCACCCTATAGCCTTACTTGATGTTCTTCCTCAATTCCCTTTGAAGGACTCGCAGTTCTTCGGTGTAAGTCAACATCAAATCATAATAATCAATGGCATCATCAACTCTTGGCTCTATCTTTATGTTTTTCAAAATTATTGAACTCCTTGTAAGATTTTGTGGGAAAGAAGAAAAATGTACATGTATTAAAAATCAAGGACGTCTTCTTGTTGATTTAACTTACCAATTCTTCAACTGCTGGAAGTCGCCCATGTTCTTGGAGAGATTTGTGTACATTGGTCTCAGGGATGGGACATAATTTATGGTGGAGTTTATCAGTTCCTTGCCTAAGAAATCGTAACGAATGTAAGATACATACGCCTCAGTGCCCAGGATGCCACGTCCAAAGTATTTTATGCCAAAGGACGATGCTATGCCCTGACATTCAATGCTTTTCAGGAGGTTCTTAAAACCCACAAGATATCTTTGGTTGTCGTCGTTGTCGATGAGGATGAAATTTAATATTTATTTTGTTTTAATATTTTTTTCTTTTTCATTGTTTATTTAGCATTTTTATGTTTTTTTTTTTTTATATGAAACTCACCTCCAAACTCCACTATTGTCTGTCTCCTTGATTTGTTCTGACAAATGATGGAGCATTCCCTTATTGATGGCGGCATACCAATTCATCACCTCAGATATCGAACTTTCTTCGGAGCTTATTTTCCTTCTGAAATATTATACAAAACAAAATATATGTATAACCATACATAAGGATATATGAAGGCATTGCCATCAACGATGTATTAAAGTTGATTGGAAAAATTAATTAATTATACACAATATTGTTCTTTTAATTAAAAATCGATTGTTTTGCTTTTGCGGCATAAACTCTTAACTCGTAAGATTGAAGTCCTGCAAAGAAAGTGCGCCATTTGCGACATTATGAGAATTTCTGATGATGATTTGTTTTTTGCTATTATTTTTTGGGTGGCGCCCGAGTGAGGATGGTGACAGGAGAAGAGTTGATGGGGTAACTGTGTCATAGAATAAATTAACTAACCCTTTAAACAGGAATTAAAAAATAAAAGATTGAAATTCATGATTTTTTCAGCAGGTAGGTATATTTTTCAACAGAAAAAACACTTTTAATGTGGGAAAGATATGAAAAATCATAAGATTTCTTTTTGTTTTGTTTGTTTTAATTCTTAAAACATTTCAATCAACGTGACCCAGAGACATTCTTCAAATAAATTGAGGTATTCTTTAAAAATATATTATTCATCTTGAAAAGGGTCAGCAGTTGTTATTGTCAAGAGCCCAGTTGACACGTTCGTGATATATTTTTATGACACTTCTTGGGCATTTATTTGCAGGTTAGATGCTTTATCCTCTGAGTGGTAGAATAATATAGGTACCTAAATGAATTCCTTATAAAAGCAAAAGAAAGTTTTTTTTTTTTTTAAATAAAGAAGGCAATTAACTACACAAAGAAATGATTTAGAATTTTTGGGAGATTTGATATTTCATAATATTATTTAATGTAGAGTAGGCTCAAATGAGAAATTAAGTCCATCAGAGCTTTAACTGGTAAAGTTAACGACTTGAAAGTTGTTTGGCTAAAATTGTATTAGTTGTTTTTTGAGCACCATAAAAAGTTTTGAGCACTATAAGAAGTTTCGATCGTTGGTTTTTATGATTTGACAGTTGATGTTAAACTCTGTTGATATTTGTGTTCAGTAAATTTTGACAGTTGATCACGAAACGTTTAACACCAGAACAACGCTTCAGAACTTATTTAAAAAAAAAACAGTTCGCTGAGTTTATCGAAGTGCTTTTAGATATGAGCTTCATCACCAAATGGAAGGTGATGAAGCTCATATCTGGTTAAATGGCTAATAAGTAAAATGTCCGTATATGGAGCACATGCTGTTTACCTCATCGGTCCATATTTCTTCCTTAATGAATAAGAAGCTGTCGGTACAATGAATCAGCTTTGGAAAGATCAGAATTATAAAATCTAAAGTCTTTTAGTGACCACAGTTAAGTCATGACTTCGACTTTTTTCAAAGTCTTTTGACTTCAAAAATAAATTTTGACTGTTAACATAAAAGTTGAGTTATTTTTAAAAAATCATGACTTGAAGTCAATTTAAAATCGCAAATGACTGTAGTATCTTTGACTTTATAGAGTCTTTAAAGTCATTGAAATTTTACAAGCTTCTTTGTAAATAAGCTCTTGAGCTGTGAAGTTAATAATTTAAAAATAAAAAAAGAGGCTGGGATGCGACCCACACTCATAACTTCCCACCCCGTCTGTCAATTTGTCTTGCTTAAAAATATGTAGGTTTTCATGTTTTGTTAAAAAAGTTATCAGTTAAATTATTCTAAAAAATTTAAAAATTACCAACAATATTTTGCATATTATAAAAGAGTTTGATTTCAAAATCTATTTTGGTTAACGAGATTTTTATTCGAAAACCAATTTTTACCAATTTTAGTAGCATTTCTTAAAATTTTTCATTTTTTATATAAACACATACAAATTGGATGAATGAAAGTCAATGTCTTCTATTATTCACGAGATATCGAGAACCGAACATCAATTTTTGCCAATTTTGCGTACTATTTTTTATAGATTTTAATTTTTTATGAAAAAACTGACTGTTAGATTTTTATAAAAAAATTATTGAATGTTGAAAGAAATATTTTTTATAAAATAAAATTAATTTGAAGCCTATATCTTAAATTTTTGAAAAGATAATTGAGCCGAAAATCTTTTTTACTAACTTTTATTAATTTTGTTTAGGTTTTTTGTTTGTAAAAAAAACTGTCAATTCGATTTTTCTAAAATTTTATTGAATGTTGACAACAATATTTAAAAAAAAAATTAGTTTAAAGCCAATTTCTTAAAGTTTTGAAAAGTTATTTGAGTCGAAAATCAATTTTTACTAACTTTTATTAATTTTTTGTTTTAGGTTTTTATTTTTTTTGTTCTCAAAATTTTACAGAATGTTAAAAACAATAATTCTTATAAGATAAAATAAGTTGAAAGCCATAATCTCAAATTTTCAAAAAGATATTTAAGTCGAAATTCAATTTTAATGTTTTTTTTAGGTTTTTATTTTTTATAAAAAAAAAACTGTCAATTAGATTTTTCTCAAAATCTTACCAGATGTTGAAAACGTTATTCTTCGTTGCACAAAATTATTTTGGAGATAAAATCATTTTTTATTCGTAAAATTTTCGAGGTGACAAATATTTTTTTTTCAGTTTTTTTGATTTATAAAAAAACCGTTAATTGGATTTTTTTCCAAAAATATATTTGTTTGGTTTCACGTTATATAATATAAATTTTAATTCAAGTCTCTAACGTTATTGGTTCGAGAGATATTTAGGGTTAACCAAAATTTTCACCATTTTTTTAAACTGCTATGGTAAAAAAACCACCCACCCAATTTTCTTGAGAGCCCTTTCTGCATCTTTCTGCCTTATTAGCTGTATAACAAAATTTATTTAAAGTCGATATCTCTTCTGGTTCTTGAGCTATGGACGACGCAAAAAACGTCGCGAACGTCCGTACGAACGTACGCACACACGCACGCACAGGCATCTTTCTAAAAATCTTTTATTTCGAAATGTCAAAATTTTCAATTTGACAAATGGGACCCATTATATTGCTTTTGCAATTTAAAACCTTTTGATTACTTTTTATGAGGCTAAGTTAAATCATTGGTTAATGTCTTAAAATCAGCAGCTTTTGAAACAATAGAAGTAAAAACACCAATATGTAAGCCACCATTAAAAAAATACCGCTTTAATTATTGTAAAAATTAATGAAAAATTGGACTCAAATTAAGTTATCCATATTAATTTAAATATACATAATTAATCGAGTTCTGATTTTTTTTATCTAAGGATGAGGATCTTAGAGGTTTTCATAGACATAGAATTTTAAGATAAAGAATTTGAGACAAACAACTGTGAAAAACAGGATTTTTGCAAATATAGCACTTTAAAATAAGGTATTCTAAATTTACAGTATTTTGATGTTCACAATCTTAGACATAAATATAAAGCGTGACAAAAGGGTACCATACAGAATTTTGGTCATACAGGATATCGACCCTCTTCCATATGTTTTAAATATGCCAAAAAACTCTAATCACTAAAACTTGTTTTTTCGTAAAATTAGAACTTGTTTAAGTTCTAACTCATTTCTTTATTAAGTTCTAAAGCATTAGAACTGTGATTTAGATCTCAGTTTGAGTCAGGACTTCGATTTATTAGACCCTAAAATTGAAAGGTCTAGGATATTAGAACTCGGCTTAGCAATGTTTTTACTTCTTCTAACGGCTTTGTTTTTCCGGTTTGGAAAGATGACAAGACGCCCGTTTTCACATTCAATGCATCTGCAGAAATATTTAAGTATACTACATTCTTATCAATATTGTTGCATTTTTAATCTGAATTAAAAAAACACACGATTTCTTGAAACTTGTCAATATAATAATTTTCATCATTTAAATTAAATGCATCATATGATATTTTTGAAATCTCTGGACTTTAATACCTGAATGAATACGTTGAGTTCTCAAGAAAAAGTGGAAAAAATGATTTTGATTTATAGTCAAGTATATATCTTCAGTGCAACACGAATATACATTTCTCAAAAAAGAATAATTTTAAATAACGTTTATCTTAAACAAAATACAAAAAGAGGCTGGGATACGACCCACACTGATAACTTCCCATCCTGTCTGTCGATTTGTCTTGCTTAAAAGTTTGTCTAAATCTATGTATCAATTTTTAGTACATTTGAGTACTATTTTTTTGTAGATTTTATTTTATTGAATATCGAAAACAATATTTTCTGTGAAATAAAATAAGTTTGAAGCCAATATTTGTAATTTTTGAAACGCTATTTGAGCCGAAAGTAAATTTTTACAAGTTTTAGTATTGTTTTTTTTTTTTGTTTTTATTTTTTGTAAAAAAAACTGTCAATTCGATTTCAATGTTGAAAACAATATTTCTTAAAAGATAAAATTAGTTTGATGATAATGTCTCAAATTTTTGAAAAGATATTTACGTCGAAAAACCATTTTTACCAACTTTTATAAATTTTTTTTTAGGTTTTTATTTTTCGTAAAAAAACCGTCAATTCGATTTTTCTCAAAATTGTTTCTATTATTGAAAACAATATTTCTTATACGTTTAAAGTAGTAAGAAGCCATTATCTCAGATTTTTGAAAAGATATTTGAGTCAAAAATCAATTTTTAACAATTTTCGTTAATTTTTTTTTCGGTTTTTAATTTTTGTAAAAAAAAAATGTCGATTCGATTTTTTTCAAAATTTTACTGAATGTTGACAAAAATATTTTTTGAAAGATTAAAGTAGTTTAAAGCCAATATCTCGAAGTTTTGAAAAGATATTTGAGTCGAAAATCAATTTTTACCAACTTTGAGTAATGTATTTTTTTAGGTTGTTATTTTTTATAAAAAAATCTGTCAATTCGATTTTTCTCAAAATTTTACCAGATGTCAAAAGCATTATTCTTCGTTGTACAAAATTGTTTTGGAGATGAAATCATATTTTAGTCGTAAAATTTTCAAGGTGACAAATTTTTTTTTCAGTTTTTTTGATTTATAAAAAAACCGTTAATTGGATTTTTTTTCAAAAAATATACTTCTTTTGTATCACGTTACAATATATAATATAATTTAATTCAAGTCTCTAGCGTCATTGGGTCATGAGATATTTAGGGTTAACCAAAATTGTTACCTTTTTTTAAACTGCTATGGTAAAAAAACCACCCACGCAATTGTCTTGAGAGCCCTTTCTGCATCTTTCTGCCTTATTATCTGTATAACGAAATTTATTTGAAGTCGATATCTCTTCTGGTTCTTGAGCTATGGACGACGAAAAAAACGTCGCGAACGTACGGACGTACGGACGTACGAACATACGGACGTACGAACGTACGTACACACGCACGCACAGACATCTTTCTAAAAATCTTTTATTTCGACTCTAGGGACCTTGAAACGTCGAGAAATGCCAAAATTTTCAATTTGACAAATCGGACCCATTACAATAACTTCCTATGGGAAGTTAATAAAACACAATTTTTATTTGTAAATAAGTGAGAATATAAAAAGCAAATCCTGGATCCAACGAAAACTGACAAATTTTTATAATTTTTTTCGTAAAATGTCAGAATTTTGAGTCAGAATTAGCTACGGGGTGCTATATAAATAGCACGCTTCAGAATTTAGTCTCATTCAACCGACACCTAAAATTCCTAGAAATCAACTACATAGGTCCGTTCGCGTACCCTCCTAAAACAGTCCAATTTTACGAAAAAATACGAAATTTAACCAAATCCTGTTCGCGTACTCAAAAATTTCGTAGTTTTTCGTAAAAGAGAGCGCTCAAGAGAGAGTAAAATATTTCCCCAACCTACGAATTTTAGCCCAAGACATTTCTTTGGGCTGATTTGTGAAAATTGTCAAATTTGATAGAAATTTAAATAAATTGCTCGCTTTTGTTGTCAGTTATAAAATTTAAAAACAAATTTTCAAAGAACAGCAACAAGACAGTAATATTTGTGTGAAAAATTTGTTGTTTTCCCGTTCGCTTACTTTTTTGTAGTTTTTTTTTTTTTTTGTGAGAGAATTTTACCCCCACTCTTTAAAATATTTCTTTTTACGAATTTTGGTGCAGAAAGTACGCGAACGGACCTAATGATTTTAAACTGAGTTCTATTAGATAAGAAATAAAATAAATAAATATTTTCAAAACAAAGTTTCAAAGACAAACTGAGTGTTATAAGATCGAATTTTAAATTGATTTTAGAACTTTTTCTAGGAATTGGCAGTTAAAAATAAAAACAAACTTCTTGTTTTAGCTGTCAAAACAAGGTATTTTTTTTCAAAATTAAAACGACAAACTCACCCTTAGAAATTATCATACATTTTAAGCAATTATTTATTTGTTCTCAGCACTAAACAAGTACATTAATTGTCCTAAAAAAAACCTTTTAACTTTCATATATATAACTCCTTTTGGTTTTGGTTTTCATATCCAATCCTCATAAACGTACCTTTATACCTATTTTGGGAGGGAGGTTATTTTTTGGTAGAAGTTAAATGGCTTTCCCTACCGATGATAACATCAAAAACTTCAGGCATGTTTATAGACACTTTTGGTTCCTTGTTTAATGTTTATACGACAAAATTATGACATATTCCAAGTTTCAGTGACTTAACATTATTTTAAAGAACTTTTCAAAAATATTTAAAAAAAAAAAAATCATCACTTGAAAAAACTGCTTTGATTTTAAATTCTTTAGATACAAATTAAAAACTATCCTAAATTAATGTGACAATTACTTATATTGTACTAACATAAATATTCCCCTATTATACTTCCTCCCATCTTTGCTCTCACTATCCTTAAAACGCCTGGAATTAATAATTGTAAGGCCCTTAAACCCTATCTTTCCCAGCATGATTTTCGTGCTTTTCCAGGCTGACTGAGAAAATAATACAAATCTAAGAACCTAGCGAAATTAGAGCACCTACAGCTGACATAAAATTAAGTTATCATTTATGCAACGAGCTGTCTGACTAAATATTTCTTTAGCTCTGAAGAATTGAAAAAGTACTGCATGATAAATTTCCCCGATTATTATTGCTTTTTCGATTTTACATGATTTTCATCAAGAATTGCATCAACAAGATCATCAAAAAAAATGCTGTTCCTATGTCTCTAAACTACCAAAAGCATCATACCAAGACTTTCTTAATGGTCAAAGCTTGCCTTGACTTTTGTCCTTCACTTCGGACAATTAAAAATGTTGATGATTTCCTCTGCGAAAAAATCGTATTTTTTTTAATGTCGGTACTACTATTTGTATTTACTATAAATTCTATTTTTAAAAAACTCCTATTTAAAATTTTATAAAATCTCTACCATTTAATTGTAATATAACATGAAAAATAATCATTTCCTCGTACTATCTACTTATGCATTAATTTTTGACAGATATAAAGCTTTTCCAACAAACAAATAGAGGAAATTCCTCAGCCCTCTTTAATGCAGGTGCAAATTTATTCCTCTAACACTGGCTAGGCTACACAATTCACATCCTACCTATCTCAATATAATACACTTTTTAATGTTATGTAGTAGAACTATCCCAATTTAATTTGCATGCTAATGAAATGAAATAGTTCATCCGTCGCTCGTCGTCGTCCATCTATTCACAAGGCTTCCAAACAAGGGTTGACAAATCAAAAAAAGGAAAAGCAAATTCCTGTAACTTTTATCAACACAGAAAAACAGAAACTGAGAAACTGACAGACATACCGAAAATCATTCAGCCTATTTTGAAATTCACTGCGATTGAGTAGTACACCATAGTCTTCGTCATCGGGTGATGTTGGAACACTTACTTCACTCCATGTGCTCATGTTATTTAACGCTTGGTCGGTGACGGCAAAGCGTTGAGTTAAATTAGATCTGAAATTTTAGTTTTATTTTTTGTTTTGTTTTTCTTGTTTCATTCAATAAACTGCAATTTAATGACAAAAGAACATCAGGGCTGCTGTTCCCAAAAAGGAAAACATAATAATAGTCTAACAACAATATAACGACCTTACGACGTTCGTGTTAACTGACATTTAAGGTCTGTTTACATTTAAGCTGCTTTACAGCGCATCATATTTACTATTTATCCTCTTACTCACTTGACATTTAAAAAGTGACATTAAAGTGAGGCAGATATTTATAATTTTTTTTTGAAAACTGAACGAGATAAAACATAAAAACTAGTCGCCTCAAATGTGAACAGCACCTTAAGTTCATTTTCATTGTATGATGACATGTCTAACAGTAAGATATGACAGCTCACAAAGTTTTAAGAAACTATAGAAAATGAAAAATATTTCAATTTGTTTTTAACGGGTTATCAATTTTGCGGTTTCAAAAGTATAGGGCTGGAATTTGACATCTGTCAAACTAAGTTGGTAAACCAATTTTTTTTTTTCAATTGAAAGACTCTTCGAGTAATTGAAGAGAGCTTTGGTGTGCTCTTTGGCCCGGAGGTGTGATTGGACCTTACTTCTTCATAGTATGTTATTCTATTGCGGCACCTCTCCAATTATGTTTTCTTACAGTTAACTTGGGTCAACCTTAACACAAGTCACTGAGAAAAAAGATTTGGGTGTAATCTTTGATTTAAAATTCGAATTCGCTAATCACATTGACTATATTATTTCTAAGGCCAGTTATATGCTTGGTTTTATTTCCAGGAACGCTAAAGACTTCTCTGATCCATATACTCTTAGAGCCTTATATTTTTCATATGTTCGCTCAATTTTAGAATACTGCTCATCTACCTGGAATCATATGTATATAACTTATTCGGCGAGAATTGAACGAATTCAGAAACGCTTTACTAGAATTGCAATTCGGATATTGCGTTGGAACATACGGATATGCCTTCATATAACAACAGGTGTTTGTTGTTGGGTATTCAATCCCTAGAATCACGACGTATTTATTTCGATGTAATGCTTGTCAGAGATTTAATAAATTATAAAATCAATTGCCCTCACTTGCTTTCGTTGATTGGCTTTCATGTTCCTTGTCGTGAATTACGTAATAATCGTTTATTTTGTGTGAACCCTTAACCCTTAACTCGCTGTTTAAGACAAGCTAATTCTGTTTGTAATGTTATCGATTTTAATTTATAACGGGTGATTTTTTAAGAGCTTGAGAACTTTTTTTAAAAAAAAACGCATAAAATTTGCAAAATCTCATCGATTCTTTATTTGAAACGTTAGATTGGTCCATGACATTTACTTTTTGAAGATAATTTCATTTAAATGTTGACCGCGGCTGCGTCTTAGGTGGTCCATTCGGAAAGTCCAATTTTGGGTAACTTTTTCGAGCATTTCGGCCGGAATAGCCCGAATTTCTTCGGAAATGTTGTCTTCCAAAGCTGGAATAGTTGCTGGCTTATTTGTGTAGACTTTAGACTTGACGTAGCCCCACAAAAAATAGTCTAAAGGCGTCAAATCGCATGATCTTGGTGGCCAACTTACCGGTCCATTCCTTGAGATGAATTTTTCTCCGAAGTTTTCCCTCAAAATGGCCATAGAATCGCGAGCTGTGTGGCATGTAGCGCCATCTTGTTGAAACCACATGTCAACCAAGTTCAGTTCTTCCATTTTTGGCAACAAAAAGTTTGTTAGCATTGAACGATAGCGATCGCCATTCACCGTAACGTTGCGTCCAACAGCATCTTTGAAAAAATACGGTCCAATGATTCCACCAGCGTACAAACCACACCAAACAGTGCATTTTTCGGGATGCATGGGCAGTTCTTGAACGGCTTCTGGTTGCTCTTCACTCCAAATGCGGCAATTTTGCTTATTTACGTAGCCATTCAACCAGAAATGAGCCTCATCGCTGAACAAAATTTGTCGATAAAAAAGCGCGAAACACATTTCGAACCGAACACTGATTTTGGTAATAAAATTCAATGATTTGCAAGCGTTGCTCGTTAGTAAGTCTATTCATGATGAAATGTCAAAGCATACTGAGCATCTTTCTCTTTGACACCATGTCTGAAATCCCGCGTGATCTGTCAAATACTAATGCATGAAAATCCTAACCTCAAAAAAATCACCCATTATTTAAGTAGGGACTGTTTTAAAAAAAAATTGTTATTAATAATAAACTTCGGTGGTTAATGTTAATTGTACATTCTTTTTTTTTTATTTATTATTTGTTTATTGTTTTATTTATTATTATTTATATAAACTTACTATTGTTCTAAGTAGTCTTTAAGAGCTGTGTCTCTGCTTGATGAATAAATAAATAAAAAAGTGGTCAAAAATTATCTCAAAAGAATCAATGCTTCTAACAATTTGTGTGGTGGTCATTTAAATGATGTAGTGTTTCACACATAATGTCAATGTTCAAACTTTATAATAAAAAAGAAATATCATGACAAAAAATAAAATATTTTTTATAGGATTTTTATTTACGTTTACTTTTAAAACCGCAAAATGGATAACACTGTATTACAATTGTCGAAGAGTTTTTTAAACAAAACTGTATTTATTTTTTAGCTGAGTACAAAATCGAAAAATTTGAGGAAATGTCATAATTGTACTGATACTCCTTTAGTAATTCTTTCGTGCATCGTCGGCAGCCCTGATAACAAAAATTCTTTTATCTATTAAAATCTTACCTGAGAGTACTGCCATTGGTAAATATAAAAAATGCTACTTCCGAACGTTCCAATTGCAACCGAGTTACCACTTTTCCCAAATCTGTTGCAATGGTTACCTTTGAATTTATTATAAATAAACAAAAATTAATTAAAATAAATGTTAAACAAATTATTAAGGATTTTTGTTTGAACTATAATGTACTTGAAAAATCGAAAACAAATGCACATTTTCTTATTTTCGTAATGCGCAATTTATCTACCAAAGAAGAGGTACACTATGGCGTATGTGTAACATAAATTATAGCCTGGCCAAGAGCTGTAGAACATTATGTATGCTATTTTTTTTATCTGTGTGGTGATTCATCAGAATGTCAACGATTTTTTCGCATTTATATTCATTTGTTCCTGAAGCTCGTTGCAGATATGTCAGCTAAGTCCACATCCTCGGGCAGGACAGCGCATCTCACATGCTTATCCAGGAAAGATGACCATATATTAAAGTAGTCAGATATTATTTCCATTGCACGAAAATCTATGAATAATGCGTATGAGTATAAGCCCTTTTGCTTTAAAGGGATGAAAGTCAATTTATGACTTAGTCTATTCCTCATTTGATCCATAGGACTTAGCTATCAATGATTTTGTGTCGTGTGGACCTGGACATTAATCGTGTAGCGAAGAAAAGTATCTATGGTTTCTTCATCTTTTGTCCTGAATTACATTGACCCTATTGACGCTTTTCCGATGCACTTCTTTTGATATTTTATTTTTCAGCTTATAAGGATGCATCGCCATACTATCATCAACATTTGGTCACCATGTTCATCGTAGGAAAATTTACCATACACTTCTGAGGTCGTAAAAGTTCGTCGAAAGAAGGGGTTGTCTTGTATCAATATTTTACAGTGACTTCAACTCATTCTCATCCAATCCAATGGTGAATAACCCTAAGGCTACAAGTTCAAGTACAGTGTACGGACATAAATGAAGGGGTAGGGGGGGAGGAAGCTGAGCTTTCAATATCAATTCATTGATAGAGAAAAAGGATACACAAAGCATCAAGTCACGTTTGATGTTATATATCTTCGTTGTTGTGATGAGAATGCATCGATAAATTTTAATTACTTTGTTGGATAAATTCAGGACTAAGCTAAGAAAATATTGATGTTGTTACGAGTATATAGATTTTACTTCGAGGAGTATATAGAGTAGTAGGGAGTGTTGGTTGTGTGTATTTTGTCCGTCCTTACCTGAGTTTCAATATCCGACACCTCGCTGCGATAAGTTAAAATGTCCTGCAGGATAAGCGATGTTTGAACAATCAACGCCAAAATCGGAATAAATGGCAGGACTATCATCTGGAAATAGAGATGAATGAGTCAATATAAAAGAGTGTGTTGAATTTTGTCTTCTTTTATTTTTTAACAAAATTAAATTATTATTATGGGAGTGTGGCTGCTAGAAAAGTAATTATGGTTAATTGGTTGAGATAGTATGTTCTTTTTTGGTACTAATATGTCTATAATGCTTGCAGACATTTGAGAGTGTCAATATTTGTCTAATTAAAATAAGTGCTTAGTACGTGCTGAGAAAAGCAACAAGCAAGCTTATAGGTAAATGGTTTCCTTGAGGAGATTAAGGTAAGCCAATCAAAGAAGTTACGTGCTGGGAGCCATTTAACTTCACGTTGTGGTTAATTCAAGTGATGGGAAGTGAATTCATGAAATGCTTTAGTTAAAACTATCACTTGTTCTATTTGGAGTCATTTTTGTTAGTCTCGTGTTGCATATTAATTTGTTTATGTGTCAATCATATGCAGAAATATGAAATACAATTCTTGTAATCATAAAGACTGAGCAGAGGTAAAATTTTCCGTAATAAATATTATTTTCAGAAGCACTTATTTATTCTCTCGGGAATAACCAAAACATTTGAGTTGTCACTGCAGAAAAGGCAGGTATTGAAAACAGACGTCTGAAATGATATTCGAAGGATTAGGATGCGATTGCTATGAAATATCTATGAGTTGAAAACATTTTTAGAAGTTAGTACGAGTATATTTTAAATTATAATTTTGCGAAGTATTTATATTTTTTATTGCGGGTCCCGTAGAAATGATCTCATATTATTAGAGATTTATTATATTTCATTTGACTCTGATAACGGGCTTTACTTTAATTTCCTTAAGACAGTTTTTCTTCTTTTTTTTTAAATAATAAGCGTACACTCAAGGGAATATTACTACCCTTATTATGCAGAGACACAGTGTGAGCTGTAAGAAGAGGAGAGAGGTTTTGAAAGGAAATGTCGGTGCACATTGGTTTTGAATTCCTGAATATTGCAATGACTTGGAAAAACATAGTGTGGTAAGGCATTCCACATTCGCGTAGTACGGCTAAAGAACGAATCTCTGTATTTTACAGTACGGCCGATGAACATTCCTAGATGCGCGAGTATTACGGTTGAACGGTTTAGGGGGAGGAATGCAGCTGGCTATTTCACTATAGCATAAACCGTTAAAATAACGGTAAAAAATGGTCAGACAAGAAACCTTACGACGATGTTCAAGCGAAGTAAATGAACTTATGATGATATGATGATCACCTATCAATTTAAATGCTCTACGTTCAATACTATCCAAGAGGCTTAAGTAAGTTGCAGGAGCACCAGCCCAGATATGGAAGTTATACTCAAGCTTTAGACGTATATAAGTCTTGTAAACAGCCAGATCAGAAGGGGTGAAATATTTCTTGGATCGCCTAAGGAAACCCAAACACTTTGCGGAATGTTTAGCGACATCGCATATGTGATCTTCTTTTTGGCAACACTGGTTTTGACAGATCACGTACATTTCGTGTTATGTGCCATTGTCGAATATTTTCAGTTTTGTCAATAATTTAACTATGAATCGTTTTACAAACGAGCATTGCTTGAAATTTATTGATTTTTTCTTATAAAAATGCTTAGTCTGTTATGAGAGTTCATTGCGTGCTTCTTCCATTTTATGATCACTTAAATCGAATTACTAAGGGGGTTATTCGGGCCTATTGTGAAAAAATTTAAGTTGTTGGACAATAAAATACCAACAAGCTTAAGTAGAGGAAAATACCGGAGTAATATGGGTCAGTGCTGGTGATGACCGTGAATTATTGATTACTCTAGTACGTGAAAAATTTTGGGATAAAATTTAGATGTGAACGACCAACCATAAAGCCGTATTTTTGGTCAAAGGGTTATTAAAAAGTTGGCCGATGATCCACATTTTTATCGAAAAGCTCGAAGCTCATTGTTGGTTGAAAGGATACGTGGAATAGCAAAACTGTCGTATTTGGAGTGAAGAACACTCAGAAGCGTTGAAAGGGCATTTTCAGTGCTTTTAAAAAGTGTCACAGTTTGTTACGGGTTATGGGCTAGCGGAATCATTGGACATAGTGGATGGACCATTTAATTTTTCTGAATTTTATTTGTTTTTTTTTTTTTTTAAATTCTAATTTACCATATCACTTAAAAAATAGCTTTAAAACCAGATAAAAACAATATATAAAGCGGAATAACAATTGAAAAACTCAAAACTTCTTCAAAAACGTGACACGAAATTAAGCGTAACTTGGAGATCAAAGTAAGAAGAAGTATTAAAGTGTAATAAAATTGTAAGGTTAATATAATTTAGGGCCACCTTTAGCCTTTATCACATATTATAATTGCCATGGCTTCGATTTGAAAAGTGACCTTCGCTTTCGATTGGTTATTCTTTTTCTTGAGTTGAGCTTTCAATTCAATGGCATAGAAGTCCAGTGACTGAGGTGGGTTTTGGGTTGGTTTCTGGCATTATAAAGCAACAATTCCTTTAAAAAATAAAATGCACGACTAAATCGCACAAACAAAATTTTGAGTCTGTTTAAAAATATTTCCTGTATTTTAAGATTTAAAAATGTACCTCCAAAAAACGTTTGTTTTAAAAAATTAAAATGCCGGTTTGGTTTTGAGAAAATTCGAATTTTCGATTTTTAACCAAGAATTCTATATGGGAACTACTGTTATTTTTAGTCTAAAAAAATGAAAAAAACAACTAACGTGAATTGGCTTAAGACTTCAGTTTCCTTATTTAAAAACTATCGACCCAATGGTTTCGGCTGTAGTGGCGAGGATAGAGAGAAAGACAAGGGGACGGAATCGGGGACTCACTTTTTTCGACTTCTCTACCATCGTCATGTTTGATCAAAATCTCGAGCTCGACATTATTTACGAATGCAAAACTTACCGTGTTGATCATATGCGTTGGAAGTAAAAATCATTTTTGTTTAGGATCATTATCTTGTTGAAACTAAAGTGTTGCTGGTGAATTCAATTTTTTCTGCGGATTGACGCATAATACTCGTACTTTTAAGAATGCCCAGAAATGTCAATACATCCATAATTTTATTCCAAATTCAATTGTTCCTGTTCCACTTGCGACCATAGACCCCATTATTATTCCATTACCTGCATGTTTAACAGTGGCTTACAAATTCTAATTCATTAATTACGTATTGAGCTTTCTCTAAACAATTTTCCTTCTACCAGACCAAAATAAATTATTTTGAATATAATTAAAAAAAAAAAAAGTACAAAGAATTTATAGAAAATTTTGGAAGTGGAGTGATAACCAAAATTCCTTGATGTGAATGTATGCATATACGCACTATTATATCGAATTCAACCGTCTGGTAGTTTTTGAGCCGTGATGGTTGGGGGTCAGCGTTCGAAAACTTTCCTTGATTACAAAAATATATGTCCAAGACTTTTTGGTTGAAAGCCTTCTTCTTGCATTTTTCAACTTAAAGCCATAATAACTTGTTTCCTATATCAGAACACTTCTCCTGATTGGAATGTTCATCTTAAACGATCTTAAGAGATGTATCTTTAATTTTAACGAAACAAATAAAATGCAAAAATCTCATGACATCATCAAATTGAATAAAAATCAAACATTTTATTTGAAAATGTATTTCATCAAAATGTCACTCATCATCAGATTTTTACTCTTCGAATTTTTCTACATGCGACTGTTTTTATAAATTTGCATTCTGAAACAAAATTTAGAATTTTGTTTTCAAATCTCTTTGGATCGACTTTGAATTCATTTAAAAATGTGTCGCTTTCGTTTTTCTCCCAACATCTTCAAATTGAGCTACAACTTTTCGGTGGGCAGATGTTAAAAAGTATATCGCTCTGCTGACATGTGCTATCCAAAAAGGAATTACTGACATTTTCTATTTCTGTGATCAATTTCTTCTAGTCTTCAGAAAATTGTTAAACAGTCCACTTTTTAGATCTCGCGAGAAACAAAACGTCTTGGAAACACTTTTTTGTAATCAGGGGGTTTTTCTTGATTTTTTAATAATGCCCATTTTCGAACGTTTACCCCCGACCACGGCGAAAATCTGCCAGACGATTTAATTTGATAATGGTGCATATATCTAAAGATTCACATCAAGGAATTTTGGTTATCACTCCACTCCTGAAATTTGGTTCCGGCTTTAAAACTATCACCAAAACGTTTTCTTTTCATAGGAGTGTGCACTCAATTTCAATTGATCAATTTTGTTTTCATGACTCCAAATCAAATCAATGTTTGAAATGTTTTTCAAGAACTTTAATTTTAAATGGAAATATATTATGTATTTGTGTTAAATTAACAGCTTCAAGAAACTTTATGTTTCACGTTTTAAATTTTAGTAACAAATTGAAAATAGAAGACCATTTTGAATGTTGTTGAGTTTTAAACACTTCTTCAACACGAATTTGGAAGCATTGTTCTGGTGTTAAGCGTTTCATGAAAACGACAATCAACCTATCAATAAAATCTTACATTCTCAACTGTCAAATCATAGACAACAACGATTCAAATTTTGCATGGAGCTAAAAAAACACCCTATACAAAGGTCAATTGGACGTGAAATTTTTTTAAATAAAGTTAAAAATAACACCACCCTTATGACTTATAAGTGATGTACAGTGGTGGTCCAGTATAACGAATGCCGATATAACGAATGATCGATATTACGAACACTTTTTTCAAGTCCATTAGGTATTCTATATAACGAACAAAATAACGAATTTCAGATAGTAAAAGAAAAATTACTGTAAATGTTTTAATATCTACTAACATGTATAGGTATGTTTATGATAATATTGGAAGATACATACGCAATTTCCCATTACACAAGTGTTTTTTTTCGCTTGCTTAGTTATGTCCTACGTATTCGTCTTCGTGTATGTAAACAGTTGCTCTGTTCGCTATACACAAAACTGTAACGGATTTTTAGTCCCATTTTACGTTTTTTGGCGTCTGGAAGTTCTGCAAGATGTCGTCGCGCAAAAGAATATAAAAGAGGAGTTTCACTTTCGAACATTTCGAAGAAGTTTGAAATTCCAAAGTCTAGCATATGCACTATCAAGAAAAATAAGAGCAAGGTTCTCAAAAATCTGAGAAATACCAATACAACAAAATGCTACCAAACACTACATATGTTCACGTTTGAAATAAATTAATGAAAAATACAAATGTACTTTCTATTAACCTAAAGATTTGTATGAAAAAAATGTTTCGATATAACAAATTTTCGATGTAACGAATTAACTCTGGACATTATAGCGTTCGTTATACTGGACCACCACTGTATATTCTAAGTTTATTTTCCACAGCAGAATTAAACAAGAGGAAAGCAAAACATTGGCTTACCTGGAAAAGTTGTATTCTACGTCCAGTTTTTATAGCTGGATTCCTGGCTGCTGCACTGCAACATCGTCCGCCCAACGCCCCCGATATATCGTCCGAACTTATCGACCGTATTGATATTTTATCCTCCTGATGGTGATGATGATGATTATGTTGATGTTGATGATGATGATTGTGTACTGCAGTCCCAAGTTGACAGTTGTTTACGGCCATTTCTGTTACGGATGTTGAGTTTTGCTTTAGGCCACATTTTCCATTTAGCATGATGCGTGTGTCCTTTCTTATAATTGTCGCGTGTTCGGTATGAGTGGTTTTTACTGACGTCGTCGTCTATGGATGGATGAAGAATCCTTTACAAAATGAAAACGTGCTGCCACAATAAAAAAAGAAAGTAGAAGAAGGACCACTGTGCTCACTGCACGGCCGGCCAACAGTGTGTCACTTCTGTTAATCGTCTGCAAAACAAGAAACAAGAACAACACAACACACATGACACACGTTACTTTTTATAATAAAAGTTTAGATGACATTTATACAACATTTAATGGAAAGTAATTTTTCGAGAAAGTGAGTGTGCATTGTATACAATGCAGGATATATATATATGCTTGAAAAGATGATTTCTAATTTCAACAATTATTATGTATCTAAGTGTATTAAGTGAAGGACATTTTTAAATTAACTTCATCTTAAATTTTGTCAAAAAGAAGGATTCCAAAGTTGTATTTCAAATGGTACTCTTACACGAGAGCGTTTTTCGTACGAGTATCATAAAATTAGAATATTAAAATAACAATAAATTTTAAATAGCAGTTATTGAAAACTGAACAAAACCCTCAAACATGAAGTGTGCAGCCAATTTCTGTCAGAATAATAAGCCAACGCAATTTTGATTCCCTTACTTAAAAAGAGGCTGGGATGCGACCCACACTGATAACTTCCCATCCCGTCTGTCCATTTGTCTTGCTTAAAAGTTTGTCTATATGCATCAATTTTTACCAAATTTGCGTCTTATTTTTTGTAGATTTTATTTTTTTTATGAAAAAACGGACTGTTGCATTTTTATAACAAAATTACTGAATATCGAAAACAATATTTTCTGTGAAATAAAACAAGTTTGAAGCCAATATTTGTAATTTTTGAAAAGCTATTTGAGTCGAAATTAAATTTTTACAACTTTTAGTATTAACTTTTTTTAGGTTATTATTTTTTGTAAAAAAAACTGTCAATTCGATTTTTCTCAAAATTTTATAGAATTTTGAAAATAATATTTCTTAAAAGATAAAATTTTTGAAAAGATATTTACGTCGAAATACAATTTTTACCAACTTTTATAAATTTTTTTTAGGTTTTTATTTTTTGTAAAAAAACTGTTAATTCGATTTTTCTCAAAATTTTTCCTAATGTTGAAAATAATATTTCTTATAAGTTAAAATTAGTTAGAAGCCATTATCTCAAAGTTTTGAAAAGATATTTGAGTCGAAAATCAATTTTTACCAACTTTTATTATTTTTTTTAAGGTTTTTATTTTTTTTTTTTTAAAACTGTCAATTCGATTTTTCTCAACATTTTTCAGAATGTTGAAAACAATATTTCTTATAAGATAAAAAAAGTTTGAAGCCTTGATCTCAAGTTTAGAAAAGATATTTGCGTCGAAATTCAATTTTTACCAACTTTGAGTAATGTTTTTTTTTTAGGATTTTATTTTTTATAAAAAAAACTGTCAATTAGATTTTTCTCAAAATTTTATCAGATGTCAAAAACATTATTCTTCGATGCACAAAATTGTTTTGGAGATGAAATCATATTTTGGTCGTAAAATTTTCGAGGTGACATTTTTTTTCAGTTTTTTTGATTTATAAAAAAACCGTTAATTGGATTTTTTTCCAAAAATATAATTGTTTTGTATCACGTTACAATATATATTATAAAATTTAATTCAAGTCTCTAGCGTCATTAGTTCATGAGATATTTAGGTATAACCAAAATGTTCACCTTTTTTTAAACTGCTATGGTAAAAAAACCACCCACGCAATTTTCTTGAGAGCCCTTTCTGCATCTTTCTGCCTTATTATCTGTATAACAAAATTTATTTGAAGTCGATATCTCTTCTGGTTCTTGAGCTATGGACGACGAAAAAAACGTCGCGAACGTACGTACACACGCACGCACAGACATCTTTCTAAAAATCTTTTATTTCGACTCTAGGGACCTTGAAACGTCGAGAAATGTCAAAATTTTCCATTTGACAAATCGGACCCATTACAATAACTTCCTATGGGAAGTTAAAAACTGTCCATTGATATGTTACTGAAAGTTAAACAGAACTGTTTTCATAAGATTACGTAAGTCAATGTTTTCAAGGTGTTCTAATTGAAAATCAGTATTGTTTCATTGCGTTCGTTGCGCGAGCTGAACCTTTAATTTGTAAAAAAAAAAATTGACAACAAAGTTGTTTGTTCCAAAATTTTTGGGACATGTATAAACTAAATGATTCGATGTACAAATTTGTACAAACGATTATAAGTTGAACTAAGTTTTTTAAATTTTCAGATTCGAAAGTTGATAGGCCAACACCTTTTTAACTGTACTGTACTAATTTTTCTAAAAGTTGATAAACTTATACAAACGATTACATTTATCAGATTTGTCCAAAAGGTGGTGAGCCAACTTCATACTAACGAATTTTTAATTATCAAATATTCAGACAATATAAAATCTTGTCCAGAAAAAAATATTTAAATTGGTTCATTGGGAAACTATGAAATACTGGGAAAATAATATATCAAAGGAAATGGTTTGTGTATTTGAAGGAACTAATCGAATGCACAAACCATTTCTTTCGGTAAATTAGTTTCCCGGTATTTCATATTTTTGGGACGAGTTCTCTCTAACGTTTTAATCAGTCTTAGGATTAGCTTTGTTGGGGAATGTGCATAATGTTTTTAAATGCAGTGTGAACGCAGCCCATCTCAGCTTATAAATTAGAGACACCTCACTGGTAACAAGATCTCATCCCAAGAAATATGTAACTCTAATAGTCAAAGATTAATGGTTTGTATCTTTTCTATTCCTGTTTTGACTTAGGGTTAATTTCTGGCCAAAAATTAAGAACGGTTCCGTTAACTTTATAAGTGGTATGAAAAACTGAGACTAGCAGAGAGCTTGAGGGATTTAATTAATTTTGAATAATTCCACTTGAAAACTAAATTTATAACTGAAATCTGCTTAAGAACTTAATTTTTAAGTTTGGACTCAATCGACCTTATTGTATAGATTGTAGGCGAAGACAGATAGGCGGACAGGGGGCACTCACTTCTCTACCATCGTAGATTAAAATTTCGAGTTCGAATATCTTTACGAACGCAATACTTGCCGTCGCACTGAATTGTTGGCAGTGTTTCTACATGCTTTGACGTTATTACCAATGTTTTTTTTGGTAAAGCCATCCGTTATACAGTCAAAGCCCTAATCTAGAGAGAGTATCAACTTTACGTGAATTTGATGCTTTGTTTGATTCCACCCAAAGAATTGTTTCATCCTATCCTCACACTGAAATCTTTGTTACGGGCGATTTCAATGTACACAATTCTTCATGGCTTCAACTTCAACTTTTGGGTCAGACAACTCGCTAAGGAATGTGTGCTGATATCTTCACCGAGGTTAACCACCTAACAGCTGGTTAACGAGCCCAATCAAATATCTCTTGACTTGTTTCTTGCCTGTGACCCTCCTTTGGCTCCTCTGTTTTACCTCCTCTAGGCACATCTGACCATTGTGTTATAACAGCAAATCTCGTGTCAAAACTCTCCAGTTAGAGACATAACTCATAAGAAAAAAGTTTGGCAATATGAGAAAGCCAACTGGGACGGTCTCAATTAGTATTTCAGAATCTTTAACTGATCACTATACTTCCTCGATAGTGACGTCGAAGCCAGAACTGCAGGCGAACAGAATTGAAAATATCAGAACTAAGGAAAACGCATGGTTTGATGCAAGCACTAAAGAAGTTATTAGAACCAAGGAAGTAAATTCCCGTTGTTTTAAGGCCAACACAACGGAGGAAAACCGGAAAAAGTTCAAGGAAGTTAGGAAGGCCCAAACGCCCATTTTCGAAGGACAAAATTTTTGCATAACCAAAAATTAGGGCAATAAATACTGAAATGTCCCAAAGGCAGTCACAATTTTTAGTTATTCGTACAAAACATGAGGAATTCGTCCTCTTCCCCAGTTCTTACGCTCGTTGTCAATAAACATCCATTTGTTAGCTTTTTAGAGAAAGCTAATCATTTTGCTAGTCAGTTCGCTGCCAATTCAACGCTGCTAGTGAGTTTTATGACTCCACCTGTACCTGGTCCAATCTTTTTTCGCACTCGTACTCTGGCAAGAGTCCTAAGAGATCTTAACACCCTCTGGCCCGGATGATATCCCAGCTATTGTAAGTATTCAAGCATTCAATAGGGTTTGGAATCAGGCTCTCTTATTGAAAATGCGTGCTTTTGGTTTCCATTAATCTCTCGTTCCTTAGGTTAGTAATTATCTTTCGGATTATTCAATACAAGTAGTATTGGATGGATTCAAGTATGAAAACCACAAAATAAATGCTGGTGTTCTGATCTGTTCTATCTCCAATACTTGTTCTAATTTTTATTAATGACCTCCTGTCTGCAACTTCTAATCCATTACATTGATTTGCTGACGATAGTACTCTTAGCTTTTTATATTCGTATTCAGACTCACACCCCTTTTCATTGGATAAGCTCATTAAATTTCGACCTAAACCGCATTGTACAATGGGGAAAAATGTTATGCTTTAAAAACCCAATGCTGTTTTGTATCCTTAACGTGCGGGGTAGGAATCATTGATTTGAATTTAAAAGACCTTGAAACGTTTTAAAATGTAAAAATGTTCAAATTTATAAATCGGACTACCTAGAATAACTTTCAATTCGAAGTAAACAATTAAAAAAAAGGTGGATCTTTATTAAGGAAGCTCGAAGTTTCCAAATCCCACTTTTATAAGCCTGAAATAAAAATGTCAACCTAACTTTCTATTTGTTCCTTCAATACAAACATATTGAACTTTTCGTTAAAAAAAACACAAACTAAATTTAATAAGAATGATTGAACTTTCTATTGACCTTGAGTTCAAGAATGACTTTTATTTTGTTCATTTTATTTTCATATGAAAGAAAAAATACACACTTTCAATCAATTGGAATCAAATTAAAAACTTGTCGCCCGTCTAACATAAAAGACATTATTGGTTTTCATCACTGTCACAATGGACATACATATTACTTTCAATTTTCTTGAGGTGGTGTGGTTATATTTTATTGATTACGGATGAGATGACAGTTTTTGCGTAAGATAAGTTTTATTAAATATAAAATAATTTACGTATACGGGGAGCTAATTTTCATAAGTGTCCTTACAATTAATCTTCTAATCTACATGTACCTACATAAGTTGTTTGCTTTAAGTAAACCTGGTGTAAAAATGTCATAGTTTTCAATGATAAAATTTTGTCGAATAATCGCCAATGGAAAATATATAAAATAATATTTAAATTCAATAACTGGTTGAGAAAGTCTTAAGAATCACTAAATTCCTTAGCGTAAAAATTGAGAACTCTATCCTAGGTGGTTAGTTGGTGTTACTATTAGGTTTTTGCCCTCCAAATCACATTCCATTCTTGTAATTATTTATATCTTATTAACGTATGTTTCTAAATGTATGAACAATGATTTCAATTATCTTAAATCTACAATAATAATTTTCTTATTTTCGAAGAACCTTTTTGTTTGCTCATTAATTGCAAATTTTCCGCACTTTATTTAATTTTGGAACATTTCCACTCGATGGAAAATATATAACAGACTTCAAACAATTATCTGGACACATATCAAATAAAACAAAATAAAGATATATTTGTCATTGAATTGTTTGCCATTAAGTAAATTGATGGTGGAAATGGTATTTTATTTATTTACTTAGAAGGAAACAATATGTCATCATCTTTTCTTCTAAAAATCCAATTAATATATGTACGTTTCGGAAGGAACTAACATTCTTTCTAACATCGTCATTCTTAATATTATATTTATATGTATATGGGAAGGTAAATATTGACTAGCTGTGCGTGCAAATAAATTGACAATAGTATTAAAAGCCCCCTCTAAATCGACATTTATAAGGGTATGGTAAAGTGGAAAAATGAGGAGTACCTATATTGTAACACACCCTTAGTAGGGACTTAACAAGGTTTTCTTTTTAAATGTAAGGCATATTATTTGAGATGTCTCGTAAATTTCATTATTGGTTTGAAATTCAATCTTCAAAACATCAACACGTGTACTCTACGTACATATGTACATATATAGTCTATGAGAATTGCTTCGAAAAAATTCCGACTTAATTTCGATGGAGAGCTTTATTAATACAATTTATTAATACATTATTAATACAGACTCCCTTAAAAGCTCTCAAAAAGGTTGAGTACATTTTTTTTTACAAAAAAACTAAAAAACTAAAGGTTTTTTTTGAAAAATTTGTTTAGATAAATGTTTTGTTGGGACGAAAGCTCCTTAACATTTTTGGTCCGGTTCAAAATTAGAGGCGTTTTAAGGAAAAAGTAATAACATAAAGGTAAATGAAGCTATCTACCCAAACATTTGTCGGATCTTTGTCGAAGTCAGAGCATTTTTAACTTCCCATAGGAAAATATTGTAATGGGTCCGATTTGTCAAATTGAAAATTTTGACATTTCTCGACGTTTCAAGGTCCCTAGAATCGAAATAAAAGATTTTTAGAAAGATGTCTGTGCGTGCGTGTGTACGTACGTTCGTACGTCCGTACGTCTTTACGTTCGCGACGTTTTTTTCGTTCTCCATAGTTTAAGAACCAGAAGAGATATCGACTTCAAATAAATTTTGTTATCTAGATAATAAGGCAGAAAGATGCAGAGAGGGCTCTCAGGAAAATTGCGTGGGTGGTTTTTTTACCATAGCAGTTTAAAAAAAAGGTGAACATTTTGGTTAACCCTAAATATCTCATGAACCAATGACGCTATAGACTTAAATTAAATTTTATATTATATATTGTAACATGATACAAAACAAGTATATTTTTTTGGAAAAAAAAATCCAATTAACGGTTTTTTTAATAAATCAAAAAAACTAAAAAAAAAAAATTTGTCACCTCGAAAATTTTACGACTAAAATATGATTTCATCTCCAAAATAATTTTGTGCAACGAAGAATTATGTTTTTGACATCTGATAAAATTTTGAGAAAAATCGAATTGACAGTTTTTTTTATAAAAAATAAAAACCTAAAAAAACATTACTCAAAGTTGGTAAAAATTGAATTTCGACTCAAATATCTTTTCAAAAACTTGAGATTAAGACTTCAAACTTATTTCATCTAATAAAAAATATTGTTTTCAACATTCCGAAAAACGTTGAGAAAAATCGAATTGAGTTTTTTTTACAAAAAATAAAAACCTAAAAAAAAATTAATAAAAGTTGGTAAAAATTGATTTTCGACTCAAATATCTTTTCAAAACTTTGAGATATTGGCTTTAAACTACTTTTATCTTTCAAAAAAAAATGTTGTCGACATTCAGTAAAATTTTGAAAAAAATCGAATTGACAGTTTTATTACAAAAAATTAAAAACCTACAAAAAAATTTAACAAAAGTTGGTAAAAATTGATTTTCGACTCAAATATCTTTTCAAAAATTTGAGATTATGGCTTTTAACTAATTTTAGCTTATAAGAAATATTGTTTTCAACATTATGAAAAATTTTGAGAAAAAGCGAATTGACAGTTTTTTTACAAAAAAAAAAAACCTAAAAAAAAAACAATACTAAAACTTGGTACTTGGTAACTTTCGACTCAAATAGCTTTTCAAAAATTACAAATATTGGCCTCAAACTTATTTTATTTCACAGAAAATATTGTTTTCGATATTCAGTAATTTTTTTACAAAAATCCAACAGTCCGTTGGATCTACAAAAAATAGTACGCAAATTTGGTAAAAATTGATACATATAGACAAACTTTTAAGCAAGACAAATCGACAGACGGGATGTGAAGTTATCAGTGTGGGTCGCATCCCAGCCTCTTTTTTAACTTCACATATAAGAAGTTATTGTGATCGGTCTTATTTCTCGAATTGAAAATGTTGACGAATTTGGTCCCAAAAATTTAAAGAAATTTCTATGTGTTCGTGATACCTTTTTTCGTCAGCCATATTTCGAGAACTCGCAAAAATAGCGACTTCAAATAAATTTTGTTTTACAGACAATAACATCAAAAAATTCAGAAAGGACTTTCAATAAAATTCTGGGATGTGACGCACACTGATGACTTCTTATCCGTGCCCGTCTGTCGATTTTTCTAAAACTTTAATAAAATATTACATAATAACAATATTTTGTGTGACAAAATTTAAAGTCGAAAACCATTTCTTATCAGTCTTATGTTGTTTCTTGTAGGTTTTCATGTTTGTGTAAAAAAGTTGTTGCTTAAATTTTTTAAATTAACTAAAAGTTAGCAACAATATTTTTCATATATAAAATAAGTTTGATTTGAATATCAATTTTTGTTCCCAATATTTTTAGTTGAAAACTAATTTTTATCAATTTTAGCAGCATTTTTTGAAAGTTTCTATTCCTAATATAACAAAATACTGACTGGATTTTTCTAAAACTATTATCTTTCGTTAACATTAAAATAATTTTTTAATCAAAGCTAAGGTGATGGTATTCACGAAATTTTCGAATCGAACATCAGTGTTTACCAATTCTGCGTAGTTTGTTTATAGAGTTTTTAGAAGAAAACTGACAGTTAAATTTTAAAAATCATGTTTTGTATGCAATGAAATTAGTTTGAAAGCAAAATGTTCAACTTTTAGTAGTGTTATTTTAGTTTTTAAGTTTTTTAGTTTTTAGTAAAAACCGTTACTTCCACTTTACTGAAAACTTTATCAGATGTAAAAAACGTAATTTTTCGTTGAATATAATTATTTTGGAATTAGTATCAGTTCTTGTTATTAAAATATTCAAGGTGACAAATATTCTTATTTCAGAAAAAAAAATGAATTGTGTTTTGAGAAATTAAGCCATGTATCCATACTACGGGATACCTGTTTTTTCGACCATATCTCAAAATCTAGAAGAGATATTGGCTTCAAACACATTTTTTACAGATAATATCATACAAAATTCATAAAGGACTTTCAATAAAACTGAGTTGGCTGACCCCAAACATGTAACAAACTAATAATGCTCGCGAAAACTATCAACAATTACCAAATAAACATACTTTCTAAACTGAAGAAAAATGTACCACCTTCAAAATAATTTTATGAAGAGAAGGATACCGTCTTTGATATCAAGAAGATTTTTAAAAAATTAAACTTACAGTTTTTTTTTTTAAATAATAAAAACCTGAAAACATTACTACCAAAAATTATTAAAAAAAAAGAGGCTGGGATGTGACCCACACTGATAACTTCCCATCCCGTCTATCGATTTGTCTTGCTTAAAAGTTTGTCTAAATGTATCAATTCTTACCAAATTTGCGTTCTATTTTTTGTAGATTTTATTTTTTTTTTATGAAAAAAACGGACTGTTGGATTTTTATAAAAAAATTATTGAATATAAAAAACAATATTTTCTGTGAAATAAAATAAGTTTGAAGCCAATATTTTTAATTTTTGAAAAGCTATTTGAGCCGAAAATCAATTTTTACCAACTTTTATTAATTTTTTTGAGTAGGTTTTTATTTTTTGTAAAAAAAACTGTCAATTCGATTTTTCTCAAAATTTGTCCTAATGTTGAAAACAATATTTCTTATAAGTTAAAATTAGTTAGAAGCCATAATCTCAAAGTCTTGAAAAGATATTTGAGTCAAAACTCAATTTTTACCAACTTTTTTTTTATTTTTTTTTAGGTTATTATTTTTTGTAAAAAAACTGTCAATTCGATTTTTCTCAAAATTTTTCCTACTGTTGAAAACAATATTTCTTATAAGATAAAATTAGTTAGAAGCCATAATCTCAAATTTTTGAAAAGATATTTAAGTCGAAAATCAATTTTTACCAACTTTTGTTAATTTTTTTTTTCGGTTTTTAATTTTTTGTAAAAAAACTGTCAATTCTATTTTTTTCAAAATTTTACTGAATGTTGAAACCAATATTTTTTGAAAGATAAAAGTAGTTTAAAGCCAATATCTAAAAGTTTTGAAAAGATATTTGAGTCAAAACTCAATTTTTACCAACTTTTTTTTTATTTTTTTTAGGTTTTTATTTTTTGTAAAAAAACTGTCAATTCGATTTTTCTTAAAATTTTATCAGATGTCAAAAACATTATTCTTCGTTGCACAAAATTGTTTTGGAGATGAAATCATATTTTAGTCGTAAAATTTTCGAAGTGACAAATTTTTTTTTTCAGTTTTTTTGATTTATAAAAAAAACCGTTAATTGAATTTTTTTCCAAAAATATAATTGTTTTGTATCACGTTACAATATATAATACAAAATTTAATTCAAGTCTCTAGCGTCATTGGTTCATGAGATATTTAGGGTTAACCAAAATTTTCACCTTTTTTTTAAACTGCTATGGTAAAAAAACCACCCACGCAATTTTCTTGAGAGCCCTTTCTGCATCTTTCTGCCTTATTATCTGTATAACAAAATTTATTTGAAGTCGATATCTCTTCTGGTTCTTGAGCTATGGACGACGAAAAAAACGTCGCGAACGTACGGACGTACGGACGTACGGACGTACGGACGTACAGACGTACGGACGTACGGACGTACGTACACACGCACGCACAGACATCTTTCTAAAAATCTTTTATTTCGACTCTAGGGACCTTGAAACGTCGAGAAATGTCAAAATTTTCAATTTGTCAAATCGGACCCATTACAATAACTTCCTATGGGAAGTTAAAAAGCAAATTATTTTATTGATTTAAAAATCAATCTTTAAAAACGATTGATATTTAATATAAAATATAAATACATTAAAAAAATGACATTGAAAATTAATACTCGTAAAATTGGTTATCAACTAAAAAATCTGGGGAACAGAAATAGATATACTATACATAGATATATGTATAGATAGAAAAATCCAATCAAAAATGTTTTTCTACAAAAAAGCGAAAACCTTTAAAAAACAACTGAAAACTTTAAAAAAAAAATAATTTTTGATTCTTGAAAATAAAAAAAGTGTTTTTTTTTTTAAACTTTACTGGTCTTATCAAAATATTAATATTAACATATTTTAAAAAATCCTATTGACAGTAAAACAAAATCATAAAACGTAAAAGAGTAATTAATAGGGCCCATACACTACGCAAACACGTTTGTTCAAACGTGTGTTTGAGCAAATATAGTTTCGTCACCCACTACGCAAACATGTTTGAGAGATATTAGTTGCGTGACGAATTTTTAAACACCACAATACCGGTAAACTTTTATAAAGTTCAATGAATTCAGTCCAAGAAAATTTGTCCTCTTGTTTATTCATGTTAACTCTATGAAAATTGGCTTGGCATTGGTTTGAGCAAAATTAAATACACACCACACAAACATGTTTGTGCAGGCACGGAAAATTCAAATTTTTTTGATTTTGTTCAAACCGCTTGCGCAAACACGCATAATCGCTACACACTACACAAACATTTTTACAACAACAAAATACATTCGATTGCTCAAACAGTTTGTGTAACGTATGGGCCCTATAAAATTGAATTTAGACTCAAATGTTTTGAGAACAAAAAAAAAATCATACTGACTTCAGTATTTTGTAACATTTTAAAACCGTGGCGCAAAATTTGAAATGAAGAAGTAATTTTCTAAATATTTAATAATTTAGTAGTGACTCCAAAATTTTAAACTTTTCTTTTCGAAAAAAATTTAGTAATAAAAGTACTTGTATAATTCCGGTGAAATCTTAAGCGAACGATTTCTAATTCTGGGGTGGAATCGTCGGAGGTGATAATTGACTATCATATTTTTGTAAGTCAAATTGACTATCATTTTCATTTCGTCTGTGTGAGATGATTCAACTCAATTCAATTCGATTGAACAATTTCAGATTAGAATTGTTACAATTAATTGTTGCTTTGGTGAAATTTTAAAACGATTCCTATAAAATATCTAAATAAAAGCATTAAATTGGCTGTGTTTTGCAAACATTCTCACTTTTCTTGTGTTTTTCGAATTTCGCAAGCTTTGTTCTTCACAAAAATGTGTTTTTGTAGGTACCTTAAAAAGGTAACTGAAAAAATGTTCCATTCGCTTTTTGTAAGTGTCTGGTAGCTCTATTCAAAAACGACATTATTTGTAGGAAAATTACTATCACATTTTTGTTGTGACAGCTTTTTAGGTATCAATTTGACTATAACCTTACATAGATCAAATTCGATAATGTTAACTGTCATTTATTAACAATCACCTTTGCCGATTCCACCCCTAGCTTAGGGGTTTAGGTTTTTAACAAAGAACCAAATTGTTACCTTGTCAAACCTTTACCTAAAGTAAAATTCTCCATCATCCAGTTCTTCAAAGAAATTTGCTTGGAACTTAAAACATCGCACTTTTCTGCACAAAGCCAAGTCTTCAAATATTTTGAAATCTCCGTCTTCTGCAAACAATTTCTTAATAAAAAAAAACACAATTTTAACAGGCCAACCTCGTATTTTTTTTAACAGGGAAAAACACTTAATTCTAAAAGAAGTGCGAAAAATCCAAAGATCAGTACTCCAAACTTGGCCTGAGAAGTGGCAAATATTATCGGTAAACATTTAAGTGTGCAGAATATTCGTAATGATTTGCATGATTCTAAATATTTCGGAAGAGCCATTAATTTCTGAAATGAATAGAAAACACACTTGGAACTTGAGAAAAAGTATTTAAACAAACCAAGAGAATCGAAATTTTTTTGTGTACCGAAAAACAAATACTTATCTGAACAGTAAAATGTTGTGTCTACTGTCAAACATGGTAGACGGAGAGTTTTGGTTTGGGGTGTATGGTAGCAAATGGTATAGGCAGTTCAACTTTTACAGAAGTTGATGTGACGGCAAACATGTACATTAAAATTTTGCGTACTAATTTCAATGACAATGTTGAAAAGCTTGGTCTTAGGAATTCATTTGTCTTACAAAAAGGCAATTATCCTAAGCACACTGCCTTTAAAACTCGTAAGAGGTTGCCCTATAATACTCGAAAATAACCTAAAACTTGGGGCAGCCTTAAAAAACACAAAATTTCTTCAAAATCAGACCTTAAAAGGATTATACTGGAATAGTGGGACCAATTACCGCGTGAAAACAAATAAATTGTAGTGTTTTCGATGGACCGAAAATTGCAAGGAATCATTGATGCCAACGAAATGCACAAAAAGTACCTATTGTTTTGTTTTTTAATTACATACTCTTTAAATTTGTTTAAATATAAAAATTTATATTTTAATAAAAGTTTAAGCGAATTTCAGCCTCTTTTCATCTCATTGCTCTACACTGATATGTAATTCTACAAAAGCATTAATACCTACTCTCCATCCAAGGGAACGTTTACATTGGTTAATTTGTAGAACCTTATTTTCAACCACACGGCCTATATGAATAAGCTACAAGGTCACACTCATCTCGGAAGGCTTTTATAAATCTATTGATCTTTATGTGTTCGTTTTCCAATAAAATGTGTTTTATCAAATTATAAAATAAACTATGGCATTGAATTTTAATTGTAAGGTCAATCTTTTCTTTTCATTCTGTTAATTTTTTAAATACAGTCAAACTTCCTTATAACGAACCGTTAAGGGTACACAAAATTGGTTCGTTATACGAGTAATAAGAAGTTTCACAAAAAGTTCGGTTTTATACTAAATTTAATGTTCTTTTATGTTTTCCAAAAAGGATTGCTTTTAAAGAAGTTAACATCTTTTAATTTTTTAAATAAAATCATGTCAATTTTTTTTTCAATTACAAAAGGTGGAACTATGCATTATCTGAGGTTTCAACTATTTTTAACTTCCCATAGGAATTGTAATGGTTCCGATTTGTCAAAATGAAAATTTTGACATTTCTCGACGTTTCAAGGTCCCTAGAGTCGAAATAAAAGATTTTTAGAAAGATGTCTGTGCATGCGTGTGTACGTACGTTCGTACGTCCATACGTCTGTACGTTCGCGACGTTTTTTTGCGTGGGTGGTTTTTTTACCATAGCAGTTTAAAAAAAAGGTGAAAATTTTGGTTAACCCTAAATATCTCATGAACCAATGACGCTAGAGACTTGAATTAAATTTTATATTATATATTGTAACGTGATACAAAATAAGTATATTTTTTGACAAAAATCCAATAAACGGTTTTTTTTATAAATTTGTCACCTCGAAAATTTTACGACTGAAATATGATTTCATCTCCAAAACAATTTAGTGCAACGAAATTGTAATGTTTTTGACATCTGATAAAATTTTGAGAAAAATCTAATTGACAGTTTTTGTATAAAAAAAAAAAATCTAAAAAAAAAACATTACTCAAAGTTGGTAAAAATTGATTTTCGACTCAAATATCTTTTCAAAACTTTGAGATATTGGCTTTAAACTACTTTTATCTTTCAAAAAATATTGTTGTCAACATTCAGTTAAATTTTGAAAAAAATCGAATTGACAGTTTTTTTACAAAAAATTAAAAACCGAAAAAAAATTTAACAAAAGTTGGTAAAAATTGATTTTCGACTCAAATATCTTTTCAAAAATTTGAGATAATAGCTTCTAACTACTTTAAGCTTATAAGAAATATTATTTTCAACATTAGGAAACATTATGAAAAAAATCGAATTGACAGTTTTGTTTACAAAAATTAAAACCCAAAATAAAAACCCAATTAAAAATTGACAGTTTTTTTTACAAAAAAAAAAAAACAATACTAAAACTTGGTACTTGGTAACTTTCGACTCAAATAGCTTTTCAAAAATTACAAATATTGGCCTCAAACTTATTTTATTTCACAGAAAATATTGTTTTCGATATTCAGTAATTTTTTTACAAAAATCCAACAGTCCATTTTTTCATAAAAAAATAAAATCTACAAAAAATAGTACGCAAATTTGGTAAAAATTGATACATATAGACAAACTTTTAAGCAAGACAAATCGACAGACGGGATGGGAAGTTATCAGTGTGGGTCGCATCCCAGCCTCTTTTTTCAATAAAACTTCGAAAATTATAAAATGCAGTTCTCATCTCATGTCATGTCAGTTTTTTTTTCGAATAAATTCGATGTCAGCATTGTCATTTGATCAGTCCGATTCCTTAGATTTAATAACATTCAATATGTTTAAAAGTACAAAACCCAGCTTTTTTCGAACATTTTACAATTATTTAAAACAACTTTGCTTTCGGGTCCAAAAAATTAGTTCTTTATAAAGAGAACTTCGCTTTTATTATAGTTCGTATGGGATATTTCTTAAGGGGAAGGGGAACAGAATGACTGTTTGACTGTAAAAATTTCTCTACTTCTAAAATTCGACCTTTCAGGCGAAGAAAAACAAAGCGAATAGGCCTAAATGAACCTATTAGTTTTAAATAACAGTAACCTAAAGTCATTAAGGCCATTATTTTGTAATTTTATCTTTAGTAAAATGTTAAGTGATGGTTAGATATAAAAAATAATTAATAATAATTAGCATAATCATTATATTAACTTAAAATCATTTTAAATTTTAAGCTATCATATTTTATTTACAGATCTTCAGAGACTTCAGAAGAAAATGTAGATAAGGCTTTTAGTCTATTTTCTTAATATACATTTGGCTTCAAACCTACCCGCATAACTTTAAAAGTCAGTCTTAAATTCCAAAGTCTGAGTGTATAAGTTACATTTTCTTTCTGTTCACACATTATCTGTTTAAATGTACATAAAACACTTTGACTAATAACTTTGCTTCCAACTTCCATCAATATTTAATTACGCTTCTATTTTTAACAAAAATGTGTAAGTTTTATCATAAGTACGATAACATAAACAATATCCACACTTAACAAATTAATAATGACAATTTACTTACAACAAATAAGAGAAGATATTGTTTGAAAAAAAAAATATACATTCCCAGACCTTTGTTTTGTTATTTTCTTAAACAAACAACTGCACTTATCTATAAATACATTTTTACGGAACAAATTAACTTTACGAGTATCTTTTTTGTAATTTTAAGATTGTTCAATAACAGCTGTACGTGTGCTCAAACAGTTTAACGTTTTCTCTTTTGTAATGATAATTTTATAGATATGATCGATTTTGAAATGACACATCTTTGTCAGAGTATAAATAAGTGCGATAAAATGGAATACCCTTAAGTGTAGAGTTTTGTGTTACTTGCTAATTTTGAAATCATCATGAAATTTACTTTGGTACTATTGGTTACGGCAGCCATTGTCGCATGTGCTTTGAGTTGCTCTGATGTCGATTTTGAAAAATTCCAGGTTTGTAATATTAACCACCATCACTGACATACAATCCCCAGTTGCATAAGAAGCCGAAAAATTAACGAGACACGATGTCATCATTTCAAAATTTGGAAGTATATGAAATTTACAATTTCTAACACATTTTTAACGCATGTCAAAAATCAACCAACATAAGTTACTTTTTCTAAACTTGTTTATAATTAAATTGATAATTTGTTTCAGGCTGAATTTGGCAAGAAGTACGCCGATAAGAAAGAGATCAGTTCCCGCAAAGAAATTTTCTGCAAGAACTTGAGAAAAATTCAAGCCCACAACCGTTTATACGATCAGGGACTTAGCACTTACAAACAAGGCGTAAACCAATTTACTGATATGACTCCAGAGGAGTTCCAAAACAGCGGTTATGTGATGCATCCTGGCTTCGGAAAGCATTAAGTTTTCCTCAAAACAAATGTAGTATGCATTTTCTCCAATAAATTAAAATTCCTATACACAAAAATAATGTTTTGTATTATAACTAAAATTTAAGTTTTGAATCGATTGACAGCGAAAAAAGGGAGTTTCTAGAGAAGTCTTAATTAAACATTTGGTTTCTAGCTTTAAGTTAAAAATCAAGCTTGAAATTTTGTGTGATGATATTGCCAGGAATTTCATTGTCAGATATTTTCAGATGACTTTTGAAATTTTTAGAATTCTTTGTTTAAAATAGCTGAGATTTGCTTACAATTTCTTCATCATATCTTCTAAGAAGAGATTTGAGTTTGATATGCATAAAAACAAGATTTTTTAAATGAAATCAATGAATGTGTGTTAGTGTTAAACTAACAATAGAAAACGATTTGATCCAAATGGACGCCACGGCTACTATTACAGCTCCCTATTATTCTTATTAAGTTTTCGAAGACAAATTTGAAGGCACTTAATATTTAAGGTTTAAACATAGTGCGAGCGATAGGAAGAGGAGATACCGTTGCAAATTTGTCTTGAGGTTTTGAATATTGGAGATAGGACAGATGAACACCGACTTCTCAGAAAGAAATAAAAAGAGCATGAGAAACATGGGATCAAAGATGTTAAGAGGTTTAAAAGCAGAAATGCAGTTCGAAAGTCTTATGAGCAATTCACAAGTACACATACCTCGTACTGAAGACTGCAAAGAAGAAAGTGGAAACATCACAGTGGAATGGCAGTTAATGTTGAGGATATCTAAGGACCACTTCTGCAGACTGTATAACAGTGATGACGAACCGAATTCCGCAGGATAATGCATTCAACGTAGACAACGAAAACCAACAATTCCGTCTTCCCGACTTAGACGAAGTAGAGATTGCGATATCCAAGCTGAAGTATAACAAAGCCGCCAGAGCAGATGGCTTGAATGCCAAGTTCTTCAAAGCAGCTGGAGATAATGTGGCCCATCGTCAACCTGATAGGAAACTATCAGTGTGGTTTTAGACAAGGAAACTCTACAGTCGATCTAATATTCTCATTAGGGCAGATCCCGGAAAAAACTCAAGAACATCAAATCGACATCCACCATCTCTTCATCGATTTCAAGGCCGCATATGACAGCATCTACAGGGACGAGCTGTATAGAGCCATGTCTAGTTTGGCATTCCTGCCAAACTTGTCCGTTTGTACAGGATGACCATGAGGAATTTGCGCTGCTCAAGAAAGGTTGGAAACAAGTTAACAGAACCTCTCGATGACCAAAAAGGCTTTAGACAAGGTAATGCGCTGTCATGCGATTGAGGCACTATCTTTCAAAGTCTGTCCAATCACTAGCATATGCTGATGAGTGATGGCATTGACCTAATCTTAAGAACTCAGCGTGATGTCAATGGGGCTTTTGTTGGTATTGAGGCATATGCGGCAAAAATGGGTTTAACGGTTAATGAGGGCAAAACAAAGTACTTGCTGTCACACACAGGTAAATTTTCCCAAAAACATGGCCAAAATTATTTTTTGTGTTTATTCAATTTATTATTGCATGATTATATCAAAATATGAATGTTACCATCGACAGACGCAACTTTGAGGTAGTTAAGGACTTTGTCTACCTAGGCTCCGCTATGAACACAGAAATCAACATAAGCGCTGAGATCACACGAATTTCTGTTTCTTTGGGCTAAGAAATCAATTGAGTAGTAAAGCTCTCTCTCGAGCGACCAAAGTGTCGCTATATAAGACCCTTAACATCCCCGTCCTGTAATACGGTGCAGAAGTATGAACTGGAACAAAAGCGGATGAAAGCACCTTAAGTTGATTAGAAAGAAAAGTCCTTCGCGTGAACCGTGGCCGAGCTAGGTGGAGAAGTTTGTTGGGTGAGGCCCTAGTTCACACAGGACTGTAGCCCCAAATTAGGTAGGAAAGTAAGTAAGTTTTGAATATCGAAATGGGAGGAAAAAACAAAGTGGGGTTACGCATTCCACATTCTTGAAGTGCGGTTGAAAAAAGAATCCCTATATTTGACAGTAGGTCCAGAACCTAGCTCAAGGTTAAACTGATTTTTTGATTTGGGAATGTAACGGCATTTTGAAATATTTCGATATATGTAAATAATTACTTTATTAAATTTAAATCTTCTTGAATGAGAAAGCCATCGGAAATGGATTTAATGCAACTGAATATATTTGAGTCATCGGCAAACACTAATTTATGAGAAAACCGAATTTGAAGTGGAATATCATTTAATAAAATAAGAAATAAAAGCGATAACAGGTACTTTCCTTGAGGAACACCGTATAGAAAACGCGAATTTGGTGAGACGCGAATTTGGTGAGACTTGACGTTTAGAATACTTTCACATAAATAAAATTAAAGCCAAATCAAAAGAATAGAATGAAAACCTAAACTTTCTACTTTGAGCCTAACTAGGCTTTGGCGAAGTCGGTGTAAATAACACTACATTGCGACGGACCTTCAAAACAGCTAACAACATAATGAGTGAAAATCAAAAGATTTGTTGAGGTTGATTTACCGTGGACAAAGCCATGTTTAGGTCCAGATTTTTGAATAGGAATTATGAAAGAAATTTTAAAAAAGGTAATTTAAAAATGCACCTTTCTTGAGTAAAGTATTAAATGAAAGTAAAGTGGTTGTTTCTCAAGACTCAGACTATACAAGATATCAAGTCTATCTGAAACACCAACATTTAAAGAACTGAAGACACCGAAATGTCACATGTCGTATAAATCAATTGAAAAAAGTAAGCAAAGTAATTGCAGATCGTGTGAGTGTCGATGGAACTTTCATGATTATAAAACATTTGTGATTAGTGGAAATATAGCTTTCCGTCGGCTTTTTTGGTTGCTGTAGTTTTTGCAATGAAACAATTAAGTTACATTAACATTTGGGGAAAGTTAATGTAACTTAATTGTTTCATTGCAAAAACTACAGCGACCAAAAAAGCCGACGGAAAGCTATATTTCCACTAATCACAATAATTAGACAAATTGGTCAAGAAATTAACTCAAATAAAACATTTGATTCAGAATAGCATTTAAGTATATACATAGCTCCAAAAGCAATTAGATAATCTTTGTTTAAGAATTTATTAAGAACTTTAAATACATTTTGCATACGTCTATAATTAGCCAAAAGAATGGTATCATTATTGAAACTACGAAATAGCTTATTTTTCTTGTTATTTAAATTAGCAAGCCTTTCAATACACCATTGAGGCTTCGACTTAATACTTTTTAAATTCTTTGGCAGCTATTGTCAGACGACTGACAGATCTGACAACCGTCTCTACTTTCATAACTTATAGGAATGCGCAAATTCAGACAACATAAGGGACTTCTTTTGCAGTCAACTATGCATTCCTTGGACGTAAATTTTGACCATGGCTAACTAGCTAGTTTTTCGAGTGTCATAAATTTCAAACTTGAAACTTTACTTCAATAACCTCTACCTTCAGTTCATCGCACACAAACTATCAAAAAGATTCTTGTCTTGTACTTTGTATTGTAAAAAAGCATTACTACTTATTAACTTCCGATAGGAAGTTATTGTAATGGGTCCGATTTGTCAAATTGAAAATTTTGACATTTCTTGACGTTTCAAGGTATTTGTATTTTGTATTTGTATTTATTTTAATTTGTTTAACAATATACAACAAGATAATGAATCTTTTAGATGTATTTAAATGAACAATTACCAGGTTTACATGTTTGACTAATACTTAAAATAGAAATATTACAGTAGAATTTAGATTTAATTATTTTTAAATATAAGTTAAATAAAAGACAATGTAAATTAAACATTAAAACAAGAAAGAAAAAAAAAAAAAAAGCTAAGTTTTATTTTAAATTAGTTTAATGAAGCTGAGAAAAACAAAGATACCTTTTCCCTGAACAGAGTTGATGAGGTTAATGTCTGTAATTCGACTGGTAGACTATTCCACAGTCGAACAACGGACACAAAGAATGATCTCTCTGCAATCGTATGTGTGTAGCGCGGCAATATTATTTTCAGGCCTCTCCTTGATTGGGCGAAACGAAGTAGTTCTTCTAAGTAGCTCGGACTATTTTTATGAATTATGTTGTGAAGTAAAATCGCATTCTTACGTTTAAGATAGTTTTCAAGGCTTAAGCCTAGAAGTGAGGTTTGAATATTGGAAACACTTACGAATCGCGGAATGTTATAAATGAAGCGAAGGCAGTCATTGAACTCAACATTTAGTTTTCGCTTGCATTCAAAATCTAACTCAGGATAAACGGACGAGTTATAAATAAAAAATGGTAGTATCAAGCTTTTAACAAGATGTTTTTTAAATCTGAATTTAAAATGTGTGATGACGGTCTTAAAGATCTTAGTGTAAAATAAATTCTTCGTATGGCATCAGAGATTGCATCACAGCATGTTAAATGATTATTTATTTGAAAACCTAAGTACTTCACTTTCGTCACATATTCAATATTTTGTCCATTCAAAGTAGTCATAGGAAGATTTTCTATATTTATTTGTCTTCGAGAACAAGCCATACTCACTGTTTTTGCAGGGTTTAGATGAAGTTTATTAGAAACTGCCCATTTATGAATATTAGTTAAGTCCTTATTTATTTCTGTAACACAACAATCCTGGTTACACGGTTCACAAAAGTTGTAAATTATAACATCATCTGCATACATATGAACTGAGGAATATTGAACAACATCAGGTAAGCCATTGATATACAATGAAAACAACAGAGGCCCAAGAACGGATCCCTGGGGAACTCCACTGTTCATGTTATAGAGACTGGACGTCCCAATATCAGTTTTTATTGCTTGAGTTCTATTTAGTAAATTACTTTGTAAGAATTTTATGGCCGTCCTTGAAAAACTGAAATCATTACTTAACTTAGACAATAAAATATTGTGATCTATGCTATCAAATGCTTTTGAAAAGTCAAGCAGAACCATTATTCCTAGTTGTCCATGATCCAGAAAGTTACGAAAATCTGTTGTTACCCTCAAAACAGCCGATTCACAACTATGTTTGGCTCGAAAACCAGATTGCCATTTAGTTAAAGCGTTATTCAATTGTAAAAAAGATATTATTTGGTCAGCTAAAAGTCCCTAGAGTCGAAATAAAAGATTTTTAGAAAGATGTCTGTGTGTGCGTGTGTACGTACGTTTGTACGTCCGAACGTTCGCGACGTTTTTTTCGTCGTCCATAGCTCAAGAACCAGAAGAGATATCGACAAATAAATTTTGTTATCTAGATAATAAGGCAGAAAGATGCAGAGAGGGCTCTCAAGAAAATTGCGTAGGTGGTTTTTTTACCATAGCAGTTTAAAAAAAAGGTGAAAATTTTGGTTAACCCTAAATATCTCATGAACCAATGACGCTAGAGACTTGAATTAAATCTTATATTATATATTGTAACGTGATACAAAACAAGTATATTTTTGGAAAAAAATGCAATTAACGGTTTTTTTATACATCAAAAAAACTGAAAAAACAAATTTGTCACCTCGAAAATTTTACGACTAAAATATGATTTCATCTCCAAAACAAGTTTGGGCAACGAAGAATGATGTTTTTGTCATCTGATAAAATTTTGAGAAAAATCGAATTGACAGTTTTTTTACAAAAAAATAAAAACCTAAAAAAAAATTAATAAAACTTGGTAAAAATTGACTTTCGACACAAATATCTTTTCAAAACTTTAAGATATTGGCTTTAAACTACTTTAATCTTTCAAAAAATATTGTTGTCAACATTCAGTAAAATTTTGAAAAAAAATGGAATTGACAGTTTTTTTTACAAAACATTAAAAACCTAAAAAAAACAACAATACTAAAACTTGGTAAAAATTTACTTTCGACTCAAATAGTTTTTCAAAAATTAAAAATATTGGCTTCAAACTTATTTTATTTCACAGAAAATATTATTTTCGATATTCAATTAAATAAAATCTACAAAAAATAGTACGCAAATTTGGTAAAAATTGATACATATAGACAAACTTTTAAGCAAAACAAATCGACAGACGGGATGGGAAGTTATTAGTGTGGGTCGCATCCCTGCCTCATTTTTTGTTTTAGAATTTGACAACTCACCCTTTTACACAAAACATTAAATGGTATCGTGCAGAAAATAAATAAATCATAAAGCAATAAAGTGCAGCTTTCAGTTGACTGAAAAAACATGATCAATTGTCATTTTGACATCAGTTAAGTAGATTTTTCTTGACTTACTTATCAGTCAACTTTCCAAAAAGTTGCCTTAAATGGAACCCAATTTTTTGACAGCTGGCCAATCAGATACCAGAAACTTTCCTTATTTTTAAGTCCCCTATGTCACCTGAACCTTCCCAATGAGTTCAGTTTGAATTCAAAACAATGACTTTGATGGAATCTGATATAATTGTACATGTCACATTTAAATATTTTGTTCTATACTCATCTGTAAATTTGCAAAAGGTCAAGGTTGCTTGAGTATAGCCATTTTGTTAAATCTGACACTTCACGAGACGAAACTTCAAAATCGAATGCCAGCGTACTACACTCTTGTTCTTATATTTATTTATCAAGTATTTTAAAGAATTTGTGAACTGTGAACTTGTGAAAACTTCTGTCACTTAAACAAAGGTTTTATGTAAAATCTTAAAACTTAAAAAAAAAAAAAACATATGCATATGCATATGCATATAGAGGTACTACATACATTATTTTCAGCTCACCCTTATACTTTCTAGAAAACAACTAAAAATTCATAAATTCAGAATGCAAATTGGTGTAGCGCATAGTTCGTGTCCTGTTTTTAGCGTTTTGCTGCTATATGCAATGCATCAAAAACAAAAGCAACCCACAAAAAATTCACTTCGATAAAATTGTAAACAAACATCGTCAACATGGCGGCAGCGGCGTCTGAGAGAGGACGACGCGATGTCCTCGGCGGCGCTAATCGTCCGTGTAGTAGTACATCTCCCTTGGAAACGGTTTTCCATGATGCATTTTAAATAATGTTTCCACAGAATTTTTGAAAGGGAAATTTAATTTGTCGCTTTGCTTCACTTGCATGTAGCTGCTAGCTTGTAGCAGGTTGCTAGCAAAGCAAACATAAGTTGACGCCATTGAACTAAAAAGGACACAAACACACATCCTTCTGCTGCTAGGCTGCTGCAAGATTCTATGTCGCCAATGATACCAGCTCAAGCTTATAGTTGAATTGCTGCGATGAGTGAAGGGCAAAAATAGGTAGGTACCTATGTACATGTATATCGCGTGTACAGTTACAGTTATGTGCGATGTGCATGAACTCTTTGGTTCCGTTTCCGTTCCATGTATACAAAATAAAATAAGTAATACAAAATTGCAAAAGTAACAATATGTAATAATTAGTAGATGTTAACATTAGATGATGGCAGTGTGGCGGGTGGGTGCTCCACTGCTGCTGCTGCTGTAGATGTAAGAGGTTTAAAATGGAGGTGTTGTGAAAAGTTTAAATAATGTAAAAAGAGTAAGGGCTCTTGACCACCACCTGGATGTGTGTTTCTGTTGATGTCGTCGAGGGTAAATGAAGCTTTTTGAAATAATTCTTAATTTATTTTTATTTCACAAATGCTGACATGGATGAAGAAAAAAGAAATATTTTATTCACATAGTAAGTCTAGGTATACATATGTATATGTATATGCTTTTTGCGTGTTCTCAAAGAATTTACCTTCTTACAGAAATACATAGGTACGTGCAACTTGTGGACTGGTGTTTGTGGATATTGTTAAAAGGCACCTATAAGAATTTAAGTTTCTGAGTCATCAAAACATCAGAATCAAAACTTTTGCAGTGAAATATCGTAATAATTTAGAAAAAAAAGGTAAATGCCAATATTTTCTTTGTCACTAGGGACTTATTTAAAAAAGTTATACATCGAAATTAAAACTCTAAGCGTACCAGCGAGTATGCCAAAACGACAATTTTGCGACAGTAGACAGCATTGAGTTTTCGAAGCACTAAATTTTAAAGGGTTTTAGATCAGAATTTAATGAGCTTATCATATGCTGCCGTTGGTAGTCCACATCTAAAGAACTAGAATGAGAATCTAAAAACGAATATGAAAAGCTGAAGGTACTGTCATCAGCGAAACAATTTAATGGGTTAGAAGTTTCACACAAAAGATCGTTTATGAAAATATGGAAGAGTGTCGGAGACAAAACGGAGCCTTGGGGCACGATAGCGTTTATTTTGTGCATATCAGATTTGAACCCGTCCAATACTACTTGAAATGAGTAAATTACCGAAAGGTAATTTCTAACCCAATAAAGAAGAATTCATCAATACCAAATGCACGCATTTCAGATAAGAGAGCTTGATGCCAACTCTATCAAATTCCTTTCAAATACATACTCGTAAGCGACTTTAAACTTAAAAGAAGTATGGAAAAAACCGCACTTGGAGAGCAACACCATTTCTTTGCTATTTTGTATGCAAACAAAAATTCAATGGCAACACTTTTAATGTAAAAATGTGAAAAATTAAATCTTGCAACATGTATCTGAAGATAATTTAGTTCGTTGCAGATGTCAAAAATTTACAGATGAAATATTTTTTTCATTTTTTACTATTGCAACGATGTGTATTGGAAAGTAAAATAAATAAATAAAAAAAACATCTATATATGGACAAAACCGCCAAGTGTTTGGTTACAATAGAGCAGGAAACAAAATTGTCAGAACATATCCTTTTATTAAAAACCATCAAAGCTAGAAAATTGGCTGCGTACTAAATCAAATCCCCGAACTCTTTGGTATTGCATAAATGAAGCGTTCAAAAAGACTTCAATTGAACTCCTCAACAGCGATTGTTTCGAAGAATTGAAGTTCGAGCCATCTAAAGAACAAACAGACCATTGTCTGAAGTGCAAGCTTCAGCAGTGGAAACCGTGGAGCCATCCACAAATTCACTGCTAAAAGGAATGTTTTTATTATCCACTGCAACATTCCGTTCCATTAAACCAATAACCAACCATTAACAGCAACTGAAAACCTTGTCAGGATTGGGAGTTACAATTTTAATCCAGGGGCTAGTTACTCGGAAACTAAACTAGATGAGGAAAAGCTGCAATTTTGACAAGTTCAGGGTCAGAGCTGAAAGCTCTCCTTATTTCTAAAACGTACAAGCGAACAAACCTAGAGTAAAAGTTCTCAAAATAGATAAGCGGTAACTTATAGACGAATTGAAACCCGAGGATGAGAATGATTTGCTGAACACAATGGTGAAACTAAAGCGCAAGCTTGTGTTACTGTCAAAGTTGAAAAGTACGAAAACAACACACAGCGCTACAATGTGAATTTGAAGCCGAAGTTGGGTTGAACTTTTACTTCTGACTTTATGCTCCGCAGATTTTTGACATATGTATGTATGTCAATATAGTAGTGGATAGTTCAGGGATCAAGTTGAAAACTTTTGAATTAATGCTGTGCAGATTTTTGACATTTTAATGGGTTCGTTCTACACAACCCTATTTTGGGGTTGTAAATGTATTTCAGAACTTATTCCGGGTAAACCAAAGACAAACAGACCATCATCTTTAAAAATGTTGTAAAACAATCAATGAAAATAGCATACAGCATGACAACAAAACTCCCGCACAAAATTGACACATGAATTGTTTTTTTTTTTTGTTACCTTTTCAAACTTGCTTTAAAATGCTCGTTTTTTTAACTTCTGCTCCAAGCGTTTTTTAAGTTTCACCTATTGTGTTCAGATTGTGTATCTAATGCTAATGACGATTGAAAATATATCTTCTGTTACGAACATTTTTCACAATCCAGAATAACGTATGGTTTGATTTGATTATGTTCTGAATGGACTCACGAGTTGGAGGACGTCACATATGTTTGTGACTTCTGCGCTTACTTACTGAATTAGTAGATTTGCAAAATAAAGACTTAAAAACTCATTTAACAGCTTAAAAAGCAGGCGAAACACCAAATATGCGATTTCGCCCTCACTACACAAATTCGAAAAAAAAAACTAACTAATAAGAGAATCCTTAGTTGTACTATTTTTGCAAATTGATCATTCTCACAATGATTCCTTATTATCTGCTGAACGTCTTACTTCTTCAACTAAGAAAGCTGGGAGTATTTATTCGATAGATGATGGATCACACCCAAACCTGTCAATGGTTATGTATCAAACAAGTTTAAAATTGATTCCGGAATACCGCAAGGTAGTCATTTAAGTCCTCTTCTTTTAATTTTATTTAAAAATAATTAATCGTGTGTGTTGAATCAGTCTTAGTACATCATTTATACGAACGAAGAATTACAATGTGATTTAAATGGGTTCTTCGATTGGTGTGCTCGGGACTATCTGCTTGACTTTAATAAATGTAAAACTATACGAGCTTAAGGTAAAAATATTTATTTGATTAACAAACTTGAATTCTCACACCACATACACTCCAAAACTAAAAAGAGGCTGGGATGCGACCCACACTGATAACTTCCCATCCCGTCTATCGATTTGTCTTGCTTAAAAATTTTTCTAAATGTATCAATTCTTGCCAAATTTGCGTTCTATTTTTTGTAGATTTTATTTTTTTTATGAAAAAACGGACTGTTGGATTTTTATAAAAAAATTACTGAATATAAAAAACAATATTTTCTGTGAAATAAAATAAGTTTGAAGCCAATATTTTTAATTTTTGAAAAGCTATTTGAGCCGAAAATCAATTTTTACCAACTTTTATTAATTTTTTTGTTTAGGTTTTTATTTTTTGTAAAAAAACTGTCACTTCGATTTTTTTCAAAATTTTTCCTAATGTTGAAAACAAAATTTCTTATAAGTTAAATTTAGTTAGAAGCCATAATCTCAAATTTTTGAAAAGATATTTAAGTCGAAAATCAATTTTTACCAACTTTTGTTAAATTTTTTTTTCGGTTTTTAATTTTTTGTAAAAAAACTGTCAATTCTATTTTTTTCAAAATTTTACTAAATGTTGAAAACAACATTTTTTGAAAGATAAAAGTAGTTTAAAGCCAATATCTCAAAGTCTTGAAAAGATATTTGAATCAAAATTCAATTTTTACCAACTTTTTTTTTATTTTTTTTTAGGTTATTATTTTTTGTAAAAAAACTGTCAATTCGATTTTTCTCAAAATTTTATCAGATGTCAAAAACATTATTCTTCATTGCACAAAATTGTTTTGGAAATGAAATCATATTTTAGTCGTAAAATTTTCGAAGTGACAAATTTTTTTTTTCAGTTTTTTTGATTTATAAAAAAAACCGTTAATTGTTTTTTTTTCCAAAAATATAATTGTTTTGTATCACGTTACAATATATAATATAAAATTTAATTCAAGTCTCTAGCATCATTGGTTCATGAGATATTTAGGGTTAACCAAAATTTTCACCTTTTTTTTAAACTGCTATGGTAAAAAAACCACCCACGCAATTTTCTTGAGAGCCCTTTCTGCATCTTTCTGCCTTATTATCTGTATAACAAAATTTATTTGAAGTCGATATCTCTTCTGGTTCTTGAGCTATGGACGACGAAAAAAACGTCGCAAACGTACGGACGTACGGACGTACGGACGTACAGACGTACGGACGTACGGACGTACGGACGTACGTACACACGCACGCACAGACATCTTTCTAAAAATCTTTTATTTCGACTCTAGGGACCTTGAAACGTCGAGAAATGTCAAAATTTTCAATTTGTCAAATCGGACCCATTACAATAACTTCCTATGGGAAGTTAATAAAGCTTAATCCATTCTTGCTTGGTTTAAGAGGTAATCATTATCATATGCCATAAATCCTGCCACAAATCCAGACTAGAACTAATGCAAAAGACGTTTCTGAGATTTGGGGTTAGGATAAGATGATTCCTACGATCTTCCACATTATCAAAACTTATTCATATGCCGAGTCTTGAAAGATGACGTTCTTATTTACTTGTATCTTTATTGTTAAATTAATTACTGGAAAGATTGACTCTTTGCTTCTGTATCGTCTAATTTTGTATATTCTCCAAAGAAACCTGAGGAATTTAACAGAAAGCATAAGTTTTCCAAACTATCGGATTTATTATGAACAATTTTCTCTTTCAAAAATATTCTGTTTTTATAAACTTTTTTAACCACAGAGTAAATTCTACTTAACCTCTTATAGCTGAGTTAATAATAAATACAAACTATTGGACAGCACTAATTTATTGAACAATAACTGAAATTCTAGAAATAAATTACCAACTTTAAGGGTTATTGCGGATAAAATGAATTTTTCCAGATATCTCGAACATTGGAACGTAACGTAAATAGTGATCAAAAGTTTCACCAAAGAACTAATTTTTAGTTAAAAATATTAACAGGCTACACGGAAATTCAACTATTGCATTGTTTTTTCGTTCTAGAGAAGGTTTTTTACCATCCCACCAAATGTTTTAGAGAGAAAGAAATATTTCCAGGGAAATAAATTTTAATGGATAAATTTGTTACAAATATTAAATTAAAATACTTTTATTATTCACTTCGAAAGTCTGTTAATTTTTGAGAAAGGGGATTGTTTATTCTAACACCTTCAACAATTATCATCATTTTTAAATCAATCTCCACAAAACCTTAAAAAGTTTAACATCTTAACCTTCCTCTCAGGAAGTGCTGTGCCAATAGAAGAAAACCTCATGAAAATCCCTCCAGTAGTTTTTAAGATTATCCTTAATTTACAATTTTTAATGATAATTCGAATTCATGTCTGATATGGATAATAAAATATTCCATCATGCCATCAGTTTTCTATACTCACATAATTTTATTAATATTTCTTAGTTTTAGAATATTTTTGAATCCAATCAAAATTTTAATGGAAAATCCGAAGAGCAAACACCTGTGGGGCACACAAATATTTTGATTGATCACATTTTGTGCCTTGAGTTTAGGTTAATATTTCTTGAATTTTTGTTTTATCCAAACAACACATAATTTAATTCAGTCACTAAATGTCTAAAAATGATACCGAAATTGATGATTGATGTGACTAATACGCAAATATGATGCCGGTATATTTCTTAGACTAATTTACATTTTCACACCCCAACACAACACTGTCATCCTCCCGACAGAATCTATTAATTCGATAATAAACAGTCACGAAATATATAAAACTTTTAGATAAACATTAGATTATAATAAATTGTTAAATTATCATTAGTTTTATATGTATAAAATATATAAACAATATTATTTAAAAATTACTTTGACACTTCTTTAACACACGAGACAAAAATAATATAATTCTTTAGCCGTCCAAACAATTTTCTGAGCTATTTTAAAAATAAATTCAATTTCAGAAAATCACAACCGTGCCGGAGAATTATTGTTTGTCTAATTGATTTAATCAAATTATAACGCATGGAATTGTGAGAAGAAAACATCTGAGACCTGATTTTGGTCGTCATGCGTGGTTATTATACGAGATGTGAAATTTACAAAGGCGACAGTGACAGAGACACCACGGCAATAGTATTCTATAGGGTGTTTTTTTAACTGAATGAGAAGTTTTAATTGTTGTTGTCTATAATTTGACAGTTTAGAATGTCAAACTTTGTTGACAGTTCTGTTCAGATAGGTTTTGGTTATTCACCATAAATCGTTTAACGCTAGAGCAACGCTTATAAATTGTGGAAATTTACTGTGAAAGATCTTTTCGCAAAGTTCTTATGGACCACTTCATCGACTTTACGGTATTTGGTAAGGCTTAAAAGGCTTCGCCAATAGTGCTGAATGACTTTCATTTCCAAAAATTTATCAGATAAATAACGATTACTTCCTTTGGTTCCGGGGAAAGTTTGTCATACACAGCCCTTAAACACGCTCTTCAACTAGTTTTTATGCGGGGCTATTTTAAATCATTGGCCTTTTCTGGAAAACTGTGATGAAACATTAGACTATGTTACTCGTAGCTGCGGCGGAAATCATATATTAAAAATGAGTGTCATGAAATTATTTACCAGATAATAATATATAATTCCAAAAATATTTTCTTCTTTTATTGTTATTTAAAGTTTTCAAGCTCTTAAAAAAACACCCGATATTAAAGGAAACTCTAGAGCAAACAATATAACACAAATATACAAATGTAGGGTATGACGAAAATCTCACGGTACAGGTTAAATAAACTAAACATTCATCTACATACATAAACACAGTATAACATAGTAATAAATTAATAATCTCTTCGAAACGTGCCTTCTAGTAATTTGTTTCTTCTTTATTTAAACAATTAATATGTAGTTTGGTTTGGATTAAATTGATTAAGCAACTAGAAGATTTCGTAAAAGAGTTTATTACAAGATATTCAAAGTCTTCAATTAATACGTTTATTTGTAGACCTAAGTAATTTAAGTTGACCGATTTTATTTCAGGAATTATTAAAATTTCAGAGATCAATTCTAAAATGGACTCGGACTGAAGCTGTGATTCCTTAAATGTTGGTAAAATATTTTCATCTAGAAATAATTTCACTAAAATAGTGAATAAATATCTCCTTAAGTTATTTCCCGTATCAAAAGAAAACTTGTGAAATTATTTTCAGCTTATACGACAATCCATATTGAATTATTAGCATTTTAGAAATTTGTGTCTTTAGACGGACCTAGATTTGTACCGTCAGTTTAGTGTAGTTCTTTTGAAGAATTACATTGTGTTATATTGTTAATTTGTAAGTTTTTCAAATCTATAATCTCATCTTCAATATTCAGTTTTTTTCAGTATTTAATACAATTTTTGAAAAATCAGTTCCTAATCTTTACCTATCGTAAAAAGTCTTGAAGGAAACACCATATCATTTATGTTTGGATTAAGGAGTCGAAAACAGTTTAAAACTTTAAGTTTTTAATTATAATAACGAATTATTTTCACATAAAGTATTTAAAACTTTGAAAAGAATAATAATAACGTTATTTTACGGACATAGCTATAAACGAAGTTCAGATTTAAAATGAACACCAAAAATTAACTTTAAAACGTGTTTTTTTTTCAAAGCCATGAAAGTAAAAAAAAAACTGGAATGCGACCCACACTGATAACTTCCCATCCCGTCTATCGATTTGTTTTGCTTAAAAGTTTGTAGCTTTTCGTGTTTTGTAAAAAAAGTTGTCACTTGAATTATTCTTAAAAAATTAAAAATACCAACAATATTTTGCATATAATGAAATAGTTTGATTTCGAAATCTGTTTTTGTTAACGAGATTTTTAGTCGAATACTAATTTTTACCAATTTTAGTAGCATTTCTTAAAAAAAAATTATTTCTTAAATAAACAAATACAAATTGGATTAATGAAATTAATTTGAAGTCAATATCTTCTATTGTTCACGAGATATCGAGAACCGAACAACAATTTTTACCAAATTTGCGTACTATTTTTTGTATATTTTATTTTTTTTTATGAAAAAACGGACTGTTTGATTTTTATAAAAAAATTACTGAAAGTCGAAAACAATATTTTCTGTGAGATAAAATATGTTTAAAGCCAATATCTCACATTTTTAAAAAGATATTTGAGTCGAATATCATTTTTTTCGAACTTTTAGTAATTTATTTTTAGGTATTTATTTTTTGTTAAAAAACTGTCGATTCTATTTTTCTCAAAATTTTATCGAATGTTGAAAACAATATTTCTTATAAGACAAAATAAGTTTGAAGCCATAATCTTGAATTTTTGAAAAGATATTTGAGTCGAAAATCAAGGTTTACCAACTTTTAGTAATGCTTTTTTAACTTCCCATAGGAAGTTATTGTAATGGGTCAGTTTTGTCAAATTGAAAATTTTGACATTTCTCGACGTTTCAAGGTCCCTAGAGTCGAAATAAAAGGTTTTTAGAGAGATGTCTGTGCGTGCGTGTGTACGTACGTTCGTACGTCCGTACGTCCATAGCTCAAGAACCAGAAGAGATATCGACTTCAAATAAGTTTTGTTATACAGATAATAAGGCAGAAAGATGCAGAAAGGGCTCTCAAGAAAATTGCGTGGGTGATTTTTTACCATAGCAGTTTAAAAAAAAGGTGAAAATTTTGGTTAACCCTAAATATCTCATGAACCAATGACGCTAGAGACTTGAATTAAGTTTTATATTATATATTGTAACGTGATACAAAACAATTATATTTTTGGAAAAAAATCCAATTAACGGTTTTTTTTATAGGGTCAAAGGGGGTAATTGTAAACGATTTTGCATTTTTTATTTTTTTTTTTCACTTGTAATGTTTGTAACAGCTTAACCATGCAATGTCGAACATTTTTGTTTATGCTACTTAAGTTTGGATTGTATTATCTATCAAAGAGTAGTAATCTTAATGGCGTTTGTTTATTAGTTTTCATAAAATTTGATGTTTACATTTACCCCCCTAGTTTTTTAAGTAAATGAGAAAAATGGGGTAAATGAAAACGGTACCAGTCGTCCTACCATTGTGGAAAGGGGTAACCAAGTTCTCTTTCCTTATATATGTAGGTACTTACTAGACCAAGGAGATCACCCTTATCGCAAGGGTAACCAGCACGAGATCTGAAATAAGGCACCTTGCTATAGTGTCCTCCACGTCTGACGAAAGTGCTGGTTTTCTGCCTCTAGATATAATGACAGTAGGATTTTTCCCTTCACCCATCCTCTGACGTGTATGATGGAGCTGTGGTTTTTGGTTGATATGTACGTGGCATCTTTTTGATATAAAATATTGTTAGATCAACACCAAAGCCATTGAAAATGAATGTTTACAATTATCCCAAATTGTTCACTTTTACCCCATTTCGGTAATTGTAAACAGCCAATAACTTTTAAATTTTGTTATACAGACAAATAAAAACATATAGCATGCATTTATACTCATATTTCACTTTCTTAAAGATAAAATTTAACTTACTTCGATCGCCTTTGTTTGTTTTGCAACAATTTTAATTATCACTGAAAAACTTAAAAACGCAGAAAAACGAACGACTCATGGAAACGAACAAAACACAAATAATCCTTTGACAGATAAGGCCTTCCACGCGTCAATATGATTTAAATATAATGTCTTTTCAAATAATTTCAGAGCATGCTTCAAATTATAAACGGTTTTGAGAAAATTAAGTGTGTTTACAATTACCCCAGTTTAAAATTACCCCCCTTGACCCTAAATCAAAAAAACTGAAAAAAAAAATTTTTCACCTCGAAAATTTTACGAATAAAATATGATTTCATCTCCAATATGCGACGAAGAATAATGTTTTTGACATCTGATAAAATTTTGAGAAAAATTGAATTGACAGTTTTTTTTTTATAAAAAATAAAAACCTAAAACAAAACATTACTCAAAGTTGGTAAAAATTGAATTTTGACTCAAATATCTTTTCAAAAATTTGAGATAATGGCTTCTAACTAATTTTAACTTATAAGAAATATTGTTTTCAACAATAGGAAAAATTTTGAGAAAAATCGAATTGACAGTTTTTTTTACTAAAAATAAAAACCTAAAAAAAATGTATAAAAGTTGGTAAAAATTTTTTTACGACGTAAATATCTTTTCAAAAATTTGAGACATTGGCTTCAAACTTATTTTATCTTTTAAGAAATATTGTTTTCAACATTCTATAAAATTTTACAAAAATAAAAACCTAAAAAAAAAACAATACTAAAACTTGTAAAAATTTACTTTCTTCTCAAAAAGCTTTTCAAAAATTAAAAATATTGGCTTCAAACTTATTTTATTTCACAGGAAATATCGTTTTCGATATTCGATTTTATAAAAATCCAACAGATCTACAAAAAATAGTACGCAAATTTGGTAAAAATTGATACATATAGACAAACTTTTAAGCAAGACAAATCGACAGACGGGATGGGAAGTTATCAGTGTGGGTCGCATCCCAACCTCTTTTTTTTTTGTAACAAGTCAATTTTATTTGTAAGAGAAATTGAAAGAGTAGATATGCAATCAATACCCGTGACGTGATGGATAGTGTAGTGCATAGGACTAACATTCCAGAGATCTTGGGATCAATCCCTGCCTGTTACACCTAACGTTTTTTTTTACGGGTATTGCCTCATGCGAGGAATTGACAAATTCTCCAAGAGTAATTCTTGTCGTAAAAAGAACTTGTTCAAATTTGCCATTCGGATTCCCCTCCATCCCTGACAACTTTACTTGCACACAGAAATGGTTGAGAGTTGTAAGTCACTAGGCCCTAGTTCTCAACGGACTGTTGCGCCACCTAATTTATTTTTTATTTTTATTCGAAAAATCTTTATAAGTTGTATTTCATCTGTTTTACCAGAATCTGAAAGAAACGCTAAACCATATATGCTAAAACGGTTTTCAACAGAAAAAGGCAGAACGGTTTGAAAGTAAGTTTCGCCCTAGTAACAAATCTAATGTTGTTATCAAGTTTTTAAAATGTATTAAAAAAAAGAAGCTGTGATGGGACCCACACTGATAACTTCCCATCCCGTCTGTCGATTTTTCTTGCTTAAAAGTTTTTCTATATTTATCAAATTTTACCAAATTTGCGTACTATTTTTTGTAGATTTTATTTTTGTATGAAAAAACGTACTGTTGGATTTTTATATCGAATGATATATGAATATCGAAAACAATATTTTCTGTGAAATAAAATAAGTTTGAAGCCAATATTTTTAATTTTAGAAAAGCTATTTGAGTCGAAAGTCAATTTTTACCAAGTTTTAGTATTGTTTTTTTTTTAGGTTTTTATTTTTTGTAAAAAAATTTGTCAATTCAATTTTTCTCAAAATGTTTCCTAATGTTGAAAACAATATTTCTTATAAGTTTTTGAAAAGATATTTGAGTCGAAAATCAATTTTTACCAACTTTTGTTATTTTTTTTTCGGTTTTTAATTTTTTGTAAAAAACTGTCAATTAGATTTTTTTCAAAATTTTACTGAATGTTGACAACAGTATTTTTTGAAAGATAAAAGTAGTTTAAAGCCAATATCTCAAAGTTTTGAAAAGATATTTGAGTCGAAAATCAATTTTTACCAACTTTTATTAATTTTTTTCTTGGGTTTTTATTTTTTGTAAAAAAATTGTTAATTCGATTTTTCTCAACATTTTTCAGAATGTTGAAAACAGTATTTCTTATAAGATAAAATAAGTTTAAAGCCTTAATCTCAAGTTTTTGAAAAGATATTTGAGTCGAAATTCAATTTTTACCAACTTTGAGTAATGTTTTGTTTTAGGTTTTTATTTTTTATAAAAAAAAACTGTCAATTCAATTTTTCTCAAAATTTTATCAGATGTCAAAAACATTATTCTTCGTCGCACATTGGAGATGAAATCATATTTTAGTCGTAAAATTTTCGAGGTGAAAAAAATTTTTTTTTTCAGTTTTTTTGATTTAGGGTCAAGGGGGGTAATTTTAAACTGGGGTAATTGTAAACACACTTAATTTTCTCAAAACCGTTTATAATTTGAAGCATGCTCTGAAATTATTTGAAAAGACATTATATTTAAATCATATTGACGCGTGGAAGGCCTTATCTGTCAAAGGATTATTTGTGTTTTGTTCGTTTCCATGAGTCGTTCGTTTTTCTGCGTTTTTAAGTTTTTCAGTGATAATTAAAATTGTTGCAAAACAAACAAAGGCGATCGAAGTAAGTTAAATTTTATCTTTAAGAAAGTGAAATATGAGTATAAATGCATGCTATATGTTTTTATTTGTCTGTATAACAAAATTTAAAAGTTATTGGCTGTTTACAATTACCGAAATGGGGTAAAAGTGAACAATTTGGGATAATTGTAAACATTCATTTTCAATGGCTTTGGTGTTGATCTAACAATATTTTATATCAAAAAGATGCCACGTACATATCAACCAAAAACCACAGCTCCATCATACACGTCAGAGGATGGGTGAAGGGAAAAATCCTACTGTCATTATATCTAGAGGCAGAAAACCAGCACTTTCGTCAGACGTGGAGGACACTATAGCAAGGTGCCTTATTTCAGATCTCGTGCTGGTTACCCTTGCGATAAGGATGATCTCCTTGGTCTAGTAAGTACCTACATATATAAGGAAAGAGAACTTGGTTACCCCTTTCCACAATGGTAGGACGACTGGTACCGTTTTCATTTACCCCATTTTTCTCATTTACTTAAAAAACTAGGGGGGTAAATGTAAACATCAAATTTTATGAAAACTAATAAACAAACGCCATTAAGATTACTACTCTTTGATAGATAATACAATCCAAACTTAAGTAGCATAAACAAAAATGTTCGACATTGCATGGTTAAGCTGTTACAAACATTACAAGTGAAAAAAAATAAAAAATGCAAAATCGTTTACAATTACCCCCTTTGACCCTATAAAAAAACCGTTAATTGGATTTTTTTCCAAAAATATAATTGTTTTGTATCACGTTACAATATATAATATAAAATTTAATTCAAGTCTCTAGCGTCATTAGTTCATGAGATATTTAGGGTTAACCAAAATTTTTACCTTTTTTTAAACGCAATTTTCCTGAGAGCTCTTTCTGCATCTTTCTGCCTTATTATCTGTATAACAAAATTTATTTTAAGTCGATATCTCTTCTGGTTCTTGAGCTATGGACGACGAAAAAAACGTCGCGAACGTACGGACGTACGGACGTACGGACGTACGAACGTACGAACGTACGAACGTACGTACACACGCACGCACAGACATCTTTCTAAAAATCTTTTATTTCGACTCTAGGGACCTTGAAACGTCGAGAAATGTCAAAATTTTCAATTTGACAATCGGACCCATTACAATAACTTCCTATGGGAAGTTAATAAATAAAAAGACTCATAACTAACGATAATTTCCAGAACACTAAATAAGTTTAGCTGTAACTAGACGACAAAAATTTGTACTTTGCAAAGTCATCATATTGTCAAGGGATATGTTCAGTATTAACTTAGCCTTAAAAATCCGGTTGCGGGTTGTCTTTAAGATTTTTAAAGCAGCATAACTTGGAATCCTGATGTGATAGAAAAATTCAAGACACCCTAGTTCTTTTTTGTTTTGTTTGTTTAACAGACCACTGTAATTGATAAGAATTTCTGAAAACTTAAAGAGATACTCAAAAAGATTTTAATTGTGATTAAATATTTGTACTTTCCAAAATCATATTTGTTTTTGATTTTATAACTAGGAAACACTTAAAAGAAAAAGTTTAAAGACCTTTAAAATGCTATAAGACAGTGTGAGCATTAGGAAAAGAGGGAGGGGTTGGAAGGGAGATAACGGTATACATTGGTTTAAAATTTTTAAACATTAAAATGGCAAGGAAAGATAGAGAGTGTAGGGAATTTCACATTCGCGTAGTACGGTTAAAGAACGAATATCATTACTTCACAATACGACTCAAGGGTAAACTGATGAAAACTCCTAGAAGCGCTAGTATTACGCTTAAACTGTTTAAGGGGAACTGGCCTATTTCACTAGAGCTAGTTCCTTAAAATACTGGTAAAATAATGGTGATGTAAGGAATGCTACTATATTGACCAAGTGATGTAAAAGAATCAATGATGTTATTGTCACCAATCATTTTCAAATTTTGTTGTTAACAGTTATGTCTTGTTTAAAAATATGGTTTTATGCATTTTTTAAGATTTTAAAATATGTAGTTATATTTCAAAAACTTTTTATCTAATGGAAAAAATTCAAATTTAGAACAAAAAGATCTCTTTTGAAAAGTACTATTTGACTTTGCATTATTAGACAATCTTAATTTGGTTGACCAGTAAATATCAAAATACTTCACCCCTAAACTCATAATCGATCACTTTAAAAATGTATACATATGTCATATACTCGTAATTGTAAAAAAAATTTCAATTTTTTGTAGTATTCTAAATAGTTGCAAAAATATTAACTGAAAATTTATTATAAATCACAAAAGTTATTCAAAAATTATATCAATTTAACTTTCAATATTATAAGTTGTACTTTCAAAAATCGTTGTACTTTCATAATATACCTAACCTAATAAATTAAAAAAAAAACATTAAAATACCTTTCTTGTTATAGGGCCCATACACTACGCAAACAAGTTTGTTCAAACGTGCGTTTGAGCAAACATAGTTTCGCCACACACTACACAAACATGTTTGAGAGATATTAGTTGCGTGACGAATTTTTACACACCACAATACCGGTAAACTTTTATAAAGTTCAATGAATTCAGTCCAAAAAAATTGTTCCTCTTGTTTATTCATGTTAACTCTATGGAAATTGGCTTGGCATTGGTTTGAGCAAAATTCAATGCACACCACACAAACATGTTTGTGCAGGCACGAAAAATTCAAAATTTTTTGATTTTGTTCAAACCGCTTGCGCAAACACGCATAATCGCTACACACTACACAAACAGTTTGCACAAACATTTTTACAACAACAAAATACATTCGTTTGCGCAAACAGTTTGTGTAGTGTATGGGGCCTATTATAGATGGTCTAAGATTGAAATTTTTAAAACGTGACCTAATGGTTTGAAATAGATTACGAGCTTCCATACAAAAAGGTACCCTTGTTTCTTAACACATATTAAATTGATTTTTTCAAATCTTTTAAAACGTTGTCTTATTAACGAGTTCAATACTTATTTATATCCATACTTTTTACCAACCATCAAGCAAATTATGATTATTTTACCGCCTGAACTGTTCTCAAACTCAAAACTCAAACATTGCAACATTACTTTCCAGCCTATATACAAATAAAATGTCAGATCGATTTAATATTATAATATGTGAATAAAGTGAACAAAATTGACTTCTCGATTATCTCAGAAAAGGTTGTTCAATGTTCACGTCAGCAGGAAGTTTAAATGTTTTTTTTTCTTTTTTCTATCGAAGGACTAAAATCATTTCACCCTTCAAGCTTCAAGGTTGTTATCAAGGTAGCCCAATGATTATGTTTGCAGTGAATCAGTGTGAAATGATAATAAAGAAATGATTGATGCCAATGGCAAGACCATAAAAAAAGGTACTTATTCTATCTATATTATATAAAGTTGTTATGGGAAATTGATGTTTGAAAAGATTATAATTCTGGAAATCACAATCACTTGAATGCAGATACAGGAAGATATACCAAACCTTGATACAAACAAACACCCCTTTTATATCACTTTAGCTTTTAGTTAAATTTAAAAATATAAAGTTCAATGATTTTTGCTGGTTATAAGACCCAAAAAACAACTTGCAACTGACAATTATGTTTAAAATCCGAATGGATAGTTATGAAAAATTTGAGTTTTCACGAGAAAAGATTTACATTTAGAAGATGTTCAGTACCAAACAATTTGTTTGTTTGCTTGTTTGTTTGAACGCGATAAGCTCTGGAACTACTAGTCCCATTTGAAAAACTCTTTTAGTGTTAGATAGCAACCATCAGAGATGCCACATCTGAGGTGAAGGGTTCAACACTGCTACCACAGCAAACCCCCTGGTTTAACAATGAGTGCGGGATGCGCACGTAGCTAAGGAACATTGTAGTAGAAATTCAGTCTATGTTGAGAATATGGAAAAACCATTTTTCCAAATTATATAATGGCTATGACGAATCTAAATCCGACTTAGAACAACAATTCCGCCTACTCGACCTTGACGAAGTGAAGATAGCTACAGTATTCTCCGCTTAATTGCACTAACCATTTTGTCAGATTTTCCGGTGGTTCAATGAGCGAAACCCCGCTTAATTGACATATCTGTTCAATTAAGTGAAACCCGTATAATTGCACGAGTAGGTCAACTAAAAAATAAAATATTCATCCTAGAAATTTACTCTATAAACATTTCAGTGTCAACTTAATTTCGGCGTCTGATGTTAGTTCGCCATAACATGATATGTTATGTCATCACATGCCAAATAAGCATTGAAATCTGCATTGTCCTCAAGAACGTTATTTATGGCCACGATATCATTTTTCGGCTGCTCTTCTTCTTGCATGAAGCCTGCCTTTAAAAAAAGGCAAATGTAGGTTTAGTAGTAAAATATTTCCAATATTACCTTTCTAAAACAATTCCTTATAGTAGAAGATGTTATAAGCCACAAACAATGTTTGCTTATGTGCATTGCTTGCAAAGATGTGATCGACTTCGAAAATTCTTCGATAGTCTTGCCACGTTCGATGGCTGTAATATGTTTCCTTATTGTATTTTGCTGATAGTAAGCTTTGAAACAATGAATAATGCCTTCGTCAAGGGGCTGAATGATGGACGTTGTATTTGTGGCTACAAACTGCACGTTTATATTCGTCCAACTTCTTATGACAGGCAGCATTGTCGACAAAAAGAATAATTTGTCTGTCTGCATTATCATTTCTTAGTCAAATTTATATAAAATTTGGGCCCATAAATGTTGGGTCATCCATGACTTTTTTGTTAGAGAAATATTGCAAAGGTACAACCTTATTTTTAAAACACCTTGGCGTTTTGGTTTTTCCAATCAAAATCTGAAGTTCAACAAAGCTGCTGGAGCTGAAGGCATCGCTGCTGAATTATTCAAAGCAGCAGGCGATGACTTGGTATTAAGTATGAATCAACTCATCTGCCAAATATGGTTGGAAGAAAGCATGCCCGATAAGTGGAATCTCTGTATAGTTTGCCCATTACTCAAGAAAGGAGACAGTTTAAGATAATTACTCGCAACAACAACACCTGACAGTTAGCCTTAATTTGTTGGAAAGCTTTTAAACTTGCTGCCCCTTGCATTGCTTTGTCGCTTAGTTTTTGAAATTCGCAAAAAGTATTTCATAAGATTCATCCTCTTGTCTTCGGAAAAATACTTCGAGTGAGTTCCTCTTTCTAAGCTACCAAGACTTAACAAACTCTGCCAATTTTTGTACCTTTGGTCTTGGTTTTTCTACCTAAGTATTGATTTTCCTAGGATGAACAATGAAAAACCAATACCCTATGCATATAGGATAAACCACAGCCACCACGATACTCTCACAAGGAGGCCATCCCATATATGTTCATGGCATTAACCATGGGGCTCAACATATCCTGTGGTACCATATCTTCAATGGTGTGATAATTTAGGTCTTTGATGTGGAGCCATCTAGGGAAGGTAACCCTAGAAGTGGTCGCCCGGTTCATGTGGGACTCAATCCACCGAGCTTTATCTACAATTACATAATTTTTTTTATAAAATAATTTTTACTTCCACTCCAGACTTATTTGAACTTATATGAAATACCGACGACTTGTAGTCATTCGATTTGTATATTTACTGATTTCTATGGATTTTTTATAATTTATATCAAGTCAGCCTCGAACCCATGAGGCAGGGCGACGGTCCCTCGTTACCATCTTTCGAAAGATTTTTAATCTTTGGAAGGAAGATAACTATAGCTTCTTGCTTTCGCTCACAAGTAGAGAATTTAATCAGTGCAGTTCTAAGCTGTGCCTTTTTTTAATAACTATGAATTGCAACAGTATCAATCATCATCGAGCTACACTGATTTCTCTTACTTGTGCCCAGGGGCCACCGCGAGGAGGTGCAAGTAACCTCTTCTTCCTTCCAGACTATAGACAAGCATATAGCTTTCCCTAGGTCTACATGGAAGTCAGTTTGACCCCCCAAGAAAGGAGACCCTCTGAATTGCGCCAACTACAGAGGCATTAGTCCCCTGAACATCGCATATAAGATCCTTTCTGCTTATGTAAGCGTCTGAAGCCTTTCGTCAACAACCTGATTAGTGTGGCTTCAGAACAGAAAAGTCCACTATTGACCAAATATTCACATTACCGCAGATCTTGGAAAAAAAACCAGTGACTTCAAATCGATAGAATGACGATGGAGAATGCGCGCTGCTTTATCAAGGTCGGAAAAGATCTCACCGATGCTTTTGATGTTAAAAAAGGTTTTAAACAAGCAGATGCACTGTCATGCGACTTCTTCAACATTGTTCTGGAAAGAAGTGTGCAAAACTCAACCGTCAACAGTAGAATCACAATCTTCCAAAGGTGCATCCATTTACTCGGATACGCAGATGATATTGACACAATTGAAAGATCAAAGCGTAATGGTAGTAGAGCGTTTTTGAGCATTGCGACGGAAGCGGAGAAGATGGGTATAGTGGTCAATATTGAGGGTAAACCCAAATATATGCTATTATCAAAAAATAACATTGAACGACGATCTCTTGGACAAAACGTCACCATGGACAGCTATAACTTTGAGGTAGTTAAGGACTTTGTCTACCTAGGCACCGCTTTAAATTTAGACAACGACACCAACGCTGAAATCAAACGAAGAATAACTCTTGCAAATCGCTGGTTCTTTGAACTTAGAAGGCAATTGAGTAGCAAAGTTCTCACTAAACGCATCTAAAGTCACCATTTATAATACGCTCATCATTTCAATTCTCATTTATGGCGCTGAGGCATTGAGAAAAATGTCCATGAAGAACCAGGGCCTAGTGACTTACAACTCTTAACCATTCCTGTATGCGAGAAATGTTGTCAGAGATGGAAGGGACCTACAGTTTATATGCCGAATCCGAACGGCTAATTTGAGAAAGCTATTTTCATGACAAGAATTACTCTTGGAGGATTTGTCAATTCCTCGCAAGAGGCAGTACCCGTGAAAAAAGTTAGGTGGCACAGGCAGGGATTGAACCCAAGACCCCTTGCATGACAGTCCAACGCACTAACCATCACGCTACGGGTACTACGAGAGGCGAAGATACAACGACGAATAACAGTCCAATGACTAAGATGGCTAGATCATGTAGAGTGAATGGACATCAACGTTCCAGCCCGGTAGGTCTTCGAATCCAATCCCGATTGACGGCGCAGTAGAGAGAGAGGACCTCAACCAACTTGGCGTGCGAAACTGGAGACAGCTAGCTAGGGTCCGAGCTGGCTAGGGACGCATGTTGGTTGAGGTTCAGGTCCACCTGGGACTGAAGCGCTATCTTAAGCAAGTAAGTAAGTTAGATAGCCCATTTAATTATTAAGACTATGGGCTAAATAACATCACGCTAAGACTAATATAAGTAAAATAAAATAAATTAGGTGGCGCAACAGTCCATGGAGAACCAGGGCCTAGTGACTTACAACTCTCAACCATCCCTGTGTGCGAGTAATGTTGTCAGAGATGGAATGGACCTACAGTTTATATGCCGAATCCGAACGGCTAGTTTGAGAAAGCACTTTTCATGACAAGAATTACTCTTGGAGAATTTGTCAATTCCTCGCAAGAGGCAGTACCCGTGAAAAAAGTTAGGTGGCACAGGCAGGGATTGAACCCAAGACCCCTTGCATGACAGTCCAACGCACTAACCATCACGCTACGGGTACTACAAGACTAATATAAGTGGAGCACCAATAAAGAATGTTTCAAAATTGGGGATGTTTTTCCCTTATCAGAGCTTTAAGGTTAAAGTTTCGCTAAAATAATGTATTACAGAATATTTTCCCCCTTAAATATAGTTTTAAAAAAATCAACGACGGCATATGTCTATCTTTTAAAGTTGTCTATAATCTTTTTTAAGATAATCAAATTTATTCTAAAATAAAGCAAGCGAGTAACGCAGCGCCATGGGGCGTAGCAAGTCCTTAAGTATGTCTTTGATTATTTCACAAATCCCATCTTTAAGGCCTTGAATAGATTGTCTAAAGTCTAAACCTTTTTTATCACAATATTTCGGTATCCAAATGTGATTACCATTGTAACTGCAAAATGTTCATTTTTGTATTGAATTTGAACAATTTCATCGCTTTGTTGAAATGCGTTTCCATTTTAAATTTTTACTTGTAAAATGTCAAAAGATGACGTCTTCAAAAGTGACAGCTGTCAAAATAGCGCGCAAAGCAAAATGAAATGAATGCACTTTTTTAGTCACTTTAATCCAACACCAATTAGACAATAATTTATTGGAGAAAAATTTGTATGACTTTATTTGAAAGTTTTATTTTTGCGCCACACAAGACCTCGCCAAATTTCTTTCTTAAAAGTTTCTTTTCTCAATCTAATTAATTATGATCTTAAAGAGTTCCACATCTTGGATAGAGAACAAATTCTCTGTTTGCCAAGTTGTAAATATAGAAGAAGCCTTTTAAATTAAAGAAAACAAAAATTACTGAATTGTTACATCTTTGTGAAACCTTTTTTTATACGAGTATTTGAGAATGTCTTGAATTTATTTCCGTCTGTTTTATTTTAATTAGCATTTTTAGGAACATTTTAAGGCACGTGCTTGAATATTCGCTTTGAAGCATTTATATATTTTAAATTTCTTTCCGATTCCGACTTCGAGACTTTTGATACATCCTGATTAAGGTGAAAAATGTTGTATGTATTTATTTTATTGGCAAAAATAATAGCTTAAGTTAAGAATATTTTTGTTTTGTATATGTCCTTAAAAAAAATATACTTTATCTCTGGCTTAAACTTTTCTTTGTTTTGTTTAGCTTTTGGTTTTATTGTTTTCCGAACAAATAGGCAAGATTCATTTCCTTTTCAAAAAACAAATATACGAAGTCGGGATTTTTCTTTTGTGATTTGTAACATAACTTTTGTCAATAAAAAATTATTTGTTTTGTTTTTTCCTGCTGTAAAAATAAAGAGAACAAAAATGCTAAATTTTCTTTGTTCATTTGGTTTAATTTTTTAAACACTGCCAATTGTATGTACGTATTTTTAACATTGCGCTATTATACCCAAACCAAACAAATCGGTCCATTTTTTCAATGAAATATACAAATAAGCTTTTTAACTTTTGTTCATGCTTATTTTATATTTATGTATGTATGTATATGAATACGAACAAATCCCTTAAATTAATATGAACAAATATTCATTTAAGGGATTATTAATTATTGTTTTAAATTTCAAACAAATTCCCTTTTGGCAATTAACATTTTAATCAATATTTTTTTAATTGGCATTAATATTTTAATAAATAATTAAAACCCTTCATTTGGTTTTAATACCAACAAATTGATATATATTTATATTACAATAAACTTTGAGGTAACATTGTAATAGTTAGTTTAACTAATGACAACCATATTCAAAAATATAGTTTTAGACTTGTGAATATTCAACAAAAGACAGTTTGTTTAAGGCGTTTAAGTTCATATCAATAAAATCAGTAAATCACTATTGAGTTTCATATAGTAAATTTCGATACATTGATGCGTAAAGTAAATAATATAGGACATAAATGACTGTCTTGCGGAACACCAGATATAACACACACACAAAATAAGACAATCTGAAGTAACTAAAAAACTCCTAGTCTAAGGTACGTAGAAGGAATGTGTGCCCCCATTTGATAATGACCAATATTCTATCAAAGATATCAATTGGAGTACACATTTACGCTTGGGTTGCCTAGCTACAACCTGGCCCTAAAGCGCTAAATATTTCAAAATAAAAGTGCATTTTTGAGTTCTTTTACCCTCATCTGCCATTTACAAAAATCGGATATACATATGACGAAAGTCCATGACCAAAAGATGAAAAAAATGTAGGTTGCCTACTTACATATATCCTGGCCCTATTGGAAATTTCTCAAAAGCACAAAACTTTTAAACATATGTAGAAATAGCAAAAGAAAATGATAAATACAAAAGCTCTCGTTGGAATAGTCTTCTTTCGTCCTTTGAAAAATCAAGTAAAAATGTTTTGGAAAGTTGTAAAGATTATCAAACAAGGGGGATTCAGGTATTCCACCTCTCAAAACACGTCAAAAACTGTTAATAACGGTTTAAGAAAAGACAAACTTGTTAGCTTCAAACTTTTCAAAAAATCACGAAATAACAGCTCACTATAGTCATTATTTTACTTCAACTGAAGTTGCAAATTTCAATTACTTTTATATTGCAATCAAATATTGAATTAATAGATTCTAAATTTAATAAATATTAGTAAAGTAAAATACTTGATTCAAGGCTTTAAGAATAAAAAATGCCCCGGCATGGAAGATATAAGTAACAAACCTTTGAAAGCTGTCTGCTCTATCAGGCTTACGATTACTTGCTTCAATTTTCAATGATTGTCTTTCATTTCACGGTGCCGTGACATAAGGGCAAGTGACATAAGACCAAATTTTAGAATTTGGCCTTATGACACTTTTCGAAAGCGTCATAAGGCCAAATTTCAACGGTTGACCTTATGTCGCTTTCCAAAGTGACTTAAGGCCAATTTGGTCTTATGTCACTTTCAAACTTTATCTCTATCACCTGAGCAGATTGGAGATGTACCATAAAGTACATGCATTATTCATGTACATAATAGGTGACGTGAAATAGTACCAAATGAAATAACACCAAATTTCAAATTTGGCTTTATTTCGATTTATAAAAAGAAATAAGGCCAAAAAAATAATGGAAACAACGCCGAATATTTTAAAATTCAAAAATGGTTGATTTATTGTCTAGAATAGCTACTGTTGCTAAAAAGTTTTTTTTGAATTGATAGCACGGCACGGCGCGGCGTACTAACAGCTAGGTATGTAGGGGGGGGGGGCATGCTGGCCCCCTGCAACCCCCCTGCTAGGGATCACTATAGGATTTGGGGTGGGTGCGAGTTTGGGTATATGCAAAGAACACGAATGCGTTGTGATTCTTTCATAACTGTGAGCCATACTTGTTTTTTTTTTTGTTGGGAATTTCTTTGATTTTAGTGCTCAAATGCAAAAGTTCTTTGCATATACCCAAACTCGCACCCACCCCAAATCCTATAGTGATCCCAAGCAGGGGGATTGCAGGGGGCAGCATGCCCCCCCTTACATACCTAGTTGTTAGTACGCCGTGCTATCAATTCAAAAAAAATTTTAAATCGAAACAATGCCAAATTGCTATTATTTCGTTTTCTAAAGCGAAATAAACCCAAATTGAAAATTTGGCCTTCACAAAACTCATAATTATAGATCAAATCACTTTGAACATCCATTTTACGACTTTTTCGTACAAGGCAAAGAACACAAATGAGTAGCTTGCAACTTTCCTGATTACATTTACTTACCATCTGTTGTTACTCTTATCATAATTCTAACAGTAAAGACCGGTTTTTGTTATTGAAGAAAATATCAAAACAAATTTGGTCTTAAGTCGCAAAAAAATTTGGCCTTATGACACTTTCTGAAAGCGACATAAGGCCAAACGTTGGAATTTGGTCTTATGGCACTTGCCCTTATGTCACGGCACCGTCTTTCACTAAGCTACTTTCCAGATTGCTGGAAAACTGATATTGTTTTACCGATTGCAAAAACTGGGAAACCAAAGGACAATGCTTACAGCTACAAGCTTATAAGCTTACTGAGCAATGAAAATATCAGTAATCACCACCGTTGGAAAAAGGCTTACTATTGTACTGAATTCAGTACTATTTGATTTTCTCAGTACGTAAGTACATCTTTGCCATTTTCAGTACTATTTTGAATTGTTTGTACAAAATTGATTAATTCCTTTACTAAATTTTCTTTTATCTTCACAACTTCACTTACAAAAAATTATGTGCGATGCGAACATACCCAAATCACAATTACCAAATAAGGGTATTCATGAAACGTCGGAAACTTTCCGACGCGACGTCGTAAAATCGTAAAGATTCCGACAAAAGTTTCATGAACGCATCTTTATATAAAAATTATAAAATTGCATTAATTGTTATAAATGAAATGGTGAACAATTTCGGTGGATTTAATGAAGCGTTTGAAAAAAATAAATAAAAATGTTGTGTATTATTGAAATATTTGTTCATGTCAAATTTTGGTATATAAAATCTCATAATACCTTCATACAAAATTTTTCACGCTTACCTACTATATTTTCATTTACGACGTGATCGTAAACTTAAAATTTGAATGGTTGCAAAAAGACCCTGAGAAAAAGACGAAGCAATGCCTTTTATGTTGCAAATATATTATTGGAGGACACTTCCACATCGAAAGGCATATAAAAACAGCCACACACCAAAAAGCACACCATGCAGCCAAAAACAGTGTAAAAATTGATCAAATCGTGTCAAAGAAAAACATAAAAACATCGGAAAATGCCAAAAAATTAGAAATATCCCTAAGTCTCATCTCATCGCAGAACAAAATTAACCCTTTGCAGTATTGGATCATTTAAATATTCTTTTTAAAAAAAACCTATCTGACTCAGAAGTGGTCAAAAAAATGGTCATGAATCGACACAAAGGCCAAAAAATTTTTATCAAAGAAATAATGGCTCCGGAAAATTCCAAAATTATTTCCGAAATAACAAACCGCCAATATTTTTCATTAGTTGTAGATGAAAGTACCGATATAACTATAAAAAAATTTGGCGGTGGTTATTCGAATATACGACGAAAAGTGCCATGATATGTTTTTGACACTTACTGAAGTTCCTGACGGAAAGGCTTCCGGAATTTTTAACACAATTAAAAATATTTTTGAAAAAAAAAATATTTCATTTAAAAACATGGTTGGATTTACCGCAGATAATTGCCCTGTTATGATGGGCAAAACAAACGGTGTTCAGGCAAAATTAAAGGAAGTCGTCCCCAGTCTCGTTGTAAATGGCTGCGTATTTTAAAATATTGTGCTACGCGATGGATTTCCCGTCAGGTACTTGAATGAATGCATTTCAAAATTGAGCTTATGCTAATTTTGTTGTTGTAATAGGCAGCACTTGACCGCATCTTAGAGCAATGGGACCCTTTGTGTTATTACTTTGAACTTGGTGAATTTGAATCCAATTATGAGAAACAAAACCTCAACTTCATATCTTCCAGCCTTAAGGACTTAAATGTTAAGTTATATTTCACTTTTTTATCTTATATCTTAAAACTAATTAATGATGTTAACTTAGAAATGCAATCCTAAGATGTAAGAGTGCACGTCTTAATTCCAAGATTGAAATCTATTTTTAAACAACTTTGCAGAAATTTTATGAAAAGGGAAGCATTTGATGATAAACCGATAAACTCAATTAATCTTTTAGAAAACCACTTACCTATTATGGAAATATATTGCGGCACCGAATCTGAAATCCTATACAATTCAAACAAATTAAGGGAAACAGATATTCAAAGCTTTAAAAATCATACTAAATTGTTTTACATTACATTTCTGCAAGACATTAGAAAAAGATTTGATTTCCATGACGATTTCTTAAACGGAATTCAAAATTTTTCCCAAAGTGCAGTGTTTTATGGTCGAGTTAACTCTATCGTTCAATTTATTTTAAAGTTTTTTTTTCAATGAACACAAAAATATTGAACTGATAAACAATGAATATAGAGCTCTAGCTGACTGCGAATATTTAAAAAAAAAATGAGAAATGTTTGCATATCAGAGTTTTGGGCAAAAATTGGTCTTCTTAAAAATGAATGCAATGAGTTAATGTTTGAAAATATTCATCGCATTGTTCAGGGTGCCTTTTGTGTTCCTCACTCTTCGGCAAATGTCGAAAGAATATTTTCATACCAAAACATAATTAAAAATAAATTAAGAAATCGTTTGCAAGTGCAAACGTGCTCTGCAATGATAGAAACGAAAAATCTGATAAAAAATGAATGTTGTCACAGCTTCATAATTAATAAAAATCTTGTGAGTAAAAATATTACAAACAAACCACTTCAAAAAGAAGAACTTTTAGAGTAAAAAATTATCTACATACATATGTAAGTCATCAGTTATAAAAATCATTGAAACTAACAAAATACAAATATTCAATGATGAGTTTCAATGAAAACTCCTAACTGTGATATGGGGATCCGTCCGATATTTATCTAGCTATTAATAATGAAGTTCCTTTTTTCTTATTTATGTTCATTTAATATTAAATGTGTAATAATAACGAATGAATTGTTTTTGTTTTTGTTCTCGTTAATATATACCTACATTTTGTTTTTGAATTTGTGTGTTCGTTTACTTTAATCCATTTAAAAGAGCTCAGTACTATTTGGTCTTTTTCAGTACTTTTTTGTTTCAGCTTTCAGTACAATCGAAAAAAGTCGATTTCCATCACTGGTAATCACTTATGTAGAAGCGACATCAAATTCTCAGAATAAAAAATAACGCAAAAGAAAAATTCAAAAATAAAGAGTCGACTGCCTTCGTACTTTTAGATATTAAAAAGGCCTTTGACACTATCTGGTAAGACGTATTAATCCTCAAGGTACAGTACTTGCTCCAACTCTTTAACATCAGGTACATATATTCTAGGCCGTTATCATATTTTGCAAATGTCTCTTTCTACAGTAGAAAAATACGTTTTTAAATGGAAAATTAAGTTAAACCCCTTGGTTTACAATACGTCGAAAACCTTGTTTCCTCCCAAACAATGTACAGCTTCGAATGTGCACCGTAAACGTTGTGATAAAGCTGTATAAAAAAATTGTTTACCCATTGATATGTAGAAGTTCTAAACTAAGCAAATAAAATTTTAAAGTTTAATTCAATTTTCCAATCCATCCTTCTGTACGGTGCTCCTGTTTGGAACGATTGTGCCAAAACTCATAAACTTAAGCTTCAATAATGCCAAAACAAAATTCTAATATAAGCAATATTAGTTTTAAGAGATAAGTAAGGGTTTTTGTTCGTAGCTTTCCCTTGAATTATTTTATATCACACGTAACATGGAGAAGAATTTTGGACTTGATTTTAATAGAAGAAATTTGAGTTAAGAAACAATAGTGCAAAAGTATGATTTTCCAATTTTATTCGATGTGAAACATTGTAAGAAACATTTTAATCATAGTAGTCTTGAATAAAGGTAATAGCTTCATTTGATAATAGAATATATTTAGGGATTAGTTAGATCCAGAATACAAATACCTTGCCCGTAAACAGAATTGATGTAAGATTTTAGGGAGACTGACACAATCCCGAAATTTCGAGCATCCCAAGAAATCAAAATACCAAAACCTCAAAATCCAGATAACCCAGAATCCTAAGAATCCATGTTTTGTAAAAAAAAAGTTGTACATTAAATTTTTCTTAAAAATTAACTTGAAGCTAGCAACAATATTTTTGGCATATAAGTAATTAAGTTTGATTTCAATGCCTGTCTTCCAGGTCTTGAATAGATGTGAAGGAATCAAGGCATGCTCGTACAGCTGGACTGGCGACATCATTGGGCTGTATTTTTTTTTCAAAATGAGGCCGGTCAAGCAGTTAATGTGCCCGATTTGGAAAATATGAATGTGGACGATATGTGGTTCCAACAGGACGGGCGCCACTTGCTACACATCTAACGAAACAATTGCTCTTTTGCGCAACAAATTCAATGGTCGTGTTATTTCGCGTGGTGGCGATGTCAATTGGCCGCCAAGATAATGTAATTTGACAACGTTGGACTTCTTTCTTTGGAATTATTTCAAATAAAAGGAGTGAGTCAATAAGCCAGAAATAATTCAAGAGCTTAAGGTTGAGATAATTTGGCACATTAACAGCATAAAACTTCAATCATGCCTCAGGGTCATTGAAAAATTGGACCATTAGACGGAGATATAACGCTGAGGTTGCGGAGTCCATTTGGCCGATATTTTGTTCCATACATAAATGAACTATACGAATATGATCAAATACAAAATAAATTACAATTATTTCCTAAATAATTTGTATTTTATTGAAAATCAACATCGAACCTTAAATTTTAACTACCCTTTATTGTTTGTAGATTCTTACTTTAAAAAAAAAAGTTAATACAAATTTTAATAAATGCTGAAATCAATGTCTTTAATTTTTGCAAAAATATTCGAGTTGAAAATCATTTTTTACCAACTTTTAGTAGTTTTTAGTTTAGGTTTTAATTTTTTTTTCTTCTAAAAACCATTACTTCGATTTTTTCAAAATATTACCCTGTGCCGAAAACATAATTTTTCATTGCATACAATTATTCTGAAGTTAATATCATTTTTTGTTCGTAAAATAATGGAGGTGACAAATATTTTTCAAAATTATACTAATTTGGAATCACGTTTTTCAGGCTTCTTGATTTTCATTCTGGGTTCGAGAAAGATTTTGAATTTTGGGTTTTCCGGATATCAATTTTTTATGTTTTATTGACCCCAACCAAATATTTTGCCTTTTCATCTTTTTTTGTATCGAATTTTTGTATGTAAAAATAAACCAATTGAGTTTTGAAATTAAATTTCCAAGTAAACTAACCCAGTATAACTAGTTAGTATCTATGAGTAACTTTTTATAAACAAATCGTAAACGCTACGCTGAACTGAAAACATCCGACCTAAAAGGTTAATTCAATTTATACGCACAGAATACTAAACAAAAACAATTTTTTTAATATCATGCATAGAAAGGTAAAATATATATGTATATGTATATAAAGAGGATATTTTTATAATCAATGGACAACAATAACTCGAACATTAATCAAAGTTCTTTTTTTTTATGAAGAAGAAAAACAAAAAATTGTGTTTGTTAAGAGAAAATTAATAAATCAAAAACATTTACTAGAGCTCAAGGGAGAAAATAAAAATTTCTGTTTTACTTACATACTGAAGCTATAGCTTGGAGTATACGAAATGTATTTGCTGTGATTCTATTTAAAATAAAAATCCAATACAAATAATTTGAAATTCATTTTGAATTAATCCGACACCATAAAGATCAAACTGTCAACCAACAAAAGAACCGAAAAGAAGATTATTCCTCCTTCAGACAACTCTGCAATTTTTAATCCTTTTATAATCCGCAACAACGATGATGATGATTTTCCACACAACCAAAATCTTAAATTTAATCCAATTGGATATTTAATCGTGTTTCTTTTTTTAAATCACCCACAGAAGATCCAAAGGATATACAAAAAGGATGTTTAACTCTTTTTCCAAATGCATTCAAAAAGTCAAATCACATCTGCACTGAATTGCAATTGCGTCCACTCACGGAAAATGTATTTTATCACCCGAAAAAATAAGAAAACCAAATAAAAATTTCTCAACTAATTTTTCCTTTCCTTAATACGGGAGGTAAGAGCACAGAGGACAAAAAAGAAAACAACGTAAAGGATTCTCCAAGAGCACAACTGACGATTATCGTTTATAATTTTCTTAGCCCAGTGTTTGAGAACCAACTACCGCTCAGTGAGAAGGCACGACAACGACTGAATAGAACCTGTTGAATCGTTCCTTGTTTACAGTAAATTTTCCCTTTCGCAGGACTTTCTTTTTTTTTCGGTTTTGTCTTGTTAGGTCGTTCGTTTTTGTTGTTTTCGTTGTTTTCATTGTCGTCATCCCACTTCTGAACTCTGAAGTTGAGTGTTGAGGGTCTTACGCGCTGACACATGTACCTACATCTCAAGCCTGCAGAATACATCAGTTTTCCCTGTCCTGTTCTGTTCTGTTCTGAATCCTGACAGGACATCATCAGGGTGTCCCTGTGGAGAAGGGTGATGGCTGAGGCCAAGAACCTGCGCAGCGCATCACCCATCATCAACATTCCGTCTGCCATAACACAACGTACAAACTACAAACGCTCAACGCTCAAGTGAAATTCATTCATCATTCTTGCGCGCTTATACAGGGACGAGAAATGAGAAACGAGAAACGATAAACGTGAGTCCTGAGAGGGATAACGTATTTTCTGCTGTTGAATCGAATCGATGTGGTTTGCCTCGATGATTTTTAAGGATACCTACATATTAGCAATTAATTACAGAAAATTGCAAGGGTGGTCGATTGGAAAATGGAAGGGGTGCCTTTTAATTGCAGCAGAAGTGGTATATAAGGGTGGGAATTCGGAGAGGTTTTAGGCAAATGAGTCTGGTGGGTGGCAGACACACCCACTTGTTGCTGTGCAGTGGTACATCAAATTGGTTGTGAAATGTTGAAACAAATTTTCTTTTTTGTTTTGTTTATGCATTCCTCTTTTTTCCTCCATTCCATTCGATTCGATTGTTCGATGTACAAGAGTTGGGGTGGCCTCTGGGACGTATGAGTAATATTTTCAATTTATATTTAACTCTAAGTAATTATTATTAAATTGACATTTGGCATTGTGCTATACCAACCGTATCTGTATAAAAAGTCACAATATACATATGTGAAGCTATGGTTACTGGAGCTTAAAATATAATATATTAAAGGATCATCGAATACGAGACCGAGGCTAGCTATTTATTTGAATAGCTTTGCGGGAGATACAATCCAAAACAAGATAAGCCCTACGCTACGTATGACAAAAAAAATCCGACCTAGGCAATTAGATTGCTGGAGGCCCCCTTCCAAAAAATACAGAGTCTCTGTGAAAAAGTTTTTCCTCGAAATGAACTCAAATAAAACCATCACAGCACATGTTATGGCTTATAGAGTTTTATTTAAATGAAAGCAGCAAAGGTGTTAGCAATTTTATTTCGATTAAAGGGGAGTATTTTGATAGTGAAATAAAAACAAAACGAGAAATCATTTGCAGAATTTTAAGCTAAAAATAGGATATTGAAGATTTTGTTATATTAACTTGGAGAATATGTGTTTTTGCTATTATCTGAGTGGGTACTTTCTGTAGGCACTGGACAATCTAATAAAAGTGAACATAAACTTTGTTGCTGATTTGATACAGCGCGTTAGGAGTTATGGTCAAGAATTTTGTCCTCAGGAATTGTTTGACATTTTCTAGCTTCTGACTTTTTTCTTAATAAAAAATAAATAAATTTGTTTCATATGAATTGAAAAAGTAATTTCCGGTTCTAGTCGAGATAATTTTCTATAACACTCCTCGTTAAGGGTGTTTTTTTTAAGGGGTCGAACTTTAAATTTGCTAGACTTTCTACACTTTTTTAACTAGCGGCGATATCGTCACCTAAAAAGTGATTTATTAACTTTTCATTGGAAGTTATTGTAATCGATCCGATTTGTCAAATTGAAAATTTTAACATTTCTCGACATTTCAAGGTCCCTAGAATCTCAATCAAAATTTTTTAGAGAGATGTCTTAATGTGCATGTGAAAAAGTACTTCCTTATACGTCCGTACTTTTGGGTTTACGTCGTACTTATATCAAAAAAAAGAGGCTGGGATGCGACCCACACTGATAACTTCCCATCCCGTCTGTCGATTTGTCTTGCTTAAAAGTTTGTATATACATACATATGTATCAATTTTTACCAAATTTGCGTACTATTTTTTATATATTTTATTTCATTGAATATCAAAAATAAGTTTGAACCCAATATTTTTAATTTTTGAAAAGCTATTTGAGTCGAAAGTAAATTTTTACCAAGTTTTAGTATTGTTTTTTTTTTTAGGTTTTTAATTTTTTGTAAAAAAAACTGTCGATTCGATTTTTTTCAAAATTTTACTGAATGTTGACAACAATGTTTTTTGAAAGATAAAAGTAGTTTAGGGCTAATATCGCAAAGTTTTGAAAAGATATTTGAGTCGAAAATCAATTTTTACCACCTTTTATACATTTTTTTTTAGGTTTTTATTTTTTGTAAAAAAAACTGTCCATTCGATTTTTTTCAAAATTTGTCCTAATGTTGAAAACAATATTTCTTATAAGTTAAAATTAGTTGGAAACCATAATCTCAAATTTTTGAAAAGATATTTGAGTCGAAATTCAATTTTTACCAACTTTGGTTAAATTTGTTTTAGGTTTTTAATTTTTTGTTCAAAAACTGTCAATTCGATTTTTTTCAAAATTTTACTGAATGTTGACAACAATGTTTTTTGAAAGATAAAAGAAGTTTAAGGCCAATATCGCAAATTTTTGAAAAGATATTTGTGTCAAATGAATTTTTACCAAGTTTTATTAATTTTTTTTTAGGTTTTTATTTTTTTGTAAAAAAAACTGTCAATTCGATTTTTCTCAAAATTTGTCCGAATGTTTAAAATAATATTTCTTATAAGATAAAATAAGTTTGAAGCCATAATCTCCAGTTTTTGAAAAGATATTTGAGTCGAAATGCAATTTTTACCAACTTTCAGTAATGTTTTTTTTTAGGTTTTTATTTTTTATAAAAAAACTGTCAATTAGATTTTTCTCAAAATTTTATCAAATGTCAAAAACATTATTCTTCGTTGCACAATATTTTTTTTGGAATGAAATCATATTTTAGTCGTCAAATTTTCGAGGTGACAAATTTTTTTTTTAATTTTTTTGATTTATAAATATAATTGATTTATAATATTAAACAATGTCCTCTTTTCAATGGAGGACAATAAATACATAATGGGTGATTTTTTAAGAGCTTGAGAACTTTTTAAAAAAAAAAAAACGCATAAAATTTGCGTAAAGCGCGAAACACATTTCGAACCGAACACTGATTTTGGTAATAAAATTTAATGATTTGCAAGCGTTGCTCGTTAGTAAGTCTATTCATGATGAAATGTCAAAGCATACTGAGCATCTTTCTCTTTGACACCATGTCTGAAATCCCGCGTGATCTGTCAAATACTAATGCATGAAAATCCTAACCTCAAAAAAATCACCCGATATAATATAAAATTTAATTTAAGTCTCTAGCATCATTGGTTCATGAGATATTTAGGTTTAACCAAAATGTTCACCTTTTTTTTAAACTGCTATGGTAAAAAAACCACCCACGCAATTTTCTTGAGAGCACTTTCTGCATCTTTCTGCCTTATTATCTGTATAACAAAATTTATTTGAACTCGATATCTCTTCTGGTTCTATGGACGACGAAAAAAACGTCGCGAACGTACGGACGTACGGACATACGGACATACGGACGTACGAACGTACGTACGTACGTACACACGCACGCACAGACATCTTTCTAAAAATCTTTTATTTCGACTCTAGGGATCTTTAAACGTCGAGAAATGTCAAAATTTTCAATTTTACAAATCGGACCCATTACAATAACTTCCTATGGGAAGTTAACTAGTAAAGTATGTGAGTAAGCATAATTTCACGTTATAGACCCGTAAATTGGGTTCCAAGATCGTGCGACTTAATTTCGTGCCGCTTGACTATGATCTTTTTTTTTTGTGGGGATATGTGAAGTCTCTATGATGTCTATATTGTCCACTTTCTTTAGCTAGAAGGCTGGATTTGTTATTATCAATGTATGTTTTTACACAATATATGCAATTAGACCGGAAGTATCTTAGGTTCTGATTTTAGAAGTTGTGATGCTTTTTTTACGAGTGGAAAAAAGCAGAGCTAAATTATCTTTGTGCCAAAAGACACTGTGAGTTGGAAGAATATAAACGGAAAATGAATCATTTCCGGGCGATAGAGGAGATGTGTATAGCGCTTCGTTACAAAATAACCTTAAAACCTATTCTTTTTAACGTTAAGGCCAAAACCTGTATACTTAAACAATATGTAAACTGATGTTTCATTATAATTTAAAAATAGAGCATCGATAATAAATTGCAGTGTAAAAACATAAGAAACACACAAAAAAGAAAAAGTATTAATCAATCTTTAACAAATAAATCCAAGAAATTAACCTTTAATATTAGACAATTGTCTAACTTTAAATTGACATCAAAATAAAAATTCATTCAACGAATATTTAATAGCAGAACAAAAATTAATAAATAAATAAAAATACAGAAAAACAAGTGGACAGCAATAAAGACAAAATGATATATTTATTGTTCCTAAAAAAGAAGTTCAATAAACAATTTATTACTTCGTTTATTCGAGAGTGAATTTGTGTATATATGATGCTCGACAGGAGTCCAGTCGAGTATGAAATTTAAAGGTCTATTACATAATTTCTATAGACTATATACGTTTATAGATTGGGGTGGTTACTTTAGAACATATTATATTTTGACTATATCTCAAGAACTTGTGGAATTATCGATTCCAAATAAATTCTTGTTTTCGGATTTTTTAGATAATATTGGTATTGATCAAATTTAACTTAATTTCAAAAAATATACATTTCGATGATATGGTATTAAAATTTTATAAGACTGCTTCATAGAAAATTTCCCAACACTTAAAGTAGGATCAAGAAATAAGAATCCACCAAGGTTTGATCGACATCTTAAAAATTTGAAAAAATATAAATTGAAGTGCAGCTTGTCAGTAACTAATGAGGAATTCATAATTTACTCAAACTATCTCTATGAAGACTTAATTGCAAATGCCGAATCTGATTTAAAGGTCAATGCGCAAAACTTTTGGTAATATATTGATTGTAAAAGGAAATTATGACGGATTCTTTTCAAGCATGACTTATATAGATGAAACTAGCCATGATTCTTAGAATCTATCCAAGATGTTAATGAAATATTTCAAGAGTGACTCTTTCTTATCAAATTCTAACTTGTCAAATAACTCTTCAAAACTCCAAAGAATTTGGGTTTTACTAATTTGACAATCTCTGAAGCAGCTATACTAAAAAATATTTCAAATCTTGACGACCATCTAAGTTGCTGATCGCTTACCATTAGGCGTGTACCATCAACTGAGCGCTCCGAGCGCTCAACTATTTTTTTAAGTGAGACAAAAAATCTCAGCTGAGCACTGAGATTTTTTGCGGAGATCTCTGAGACAAAAAATTCATGGATTCATTTCTCAATTTGCTTGCTCACCCAAAACAGCTGTTCAGTTGTCATTTGTTTGGTGTGGCGCGTAATTTAAATTATTCTTTTCATGCTCCTCATTCCTTTTTTTATTTCTTATTTTATCTGATGAACTACTTAAAATTTGACGCAAAACTTGTTCTTGTTTGTTATCCATTTTAATAGTTTTTTTCCAAAAGTAACAAAGAATTATCAATAGAAAAAAATAATAAATTCACATCAAAAACTACAATTGACAACATATGTTTTTGACAGCTTATGTTTGTACGGAGATTCTTGTCCCACAAAACGATTCTGCCTCCGTCAATCTGACATTGAGCGCTCACTGAGCGCTCAGTTGATGGTACACGCCTATTATTTATGCTCAAAAAGAATGCAAGACATTTATCATACCCGTTGTTTGTTCTGTTAAATAAATCTAATCAATGCTGTCACTTTTCAATCTTATGGAAATATATCTTACCCATAAAAAAGGGTCCGAAAGACTTAATCTCTAATTATCGTCCTATGGCAAAACTACTATCAGGTATTCCAAAATTGTTTGAGTTTGTGAAAGCATTCGAAAGAAATCTAAAAACTAACTGCGTATTTACAGACTTTAGTGAGGCATTTAGCAAACTAAGCTGAGCTTTTAGGAAAATTGAAAAAAATTGGATTTAATGACAGGATTATTTCTTGGATTTCATCATACTAAGTGACAGGTACTATCGTACAGGGGTGCCAGCACGTAACTTGATACAACCGAGTTTAGTCGATACAATCGAGCATTGGCAGCACATATTTTGGTTCAATCGAGTGTCCTCGATTGTTTCGTCAGATTTGGCAGCACACAAACTTCGAATTGACGTTTGAAACAAAAGTTTTCACTCGACAGAAATTAGTTATCCTTATGGCAGTGATTTTTGTATGAGAAAAATGGAAAAACAAAATAAAAACAGACTGAGATTTTGACCAATTTTATGAGTTCTCACGTTGATTTAGCGAGGGGAATTCTTAAAACTGCCCAAGGGAGAAAAAATAAAAATATGCTGTGGGGAAAACTGATTGAATCCCTAAACACAGAGGGTCCTCCACAGAAAGATCTTAAAGATTGAGAAAAAAAAAGTAGATTGATGTTAATAATTATGTATATATGCTGTAGAACTGGTGGAACTGATGTTCTTCTTCTGTCTTCTGGAAGATCTAACGAGCTGAGTATCGTGTGAAAACATTTCTTGTTGACTCTAAACTTCTGCACAAAGCAAAAAAAAAATTGTTATACATGATCTTTCTTTTCTTTTTGAATATTTACTCATTTCCACTCAATTCGAATGGGTTGCTATTATCTCTCAAATATCTTCTTTATATTTTAGCACAGGACAGGACACTTCTTCGCCTTCACTTTCACTCTCCGAATCAAAGAAAAACATTTCGAAAAAAATCTTAACATTGAAACTAGAATGAAATGATTTCAAAGAAAACTCATTTGAAATTTCATTTTATAGTTCACAATGACTTTTTTAAGTAAAAGTCACAATGGAACTCGTCTCAAATTACGTGCTGTCAAAAATAATTTGTTTCGAGTTGATCGACGATCGACAATCCTCGATTGTATCAAGTTACGTGCTGGCACCCCAGTATTGTTTTTAAAGATAGTCGTTCAATTAATTTTTTAGTTAACTCTGGTGTTCCACAGGGAAGCCATCATGGCCCACTATTATTAGTTTTCCATTTTACAGTGTTCAATGACATTTATATACGCTGATGACGTACAAATATTTCGGACAGTAAAATTATTAGCTGACTGTGAACTTCTTCAAGACGACCTTAAGAAAACTATGGGAATGGTGCAATACTAACCATTTATTTTTAAACATTGACAAGTGTTTTATAAGATGAGTTTTACACGTAAACATAACTTTATGGATCATAAATATCTTTTAATTTTTTTTTCTTCAATTTTTCGCTTCTAGTTTGCTCAATTCTATTTAATTTTTCTTAATTATTTTTATTATAGGAGTTTCAATGACTTTACTTGAGAGAAATTGAAAGAAGAAGATAGTTTTCTAAAGTCGTTCTTTTTTAAGTATAAACTTAAGTTTTTTCAAAAACGATACTATTTTAAAAACTGAGAGACGTTATATTTTTTAAAGAACCGCCCTAATATGACGTCTACACATGTTTTATGGAGGGTTGTATATTTAAACATGATTTAATTAACACAAAGATATAAACTTGTTTATTTTGCTGTAAAAAATAAAAATAAACAAAATTGTTTTTAACTGTTCCAAGTTCCGTTCATATAAAGCCACTTTAATATCACTTTACTTTCAATAGTTAGTCGGTTAAACGTAAAATGATAAATAGGATTAGTGGATTGAGAATGAGATGAAATTTAAATTATAAACGTCTCACTAATATCGTTATCCAAAGTGGTCTTCTTCAAGGAAGGCTGACACAAAGCTTTATAAGGAATTTCATTTTATTCCTGACATTGCATTGTTAAAATTTTCAGAAACATCCTGACCTTAAAATAAAATTCGAAAAACAATGACAGAGTTCACTTGGTCAAAAAGGTACGTGGACGTATAACCCTAAATTCACTATTTGCTCATAGATGGCGTTAATACCATGAGTTTGACGTTTATATCAAAATGAATCGTTGCACATCCCCGCCATTTTTATAGCAATGGACAGGTTCAAGCAACATAAGGGACTTGTAGGTATGTAAGGCAAGTGTCTAGTATGTTACAGGCCAGCTGCAAGAAAAATTACCCAAGACTGCTTATGTCAAAGAATATCAGCTTATCATATGCTTTTTTATTCAACCGAAAGCTGAACTGTGATTTATTTATTTACTGGACAATTTCGTTCAAAGAATGCAAGTTGATTTCAAATGAAGTCACGTATGTCTTCATGAACCTTCCTCATGAATTGACGCCAAATAAAAAAGATAGTTTGACTTTTTTCTTTTTTCCACGACTACGCAGACTCTCGTCAAAAATGTTCCAAATTTAATTATTGGAGACATTAAACTGAGAGGTGCTATCCTCACATCCGCTTATTATCCAGACCTGCCCTAACCCAAAGGGGATTTTTCAATCTGACTTACAATCTTTTGGTATTATAATTTAAACATGAGAGGTTGATATTGTTCGAACTAACGTTTTAGCTAAGAAAATTTTCGATTCGAAGCCCTTTGATTCGAGACAAGGACAACCGAATTTCCGATTTACAGATCTTTTATTTTGTTGTTTTACACTTAAGAAATTCCAATTAGAAAATCGACCGATCCTTGTAAACTTAAGGATACATGCTGACTTAGACCAATCTGACAGTGAATGTGAAATTGACGAGAACTTGGTTTCTGGCCGTGAACTTTTACATCTTCGTGAAAGTGATGACGATAAGAGGAGTCAGATCCTTGGAGAAGATGTTTGTACCGATAGTACTGATGATAACCAACTTCTTTCGGAACTACGAAGATTGAATTATTATTACGGGAAAAATAGATTTAATTGGTCAAAGATACTTCCTAATGCTTAGGGCTTGCATGCCTCGACATAATATAATAAGTCGCGCTTGTGTCTCGAAATTTACAGCCAAGGATGTAAAAGGCCCCTTTAGCATTTGGCATAAACTATACAGAAAACAAATTGTCCTACTAACAATCGTCTATAGTCAACTTGAAATTTGGCCAAATTGTCGTATTGACTACCAAAATAGTCAATATGACAACCTTATTTTGAAAATTGACTCCTGGATTAAATTGACGAACGCAATTGTCATATTGACAAACGCTGTTGTCATATTTAAGAACGCAGTTGTCATATTGACGAACGCAGTCATCATATTGACTGCCAAGTTGTAAAAAAATGTTGGATCCTAAAATTGACGACCGAAAATTGTCCTATTGACCATTGAAGATTGCTCGTAAACCTTAGCTAAAAGACGCAGATATGACTGAGCTGAAGACTTTTATGGGACTTTTACTATTTTTAGAAGAATAGAACTGTGCTACTTGTGTCCTCAATGCATCAGGACAGGATAACATAGTTGAGGTGGTTACTGAAAAGCCTGAAACGCAAAGCCTAACAACGCCAACGCAACGAAAGGAGGCGTTTATGAAGCTAAGGTGTTTGGAACAATTAAATTGAATTTAAAATTGTGTACACTTTTAGGTCTTAAAGTTCGCTTCGGGAGTTAATTCATTTAATGCTTACTAGCAGGATAATTAACTCAAAACTGGGCAACTCTTCTGGCAGACGATTCGTTAGTAGAGGGACACCGCAAGGTGGTGTTCTATCCCCTCTCCTCTGGAACCTAGTGGTGAATGAAATCCTAACTGGTCTGGATGCGGAGGGTTTCAGAGTGATAGCATATGCGGACGACGTTGCTATAGCAGTTTCAGGAAAGCATCTTAACACGTTAAAAGAACTCATACAAAATGCCTTAGATAGACTAATACTTTGGGCTGATCGGTGTGGACTGGGTGTTAACCCACACAAAACCGATTTGGTCTTATTTTCGAGGAGATACAAAATTCCATTTGTCAACCCTCCCCATATTAAAGGAATCCAATTAAAATTCTCAGACGAGGCTAAATACCTGGGTCTTGTCTTAGATAAAAAACTAAATTGGAAACGCAACGTAGAGGAAAGAGTCAAAAAAGCTACTGTAGCTCTCTTTTCTTGCAAAAAAGCCATCGGTAATAAATGGGGCTTGCAACCCAGAATCACGCATTGGCTATACACATCGGTAATCAGACCGATTTTAATGTACGGTGTGGCAGTATGGTGGACTGCTTTAGAAATAGGTATAAACCGAGATAAAGTAAATAAAGTCCAACGTTCAGCTTGCCTATGTATAAGTGGATCGCTTCGCACGACCCCATCTGCGGCACTGGACACCTTACTCTACCTAACACCTCTTGACATCTTTAGCAAACAAATAGCTGCAAGTTCTGCTATTCGCCTCAAAGCTTCGTCGCAGTGGACTAACAACAACATTGGCCACTCCGTTATTCTTAGTTATTTAGAATCAATCCCAAAGCACACAGACTACACCATCCCCCAACTACAATTCGACAGAAATTTCCAGATTTCTATACCTCCCAGATCTTTTTGGGAGGATAGGACATTCCTGGAAGACGAGTCAATCCACTTCTATACAGATGGATCAAAAACAAAAGAAGGGGTTGGTGGAGGTGTGTACTCTGAACGACTGAAATTAAGTCTCTCATTCCGCCTTCCCAATCATTGTAGCGTGTTCCAGGCGGAACTTTTGGCGATAAAAGAAGTCTTGTCCTGGCTTAAAGAAAACGTGATATCGACATCTGATATCCGTATTTTCTCAGATAGTCAGGCCGCTATTAAATCTCTGGATTCTGTCTCTACAAACTCTATAACAGTCCAGAACTGTCGATCATCTCTAATGGAGATGGCACAACAGTTTAATATTCACCTTTGCTGGGTGCCGGGCCATAGAGACATTCCAGGTAACTGTAAGGCAGATGAACTCGCCAGGAACGGTACAGTACAGCCCATTCTACCACGTTTGGCACGTACTGGCATACCAATCGCTACTTGTAAACTGTTGCTAATGCAAGACGCTGCGAGGAGGGCAGGCACCAGGTGGAACAACATCACCACGTGTCAAGTCACAAAAAACATCTGGCCAACACTGGATTTAAAACGTTCAAGGTGCTTGCTCTCTCTAAGCAGATCGCATATAAGCTCGATAATAGGTGTCATAACCGGACACTGTCTAATAGGAAAGCACGCCATGAGATTAGGCGTATTCTCAAATGACTTCTGCAGAAGCTGTATGGACGAGGAAGAGGAAGAAACAGTTCTTCATCTTCTCTGCACATGCCCTGCTCTGGCTCGAAAACGCAAGAATTACCTAGGAGAATTCTTCTTTAACGATCTAAACGATCTAAATCATATCGGCATAAGCAGCCTCTCACGTTTCGTAAGAGACTCAAACTGGTTCCATTGAGCTTAGGAAGAAACCTCAAGATTCATGTGGTATCACAATGGGCCATCAAACTGGCCTAAGTGTGTCCGTTTCCATCTTGGACAGCCACTTCAACCTAACCTAACCTAACCTAGGTCTTAAAATATAAATACAGTTTTCAACAAGAATATTTGGATGCAGGACCAAGTTCATGAGACTCAATGGATTTAGAGGTTATCAAATGTTAAGTGAGAATAAAAGTTTTGAACAGTGCAAAGGTTAAAGCATTAACAAGTTTATTAAAATTTTTATGACACAATTTTATAAAAAATATAAAATTTTATATCGTTTATATTTTATTTTAGGTTAAAAAATGTTGTTCTTTTTACAGATAAATATTTGTTTTTTTGTCAAATGTTCTTATATTTTCTCATATAAAAATGTTGAATCCTAGAGACCATGAGAGCCCGTCATATATAAATGGATAGAATAATAACCCCTACATATATTTTTATCACATAATTTGGTCATGGTATTATCATATTTTTGTATGTTTATTATCATTTTGCTTTGACTATAAACAGAAAGGATAACACTGAGTTGAGTATTTATCACGAAGAGAGAAAGACAGCGTACAAAAATAAGCAAGGGAATTTTGGTGCCAATAAACTTGAATGAAAGGGCTATGGCACGGCTTGCTATGAGTGGAAAGGTGGCAATCAACATTAGCTGATGTCCTCGTTTCGGTTGAACGATGAGGTTGACATCATCATTAAGGAATAAGCTATAAATATAGGAATGGCAGTGGTAAATATTTCGTAATAAGAAAAAAAATATTATAGGTATGTAATGTATATTATACATAACTAATAGATGGTCGTTAAAGGACACACCACAAGACAGTTGATATATATGTATGTCACTATGTATGTTTCTCTTGAAGACCGGTTACATTATAATGACTGATATGAATCAGAACATCCATAATTTGTAGTAAGTTTGAGTTTAAGTTCAAGCTCAAGTTCAAGTTCAAGTTTAGCTTTAAGTTAAAGTTTAAGTTTAAGTTTAAGTTTAAGTTTAAGTTTAAGTTTAAGTTTAAGTTTAAGTTTAAGTTTAAGTTTAAGTTTAAGTTTAAGTTTAAGTTTAAGTTTAAGTTTAAGTTTAAGTTTAAGTTTAAGTTTAAGTTTAAGTTTAAGTTTAAGTTTAAGTTTAAGTTTAAGTTTAAGTTTAAGTTTAAGTTTAAGTTTAAGTTTAAGTTTAAGTTTAAGTTTAAGTTTAAGTTTAAGTTTAAGTTTAAGTTTAAGTTTAAGTTTAAGTTTAAGTTTAAGTTTAAGTTTAAGTTTAAGTTTAAGTTTAAGTTTAAGTTTAAGTTTAAGTTTAAGTTTAAGTTTAAGTTTAAGTTTAAGTTTAAGTTTAAGTTTAAGTTTAAGTTTAAGTTTAAGTTTAAGTTTAAGTTTAAGTTTAAGTTTAAGTTTAAGTTTAAGTTTAAGTTTAAGTTTAAGTTTAAGTTTAAGTTTAAGTTTAAGTTTAAGTTTAAGTTTAAGTTTAAGTTTAAGTTTAAGTTTAAGTTTAAGTTTAAGTTTAAGTTTAAGTTTAAGTTTAAGTTTAAGTTTAAGTTTAAGTTTAAGTTTAAGTTTAAGTTTAAGTTTAAGTTTAAGTTTAAGTTTAAGTTTAAGTTTAAGTTTAAGTTTAAGTTTAAGTTTAAGTTTAAGTTTAAGTTTAAGTTTAAGTTTAAGTTTAAGTTTAAGTTTAAGTTTAAGTTTAAGTTTAAGTTTAAGTTTAAGTTTAAGTTTAAGTTTAAGTTTAAGTTTAAGTTTAAGTTTAAGTTTAAGTTTAAGTTTAAGTTTAAGTTTAAGTTTAAGTTTAAGTTTAAGTTTAAGTTTAAGTTTAAGTTTAAGTTTAAGTTTAAGTTTAAGTTTAAGTTTAAGTTTAAGTTTAAGTTTAAGTTTAAGTTTAAGTTTAAGTTTAAGTTTAAGTTTAAGTTTAAGTTTAAGTTTAAGTTTAAGTTTAAGTTTAAGTTTAAGTTTAAGTTTAAGTTTAAGTTTAAGTTTAAGTTTAAGTTTAAGTTTAAGTTTAAGTTTAAGTTTAAGTTTAAGTTTAAGTTTAAGTTTAAGTTTAAGTTTAGGTTGAATATGTCCTTAATTCAAAGTAACTGATATTAAATACATATTCAGTTTGAAAAGTTTATATTGTTTGAGTTGACATTTTTAGTAAATGTTAAACTACATCCATTGGTTGGATTTCGAGCTGTGTGGCACGAGCGCTATCCTGTTGAAACCATATGTCCTTTGTGTCCATATCATCCAATTCGGGTGGCAAAAAGATTATGATCGTCGACCAATAGCGATCGGCGTTGAAGGTGATGGCATGGTCTGGTCAGCTTAATTTTTGAAGAATTACGGACCGACGACGCATCCACACCAAAGAGTAACTTTATTAGGATATTTTGCGTGGATTGGTGTTATCCCAAATCCGCTTATTCACATACCCATTCATTCAAAAATAGGCATCATCGCTAAAGATGATTTTTTTTACTAAAACTGGTATCAACTTCCGACTGCTCCAACCAATCCAACTAGCTAACACACGACGCAGCGTATGCTCGTTGGATTTTCCTTGTGAGCGACGTGAAATTGTGTTCCGCGGATTCTGCGGCGATGCTAGCGTTTCATTGACGTTTGGGTGTTGGCTGATTATTCACTAAGTCAGTGGACTCAAATTGGCCATCAAACGTTGAATAGTCGACCATGTCATGTACCCCTAAACGAAGCCCAACGCACGCATCGTTGTCATTATTTATTTGTCTTTAGTAACTGATTAAAAGAAGATATTTTGACAGATAGTAAAAGAAACAAAATGGCCACCACGAGCTGTCAGAATTAAATCTTCCCTATTGAAAATGTTGGATTTAATTTGCAAAAAAATATATTTTTATTAAAGAAAAACACTGATTTGTATAACCACCAGCTTGGCGAGTCTAGGAAGTTCTTTATTTTAAAAACGAATAAAAATTGAATTGAAAGACAACAACAGTATGATAATTTGAAAAGAGAAAGAAACATTGAAAAGATACATTTAAAAAGAAAAGATACATTTAAAAAGAAAAGACAGGGATGTGTCATAAACTGTGTTGCCACTTTCCAATAGGTATTTTATTAATACTAACGACAGAAAACCCTTTAATAAGGTACTTGTTACCATCATGTCAAGTTTGAATGGTTATTGTATAGGGTTTGACAGTTGCGAATGCCACATTATGTTGACATTTCTGCTCAGTGAGGTTTGACAAATTTATTATAGATCAACAATTGTAAGAAATACTTTGAAAAAGAAAGCCGTTCGTGAAGTCCACATAGCACTTCGTCCCAAAAATTGTGTTTAGTAATGAAACTCTTAAAAAAAACACCCTATTTAATGCAGATTATATTTACTTACATTCACTTGAAATTAGCACTTGAAATTTACACATCACATCAAACACCAGCAGTGAGATTATTTAAACATTTTTATCTTTCACAATGTTTTGATTTTGATTCAAATTATAGCTACTTCCCCTATTTGTATATTTTATGCCATAAATTCATTATTTACAACAAATGAAAAAATAAATTTTACATCACTTGAATTTTGTTTACATAACCATGGTTTGAGATTTCACGTATCTAATAACCTATCTATGATGTTAAAGTTCTTTTTGTATTCATTAATTGACAACACTCTCGAAAAAAAAATTAGTTAATTTATCATTTTAACTGATTTTGATAAACATTATGACGTACTATTTCTACCACGAGTATTTTGAATTTCAAAATTATTTCTTCAGAGGGTTGTTGCACTTTAACGGAGGAATAAACGTTCAACTTTGATGATTTGATTTGAACTGTTAGCTGTTAACTGTTGGTAAATTTCGAACTTCCGTGGAATGAATGACAGTGATTCAGAGTTTAGATTGAAAGAAAAGTCAATAATAAAATAATAGGTTTCTTTTTTTGTGTTTGTTACTTCATTTGTAGAGTTGTTAGAAATATGTGAAAAATTATGCCTTTAAGATTCAATTAGCGAGAAATTTTAAGCTGAGTCATTTCATAAAAAGAACCAATGTACTATATACAACAAATTATGTTGGGAATAAATTAACTTCTCGTTTTCCGGACAATTTTTAATAAAGTGTGGACAAGGTACAAAAAGAGCATTTACTACTTCTTTAGTTTGTTATAATTGTTAACATAATATTTCAGAAAGGTATTAATCAGAATATTTACTTAACTCTTCGTTTTTCACGGCATTGAAGTTTAGACAAATGATTCGAGTTTAACATTAAGTGTCACGGGTGTGTGTTTTTTTTTTATGTAGAACTCTAAGCTGGCAACACTATTTTAACTTGCGACCATTTTGACAGATATTTATCTTTAGTTTGGTTTAACAATTCAACATGAAAACTGCCCACTGACGGACGTATACAAATTTTGCAAAATTTTAAAAATTTGTTCTTTCATGTACACAATTTTGTTCAGCGATGAAACTCACTTGCGGTTGAATGGATAGGGATACATCAATAAATAAAACTGACGTGTTTGATAATCTTCAAGTGTATTTACGTTACAGTTCGTTTGTTCATCGACTGATCAAACTTGGTGTGCACGAGCTGTAGTTTGAACAAGAAGCTGCGGTGGCACGGCGCGGCGTCATCGTGGCACAACATGTCACACAGGTCATGCCACAATTGATTTATTGAAGAAGAATTTTGGTAACTAGATAGTTTTATGCTACGGACCCTTGAATTGGCCTCCAGCTCGAAGATGGAACGATTTAACACCGCGCCGCTTGACTATTTTCTGTGGCGATATGTCACTAGTCTACGTCAATTAAATCGAAACGATTGTAGTACCCGTGGCATGATGGTTAGTGCGTTGGACTGTCATGCAAGAGGTCTTGGGTTCGATCTCTGCCTATGCCATCTAAAGTTTTTTTCACGGGTACTGCCTCTTGCGAGGAATTGACAAATTCTCCAAGAGTAATTCTTGTCATGAAAAGTGCTTTCTCAAATTTGCCGTTCGGATTCGGCTTAAAAAACTGTAGGTCCCTTCCATCCCTGACAACAGTACTCGCACACAGGAATGGTTGAGAGTTGTAAGTCACTAGGCCCTAGTTCTCAAACGGACTGTTGCGCCACCCAATTTATTTATTTATTTGATTGACAACTTGGGAACAGCATTCGCCATGTTAATGTTCCTTCGAACTCGAGCGTACGTTCAATCAGCCGTTCTGTCAAATATCCACATTTACCAGAAAGTCTTTGATAGTTTAGGTTTTCTTTTTGATAATACGTCGTTTTCGAATCAACTGTTCTCTTACATAAAAAGAGACGATGTTGATTTTGAATAAAACACAAATTATTCACGAAATTATTGTAATTTCTTTTTATTATGATAATATTATTAAAATGGCCTCACCGACCTCGGCGACACATCTTCAGCCGGTGTTTTCCGGTGTTTTCGATGACGCTGAGGCATAATTGAGGTTCTATGCCGTTATTGTTCCAAATTATAATATCATCCTTTAGCTCTTGAATTATTGCACATGCTTTCGATTTGATCGCCCATTTTCCTAATAAGCCTGAATAACTTTAACGCGTTGCTCGATTGTGTATCTTCCCATGATTCAAATTGTTTTAGTCCGAAATTGATAAATGTCAAATAAAATGCAAATCAAAACTTTTAGGTGTGGTTCACATTTACCATCGGCCCTTCAAATTTATCCTATCAAATATCTTTCAACAAGTATTACAACAACAATTTGTGATCCTGGTTTTTATCTGGGTTAATTTCAGAAACCTAAAAAATAGTTTTCATTATGACGGGTAGATGGCTATATTTTGTGCTTCAAATGGTAAGATAGTGTGAACTGTTGTTAAAATAAAAAATGGCAGAAAATTGTTGAAAAGGTAACAAATGAGCAAATTCTCGGATTTAGTCCTCAGACCAATCAATTTGCTTCATTTTAAAAGTGTCATGGGAGGGTTCAAAAAATAAAGCAATCCTTACCAACAGATACTCAAATTCTGACATGGTTTAAAACTGTAAGATTGTATAAGCTTTTTAATACCAATTAAAATAAAAGTTAAAAGGGTATACTTAATTAAATACAGTAAAAAAAAAAACATGGCATTAATTTCTTTTCTTTGGTTTTGTATCATTGGAAATATACAAAAGTCTAACACAATGCTTCTTAAACAACAAAACATACTATTTAACACATATTTTGCACACTATAACTTAAAATATAAAGGAACAAATGCTGTTAATTTTAAAACACGAAATATTGTGTAATATTTATATAATTAAACTAACTCGACTATCGGAATTTGAATATAGCATTCTTATGTTTTTTATTTATTTATTTATTTATTATTGTAGTTCGATAATATTTTGCATTTGCATATATGTTTACTTAAGAGATATAGAAAATTAGATTCTTTACAGCTTTAATATATCGGGTGATTTTTTTGAGGTTAGGATTTTCATGCATTAGTATTTGACAGATCACGCGGGATTTCAGACATGGTGTCAAGGAGAAAGATGCTCAGTATGCTTTGACATTTCATCATGAATAGACTTACTAACGAGCAACGCTTGCAAATCATTGAATTTTATTACCAAAATCAGTGTTCGGTTCGAATTGTGTTCCGCGCTTTACGCAAATTTTATGCGTTTTTTTTTTTTTAAAGTTCTCAAGCTCTTAAAAAATCACCCATTATGTATTTATTGTCCTCCATTGAAAAGAGGACATTGTTTAATATAATGGGTGATTTTTTAAGAGCTTGAGAACTTTTTTTTAAAAAAAAACGCATAAAATTTGCGTAAAGCGCGAAACACAATTCGAACCGAACACTGATTTTGGTAATAAAATTCAATGATTTGCAAGCGTTGCTGGTTAGTAAGTCTATTCATGATGAAATGTCAAAGCATACTGAGCATCTTTCTCTTTGACACCATGTCTGAAACCCCGCGTGATCTGTCAAATACTAATGCATGAAAATCCTAACCTCAAAAAAATCACCCGATAGATACTTAATACTTATATACAAATAATTTAACTGAGAAACAATTATTCTTAAGGGAAAACCTACAAGAAAAAACCCTTAAGTATATGATACTTAAAAACTAAACATTGCACATAAACCCAAAGGCGATATAAAAAATATCTATGTAATTTAAGAGATTAAGATTTAGCTCATTATCAGAATAAGAACATCTTCTAAAAAAATTTTCTTGCAAATTATAAATTACAAGCTTAAGTTGTTTAACATTAGCCTTATCATGAAGCCTGACTGTAGATTATTATGCATTATGCCTTGGCAAATTTAGCATTAATTTTAATATTTTGTTGTTGTTGTTTTGCACTCTTTGAAGCTTTTTTACGTAGGTTTCAGCGCAGTCAAACCACACTAGAGCACTATAAGTAAGTATAGGCTGGAAAATAGTTTTGAATATCAAAATTTTATTATGCACACCAAGACCTGATTTGCGGTATATAATTAATTAAATAAAGTTTAAAAAAAAAAAACATTGCATTAATTTCTTTTCTTTGGTTTTGTAATATTGGAAATAGGAAAAAGTCTAACACCATGCTTCTTAAACAACAAAACAGACTATTCAATACATATTTTGAACACTATAACTTAAAATATACAGGAACAAGTTCTTTTAGTTTTAAAACACGAGATATTGTGTAATATTTATAACATTAAATTAACTCGGCCGTATCGCCATTTGAATATATTTGTCTTTCCTTAAATATTTTACTTCTACTGATTCCATTTAATGTGAAATATTAGTAAATATCTTCAACCTATCAATAAAACGCTAATACAACTTACCAAAATGTAATTGAATTCAATAAATTGTGCTCGCACCCATAATTTTATGATTCTTCGAACGCATCTTTGATACAACAATCTGAGGTGAATTCTGAAATTTTGAAGAATTTCATAGTAATTGGGGTAAATAAATGAATTAATTGTAATAAAATGATGTTATACATGTTTTTTTTAAACAAAACTGTACATTGGCTCACTTTCAACGTAATGACAACAAAATTTAAGCTTAAAATTGATGTTTTCATCGAAAAAAAGTAAAAATAAAAATCTGAAAACAATGAAATTGGTCAAAACGAAATTTAAAAATAATTCACCACACTATTTTGTTGTTGCTTTGCAGAACATGGACACAACACAACGTCAAAATTACAGTTGCAACAACGTAAACAAACAAAGTATTTGAGTACTTTTGTTTAAAATTGAGTGTTTTTTTTTCCACTTTTTGAAATTTGGCAATTTTTGGATTTCAGGGATGGCAAATTCTATAAAATTGTACAAAATTCGATAGAATTATGAAATGCCACAATTTCAATACCTACAACGTAATACTTTGGATTTGTCAATTCCTCGCAAGAGCCAGTACCCGTGAAAAAAAAACTTTAGATGGCACAGGCAGGGATCGAACCCAAGACCTCTGGCAAAGTGGCAAACACCTCTGGGGTACTACTAAAGAAGTTATTTATGTTTATTTACACATTTTAGGAAAATAAAATAACTCGTGAATTATTTTTCTAGTTTCGATATGTTTTGGATTTTAAATTAAATATATAAAAATTTAATTTTTCATCCCTGTCTTCATTATGGATAATAGAGGTTTTTGGAATTGAGTATTTTTAGATTTGGCGAATCAGTTCCTCATCTTCTCAACTCAACAGTTTTACCATTGAGAAAGAACTAATAGAGAGAACCAACTTCGACGGTTTTTCTCTTTTTGCCTACAAGCTGTGATTTTGCCACCAACTTGCATATGTGTTAACTCCATATAAAAAAAATGTGGGGAACACATACTTATGAAAGTTTGTGCACATACTCACCACGAGAGAGAAAAAACTTTTCTCTCTTTTCTCTCTGCTCACCACCTTTTAAAAATGGCGACCACCTTTGAAAAATGGCGAATGTAGTCAGCTGTTCAGAGGTGTTCAAAGAAAATTCAAAATTGTGTATGAACAACTTTATGGTACTCTCATTGTGTTCGTTTGAGAGTAATATCATTCGAATATGAAGTGAAATTAATTACTCTTGTTAGGTGCCAGAACAATGAAGATTTAGAAACAATTCTAAATTACGCATTTAAATAAATATTAGTTAGTTAATTTAAGCCAGTTTTAATCATTAAGTGAGTAAAATAAATTAGGTGGTGCAACAGTCCAATGAGAATTAGGACCTAGAAACATAAAACTCTGAAAGCACTACAACAATTAGTTGTATTATTAGCTGCGTTTATGCGTTTAATTTTCGCTCAGACCGTTGAAAGATGCAAAAAAACTCAGATTTGTTTCAATTTTCAGAGTTTATCGACTTAATTTTGTCGATGCGAGAGTTGCAGGAACATTGAAAACGAGAGTTACAGAATGTAAACATGGAACATTGAAAACATTTTTATATACTCATCTCTTTTTTCCATTCCTATTTTATTTGTGTGTACTCGTTGTTTATTTCCTTTACATTACTCACGACATTTCCAAAATGCTGAAAATAAGTGATTTAAGTAGACACTAAATAAAAAGACCGTCAACTTGTTACTTCTGTTACCAATTTTCATTGCATAAGATTTGTGAATAGGTGATAAGCTATTTTTACTGCTTTCCTCTAAGGTAGTGTGTTGCTTTTAAAGGCTTAACTACATAAGCTCGGTCAGTGGTTTTGTGAAAAGAATATACAAATTTGTTCTTCAACCAAAATTTAAGTCTTATGCATCATTTTTATAAATTTTCCAGTTCTAAATATTTATATCTTATCTTTCAGTTATATAGCGACAAGGAAAAATCTGTGAGGGAAAGTTCTAACTACAGTTTTTCTGAAAGTGCATTGTGGCTTATTCATAGATGTTTGCTAAACGTTTTAGGCTATTCATAAATAAATGCAAATCAAAGTTAAGGGCTAAACCTGAATAACTATAAACAATGAAAATGCTGTGTTCAAGTAGTTATTATCGCAGCCAAATTTCATAATTGATTTTTTGGTGTATAAAAAAGCTGAAAGAGTAATTCATGACAAATAAATGTTACTAAGTTCCAGAAAATATCGATTGATACCGCAATTGCAGAAGATGTGGATATTTTATATAAATATTCCTGGTAAACTGTAGAACTTTATTATTTCCGTCTTTTATAATTCAATGTAAAATAATTCAATGCAGTATATTTTAGATAATACAGTAGTTAAGTTAGTAGTTAAGGCATTACTATTGAAATAAACATAACATATGTTCATTTATAAAAAACATGTACTCGTTCAAATATACAAATAAAGTCTAGTCTAAAAAACCTTAACCTTGTTATACTCTTTCTGCACACATCCTTTCTTGTTTTGGTTGTTAATGCCATCTATCTGTAACTCAGAGAAGGTTGTTAATGCCATCTATCTGTAGCTCAGAGAAAGAGAAGAGAAAAACAAATTCACCACGAACTACCGGTATAACTTCTTCCGGTATTTATTGACAAACAAAAATGTTTTCCTAGAATTAATTTGAATTATAGGAGTATTTTTGTAGATATAAAAACGAAAAGATGTAAGTAAAATTAAAGAAAGAAATTCATGAGAATTACAAAAATATTATAATGAGACTTTAAAAAACATAGCCTTCTTGGCTATCAATAAACAAAAATGAGAAATGTCGCATTTCCCGGAAGTGATGTTTTTTTGTGTACTCTTTTCCGGGGTGAAAACATGTATACACCGATACGAATTCAACACGCTATAAAAAATGAGAGTAAGAGGTATCGAAGTGACGGAGACGAGGAAATTTGGTTCTCTCATTTAGTTTTTTCTCTCTGGTTTTACAGTTAACATCAGCAACAACGCAGTAGACACTAGACAGGACGTTTCTTTATAAAATATTACAAAAACAAATTGAATATAGGTAGTTTAGTTATTTAAAGAAAACAAGGAACCAGTGTATACCTTACCCAAAAGCTTTCTTCCTTCCATAAGGCCTATACTGGTAATAAAAATTGAACAAAGTACAAGTCGCGGCGCACGATGGTAACAGATCAGGAACCAGATCATTGTTCCATAAGCTCTAATTCATCTTCATTGGAAAGCAATGATAACATCCAATGGGGTCAAAGCCAATCAAATTTATACAAAATCAGTTATAATTGGACTATTAATAATTTCTCTTTTTACATATCTACCGACAAAAGATTATACTCTCCAACATTTTACTCAAACGATAATCCAACGATAAAATGGAAATTGAAATTGATTCCACATAAAGAGCATCTTTCTGTGTATCTTGAGTTACTATCGGAATCGGAAATTTCTGCGAAATGTAATTTTTGTATTTTAAATTCAAAACAGGAAGGATATCATGTACGTTATTTTGGTGCGCATAGTTTCAATAAGTCTGAAAGTTTTGGTGTACTAAAATTTATAGATACGGGAACTCTATTAGACAAATCCAACGATCTGTTGTCAGAAGACAAGCTATTGATATATTGTGAAGTCAATTTTATATGTGAAACCATTGATATCTCCAGTCAAAGGGAAATGGGAGACTTCAAAATTTTAGACTATGATGTTATAGAGGATTTTGGTAAACTCCTTGATAGTGGAAAATTAAGTGATGTTACTGTGGTGGCTGGAGATCACAAGTATCCAGTTCATAAAGCAATCTTAGCTTCACGAAGTGATGTCTTTGCTGCTATGTTCGAACATGAAATGAAGGAGAATAAGTTAAATCTGGTAAACCTGACCGACGACCACGAGGTTCTTCACGAAATGCTAATTTTCATCTACACGGATAAAGCTCCGAAATTAGTAGATATGCCCATTAAACTTTTGGCTGCCGCCGATAAATATTCATTAAAGAAATTAAAGTTGATGTGTGAAAAATTCTTGTACTCTGATTTAACCATTGAAACAGCAGCTGAGACCTTAGTTTCAGCCGATCTCTATAATGCGGATCAATTGAAAGAACGTACCATTAAATTTATCAGCATTCATGCTAAGGCAGTTGTTAGGACCAAAGGATGGGAAACTATGATAAGTAACCAAACTAATTTGTCTTTGCTGGCCTTGCTCTTTGGACGATTGGCAATCGGTGAATCTGCATCCAGTTCTTAGAAATCAATCAATTGATTAACAAATGTAATTAAATAAAACTTTTATTATTAATATCATTATCAATTTTGTAGTAATCTTTTATTTCATAGTTCTTCTTTTGGTGTTAATCATAATCATACTTGACACTATTTTTGTCTTTCAAGTCGTGTTTGTCAAAAACTTTTCCACCTGAAAGGAGGACACAAAAATCGATATTCAATTCCATCTAAATTTGTAATGGGATACCAAAAAACATGAATTGGCTACTATGGCACCCAATTTCGACTATGAAACTAGTATTCTGTATGTACATATGTGGAAATAAAGATTGCAATTAGAGCAAAAATCAATTACAATAGTATTGTTGACATTATTGTTTACTTTTGAAGAACTTAATAGACCTCTAAAAATAAAGGAACTACCAATTGTATTAATGTAATCATGGTTGACGAACAAAATACTCCCTATTATGTGCGTCTAGTGCCCACAATTTTGATATCCAAGCTCGGAAAGCTTCGCTCAAGAGCAACAGTTTTGATTATGAATACAGAATTATAAACCATGAGGCTTAAGGAATTATAAACCATGAGGCTTAAGTACTAAAAAAAAGATTATTCCTTTTATGAAATAAACAAAAATGTCCAACCATCTTTTACTCCATTTGTAAAAAAAACATGAGGAATTCCTCCTCTTCCATTGTTCCTATGCTTCTTGTCAATAGGACTGCATTTGTAAGATCTTTAGAGATAGTTTATCACTTTGCTAGGCAGTTCGCCCCCAATTTAATGCTGTCAGGGAGTGTTATGACTCCGTCTGTACCTAGTAGTGATTTGGCAAAACCACAGTGTTAGCTTTTTCATCTATCATACGCTTCAGGTCTCGTTCCAAATATATGGAAAACAGCATTTGTCCAACCTTCTTCCCCTCTCTCCTAATTATCAACCGATTGCACTTACCTCCATGGATACGCTGATTAAGTATCGATGCCTACAGGCTTCTTAATGACCGGGAGTGTGGTAATAGGTCCACTTGGTTCATTTCAACGAATAGTGGAACCAATCTTTGAATCGTTTTGACGAAAGTAAGACTATTGCACTTGATATTTCAAAAGAATTTGATAAAGTTCGGCATCAGGCTCAATTAATCGACGAATCCCTCGTTCGTTGAATTAGAAATAAACTTTTGGACCGTTCTATACAATTAATATTGAATGGGTACAAGTCAGAAAACCTCAAAATAAATGGTGGTGTACACCAGGGCTCTGTTTTGTCCCCGATTCTCTTTCTTATTTTTGTGACTTTATTTATGCGACTTACAATCCAATTTATTGTTTCGCTGACGATAGTACTCTTTTCATATTCGTCATCATAAACTCGAACATCGTCGTAATACTTCTTGTCACACTTTTTTTACCGTTATTTTAACAGACAATTCTTTAGTGAAATAGTGAGTAGGATTCCTTCCATTATACTGGAATATCCTTGAAACCAACTTTAATCTTACTAGGAAGTACAGAGATTGGTTCTTCAGGTGTACTAGGCTCATGTGAAATGCCTTGCAACACTCTGAAAATTCAAAACCAATGTACACCTACATCTACTGTCCAACTCCCCCCTCTTTCCCTAATTATCACACTGTGTTTCTGGCACATTAACGAACGCTTTGAGTTTATGCTAATTGCAAAAAAATTGGTACTAACTTATTTTCGAAGACGATTTTAGGGTTTAGTTGGAAAAAGTGTCGTAAAACCAGATACAAGAGTTTATTAACAAACCGATGAAGAGGATCCATGAGGACCGACATCAAAATATGTTCATACCTCCAGATTAAAATTTGAACATTGTAATTTTTTGATCAAACATTCATATGAAATTCTAAATGTATAACTTTTCTTTTCCGTTTTCAGTGTTTTATTTTAGTTAGCTAACTCCCATTGTTAAGGACATACATAAATTCTCGTTTCAGGAGACTACCTAGATCAGGTCCCATTTCTGCTCATTCTCCTTTCATGATATTGATCTATTGTTATTTTCTTCTTGCTTTTTGAATGAAATAATAACTTAAACAGCCACGCGTAGAGGATATGAAAAACTAACAAATTGTAAAAACAAACAAATCTAAAAACAAACGAAAACAAAATATTCAGTTTGCTTCTCAAAATAGAATGCAAAATTAAATGTTTAGCTTTAATTCGTATTTATTTAATAGTTTTTGTTTCTTAAACATAAAGTTGCTTGACTAAATACATAAACAATGCTTTTATTTTATGGCCTCGGATCTATATTTTTTGAGTCGGAAATAGAACTCAAAATAAATATCTCCTCCTTACAGAAAAAGAACAGTAATTCATATAGAACATGTATGTACTTACTTTGACCGTCCAGAATTTTCATAATTAAATAATTTTTTAGTAGTGAAACATTTTTTTATTCACAAAATAAAAACAAATTCACGTTTAGGCGTAAAAGAGAGATTAACAAATTGTGCAACAGGAAAAGTTTAAAAAGAAGCAACAGTTGACATAACTTTAAAAAATCGATAGATACATTTCTAGAGTATTGAGTTACACTTTCAATAAAAATTATCATAAATGCATTTTCACCTTCAAATATTTAAAATATTCAGAAAAACAAAACAATAAAGAAAAGTTATGCATATTTTTTATCACAGCCACTTCACGTCGTCGCGGCCGATACGTTTACAAATTGATTTTCTCAGGATCAAGACCACACTTTCTCATCTCGACGGCAACAGAAAACAAATAATCGTAGCATTCGGCCCTGAAATGAAAAAATGAGGAACCAAAACAAACATGAGATCGAGAGATAAACTCCCCGAATAATATGACCATATGTATGTAAGAATCTCACATTGTTTTGGCCTTTTGCCAACTGTTACCCCACACGTAGACGCCGTGACGTCGGACCAAGATGGCGCTACAGCCGGGATACTTCATCATTGCTGCATACATCGAATCGGCGAGGTCCTTTTCGTGGGGTGTGTTATCGATGATGGGAACGACTAGTTGTTCATCATAGCGCAGATGACGCATCTTCTCGTCGTCATAGATTCCCTTAAACACACAAAAGTGTTAAAAGTGTGCATTTTTTAATAATTTTAAACTTTACTTTAATCATTTCCAAGTGAGTGCATCGAAATTCATCACCAGGCCAGAGTAGGGTGGCCATGACAGCATTTTGGGAATGGGTGTGTATAACAGCCTCTGCTCCACGGTGCCGGTATGACAACATAAACAACGGAGTGCACTGGCTCTTGGTTAGCCTAGAGAAATCATTAGTTTATTCCACTAATTGAACTCAATTTTATTTTGATTTACTTTTTGTATTCTGGTGGCAATTGAATGTCCTTCCCATCGATGTCTTGGACAAATAGATCTTCAGGTAGAATTCGTTCTTTTTGGACACCGGAAGGTGCTATGTAGATATCATTGCTGTTATCAATGGAATATAGAAATGATAACTCGAATAAATTAAGCAAAATTTGTATGACTTACTCCAATTTCATGCTGATGCCACCACCAGTACCAGTGACCCAACACAAATGATAAAATTGGCGACATAATTCGGGAATCAGTTTGCGGGGGTGTTCCTTGAGAAGATTTAAAAAAACACTTTTGATGTGTGTTGTCTTATGACTTTTTGAATATAATACAAACTTACATCGGGTAAATCCTTGTAGATTGACATTTTGAATGTTTTATGTAATGAATTACGTGGTAAACGAGATAAATCAAACAAATTAATAACTTTTTTATTATTATTTTATGATAACAAATGAATTATGATTGATTAGTGCCACTGACACTGCACACCGCAAAGCAATTAAAATGTCATAATTTGACAGTTGGCACATTGGCTGCATTCAATTCCGTATTGTAAAGGCTGCGTTCAATATCAAACATTTAGTTTTCGATGTAAAAAATACCGCATTTATACCAAAATCACCGCATTTTTACCACAATCATACACACTTTAAATTTATTTTGTTATGTAAATCAGCTGTTCTGCCAGAAACCCACATATAACAGAAATTCTTGGATAACTTTGTATTTCTTTTTTGACATCCCAGCTGTTTATTGATTAGCTATTTTACATGTAAAACACTAACAAAAAGGTGTCCGGATACCCTATCTATCTGAAATTGAACGCGAAAATTTAAAGCTGTCCAAGATTTTCTGGTACGTGCGGCTATCTGACAGAACAGTAGAATTCGAGGGAACCTAAAAATTAGGCGTGTACCAACAACTGAGCGCTCAATGTCAGATTGACGGAGGCAGAATCGTTTTGTGGGACAAGAATCTCCGTACAAACATATGTTGTCAATTGTAGTTTTTGATGTGAATTTATTATTTTTTTCTATTGATAATTCTTTGTTACTTTTGGAAAAAAAAACTATTAAAATGGATAACAAACAAGAACAAGTTTTGCGTCAAATTTTAAGTAGTTCATCAGATAAAATAAGAAATAAATAAATAAATAAATTTTATTTCTTTTCTTAAAAATTATTTAAATTACGCGCCACACCAGACAAATGACAACTGAACAGCTGTTTTGAGTGAGCAAGCAAATTGAGAAATAAATCCATACATTTTTTGTCTCAGAAATCTCCGCAAAAAATCTCAGTGCTCAGCTGATATTTTTTGTCTCACTTAAAAAATAGTTGAGCGCTCGGAGCGTTCAGTTAATGGTACACGCCTATTGTTTAGTTTAATTCAAATTTGAAGGACTTTCATACAAATTGTCGATGAGGAAAATAATTGCTGACGAGCTTTAGAAGATATCTCAATTAGGCGCCAGTTATAGCTATCATTGGTTTTCATCATTGAAAACAAAAATTGGAATTTTTTTGGCAGGTCGTTTATAGCTATCATTAGAAATTTCTGTCATTAGAAATTTCCTGATTGAAATCCACCGAAAAATGTTTACTGACAGAAATCTGTCATTGGAATGGTGTGAAATTGGAACACAAATCAGTGAAACGATTCGTTTCACTTTTGAACATAAAAGTATCAGCTGTTCAGGAAAATGGATTTCCTCCCGGAAAATAGAAAAATACATTTTTAGAGAAAAATAAATGCGTAATTACACTTTTTTTCTCAAAAAAAATTCTTTGTGTGATTTCCGATCGATCAGTATATAATTTTCATTTCTAATCAAAGGGAAACACCGTCAAATATCGATTCAAAAAATTTTCCGAATCGATTTCAATGATAGCTATAACTGGCCCCTTAAACTATCCAATTGATTCAATCAAATAGAGGGTGTTTTTTTTAGACCTGTGGCTTTCAAAAAGAAATAAAATACATATAATTTAATGTTATGGCCAAGAATATAGCTTTATTATAAATATGACTGGCTCGAATAAATTCCAACCGAGAAGCCCAATTCTCCATCTTGTTTTGCAGAAATTGGGGCCGTATGTCAGCAGTACCACGCAGACTAAACTCTCTCTCGTCTCGGGTTAATTTGCGTAGACAAGCGATTTCACATAACCCCACAAAAAAAATATACAATATTGGGAAATCGCATTGTGTTGGAGGCCACAACACAGGCCCCCATCGTGACATAATGCGTTCATCAAAACTTTCCTTCAATAAATTAAATTATTTTGTTAACATATTTTGGTAATAAATTTACATGACTTACAAAGGTTGTTAAGAAGTAAATCTATTCTTTATAAAACAAACTGAGCATTATTATCAAGCTGCTCAGCTATCAAAAAGACTTATTTTGAAAAAAGTAAGGACACATTGAAAATCACTAATCTACAAAAAATACACTACAGAAATAAGCTTTATAACTTCAACTATAGGCTTCACAAACATATATTCTTGTTTGCTTTTGAATTCAAACCATAGACAAAAACAACCGAAACTTCTCACGCAGATAAAAAAAACATCCTATATTACATTTTTATACAATTTTTATTGCATTGACTTTAGAGGTGTGTGCTGTTGGTGGCTACCAAGTTGTCATTTCTTCTTCGCCATCAGGTTCTTGAAAGGACTTAATGGAAGAGATAAACTTTAAGTCCATTATGGTACGTAATGTAAACTACTTACTTTTACCACACTTTTGTAAACAAAAAATATCACAAAAAATGTGACAGACACAAAATCTCAATTTGTTCATATCTTCGGGGAAATGTATTTTTAAAAAAAATTAACCAATTCTGTAATTTCATTTTGCTGAACTAGCCTACAAATTTGACAGCTTTCTCCTTGCGGTTTTCGTTCTATTTCAAAAGTCAAAATTTATGCTAAATAAAAAATAAATAAGGAACAAGCTACCAACATTTCAAATAATTACAATTTCATAGTCTACTTCCAACTACAAATAATATGCTTCTTTTGAAAAATGTCTCTAATCGGAGTGTCAATCATTTTTCCTCCAAAATCTGTGAGTAATTCAAGTGAACTTTATACAATCTTTTCATAATATCAAACAACTTTGAAGTAAGATTCTCAACGACCATTGGAGCTTTACCGGAAAAGGACAAGTCTGCCCATCGGAACTTAAATGATAACCTTGGTCAACCCACTTCATGGACACATCCACACCTTCTCGAAAATGGTGACATAGTTCCCAATATCAAGGTGGAGGAATTCAAAGAGCGTAGGGCTCGTCTCATGCAGGGAATCCAGAAGCATTCATTCAACATCGAACCAACCATAAAGAATCACACAGTAAGAGCTGAGCTAGACTAGGTGGTTTGTTTCAAACAAATGTTATCAATTTCCTTAGGTCATTATTCCGTCAGCAACAAAGAAATACATGAGTGACAAAATCCCCTACGTCTTTCGTCAGAATTCAGAGTTTTTCTACCTTACCGGTTGTCTGGAACCGGATTCAGTTCTTGTCATGACAATCGATGAATCTAGCCAACCCACATCTACTCTATTCATGAGACCAAAGGACAAACACGCTGAACTTTGGGATGGACCACGAACTGGCGTTGATAATTCCCTGGAACTGTTCGGAGTGGAAGAGGCCTATCCAGTAAGTCAGTTGAAGACACAAATCGCTCGGTATTCATATGATTCTTTATTCTTACTAATAATCAACAGCTAAAATGTTTTGTCTTTGTGTAGAAAAACAAATGAAAAAGACCACACTGCCATATGGTATGATGAACACACCTCAGATCAGCATCACTTGTCTGAAATATTCAGAGCCTCTGAAACGAAAGGGCCTCTTAAGTCGCCAGCAGCATTTTTGCAAAGTATGCGTCTCTTCAAGTCCCCAACAGAAATCGATTTGATGCGAAAAACCTGCAAAATAGCTTCTGATGCCATCAACGAGACTATGGCTGAGTCACAACCCGGTTTCTCAGAGCATCATTTATTCGCAATGGTGGATTTTAAGTGTCGCATGAATAATGCCAGTTATTTGGCCTATCCGCCAGTAGTGGCTGGGGGTAATAATGCAACAACGATTCATTACATAAACAACACTCAGTTGGTGCAGAGTGGAGATATGGTGCTAATGGATGCTGGTTGTGAATATGGTGGCTATACCAGCGACATAACCCGAACTTGGCCAATAAATGGAGAATTCACTGAACCGCAGAGAGTGCTGTATGACGTCATATTGACACTTCAGAAGGATCTTATTGGTAAGAGTCTGAATGAGATAAATCTTGTTGCTATCTTGGAAACTGGAACTGGGTTTTTGTTATTCTCCTTTAAAGGAATTCTTCTGCGGGAAGGTGGAGAGAACTTGGACAAGCTATTCGAAACAATGTGCCTGAGGCTTGGAAAGTACTTGAAAGAAGTTGGCCTCATAGCAGCGCATATCACAAACGATCAGGCAATATCAAAGGTAATTACACTAGAAAGTTGATTCCTTGTGAAAGTAACAAATACTTTAAAAATATTATCAAAAAAGGGGTTTTCAGCCCATATAAACCTTTCCCATGAGAACTCTTCCAAATCAAATAAATTTCTTAATCTATATTTTAGGCTGCTTATGCCTTTTGTCCACATCACGTATCCCATTACTTAGGCATGGACGTCCATGATACGCCACTTATGTCTCGAAGTATGAAACTGATGCCGGGAATGGTGTGTACTGTCGAACCAGGAATTTATATTGCCAAAGATCGTCTTGATGTGCCAAAAGAATTTCGAGGTATCGGAATACGAATTGAAGATGATGTTTACATAGCCGATTCTGATCGTGTTGAAGTTCTAACTGCGGATTGTATAAAAGAGCGTTCTAGTCTTGAAAGTCTATTAAAGAGTAAGAGACAGTGATTAGTGAAGAAAGTGACTCAAAATTGTGTATAAATATTTTAAAATTGAAATTTATTTGGTAAAAGTTTTACAAAACATAAACAAAAACTGGACAATATTATATCCCTAAGCGAACCTGAACATTATTTAAGTTTTGTTATTTTTTGAAATGCAAAGGAAACCTTTATTGACTCTTTGATGAATTTTTTTTTGCAAGAAATAAAGAACACGAAAGAAAATTATGGTAAGTCAAGTTCTTTTTTATTCTTCTCCTTTAAAAGCAGTAGAATTGAAACGTATGTAAGTAAACAGTTCTCCTATTTAATTGTGTTTTATAATCCCAATTTCAAGCAGGGTTTAAAAGAAAAGACTTTATTTTGTATCTATTAACAGACTTTTATTTAATGCTACCTTTTCAGGATGTGAATCAATATTTTACTTAACGGGTTATCCATTTTGCAGTTTCAAAAGTATAGGGCTGCAATTCGACATCCGTCAAACTAAGTTGTTAAACCAATTTTTTGTTTTTCAATTAAAAGTCTGACATTTACGAAAATGGATCGCTTAACTATCGCAAAACGAATAAAAATGGTTAAAACCTACTACAAAAATGATGATTCTGTCACAATCAAATATCGTGCTTTAAGAGGAGATTATGGTTTACATAATCGTTCAACTACGCAAGCAATTGGCAAAATTGTGAAGAAATTTGAAGAGATTGGATTGGTAACAGTTATTTTAAGGCCTGGCATCATCGTTTCGCTCGTACCACCGAAAATATCGCTGATGTAAGTAAAAGTGTTGCCGAAGACCCGAATGTGTGGATTCTTCGTCGTGCTCAAGAACTAGGACTGTCTTACGGTGCATTATGGCGTATTTTGTATTTGGTTCTACACCTTTTTCGAAAAAAAATTTCTTCAGCGACGAAGCACATTCCCCACTCGGTGGGTATGTTAATAAACAAAATTGTCGTATTTGGGGTTTTGAGAATCCTCAAGTACACTACCGGTCAAAAGTTTGAGACCACCTTCAAAGGGTTGCTTTATTTGTACCTGGCGCTTGGGTTTATGAATGAATATAGGATGTTTTTACCTGCATTGTTAACTTAGACCATTCATAAAAGGTGCAAGTGAAAAAACCCCAGATATTAATCCTTTTCTGTAAATTATGAGGAATTTTGTGAAAAAAGGTAAAAAAAAAACAGTATTGGGTTTTTGGCTTCTATTTGGATTTACCATAGTTTTTATTTTTTATGACTTTTTACATTCAATTTGGAATTTTTTTATGACTGGGGTAATATTAAAGGGTAAAAAAATGTAAAATTTGAATACCTGCATATTCAGGATTTTGTATATAATGCTCGGTTTGATCCAATTTAAATTTATTTGAGACTGTGATCTTCTCCAGTAAACAAAGTGCGCATCATGGGAAAAGTTAAGGAATTAACTATTGAAACTCGATCTGCGATTATGACCCTTATTGAAGAAGGCTATTCGCAAAGAGAAATCGCCAATAAAACTGAAGATATCCAAAGGAGCAGTTCACAGGACCATACAGCGTTACTCTAGTACCAGCAGTTTTAAGGATAAACCGAGGTCAGGACGACCTAGAGTTACGACGAAAACCGAAGATCTGCATATAATCACTATAAGCAAGCGTTCTAGGAAGAAAACAGCACCAGAAATACGCGCCAAGATCAATGAAATCCGGGAAGAACCATTATCTGTATCAACGATACAACGAAGGCTAAGGCATGCTGGACTTTTTGGGCGCGTTGCAGTGCGGAAACCACTTCTACGACCCCAAAACAAGATCAAACGGTTGGAATGGGCCAAAACCCATAAGGATTGGACAGATGAAGACTTCAACAGAGTCCCAACTGTAAAGCATGGAGGCGGTTCAGTAATGGTGTGGGGATGTTTTTCCTTCGGTGGAGTAGAAGATCTAACACGAGTGATCGGAAGAATGGATAAAGAAGTCTATAAAACGATATTGGAAGACCACGTTTTGGTATCTGGACTCCGATTAATCGGTGAAGGTTTTGTATTCCAGCAAGACAATGACCCGAAACTCACTTCAAAACTTTGCCGGAGATACCTGAAACAAAAAGAAGATGAGGAAATTCTAAAAGTAATGGTATGGCCACCGCAGTCTCAAGATATTAACCCCATTGAGCTCTTATGGGAAGAGCTTGACAGAAATGTCCGGAATCACCACATAACATCGGAATCTGCTATTTGGGAAACTCTACAAAATTGCTGGAATAATATTCCACAAGAAAAAATACAAAACCTTGTAAGAAGATTGCCCAGAATTGTAAACAAAATTATTGAATTTAAAGGAGAAAACTCAATTTATAGCTAGTCTGGTCGAAAATTACCTCAAAAGATTCGATGCTTGCAACAATTCGCTTGGTGATAATTTAAATGATGTAGTGTTTCACAAATAATGTCAACGTTCAAACTTTAAATAGAAAAGTAATATCAAGAGGCAAAAATATTTTAAATGTTTTATTTACGTTTACTTTTGAAACCGCAAAATGGATAACCCTGTATTTCTTCGCTACAACATTTGCATAGAATAATTACGCCAAAATATCAGGTTCAATAGCAACATACAGTGCATGGCTATATTATTAGACGCACTGTAGAAAGTATATAATGTGCTTTACAGATTGTAAATTTCTTGCATGGTCTCAGGAAATCTAAACATCTTGCGTCATTTTCCAGAAGTTGGCGGAGCAACATGCTACGATTGATTTATTGAAGAAAAAGTTTGGAAACTTATATTATAGTTTCAGGTTACGGACCCGTGAATTGATCGGTTGGAAAATGTTTAGCCTTGAGGGTCACGAGGGTTACATCTTTAATTTTTACGATCTGGGAAAGGAAGAGTTTATTCTGGCAATGCCTTAGAGTAGTATATTAGGTTTGGTGGGGTGATGAGCTTTGGCATAATCGATGTGGATTTTTTTTCACAAAAATGAAAGAAAAACAACTACAGATGTTTGTTGAAACGGTCATTTCTGAAACCGAAAAACATTATTGGTCTACAAGATCTTCCAAAAAGACAAGGACCAAATTCAACATTCCGGAGTTATTAAGTTTGATTCAATCAGAATATGTAGAACTTTTGCAATAGCCCCCCTATTTAAGGGACTTAGACATGGTCAAGAAAATTGGATTATGGCTATCTCGTAAAATTTATAAAGGTGGCATACAATTTGAAGACAAGGACCCCTTATGCGCAGGTGGTCTTGATGTCTGTGGAACCCAATTATATCGTTTAACTTTTTCCCTTAAATTTTAAATTTGACCTTATCCTGTTGATGCAAGTTTTCATTATATAATTTTAGAAAACTCAATCAATCAAGGAGCTAAAGGGATGTTATAACAGGAATGAGGTAAAAAAAAACTTCCCAAGGGTACCAGCCGTTAACCGAAGCCTGAAAAGATGATCAGGGGAACATCGTAGTAGAACCGCAGTGTATGCTGAGAACATGGAAAGACCACTTCTCAAAATTATATAACAGCAATGACGAATCGAATTCCGTTGTAAGAGAGATAGAATCACTCAACCTAGGCGACGCAGAACAAAAATCCCCCCTACCCGACCTCGACGAAGTAAAGATAGCTATATCGAAACTGAAGTCCAACAAAGCTTCTGGAGCTTACGACAAAATATGGTTGGAAGAAAGCATGCCCGATGAGTGAAATCTCCGCATAGTTTGCCAAATACACATTGCATATAAGATTCCTTATGTCGTATTATGTAAACGTCTAAAGCCGATCTCCAACAACCTGATAGTCCTTATCAGTGTGGTTTCAGACCAGAAAAGTGCACCATTGACCAAATATTCACATTACAGCAGATCTTGAAAAAACCCCAGGAACTTCAAAACGATACCCACCATCTCTTTATCGATATTAAAGCCGCTTATTAGAGCATCTGTAGGGAAGAGTTTTACAAGGCAGTGTCTAGTTTTAGCATCCCTGTCAAACTTATCCGTTTGTGCAGAATGACGATGGAAAATGCACGCTGCTCTATCAAGGTCTCTTGCAAACAGCTGCTTCTTTGGACTTAGAATGCAATTGAGTAGTAAAGTCCTCTCTCGAGCATCTAAAGTCACCATCTATAAGACGCTCATCATCAAATGGAGACAGATAGCTAGGAACCGATCTGGATGAAGACGAATGTTGGTTGAGGCCTAGGTCCGTCCCGGACTATAGTGGCACCTTAAGTTAGTATGTATGTAAGCAATCGTTTGTTACAAAATATCCAACAGGTTCAAAAACAGCTTAAAGCGATTACGAGTCGTTTGCCCTCATGTTAGTGATTAGCAGTATAAATATGGAAATTAAAAGGAATGTTTTGTTTCGTATTTATTGGATAGAATAATAATATTTTCTTGTAACAACACCTTATAAATTTGTTTAAAATAAAAAATCCCCAAAAGCGGAATATAAAATAAAAATTTGAGTCATTTTAGTTTCTTAAGGCAATTTTACGATAGATGTGGCTTAATTGAAATAGAATCAATCAACGATATATGTATGTATGTATGTATGTACATCTATTTTGTCTTACATTAAATAACATTGAGTCTTTGACCTAAAATATTGTCCGTATTTTAAATTAGACTTTCAGAAATATCCTTATATAAATGTTTATACAAATATAAAACTAAGTTATTGTGTGATATTTTCACTTCAAATTCTGAGGAGTGCTTGATCCCATGTAGTGTCTTAAATCACTTAGGGTAGATGTGACTAATTTAGCTTTTATCGTTGGTCTTTTTAATCGTTTATGAGCTTCAAATCGATGACAACCTCCGAAACTGTAAAAATAGTTTCCTCCTTCGGAACCCTTAATCCATAGAATATCAATTGGAGGGACATTGCCTTGAGTTTCTTCGATCTAAATTTTTAAAATAGTTTCTTTATATTTTACTTACTAAAAATATATGTATGTATTAATTTTATACCTCTAAAGTTGACATCAGTGACTGGACTTTTTCTTCGTCTAAAATTGGTGGAAATGGTCGATGAATTTCACTCATTGGAACATCATGTACTTCGTCTATAGAAGCGCTATGTACTGAAGTATTGTTGGTACACATTTTATTAACTGAAATGAAAAAAAAAAATTAGTAATATGCACGTTAAAGTTAAATTATTTTCGATTAAATTGGGAATGAGGCTTAACAAACCTCCAACGAGATCAGCATTCGATTGAATACTGAATAGTAAATAGGTATCATATCTTAACATTTTTAAATGCCGAATTTGGCATAAACTACATACAACTTGACCTCAACTAAGGACTACACCTCTAGACGAGTCGAGTGAATCAAATTGATATTACTTTTATGGAAACCAGTTGAAGGTTATAAAAATATTTTACTTAAGTATACATATATTTTTAAATTAGGTGTTTTAATAAGATCAAAATATGAGAACATACATATGTATGTGATATTAGGTGAGATAAAAACAAATCGAAAATACATTCATTACTGAATATAAAAGGTCCAAGGGAAAACCAAAATACATAAGTCCTTTTTTTTCAAAATTCGCTTCGAGCTAAACTAAGAAATTAAACAAACATTTAATTTTGTTTACAGGGTGTTTTTTTTTTTACTGTACGAGAAGTTGCTATAGTTGTTGTCTGTGGTTTGACAGTTGAGAATGGGCAGGTTAATTTGCAGTCAACTGCATTTTTTAAACGCACATTTTGCTCAAGGTAACTAGTTACTTTTTTAAGTGTTATACATTTCAAACTCGCAACCTTAGTTCAATAACCTCAACTTTCAGTTACTGCTGGAACACAATGCAAAATCGGAGCCGGAGTCGTAAATGATAATCTGTCACAAGTTGTCGTACGTTTCACAAAAAGTACCCACACAATGTGTCGTACGGCTTTTTGATGTCATTTGGTATATTTGCAGTTTACTGACACATCAAATTTCTCAGAAAATATTTTTTGTTCACTTTTATTTCTTATTTAAATATTTTTCCAATTTTTTATTGAAAAACTATTAAAAAAAAATATATTCACCAAGTTATTCACTTCAAAAATGGAAACGTCACATGTGTCGTACGTCAAAGTTTAAAGTTGGTCAACTCTTCCGACTCCGGCTGCGGCTCCAATTCCAGTTGCGTCGCGTTGTGTTCGTACATTTTCATTTGCGTACATTGAATACTTTGACAGCTATTCCAGTTACGACTCCGACTCCGGCTCCGACACCATTGTGTTCCAGCAGTTAACCGTGCTAAAAACCATTGTTGACTACAGAACACTTCTTATTCAAGCAACTAGTCAATCACGACTTGTATTTTGTATTGTAAAGAAATATTACTTAATTCTTTTCCAATTTTGCAATGAACCCTTTTACACGAAACATTAAATAGAATTGTTCAGAAAATATACATATATGTAAATTACAGAGTTCTGATTGGCCAGCTGTCAAAAAATTGCATTTCAATTAGGGCAACTTCATTGGAAACTTGACTAGAAAGTTATTCAAGAAAAATCTCCGTAACTACCAAGCCAAGACCATTTAGTGCCTGGTTACACGAGCGCAAAAAAGATTTACTTTTGTGGATACACACAGAAAAAAAATTAAGTGGGCATGCAAGAAATAGAGGAACAGTCGGAAATTAAAACACAAAAAACTTCGTTGGATACTCAGCCGCAGGTACAGCACGAGCAAAACAAAAGCAAATTTGCTGTACATTCTACTTCGCCGGCAAATTAGAAATGAAAATGTCTGTCAAAAGGAGAACGTTTTAGAAAGAAACATGATTTTTAACGCAAAACTCATATCTGAAGATGAGGAAAAAGACGAAACTTGGCATTTTTTTCCATCCCTTTCCTTCTTTCTAAAAATCATCCGTTCTCTTTCGTGAATTAATTTTTTTTTTGCGCTCGTGTAACCAGGCACTTATGTATGTCAAAATGATAGCTGATCATGATTTTTATTTGACAGCTGAACCTTATTACTCTGTAATTTATTTATTTTTTTTGTTACTTACTCTGTAATTTATTTATTTTTTTTGTTAAAAATTTTTCAAATTTCAAAAGTAGTATAAGTAATATTTCTTTACAATATAGTAAAAAAGTAGTAAAAAATAATAATAACAATCCCAACATTTGTAACTAACCTATTGTTAAGGATATAACAATTTAAATAAAAATAAATTGGGTGGCGCAACAGTCCGTTTGAGAACTAGGGCCTAATGACTTACAACTCTCAACCATTCCTGTGTGCGAGTACTGTTGTCAGGGATGGAGGGGACCTACAGTTTTTTAAGCCGAATCCGAACGGCAAATTTGAGAAAGCACTTTTCATGACAAGAATTACTCTTGGAGAATTTGTCAATTCCTCGCAAGAGGCAATACCCGTGGAAAAAACTTTAGATGGCATAGGCAGGGATCGAACCCAAGACCTCTTCCATGACAGTCCAACGCACTAACCATCATGCCACGGGTACTACATAACAATATAACAATTTACTACTAGAAATTTGCTTGAAATTTAGCAATTTACTTAGGGAGTCCATAATTTTAAACCTTTCTTTTTGTTTTGTTAACTTAAAAATTGATAATTGCCTTTTGTTCAAAAACAAGCATCCAAACATGTATGTATAAAAAGTGACAGTCCGTCACAACAAACTAAGTAAATACGCTTCAGCGGACCTATTAATTAAAATTGCCAACTGTTGAATGGACCATTTCCTCCACTGCTCTCACAATAATATATGCACAAATATCATATGAAATCAACTGAAGATATAGGTTAGTGTAAAGTTTAAATTTATGATACTTCAAAAACTAACTATAGTTCCCTTGATCAAAATGTACGTTCAAAGAATACAGTTGATAGAAAATGGAAAAAGCAAAACAGTTTGACATTGTCAATTGTCAAACAACATACCTATCAACCATCGAAAGTCCTCATGTCGCCACTTTAAAAACACCCTATGTACGATACTGAAAAACCAGCTTATCATAATAGATTCAAACAGAGCAATAGATAAAGTTTTTTGGTTAGTTTATAGACAAAATTATAATTTCAGTTATCACTTAAGTTATAACCCTTTAAATGAACACACAATTATCTTAAAGATAATCTATAATTTTGTATTTGATATGTGTATGTATGTACTATGTACATAAGCATCGTTTCTATTGCTTCCAAACATTTTAAAACACAATTGATCTTTAACGTCACATATGTTTACATAAAATTTATAATCTTCTTCGGAAAATACATAGCTTCGAACATAGTTTACATCTTACTCATATAATCACTGTATATTTCTATTCGATAAGCTGTGATTATTTAAAATTAATTAGTTATTATAATTATTTGTATTGTATCCATGCACCTTTTCTTAATTGAACTGACAATGATTTCAAAATTCTGTGATTTAGTCTTGAAAACAAAATTGACATTACTTCGTGTAATGAATGAAAAACACAACAAATTGTATTTCAAATTTTTGCAGAAATTGTTGTAAGACTATTTGCACCTTCGTCTATTACGATACTAACGAAATAAACGAATAATGAACATGGAATTGGTGTGTGATTCATTATTATTAGTAAAACATGAAACTTGCAAGTATGATAACGTATGTATAATATGCTGTAAAGTTAATTATACTATTCAGCATCAGCAAACAAAAGTGACAGCATTCAGTGCTTTCAGCTTAAAGTTTAAAATTGAAAAATTAAATAATAGAAGCTGTTTTAGTAACGATTTAATAAAGAGTTTGTATTTAAATTCAAAATAATATTGTTTCACAGGATTTTGTTGTCCTGAATTGAAATGTCACCCTAAAATGTATCTGTTAGATCGAGATTTTGGAGAACACTTTTAAAGCGCCAGTTATAGCTATCATTGGTTTTAATCATTGGAAACAAACATTGGAATTTTTTTGACAGATCGTTTATAGCTATCATTAAAAATTTCTGTCATTGAAAAAAATTTCTTGATTGAAATCCATCAAACAAATTTTACTGACAGAAATCTGTCATTGGAATTATGTGAAATTGGAACACAAACCAGTGGAACGATTCGTTTCACTTTTCAACATAAGGCGCCAGTTATAGCTATCATTGGTTTTCATCATTGAAAACAAACCTTGGAATTTTTTATCTTATCATTAAAAATTATCTATCATTAAAAATTTCTGTCATTGAAACATTTTTAATGATTGAAAGCCACCAAAAATTTTTAATGACAGAAATCTGTCATTGGAATTGTGTGAAATTGGAACATAAATCAGTGGAACTATTCGTTCCATTTTTGGACATAAAAGATTCAGCTGTTCTGGAAAATCGATTTCCGTCAGGAAAATAGAAAAATACATTTTAAGAGAAAAATAAATGTACAATTACACTTTTTGTTCTCAAAAAAAATCTTTGTGTCATTTCCGATCGATCAGTATATAATTTTCATTTCTAATCAAAGGAAAACACCATCAAATATCGATTCAAAAATTTTTCCGGATCGATTTGATAGCTATAACTGGCCCCTAAGAGTATCAGCTGTTCAGGAAAATGAATTTCCGTCCGAAAAATGGAAAAATAAATTTTTAGAGAAGAAATGAATGCGCAGTAACACTTTTTTCATAAAAAAATTCTTTGTGTGATTTCCGGTCGATCAGTGATTTCTAATCAAAGGGAAACACCGTCAAATTCAAGAATTTTTCGGGATCAATTTCAATGATAGCTAAAACACAACTTAGTGCTTAGCAAACCCAAATATCTCACGAACCAATAACGATAGCGACTTGAATTAAGTTGTATATTATACTAGCCGACCCGTGCTCGCGTTGCTTCGCAAATTGTAACCACGAACATTTTTTGAATATTAGTATTAGCATATGAAAAAATTTCTCAATGGGACTGAGCATATTTTATACAATAATATTAATTTTAGTTTATAATCAAAAAACACTTCAAAACAAAAACAAACAAAATACAAAACCATTGCAATTTTTTAGTTGAAAACAGAACGAAATGTTTGTCTATTTTCTTCTTTTCTTTCTTTTATTCATACCTAGAAACGTTTTTTTGCAACCGAAAAATATATATATCTATATACAAATTTGTGTTTTTAATGTTCTCATACATCTATGGGTATGCGTGTGTAAATATCCATAGACACATTTTTTATTCATCTGCTCATGTTCAGTGCAGTGCAACTGACTTAACCTACCTACATTTGTGTGCTCTTTTTATCGACGTCATTGTAAGTACCTTCTTTGAGTTATTTGTAAAGTAATTTGTAACTTAATTTCAGTTTTATTGTTCGAGGAAGTGAAACAAAATTGGTAATTCAAGCTATAGAGAACTTTTTTTATTTTTAAATTGGAAGAATTATAATCTATTCACTTCCTCGAACCAGAAAAATAAAAAAGATCTAATTGTTCTTTAGATAAATCGGCATTTCATGTGCACGGCACTGTTTATTTATTTGCATTAAATGTCCATAGTAACTTAAAAAAAAAGAGCCCACACTACTCAGCAATGTGACGGCCCTGACGATAGAATTAGAGAAACAAAAAAATAATGTGTGTGTGTAGGTTAGTTGATGAACTATACAAAATACAATACAGAAAAATTGAATATGTAGGTAGGTAGGTAAGAGAAAAAAACGTAACTATTAAATGGAACACATATTAAGAGAGAAAGAGCATGGGAAGAAAAGAAAATTAAAAATGTTGGAATGATAATGAAATAAATCAAAGCATCGACCTCGCGATTGTGATGGAATCTAATTTCCTGGATAAAATAAATTCAAAAAGTTTATAATTTTATAATTTGTTTTTATTTATTTCTCAGGTTGTATGTTTAGCTTAGAAGTGATTTTAGGCTTAAAATTTGCGCAACAATATTGACTTTATGAAGCAATGCTAATCTTTGTCGATTATTGTATAGGTTTTAAGATATGAGTGGTTGTATAAGTCAACTAATGAAAAAAAATGGACAAAAAATGTAAAATTAATAATATTTAAGTTTGACAAATAATTAATGACAAAAAATTAAAGCCATAAACACTCTCATAACAATATAGAAAATAATAAAATATATTTAAAATAAATCGGTTGACTACTTTCTGAGATCATGCGTTACGAACTTTAAAATGGTTTCGCTTTTATATAATAGTATAGATATTGTGACTTGATACCAAACTGATATAATTTTGAAAAAAAAAAACAATTTACGGGTTTTTTATGAATCAAAAAAATTGAGGAAAAATAATTGACACCTCAAATATTATACGAACAAAAAATGATTTCATCTCCAAAATAATTGGTAAAAATTGATTTTCGATTCAAATATGTTTTCAAAAATAAAAAATATTGGCCTAAAATTAATTTCATCTTATAGAAAATATTGATTTCGACATTTAGTAAAAATTTTATAAACATTTTTTTTCATAAAAATTAAAATCTACAAACAACAGAACGCAAAATTGGTAAAAATTGATTGAAAAATTGATTGATACCGATTCTCGATATCTCGCAAATAAAATGATTTTATTCTGTGCTAAATTTTGTTGTTAACATAAAATATTGTTCTTAGAAAAATCCAATGTATAAGAAATAAAAATTTTCAAGAAATGCTACTAAAATTGGTAAAAATTGGTTTTCGACATAAAATCTCATTAACAAAAACAGATTTTGAAATCAAACTATTTCATCATATGCCAAATATTGTTGGTAATTTAAAGTTAATCTTTCAAAAAAATTCAACTGACAATTTTTTAAGAATAACACGACAATCTAGAAAGACACGAAACCTACAAAAACAACAACAATGGTTTTCGATCATTTATTAGGGGAACATAGAAAGATATTGACTCCAAATGTTTTTATCTCACACAAAATATTGTTATGAATATTTTGTTAAAGTTTTAAGCAAGCCAAATCGACAGACGGGATGGGAAGTTATCAGGGCCGTCTTTACCTTTTTGGGGGCACTGGGTACTTTTCGAAAATGGGGCCCCTGTATGATTATATAAAAATGTTATGTTGTGTAATAAAGGTATACAGAAAAAATCACATAACTTTGAATTGATATTTATTGTTTTAATTTTTTAAATAAATACATTTTTTTAATTCATTAAAAAAATAAATAGTTATTGCAGCATTTAAGACATACACATAAACAATGTAAAAATAAAAACAAAAAATAAATATGTCATATAAAATTCAAAAATAAACAAAATTTAAATAATAGACAATTAAATAAGTTATTGAGAATGAAGAAGAAAGAAGAACAATATAGTGACACAGACTATATTTTTTCAGGTAAAAGAAAGGAATATTTATTGAAGGGGTCTTTTTCTTGATTTGAGATTAGTAAAATCATTGATCACATCTTCAAAATCGATGCCTCTGAGGATGTCGCTTTCGATTGACATCAGCGACAAACATGTCAATCTTTCTTGAATCATTGTAGTTCTGAGTTCGTTTTTGATTCTTTTTAACTTAGAGAAGGAACGTTCCCCACTGCAATTGGTCACCATCATACTTAAGAAAATTCTTAGTGCAATTTCAACATTTGGAAATTCATCTTCAATTTTATTAGTTTTTAAAAAATTATAAAGCTCTAGAATGTTGTCAGTTTTTTCATTTTCGTGTCGACTAATTTTCAAGTAGTTTTTTAAATTCGGGCATTCAGCATGTAGTTCATCTCCGTTTACATCTTCGGTGTAAAATTTAGCAAAAGATTTGCAGTTCTCTTTTAAGTCTTCTGAATTCAGATTTTTTAATCGTAAAAAAAAGTCAAAACGTTGGCCAATCTTGTATACGAACCTAGTCGCTGTTTCAAATGAACGCTTAGTGTGTCGACAATGGGAAGAAAGGTTTCAATTTTAAATCTTTTTTTCCCAGTCAGAATTACTGAGGGTCCAGAGCCGTCAAAAAAAAGTCTGGCGTGAGCTTCTACACCTCATCCTTTCAGAAAGGTCCTTATATTCGGAATCCGGGTTTTTTTGCCTGGCTGATGAATCAAAGTTATGAAAATTGTCCCTGAGCCCAATAATTATAAATTCATCTATTGCACTCAGCAAATTTATTGCAACATCCAGGGTAATATTTTGTTTTTGAAGTTTGAAGCTTGGACATTTTTCTGCAAAGACTAAATGCTTCCTCTCTGGCCTCTCTTGCCTGTCCTAAATCGTTCACGATAGACATCAAAGCTTCTTCAATTTCTTGAAGTGCATCAGCTCGCGCCGACCATCTTGTTTGATAAAGACTTTTTAAAACTTTTTTTGAACCTAAATGAGCAGTCAACACACTCCATCGATGAGAAGATACCGAAAAAAAGTTATACAATTTTTGAATAATGTCAAAGAATTTGGTTGGTTCTAAAACACACCCAGCGCCATGCACTCCTACCAAGTTTAATGAGTGCCCTGCACATGGGTACAAAAGTGGCAAATTTACATTTTTCTTTTATTCTTGCCTGCAGACCAGAACACCTTCTTGACATATTTGCCGCGTTGTCGTAGATTTGGCCTCTGCAATCTGTTATCGAAATGGCATGATCCTCCAAAACCTTCAGTATGGCTTCCGCTAAATAATCAGATCTATGTTTGTTAATTGGAATAAAGTCCAAAAACCTTTCAACAGGCTCGTGATCTTTTACGTAACGAATAATAAATGTTAGTTGATCAACATGAGACAGATCGGGTGTACTATCAACGCTTACTATTGACCTATAGAACAAATAGTGGAAAGTGTAATCTTTCATCTATCTCATTGAATGGCCAAAAACAAAAACTCTTTACCTCTTTACCTAGAAATCTTAAAAAATTGAGTGCCGTTAATCCGACGGATAGTTACTGCGTTGATGCAAACTCGTCAGAAAGCAAACTGCATTGCCAATTGTTCAGCAAAGGTTGTTGTTCAGCAAGGAAAGTACGAATTCTGATCATTCTTTATGCATAGTATCGAAATATTTTTTTTCTTGAAAATATACCAATAGAGGTTAAGTGATGTTTCAGCAACTTGGGGGCCCAGGGGCCCAGGGCCCCGCAATCACCTGGACCCAATGGTAAAGAGGGGTCTGGAAGTTATCAGTGTGGTTTGCACCCCAGCTCCTTTTTTTTATAATTTGTTAAAAATATTTGTTGTATGCATTAATTACATTAAATTATAATTATTTAAGACTGAGAAAATTTAAAGCAAAATAACGGTTCTATGGGGCACTTTTTAAGTGAATACAAATTCAAAGACGTCAAAAGAATGCAAAGATTTCAAAAGATTGGAAAATCTTCAAGTGAATGCATTAAGTCTCAAATGATTGCAATCAATTGATTTCAATCAAATGATTATAGACAAAATGATTGCATTCTTTCAAGGTTAATTTCAAAATTTGAAGTCTTAATCTCTAGATTTATTTAATAAACGCAATCTTTATATTAAAGTCATAAAAGATTGCATTCCCAAAAGATGCCATTCTCTTACAATCCAGGAAATTTGTTAGAATGTCAAGAATCCCCATGATTCTCGGTTTGATTAAAAAACTTAATAATTCATTATGTATTTATATTATATTTTTTATTAAAAATGTTATTTACAAAACAAAATTCAAACTTAATCCAAGTTAACAGCTCGCACTCCCCGCACAACTTTATCAGCCTTTTTCAAAGTCAATAAGTTATCAATCTGTTTAGCACGCAACTTTCCCCAAATAATATAATTGCTCAATCCCAAAATTTGTGCTGCATTCAATGCAGCTGCTTCAGGATACAAAACTGTAGCACATCCCAGACCTGAGGGTACATTTAAACTGGACCAAACATCAGTTTGGAAATTCTCTGGCTTCAATGGAGGACAATTGATGACAGGATATGTTGTGTTTCCTGACAGCACTGGTCCCAGTCCATTGGAACGACCAGCAACAGTAATAAATACTAATTTACTTATAACACTCTCATAATCACGCATTATTTTCAGTGAATCCTCAGGACCTTTATGCGCCGAAGTTACTCTCAATTCGGTATTTAATCCCAAACTTTGACAGACTTTGGCAATTTTTTCACAATGAGCCGTATCCGATGCACTTCCCATAAGAATAACAACCAAATGATCGTTCTTTGGAATGATACCTTCGAGCTGCTCCGAAGCCCAGGCGAAATTCTTTTTAATCGTATTTAAGTCAGTGTCTGAGACTGATGTTAGCTGGCGATAAACGTCCTTGTCGACGCGTAGCCTTTTATCTCCAGCAGGCCATAAACGCCATGAATCTGAATCGATGATGTCAGCTAAAACTATGTTTCCTGTAATAAAGCAAAACAAAAATGTTTTTTTTTTTGAAAAAATTGAATTGGTAGTTTCTGCATAGTGAAAAATTATCTCGTAATACTGATGTTTTTTTGGGATTCACTCACAATATGTACATTGAGAAATTTTTTCACAATGTTTACTTTTGAAAGTTGATACAATTGAGCTTTTGTCAGAATAATTCAAAACAAAATTGTAAAAAGTTAAGCGAAATTCAAACCATAACTAATTTGAGCTTTATAAAATTGGACAATTTTTCAAAAGGATATGGTAAGAAAATATCAGGAATATTTAATGTATATTTAGGGGCCAGTTTTAGCTATCATTGAAATCGATCCGGAAAAATTTTTGAATCGATATTTGACGGTGTTTCCCTTTGATTAGAAACCAAAATTATATACTGATCGATCAGAAATCACAAAGAATTTTTTTGAGAAAAAAAGTGTAATTACGCATTTATTTTTCTCTTAAAATGTATTTTTCTATTTTCTGGACGGAAACTCATTTTCCTGAACAGCTGATACTTTTATGTTCAAAAGTGAAACGAATCGTTCCACTGATTTGTGATCCAATTTCACACAATTCCAATGACAGATTTCTGTCAGTAAATTTTTTTCGGTGAATTACAATCAGGATATTTTTTTCAATGACAGAAAATTTTAATGATGGCTATAAACGACCTGTCAAAAAAAATCCAATGTTTGTTTTCAATGATGAAAACCAATGATAGCTATAACTGGCGCCTTAATATGTTTTCATGTTTTTCTTTTTGCAAATTGAAACCGATTGAAATGAGAACTGAAACTAAGGGGTTCGTTCGTAGATTATGGTCTGAGTAAGATGGTTCACAGATGGCGCCATCGGTAATAAAATGTAATGTTTAAGCGTTTTTTACTGTCTTTTAAGTCGTAACTTCGAGAGTTGCAAGAATGCAAACAATATTTTGTATCTATAAGACAATTTATAATTTAAAGAATCAAGAAATTCAAATTACCTTCTTCATCAATACCAAATTCGACCTTCATGTCAATGAATGCACAATCTCTTGTTGCCCATGCCTTCTCCAAAACCTCAAAAACCATGATACTCATTTTACGCATGATATCGATTTCATCTTGACCTGAAAAATATTATAAAATTATAAACAATAAAGTTATTTGTTTCATATTCCAATTTAATAAATAGAACAACAATAATATAAAAATACCACGCCTCTATTATATTGTAAACAAATTATAAAATAACAAACAAATAATCTCATCATAAAAATATTTACGTGACGTATAAAAAGTTCATATTGGTCAATTTTTAACTTTAAAAGACTTGATTGCAAAAATATATTAAAGTTCATGATCTGGACACAGAAATCTCGATTTTCTTATCATTTTATTGATGTCACTCCCCAGCAGAGTTTTTGAAATAAACTTTGATTTATAATAAAAATTCAATGTTCTCGTAAAATTTTAATCGATAAGCTCAAAATTTGTTTTTTTTTGTTTTGTTATTAAATAAATTAAATTCATTTTTTAAAAAAGCGTTACCAATGAGAACTCCATTAAATGTCAATTTAGCTGATAAGATCTGTTCGTCAGACCACTGAGGATCATGATTTGCGTCATCTTTGAAGAAGGTTTCCTGCTTTGGTGGAGCAAATCTAAAATTTGAAAATAAATAAACAATAAATAAAATGATAGGCATATTTTCTTGTGTTGTTAAAAGATGATGACATAGTAATAAATATTTTCAACAATTTATTGAATTTTGTTTTGTTTTTAGAAATAATCTATAATGACGTCGGCTCTTAACCAAGTTATTCAATTACAAAAAACTACTTAATTACTTCGTGTCCTTCTTCCTTAAACTTAGCAACTTAAAGTTGCTAGAAACTCATTTTCTAAAAATACTATAGCTATCATTGGTTTCTATCATTGAAACCAATCATTGGAATTTATTTAACAGGTCGGGGTCGGTTATAGCTATCAGTAAAAAGTTCTATCATTGAAACAAAAATTTCTGATCCGAAATTATTTGAGGTTAGAGTTGATCATTAAAACTGATAAATTGTGAACACAAACAAAATAGAACACCTTCATTGGAACGATTATGTCCCAAATTGTAAACTCAAGAATCAGCTGTTCATTGAAAACTAGTTCATCATTGAAAAATTAAAAAGGAACTAAGGAAACATAAAAAAATTGACTCTCTTAAGTGCCAACTTAAGCTATAATTAGTTTTCATCACAGAAAATTTAATTTCGCGATATTAAAGATATTAAAGTAACGGTAATGATTTTTAGAGTTTTTAATAAACAAAATACTTTATTTAACCCCGACATTTCCGCTTATTCTATTTTTTAATTTTTTAATGATTAAATCGTTTTCAATAAACAGCTGATTGTTGATTTCACATTTTAGAACAAAATCGTTCCACCGAAAGCGTTCCATTTTCTTTGTATTTCCACCTGTCAGTTTTACCTTAAATAATCAACTTTAACTTCAAAAACATCATTTCTAATCAAAAGGAAACATAGTCAATTATCCATTCAAAAAATTTTCCGGATTGATTTCATTAATAGCTATAAATGATGTCCGCTTACTGTCAGAAATTCGGGAACAGAATTTTTATGATTCGATTTCTCAAGAATTCTCTATCGCAAAACTCAAAAAAGAAGAAATGTAGAGTTTATTTTAATGCTTTAGGTGATAATAAATAGTGAATAATGTTTACACTTTATTCTCCTGCTCTGTGAATCCATTTGAGAAATTTTTCAGAAGACTTGAAAATATAAACTGACCAAATAAAAAGATGGTACGCCAAAAAAAATGGGATTCTGTTGGCATTTTGCAGTCAGCTGTTCAGAAAAAATGTATTTACAAAATATACTTAAAGCTACAATTTATATGCGTCAAGACAAGGTGTAATGGTCATCTTCTGATGAGCCCAACCATTGCATCGGGGCGAAACGCATATATGAACACTTGCTGGATCATATTTATTTCATTTTCATAATTTTCATGATTTTAAATCATTTATTAAAAATAAAAGTGTTCAGGGAAAAACTATTTGACTTTTAACAGTCTTTTTCATCCAGCTTGAATACGAATAAATGGCTACTGAAATCTTCCAACCTACAACTTTATTCGAGATTACGTCTTAGAACTTCTTAAACTTATCAATTGTAAAAAAAAACTTTAATAAACATACCTGTAACCTTCAGGTACACCAGGATTTCTCTTTAAAAACGATCCAGTAGCCAGACGTCTGGTAACCCACTCAATAGGTATCATGGCACATTTTTTCGCAATAAACGAAGTAGGCGAACATGGTTTCACATACGCAGTATTAAGACCTTAAAAAAGAATTAATAAAATTAATTTAATACGTAGGTAGGTAAGGCACATACGATAAAACAACTAAACCCCACTGAAAATGTAAAGAACTTACCACATGTATTTAATATCTGGAAAACCATTCCATTGGTTTTATTCGAGATTTCAGCTTTGCCCACTAAATCGTGAGATCTCAAACCATCCTGAGCGGTTATACGATCTTTGCTCAATAGCAAACACAAACCAGGGTGCTCCGGAAGATCAAAAACTTGTTTAGTTTTACCCTCTTGAATCAATTTACCCAAAGTATAACCTTCAACTATAAAATTTATATGGAAACACAAAAATTAAACATTAATTATGAGCATTGAAGTCAAAAAAAGTTTTTAACTCACTTTTAGTTGCCATATTTTCAGTCTATTTTTGTACTCTTCAGAAAATATAAAATAAAATCAAACAAATAATAATAATAATTTTTAACTTGCCGGGAAAGGAAACAAAATTTTGTGTATCTATCTACAAAAACTAAAAAACCTAAGATCGGTCGCTTCGCTACAGAAATGAAAATTGTACTAAATTCAAGTTAAACATCTCGGATCAATTTGTTCCCGTTTAAAACGCAAATATAGAACCCACTCCAACAAAACACCGGCTTCAATACAACAACAATAAATTGAGTGGTTATCTTCAAGACTCTAGAGGTCTTCCCCTGCTTTCCTCGAGGTTTTTTTTTACATTTATTTTATTATTAAAAAACTGCCTAACAGCTAGGGCTTCTCTATACACTCTGGATAACTTGATTATTCTTATTTTGTTTTTAACTTTTCTCTGTTCAACAAAAATAGCCATTACAGACCCTTTAAGCGAGCTTTTTTCCAAAGCAATGGTGCCTTATGTATCTCATTACAATGCGTCGGAAAAAAATGTTTCTACAAATGAGCAAGCCACTGACATTCCAAAACCCTGTCAAAACTTTAAAAAGCGACAAGCTTATGCAAGCCAATGCATAAGTGAGAGGCAAACGTCCTATCTTCCTTGTACTGACTATTTTTGTTGAACAGAGTATAGACCTTATCTCTAACTGTTATAGTTTTCAACACATTGTTTGTGTGATAATTTGATTAGTACCCGTGGCATGATGGTTAGTGTGTTAGACTGTCATGCGAGAGGTCTTGGGGTCGATCCCTGCCTGTGCCATCTAAAGTTTTTTCACGGGTACTGCATCTTGCGAGGAATTGACAAATCCTCCAAGAGTATTTCTTGTCATGAAAAGTGCTTTCTTAAATTAGCCGTTCGGATTCGGCTTTAAACTGTAGGTCCCCTCCATCCCTGACAACAGTACTCGCACACAGGAATGGTTGAGAGTTGTAAGTCACTAGGCCCTAGTTCTCAACGGACTGTTGCGCCACCTAATTTATTTATTTATTTAATTTGACCAAAATTAGAGTTAGCTCTGGATTTTGACATTTAATTCTCCTAATATTTGAACCATCTCCCTAATTCATCATAAATTGATAAAAATATCCTTTGACCCTAGCTCCTGTCAACACCTCATCCTCAGAAGGGCGCCACTTAATTATTTGCTTCTGCTATTATAACCTCAGATCAATTTTACTTCATCTGATTACTTGTTTTTTGTTTTTGAAAATTTGATCTCAATCCAGTGACATGGAGTGTATATGTGTCAATTTCCTCTCTGTATAGTGACATTGTCGTCGATTCTGTTAATGATAATACCCCCAGGCCTAATCAACTGTTGCATTGCTTTGATATTATTATTGTTGTGCTGCTTTTGTCACAGTGGAATTTTATTGGAAAACTAGAAAAACAAATAAACATAAACCCGATCGTAGCTTGTGGAAAATTACAAAATAATTAATTTCCATTTCCACCCTTGTCAAGTTAAATGATAGCGTCGTCGTCGTGTGATCTGACACTGGCGGCACTGGCATTGGCACACATGCTCATGCCCACAACACAATATGTTTCAAGAACAAGTATTCCTAACGCACAATAAGTGATGTTCTTTTTGTCTTAGTCTAACTTTGGTATTTTGAATTATATGAGAAAATAAGAATAAACTTCTGTTTCACTTGTTCTCATTGTTGTTTAATAAAAAAGCACGTGTTTGCTAGGGTTTTCTTTAAAACTACGGCGGCAATAGGTGGATGGAAAGCAATAAAGTGACAACAGATTTTGACTTCTCAATTTTTGTTGGAACAAATTCGTTGTTAATTCGGTAGAAGAAATTATTTTGGTCCGTTTTATATTGAAAAATCATTGTATGTATATTGAAATTAATGTAGATCGAAATGAATTTTAATTAAGTTATATGTTTTTGAAAAATAAAATAAATACATTTGTTTTGTATTTAAATCTGTTTTCTGTTAATGTTTTATATTCCATTGGAAAAAATAAATTTATTCAATTTTCAAACGAGTTACATACATACGCTTTAAAAATTGGAATTCCCGTTCTCGATTGCTGATTACGGAGCGAATTTTTGGCGTTTTATATATTAGAAATGTCAAAATTGACATATGATTTCCTTAATTTTAAAAGAGGAATAAGGCCTTTTCCACTGTATAAAAGTAAAGTCACAGTTAAGCAACTTTGAACCTTATCAACAGATAAAATTAACATTAGTGTTTCATAATAACTGGGTAGGACTAACTAGAAGTTAATGCGCTATACTGAATGCAACGATGTTTTCTATTTCCTTCTTTAATCAAAATGGATGTGTATTTCAAATAAAAACAACTAAATGGTATTTTTCGACGAAGTTTGTTTTATTGTCATTTTTAATTATCAGATCGAAATTTTTACCGTCACACAAAGACATGTTAAAAACATTTGAATGAGTTAAAATCATATCCTTACCAAATTATTACAGACACAATGAGTAATTTTGCAGTTTTTTCTCAATTCTTATATGTCAAAACCCTCAAAACACATAAATTTACATTGTAAAACTAATGCCGTCAAATAAAGCCAAGTGAAATAAGCCCAAATTCTAAGAATTGGCCTCATCTCACTATTGTAAAGTGTATTAAAGCCAATTTCCAACAGTTGGTCGTTTTACACTTAAACAAAGTGAAATAAAGCCAAATTGGTATGTACGATTTTTCAAATATGCTTACAAGTCTTGCATACTTTTATAAAGTGGAATAAGTTCAATAAGTCCAATTTTTGAAAGTTTATTTCACTTGGCCTTAATTTACGGAACCTGTGAAACAGACCTTTAATTACAATTATTTTTATAAACTCCAAGTAAACATTTTCGTTGAAATTGAAGATAGCTGACTTCGAGGTTTTTCTTTCTTTTAAAGACACAATGATATTGGAAAATTTCAATACCAAAACGTTGGGCAAATATTTTTTTTGATTTTGATCCCGTTGTATATTTTTAAACTTTTATTTTTTCTGGGGTGTGCGGATAGATAAAAACTAACGGTTTTTTGTACTGTATAGAACATATCTTAAGATACAACCCTTATTCTATTTGAATTTTTTATTTCTTAAGCATTTTTAACTTCAAAACTTAAAAACGAAAAATCGTTGAATTATAAGTTAAAAAAAAGAACACGCAAAAATAATTTGTACTTTTAACTTTAAAGGCTATTATTTTCCATTCTTTTTTTCTGCAACCAAAGAATTTTGTTGAATTGAAATCTCATCTTAAAAAAATATTAAATGTTATGATTTCAAGGTTTTGAAAAATACATTATAGAGTTAGTTTTTTTGTGCTCACTCCGAACTCCGACATTAGATTCTAGATCAAATTATAAAATACCCGTTTTCTACATCATTCAATATATTTTAAAAATTTGATATGAAATGCTTAAACAACAAATTTGTTTTACGAACAAAAAATTACTGTTATACCGTTTATTAAAAACTGTTTCAGCATAGAGTGTTATGAAGGATTTTTTGAAAAAATATAATATACTGAAAATACTTCAATCTTATATCGAAGTTAGGGACTAGAAATTACAAAAATCATCACGAATTGTATTGAAAAAAACCCAAAAAGCATTATATAAGTTTTTTTTCGAATTTCAAAAGGTTATATCTCAAAAACCTGACTTCAAGGACTCAAAAACTTAAGAAAAAGTATAAATGGATTGAGAGTTTAAAAAAAAATTTCTTTAAAAACTTAAATTCTGGTTAGAATTTAGCTCAAAAAACTATTGGATTTAAACCAGAAAATCTTAAAAACTTTTGACACACCCATACTTTACAAGTTCTTGGATTTTTATTTAAGTCAACCACAACCTTTATTTTTAAACCACACGCAAAAAAAAGAAAATATTTAATATTTCGCTGTACATAATAAATATTGCTTAATTTTATAAGTAAAATAATTTTATTTAAATTCATTAAGAAAATCATATAATAAATTAGAACGAAAGAATACATTAACTTAATTGTACCGTTAAAGTGTTTTTCCTTAAGAAACACATCAAAATGTTAAATTACATGTAAAACTGGACGTTTTTTCTGTAAGTATATGAAGTTTTGAGTCAACCTTTAATAAAACACTTAGTTTTGAAAAATACGTTTCGGAGTTAATTTCTAGTGCTAATTTGGAATCCGAACATTGGTTTAAAATATTTGCTCAGTTTTAACATTGAATAATTACAAATAGAAGTGGACACCGAACATTGCTCAAACGACCATGCGACTTATGAGCATCCAGTGAGTACTATTAGTAGCTTGAATATCATTTTCATGATAATGGTTTCTGTATATGCTAATTTGTATCCTCAAAAGGGATTAAAAAAGTCCTTTTGGGATCTTTTTTGAAAGCGAACTATATGAATATTTATAGATGAAGACAATAATATGCACGCGTTAAATGGGATAATGTGTTTGTGTCGCCACAAAAAAAGGAATAGGTATACGTACATCTGAGTATGTTAAGTAGGTATTTAAAAAGATACTATTCATTATTCGTGTGTAAAAAATTGCCATTTTCTTACTATTTTTATTTTGTTTTGGAGATTTGGTTAAATTGATTTACCAAATCGTTTACTTGGAGGTTTGTTGTTCCAAATAAAAAAAATTGCAATTATTTTGTGGATATACCTATGTATTGCAAAATCTGTGCTAAAGAAAAATTACTGATTTATGCAAATTGTTTATGGACAAAAGCAAATGTCAAAACAAAGACACTTCATATATAGAGTGTCCGTGTGTCAAAATAACTATGAAACAAGGGAACATTTAATAAAATTTCGTCAATTCGAAAATAAGATTAATGGAGGCTTGTCAATTCCTACAAGGGAATTCCTAAGTTATGTTAAAACTACTGTGCAATGTTTTGTAGAAGAGTGCTTCAAAAGTACATTTTGCTCAGGATTTAACCACAACAGCACTTAATTATGAAACTTATGTTAAAACTAAATGATGAACAACAAAAATCTTATATCAATCAAAATTCGCTAGCAGCAGTTTTTCATAACGTAACTTGGTCTCAGTATTTGTGTTCAAAATTAGGTAGGTAAATATTTTTTCGAAGGTAGGTTAACTTTCATAGATACCTTTGTAAATTTCATTTAATTAAAACAAATAAATATAATTATGTTTTGTTCAAGTTTGGCGCAACACATTATTATAAAAAGAGGCTACGATGCGATCCACACTGATAACTTCCCATCCCGTCTGCCGATTTGTCTTGATAAAAATGTTTGTAGGTTTTCGTGTTTTGGTAAAAAAGTTGTCAGTTGAATTATTTCTAAAAATTTAAAAATTTCCAACAATATTTTGCATATAATGAAAAAGTTTGATTTCAAAGTCGAAAATCAATTTTTCTGAACATGTAATAATTTTTTTAGTCAAAAACGTTATTCTTCGTTGCACAAAATTATTTTGGAGATAAAATCATTTTTTGTTCGTAAAATATTCGAGGAGACAAATATTTTTTTTCAGTTTTTTTGATTTATAAAAAAACCTTTAACTGGATTTTTTTTTTTAAATATATTTGTTTGGTATCACGTTACAATATAAAATTCATTTAAAGTATCTAGCGTTATTGGTTCGTGAGATATTTTGGGTAAACCAACATTTTCATCTTTTTTTTTAAATTGCTTAAATTGGTAAAAAAACCCACCCACACAATTTTTTTGAGAGTCCTTCTGCATCATTCTGCATTTTTGTCTGTATAACAAAATTTATTTGAAGTCGAAATCTCTACTGGTTCTTGAGGTATGGACGACGAAACTTCGTGAACGTACGGACGTCCGAACGTACGTACATACAAACGCACGCACAGACATCTCTCTAAAAATCTTTTATTTCGACTCTAGGGACCTTGAAACGTCGAGAAATGTCAAAATTTTTAATTCGACAAATCGGACAATAACTTCCTATGGAAAGTTAAAAATAAAGCGAAAAAAGGGATGTAGGTATAAAAGGAAGAAAATTTCTTTACCACTGATATGCGACTACAAAAACTGCAAAAAGTGAAAACTACTTCCATGCAACCGGCAACCTAAAGCAAAACAATATCTCAAAAAAATACGTAAAAGCAAAAACAAAGTACCTATAAAAATAATTCTTAAAACCATATACTACCTACCTACTACAAAATGTATACCTATACAAAAATTCAACAATGCGAGAAAAAATTGTATGTTATTTGTGTACGCACAGTGCACTGGTGAATGTTAACATGATCCAAAAAGGCTAAGAATCCTTTTTTACTCCACTTTGATTAGGTATATCTTTTTTTCTTCACTCGACAGTATTTTTTAAAGCAAAGAAATCTGCCTAAAATACCTACTACTAAAATAATTTAAAAATGTAATAGATACACCCCCAACTTATGTTATACATATATGTATTATGTATGTACATATATATATGTACCTCCATACATATGTTCCTACTAACCTCCATTTGTGCATATGAATACCTACCTTACCTACATAGGTATATGTAATTACTAATTACCTACGTACCTAACATTAGCCTAAACAATATACCTACCTATGCTTATGTATGTACATTTGCAATGTATACTTTGTAGTAAAGTATGATTCGTCCACTATCCCTATTTTCAGAAAAAAAAAGAAATTTAAAAATAAACCTATCCCATCCCAACCCATATTAAACTAATAACGAAATTGAAGAAAAATTCACCGAAATTCACAAATCATCATCATGTCGAATGCACCGAAAAGCACCAAAATCATTTTCGTTTTATGAATGAGAACGAAATTTAAAAAAAAGAAAAACAAACCTTCAAAATACATTTTCTGCAGCGAACGTGATCTGGCCTTGAATGCAACTTTTTAACAGACATATGTACCTACACAGTTGTTATTGTTGTTTTTTATTCTAAATAACAATATTCCGTTATCTTTCTCGAACATAAATTGTGAGTAAATTTCCCATAAGGACCAAATCTGTAAAATTGGGTGTTGTATTTAATAGACAGATACAATAACTTGCCGTGCGATACTAGCGACTTATGAGCATTTGAAAAATAAGTGTCGCCATCTAGATCAGGATTTGCCCGGTGTCCCTTCTATTTGTAATTATTCAATGGTTTTAATATTATCCCTTTTCAAAATTTATTTTATATTTGTTAAAAATATTTCAAAAACTTGATATGATATAGAATTGTTTAGACGATAGATTCGTTACAAAAACAAAAATTACTTCCAATACTGCGTTTTACAGTTGAAAACCGTTTTGGCACACATGGTTAAGCGTTTCTTTAATATTAATCTGAGACACGTGGGATCTAACAACTTGTGAAGATTTTTCTAAAATTTCATGAAATGCCTTAAATAAATATTTCAATTGAATATGGTAGATTTGGAAAACCATCATGATGTTATTGAAAACGTATATGTATGTGTTTTTTCTAATTTTAAAAAGTAATACATCAAAAACCTGAAGCCAGTTTTGAATTAAGGCCATCAAAACCCATTTAAAAGGTGAAGTTTACAAGTAACAAAACATTATCGATCAATATATTTTTTCAATTACAATTACAAGTAACTTAAATAATTGTCAAAATTTCAATTACTTGTAATTGTAATGGAAAAAAGTTTAATTACTAATTACTTGTAATTGAAATAAGAACTAAAATTTATTCAGTATTTTCCAACTATGCCATTGGTGGCTTCAATAGTTTATCTGGCTTATCTTCTTTTACCAATAACTGGACTTAACCCCATAAAACGAAAATACTTAATATTTCGTTCAAAAAATTAAAACAATACACAATTTTTGTTAAGCTGAGCCAAGACTTTAAGTAACCATACAATTAAGTTGGTTATTTTTGCGTAAAAAAACATACCGGATAAGTCGTAAATGTGAGTTAGATTCCCCATGAATAAATAAATTGTGTTACTCGTGTGGGACAACAAATTATTAAGTTGTTTTTTATTTTCTTCTTCTGCTCGATTTCGATTTGTTGGCTGCGGAGGGCACGGCATGCACGGCGCAGCAAGAAATTGACTCAAGTTTAAGTTTAAGTTTTGTTGTCTCGTAAAGTCTTTCAAACTTCTCGTTAACTTTAGACGTAACAGAAATCAGTCAATTTGGTATCGTAGAGACTTCTTCTACAGCGCTACTATTAGTGAAGAAGTTGTTCTCTTATTTCTTCTTATTTTGTTTAATAAAAACAAAAATAAAAGCTAAACTCTTTCCTAACAAATTCGTGATAACAAAAATAATATTATAGCATCTGTTAGGGTGCTTCTCTAAATAAATTTGACTTTACCATCAGCAGACATCGTCAATTTATTTTTGATTTTGGCGCTCAGCAATTTCAGTGGAAAATTATAATTACACTCTCATTAAATTGTTTTTCCTTTAATAAATTCCGGATACGAACTTGTTCTGGTCGTATTGAAAAAAAGGTGTGAATTTTGTTGTAAGTTAAAACGTATTTCATTTTTAAGAAAATTCAAATAACGAGCATTTTTACTGCAACCTGTTACCTATCAAAATATTCATTCATAAGAACTCAATTTTCACGCATAAAACATAAATTATGAAATCATAGTTTACATAAGATATAAATACGCACGTGGTTTATCATTCGATTCGGGAATTGACAATGAATAATTTTAGATATACTACAAAAATTATTATTTAATAAATTTATTCTATACCAGTTCGAGGTGTTCGGTCTATTTTTGGAGAAAATTGAGTTCAATAATAAAATAATTGTGGAGTATGTTACCTTTTGATTAGAATGTTAGTGTGTTTTCTTGTGTACGTGCTGCCTACCTGAAAAATGTTGTCTTTGATATCAAAATGTTGGCATAATTACATTTTAATTAGAACCAAAAAAAGAAGACATTTTGACATCTCTGGTGATGGGAGTTCGTTTGCAATTTTAAACCAGTTTAAATCAGCTTTTTGTGTCGTGTGTTTAATAATTTTTGCAACTATGGCTGTTTTAGCCATTTAAAAAAGAATAATTTTATAAATGATTTTTGAAAACATTCATTGAGAATTAATGTTTGGTAATTGTTATTCAAAAAACTATTTAACATATGGTGTGAAAAAAAAAGTTTTGACAGAAGTTGCATTGGTCTATTTTGCGCTAAGAAAATGCACAAGTATAATTTGGTCATAATTTAACGTAAAATTCAAAGAAGTTGTTTAATATTCCCCAAAAGTTATATTAATTCTAATTTATATAATTCTAAGAAATACGAAAAACGAATAATGTGGTGTTTTTAAAATTTTGAGAACTTTATATTATAAGACAAGACAGAAATATTGGAACAACTTATTTATTAGATACTATAATGTGGTTGATAGTTTCATGGCATTTGTTCTTTTAAGCATGAGAAGTTTAAAATCGCACGAACCAGGAAGCCACTTCTTTACTAGACGAATTGTGTACGTAAATATAACGAAAAAGTTCGTAAACCCGATACAATATTAATTAATTTTTAGCCAGTGAAAATTCAATTGGTTTAACGAAATTTCTTTCATATTTCATAACGGAGAGTGCTTCATCAAACAACGAAGTTTATGTTTTATTAAATAAAGTCTACTGTTAATTAAAATTTCAACGGTTTTCGGTTTTCTGCATCATTTAATTGGTCAGTTTCTTAATTTATAAAATTTCTGACGATCAAATCAAATTAGCTTTGCTTTTAAAGTTCATCCTTTTTGAATTATATCGGGTGATTTTTTAAGAGCTTGAGAACTTTTAAAAAAAAAAAAAAACGCATAAAATTTGCAAAATCTCATCGATTCTTTATTTGAAACGTTAGATTGGTCCATGACATTTACTTTTTGAAGATAATTTCATTTAAATGTTGACCGCGGCTGCGTCTTAGGTGGTCCATTCGGAAAGTCCAATTTTGGGTAACTTTTTCGAGCATTTCGGCCGGAATAGCCCGAATTTCTTCGGAAATGTTGTCTTCCAAAGCTGGAATAGTTGCTGGCTTATTAGTGTAGACTTTAGACTTGACGTAGCCTCACAAAAAATAGTCTAAAGGCGTCAAATCGCATGATCTTGGTGGCCAACTTACCGGTCCATTCCTTGAGATGAATTGTTCTCCGAAGTTTTCCCTCAAAATGGCCATAGAATCGCGAGCTGTGTGGCATGTAGCGCCATCTTGTTGAAACCACATGTCAACCAAGTTCAGTTCTTCCATTTTTGGCAACAAAAAATTTGTTAGCATTGAACGATAGCGATCGCCATTCACCGTAACGTTGCGTCCAACAGCATCTTTGAAAAAATACGGTCCAATGATTCCACCAGCGAACAAACCACACCAAGCAGTGCATTTTTCGGGATGCATGGGCAGTTCTTGAACGGCTTCTGGTTGCTCTTCACTCTAAATGCGGCAATTTTGCTTATTTACGTAGCCATTCAACCAGAAATGAGCCTCATCGCTGAACAAAATTTGTCGAACCGAACACTGTCGAACCGAACACTGATTTTGGTAATAAAATTCAATGATTTGCAAGCGTTGCTCGTTAGTAAGTCTATTCATGATGAAATGTCAAAGCATACTGAGCATCTTTCTCTTTGACACCATGTCTGAAATCCCGCGTGATCTGTCAAATACTAATGCATGAAAATCCTAACCTCAAAAAAATCACCCATTACGATAGAGATAGAGAATTCTTAAGAATCATCAAAATTCTGTGCTCAGATTTTTGACAACAAAATTGACAAATTTGTATGAGAAATTTAGTTCATATTTCTGAAAATACGCAATTCTCTGAGATCTTAGAAACATAAAAATGGCCAAATGAAATTCCTTCATCAATAAACAACGTACAGAATTAATTAAACACAGATTTTTTTAACTTGAGTCAATCATTGTAACAAATTTTGTTGGTTATGTTTTTTAACTTCCCATATGAAGTTATTATAATCGGTCCGATTTGTTGAATTGAAAATGTTGACATTTCTCGAAGTTTTAAGGTTCCTAGAAACTAAACAAAAGATTTTTAGAGAGATTTACAAACGAAAAATTATTTTATCTCAAAAATAATTATATGCAACGAAGAAGAACTTTTTTAACATTTGGTAAAATTTTGAGAAAAATCGAATTGATAGTTTTTTTTTACAAAAAATAACCTAAAAAAAACATTACTAAAAATTGAAATTTTCGACTCAAATAGCTTTTAAAAATTTATAATATTCGCTTCAAGCTAAATTTTTGAAAAAAAAATCCAATTGAAAGTTTTTTACAAAAAATTAAAACAAACATAAAAGAAACATTGCTATAGAACTTGGAAAAAATAGATTTTCGGCTCAAATATCTTTTTAAAAATTAAAAATAGTGGCTTCAAAGTAATTATGTTAGAAAATATTGTTTTCCACATTCAGTAAAATTACAAACAATAATAAGAATTAGTAAAAAAATGACTTTAAAATGATTTTATTCTGCTAAAAATTTTGTTGACAATATAAGATATTAATCATTGATTGATTTGTTTATATAAGAATTTTCAAGAAATGCTATACTAAAATTGGTCTTCGACTAAGAATCTCGTTAACAAAAATATATTATAAAATCAAAGTACATATTTCATCATATTCAAAATATTGTTGTTAATTTTGTAGTTAATTTCTAAAAAAAAAAAACTGAAAACTTAAAAAAAAACACAAAAAACTAAATAAAAGAAACAAATTCGACAGATGACGAAATATTAACTTCATCGATCAACACCGTAAAATGGACAAATTCTTGTATGAACTTCGCGTAAAGTAAATCTGCACAAATTGGAAAAATTGTTAACTATGAAGCTTAAGACGATTCGTGATGAATTTCCAAACCTTAAAGAACAGAAATGTCAACACACTTTGACATTTTCAGCTGTTAAACCATTGACAACAACTATCGAAACAATAACATCATTGTCAATAACATAACATTGCTCCTGAAATGTACACCTATCTACAACTACAACACTCAAGCAACCCCTATATCAATGCCATATTCGTAACATAGCCGTTCGAATTTATTTCCTTGCATAGGATTCAAGCGTTTGAGTGCAAACATTTAAAAAACGCAGTCTTAAGTAACAATACTAGAACCATGTACCTATTTCTTAAAAAAAAACACAGACATTGGGATCTATAAATATCGCTTCACCATTCAACTTAGCAACCAACAATTGGATGATGCAACTTAGGTACAAAAATTAAGTGTAAAAAATACAATCTTGTTTTCAAACATAATGAACCTACGAAATCGTGGAAATTTTTTAAAGGATACCAAATTTCCAAGAAATAATTTCTTACCTGCATCGAAAAAATAGATAGAATCAATTCGATTCACCTTCACGCGTTCATAACTAAACGAATTATCACTTTAACCCCTCAAATCAGTTGACCTGTAACTGCTGTCAAGTTATAACATAAAAAGTGATTTAAAAATTTTAATAATTCGTTACAACAAATGCGGAAGTTTTTTTCTTTTTTTTAATAAAGTGATAATAACAGTGGTTACAAATAGGTACCTATTTTATTAAAACAAAAAAAAGTCTTGAAAAACAAAAGGTAAAAATAAACCTCAACCTATACAAATATACTATTTTTTTAAATTATGCCTGTATTTCTACAACAAATTTAATTAAAAAAAAAAACAATAATCAAAAGAATATCTCTGACAAAACATCTTCAAAAATTGCATCATATTTTCATTTTTCTTTTCAAAAAACAATCATTTCACTTGGAATGTAATTCAAAAACCAACAATAAACACTTTTGTATTTTTGTTATTGTTATTATGTTGCTTTCCTGTTTGATGACCTATCGCATTGAATTTATTATGTATTTTTGTAAAATTTCCATCATCAATAATAATTTTGTTTTGATATGTTGAAAAGTAGAAAAATTTGTAAACTATAAACAACAACAACCGATAACAAATCGAATCCCGGTTTTGAGTCTTTTGGTCGTCATCGGCTTTTGTTTTAAATTGAAGCTGAATCAAGACAAAACAAAAACAAAACTTGAAAATGCTGACGTAAATTCATCCTCTTCGATCGTGGATTCAGTGGCAAAGCGTGTCGATCATCTCATGTTCCTTTTTTTTTATTATGATAAGATTTTTATTTGTATTATTATTAATTTTCATTAGCAATAAATTTAAAAAAAAATCATTACATGACTTGGTAGTTGCATTAACTTGCTCAATTCACTTTTTAGTATTATTTTTTAAGGACCTTCAATCTAAGTTAAAAACTTGTGTTGGAAGCAAGTCCTTGCTCTTTTAATTCCAAAGACTGAGTTTTAAGGAATTTAAAACTTAATTTAAAAAAAAGAGACTGGGATACGACCCACACTGATAACTTCCCATCCCGTCTGTCGATTTGTCTTGTTTAAAACTTTAACAAAGTATTCCTAACAATATTTTGTGTGAGATAAATAATCTGAAGTCAATATCTTTATTTGTTCTCCTAATATTTGAGTTGAAAATGATTTCTTATCAGTTTTTTTTTGTTTTTGTAGGTTTTCCTGTTTTTCTAAAAAAAAATGTCACTTCAATTTTTCTAAAAAATGAACTAAAAATTAAACAATGGACCCTTGAGGTCTAAGTGAGTCAATGACATCTGGACAGCCACTCTAACCTAACTAAAAATTACTAACAATATTTTGTATATAATGAGATAGTTTGATTTCAAAATCATTTTTTTTTAACAAGATTTTTAGTCAAAAACCAATGTTTACCAAGTTTAGTAGAATTTATTAAAAAGTTGTATTTCTTATACATATAAACAAATACAAATTCTTAGAACAAAAACTTAAGTTATCAACAAAATTTATCGCAGAATAAAATCATTTTGAAGTCATTCATTTTTCATTTATTTCCCGAGATATCGAGAATCGAATAATATTTTTATAAAAAATTTTACTGAATGTCGTTAATAAAGTTTTCTACAAGATGGAATAAGTTTAAAGCCAAAAACTAAATTTTTGAAATGATATTTCCGTCGAAAATCAATTTTTACGAAGTTATAGTAATATTTTCTAAGGTTTTTATTTTTTGTAAAAAAACTGTCAACTCGAATTTTCTCAAAATTTTACTGAATGTTGAACACAATATATTTTATAAGATGAAAATAGTTTGAAGCTTATATCTCTAATTTTTAAAAAGATATTTGAGTCGAAAATCATTTTTTACCAACTTTTAGTAATGTTTTTTTTGTATGGTTTTATTTTTTGTAATAAAACTGTAAGTTCGATCTTTTCTAAAATATTACTGAATGTTAAAAACTATATTTTTGAAGACGAATTTAGTTTGAAGTCAATATCCCTAATTTTTCAAAGATATTTAAGTCAAAAATCAATTTGGACAAACTTGGTTCGTACAATATTCGAGGTGAAAATTATTTTATTTCCATTTTTTGTATTTATAAAAAAGCCGTTAGTTTAATTTTGTTCAAAATTTTATTAGTTTGGTATCACGTCACAATAAATAATATAAAATTTAAATTAATTCGTTAGGGTTACTGGTTGGTGTGGTATTTTAGGTTAACCAACATTTTCACTTTTATGGAAAAAAAAAACCAACCACTCAAATTTGTTAAGAGTCCTTTCTGCATCTTTCTGCAAAACAAAACTTATTTGAAGTCAATATCTCCACTTGTTTTTGAGATATTGGCGACGAAAAAAGCTTTCCGAACGTACCTACATACGCACGCACAAACATCTCTCTAAAAATCTTTTATTTAGATTTAAGGACCTTGATACGTCGAGAAATGTAAAAATTTTCAATTCGACAAATCGGACCTATTAAAATAACTTCCTATGGGAAATTAAAAATGATCCCATTAAATAAAGAAATATATTTACGATTCCATTAAGATTCCCTAGTTCTATCAACTTTGCCAATAAAAACAACAACAAAACCACTGAAATCACTCTAAAGGAGAATTCCCAGTAGAAAGTATATGTGTACCCAGTATACTAGGTACCCCCTATGGTGTTGTTATTTTATATTGTTTCATCTACTCTGAAATCTGTGATAGAGTGAGATAGAATTATGAAATTATCTCTCCTTATTTGAAGCAGCCCAAGTTCTAGATTAGAAATCTCAAATCTTACAATATTATAGCACTTGGACATCAGCGGAACTAAAATTGATTTCAATTTCAACTTTCAGATCAATCATCAGTTGAGTTTGGTCGACGACAAACATACAAGACTTTATAAAATTTTTGTTTTCACTTCACTAAGCATTATTGACGAAAAATATAGACATGGACAACACATCTGACAATTCAAGATGTGTAGATTGTGGCTCATCTGGAGCGAATCGCAGCAGTAATTGTCTTGGAAGAGGTATGTACTTATATTAAAAATAGAAATCATCTCCAAAAGGACATCTTTCATTTAAAATTTTGTTGATTTTTTTTAGTTACTGAAGAAACACAACAGCCAACAAGCCTTAGAGTATTAAGAAAAAACAAGCCAGCCGGACACCCTAAAGATGTAACTGGCTTGACACACGAATGTGGAGTATTTGGAGCGATAGCTTGCGGAGATTGGCCAACGCAGGTGAGTTTTTTATTTCTTCTTGCTTGCAACATTGGTTAAGTGCAGTAGAATCTTATAAATTCAAATAACCATTGAACAAGCTGATCGCCTCGAGGCTGGTTTGAAATTTCAGACTAGTGATAAAGTTGAAGAAATCATTAGGTACAGCGCAGCGGATAAATACCTACGCACTTAGATTTGAATCAATGAATTTAGTTTAAGGTTTGTTCTCAGAAACAAGTCGAATACAATCTTTTGCAACATGAACCGCCCATGTTAATAGCTTAAAGTGATGGTTTAAGTTGCGCGGTTATCAATACCTCTATAGCATTACTTGTTGGCCAAAACAAAATAATTAGAACAAGATTCAAAATGTAAAAAACAATTTGAAAGCTATTTTTATTGCTTAATGTGTTATGTATTTTTTTTTGGAAGATTAGGTTATTAACATTTACTTATCATTTTCTGACGTAATTGTAGACGAATTGAGATTTTTGTCTGATCTATGATCATAAATTGCTAAAGTTTTAAATTGATATAATCACCAACATAAAGAAGCTTAGAAAATCTGTTTTCTTATCAGATTTGACTCTTTCAAATCTAATAGCTTTGACTCTTGATGAAATATCTCCTAAATTTATTCGCCTCCTGTTTGCTTTGCATCTGCTATATCTATGAACGAGTATATCATTTGTTCCAATTTCTTGAAAGCTTGAGGAAGTTCAAATTACAAAAGAAAGGTTGTAAACTAAAGCTAACAATTTCCAGACCAACAGCATTTTATCGTTCCTTTCTAAAAAAAGAATACAAGAGTTTATTCTTAACCAAATTAAACATTGAGTTTTCGAAAAAAATCCATTGTGCTATTTGACCAGAATAAAGAATTTTAAATTGGTTACAGCCCATTTTTTAACAGAGTCCCAACATTAGGACCGATATTATATTGTTCTAGAACCCTGGTTAACAAGGTTTTGCACTTGTTCAATGGGTTTTGATGGCCTTAATTTAAATACGTCTTCAATATTACTCTATCACGTCAGATTTTTGAGAAAAAAAAAAAACAAGAATGCATATAAGACTTTCCAAATCTATAATCCATTTCTTCAATATACAGTTGAAATATTTTTAGAATTTAATAAAATTTTCGAAAACTCTTCATAAGTTGTTAGATTTCACCTGTCTAACAAAAATATGATAAAAACGCTAAACCATTTAGAACAACAACAACAACGAAACAACAGAAAAAGCCAAAACGATTTCAAATTAAGTTTTTTTCATTAACGTTGTTAAAATCAAAGTTTGTGTCCAAAATCAGAATAAGAAATTAACTCCAAAATGGGTTTTTAAAACCTGATGTTTTTAATTTTGTTCGTAAAATGATAGAATTTTGAATCAGAACTATTTACGGGTTGTTACAATAATAGAAAAAAAACGGTAGAACTCAGTTCCATTCAACCAAGATAAAAAATTATATGTGAACAAATGCTGCAGTTCTAAATATTTATGAAATGAAGTGCCATAGATAAACCGAGAATTACAAGATCGAGTTTTTATTTTATTTCAAAACTTCGTCAAGAAATTGGCCGTAGAAGTATTAAATTTAAATTTTTGCTCAAAATTTTATTTAGAGTCAAATAAAGACTTATAACTGATGAGACACTGAATTGATTTAAACTGTACTTTTGTTCTTTACAAAACCATGATGCCATTTGTTGTTAAGGGATATGCTAAGTTTTAACTAAGCATTAAAAAACCGTTGATGGTTAGGTTAGGTTAGGTTAAAGTGGCTGTTGGTTGGGGCATCCAACACACTTAGACCAAAGTATGGTCCATTGTGATACCACATGGATCAGTTAATCAGCTTAACTCGTTGAACCAATTGGAGCTTCGAATGAAGCGTAGGAGACAACTAATGTCTGAATTTTTTAGATCGCTGGTATCGTTAAAGTAGTAGTCTCCAAGGTGGATTCTACGTCTGTGTGATAAGGCAGGGCATGTGCACAGAAGATGAGAGATTGTCTCCTCTTCTTCTTCGTCCAAGCAACTCCTACAAAAATCATTTGCAGGGGCTCCAAGTCGAATAGCATGCCTTCCTATTAAGCAGTGCCCAGTCAGGACACCTATAACGTAGCTAATGTGCAATCTACTCAGAGAGATTAATTGTTTTGAGCGCCTGGCACTAAGAATAGGCCAAATTAGTTTTGTTGCGACACAGGTGGTGGTGTTATTCCACCTGAGGTTTGTTTTCTCTATGGTATCTTGCTTTAGCATAAGTTTACATGTAGCTAGAGGGATACCTATGTTAGCATTATGAGCCAGCAGAGGTAAAGTTGTTCCGCTTTTTGCAAGTTCGTCAGCTTTGCAATTTCCTGGAATGTCTCTATGGCCCGGCACCCAGAGAAGGTGAATGTTGAACTGTGTAGCCATCTCCGTAAGAGATGATCGACAATTTAGGGCTGTTAGTGAGTTTGTGGAGACAGAGTCTAGGGACTTTAACGCGGCTTGGCTATCCGAGAAGATGCGTATATCATTAGATGATATAACGTTTTCTCTAAGCCAGGATAGGACTTCTTTTATAGCCAGGATTTCAGCTTGGAACACGCTACAATGATCGGGTAGACGAAAGGAGAGACTTAAGTTTAGTCTATCTGAGTATACGCCTCCACCAACCCCATCCTCCGTTCTTGATCCGTCTGTATAGAAGTTTATAGGACCATCATTCAAAAATGATGTATTCTCCCAAGAAGACCTGGGAGGTATAGTCACTTTGAAGCTATAGTTATTAAACTGAGGATGGGGTATGGTGAAGTCAATATTACTGTTTATAGTTCTGAACGAGTTCAAAATAGTGGTGTGGCCAATTCCATTATTGATCCACAGAGAGGAGGCTTGAAGCCGTATGGCAGTGTTAGCGGCCGTTTGCTTGCTGAAAATGTCCAGCGGTATTAGATGGAACAGAACATCTAGTGAGGCGGAGGGGGTGGAGCGAAGTGCTCCTCCCATACACAGGCAGGCTGTTCGTTGGACTTTGCTGAGTTTATCGCGATTTGTCGCTGTATCTAGCGCCGTCCACCATACCGCTACTCCATAAGTAAGGATCGGTCTTATGACCGAGATGTATAGCCAGTGTGTAATACGGGGCTGTAGGCCCCATTTATTACCAATGGCCTTTTTACAGGAGAACAGGGCTACTGTGGCCTTGTTTATTCTCTCTTGAATATTAGGTTTCCAACTTAATTTCTTATCTAAAATGAGACCCAAGTATTTTGCTTGATCAGAGAATTTAAGTGGTACACCGTTTATGAGGGGAGGGTCAATGTGTGGGACTTTGTATTTCCTTGTGAAGAGGACAAGGTCGGTTTTTTGTGGGTTAACGCCTAGTCCACACCGATTAGCCCATCTGGTGAGCTTATTTAAAGCGTAAGAGGTAAGTTGTAAGAGGTCCTTTAGTATATTGGGGTGTTTACCCGTTACCGCAATAGCAACATCGTCCGCATAGGCAAACACTCTGTATCCCTCTCTTTCTAGAGTAATTAGTAATTCATTTATTACTAAGTTCCAGAGGAGAGGGGATAGGACACCACCTTGTGGCGTACCTCTACTGACACCCCTTTGTGTAGTAAAATCGCCCAGTTTTGAATTGATAATCCTGCTTATCAGCATTTGATTAATCAATTCGCTGATCGACTTATCTACCTTCAGAGATGTCAATACACGTGCAATTGCAGATGTGTCGACATTGTTAAATGCACCTTCTATATCTAAGAAGGCAACTAAGGTGTACTCTTTATGATGGAGGGAATATTCGATTGTACGTACTATACTGTGCAGAGCCGTTTCAACTGATTTCCCTTTGTTGTAGGCGTGTTGAGCCTTTGAAAGGAGGGACTTATCAATACTTGCCCTTAGGTGGATATCGATCAAACGTTCAAAAGTTTTGAGAAGGAATGATGATAAGCTGATAGGTCTTAGGTCTTTAGGGTTAACGTGGCTGGATTTTCCGGCTTTTGGAATAAAAACAACTTTAACTTGTCTCCAAGACATCGGGATGTATGCCAATTTAAGGCATCCCGTTGATGGTTCTCTTAAGCATTTTTTAAGAGGGGATATTTTAAAAACCTGATGTGATTTAGCTAATGTTAAACGATTTTAACATATTACTAGCTTATTGGCTTTGTTTATTTGCGTCATTGGCGCAAAATTTTAAACAACCTTCTGTCAAGGGCTTGACAATTTACTAGTTAGCAATTTGCCAAATATTTAGCAATTTATTTAGGGTGTCAACAATTTTAAACTTCTCTTTTCGTTTTGCTTACTAGTACATAGCTAATTGGCTTTTCCTAAAAAACGAGTATCCAAACATTTCTACAAAGTGACATTTCGTGAAAATAAACAAAGTAAATACGCTTAAACGGAGCTATTATTTGGAATTCCCAACTGTTGATTGGACCATTTTTATCCACTGTCAAAATCAAAATTAGACCAGCTTGAGACGAACTAGATCTTAGTACAGGTCGGTGTCACGGTGAAGTTTTGCACATCATGGACTATTATACATTTTTTTTGTAAAGTTCTTGTGCTGAACTAGTTAAGAAACATTTCAGAAACATGCCAAAAATGTTTCATGCTAAAATGTGTTTGAAATATTTCAAAAATGTTTCTTTGATGTGGACACTCCTTTAGTTTCGGTTTTTTACTTGCGACACTATTTGCTTGAGAACTACATACATATATGTCAAGTTTTGCATTCGTTAACAATTTCGAATTCGAAATTTTAGTCAAAAATTAAATCGAAAAAGTGGGTCCCCCGATTCCGTCCGACTGTCTGTCTGTCTATTTTAGGCACTACAGCCCGAACCATTGAGTAGATTGATTTCTAATTTAAAAATAAAGATTTCAAGCCGTTAATGTTAAAGCGCTAGGCGTTTTTTTATAAAATTTTTTTAAAACTAAAATTAAGAGTAGTCCTCATACAAATTTTGTTGGTCAAAAAGCGAAAATTCGAATTTTCTCAAAAAACGAACCGATAGATTTGTATTTAAATTTTCTCTAGTTAACTTCCCATAGGAAGTTATTGTAATGGGTCCGATTTGTCAAATTGACATTTCTCGACGTTTCAAGGCCCCTAGATTCGAAATAAAAGATTTTTAGAAAGATGTCTGTGCGTGCGTGTGTACGTACGTTCGTACGTCCGTACGTCTGTACGTTCGCGACGTTTTTTTTCGTCGTCCATAGCTCAAGAACCAGAAGAGATATCGACTTCAAATAAATTTTGTTATACAGATAATAAGGCAGAAAGATGCAGAAAGGGCTCTCAAGAAAATTGCGTGGGTGGTTTTTTTTACCATAGCAGTTTAAAAAAAAGGTGAAAATTTTGGTTAACCCTAAATATCTCATGAACCAATGACGCTAGAGACTTGAATTAAATTTTATATTATATATTGTAAAGTGATACAAAACAAGTATATTTTTGGAAAAAAATCCACTTAACGGTTTTTTTTATAAATCAAAAAACTGAAAAAAAATGTGTCCCCTCGAAAATTTTACGATCAAAATTTGATTTCATCTCCAAAACAATTTAGTGCAACGAAGAATAATGTTTTTGACATGTGATAAAATTTTGAGAAAAATCTTATTGACAGTTTTTTTGCAAAAAATTAAAAACCGAAAAAAATTTAACAAAAGTTTGTAAAAATTGATTTTCGACTCAAATATCTTTTCAAAACTTTGAGATAATGGCTTCTAACTAATTTGAACTTATAAGAAATATTGTTTTTAACATTCAGTCAAATTTTGAAAAAAATCGAATTGACAGTTTTTTTACGAAAAATAAAAACCTAAAAAACTCAAATTTGTTAAAAATTGATACATATAGACAAATTTTTAAGCAAGACAAATCGACAGACGGGATGGGAAGTTATCAGTGTGGGTCGCATCCCAGCCTCTTTTTTTTCTTAATTTCGCTTGTTTCAATGAAAAAAAGAGGCGGGTGCAACCCACACTGATAACTTCCCATTCCGTCTCTCGATTTGTTTTAAAACTTAAAACTTTTACAAAATATTCGTAACAATATTTTGGTTTTTCTGCATTATTATCTGCATAACTAAATTTATTTAAAGTCGATATCTCCACTAGTTCTTGAGATATGGACGGCTTAATTATTGATTATTGTTCTTGAACTTTATAAGTTCACATAAGAATTAAAAATTTAGAAAAAAAAATATTTATGAAAACAATATTTTTCCAATTATATTTTAGAACACAAAAACATAGCTTTTTTAGTTTAAATTCTTATCTTTTTGAATTTTATGCGAAAACAGGCATTTCTCGTTTAAAAATACCAATTCAATTTTTATAATACAACCAAAATTTAATTTTATTTAAAAAGTTAAAATAACGTCCGTCAAGAGATTTGGACTTTCGATTTAGAGTATTTGACAAATTATATTATTTGTTGTTTTTTTTTTAAACATAGACAAATTTAAAATTTATTTAATATAATTTTCCTTTATTCTTAAGATTGATGTCGCTCAACTCATTTGCCTGGGTTTGGTTGCTCTTCAGCACCGTGGTCAGGAATCAGCCGGTATTGTAACGAGCATGGGAAAATGTTCGAAAAATTTTAATGTTCACAAAGGAATGGGTATGATTAATAATTTATTTAATGATGACAACATTAAAAAGCTCAAGGGAAACCTTGGAATTGGACACACAAGATATTCTACCTCAGCTGCATCTGAGGTGGTAAATTGTCAACCTTTTGTGGTTCACACAGCACATGGTGCCATAGCCATTGCCCACAATGGAGAGCTAGTTAATTGCGAGCAGTTGAGGCGTGAGGTAAACTTGATTTCTTCTTAATACTCGTATGACTTCTTACTAATTTTTTTATTTGATATTTAGGTTCTTGGAAGAGGAGTGGGATTATCAACTCACAGTGACAGTGAACTTATTGCTCAATCATTATGCTGCAGTCCAGATGTCTCAGAAGTATGAAGATAATTTTATATGACATTCGTTTGGAAATAATTAAATTTTGTATGTTTTTTGAAATATTTTTTAGAGAGACGGTCCTGACTGGCCAGCACGTATTCGTCATTTTATGACTCTTGCTCCTCTTTCATATTCCCTAGTTGTTATGCTTAAGGATAAGATATATGCTGTTCGCGATTCTTATGGAAATCGCCCCCTTTGTATAGGAAAAATTGTCCCAATCAACCTTGGAGGATGTAATATTTTAAAAAATAAATATATATTAATTTGATTCTATAATAATTCCCTTTTTCAATTTTATAGTAACAATAGAAGATGCACCAGCTGAAGGTTGGGTTGTTTCAAGTGAGAGTTGTGGCTTTTTATCAATTGGAGCACGATATGTTCGAGAAGTTGAAGCTGGAGAAATTGTTGAAATGACAAGAAATGGTATACGTACCATCGATATCGTAGGACGCCCCGATTCCCAGATAAATGCATTCTGCATTTTTGAATATGTTTACTTTGCTCGAAGTGATTCGATCTTCGAAGGACAGATGGTCTATTCGGTGCGACTGCAGTGCGGTCGTCAATTAGCCAGAGAAGCTCCAATTAAAGCCGATATTGTTAGTTCTGTACCAGAATCTGGAACAGCAGCAGCTCACGGTTATGCCAGAGAGGTTTGTATTTGAAGTTTTCCCTACAAAAAAGGGCAATTCCTTAAAATCTATTTTTGCAATTATAGTCTGGACTTCATTTTGCTGAAGTCTTGTGCAAAAACAGATATGTCGGTAGGACATTCATTCAACCATCGACACGACTACGTCAATTGGGTGTGGCAAAGAAATTTGGTGCACTCTCAGAAAATGTTGAAGGCAAACGATTAGTACTTATTGACGATTCCATCGTTCGAGGTAATACAATTGGTCCCATAATTAAACTTCTACGAGATGCTGGTGCAGCTGAGGTTCACATAAGAATTGCCAGTCCTCCACTTCAATATCCTTGTTATATGGGTATAAATATTCCAACCAGAGAGGAACTTATAGCAAACAAACTGGACGCAGAACAATTAGCTAGACATGTTGGTAAGTTAAAATATGATTGAATCGCTATTCTCAAGACAACATATATTCAAACAATTTACTGTCTTTCTTAAAGGTGCTGACAGTTTAGCCTATTTAAGTGTAGAAGGCTTGAAGAAGGCCGTTCAAATGAACAAAACAAGCTCGAATACTAAAAAAGCTGGTTATTGTACAGCTTGTCTAACAGGTGAATATCCTGGTGGAATTCCAGAGGAACTCAGCTGGTAGTAACATTATTTTTGTTTTTCAAAACAAATTGAAATCTCTTCAAATAATATACATAGCATTTAAAATTTATTTACATTATAATGAATATAAGTAGAATTTATATTTATAAACAAAAAACAAAAAATCAAACAATAATAACATCAACAAAAGGATGAACACAGAACAAAACGTTTTTGCATTTGAATTCAAAATGTATTTATTTACTGTGTAATTTGCTATAATAGCTTTCGCTTCTTTATTAAAATAAATAATAAGTTTTAAAATTAAGTAAACCTTAAAAAAACAACATGGATTTTATTTACTTAGCAGCACTTAACTTATGCCTTAGGGGGGTCAAAGTCATCAAAATTTAATATACATTGTCTTATCTTTTTTTTAAGAGGAAGTCTTTTTTTCTCGAAAATTACTCGAAGAATTTTGATAAGTGATTTGAGACCAATCCTTTAGTTTAAGCTTGAATTTATTATGAGAGTTCAAGTCACCTATAAAATTAATCATCTACCATTTAAATAAAAAAAAAAACCTTTTATGCTCGTAAGTTACTGCTTTCTTTTAGTCTTTTTCGACTAACTATAAGCGTTTAAAATTGGATATCGAAATATTACGTATACGCCACGTATCATGAGTTTAAGAATGGCATTATCTTGGTTTAATTTTGGACAAATATTACAACTTATTCATTCTATAGCTTTCATGCTTTGAAAGAGTGTCGTTGCCATGCGACAATAAGGAAGTTCAAAATACTTATAGAGATATTTTTTGTTGATTTTGGTTGTGTTTTTAAATAATCGACTGCATTGGGATCCAGTGAATTTCCATCCGGAAAATAGAAAAATACATTTTTATAGAAAAATAAATGCGTAATTACAATTTTTTTCCTCAAAAAAATTCCTTGTGTGATTTCCGATCGATCAGTATATAATTTTAATTTCTAATTAAAGGGAAACACCGTCAAATATCGATTCAAAAATGTTTCCGGATCGATTTCAATGATAGCTACTGGCGCCTAAGCTATCATTGGTTTTCATCATTGAACATTTTGTTTCGAGCTTTAAAAGTGATTACGAAAGTTAACTTTGTGCTTTTTGGTATTAAAATAATGGCGCCTAAGCTATCATTGGTTTTCATCATTGAACATTTTGTTTCGAGCATTAAAAGTGATTACGAAAGTTAACTTTGTGCTTTTTGGTATTAAAATAAAGGTAATGAGTTGTTGAATTTCTTTAGTAAAAAAATACTTTTTTTTAACCCATATATTTTCTCTTAATTCATTTTTAATTTCTCAATAATTAAATCGTTTTCAATGACCAGCTGATTGTTGTTTTCGCATTTCAAAACAAAATCGTTCCACTAAAAGCATTCTATTTTCTTTGTATTCCCACTGTCAGTTTTACTTTCAATGATCAACTTTAACCTGAAATGCTTGATTCCTTATAGGAAATGCTTAATGGTCATCATTGAAACCAATCATTGGAATTTTTTTTGGCAAGTTGGTTATTATAGTTGGTCATTGAATTTTTCTGTCATTGATCACAAATTTCCCGATTGGAATGAAGCAATGAACTGGTTAGGGACCAGTTGTTGAAATCAATCCGGAAAAATGTTTGGATGGATGATCTGACTGACTGATCAGTCGGAAATCAGACAAAATTTTTAGCGCCTTCATTTTTCTCTAAAAACAGCTAATACTTTTATGTTCAAAAGTGAAACGAATCGTTCCACTGGGGCCTGATTATGAGGTTCGCGGCGGATCGTTTTAAATTCGACCTTTCAAATTTGACTCGTATTTACTTATTAACGAATTCGCGGCGAAGCGAAAATAGTTCTTCTTATATTCCAGTGATTTGACACTTTTGGTTTGACTTTTTCTTCCTATATTCCAGTGATTTGACAGCTTTCCACAAATTTTGTTTTGTTTTGATTGAATTTTTTAAATTTGCGGTGATTTATTCAAATTTTTATATTTTATTGTGGATTGTGGATAAATTATAAGAAAAGTAAAATGAAGCTAACTCACATTTTTATATAATTACAATAAAAAAAATCCACGAAATCGAACAGTGAATAATAATAAATACTCTTTCGCCTGTGAATCCGCCAAAAAAAATCTGTCGGATTACAAATTGTCAACAAACATTATTACATTTCAAATTCGCCTTCGAATTCGTTAATTGGTCGAATTCAAAACGAAGAAGGCGAAAGCAATAATTGAAAAATGGCAAACTCGCTAGCAAAACGATTCGCCGCGGATCCCATAATCAGGCCCCTGATTTGTGTTCTAATTTCATACAATTCCAATGACAGATTTCTGTCAGTCAGTCCTATCATGAATTCCATCGTAATCGGAAATTTTTACGAATCCCGAAAAACTGTATCATGAAATCCTTTCGTAGTGGAAAATCTCATAAATTTTGCATTACGAACGGATTTCATGATACAGTTTTTCGGGATTCTTAAAAATTTCCGATTACGATGGAATTCATTATAGGGGGGTGAGTAACAATTTTTTCGGTGGATTTCAATCACGAAATTCTTTTCAATGACAGACATTTTAAATGATCGCTATAAACAGCCTGCCCAAAAAAAATTCCAATAATTGGTTTCAAAAACCAATGGGTCGATAATTGAAAGTTCAACTGACAGGTGAGAAAACGAAGATAATGGAACGCTTTCAGTGGAATGATTGGTTCTGAAATATGGTATGAGTATCCGTTACAAAAAAAATATCAATTCATTAATTGTTTAAGATAGCTTTGTATAGCTCGTTTCGTAAAAAATGTTTTAATAGATTTCGCATTGATTGGTCAACAAATAATCTTAAGACTTTGCTTCTAACGACGGGCCTCTTATTTTATTGATTGGTATGTCAAGTGTTTTTATCATATTCCAATGATAACCGAGTGCCTGTTCTGAATGGGGTTTAATTATTTTGTATTAGTTTAAATATAAAATAGTAAATCGTCAACTCATAGAGTCGCAAACACATAATGTAGGATGTTTGTTTAGTTCCAATGGTGGTTGTATAAGGTTTGGCAGTTGAGAATGGGCAGGTTCAGACAACATTATGGACTTCATTTGCAGTCAACTGCATTCTCTGAACGTACATTTTGACCAAGGCAACTAGTTAGTTTTTCAACTGTCATAATCTTCAACCTTGAAACTTTACTTCACTAACCTCTATCTTCAGTTCATTGTACAAAAACTATCAAAAACATTATTGTCTACAAAACACTCATCAGGCAAGCTACAAATCCATCACGATTTGTATTTTGTATTGTAGAGAAATATTACTTATTTCTCTTCCAATTTGACAAGGAACCCTTTTATACAAAAGATTAAATGGAATGTTGCAGAAAATAAATAATTCATGGAGTAATAAAGTTCAGCTTTCAGTTGGATTAAAAACCATCATCAATTGTCATTGTGACATAAGTTCACTTGACTTGATAGTTAGGGAGATTTTTCTTGACTAACTTTCCAGTCAACTTTCCAATAAAGTTGCCTTAATTGGAAGGCAATTTTTTGGCAGCTGTCCAATGAGATGCTAGAAACTTGCCTTACTTTCAAGTCCCTTATGTCGGCTGAACCTGCCCAATGTTAAAATGTGTTGACATTGGGCATGTTGAGAAAACATACAAAAATTGAGGTTAAGTTTCTAGTATCTGATTAGTCAGCTGCAAAGAAATTGTCTTCCAATTAATGCAACTTTATTAGAAAGTGGACTGGAAAGTTATTCAAGAAAAATCTCCCTAACTATCAAGCCAAGTCTACTTATGACAAAATGACAGTTGATTCTGTTTTTTCCTTCAACTGAAAACAGAACTTTATTACTCTCCGATTTGTTTATTTTCTGGACAATTGCATTTAATGTTTCGTGTAAAAGTGTTCTTGTCAAATTGGAAAAGAAATAAGTAATAGTTCTTGTCAATATAAAATACAGTTCAAGTTGGACGTGAAGCTTGGCTGAGGAGGAGTTTTTTTTTTGTACACAATAATGTTTTTGGTACTTTTTGTACGATCAACTGATGCTAGAGGTTATTGAAGTAAAGCTCCAAATTTGAAATCATTGATATGTAATGAAAAAACTTATTACCTTTGTCTACATTTTCTTTTAAAGAATGTCAAAATTAGTTGGAATCCCTCATGTTATCTAAACCTGCAAATTGCTGTTTAGTAAAGTTTTTTATTATTTAATGAGGAAAGTTTTTTAATACAAATTCTATAAACATACAATAGACTAATTATTGAACTGTTTGATTTTAGACTCAAAAAATTAAAACTATTCGTGAAATTCAAAGAACGATGATGAGTGATAAATCACATTTCCGGTAAAATGACTTCGTCAATAAGAAAAATAAGCATAGCACAACCGATTGGTCGCTAACAAACCAAGCAGATTGATTGGTTTCCGAAATCAACTAAACATTGACACAATTTATCGTACAGCTTCCTAAACCATACATTAATAATTAATTGCAATGTCAATTTGCTAAAGACCTTATTTCCTGAAATGTTCCTGATATCTTGGAATCTAGTTCGTGCGACTTAACGTATATCAATTGCTTTTTATGGAGTCATGTTCAGTCATTTGCTTATGCTGACAATTCAGCAATTCTTGAAGCATTGAAAACCAATAGTTAAAGCCACCATTGACGTCATACGGCCAGATTTTTTGGAAGAAGTACTGAACAATTGTAGGTGCATCGGAAATATTCAGAAAATCATCTTTAGAAAATGAATGTCCCAAAGTTATATGTACATATGTCAGATTATAATAGTATGAATAAAACAATCATTCCGTCTTGTGTTATTATTTTAATTTCTCAAACTATAAAAAAAAAACACCCGATTGTTAATATTAAAATTCAAATAATAATAATAACTACATTAATTTAACATAATGTTTGCTTAAGCTTAAATGTCATAAAGTTTTGCAAATTTGTATCTTAAAAATCCCGCTTAAAAATAAATAAATTGGGTGGCGCAACAGTCCATTGAGAACTAGAGCCTAGTGACTTACAACTCTCAACCATTCCTGTATGCGAGTACTGTTGTGAGGGATGGAGGGGACCTACAGTTTTAAGCCGAATCCGAACGGATAATTTAAGAAAACACTTTTCATTACAAGAAGTTGTCAATGCCTCGCAAGAAGCAGTACCCGTGTCAAAAACTTTAGATGACATAGGCAGGGATCGAACGCACAAACCATCATGCCACGGGGACCGCTTAGTTATCTCAAAATCGGTTAAAAATGCTACCTTTAATTAGAAAAATGTTGCATATCTCTTGTAGATAGTTAAATAAGGCATCAAGCTAAGAAATAGTTCACCCCAGGCACAATACTAAATTATAACCTTTCTGTTTTATTAAACAAAAAATATGCTTGAAAAAAATGCACGCACCCTATACAAATTCAAAAGTAATTTTTATGCATTACGCGTGCATTTTATTGATTCACTGATATTCAGCCACAGAAATAGATTATTTTTGTTTCTTATCAAATGTATGCAGAATATATGTATATGAATATGCACTTACTATTGCCAACCTAGGAAAACGCATATTGTAAACACTGATTGGGTTGGAGTTTATCAATTCAACAAATACCATAAGATACATCAGTAAATGAACTGTCAAAATTTTGAATGATAAATGATTTACACAATTTGGTTAAAATTCTCCACGGATTGTGGTGAATAAAATTATCCAAACTTTTCTGGTTAACTTAACCAAACGTCATTTTGACTTTTAAAATATTAATTTGTATACGGATGCATAGTTTTAAAATGACTAAATGATTAAAAGTCACATAATTGAATATATTTTATTTTGTTCCTTAAGCCTAGTACGCAGCTGAAGTGAAACGAATTTTTTCGGCGGTCTCCAAGTGCAGAGCGAAATGAAAACGAAAACCACAGCGGAAAAATATTTGTGGAGAGTTCTGTCTGGAAGTTGAATTTCACTGCTTGTCTTCATCACTTCTTGCACATCACCAATAACATCCTGAGTTTCCGATTCAGAAATGCAATGTTTGAACACATTAGACAAATCCATTTTATTTTAAATTTTAAATCAAATATAAATCAAAGTCAAAACACCGAAAGTCACGAGTAAACAACTTTTTTTTTCAATAAAAAAATTAAACGTCAAAATTTCGCAAGCAATTAATAGGCTGGGCAATTAAATTGAGAACGAAAAGAGTGGAGAATTGTACTCAGAAATCTAGTACAGCTATCCACTAAAATGACACATTTCGTCGTTCTGCAGCGTACTGAAAAACGAAAAGCACAGCGAAATTTTTCGTTTATGATTTCGTCATGTCATTTTTGTATGGGAATTTTCGTTTCGCATCAGCAGCGTACTAGGCTTTAATTTTAAACTTTGGAAAAAATTCAAATGTGAAATAGAGCTAAAACTTCATCAAAATATTTGGTATAATTTGTATCAAGATTAAAATGGAATGCAATTAAGGTTATTGTAAGTCGAAAAAAAAGAGCCAAATACCAGTACCAAAATCCTTCAGGATCAAAAATAAAAAGAAGGCATTATAAATGCATTTTCCAAAACTGTAAACGAACCTATGGCGTAAATATGGGGTTGGTAATTCTATTAGCTTGGGTTTTCACGGGTACTGCCTCTTGCGAGGAATTGTTGTCATGAAAAGTGCTTTCTCAAACAAGCCGTTCGGATTCGACATAAAACTGTTGGTCCCCTTTATCCCTAACATGATTCGCACACAGGAATGGTTGAGATTGAGAGTTATAAGACATTAGGCCTTAGTTCTCAACGAACTGTTGCGCTTCATAATTTTTTAATTCTATTATTTTTTGAAGCGATATTATTATAAAGTGATGCATTGGGGCGTAAACGCAATGTTATTTTTTAAATATTTAACAACTATAATTTTGATTATACCATATTTAAATTTCTATCATTTTTTTAAAGACGCTGAATACTTTGCATTAAAAGTACATAATGGAAGGAACAGAACAATACTTCTAATTTGGTTGAACTTGTGTGGTCATAAAAATAGCATTCTATGGTATAAGTAATTCATATATGCACGTGCATAACCTCTCTCTGACGTATTTTTAAGTACAGATTTTAAATTAAAATTAAAACATTCAAATTAGGTTCTTTTAAGATCAAAACAACAAAAGTGTTTTATTTTCATTTCAAAGATATCGTTATCATTGCACAGTGAGTATGCATCTTTTGCATGCAACTCCTTGACAGGTAGCAAACAATAATATTTAAATTATTAACTTTATAATAAGATATCAACTATAAACTACAAATAAGTTTATAACAAAAAAGAGCATGTGGACATGTAAACGAAATCATTATGAATTATATGACTGCGATGCACTTGTACTATATCAATATAGCCAAACAAATTAATAGCAATCATTTTCTTTAGCGTGCTTGAAAAATAAGTGCAATTGCAACAATAACAGAGATATAGCTAAAAAACTATATACATATGTAGGATTTTATAATAAAAGTCGGTGTCGCTATAAGAAAGAGTTTTATAATCATTTAAACTCTTGATACGATTGGTGATTCTATTTTAAGTTAAAATTGTTCGGTTTGCTATCGTGAAGTTTAAACAAAAATACAATAAATTCAATGTCCGGAAAATCAAAAGAGACACGGACTCATTTTGATCCTGAAACAAGGACATGGAGTGGTCCAAAAGTGAATAATTTAAAATCAGGACCTGATGTTTCTGTGGGACGTTGTATAGTTGAAGGATTACTCAAATCACCAGAACACATAACACAAGTAGGTACATACATCATCATCATTAGGGACATAATTTATGACTTAAGTGCTATTTAATCAGTGCATTATTAATGTGATGTGTAAATGATGTTGATTATAATTTAAGTGAAGTTATAATTGATCTAAATTACTCGAACAATACAATATGATTTTTTACTTCCTCATAGAAAATGAAAAGAACTTTAATCATTAAAATAACTTTGGATAGAATTGAAATTTAATTGGGTAAATTAAAGAGGAGTAGTACCCGTGGCATGATGGTTAGTGCGTTGGACTGTCATGCGAGAGGTCTTGGGTTCGATCCCTGCCTGTGCCACCTAAAGTTTTTTCACGGGTACTGCCTCTTGCGAGGAATTGACAAATTCTCCAAGAGTAATTCTTGTCATGAAAAGTGCTTTCTCGAATTAGCCGTTCGGAATCGGCATATAAACTGTAGGTCCCCTCCATCCCTGCAATTACTCGCACACAGGAATGGTTGAGAAATGTAAGTCACTAGGCCCTGGTTCTTCATGAACTGTTGCGCCACCTAAAAAAAAAAAAAAAAAAAAAAAAAAAAAAAAAAAAAAAAATAAAGAGGAAGTTTAGCATTAAATGAAATTATACTTTAAATTTTAATGTTGCAGTTATTATAAAATCATACTCTTCAATTTTTTTAAAGTACAAAATTTACATAGAACTTTCATACGGTATGCCAAAAAAAAGGAACATTTCTTGCTTTTGAGTTTTAAAATTGTAGTCATTTAAATCAGGAAAAAAAGGCTGGGATGCGACCCACACTGATAACTTCCCGTCCCGTCTGTCGATTTGTCTTGCTTAAAAGTTTGTCTATATGTATCAATTTTTACCAAATTTGCGTACTATTTTTTGTAGATTTTATTTTGTTAAATATCGAAAACAATTTTTTTTTGTAAAATAAAATAAGTTTGAAGCCAATATTTTTAATTTTTGAAAGATATTTGAGTCGAAATTCAATTTTTACCAACTTTGAGTAATGTTTTTTTTTAGGTTTTTATTTTTTATAAAAAAAAAAACTGTCAATTAGATTTTTCTCAAAATTTTATCAGATGACAAAAACATTGGAGATGACAATTGTTTTGGAGATGAAATCATATTTTAGTCGTAAAATTTTCGAGGTGACAAATTTTTTTTTTTCAGTTTTTTTGATTTATAAAAAAAACGTTAATTGGATTTTTTTCCAAAAATATACTTGTTTGGTATCACGTTACAATATATAATATAAAATTTAATTCAAGCCTCTAGCGTTATTGGTTCATGAGATATTTAGGATTAACCAACATTTTCAGCTTTTTTTTAAACTGCTATGGTAAAAAAACCACCCACGCAATTTTCTTGAGAGCCCTTTCTGCATCTTTCTGCCTTATTATCTGTATAACAAAATTTATTTGAAGTCGATATCTCTCCTGGTTCTTGAGCTTTGGACGACGAAAAAAACGTCGCGAACGTGCGAACGTACGTACACACGCACGCACAGACATCTTTCTAAAAAATCTTTTATTTCGACACTAGGGACCTTGAAACGTCGAGAAATGTCAAAATTTTCAATTTGACAAATCGGACCCATTACAATAACTTCCTATGGGAAGTTAAAAAGATGGTTAATATGTTGTTAAACTCGTCAATTAAGTGTTTTATGAGTACACCAACGATATGTGCCATAAAGTAGGTACCTAATAAAAATTAATTCTAAAAATACTTGTCTCTCATTATTATTTAAATTTCTCAATCCATAAAAACACCCACTATTAGAAAGTATGTAGGTGGATACTACGCCCTTAAATTTAAAATTCCGATGTTGTTCTTGTTTTGCACAAAAAGGCATATTTTTATGCGAAAGTTTAAGATTTTACGATGTCGAGAAGTGGACATGAAGCTTGGCTTAGGTTAGCATTGCAATTTGAAGTTCTTGGCTTAATTTATTTTAAAGTTGGAGAGGTCAAAGTGACATAACTTAGCTGGGTTTCTCTATCGGGATCTCAACTGGACTGGAATAAGAATCCTCACGACAACAAAAAAGTGTCGAAAGTGTCACTTTAGCAGCTTTTGGGACATTTATATTCTTGAAATTTATGTTTAAATCTCAATCAATTTTGAGGAAAAAAACATTTTGGGAAAGCCTTAAAATAAGTCAAATAAATTAAGATTTATTTGAAGACGAGTTTCCGAAATTTAAAAGTAAATCAATATAAAATTGGCGGTCTTTTAAATGAGGTTTTTTCTTAAGAACCTCAATATTTGCTCTTTCTCTCAAGAAAATATCCTATGAAAATAATTTAAGGCTTTTGCAAATTTTAAATTTTTTGAAAACCTTGTAGACGATTATTACAAAGATTTTAGTTGTTTTTGACAGCATGAGCTTTTTTGCTTATATGACCCTACTTGGATCGTTCATTGGTTAAAAGTTGATGAATTTGGGCGGCGCGTTTGGATTAGTGCTGCATTTCTGATTCATTTTGTTTTCTTGGTCCAGTCCTCAGGTCCTTTTTGCAAAAAAGTGGAAAGCGATAAAATACAAATTTAATTTTTTTATACAAATCATAAATAATTTAAAATATTAGAGTGGGCCATACCCGTTAACGCAATATGATTAGTTTTGAATTCAAAGGATTTCCTATGCAAATGTACAAAAATCTCTTCCTTATGGTCTCATGACCTCTACAATCCACTATTGATTATGCAGTGCTCAGATGATCTTAGACATAGTTTTAAAAGCAATCTGAGATTAAAACACTTCCCAAAAATTTGCTTTTTAAATCAAACAAAACGGTTGTATGAGATTTTTCTTCAAGTGTTCCTATTATTTTGATGTACCTACTATAATTTGGTAGAAAATTTCATTGCATTTATTTTTAAACAAGATTTCCCACATGATTTCATTCGATCAATTCAAATTTTCGACGCATTTTCCAAAAAAATTGGAATTCACCATAATCGCAACCCTTTCCTCACCGATTATGTCACATTTAACTTTAATGAATTAAATGTGATTCGTTAAAGGCTTGAAAGTTGTGTTCGCTCCTTTGCTTATTGACGACGCCATTTTATGAGAAATGAGCTTTACTGCTAAACACCTTAAAATGAACTCGAAAATGAACGCGGAAAGATTTATTTTTTTTTTCAAAGTTAATTTCCACAACAAGTGTTGGTGCGGCATTAAATTTATGATGAATTGGCAAACATTACTGAACGGAAATGTGAACACAGCCTTCGATTCTCAACAGTCAAACTATCGAAAATTTTCATGCAGCTAGAAATCATCTATTACTTTGAATGTATGTAAATGTTTAAATTATTCATTAAATATTTTTGTTTTAATTTTAGATCTGTCACAATAATGGAAAACAGTATACCAACAAGCAAATCCTTACCATGAGCATTCGGATAGCTCAACATCTTGAAGAACTTGGAATTCAGCAAGAAGACGTTATTGGGATTTGTGCTTCTAACACTGACTACTTAGCTCCTTTAGTGTTTGGATCTCTTCTTTGTGGAGCAATTATCAGTTCTCTAGATCCTTCATTTGACAAAGGTTAAATATAAATATTTGGCTCTCTGTCATTTTTTAATACAATTAATTCCCAATAGATGGCATTCGACATACCTTCAATATAAGCAAACCTAAAATCACGTTTTGTGATGGAGAAATATACCAAATTGTAAAAGAGTCCTTAGCCGAAATTGATCCTTCTATTATAATCTATACGATGAAAAACCATTTAGAAGGGGTAAGAAGAATTGAAGATTTAATTGTTTCAACCGGAAAGGAAGCTTCTTTTGTTGTGAAACAATTGATACGGGGGAGCAGTCAAACAGCTGCAATTCTGTGCTCTTCTGGAACTACTGGACTTCCCAAAGGAGTTAGCATGTCTCATGAGAGCATAGTCAATGCAGTTATATTGTGAGTAGTTATAGAAATCTAATTTATTTAAAATCCATTTTAATTTACATCGATTCTTAGCTCATTTACAGAAGATGACAAACTACTCTGCTTCAGTTCGATTTATTGGCTATCTGGTATTATAAGTCTCCTGCATGGAACTATGATTGGTTGTACGAGGGTTATAACTGACCAGAAGTACGCACCTGAACTATTTTTGAGAATAATTGAGCAGTACAGAGTTAATGTAGTCTTTACTCCGCCTTCACAAATGGCAACTGTCATACGATGTCCCGACTTTACAAGGACAGACCTAAGCTGTCTAGAAACGTACTTCTGTGGTGGAAGTGCTGTGCCATTTGCAGTTGTTCAAGAATTCGCAGAGCACGTAAAGAACTGCCAAATTATGGTTGGATATGGTATGACCGAACTTGCTGGTGCATGCAGCTTAGGCGTCCCCATAAAACCTGGAGGAAATGGACAATTAATTGCCAATGTGACAGTTAAAATTATTGACGATGATGGAAACAAGCTCGGAATCGGTGAAATGGGAGAAATTTGCATCAAGTGTCCCTTCAAATGGGCCGGATACTATGGCAATCCTACTTCCACAAATGAAATATACGATCAAGATGGCTACATTCATTCGGGTGATCTTGGATATTTCGATGAGAACGGATTACTGTTGATAGTTGACCGGAAAAAGGATATTTTGAAATACAACAATTTTCATTTCTTTCCTACCGAAATTGAACAAGTTATTATACAAATTCCAGATGTGGTTGAGGTTTGTGTTTGTGGAATTCCTGATATTATTTCGAGTTTCTTGCCAGCTGCAGCTGTCATCAAAGTTCCTAATAGCAAATTAACTGAAGCTGATATTTTGAAGTATACAGCTGAAAAAATGGCGCATTTCAAACATTTACATGGTGGAGTTTATTTCGTGGATTCGTTGCCAAAAACCGCCTCTGGAAAAAATATCAGAGCTAAAGTCACTAAAATTGTAGAATTGTTATATAACCAAAGAAAGGGATATTAATTAATATAAAAAAGAAAGCACAATAAATGTAAATATTACAAAATGTTAATATCTTGTTTCGTTATGAGAATTTTACTAATTTTAAATATTTTTAATACTTTGGATAAGAATTTCTGTATAACTCTATTCACAGCAATAGGATATACATATTTAGACAGATTATTTGAATTTTATTAAAGTAGCCCAAATAACCAATCCATAAATTGCCATATATTAAACAGATTTGAAAGCGCAGATCATAGCCCAAAAAGTAGCTCAAATATTCCAAGCATATATTTATGTCAGGACTTTTTATATTTCTAAATAAGAAACAAAACAGGCCAGAAAGATCAGAAACAGGAAATTTTCTGAACGCATCCGTACATATTTCACAACCAAGTGTTAATTCCCTAATAAGATGTGTTTTGCATTGCAATGAAAATCCTTATTCGTTTTACTTTGAACAAAATTGTGCAATAAATAAATAATTCACATGAGTTATGAAAAAACATGATCAGCAGACATTTTGACTCAAAAAAACTTCGACTTGATAGTTAGGGAGATTTTTCTTGACTAACTTTCCAGTCAACTTTCCAATAAAGTTGCCTTAATTGGAATGCAATTTTTTGGCAGCTTGTCAATCAGACCCTAGAAACTTGTCTTTCTTTCAAGTCTCTTATGTAGTCTCAACCTGCCCAATAATTCGGACGTTACAAGTTTAACTTACGGAAAGGACGAACGTCGAACAGAAAAAACGTGTACAAAAACTACCTGATCCAAAACAGCTGAGCTATCAAAAAAGAAATTAAAAACTAACCAAGAATTTCTGGTATATGAGGTTGACAGATGACAAACGCTGATGGTTCAAAATGAAAATAAAAATCTTATCTATAAACAAAAATACTAGTATTTGAATTGGATAAAGCTAAAACTGGTTCATAGAAGTAACCGGAGTAAAGCGCGCATTCGAAAAGTCCAGTTTTCGATGGCTTTGGCGCATAAATCAGGCTGAATTGACCGACTGTATCGATTATGTTGTCTTTGAGGGTCGCGGTAGTTTGCATCTCCAATTTTTCTACCAAAATTGGGATCAAACTGTTCCAAAATCAAATTAGGGAACACACTACGCTGCGTAAAGTCGTTCAGCTCCTAGGTGAATTTGATTTTGTATGGGTGCAAACCAACCCAAATCACGACTCAAAATTCGCCATGTTGTAGTCTGCGACAGGCCAAGTTCTTGTGAACGACTCTAAATTGACAGCCTCGGATTCTGCTGTACACTTTCACGAAGCGTGGAGATGTTTTTGGCGGATCTTACGTTTCGTGACGTACGGGTGTTGGTTGATTATTCACTGAAGATAATTTGACAGAATGTAAAAGAAAGTAGTTTTTAGTGTATTCCCTTGCTTTTTATTTAGTTTTCTCACATTCAAACCTTCCCTGACCTGTCACAATGACTTCAAGATCAGAATTAGCAATATCACTTCAGGCCGGGCCGATTTTAGCGGGACGAACAAGCAGCATTCATAAACTTAAAATGCTCTACTCCGAATTTCATATAAAATGCATTTTGTAAAATTTCTTTTGTTGAGCAATCTCCATTGTGAATCGATGTAAATATCCATTGTGAATTACAACAACGCTCATTCGTATAACACTTAACTCGCATTCGAACAGTTTTCTTACAAAAATAATTACTGTCAAAATCAAAATATTTGTGTATGCCAAAAAATTTGATTTCGTGAAATTTGACAAAAGCCAGAACCAGAAAATAGAAAAGAAAACCTTGAGTGCAGTTAAAAGAGTTTAGGAGAGAAGAAGAAAAATTCTATTTGTGCAAGAAATACCAAACGAACTTGATAAACAAATTTATCAAAAAATAACTTCAAAAACTAATCGCCAATTGAAAGACCATAACCAGTGATAACTTTCGAAGCAATGTCGGCTGCAGGCGCAGGCCTTATTACTGCCTAAAATCAATCCTCCAAGCAATAAGCAATACAATAATTATATTAGACTAGAAGCGGCGGCGGCGGTGGTGTACAGTGGTAGGACAGTGGACATAGCGAAACTGGACGGACTCGGACAACCATGAATCTGAACGTTTTTATGGCCTATCTGGCCGTGTGCGCTCTATGCCTTCAAATACCCATAACCAATTCCAAGACATCCACTCTTTGGAAACTAAATACTGATGATAGAAAAATCACAGGCCGCATTGAAGAAGATAAGGTAAGTTGTGTCTGTGCCTATTTTAGGAGCATAATTCTGATGAATGTTTGTTTGCCTTTTTGCCTCGGCAGGACATTGTCCTTCTTAATTCGGCTGTGAATGAAAAATACAAGAACGACGATGTGTTCAATATCATCACATCAACAATTGCGTATGGCTCAACTTGGAGCAAACAATCTGTCGAGCGTTCGTGTGACATTCCTTGTGATGGGTGAGTTAGGAAACTTTCTGGTGTTCCATATTAACTTCATTGAGTGCATTCATCCCTATTTTTGTAATGTTTTAGAAGCGGCGATAATGACAGTGGAGGAGTGAGTCTGAAAGGAATACCCCCTACAGCGTCTGTTGTGACAGTCGTCAATACTAAGACGGCATTGAAAAAGACCAACAGCGAACTGGACGAGGTGCTTGATTGTGGCAAGCCTGTTAATTTTACTTATTACGATTATTTGATTGGAGTCGCGCAGAGATTTAATCATCCGCTTATACCAGAGCCTGATGTGAGTTGTTATACAGTTTTTTTTTTTAAAGCATTTTGCGTGCCTGATTTTAATTAAATTTAATTTATTTCTATTTTAAAACAAACATTATTTTTAATTATGTGTCCCTGAGTAATTTTAAGTTCAATCAAATTCAATAAATATTTGAACAATATTTTTAACTTTTAAGTTAATTGGTGAATTTACACGATTTCGAAAATTGATAGTATTCTGAGAGTCGTGTAAGTGTAACCTTTTAAGATTTTATCATGAACGCAATCAAATATATTTCCATTGAAATCAATTTTTGGTCAATCAAAATATTTTAACCTTAGTAATTATGGTGTTAATATACTTTAGTATATTAAATCACTCAATAACAATTTCAACTGATGAAATCAAGTTTCTTTAGGTTCCTCATCTTAAATTCATGATAATTGCACTTCTGATAATATATTTTTTTGTATATTAAGCCCGCACTCCTAATGATTTTAGAGATAGCCTTAAGTAAGGGAAAGAGGGTTTAAAAGGAAATGTCAGTGCACATTGTTTTTTAATTTCCGAATCAATAAACGGGGAAGACTGAGTGTAGTAAAGCATTCCATATTCGTGTAGTTCAGCTAAAGAACAAATCTATGCACATGCTTAAAACATGTACTCAAAGAAACAGGTTTTGGCAAGAGTAATTCTTCGTTTAATTTCAGCGCTTGTGTTGTTTTCTGTATTCAAAGCGGAGCCTAGGTAGACAAAGTCCTTAAGTACCTCAAATTTAAGTCTGTCGATGACTTTTTTGACAGAACTTTATTTGTTTTGTACCCTAATTCACGACTAAACCCATTTTTGCAGCCTCCGTTTGAATACTTATAAAAGTCCCATTAACCTCACGCTGAGTTCTTCCGATTATGTCAATGTCATCAGCTTATGCCAGATCATATGGACATAATTTTGAAAGATAGTGTTGACGTAGGAGCTCCGTACTATTATTTTAAGGACGATATTAAAGAAATCACATGACAGCTCATCACCCAGTCTAAAGCCCTCTTTGATATCAAAAGATTTGGTTAAGTTGTTTCCAACCTTTAAAGAACACCTTCAATTCCCCATGGTTATCCTGCACAAACGGACGAATTTGGAAGCAATGCAGGAACTACACATGGCTCTATACAGTCCGTTCCTGTAGACGGGACGATGAAAAGATTGTGGGTGTCGATTTGATGTTCTTGTTTTTTTTTCCAGGATCTGTCGTAATGTTCATAATTGATCGCCTAGTCTAAAGCCACACTGATAAAGACCCATTAGGTTGTTGACGTTAAGCTTTAGACGTTCACATATTACGGCAGAAAAGATTTTGTAAGTGATTTTAAAAAGACTGAGCTCCGAATACGTCCTAGAAGCCCTATAAGGTGTTCACCATTCTGCTTTAAACAAACAGAAAGGATACAAATATTGGTTTTGAAATTAGAAGTTTTCTCATAAAAGTAAAATGCAAACAATTTTTTTGTATATTTGTATACACTAAATTTGTTTTAAAAAAAATTATAAAATACAAAATAAATAGTAATAAAAAATAAATTATATGAACGCTTTGACTTTAAAAACTCAAGCCAGTTCTGCTAGCTTAACCTCTGGTTCTATTTCTATTAAAAATTGAAGTACTTCTGATGAAAGACCAGTTTTTGTTTTTAGTAATAATTTAATGGAATTAATAGATTAAAAATACAAAAGATAATGAAAAACATCTTCCATACATTGCTGTCTTGAAAACTTTCTTGTGAAGCTGCATCGAAAGCGCTTAATGTCTTACTTTTGGGGTTCTTGTGCTTGCTCGCTGAACTGCCCAATGGAAATATCATAACACAGTACAGTTCAACAAACAAATCGACCTACTTGAATGGAAAATTAACTTGATTTTGTGAATAGCATAACCGTAAATCGGGATATGATGTGATAATTTTTATTTGTTTCTTCTGACCGAGTACCAAAGTCTTAGAAAATCGACGGCCTGTATTCCCATTATTCGTAATTCCAAAACTGGTTTGTCCACTAAGTGTGTCCATTTTATGTCTGCTTCAGCTTCTTGTTTTTGTCATCTCTTCTCTTATTTTCCTGACCACGAGTCTGCCATTGTATTGTCGTAGAGGTAGCTTATAGGTGACATGAAATCAATTTTAGGCCGTCCAACAAAACCGTGAGCTCGACATACAAACTTAATTTCACTTTGTAGCCAGTTTAAATTTTGACTCAACATTTTTTTTTGAATTTCTTGAGTGCCTCAATTATCACCTTTTGTTTTCATCAGCAAAATCCCTTAAAATTGGACTTATTTGAAATCTTAATATCGGCTTAATTTTTGATCTTCTGTTCCAAAAAAATGATTTTTTTTTTGCTGTCTCATATGATGTGTAACTTTTTAAATAATAAAAACTTTAATGTTATAAACATTTGCCTTACTTATCATCTTTAAGAAACAATATTAAAAATCGATCAAATATTTGCTTTAAGTGGTTTTAAATCAAATGAACACTTAACATCTATACTAATACTAGCGGCCCGGTACGTGCTTCGCTACGTATAAGGCATAGTAATACAAAAAATGATTATAAAGTTCATTGATTCAAACAAAAAACTATTTTAAATTGCTAGCTATTTAAAAGTCCAAATGACCCAAATGATATATTGTTTATATTTTATTTATCAGCAAAGAGTAAAAAGTGTGTCTTTACATAATAAGGGTAATATCCCCTTAAGTGTGCCCTTATTATAAAAAAAATAAATAAAAAAGAATTGGGTACTCTTACAATGGTGGGTCTATATGGGTATATTTTTTGTTTTTCCATTTTGAGCATGAGTAAATAAACAGGGGTATCGACTCTGGGACAGGCAACATAAAGTTGGCCATGTGAAAACATGATTACTCCAAATTGACACCACAAACTTGAAGTGTTTGCCCTTGGGCCTTATTTATGGACATCGCAAATGATAAACGCACAGGATACTGTAATCTTTTGAATTCCAATGGCATATCAGTTGGAATCATAGGGATACGCGGTATCAAACACACTTCTCCTTTTGATTTACCAGTTAAGATTGTAGCTTCAATCAAATTTGGCAATAACTTTTTCACTGCCAATCTGGTGCCATTACACAGTTTTGGTGGATTAATATTTCGCAATAATATAATCAAAGAACTAATTTTCAGATTCAAGCAATGCGGTGGTATACCAGCCGGTTCCAATGAATTTAAAAATTCAATTTAATAATTCATTGCCTCATCTTGATTCATAACACTGTCAATTGATTTATATATCGTGACTACACCTGGCAGTTTCGCTTGAATTTGAAAATAAATGGCATTGATATGAATGTTCTTCGGTGCTAAAATGGCGCGTTCTCTCAACCAATCATGATTTCTGTAATTCTGAAGAATATTCGGAAAAACACATTCAATCAACTCATCTATAGATTGCGCAATTGTACAAAAATTGTTCGGTAAAGTGATCAATCCGTTGGTACTGTCGATTGGTATTTTGCACCACCAATTTCTAACAATTGTTTTGAAAACGCATGGGCAGTTGCATCATTATGTAGGTGGATACGCATATTAATGTTCAATGACAATTTTCGTACATATCTCCAAACAACTGATGACTTCAAACAGGCGTTTATTTCATCAGCAGGAGTTGATCGAGAAATGACAGGCAATGTTTGACGAAAGTCCCCTGACAGCAATATCAGAGCACCACCAAAAAGCTGTTGATTACCGGGTAAATATTGCATTGTTCGATTAAATGCTTCTATTGATTTTTTATTCGCCATTGTGCACTCATCCCATAAAATAATTGACGTTAATCGCAGAACTTTTGCCATATATATTATAATATTATATATATATAATATTCAATTTGGTGATATTACAATTTTGTGATTATCAGATGGCATACGATCAAGAGCAATTTTGAACAATTGAACTAATGCGTTATGCTGATGGAAAAACCTTTGAAGCTCACGAATAATTTCTCGTCTTGTATTTGAAACTATTGCACAACGTTGATGCAATTAACGATTTTCATCACCAATAAAACAAATTTGCAAAAATTGATGATCAGCGTCGGGGTATGGCAATAACGAACCATCTTGATGATACATCTGGCCCTGAATTTGTAATATGTATGCAATTTTAGGTAGATGTTAAATCAGAATTTGTAAGACTTTATGATTCAGATTGATATAAACATGGGACAATCCTGTTGAGGTATTTACCTAAAAAGTCGGCATAAAATTATCTCTAATAATTTTAGTAGCACCAAAAGAAGTCGGGTGGAGTTTCTAATGTTGGCAATCTCACTTTGCCACTAGCACAACACATTCCGGGTGTTTCACCTGGAAAGTGAGCCGCATCACAATGTGGACATATTGCGTCCATCATTCCAATGTATCCGTACACACTATAATCAATCTGACTATTGTAATTAAAAGCAGCACGCAGCATTTCATCCAAAACAGCACGACGACGTATTCGTGATTAAGTACAGGTACAGGGTCAACAGATCTATTCTGTGCAGTACGTTCACGCTGCGATGCATTAGCTTGTGTGCGTTCATCTGTAATCTGAGATCGTCTTAATAATGCCACTTGATTTGCATTACGCGTTCACCGGCCTATGTTTGGTCGTCTTGCTCCTGGCATTTTACCTTCACTCAACAACTCAACAATATTTTGGAAAATATAAACACAAAGCAATAACTCAACAATAGTTTGGAAAATATAAACACAACAAAGCAATAATTGTCGCTGATAAAATGAAATGACATATGATGACATTAAATTTGTTTAACGTTACTTTTTTGTCTTCGATTGTTTTGTCAAAGGTTCAAATTGGCTTTTAAGTATTAGTACAAATTGTTTGTATATGGGAGTATAGAAAGATGTTGATTTTACACTTTTTCAAGATCTTTTTTTAATTTTCTCTACGTACAAACCTTCTCTGGACTTCCACGAATAATTCAAGACCAAAATTAGCCAAATCGGTAAAGGCATTGTTGAGTTATAACATTACAACGAAAAGTGGCATTGATTTTTATATATATAGATTATAAAGCTGAAGAGTTTGTTTGTTTGTTTGTTTAAACGAGCTTATTTTAGGAACTAGTCGTCTAGGATTTTAAAAATTCTTTCAGTGTTAGAGAGCCCATTTATTAAGGATGGCTATAGGCTACATAACATCGCACTAAGACTAATACGAGCTGAGCCCAATAAAGAATGTTTCAAAATTGCGAAAAAATTGCAAAATTTTTGTTCCTTTTTGAGAGCATTGAATGTTATTAGCGTCATCCGTTCGGTTTGCTTTGGATTGATTGAGTGGCAGACGATTTTTACTGTGTCTGGGGTTTTTTAAACGCTTTTTTGTTTTCCATAATATGTATTCGGTGGAAGGATTTGTCGTCAAACTTTTCAGAAATCTGTTTACTAAGTTCATCATTTTTGAACTCACTTATTCTTTTTTTTTACTTTGTTTTTAAGGAGGTGAAAAACTACCTCATCATTTGGAAATCTCTTAGATTGGCACTAACTTTGAGCTATGTTTTTTTTTTCTAAAATCAGCTCCCTCGTTTCGACAGAATATTTTAATTCTGTTTCCTTCGAGTTGGAAATTGTTCTTTAGTTCTTTCTCAGTCTGTTGCACATCAGTAATAAATTCCTCTACTTCATGATCAATTGAAACCAATTTGAAGAAATACTTACATAGCTCCTAGTTTATTCATAGTGTTTCATTGTAAATCCCTAATTATTCCGGCTCGTATTTATGGATTAAGCAAAGAAGCCGATTTCGTTTTATTCGTAATCGAGCCATTGAACCAAAACTCCAAAAATGTTAGTTAAAAATCTAATCCACTGTGAAAAAAAACTAGCCCTTATTCATTTTTTACAGCACCGAATGGGGTCAACTGTGTTTATCAAGCTTTCAATAAGGTCTTTTATAAGTTTCACAAGAAAATATTTCACTTGGAAAAAATACATGTTACTACCAGGAAGATGATTGATTGTCGATAAATTCGCCTTTATGAGTCATCTTTTCGTTAGAAATTTAACCTTATTCAAGATTTTAATGTTTTCTTAGGTTTTTGGAGGCTGTTCAATATCATATGTCTAATTCAAAGTGAAATTTCTTTCATGGGAAACTAATAATAGCTTTGAAAATATCGAGCAAAGGAAAATATTTCTAGTGAAACTCATAACAATTAGTCTGAATATCTGCTCCGAGGTAAATTGCGTATATCTGGTGTTTGGGTATATTTTACGATTTTTATATCAAAAATGATAGAATAATGTTGTGTCGATAGCAGTAACGCCGTTTTCGGAGCTTACACTGAAAAATTTGATATTTTTGTAGAAAAGGCTTTGTAGTTCCCTAAAATTTATAAATTCTTTCAAATTTGCGCGCCAAGAAAAAAATATATGTATCTACATTGTGTATAGGAGTCAAACAAACCTTTTTAACCTTAATGTACTCTAATCTTCTTAAACGATAGCAATGAGTGGAAAATTGTAGAGGTAGTATTTTGTAGAGAATTTAATTTGCTACACTAGGATTTTCAAATGATATATGAGTTTAATTTGTGGTTGTTGATGTTTTTCTTCAGGGGAAGTGTGTATTGAAAAAATTCTTTTTTCGAATAAATATTTTTCCTCAAATGAGTATTAATAAACCTATTAAAATTGCATGTAGTACCCGTGGCGTGATGGTAAGTGCATTCGACTGTCATGCCAGAGTTCTTGGGTTCAATCCCTGCCTGTGCCATCTAAAGTTTTTTTCATGGGTACTGCCTCTTGTAAGGAATTGACAAATCCTGCGAGTAATTCTTGTCATGAAAAGTGCTTTCTCAAATTTTCCGTTCGGATTCGGCTTAAAACTGTAGGTCCCCTTCATCTCTGACAACATAACTCACACACAGGAATGGGTGAGAGTTGTAAGTCACTAGAACCTAGTTCTCAACGGACTGTTGCGCCACCTAATTTATTTATTTATTAAAATTACATAGTCACATCTCGCACACAAATGATTTATTTATTTATTTTATTTTATTTTATTCTCAAAGGATACAATATAAATAAATTTACATTGTCCGGGTTATAACGCCGGGGTATACTATGCCCATATCAGGGGCGATTCCTCATAGTTAGCTGGTTTAGCGGCGCTAAACCAAGAATTTTAGAATAAATCTAATTTTTTTAATATGTATATTATTTGGTAATTGAATTACTAACCAAAACTCAACAGTTGACCATAATGTTAAAAAATTCGGTTGTAGTTACATAACTTGCATTCAAAGTGACTTTTCTACAAATAATTTTCATTTCATGCAATAAAACTCTCATACAAAACTTAGTCTATCCTGACACATTGGGCTTTGGTCATCGCAAAAGTTTGCGCTATCAAATTTCATACATTCTACACATACAGATAAATACACACATTCAAATAAAAGCCTATACAAATTAATAGAAGGGTAAGCGCAAAAAAAAGCGATAAACCAGACGAAGTATTATGCAAATGCAGGTACACATTAAAGACACAACAGAGAGGAAGACCATGCTCGACCAAGAGTTTGATGTATTCTCTCTTTGAACTTCGTATGGACTATGGCAGGAAGAACAAGACCGAGTGGCGATTCGAACATGATCGTCGAACACATCAACTATTCATACCATATTTTTTGTTTTAAAAACAGATAATAATTGTGCGAGTTTATTTATTTATTTGTGTGAAATTTATGTTTGGTAGCGAAATTGACCCAGCACGACAAGAATGTATCGAACAAGAGCATGTTCCTCAGTTAGCGCTGATTTTAGCGATAATACTCATTTTTGGAGTCGATATGTGATTAAAAGGAAATTTCACACAGATGTTAGAGCATAGGCGGATTTTTCAATTTTTTAATAGGAAGTAGTTTTTGTTTGGACGTGGCTTTTAGACTGGAAGGAAGGAAAATTACTTCAGAAAGTGCTTTTTACTAGTTAAGTATTTGATGTGTTATGACCGGTATGTTTTATGTTCATTTTTTATATTGTAGTTGTTATTAATATAAGTCCATACCAATTCATATCTGCAAGATACTAGGAAATTATTTTACTAGATTTGTTTAGAACACTCAGTTTAAAACAAACATTTTACTTTTAATAAAAAAGTAATGTTCACACCTACCTACGAATTATACATTTTTAAAGCCAACGGGTTTAATTTTAATAATATAATAATTTTCGAAGAAAAACTAAAATTTGTCAAAAAGGTATAAAAATCAGTTTGAATCGTGGTTTTTCAAAATTTTAATAAAGTAAATACCTTTTTTCATTCAGAATTCGTTGCTCTTTTTAATACTTAAAAAAAATAAATACTATATGACTTTAAATTGAAAATTACCAGAACGAAAAATAAAACAAAATAAAATAATATAACGACTTATGCACCTGCATCACTTCAAATTCAATTCTTTTTCAATTAAAAAGTATAATACAAATTGTATAAACTTTAATTTGCAAATAATATTCAATAAAAAAATTAATTAGACTTTAAAACCATATATGTAATTGCAATTCTATGACCAGCTAAATAATTGTATGTTAAAAAAAACGAAACAATTTCGGCACTTTACTATACCATTATTGTTTTTATTTTATTTTTTCATATCTTCTTAGTATATAAAATATTATGTATCCGGTTTTAGGCTATGAGTTGCGACGATGTAACCAGATTCTTCTTTGTTTGTTTAAAAATAGATACTTTATTTTCATGATATTGGAATGTTCATGATCTCGGAACTGAAATGAAATCCAAGCAAAGACCATAATTGAAAAATTATTAGAAAAAACATTTAGGTAGGTAGGTAGGTAGAAATGGCTGTCCTGCTTCGCGCAGGACACAATTAGCGCTGAGTGCGCCGTTTGGATACCATACCTCGTGAGATTCTGAATGGATTTGAAAATGGGCTATGGATGTCCTATGTAAAATATAAAATGTAATTTTATTCTCCTACCCTACGGCCTATTATCTCATAATACCATTTAGTGAGGGAGAAATAAGGGGGGAGGGGGTTAAATCCACTTTGTGCTATTTAGGTATGAGATCAAATCTTTGATCTTGAATTCTGAGAGTTCCTCAATACCTTGAAGAATTCCTTACCCAAGTGGAGTGCTCTTTTCCTGGCCAGGGCCGGACAATGGCATAGAAAATGTGACAATCCTGGCTATGTCATGCCTTGGTTTGGAAATTAAATTGATTGATTTTGGTTTGTTATAGGCGGGCCATATTTTCCTGGATATAACGCAACTCGTTAAACTACTCCACCTATGATTTGCTTCTGATGTGTATTTGGTCAGGATATTGCCCTTCACAACTCCAAGAGGAGCATATACTCTCACTGCCAGAGAGTTGTGAAGGGCTGATCCTTGCCTAGCTAGCTCATCTGCCTTCTCATTACCCTCATAGCCCCTATGACCCGGTATCCAGATAAGAGTGACGCTCATATCCAGTTCCTTTAGGGCTTTAGAATAAGATCGTTTTCGGGGAAGCTATTAATAGTTAATAATAAGCTTCCATGTCCAAAGCTAACAGATTTAAAATCAACATACAAGGAAGAATACTCGAACCTTTATCGAAAATCAATATTGCATTTGAAATGGCTAGCTGGTTGCGAGAATACAAATAAATTGTTTTGCTGGCCTTTTTTTTCCTGTATCACGCATGGTTTCTTGCAAACCCGAAGTTGTCCATAAAATAAAGTTGGCAATAAAATGTCCAATAGAATCAGACAGTCAGAATTTGTTGCAATTATGCTAGACGAGACTTCAGACGTTTAATTAAAGTCCCAATTATATATTGTTTTCCGATATTACTTTAACAAAAAAATTCATGAAAAATGTTCTACATTTATCGATGATGTAAGCCTAGGGCGGAAGATTTGAATAAAACTAATTATAGTTCTTGAAAACTTATCTTGTACCTCTAGAAGAAAGTAGCTAACCCTAACGCTATGACCAGGAATCGCCACTGGCCCATATGGCGGTTACTGATAATACAAATGTTTTGTTGATCTGCATTATCCTTCTTCACTTACCGGGCCACCAGTAGGAAAGTGATTGGAATTTTAAAGTGTTAAAGTCTAACACTTTAACACTTTTGTTACGCCTGGCTAGGAAAAAAACTGAAAATGAGACTTCTGGCATTTATTTTTTTGTAATTTGGAGATTTTTTCTAATCTTTTAGCATTCCGTACTTTTGGTTATTAGTATCCTCCGAAAATGTCTATTTTCAATATCACTCTCTTCACTCAAGCACTTATCCTCTACAACCCTGACACCACCAATTTAAGTTCTATAAATACTCCTAAAAATTGCTGTCGGCTCTTATAGTAGTATTTTCAATGTGCAGGTTAGCCGCATTGTTTCAAACCTGATTTTTTGATCAGGCACTAGTTTTTTCGACATTCTATCAACACGCACTCAATTTAGATTACATTAAATGATTAATAAGCTAGGTATCTACTGTAAAACCTGGAGATTAGTGGTTAGCCTTGAGAAGTCGAAGATAATGGTTTTTCGAAAAGGTGGAGGAAGAGTAAGCAGTCATGAACGGTGGACTTACAATAATGAAAGAATAGAGGTGGTTAAAGAATATATATATATATATGGCATCAATATAAACAATAAAAACAGCATTGAAAACCATCTTGCCGATAAATTGCAAAAAGCGAAAACAAATATGAATATTGCATTTAAAAACATCTTCAGTAATAAGCATTTAGCTCACAGCATAAAATACAAAGTATTTGAATCGTTAGCGAAGTCAACATTAATGTATGCAGCTCAAGTGTGGGGTAGCAAAAAATATGAAACTGTTGAAAAATTGCTTCGATTTTAATAAAAAGGATATTTCGATTACCACCGAATGCACCGAACTACATGTTAATACTGGAAACAGGAATCTCTCCATTGTTTATTAAAACACTGAAATTGAATGTGGACTACATATGTAAGGTCCTTCTGATGTCAGATGAGCGTCTCCCGAAAATAGCAGCACTGCAGGCGTTACAGAGAAAATCAGGTTGGTTCAGAGAGTGGCTAGAGCTAGCTGAATTAGAAGGTATAAATCTGGCACCGGAAGACTATCTTAGGTGGAAACCCCTTCTCTACCAATTAATTGCTGCAATAGACGAGCGATATACACTGAAGTACACATCCGAAGCAAAAGAATCAATCTACAAATATCTTACAGCAAGCTGGACTATAATCCTAATCAAAAGAATTACTTCCGAGACGACCTAACAACGGATCAAATATCTATGATATTTAGACTTAGAGGAGAACTGCTCAATCTAAATTTCATTCCCCATAGAGATGATTTACCTTTGATGTGCGAATTATGTAATATGGGTGTGAGAGAAAACATTTTTCATTTCATAGGTAGATGCCCAGTGTTACGAGAAACAAGAAGGCATGTCTTCGGAAGCGATGTTTTATCGGAAGAGCTGATCACTCAACACCTAAATGAAGTAGATGCTCCCTTGTTATATAAATATTGTAAAATCGCATTAGAATATAGAAACAGAATTATTAACGAAAATTTTTAAAGATTGTTAAAAGACATATACATATGTTTATAGAATAAAAAGTTGTCAATCAGGCAGACGGCAAATAGCCATGCTGTATTATATGTGTAATAGTTATGTATGAACATTTAACATTGAAAAAATAAATCTAATCTAAATCTAATAAATCTTAAATGATATTTTTGTAGCGTCCTTGCTTTTCATTGTAGTTCAATTATCAATTATCTGTGATAACCAGCATGGTTTTGTTAAAAAGCGTTCAACTGTTACTAATCTGTTTAACTTTACGTCCTTTTGTTTAGATGTTTTTGAAAAACGTGAACAAGTAGATTGTATCTTTACTGATTTCAGCAAGTCCTTTGATAAATTGTGTCATAAAACATTACTTTTAAAACTATCACAGCAAGGTTTTAACGACTGTTTCATAAACTGGATCTCCTCATATTTGCAAGATAGACGTTATAGTGTTAAATTTAGTAATGAGTGTTCAAGTTCATTTGTTGTGAATTCTGGTGTCCCCCAGGGTAGTCACCTTGGTCCTATTCTATTTGTTTTATTTATAAATGACTTGGTTTCGATCATACAAAATTCGTCTGTCCTAATATATGCTGATGACATTAAAATTTAAAAAAAAAATTAACTCTACGTCTGACTGTCTTCTCTTGCAAGAAGACTTAATATTATTCAGGGAATGGTGCAATAATAATCGTCTTGTTTTAAATGTTGACAAATGTAAAACCATGAGCTTTACACGCAAAAAAGTTCCAATCGTTTTTAGTTACATGTTTGATTCTTGTCTTTTAAGTAGAGTTTATGTATTTTCTGACTTGGGTGTTGTCTTAGATTCGAAACTAACATTTAATGAACATATTAATTTCATAGTTAAAAAAGCAAACAGAGTTCTGGGTTTCATTAAGAGATTTGGCCGTGATTTCCGAGATCCATATGTTTTAAAATTACTTTTTGTTTCATTTGTGAGACCAGTCCTGGAATATGCTTGTACAGTATGGTCACCTTACTACGCCGTACACGTCACAAGACTCGAAGCCATTCAGAAAAGATTTTTGCGTTTTTGCCTACGATCCCTTCCGTGGCCTGATGATTTTCATATATTACCTCCTTATTCTCAAAGACTTTCTCTCATAAATCTTCCTTCTTTGACAAATCATAGGATGTACTTGCAGTTTTGTTTTATTGTTGGAATAATAAACGGACAAATTTCATCCCCATCAGTTCTTGGTAGTTTAAACTTTAGTTTTAGTCGTTCTAGTATAAGACTCCAGAAACCATTGAATACTAATTTTAGCAGATCAAACTATGGTGTACATAGCCCCTTAAATCAATTAATTAACATTTATAATAAATTTTACTCTTGTATTAATTCGCCAAATGATAATATAAAAAGTATAAATTGCAAATTATTATTTTCCAACAGTCTAGTTTAAGTTTTTAGATTTTAAGTATATATTAAAAATTGTTAACGTTAGTATTTAACGAATTATAAATAAATAAGCTTGGTATTGACAATTGAATCTGGTTTTATTGTCTTGAAAATAGCCCACGCATTTAAAAAAAAAAAAATAACATTACAAATTATACGTTTACTTCAAAAAACAGTTCTAACAAAGCTGAATTTTTGTATAGAGCTTCATTTATATGTTCTTAACACTCCCTAAAAAGTTATCTTATATTGGGCCAGAGAAAAATACTATGGAAGGGGTGAACGAGGCTCACTTACACTGTCCGAGATTTGTGATATTGGAATTACCATCATCAACTGTACCTAAAAAACTTGTTTAACCTTTCGTTTTCGAGTAATTAAAAAAAAAATGTGTTTGATCCCCTTCCACCTCCCCCCTTGAGCAGTTTTTATAGAGTCTAAAGAACGCATAAATAAAGCTCTCCACCCAAATCCAGCTTCATCAGAATATTTTCAAATTAAGGCCATTTTTGTATCAAATTTTCCTGGACTATTTTTAATATTTATTAATTTAAAATATAATTATTAATAATACAATTTTTACATTTGAAATTTTCCATTTCAAATAGGTTGCCTATTTGTTTCTCAAAAACAAAGATGAAAAATCCCTCAAAAGCTTCGATATAAGTTTACTGGAAAAACGTTTAAAACGTGCCAGAAAAGATAAACCACGCTCGGTGCATTTGTACAATCAAATTGGCAACTATTGGCGTATTCGTGGTGATGCGCGACAATCAATAGAATGTTTCCGACGTGCCCTGGCAATTTCACCCACAAATGCCGAAGTCTTACTCAATTTGGCGAGAGTTCTTTATAATTTGCAGTATCTTGATGATGCTATACATTTAACAAGACGGTAAATATATTCTTTCTTTTCTTTTGTAAGAGACTCTTTGAAAGACAAGTATATTTTTAACTTTCATTTAGATCCCTAGAAGTTCAACCACCAGATCGTTCGGCTTGGCGCCAATATTTTACTCTTGGGGAGATATTTAAAGCATACGGACATTTTCAAGAATCTGTTCTACACTTACGCCATGCCCTCGAACTCTATCCGCAGCATGAGCCAATACTCAAGGCATTGCGTGACGTTGAAAATAATCCAACGTCTCCACTGCACGTTTATACAATTTTAATTATTGCTGCTTTGGTAAGTTGTTTATTTATTGTTTCTTAAAATTGAAAATGATCTAAATTCTAATTTCTAATGCCTCATAGGTTATTGCGGTTTTTATTGTCATCATAACATCGTCAGATAATTCAGACGCATGTGGCCAGCAATCAGAATTTGAACCGAAAATTCAGCGTCATTTTAACCGCGCCATGGCAATGCGCTCCCTCAAAGGATTCTCTTCGCGAAATTTTAAGCACAGAAAATACTAAACAAAAAATATACATTTAACAAAAAAGAGCACTCTTTACACAAAACAAAACAAAAAACAAAATACACAGGCGGAAGTTGTATTTAATTAGTATGCTTACTTATTTTCGAGCTTCTTTTCTTAACCATCAGATGGCAACCAAAGAAATTAAAAAAAAAAAAATTGTATTGTAAGTTGCCGTCTGGATGAGTATCTAACCGAGATCTCTTTAGATATACACCATACAATATATACATTTTATTTTTTTCGTTGAAAAACTAGTCTTAATTTAAACAAGTTATTGATTTAATGATTTATTGATTCTGAAGTCCAAAAGTATTTGTGATAAAAACGGAATAGTTTTTCCTTTTTTTTCATTTTTTGTTTCCCAAGATTTATATCATTTTCTTTGATAAACATACAAACAAAATAAAAAGGAAGTCTCGCAAAATGTATTCTTATAAGTTACATTATTTTAAATCATATCGAATTGTACTTAAGTTTGTTTTTTTTTTTTTTTTTTTTTTAATTTTTGATTATACTTTCGAACAAATTTAGAATTTAAATGCTGAATAAGAACAAACTCGCCATAATTATTTAATATTTTAAGTTTCTTTTGTTTTCTTTTTTAATTTTCCTCTCTCACTGAAAATGATGTGTTTGAAATAGAAAAACCAAAGAATTGTATAATTTTTTTTTTTTTGATTTAGTTGTTAAATTATTTTTAGGTTGAACAAAAACAAAAATATGAAAGAAAAACATGTACCTTAAGAATTATTTTCTTATGCTATGCTAACAAAACAAAAAAAAGAAGAATTAAAAACCTCGCCTTAGTTCTTAAAAACTTGGGAAATATAATTATTTTAGTTATGTTTATTTTTAATTTGTTGTTTTTTTTTTTACTAAAAATACACAACATTTTTGACTATATCTTATTTTTTCTTGTCTTGATCACGAGCCTAACAGAAGAAGTGTTATTTTGAAAAAAGAAGTATAATTTATTTTCTTTGAATTTGGTTTGTTTTTTTTTTTAATTTTAATATTGCGTTTGATTTGTTTTTATTTTATATTTTTCGCTTAATTCTCTTGTGGAAGCCATAATAATGTTTTGAAGTAAAAATAAAAGTAAACAAAAAAAAAGAAAAGAAATATATTAACAATTATTATATTATTAATTCTTTATAATTCGTAATTATAGTACTTTATGTAACTTATTGAAGAAAATCTTTAAAAATGAAGCAAAACAAAATAAAACAAAATGAAATGAGCATTGAAAATTTGTATTTTGTTCCCTTTTTTGTATTTTTTGTATCGTTTTTTTTTAATACAGGCAAGGAGTGCATGAATTTTGAGGCTTTCCCCTAAAGCTGAATATAAACAATTGAAGTTCCCTATGGAACGTAAAAGACTGAGGATATACATAAGTGTGTTTGAGACCGTTATGGAAGAACTCTCCTAAATGCATTCTACGTTTTTGAGCTAGAGCAGGGCAGATACAGAGGAGGTGAAGAATTGTTTCCTCCTCTTTCTCGTCCATACAACTTCTGCAAAAAAAAACAAGAATTGCCATTACTATGATTAAGCTTTGAGGCATAATATGTAGAGATCTAGCAGCTAAATTCAGAGGTCTATGGGTGTCAGAAAGAGTACGGTGTCCTGTCCAGTGCCGCAGATGGGGTCGTACGAAGCGATCCGTTTATACGAGTACATTATAAAGCTGCGAAAGTTGGACTTTACTTTGTTTGTCGAAGTTTATACCTTTGTCTTAAGCAGTCCACCAGACTGCCACACCATATAGTAGAATCGGTCTGCTTACCGATGTGTATAGCCAATGTATAGTTCGGGGTTGTACGCCCTTTTATTACCAATGGCTTTTCTTGCAGGAGAAGAAAGCTACAATATTTTTTTTTACTCTTTGTTGTTTGTTTCGTTTCCAATGTTTTTTTTTTTCTAAAATGAGGCTCTAAAAACTTTAATTGGATACCTTTTATAGAAGAGGAAAGGTTAACATTGGGGATTTTATATTTCCTGTAGAACTAAATGGCTTTTGTGTGGGTTGATAACTAATCCACATTGATCAGCCAATTGTATAACCTTATTTAGAGCGTTTTGTGAGTTTGTTTAGGGTTTCGAAATCTATCCATTAAACTGGTATAGCAAAGTGATCCGCATGGGCAATCACTCTAAAACCCTACACATCTTGAATTGTTAGATCCGAATGGTTACTATACTTAAGAAATATGTTACAGAATTTTGAGGTTTAAGACCTTAGCCCATGGAGACTTACAAAATTGGATTTTAGAAATACTAAAAAAAAACAAATCGAAGTTACATAAACTGGATTTTTTTAACTGGAAAATCTAAACAAAATTTCGACACTTTTATTCATCAAATATTATTTAAACAATATAAAAAAAAATCATTTACATATGTATGTATGTATGTATATCGGTTCATTAATTCCTGAAAAAAAAATAATAACGATTATACAGATGGTACCCTTCGATAGCAAAACAAAAACATATTTTTTATATTGAAAGAAGTCAAGTTAAAATACAAATTAGAGAAAACTTCATTAAAATTTATTGGATCGTTTTTGAGAAAATTCGAATTTTTGACCAACAAAATTGTATGGGACCTGTTATTCTCGGCCTAACGTGAATCTTCTTAAAACCTTAATTTCCAAGTTTGAACTCAATCAATCCAATGATTAAGGCTGTCTTGTCAAAAGCAGACTGTTAAGTACAGGGATTCTTTCTTTAGCTGCACTACACGAATGTGAAATACTTTACGAGACTCAATATTTCCCACTCATTACTATGTGCAAACGTTCAAAACTAATGTACATCGGTATCTTCTCTCTATCCTCCTTTCCTAATTGCTCGAATTGTGTCTAAACATTTTAAGGGTATTCATGACATGAATGCGCGCACAATATAAAAAAAGACAGACAGACGGACGGAGTCTCCTCCTCTACCATCGTAACGTCCGATTTCGAAATTTTTTACAAGTGCTCCTATATGTCCAAAAATAAAAAAACTGAGATAAATGCGTTTAAAATTTTGAGTAGTAGAAAATCATGAATATTTTTGCAATCAGCCCTATCATGAATTCCATCGTAATCGGAAATTTTTACGAATCCCGAAAAATTGTATCATGAAATCCGTTTGTAGTGGAAAATCTCATACAATTTTGCATTACGAACGGATTTCATGATACAGTTTTTCGGGATTCGTAAAAATTTCCGATTACGATGGAATTCATGATAGGGCTGAATACGTTCCATATTGAAATTCAATAATCGAAGTCTTAAATTATTTTCCCGCCCATAATACTTTTTTCAAGCAGACTTTCAATGGAAGTCCTATTGGACCAGATAGTGAGATTGAGCATTTGCAATGAAACTAGTCTCTTTGAGAAAGCTATAAACCGAGATAAATTAAATAAAATCCCACGTTCAGCTTGCCTATGTATAAGCGGATCGCTTCACACGACCCCATCTGCGACCTTACTCTACCTAACACCTCTTGACATATTTAGCAAACAAATAGCTGCAAGCTCTGCTATTCGCCTCAAATTTTCGTCGCAGTGGACTAACAACATTGGCCACTCCGTAATTCTTAGGTATTTAGAATCAATTCCAAAGCACACAGACTACACCATCCCCCAACTGCAATTCGACAGAAATTTCCAGATTTCTATACCTCCCAGATCTTTTTGGGAGGATAGAACATTCCTGGAAGATGAGTCAATCCATTTCTATACAGATGGGTCAAAAACAAAAGAAGGGGTTGGTGGAGGTGTGTACTCCGAACGACTGAAATTAATTCTCTCATTCCGCCTTCCCAATCATTGTAACGTGTTCCAGGCGAAACTTTTGGCGATAAAAGAAGTCTTGTCCTGGCTTAAAGAAAACGTGATATCAACATCTGATATCCGTATTTTCTCAGATAGTCAGGCTATAGTATATATAGATAGTCTGTCTCTACAAACCCTATAACAGTCCATAACTGTCGATCACCTCTAATGGAGATGGCACAACAGTTTAATATTCACCTTTGCTGGGTGCCGGGCCATAGAGACATTTCAGGTAACTGTAAGGCAGATGAACTCGCCAGGAACGGTACAGTACAGCCCATCCTACCACGTTTGGCACGTACCACGATACCAATCGCTACTTGTAAACTGTTGCTAATGCAAGACGCTGTGAGGAGGGCAGGCACCAGGTGGAACAACATCACCACGTGTCAGGTCACAAAAAACATCTGGCCAACACTAGATTTAAAACGTTCAAGATGCTTGCTATCTCTAAGCAGATCGCATATAAGCTCGATAATAGGTGTCATAACCGGACACTGTCTAATAGGAAAGCACGCCACGCGACTAGGCGTATTCTCAAATGACTTTTGCAGAAGCTGTATGGACGAGGAAGAGGAGGAAACAATTCTTCACCTTCTTTGTATATGCCCTGCTCTAGCTCAAAAACCTAGGAGAATTCTTCTTTAACGATCTAAATCATAACAGCACGTTTCGTAAGGGACTCAAACTGGTTTCATTGAGCTAGGAGGAAGCCTCAAGATTCATGTGGTATCACAATGGGCCATTAAACTGGCCTAAGTGTGTCCGTTTCCATCATGGACAGCCACTTTAACCTAACCTAACCTAACCTAGTCTCAATTTGGTTCGGAAGAGTTTGGTCTCATCCACGACGTCAGTTTTAAAAAAAATATTAATTTTCCAAACGTCTATTTTAAATGGACCTAAAATAAAATAAGGATACGAATAGTTTTGTTAATTTTATTTAAAAAAAATACAGTTTTACAGTCAGACAACATCTCATAGCTTATGAAGTTGAGCTAGTACCGAACATTGCCAAATCAAATAAATCAATATTTAAAAAAATAAAGTTTGTTAGTACTACAAGCTTTTGGCGATAGCCGTGAAGTCAATTCAATACAATTTGCACAGGAAGAAAATACTATAACCGAATTCTTTTTCCGTAATGATACATTTCTCATCCATTCCTCTTTTTTACTTACAAATTTTTTCAGCTACTTCGATGATGATCCTAAAAAACGATCTTTGATTAATTCCGAAATCTTCAGCAATTCCGCTTTAAAAACCAGGATCGCCAATAAAACGTAGAAGAGCCAACAAAATAAAAAGGTTCTTTAGTCATCAATATTAAATTAAAAAATAATTTGTTAAGGCCTCAACTTGCAAAAGTTCAAAGTAGTGAGGTTTGATTCCGAGATTAATCACTTCTTATACCACCCATTGCGTTTTGTGGAGGTATGGACGCTTTTAGGAACCAAATATCCAGCTAAAAATAACAAAACCCCAACCAATCCGATCAAACAAAAAAAAAAAACAAACATCAATTGTAATATTATACTTTCTCTAAAAAATATTATAACTTTATTTATTTTTCTTTTACTTCTCTAAATTACATATTAGTATTAGTTGCTTCTCTTTCTTTTTATGTTTTTTTTTTATTATTGTTTAAATATAAATTAATCAAGCATTTCACATTGAAATTGAGCAGCTTTTACATACAAAAATTAATAAATTATGTTCTTTTTTTTAAATTAATTAGTTAAATGAAAAAAATATTATATCCGAAAATTGTATTTATTATTTATTAATATTTTCCTATAAAATAGTAACATTTTATTTTATTCAATGGAAACTTAGCTTAGCGCTTGGCGAGCTTATAATAATTATAAAGGACTTGACAAAAAATTATAGAAAAAGTGTTTTGTTTTATTTTTGTATGATTTGATTTAAGAAATTTAAATAAAGAAGCTGCTTGTTTTTGTTTTCTTTAATTATTTTTATTGTTTATTAATTAATAAATTCTTGTCATTTAACACTTAAGTTGAGAAATAAAAGGCAAAAGTGAGTTGTTTTTGTTTACATATATAGAGTTTGAGAACACGTTATGAGTTGTGTATTATGTGTGAGTGTTTTCTTTATGGTGTTGTTGTTGGTTGTTGGTTGTTAGTGTAGTTCGGTTCATTTTGGGGGCCACATAAGCTCTAATTTAAAATTTAAGCCGAGTCATGAATATTCAAACGGAAGATGTCGTGCGCACAGAAAAATGTTCCAGCGAGTGGTTTAAGGACAAACACTTGTGAGAACGCATGTGGTGGATCGTCATCACACTGAAAAAATTAAATTTATTAAAAATTTTAAATTATTGTTTGTATTTTGTTGAATGAAATGTTTATAAAAATATACTTTTGTATTAATATTCATGCTACAATATTATACATCCCTAGGAGATTAAAAAAAAATGGTAACACAAAATAAAAATATAAATAATGAAAATGTTTCCCAATTGTTTGTTGTTGATTTTCATTCGGAGGAAGCGAATTGTTATTGTTTTTTGATAGTTTTTGTTTCAAAGCTGGGATTAAGAGCTTAGATAGTAGAATTAACAATTTTTAGTAAAAGTACGAATGGAAATATCTTATTCTGGCTCTAAAGATGGATTCTAAGAGCATATGCAATGACTAAGCGGTTTTATTTATTTGTGAAGATATAAATATTTAAGAATGACTTTGAAACTAAAAGAGAGATGAGCCAACTATTTGGAACATTTTCAGCAACACAAAATAAAGTTGATTTAAATGAATTCTTTTAAGAAGCTTATATTTAGTGTTTATTCTTTCCTCAAAACCGAACGCTCAGAAGAAAAATATTGAAATGCAGAACATTGTGTAAGTTTAAATTTCAATTCGCAACTAAAAAATCAATTTCATTCAAAAAATAATAGGAGAAAGATTTTTTTTTTTTCAAGATAAAACCCCCAAAAGTTAAGTATAATTAGGCTATTCAAAATTTAAAAAATAAAGGAGTTTTAACTTAAACTTTTCATCAGATTTATTATCGGTGTTTTTTTTAACTACATTTTGACAGCTCTTATTTCTTACACGCTATTTAAAAAATCATTTGTTTCAAATGTTCGTTAAGTGGATCATCAAGTCTAAAAAGTACCGTAATTTTTAGTTGGTTCCTTGCAATTGCCTATTTATTTACTCTCACTGCTAGACACAAAAAAATGCTTTATTTCTCATAATTTATTTTATTTTTTGGATCATTACAATCAAGAAAAAATCCGACCCAAATAATATAATGTCATTTAAATGTAAAGAGGAAAACAGGGCTTAAATTCTGTCAATTAATTGCGCAAGCCAACCCCTTGTCAAAACTTCGATACGAGTGGATAAAGTCACAAGAATATTTTAAGTTATTTCGCACCAAAAATTGTTGATATACACTTGTGCTCATGCAATTAAGCCACTCTAGTGAAAAAATGTATTTATTCAAGAAAGGGTTCAAGGCATGATCATTTTAAAACTTATTGTATTTATTAAATAAATTTATTTAAAAAAAATCAAAATAATTCATAATTTACATAATTTAAGTCTCTTAAATAACTGTGAGTTCAGATTCTCTGCTCGATAATCATTAATTTAGTCAACACATAATTAAGCCATCTGCAATTAAGAACTTAAATAACACCATAATCAATGCCAAAGATATGTTTTACCTTTAGTAAAGCTAATATTTCGTTGGATATCCCTTTTGTCGTATAACTTCAGCACATCTGTTGGTCATTGTAACAACTAAAGCCGCACATTGAGAGGGTGTTATTTTATTCCACTCCTGTTGGATAATTTCCCACAAAGAGCTCCTGTTCATGGGTTTTCTTGCTGCCACTGCCCTTTTTATAATACCCCATAGATTTTCTATGGGGTTTAAATCGGGGCTCTGAGCTGGCCATTCCAGAACACTAATAGAATTGGTCTCAAACCAGGATTTAACGACCCGGGAGCAATGCTTCGGGTCGTTATCCTGTTGAAATATCCAGGCAAGTGACAAATTGTCTGCATAGTCTCTATTTAAGTGAGTATCTAAGATGTCCCTGTACATCTCGCCAGTAATTTTTCCACTTATCTGTACAATTGGGCCAACGCCGGATGCAGTGAAACATCCCCAGACCATTACAGAGGAGCCTCCGTGTTTTACGGTTTTTTTTGTGTATTTTGGATCTAATTCCTTTAATGGTGGACGTCTTACATATGGTCTACCATCGTTTCCAAACACATTGAATTTGGATTCATCACTCCAAACTACCAAATTCCAGAATCGAGAACTTTTTTGAAAATGATCTTTGGCAAATTTCAGTCTCCGAGAAATATTCTTTTTCGACAGGTTCGGTTTTCGTCTGGCGATTCGTCCATTCAAGTTTTTTTCTTTGAGGCGTCTTCGGATCGTTTGTGCTGATAGCACGACGTTGTAATTTTCTTCCATTTGTGCTCTCATTTGAGTTGAAGTTAGAAAAGGGTCTTTCTTGCTAAGCCTTACAAGTTGCCTGTCATCAGCAGGAGTGGTTTTTCGTGGTCTTTTTCGGGGTAAATTCTCAAAAGTATTATTTTTTTTGAAATAAGCAAGTGCATTTCTAACTCTGCCCCGAGAAAAACCTAGTGTTTGGGTTACTTTTAAAATATTTTTCTCCTTTTGGAAGCACTCCCAAATTATTTTCCTCTCAGTTGGGTTGGAACTTTTATTTTTACCCATTTTAATAAAAATGTTATGAATTTAAGGTTTAAATGCACTAAAAAAATGAATTTAATTAATTTATGAAAGAAAGTCGATCCAAAAACTATTTTTTACCACAATTCAAAAAAAAGGCTTAATTATATGAGCACTCTAGTCGACTGTTTTTTTACAAATGATTCGAAATAAATGACGAGACCTTGCTTACAACCTAACCTTGTCATGTGATTCTTAAAGTAAGATAACGGAATTTGTTAACTGTTATAGTCCAATCAGTATAAGAGTTGCAGGAAACTAATATTTTTAGTTGCATCGCGTGATTATTGATGTGGCTTAATTGTGTGGGCACAAGTGTAAATGAGGAATTCGGTTTGAACGTAAAGCAGGCTTATTAGAAAAAGGCTTAAAAGTTGTATGATACTGTCCAGAAAAATATCTGATATCACAAGCATCTGAGCAAGACATGAAGATTCAAAAAAGATTACTCTGGTGAAACGATACTGAGCCCGATGGATAAATATTTGTTCATCGTCCTAAATTCGAAGCAAATAACCCTAAGTATACTCGAAAGACATTGATATTGTTTTAAGCATCATTTTAACCCGTTCTTTCAATTTATTTTAGCTCATCCTCGTGGGACCCACGGCATCACCTATGATACTTCCTTTCAATGATTTTTGACTGCGTCGTCTGCTATCTTCTCCCGAAACTAAGTGCAAAGTTAACAACTGTAAAACCCTAGTTTTAAAAATTGATGGATGTCCCTATTTGAAGTAAAGGATGCCTTGATGTCTTCGAGAGGAAGGTTCTCTGACGATATATGGACCGGTTTGTGTCGATAGGCAAAATAATATCTGGCGGAGAAGATACAATCACGAACTATACGAGCTGTACAGGGACTTGCCACTGGTCAAAACATTATGTGTTCAAGGATTAAGATGGCTAGGGCATATAGAGCGAATGAACATTGAAGCTCCAGCCCGTAGGGTATTAAACGCTAAGCCTGAGGGAACCAGAAGCAGATGCAGACCTCATCTCCGATGGAGTGGACAATTTGAGGGCGACACACGCCGGCTTGGTATTCGAAACTGGAAACAGCAAGCTAGAGATCAAGTAAGCTGGCGGGATCTATTATTTGAGTAAGTCACTATTTTGAATAGAAGTTTCTACATTTTGTTCAATTCAAATTTTAAGTTTACTCTTCTTAAAGAAAACATTTCAGCCAAGTTTTGTGATTTTTTTTTAATTTAAATTAGTTAGAGATTTTCACAGATGATACTTTGGTTTGAAACATTTTCCAATTTCAAAGTTTGGTGAATCTTGATGCAGCAGATTGTAAACGATACAATTGTCTATGCATTTAATTAATGTAGGTCGAGTGCGAGTTTTAAATTCTATTTTGTTAACACCTCACGCAATGGACGTTTATGCCCTGTAGAAAATATTTTATTCTACCAGCAATAGAGGATCAATTATAAAACCCATCACTCACGTAATGGCAACCGAACAAACAGGTCTGTGTCAAATTAGAGGTTGCGACAGTTGACCTTCATGAAATGTAATTAATGTAACTTTTTTACAAATACATTTCTTTATGATTTTCATACATGAAAAAATATTCCTTCAAATTATGACTTATGACAGTTGTTCTGTACTTGATGTTAAATGTGTATATTTAGTTTGTTTTTTCAATTCAATTCAATTTTCAATTCAATAATTTTTTATTCAATTTTCACTTCAGAATAACATAATAACAATATTTTTAGATACTCAAGAAGATAAGTTTAAAAAAGAATAAGATCTGAGCCATTCAGTAACATGTGTATGTCAGTGTTGAGTGGCCGGCTAAAACCAAATTTAAGCATACTAGAGAAAAACTGACGTGGGGTACTTTCAGTTGTTCTTTTCTGCAATTTTTAATTAATTCAAGTCAAAAATACAAAATTTAGATATCAAAATTAATTTTAAAAAAAGTTGAAAAATTGCTTTAAATAAAAGAATCCTTTTGCATTTATTGTCGAACTTTATAAACCAATTAAATATCGCTCATGTCCATGGTGAAAAGCCATTCTTTAATTTTTCTTAAGAAAGAGTTGAGATTGTTTGTTGTTCTTATTCCAAGTGGAAGATTGTTGAAAGTAGTTCGCGATGTCATTGGATAGAAGTTCATAAAATGTGTTTTATGTGCAATCAAAGTGCTGACAAGTTCTAAATTGTTGACCCGTAAATTGTATATTGAAGAATTTCTGCTGGGAATATTACCACTTTGTTGATAGAATTCTTTTAAGACCTAAAAACATACAGGTGACGCAACGGAACTATCTTTAATTCGCAAAAAAGAGGCCAGCTGTGTGTACGTTGATTTTTACCACAAATAACACGAATTATATGTTTTTGGGCAATTAAAATGGGTCTAAAAGTGCTCATAAAAGTACCCCCCAACTAACTATACCGTATTGCAATTTAGACTGACTAAGTCCGTAGTAGATCATAGTTAAAACATTCTTAGTGCAAAATGGTCTTAACAGATAAGTCTTACGCGTAATAAGATTCATATAATTTCTAAGTGAATTAACATGAGATTTCCAGTGTCGAAAATAAGTCCTAAGTATTTAAAAGAGTCAACACGTTCAATTTGAAAACAGTTTGGGGAACACTGGTTATTCATTAAAAAATTGTATCTACCACATACATGCAAGGGTAAAACGAATTTTTGACAATCATACAAGTGGAAATATAACTCAAAATCCTTAGGAAAGTCATCTGTTAGCTTGAAACACATAACTTTTGTTTTATCGCTAATAATTAGTTTATGAAATGCAAACCACGCCCTTAGTAATTGTAAATCTTTATTTGAAAATAAGTCGGAACAGTGTAAGTAAATGCTATATCATCTGCAAAGGCTATAAGATTTCCAGAAAAATCTTGAAGGAACAGCGAGTTAATGTAGATTAAGAAAAGTAAAGGTCCTAAAACAGAGCCCTGTGGGACACCATTTTTTAATGTTTGCACATTACTGAAAACATTATTAATTAATACTCTTTGTTCCCTTCCAATCAAATATGATTTAAACCATTCATATATTATACCTCTAAAACCAATATTATATAACTTACTTAAAAGTATTTCATGATCGACCATGTCAAATGCCTTTGTCATGTCAATGAACAGCGCCATCGTTGAGTGGCTTTCGTTGATACCCTTGTATAAATCACAACTTAATTTTAAAATAGCATCTTCCGTACTTCTACCTGATCGAAACCCAAACTGAACTTCGGAAAAAAAATTGATTTTTTCGAGAAATGAGAGCATGCGTGTTTTAATTAACTTCTCAAAAATCTTGGAAAACGTAGGAAGCAGGGAGATAGGCCTATAATTAGCTACATTTTTATGATCTCCTTTTTTAAAAATTGGGATAACTTCTGCAATCTTCAATGCATTAGGGAGCTTCCCAAAACTTACACTTAAGTTGAAAATATAGCATAGTATATCGACAATTTCCCAAGATACTTTTTTTAAGATAACCGCAGAGATGCCATCACTATTACAAGATTTCTTATTTTGTAAACTTTGAATTTGCATATGTATTTCTCCAGGGGAAAATTCTTGAAAGTAGAAGCTATTTATTTCCATTTTATCTTTTTTTATGCTATCAGCGATGGTGCAGTTGCAGTAAAGGTGGTTTGGTTCAGGAGGTTTCAGAGCACCGGTGATATTTACAAAATAATCATTAAAACTACCCGCTATCATATTCGGATCAGAAGTAACAACATTATTGCATAGAATGTTTGAAATCTCATTTGGTTTATGTTGCTTACCTAAAATACAATTAACAACTCTCCATTCTTTTTTCACATCGCGCCCCTATATTGATTTAAGCGGTTTTTATAACAGGAATCGCGTGCCTCAGAAGTTGTTTTTTTTTTACACGTTTGCAGAGCTGAGAATAATATTTTTTTTAAATTTAAGTTGAGTGGATGCCTTTTGCATTTTTGAGCGATGCTATTTTTAAGTTTTATTTGCTTTAGCAAACTTTGTGTCATCCAAGGCTTCAAGAGTTTTATTTTGTTTGACAATTTTAATAGTTTTTTAGAACTCTCTAAATGTCTACTTAATATGGTAGTGAATTGATCATACGCTTCAGAAGGATCGCTCTTAGAAGAAGCAGTTTCCCAAAATTCATACCTTAGTTTTTGACGAAGAATACCAAAATCTATTTCATATTTTATTTTTCCCAACTCGATTTGTTGTGGAGTATGGTTCTCACGAACTTTTAAAACACATAAACGGTGATCAGTTATTTTGTAGTCATGCACTTCACTAAAAAAGATTGACTTGTTATTTTTGTAAAATCGCACAAAAATATGATCAAGGCAACTTGAACTTGAACTTGTAACTCGGGTTGGCACATTTATGACAATTTTTAACCCAAATTGAATTTGATTAATTGTAATTTCATATCATAAATTTGTTGATCTAAAATGTGATTTGGCAAACTACCAAACTTGCATAATTTACACTACTTTTGTTTACCAAATTTACATTTGTGTTAATTGTATTTGTAATAATAACCGGCAGTTGCTTCTTGCTAAAATTGCTCTAAGCTCTTATCTCTCGTATGATCATGTTATTTTGTCTTGTTGTCAACAATTTTGCATTGAATTCGATCTCTTTTGATAATCAACCACCGACGCACAGTGGTGCGAGAGCGGAAAAAAGTCTTTTTAAGAAGTTATATTTATCCTTTTAAATTTTATGTTTAAGTACTCTTATATAACCCGAGCGTATGATTTAAAAGTATTTTTCAACATATATATTGTATGTTCTGATTTACAAGCCCTCAAAGTTGAAAAATAATTTTACTCAAATCGCGAACCGTATTTTCAACAAATTTTGAGATGTTTTTTTCCGAAGTTCCTTTAAATAAATTCTCTAGCTTCTTAAATAATTTAATTGGTCTATTTTCGATTATCTAAAATAAAAAAAAAAAATGATTATTTATAAAAGATACCTTCTATAAGTAGTCTGAAGCTTAAGTACTAGGAAAAAATGTGTTTTTTTTAAACTTTTTGATTTCAAAAAAAAGCTCCAAAAGACTCCAAGAAAGTAAGTATGCCAGCATATGCTCCATGCATTTATGTAAAAGCACAGAAAAAATCAGCTGCAGATACGTGCAGATGTGGAAGTTATGATCAAAAATGTTTCACTGAATCGGATTTCAAAAAACTGCGTTTTGACGGTGGTGTTTACCAAAAAGTTTGATTTCTTCGTTATTAATTGTCAGAATGAACTGGTTAAGCCCATTATTTTAAGAAAAAATGTCAAACTTTATTTTAAAAATAAAACAAAATTAATACATTGACACAGGTCTGAGAATTTCGATTTTTGCGAAACCATTTATTTCTGCCCGGAAAATTTTTTCAACTTTGAACTCAATTTTCTTGGAAAGAACACACGAAAAGCAATAAAGTTTTATGATATTTTAAATTATATGATAGAGCTTAAAAAAAATAGAGAAAAGGATTAGGGATAATCCCTTATTTTTTTAATTTTTCGCTAAAAGTATGGCAGGTAGAAATAAAAAAGGTGTTATTTTTAAAGTTTTATTGCTTTGTTTTTGTTGTGTATTGCGTAATTTTTTATTACCTGACTTATTAGAATAAAATCTCTTACTTAAATCTATATATATATAAAGGATTAATTAAAAAAAGTCAGTATTGAGTTATTGAGCATTAGTGCAAGGTTTTTGAGAAGAAAATACTTCCAATCAGCGCAGACGCTAAAAACCACATTTTAGCGTTATAAAATTACTACTTCATTGTTTTTTTATTTATTTTTTGTATGTATTTATCTATTTATTTATTTAATTTTATAATATACATAGTTAGTAATACTATTTTGTTCAAAATAAAAAGTTAAGATTTTACTAAAAAAAACTTTTATTTAAATATAACATCAAAAGCCTCAAATTTTAGAAAAATATCAATAACTTTTTTTCTAATAATTTTTTCTTGACCAAATTTTGACCAAGCGTGTATAAGACTAATATTAACATGTGTTTCAAATATCATTAAAATTCGTTTTATAGTTCAGATTTTACAGACTTTTTTCTGCTCTCCCATACAAAAATCAAAAACCCTCAAATTTTAGAAAAATGTCAATAACTTTTTTTCTAATAATTTTTTCTTGACCAAATTTTGACCAAGCATGTATAAGACTAATCTTAACTTGTGTTTCCAATTTCATTAAAATTCGTTCAATAGTTCAGATTTTACAAATTTTTTTCCGCTCTCCCATACAAAAATCAAAAACCCTCAAATTTTAGAAAAACGTCAATAACTTTGTTTATAATTTTTTTTTTTCAACCAAATTTTGACCAAATATGTAAAAGACTAATCTAAACATGTTTGCCAAATTTCATTTTAATCCGTTGAACCGTTCAGATTTAACAGACTTTTTTCCGCTCTCCCATACAAACCGAACCACTGTGCGACGTAACAACATCTGGTAATATTATTTAATACATTTTTTAACAATTACAATTACAATTGAGTGTTTTCCTCGTCGATTCATTTTGCTGGTTTGATTAATAGACATTTTTTAATAAATATTACGAATTGATAATTATCAAATCTTTTCAACAGTTTTAAATGTTATTGAGACCTAGTGTCAGCTACGATACTCCTTAATATGGAACTTTGAGGGATGGGGGATTTTGTTTCCTATTTTTTTCCTTTTCTTGTTCTAAGGAAAAAAACATATTCACCTTAAAATGCATTCTAAAATTTATAAATCAAATTTTGAGCGTTGAGCAAAACACCACAATCATAACCCGTGATCGATACAAAAATGAACTTTGAATGTCTTGATTGATTTCTTTAAGTAATTGGTTTCTCAGTCTGTAATAAAAAAAAATACAACACTACCCGTGGTACTTATTTTAAATTGAATTGTAATTAAATAAAAATTGCAAACCATTGTAAAAAAATTGATTTAGAAATAAATTCACAACAAACGTAAATTGAATCACAACACAATCGAGATACAAATAAGTCTTATCAATCAATTCGAAATTCCTATAAAAAATATGAGTGGAAAAATAATGTGGATTCCTTTCACAAATCGACATTTTTCTTTATAAGTTAAACACTAAGAGTAGCTTTGTGTAACTCAAATTTCTATTAAATTACCAAAAGCTCGTACCGCTACGTGATAGTTTTTTTCGTTTGCGTTTTTAAGTTTTTTTATCTTACATTTTGCAACACTTTGTTAAAATTCCTTAATTTGATCCGCAAAGAATTTGTATCACAAAAAATCTGAATTAGCTCAAAACTTTCACAAGAAATGTACTTGATGGCACTTCAACGGAATACAAATTCCGAACCCTAAGCAAACATATACCTCGCTAGGGAAAATGAATTGTTTGCTCAAGAAAAGGGAAAAGATTTTAGACATTTTGGTTGATGTAAGGTCCAAAGACGTTAAAATAAGGTTCTTTGTACATCTATCAAGACATTAAGGGAAGGCTAAAAATAGTTTTTAAAACCTCTGACAAGTCGGCAAAATTTGATTGTTCATCGAAAAAGAACAATCGAAATTTTGCAAATTGAATTGTTTGAGATTTTAGTCAAAAAGAATTAAGTTCCTAAATCACAGTCGCTGATTAAACTTTTAATTATAGTGAGATTAAAATTCACAATCACTCCTGTGTGATTGAAGAACCGCGGTTTGTTTTTTTTTTTAACGGTTTATTAATGAATTTTTATGTGTAATTTTAGTTATGAAATGAAACTACATTTTTTAATTTGTTTATACATGAAACTATTTACAGTGCTCTGAAAGCCAAACAAAAAGAAAAAATTAGGTGCAAGTAAGTTTTTAACTTTTAACTAGCGTCTTATTTTTAATATTCGTGTCATGTTGGAATAAATTTTGGATGAGAGTTAGAAGGAAAAATATTATTTTCAACATATTCATATAAAATTAGTATTTTACGACAAAAAATTTAAAAAAAAACACACCAAAAAATTAAAGTAAAATATAAGAGGATCACATAAATTCAAGAAAAAACCTATTTACGTACGAATAACAATAGCTCTCGCTTTCTCTCTCTCTCTCTCTCTCTCTCTATCTCTCTCTCTGTCTTGTGTCATCATTAAAATTATTTGAAATATATGACAAAAATTGCATTTCTTTTATAAATAGGTCTCGTTTTAACTAAGTCTTATTGGGCGACTGCTTTGATCAGGCTACAGATCGTGCAGAGCCAACCGGAAGACATCGTGTTGAACGAAGAAACTGTTTGCAATCGGCTTTAGCACAAACGTCTGTATGTAAGCATGTGGTTGATCATCATCTGTCTGTTGCCATGCGAAAGACATATTAAGATTACCATTTATCATTATTATACAGCGACAGCAACAGCCGCACCGCAGCAATAAAAGGTTACAAAAAAAATTAATAAACAAAGAAAAACAGAAACATTTTTTGTTTCAAATACTCATAAAATACATAAAATGTATATAAATTCACAAATTAACTACAGCAATGCTTTAAAAAAAGTAAGAAAATTATTTAGATTTGTTTTCAATTGAAGCTAGAAGCAGTTGCAAAACCAAAATTCAAATTTCTATAACTTACTTGCAATCTTCCTAGAACGTTAATTAGAACACCACCATCGAACATGGGCTGTGAATCTACTGCGGTTATCACTCTTTTAATCTTTTGAAATGTTAAACTCTGAAAAAGCAAAGAAAGAATATAAATTGGTTTAGAAAGCATTTCAAATAGGTTAGTTTTTTTTTATTGAGGTAGTATTAGATGAATAGTACTTACAGAAAGCTTTTCCATAATTTTTGGCGCTCCTTGAATTTGCAGGCCTTCGAAGGTCATGAATGAGTCTGTAGCCTATAAAAAGAAATGAATAACATTAAAAAATGTATTAAAAATTTCCATTTTTAATTTAATATATATTAAACATCTAAAAAAAAGTGTATGTTTTTAAAAGCTTGCTAGAACTAATGGTTTTTCAGAATTTATAGCAATTTTAAATTAAAATTTGTTGGCGATCAAGCTTGGACATAGTAAATAAAAAATATATAATGGTGGGGATCTACAATTTGTATGCCGAATACAAACGGCTAATTTAAGAAACACTTTTCTTGACAATAGTATTCCTGGATTATTTCTCAATTCCTCGCAAGAGCCAGTGCCCATGCAAAATGGTCTGCATTATAGACTTGAAAAATATTGTTCATGTAGCTTATTTGATATAGAGCTTGGAATAAAATTTAAGTTGTAATTATTTACAAACTTCAACTTCAGTGGCACACCTAGTGGCACTCCTGCAGCCTTTCGGCATGGACTCAACAAAATTTGTTATGACTTTTGTGTAATTTTCTGAGAAGTGCCTTTTTTTCTTGAAGATTTTGTGTTTTTTTTCTGAATTGTGAAGGAGGAATCACCAAGTCAGGACAAATAAAAATTAACCAGGTTTGCACAATTCCTTACCTGTGCTTCGGGTCATTGTCCTGACAGAACCCGACATTTGGATTAATACCCAACTTCTTGGGACTTCGAAGCAAATTTTCTTTTAATATTCTGTTACATAGTTTTATCGAATATTCCCTAAATAAATAAGAAATTTTTTCACTTCAGCTGCTGACAGGTTTTTAATTTTAAGCTCTATCGCTAAATTGACAATGTGTCAAATGTCGGTGTCCTTATGAACATTCTCTTTCGCAAAGCGAGATTCTTTGGTTTTTCTTTTTAAAATGGGGCTAAGATAGGCTGAAGTGTAGAAGCACTCAAATCAACACATTTAGATTTGAAATTTTTATAGTGACAAATAACCAGTTCACCAACTTCAATTATTGAGCGAGGTCTTATTTCTTGAAACATGCGATTTGATGTTTCGACTAGTAAAAAATTTAAATTATGATAAACTGATTGCAAAGAAACTTAAAATGACTTAACAAAAATTATTAATAAGGCTGTAAGGTTTTTACTGTTGAAATGTTGACCATAATATGAATGACAATAAATATCTCAATATAACTTGATGCGATTGTAAGTCAACGCTTTGACTCGAAAAACTTTATGAATAATAAATTTTTTAAGCTAAAATAAAAATTTATAATATAAACTAGCTGACCCGACAAACGTTGTGTTGTCATATAAATAATTTGTAGAGAATATTTTTCTAGAAATAAATAACTTATTGTAAGTGTGTAAGGATGTAGTATATAAGTGGGAGAGGTATAGAGCACTGTAAAAGGTGATAAAATATTAAAATAAAAAATCACCAAACAAATTTTTTTAATTTATTAAAATTAATTCTTTAAAATTATATACATATCGCTAATTATGACTGTACTACAAAAGAACAATATCAATCCCTTAATGCAACAGAGTAAACAATATTTTGTGTGATCCCATCTTTCGCCAATACAAACAAACTAGATGGTTTGCACACTTGAGATTACGCCACGTATAATTGTCCGTGTGAAAAACATGAAGTGTTCAAATGTAAGCCACAGACAATCATCGTTTGGCCTTGACTTATTGATAGTTATTGCAAATACCAATAATTGTAAATTGAAGGCATTTGAATTGAATCGGCGCATCTTTGGGTATAATAGGGATTCGCGGTAATAATATACAGGGTGGGCCGTTTATAAGTGCACTTTTTGTCTCGCTCTAACTCCCGAACGAAATAACCGAGACGCGCGAAGATGGTATCTCCTTGCAGCTCGAGATCTAAATTTTTAGTCGCAATGAGTCCGTTCACGGGAGAGCAGCGCGCTTTCTGCGTTCGCGCCTTTTATGAAAACAATCGCTCATACGTGACTGTTCGTCGGCTTTTTCGGGTAAAGTTTGGATTACGCAACATCACCGAGTGTCCAAGTACGAATGTAATCAAAAAATGGATCGTAACATTCGAGGCAACGGGATCAACGCAAAAACTTCGACCTACAGGACGCCCACGTTCCAGGCGGACTGCAGAAACAATTGAACGCGTACAAGCTTCTGTGCGCGAGGATCCAAGAAGCTCTACAAGGAAACGCGCTGCGGCCCTGGGAGTACCCAGAACGACTTTACGTCGCATTTTACGGGATGATTTGAAGTTAGACCCTTACAAAATTCAGATTGTCCAAGATTTGAAAGAATCCGATTTTGTTTCACGGTTCAATTTCGCAACAGAAATGTTACGGAGATTCCCTCACTTCAATAACATTATCTTCTCAGACGAAGCTCATTTTCATGTCAACGGATTTGTTAATCGACAAAATTGTCGATACTGGGGAACAGAAAATCCACGCTTAAAACATGGACGACCGTTACACTCTCCGAAAGTGACCGTTTGGGCCGGAATAGCCAAGTGGGGGATCATAGGGCCGTATTTTTATGAAGATCGATACGGGCGTAATGTTACTGTTAATTCAGAGCGTTATGTTTCGATGCTTAGAGATTTTTTAGCTCCAAAACTGCAAGAATCGAGTGGTTACACTATTCACACCTGGTTCCAGCAAGATGGCGCTACCTGCCATACAAGTAACGACTCTCTGGAGGTTGTTAGAGAAATGTTTCCTCGAAGGTTGATATCGAGGAGGGGTGATATTGCTTGGCCACCCAGGAGCCCTGACTTAACGCCACCGGATTTCTTTTTATGGGGCTACCTCAAGAGTAAGGTGTACTCTAATAATCCTTCAACGACGGCTGAATTAAAAGCGAACATTAAAGAAGAAATCCGCTTAATCACTCCGCAACTTTTGACAAAAGTGTTCCAAAATCTCAGAGTCAGATTGGAAGAGTGCTGTAGGCGAAATGGACAATATTTGGATGATTTAATTTTTAAAAAATAAAAATTCATTTCGTTTTGTATAATTTAAAATAAATATTTCATTTAAAAGCGCTTCAGTTGTATTAATATAATTTTTTTTTAAGTGCACTTATTTACGGCCCACCCTGTATTTTCACCTCGGAATTTGCCATTTAGAATTGTGGCTTGGATAACATTTTTAATTACTAATCGCGTCCCGTTGCACAACCTAGGTGGGTTCAAATTACGAAGCAAAATTACAGGAGATCTAACCTTCAGTTGTAAATTATGCGGTGGCATGCCTGGTAAATCAATGAGTTAAAAAACTCAGCTAGATAATTTAGAGCTTCGGTAGCATCACAAACTGTATCAATAGATTTGTATGATCCCAAGTCTCCTGGTAACAAATGTTGATGATTTAATGATTTAATTCGTTGATATCCACATTTTTTGCTGCTAAAATTGCTCTTTCTGCTGCCACTCATGATTTATATGTTTTCTCTGTACATCGGGAAATATCTGGTCAATGAGAGCATCTTGTGAATCAACAATCTTGTAGAAATCGACCGGTAATTTTTTGCATCCAGTTTCATCTGTAGTAACTTTTCCATCGCCTATATCTATCAACAGTAATTTTGAGAATGTTTCAGCGACGGATGAACACGCATATTTAGTTTCAGTTGCGATGTTTTGAAGCACGCGTTGATCTTATCGGCGTACGTTGAACGCGGAATAACGGGAAGTGTTTGTCTCAGATCACCTGAAAGGAGTAACAGAGTGCCGCCAAATAGTCTGTCGTTGTTTTTTATATCTTTTAATGTCCTGTTCAACGGCTTACGCCAATGTTTGTGTGCCATAGTGCATTCATCCCAGATGATAATTTTACACTGGTTTAGCAAGAATTAGCGAAATAAGGAATGTTTTGCCAGTTCCACCCGGTACATCAAAAAAAAAATAATCCACCTTGTCTTGCCAAAACTGCGAGCATGATGTGGTCATAAATGGTTCTTTGTTCTTCATTCATTAGTGGGACATTGCGTGAAACAATCGCTGCCATTTCTACGGTATTGTATTTTAGTTCAATATTTAATTCAGTTTAATAGTTAATTCAGATGCATTTCGATTTGGTGAATGCATACCGAAATGACTGAGTGGTAAGTTGGCAATGATAATGCAAAGATCCCAATAGCAATCAATGCTTCATTGTACATAGCGTCACTGAATACTATCGTAAGATCGTTGCACCGTGTACGATGTTGATGCAATCAAACCATAACACTTAGGAATATAAAAAGTAGATAAAAGCCTATTCTCAGACCTACCGAATATAATATGCAATATTTCATTGAAATTGGTTAAGCCGTTTCGGAAGAGTATGACAACTAACACTGTGACAGGAATATTTTATATATTAGTTATTATTTTTTTTAAGACTATCGCACGATTTGACAAAATGTGAGTATACTTTATTTTTGTAATTCATCCTAAATGTGACAAAAATATTTATCATATAAGCATATAAAATATAACTTCAGGATGTTTTTTTATTTTCCATCTAATGAAAAAAATTACAGTACTTTTTAAAAAGTAATGATGCTTTTTTTAGTACAACTTATAAAATTCTATCGAAGTTAAGTTAAGGTTACTTGGAAGATTTTGATAATTTGTTGTATTATATAAGCATCAAAAGAGAACAAAATATCTGTGGTGAAAGAGAGGAACGGAAAGTGGTTAAACATCTACCAGAAACCCTCTCCCAAAAATATAATGTTTGTATTTAGAGGGCGATTTGATTCCATCGAAACAATGACTTAATATAACCTGCATTTGAATAAAATATGAGTTGAAAGAAAAGATTTTAAAAGTGTATCGTTAACTTTTGGCGAACATGACTTTATTCTTAGCACTTACTCGCATTCTTAATGCGGCTGTACAAAAAAAAAAAAAAAACAAAAGGGTAGTTTTGGTTCCCTTTAGGGTTATTCACTGCGTTGATTCTAATAATTTGATTTTATGAATTAATTATTAGGACCTTTCGGCTGTATTTTAAGTTAAATATTATTCCCTAACTTTTTTAATTAAGAGCTACAAGCAACCAAGGTAAAAATACTTTTATGAGATAGATGAAGCCTTTTTAAAATCGACATTCTATCTGTCCAACATTTATTTTTATTTTTGTTCTTTCCTGTTGTTTCTGTTGGGATTCTTTCGGTGCACTTTCAAGACTCATGGCTCTGATAACAATTATGATAAAAAACATGGAAAACCTGTATTTGAAACGTAATTTCATATTGTTCGTAGTTGGAGAACTACATATGCTTTGACTAGGTATAAAATTCTGGCCTGTTAATTAAACAGTCAGTCCACAAAAACGACTTATCGTGTCCCAAAAGACATTACATGGTCACAGAAAATTGTCAACGCGTTGACTCAGAAATGTGTACCAACTAGAGCGTCAATGTTCTTGCAACGCGTTGACACCATTTTTCGATGCCGATTACAGAACTCAACGTGAGACCCTTGGTATAGATTTGTATGTGATTTTTACATCAGAGATTCAACGCTTTGACCGTTTCCGTTGTCCGTCTAATATTAGCTTTATACTATTTTGTTTTTTTTGTTCGGTCAAAAACTAAAGCATTTTTTTTAGAAAACATCATATTCTTCTTTTATTCGTCGTTTAATTTTACTTTTTTCTTAACGGTGGACATTTTAAATTAATAATGTTTTTCACCTGAAACCATGTTTTAACCAGTAATTGTGATAGATGCCAAAACTTTGTGCTGAAGTATCTTTTTAGGATAGAATGATCCCCAAAATTTTAGAGCATACATGTGTTGGGTTTTTTTCACACGGTGGTAGAGCAATGAGAAAAAAAAAACACACTGAGTTTGCTCTCATCATCGGTAAAAAGCACTTCATTTCAGGAAGTGCCTGACTTGCCTTTATATCCGTTTGCAAATCATTTCGTTTTGTTTACTTTCAAAATCATAGGCTATTGTCTTGCAACTCGATGATTGTAATTGAAATTTGTCATTACGTCATTGGATGAACCAAAATTCCTGTCCCATAAAACGATGAAATAAGCTTCAGAAAGTGTATCGGCTTGTATTCCATATTCTCTTAATTTTTGCATAATTAAGAATAATTTTTTTTTTGGATTCGGTGGTTTTTTTTGTGTTGGGGTCGTTTTAATGCTGAACAAAACCATTTGTTTGTCATTTTTAAAGCATTTGAATATCGCTGTGCGCGAAATTTTAAAAGACTCAACGTGCATAAAATTCCAATTAGAAATCGGGAACTATGCATATTTTTTTAATTTTTCTCATCATGTTAACCAACTCATTTTTCATTTTTAGAGTATGATGCATCACTACGTTTGCTCTTGACCATCAAAAGTATAGTATATTTTCGAAGAAGCAAAACACCAATTAAGTAACTCGGTTCAGATTTTAAACAGAGTAATTTTTGTCTGAAGGTAAGTTTGTAAGGATTGTTGTGATGGATTTTGTAAAACTATGCAACGCTTGCAATATAAAGTGCTCAAGGTTTTTACCTGAGCATTAATTGTATAAATTTGAATATGAATGCCTTACGATTTGATACTGATTTTGAATGAATCAAGAGTCAACATCATTATAATTAGTATATTCTAGAAGGCAACTTCGCAATTATCGAGCTTTAATAAAGGGTAACAAATAAAAGAAGAATACAAAAAACTGACATAGTTCGCTACAATATTTTATAAGGATTCTGGGTGGATTAAATACTACAAAAAAAATTTAACGCAAATTATTGTTTTTTTTTTTGTTCTTTTAGATATCGTTGCTTCTCAGCAATCTTCATTTGAGGTTAGAGTACATATACGCAAAAAAAAATCTCCACAAATAGCTGGGTGTGTTTCCACCCAGAGCCCAGAGTGCCGGCGTATTCAACACTTGCAATTAAAATACTCATGAAATTCATACTAAATTCTAAAAACATAATTTTCAAACAATATTCAAACTTACACTGTAAAAGTTGACAACATTTGCCCTTTGCAATGGATCATCGAACAGAGCGTAATATTGCTGAACAAATCCTTTTCCAATGTCCTCGTACTGTGGATTCAGGGCCATTGCTGTTTTTCTTTTTACTTAATTTTTTATTTAAACAAAATATGGAAAATTTTAAATATGAAAATTATAATTGCGTTGAATTGAATGCGAAACTGTTCTGCAAAGATTTTCTTGTCGATGTTGGAAAAAAAAATTTAAAAAAAGAGTCGCGATTTTCTTTTGGACAAGAACTTAGAACAGACGACAGATTCCCAATTTCCGATGCTGAATCACATTTCTTTCGCTTTCGCTTTTTTTTCTTATTTTTGAACGTCAGTTGGAATATTTGTGTTGTCAATGTTGGCTGCGAGGTGGAGGGTGCGTTCGTTGAACGAGGAAAAGTGTGAGTTCAGCAGCTAGCGATATGTTTAAAGTAATATTCACATGAGCACGACCAACGAATGAACGAATATTCGTCGATTTTGACATTTCTTTCACATGAGAGTTTTTAATTCGTCGCGAATAAAGTTTGACAGCCGAACACCATTCACCACCGAAACCAAAACAAGAATGATTTTTTTAGGTTAAGTACGCGCGATTATTTTATTCGTTGCGAGTGTGGATAATGTGGAACGCGAATAAAGTTGGACAGTTCGTATCAACTAAAATTTTTTTCGCGACGAATAAATTTGTTTTCTTAAATTTATTAATATATGATATTGAAAAGTAAAAGTATGCATCATAAATCAAATAGAAACTATATTGCTATCGTTTTGTTAAGAATTTGTGTGGAAATATGTCTTCAAACGTATATAAACTCACATTTTGTAATTCATTCGTCGTTCGTTGGTCGCTTGACATAACTTTTCGCAAAAAGCAGATAAGTGATTAATTAAAATTAAACTACAGGCATTCTGTTATTCAAAAAATTAAAATAAATAATTTTATAAAGAAATCACCTAAACTTTCCGCAAGCGAACCACATATTTTCAGACGTGGTTTTTTATTTGATAGATATTCACAAATAAACTATATTTATCGCAATTTTAGAGCATTTTTCACATAAAGCACACGAAAAAATGATTTATTTTGACGTTTTTTTTGTTTTTATTTCAGTGATGTCATATGGGTGATTATACAAAAGTTGGGTAACTTTTGAGGATATTTTGTTTACGATAGTTTTTAAATCAAACTTCTATAAATTCGGGTGTATATTATAGCTAATCTAATTAATATATTGTTCCCAATCGGGCCGTCACTTTTTTGAGTACATTGTAAGATATTTAAAAATTTCAGAATTTGACTGCCAGAGGACTGACGAGTATACACAGTTTTGAAAGTATTATAATAAAATTAAATCAAATTAGTAAAAATTTAATAATGATCACTTAAAATCACTTAGAAACAATTAAAAATAATTATTAATATGTAGTACTAGGAGAAAATACTACATCAGTTTCCAAAACAGACTTTTGACATTTAACGTAACGTTATTCACTTATCCTTTACTAGGTACTTTCACATAGTTTTACTAAATATTTCAAAGTAATCAACAAACAAAATCTAACAATATTCATCTTAAAAGTTATAATGATCAAGAAATGAAGAACAATAACAATTTACCTGACACAGAACTGACGCCACACTACTGACGAAAAAAACGAAATTTAAGATTATAATCTGGACTAATGTTTTTTTTTGTAATTTTAAATATCAACAAACTACATTTTAACAAATCAAAGTCTAATACGAATAAATAAAAATAAACTTTAGATTAACAAAAAAATAATGACTCATCATAAAACTGACGTGTTGACTGGCTAAGCACGTGTATAGACAACAAACATAGCCCAAACTCTGGTACAGTTATGGTGGCCGTCAAATTGTGCGACCGCAACTAACTTTATTACCAACATTAAAATTCAAAGTGGGATTTGACGTTGAGTCGGCGATATTTCGCACGAATTTTAAATTTAAATAACACACAAGAAACTGACGAATAAAACTGAACACAAAATTTCTTATGTTTTTAAAATAAAGTGGAAAACACTGCATTATGAAAGTTGTAGTATATATTAAACTATATACATCGCAGATTGTATTAATTTAATAAGTTTTCTCAAATCAATGATAATGTTTAATAGACAGTCACTTAATGGTTGGTTTTCAGGGTTGTGACATGCCAGAGGACTGACGTTTTAAGAACTAATTGTGTTTTTTTAATAACTTGTATTGAAAATGAAGAACTGAAATTGGGTGACTAAATAAAGGCCTTTCCATTGTTTTAAAATAAATTGCAATCTCAATAAAATATAATCAGACTTTGTATATATTGGTTGATGACATCGAGTTACCCAACTTTTGTATAATCACCCATATATATGGTTTTTTGATAATTTGATTGGAAGTTATTCATACATTCTAGAAAAATGCTTTTGAATAGAAGAAAAAATCATTTGATGTGTTCTAGTCTTCAAATACAAAAGAATTTTTTCATAACATAACAGTTTAACAAATAAATTACTCTTATTTAAATTTCAACTAGTAGTTGATGAATGGCTTCAACGCCGAGTATAGCGATTCCAATATAATAGAACCTTGTTACTCCATATTAAAAATTATGTTTTTTATTTTATTTTCTAAAAAATGTTCTTGATTCTATTATTTAGCATAGTTTGGGCATTCAATAAAAACAATTTATAATTTGATAAATAAGCCCAAGAGTTTGACATTTATACAAAATTATTTAGATCTGGAATTGTTGTTTTCTGGTGAAATCTACAATTTGTGAGTTACGGGGTTTGCTTATAAGCCCGAAGGATAATTATTATCCTTTTCATGCAAATTGCCATTATTAATTCGCACATTTACGACTGTATGGCCTAGATATTTACATTTACTCATTACAGAGTTTACTAAAACCTGGACTATCTAGTCCTTCCTCTAACGCTAATGAACTTGACAACAAAGTCAATGACCTTACCTCATCTATGAACAGATCGCTAGAAATTGCTTGTCCAATTATACACATAAGAGGAAAGAGGAAACCACAATGGTGGGCCTCAGAGCTTGACTCGCTTAGGAAAGAATGCAGGAAACTTTTCAACCGAGCCAAAGCCGCAAGACTAGCCTCTCACTGGGATTCTTACAAAGAATCCCTAAGAATTTACAAGAAGGCACTAAGGAAATCTAAACGATCTTCTTGGCGATCCTTCTGTGGCACAAAGCCAAGACTTGCAACGGTTATATACGTTCAAGTCCCAATACAACATATCCACAAGGTCTGATCACAAGGGACAATGGGCTCTCAACAGCTTCAAACCATTTAAATCTGCAGCCTGCAGGACCAGATGGAATAATACCGGCCGAGCTACAAAAGGCTTCTGCATAATTGCACCAATTCTTGAGGCAATTTTCACCAGCTGTCTCTACCTGGTCCATGTTCCCTCGGCATGGCGAGAAGTTAAAGTTGTTTTTATGCCCAAGGCAGGTAAATGCTCCCAAGTCAATCCTAAAGATCTATGACCTATAAGTCTATCATCATTCCTTCTTAAGACCTTAGAAAGATTGATTGATATCCATTTAAGGGCAAGTATTGATACAAGACTTCTGTCTTCGTCTCAACACGCCTACTGTAAAGGTAAATCGGTGGAAACAGCGTTACACACCTTAGTACGCACCGTCGAATATTCCCTCCATCATAAAGAGTTCGCTATGGTTGCTTTCCTTGACATCGAAGGTGCCTTTAACAACGTGGACACATCTGCAATCACATCTGCACTAACATCTCTAAATGTAGAGAGTTCGCTTCGGGAGTTAATTCATTTAATGCTTACTAGCAGGATAATTAACTCAAAACTGGGCAACTCTTCTGGCAGACGATTCGTTAGTAGAGGAACACCGCAAGGTGGTGTTCTATCCCCTCTCCTCTGGAACCTAGTGGTGAATGAAATCCTAACTAGTCTGGATGCGGAGGGTTTCAGAGTGATAGCCTTTGCGGACGAGCGACGTTGCTATAGCAGTTTCAGGAAAGCATCTTAACACGTTAAAAGAATTCTTACAAAATGCCTTAGACAGACTAATACTTTGGGCTGATCGGTGTGGACTGGGCGTTAACCCACACAAAACTGATTTAGTCTTATTTTCGAGGAAATATAAAATTCCATTTGTCAACCCTCCCCATATTAAAGGAATCCAATTAAAATTCTCAGACGAGGCTAAATACCTGGGTCTTGTCTTAGATAAAAAACTAAATTGGTATGGTGGACTGCTTTAGGCTCCAGTTATAGCTATCATTGGTTTTCATCATTGAAAACAAACATTGGAATTTTTTTGGCAGGTCGTTTATAGCTATCATTAAAAATGTATGTCATTGAAAAAAATTTCCTGATTGAAAGCCACCGAAAAACTTTTACTGAGAAATCTGTCATTGGAATCGTGTGAAATTGGATCACAAATCAGTGGAACGATTCGTTTCACTTTTGAACATAAAAGTATCAGCTGTTCAGGAAAATGAATTTCCGTCCGGAAAATAGAAAAATACATTTTTAGAGAAAAATAAATGCGTAATTACACTTTTTTTTCTCAAAAAAAATTCTTTGTGTGATTTCCGATCGATCAGTATATAATTTTCATTTCTAATCAAAGGGAAACACCGTCAAATATCGATTCAAAAATTTTTCCGGATCGATTTCAATGATAGCTATAACTGGCGCCTTAGAGAAAGGTATAAACCGGGATAAATTAAATAAAGTCCAACGTTCAGCTTGCCTATGTATAAGTGGATCGCTTCGCACGACCCCATCTGCGGCACTGGACACCTTACTCTACCTAACACCTCTTGACATTTTTAGCAAACAAATAGCTGCAAGCTCTGCTATTCGCCTCAAAGCTTCGTCGCAGTGGACTAACAACAACATTGGCCACTCCGTAATTCTTAGTTATTTAGAATCAATTCCAAAGCACACAAACTACACCGTCCCCAAACTGCAATTCGACAGAAATTTCCAGGTATCTATACCTCCCAGATCTTTTTGGGAGGACAGGACATTCCTGGAAGATGAGTCAATCCATTTCTATACAGATGGGTCGAAAACAAAAGAAGGGGTTGGTGGAGGTGTGTACTCCGAACGACTGAAATTAAGTCTCTCTTTCCGCCTTCCCAATCATTGTAGCGTGTTCCAGACGGAACTTTTGGCGATAAAAGAAGTCTTGTCCTGGCTTAAAGAAAACGTGATATCAACAACGTACTGGCATACCAATCGCTACTTGTAAACTGTTGCTAATGCAAGGCGCTGGAGGGCAGGCACCAGGTGGAACAACATCACCACGTGTCAAGTCACAAAAAACATCTGGCCAACACTGGATTTAAAACGTTCAAGGTGCTTGCTCTCTCTAAGCAGATCGCATATAAGCTCGATAATAGGTTTCATAACCGGACACTGTCTAATAGGAAAGCACGCCACGAGATTAGGCGTATTCTCAAATGATTTCTGCAGAAGCTGTATGGACGAGGAAGAGGAAGAAACAATTCTTCATCTTCTCTGCACATGCCCTGCTCTGGCTCGAAAACGCAAGAATTACCTAGGAGAATTCTTCTTTAACGATCTAAACGATCTAAATCATGTCGGCATAATCAGCCTCTCACGTTTCGTAAGAAACTCAAACTGGTTCCATTGAGCTTAGGAAGTAACCTCAAGATTCATGTGGTATCACAATGGGCCAGAAAACTGGCCTAAGTGTGTCCGTTTCCATCTAGGACAGCCACTATAACCTAACCTAACCTAACCTGTCCTAGATATTTTCACAAATTTTATATTTTGATTAAATTGATAGTAGTCAAAACTGAAAATTGTCTTCATTTTCATAGTAAATTTTAAAATTCTGAATGCATTGTTTGTTTGTTGTTTCATTTTTGTGTTTATGTCTTTGTATGTAAAACCTATTGTATTGTCTTCGTGGGTTTTTATGGGGACGGCGCGGCGCCTAGTTGCTACGGTGACATTAGCTATTGCAGTTTTTTTACTTAACTTTTGTAAACCAAATTTCTTACACTATCTTGAGGCTACGGCAAACGTGAAAAAAATCCGCTCCAATATAAAACTAGATTTTATATACAAAGATGTTATGAATAAACTTACCTTTTTATATCCAAAAGTAGATAAACGAGAAAAAAATAAGTTAAAAGCACGGATTGTTTTATAAGGTAGGGGTCTTCTGTCACGATCTAAAACACTATTTAAGCTTACCATTTGTTAAAGTAAAAACTAATTATTTATTAAGCTTAATTTAGAATATATGTTTATAATTAATAGAATAACAAACAAAGGCCAATTTAATGCAATAATTTCTGAAATAAAATTAAATCCAGATATTAGCAAAAATAATGCAAAATAAACTCCGAGAATTTTGGAATAGCCTAAAATATAGGCCCAACCTTGTGGTTCCACCAAGAAAGAGGTTATTGAGTGCAAAAAGTTGGATTTTAAAAAATATCATCATGAAAATTATTTCTTCTAAAACTGCCTCCTTTTTGAGTTTCTGTTTATTTATAATATAGAAAGAATATCTGTATCTGTTATTTAAAAACAATTATGCACTTTTGAATATTTTCAATTATTTAAGAAAGTCATTCATAAGTTTGTGTGTTTGAAAAGGTTCTTTTGCTCACAAAAATTGTTGTTGATAATAGGTGCTTGCCTGGCGAATGTATGTACATAATCTTTAAAAAATAACGAAGTTTCGTGAGCAGGACAAGGTTAAAAATCAAAAATATATGCGTTCTTCGCTAATGTAAATTCATTATGTTTATGTTTTCAATTCACTAAAAAAAAAATCGTGAAAATGAAATTTGACAATTGTTATGTACTTGAATACATAGTAAAACAAATTCTTAAGTACTTATTTAAATTACATTTATTAAAATAATACGAATATTAATTTGTATGAATAGTTTAAGCTCTTTAAGTTCTTAGTCCTTATTCTTCGTTAACCACGTGTCGTCTGAATTAATGTCTTTTTATTCGAAAGTTTTACATGAGATCTTTCTTGTTTAGTTCTGTTCGATTGTTAGTTTTGTTCATACACTACATGACATGAAATGACATGACTACAATGACGAAAATTGACCAGTATAGTACGTTTCCACCAACAATTAATCCGAGATTTAAGGCAAGTGATTTAAAATAAATCATGAGGTGTTTCCACCAAAGAAAAGGAGATTAATTTGACGTTTGGTTAATGTCATAACAACCAAACTTCAAATTATTCTCCTTTCGAAAAGAAAAAAAAATATGTATTTGTTCACTCATCATCTGTAAGTAATTAGTTTTATTGTACATATTTATTATATTTGTATACTAACATTTTATTTCGTCTGTGATTTCTTGAAAGTTGTTTATTGTTTTGAATTTGAGTCATATGGAAGTGAGACAGATAGTTTTTGTTGACATTTCCATCTGTCAATAAACGAAATTGGTGTTTAAATGGGTCGGTTCAACAATTATTCTCCGAAAAAAAAGTTTGTTTGATTTGACAAACTAATGTTTCCAAGTAGATTTCAATGAGTTTTATTTGAAATCTTCATTTGAGGAGATTAAAATTTGTATGATAAATCTTCGAGATTTCAAGGAGATTTGTGACAAATCTAGCTAAATCTCGGTTTAGTGCCCGGTGGAAACGTAGTAGTAGACTAAAAATTCAATGAAATATGCACTCGCGAGTGCACTTTATATTCATCATTTGCATGAAACTCATGGAGTTTTTCATGCGTAAAATAAATCAGTTCAATTTTGGCCTAGATTTGCCAAAACACAAATTTCCTCTGTTTTTGCATTCCATGGGACAAAATAAATTGATTTATTTTTGATTTAAGAGTAAATCTGTGAATCTTGATATTCGGCAGATGGCCCTCGTTGCACTAATAGTAATATAGTTTTTTAAAAAAATATTAAGCTGGAAGTTTGACAACTCTACGCCACTCGTTAACACTTACACAAAGCTACACTATAATCGCGTTTCATGCGCCACGGAAAAAAATCAATTTTTGATGGAAATCTGAATTTACCCATGGAAAACCCCATCAATTATGGTTGTAAAATCGTTTGTTTTCAACCATGCAACCATGAAAATGTGTGTATTTTATAGTATTCAGGTCATTTAAAATTCAGTGAGTTAAAATTGCAGGAAATTTAAGTTCTTTACTTTTGCCAACCAACCAATCTATGTAGGACTATAGAATAGGGAGTCAAAACGACTTAAAACTTTTGTACCAACACTGGGTCAACAAGGTCTTATAATATCTAATGAATTTATATTTTTTACTATGGTTTTTGATGATCTTAGTTAAAAATCAATTTATTACGTCAGGTTTTTAAGATGTAAATTTTAAAATTGGAAAATAATATTTATACATTACATTACATTTCACACTACTCAGCACATAAATGTACAGAGTAGAGAACACAGCACCTTGAGCGACTAGACTATATAAGGTGATAACAACACAAGACATTGGGCAGGTTCAGACAACATAAGGGACTTCATTTGCAGTCAACTTCATTCTTTGAACGTAAATTTTGACCAAGGCAGCTAAGTTAGGTTTTCAACTGTCATGAATTTCAAATTCAGAACTTTACTTCACAAACCTCTACTTCAAGTTCATAGAACAAAAACTACCAAAATTATTATTTTCTACAAAACACTCCTCAGGCAAGCTACAAGTCCATCAAGATTTGTATTTTGTATTGTAAAGAAATATTACTTATTTCTTTTCCAAATTTACAAGGAACCTTTTTACAGAAAGCATTAAATGAAGTTATGCAGGAAATAAATAAATCATTGAGTAATAAAGTTCAGCTTTTAGTTGAATGAACAAAACATGATCAATTGTCATTTTGACATAAGTTGACTTGATAATAAGGGAGATTTTTCTTGACTAACTTTCCAGTCAACTTTCCAATTAAGTTGCCTTAATTGGAAGGCTATTTTTTGGCAGCTGGCCAATCAGATACTAGAAACTTGCCTTACTTTCAAGTCCCTTATGTCGTCTGAACCTGCCCATTAATACAAGACAAAAGGACAGAGGAGAAAGAACAACATACAGAAGTCAGAAAGAACACATGACAACAGCACGCGGTAGGTTTCGAGACGGTCCCCCATCTTTCTACTAACCACGCTCACTGATGCTTGATTTCGGTGATTGATGGGAACCGAAGCTTTATCAGTGTGACTAGGCTGTTGCATAATATTTATATTAGGCTTCTTTGGGCTGTGTAATGAAGTAATCTTTTAAATCTATAAACCCTATATTCAATATTTTGTTGAAATATTTTCAGTAACTTATTTAATTTTTTAAAAAATCCAAGTTTATCCTACATAAACTTTAAACGTTTTTATTATTATAAAGAATTCTTCGTTTAAACAAGGTAATGACATCAAGTTTTTAAAATATATTGACAACAACATTTATCTAAAAGAAGGTTTCTACCATATATATAGAGTGTCTTTGGTTTCTACTTTGCAAAATCATCATACAATTGTCTGCTAAAGACTATGTTTTGTTTTATCTTTACATAAAAACACAAAATTATGTTTATTAAGTGTGTTATTACAAATTTTTAAATTGGTACATTTCAAAAACTTGCGAGTGATATAGAAATTATATTGCGAAATTTCGATTCGAAACAACAAACTCCTTTGGGAAAGTTAAAGTATCGTTCAGTTTTTTAAGAAGACAATAATTTTAATTTTGTTGACCAGTGTGCAGTTTGTAATTTCCGAAAACCAACTAACGTAGGTAAACCTCTCTATTCTCTCTATTTTCATAAAATCTCGAATATTGTTATCTTGCATTTACCGTTAAAACAATACAATTTTTAGCAAGATTTGTTAGTTTGTCATATGTGGCTGATAAATTCTAATTTTTGACTAATCTATAGAACTTTACTATGTACTGAAATATGTTTTCGAAATACGGGACCCAATTGATAAATCACTATAAAATTTTCATTTTTGATTAATTTATCAAATTACCCTTTCGTCTATTACCAACAAAAAAAAAAGAACCTCACTTTCATTCTCATCTAAATTATTATTTTCTTTATTGAAATCGCTCGCAAACCGAATTATTTCTACTGACAAATACTAAGCATCTTTCTTACAGCTTATAATCTAGTTCGTAACGCTCATACTGATTCTTTGGATCATTCGATATTCTGGGATAGCCGGCAATTAGCGCATCTTGTCCACCAATGTAAAGAGAGTTGTAAATTTTCCAATAGACATCACGAACTTTCCGTGCAGGATGGAAAAGTCCCTGTAGAGTGTATTGCAGAATTTTTATGGGCCCCAACGATACTCTAAGACCTTCTACAGCATCCATAAAAGCTTGAACCAAATGCGGGGAAGTTTCGAAGATATTCGGCCATACGTAGTTCAGTAGATGAATCAAAGCGTCTTCACACCCAAACCCATACACCCCGAGAGCCATGTGTTTGATTGCGGCGCATGCCGTCTGTCTGTGAACTAAATCTCTGTCCATCAGGGCATCTTCGAGGAGCGGGCAAACGGCGTAGATGTAATCTTTACCCATCTCTCCGATGTATTCGAACAGGAAGGAGAGCGACTTGAGGACACCATTCTGCACATTCAACTCGGGAACACGGTATTCGTTCATCAAGGCGGGCAGAACTGTAAATGGCCGACAGGTCTCAGCCACAATTGCAATGGCCACAGTTGTACAAACACGATTTTGACGTTCTTGTACTTTCAAATTGTTTAGCAACGTCGCCAGCACATCATGTGGACCGATGGCCTTGGCAATATAACCAAATGTGTTGACCGTAGCTCGTCGAATGGCCTTTTTGTGAGCCTTCAGCAATTCCAGCAACTCGAAACAAATACGCATCCATTCTCTGGCCGAAACGTACTCCGGACCACGATCGGCAATACGACCCACAAGGTCTATACAATTCTCCTGGACTTTTTCGTGTCGATTCTTCAGAATGGGCGTCAGTCGAGGCAGCAAGTCTTTGATGGGCGGTGTCATTTTGGTCATTCCAATTACGTTAACGATGGCTTTTAGAGCTCCCAGAATCGAACCCAACACCTCTGGATATTCCTCACCCAGATACTCGTACAGCACCACTCCCAAATGACCCATGAGCTTTTCCTCTTGACAAGTCTTCATGACTACGGCTATCCTCGAAATCAAATCAGCAGCCTGTTGACGAACTTTCGCCGACTTGTTGTTCAAACGCCAAAGAATTGTACCACAAATCTGAGGCAAATACGGCTTCACCCTCTTTCCCAGCTGATTGACTATTGTTCCGAAACCGTTCAGCATAACCACATCCTCCGTTGTTTGTTCCTGGAACGCATACAAAATACCATCAATAAGCTGTTCCTCCAGGCGCGAATCAATATCAGCAGCTCCCAGGTTGCCCATAATCTTCTCGATAGTCTCCATGACCATCTTTCGGTACTGTTCGTTCTCGTCCTTCAAATCATCGACCACGCGATTGATAATCTCGGAGGCTCCCACTTTGTTGGCGATCTCAACGGTTGTATCCACCAATTGGCGATAGTTACGACGATCCAATGCCATACGATGGTTCCAGAAGAACTTGAAAAAGTGAGGCAGAATTTCCTCCTTGATGTACTGCGCCTCCACACCATCGGTGGCGCAACACTGCTTCACGACTTTCAAAACGATTTTCTTCATCTCCTCATCAGGAGACTGGAACTCACGAATCAAGATCAACATCACTTCTCGGGTATAGTAATTTGCGTATTCGGCGTCCATCAACGGAATCAGATAACCAATGGCCTTGAGGAACGCAGCCAAACCCTTTCCTCTGTGTGTACGGATACCCTTCCACAAGGGCTTCAACACCGAATCGAAGGACTCGATACCATAAGGAGTTGCGGCCTCAGCCAGAGCAGCAATAGCCAAGGCTGTAATGGTTCGTACCTTCTGCTGCTCGTCCACCAAACCGTGTTCGATAATCTCCACCAATGCCTTGAGATGGGGAAGGATAGCGCAACCCATGAGGATGGCAATTTGTTGCACGATCTTAATACCTGTGTGCCGGGCCTGCCAGGATTTCTTACTCTTGCAGACAGCTTTCAAGAACGGCAACAGCGAGGGAATACCCAAAGCTGATGCAACGACTGCAAAAGCACGAGCCGTTGTGTTACGCACGTATTCGTCGATGTTGTCAATGTCAGGTCTCATTGTTGAGATCATAGTTGCCAAACCGGCGGCCTTAGCCAAATTGGAAATGATCTCACGACCTTCCACACGAGCGTAGTAATCTTCGTCGATGAGCAGTGGTTCAATAACGACGAGAATCTTATGTACATAGGGACGTACCAAATCGTCCAATTTATAGAGAACTCTGTCGATGACTTTCACCAAAAGATGACGTTCCTGATCTTCCAATGTAGGACTCATAAGCAGCGGCAGGATTTGATTGAAAAGCGGCCCTGCTCCGAATTCCCTAGCTTTGTCTGTGATTTGACGTAGGGCGGATTTACGCATCGGAGGTGTTCCATTTTTGATGGTCAAGAGAAGTTTCATGATTTTTCTTTCCTTCAGTTCCTCGGGACTGAGAGCATCTTCGTCAACATCAACCAGCAGTTTGTCGAAATACTGTGCGTCTTCGGGTTTCATGAATGGCAAATTCTGTCCCTTCGGTTGATTGTCCATAAACTTGGCGTTTTTATCCTCAACTTGAATAAAGAAACCAGCTGGTGTTCCGGCAATGGGTGTGGGGGTTGCCATTAACTTGCGTCCGGGGGTTCGCAGTGGAATGTATCCCGCTGGAGGGGGTAAAATTTTGTAACCCGGTGGGAACATAGAGTCCAGTTCTTCGTCTGTGAATGGTCGATTCCTCTCGTCGATTTCCTTCTCCCAACGATAGGCTTGAAGTTGTTCGGGCGTCATTGCGGCAAGAGCTCCCGGTGTAGGAGTCGCCATCGCCATGGCTTTCACTCCAATAGGAGTCGATCCTCCTGGTGTGAGCATGGGTGTTGCATGACCAGGAGTTGCATGCGGAGTCATTGTAGGCGTCATGTTGGGTGTCATTGCGGATGGTGTCATTGAAGGAGTAGCGTTCGAGGGAGTCTCATCCCAACGACTGCGACGCTTCGATGCTCCTGGGGTTGATTCGATTACAACATTGTCACTTGGCCCACGGTCGGGCTTAGGGGTTTCTGCCCATCCACTATGGCCGGGGGTTTCACGTTCGGTCTTTGGAGTTTCATCCCAACGATTACGTCTGGCCGATTTCTCATTGCCTGGTGTCTCGTGACCCGGGGTCATTGGATGCGCAGGTGTAGCTTCCCACATTCGAGTGCTTAATCCTGGAGTTGCACCTGGTGTTTCACTACCTAAAATAAATTATAACAAAAACAACATGGATAAAGAAGGGAAATAGATAAATAGACACAAAATTGATAAATACCCTTATGACCAGGAGTTTCATCCCATCGGTGATCTGCAGGGGTTTTCTATTGTTGATTGGTAAAACAAAAACGAAAATGGTTAATGAAAGTGAAATATTTTTATAAGAAATCATACTCACGTCTTCCCAATTGGGTGTAGCAGCGCTGCTCGGAGTTGTGGCGGCAGAGGTTGCTGCCACTTTAGCTGGCACAAAGCTCTCGCTCACTGTCTGATCCCAACGACCACGTTTTCTTTGCTCTGGCTGTTTGGTTCCATCGCCGTTCACTGCCTTCAATGAGCCATCTTTGGATTTTTCAATTATTTTCTTACGAAGCTGAAAAGCAAACAAACATATTTTAAAAACTTCATAGGACAAAAGTTATAATTGAAACTTACTTCATTTTCCTCGCCTTTCAACAACTGCTCTCGCATAATATCCGTGTAAGTTCTGGAGCCGACATCTGGAGTTTTTCCACCTGAAACACAAGAAAACCCGAACATAGGGCATTGCTGCGTTTATTCAAAATAACAAGACAATATTTCAAGAAGAATCTAGAGAGTAATAATTACTCGAAATCGAATCAATAAAAATATTATATTATTTTTGGTATAAATAGAGTTTTGTTTGCATAATTTTGTACATGATTTTGTTTTGTTTTTAAAATTTTGGAAAAGTCTCTTCTCTCGCTCTAATTTATACACAAAAATAATATTTTAATAAAAATATGAAATTTTTTGATGCGGCTGCTGGCAAGATCATCTTTTTCGAAGTTTTGTTTTTTGATTTTTTGAGTTAAAAAATATTGTATTTTTAAATAGTCTTAGAATGTAAATTTCATATTTTTACTGTTTTATACGTACGTGTTCAGATGAGACTCCCAATACTTTTAGAGTTTAACATTTCATTTAACTTCGTTAACAAATCCTGAAATAATGCTTTTGCGATTAATATTTTATTCAACATTATCAATCATTCTCTTAACATTCATACTCTAAAAAGGGGGGAAACGCAAGTTTTCAATATTCAATATTGTGTTTTTGAATTAAATAAAGGTGTAGCATATTTTTTTAATTTAAATATCTTTAAATGTTCAAAAAAAAAAAAATATGAACAAAAGCGTTTTCCCCCTTTTCTTATTTTTGGCTTAAGTTGTGCTCTTTTGCCCAGAGGATAGAGTTAGAGCGCGGGTTTCCGTAGCGCTTTTGAAAGTTGTTTCTTATCTTTCTGTTTTTTTTGAAACTTTCATTTCATTTCCTTTTATTTTATTTTGTATATTTATTTTTCTTTTGTATATATTTTTCATCCACACAGAGTGGTCGTGGATGGGCATCCTTGATAATTGTAATTTAAACGTTGACCTGTTGCAAAACGTTTTTGAATATTAATAAACTTCGTCTTTTGCTTCGGAATCATTCATACTTTTCTCATTCACTCTCTTCATCATCTATCACACAGTATTTTTTTGGGTTTGATATTTGGAATTTTGTTTTAGATCAAAAAGAACTAACTGGCTTGGGCTGAGAAGAAAGGTGTTAGAAATTTTATGATTTGATTTTCAAAATTGCTAAATTTTTAAAAAATAAACGAACAACTAATAGAAAAGTTTTAGAATACTATTGAAATACATAGAACGTGTACTTTGTAGTTAATAAAGTCACTAAAAATATCACGGTTAAAAAAGAAGATGGAACAGCCGGAATTCTGAATTCTTAAGCGAATGGGCTAGTGTCAATTTAAATTATTTTTCAACCCATTATTACCAAATCCGACGAAATAAAGTAGAACGAATGTCGGTAACATGCCTAACATTACTGACCTTTTGTTCAACTTATCTAGAATCGCATCCCTTTCGCACTCCGTACAATTTCTATAACCTGTCATTCACTTAAATTTCGAGAAGAATATGAATAGAATGTTTAGTTAAATAAAAACAAAACAAACAATAGAAAAAATGTAAGTTTAAAGTTTATTATAACGAATGTTAGAAAATCGAAAAACGAAAAAGAGATGAATGATATTTTTTTGCAACTAAAAGTGGAATTTAAATATTTTACTCGAAAGTAGAAACATTTTGTATTATTGATTCAAGTTTTGATGCTTGTTTTTAAAGAACTAGGGCCTAGTGACTTACAACTCTCAGCCATTCCTGTGTGCGATCCATGTGTCAGGGATGGAGGAGACCTACAGTTTAAAGCCGAATCCGATCGGCTTATTTGAGAAAGCACTTTCCATGACAAGAATTTCTCTTGCAGGATTTGTCGATTCATCGCAAGAGGCAGTAACCGTGAACAAATTTAGATGACACAGCCAGGGATTGAACCCAAGACCTCTGGCATGACAGTAATACGCACTAACCATCACGCCACAGTAACAACAAAAAGCATTCTTAAAACAACAAATTGTCGATTCTGTCACAACCAAAAAATACATTTTTAAGGGATGTTCTTGTCTGATTTTGAATCTCACCTCATAATTTCTCACGAAAATCCCAAAATAAACTAATACGGTATAAGAAGTTCTTATTAAAAAAAAAAAACACTTCAGTTGATTTTTTTGGTTCTTCTAAACTAGAATATCTCTTGGCAACTTAATTATTATATTCCTATCAATATATTTGAAAATCTTGATTATATAACCCTTTTTAGACGACGAATTCGTTAGAAATTATTACTTCGTTTTTGGTGGAAATGTTTCAGAGTTCCTTAAATATTTATGTAACAGAGATGAAGGCTAACAACTAATGAGGTTTCTTTGAAAAAGTATATAAAATATTGAACAAATTTAATTGGAGTATTGACGATGTGGATTTTAGATTGAAAAAAACATCACGAATTGTATTGGTGAAATCGAATTAAAAAACGAGTAATGATTGTTTTCAGTGTTCCAAATTTCGATTGATTTTAAAAATTTCTCCAAATCAGTCAAATCTGTTAATTTTCAATTGAAACCAAGTTCTGTTAAATTATATATATGTAAATATATAAAAATTTGAATAAAAATAAGAAAATTAGTTTGAGAAAATAATAAATTGAGTAATTAGGAAAGAAATGAAGATATGTAAGAATTAAGTAAAGTGAAAATATTCAAAGTATAAATTGTATTATGTTGTTATTTCTAACACTCCTCTTCAACTTAATAACATTTAAGTTTTTGAATTCTTGATGAAAATACTTTTACTAACGCAATTAAGCTTGTCATGAAGTTTGATGAACTGGAGCTTTGGAAGTGGTTTTGTAAGGATGTCTGCTATTTGATTTTTTGTATTGATGTATTTTATAGTGAACATTTGTTTTTCATACAAATCACGAACGAAGTTATATTTAAATCAACATGCTTAAGTCTTTTATGCTCCCACTTAGAGAGTAAATGAATTACTGATTGATTGTCCTCGAATATCAAAGGTAAAACGTCGTGGCTGATAATTTTTATTTCTTCTAAAAAGTTTTTAATCCAAATTAATTCGGCTGTTGCTAATGCTAAAGCAACATATTCAGCTTCAGTTGAAGAGAGTGAAACCGAAGTTTGTCTTTTGGTAGTCCAAGAGATGACATTACCGAAGATCTTGACAAGAAAACCACATGTTGATTTGCGATCCTTTTCACTTCCAAAATCTGCATCGACGTAACATGTCAAGGGTGCGTCTTCTTCTTTTATAAACTGTAAACCAAAGTCGATGGTTCCTTTTATGTATCGCAGTATCCTTTTGAGACCTTTCCAACGCATTTCATTTTGTTCTTGCTGATATCTACTAAGTAATTTACAGCTATACTTAAGTCGGGTCTTGTAGCTAACATCCCAAACATTAAACATCCAACGTGTTCACGGTAAGGTTTTGTATCTTGAATTTTGTCGACTTCGTTAGAAGAGATAAAGGTGGTTTCCATAGGTATGTATATCCGTAGGGTTCGAGTCTTGCATATTAAAACGATCAAGAATTCTTTTAAAATAGATTTGTTGATTCAAATGAAGGCCTCTGTCGGTGCGCTCGATGCTTATCCCTAAGAATGTTTTTGGCGTTCCTTAATCCTTCATGTCAAATTTTTCTTTGAGAGCATTCTTTATTTCGTTCAGTTTTGCTTCATTATTCCCCGCAAGTAACATGTCGTCAACATAAAGAAGAAGAAAAATTCGAATCTGTTCAGCATTTATCATATAAAAACATTTGTCGAGTTCTGATCGTTTAAAGTTGATTTCTGTTAAGAAGCTGTCAATCGTTTTATTCCATGCTCGAGGTGCTTGCTTCAAACCGTAGAGAGCTTTCTTAAGTTTACAAACTTTGGGACCCACTCAATCATAAAATTATTCTTGGCCATGACGTTGTATTCGATGAAACGAAATTTTCCTTCGAAACTGTTGGGGTGTATATCTTATTGTGAATTCAAATTGAATACCCTTTTGTTCGAAAAAATCTTTTATCTCTCTTGAAATATATTCACAGCCATTATCGCACCGAAAACGACTTAACTTCAAATTAAAATGAGCTGTTGCCATGGTCCGAAAATTTTAAAATATTTGAAAACTTCTGTTTTTGACTTCATAGGATAGCTAACTGTGAGATGTGTGTAGTCGTCGATAAATGTAATTATGTATTTCATTTCGTTATAAGAGACGGGGTTTATAGGACCTATGACATCGCAATGTATAAGTTGCAGTGGTCGTGATGCTTTGTTTCTTTCTTGATTATGTGGTAAACTACTTTGCTTACCTTCAATACAAATACCACATGTCTCTTTGGAAAAACTTAAAACATCTATATTGATTTCGTTCGTATGGTTTTAAAGTTTCTTGATGTCATCAGCGTTGAGATGACCCATTCTCTTATGCCAAATTTCATAGCTACTGTCATTTGCGCTCAGAAGAGCCGTAGAGGTTTTTCGGAAAGTTATTTGGTACAATCCAGTTGGACTTCGATGTGCAATTGCAACTGTTCCATTATTCTTGGAAATCACTCCGCATCCATTTTCAAATTTTATGCAATAACCGTTCATTTCTAATTTTCTTACCGAAAGAAGATTGTATTCGAGGTTCGGAACAGAAAGAACATTTTTTACGGTAATCAAATGTTCTTTATCGTTAACAAAGCTTGACAATTGAATGTCTCCAACTTTATCTGCTGTTAAATAAGTTCCAGATTTGGCAACTTTTATTTTGGTCGGTTCATGAATTTTTTTAATGTTTGATAGAGAGATGTTGCTATTCACCAGGTGTTCCGACGCACCTGAGTCCAGAATACAGTGTACGTGATGATCGAAATCATCTGCAATTGATGCCGAAAAGAAATAACCGTCTTCATTGCTTTGACTAATATTTTCTGTGGCTAAATGTGCCGAATTTTGATTTTTGTATTTTAAGTCGTTCGCTCTCTTTCTACAAACTGCTATTTTGTGGCCAACTTTTCCACAATAATTGCATTTGAATGGAAAACGACCTTGTGCTTCGTTCATAAACTTATTTTGATGTGAAACAAACGCTGTTGAAGACACAGGTTCTTCTCGTTTTAATTTTTGCGAGTCAAGCTGTTTCGATTCTTCATCTTGCAATCTATTCTTTACAAAAGATATAGTAAGAGACTCACCTGAGAGAGTTTCAATTGCTGTAACTACATTGTTGAATTCCGATGGCATAGTAAGTAGCAGGTGACATACAATATCGAGTTCTTCTACCTTTGCTCCTGTTGATCTCAATTCGCGAATAAGTTTGTCAAAACTAACGAAATGGTTTGCAAGAGTATCATTTCTTGGATTAAATTTTATGCTGAGTAGAGATTTTCTAATTAATAGTTGACTGGCAATTCCTTTTCGTTCAAATGTATCACATAGAGTCTTCCATACATCGAATGCTGTTTCTTTATCTTTTGCGTACTCTAAGTGACTGTCAGCCAATTTTTGAACTATTTGAGATTTGCATTTTCGGTCTTTCTTCTTATGAGCAGCTAATTCTTTCCCTTTTTGAAGGCGAATAGCTTCTGTGTCTTCGGTTTGAAATTTAACTTTTTTCTTGATAAGGTTCACTGGTATATTCAAGTAGCTCTAATTCGTCCAATAATGTTTCTATACGGAATTTCCAATTATTAAAACCAGTTCCATCGAAAAGTGGAATTTTGAATTTTTCTCCGTCGTCATTCATCATGAGCTGGAAATGTATATACATACATACGTATACTCTGAGTAGTTCTCTAAAATTTCTTATTTAAATTTTTGGGTCCTGGGCCCATAACCTGTTAATTTTCAATTGAAACCAAGTACTGTTAAATTATATATATGTAAATAGTTTATTTGAACTAAACAGTTGAACAATTTGAATAAGAATAAGAAAATTAGTTTGAGAAAATAATAAATTGAGTAATTAGGAAAAAAATGAAGATATGTAAGAATTAAGTAAAGTGAAAATATTCAAAGTATAAATTGTATTAAGTTGTTATTTCTAACAAAATCAAATCGATAGAAGTTTAAGTGTTCACTATTTCGATTTGATTTCATTTTGATCGGAAGTTTTGACGTAAAAGATTGATTTTAGAGCCGATTCGAAGTTAGTTCTTTTAAGATGGGATATGCAGGAATGAAACCTAGTCCTCTAGTCCATGATAGACCTAATCAAAACGCAATTGACAGAAGGAAATCGCATATTAATAATTTGTTTCCACTTCAAAAAATTCATCATTTAATAACAAAACTCCTTACACTTTTCTTTATCAGTTAGCAGTTATGTTCTTTTTGTCTATTTGTTTTTAAGGTAAACATACGAAAAAATACCGATTTTTCTAAAATATTTTCAAATATCTATGCAATCAATTCCAATTATCATTTGAGTCGTTTTTCAAAATAGAAATACAATGTACACAAATAAAGTTTGAAAACACTTAACAGAACCTTAAAAGTCTAGAAATGCAATAAATTAAATGGACAAATATTTTAAAATACACACCATCAGCAAAGGGATCTGCTCGCTCCGGAGAAATCAAAATGCGACGTCTCTTTTGTCTGTATTCGTCTTCTCGGTCGGCGATGGTTGGCCGACGACGATCAGCCATTGGGTCGAAATCTTCTTTGCCCTTTTTTGGAAAACACAGTCAAATCAATAAAAAATTCTTCCACAAACAAATTTGCACAAAAATCTTTCAACAAACCTGTGTAACTTCCTTGATGACAGACTTGGGCGCTGTGTAGGTGGTTCGTTTTTGTGGAACAGGGAATCCATCGTCCTCATCCTCGTCGGCTTCATCATTGGCAGCGATCGATGTATTATAGCCCTCATAACGCCCCTTTCCAGCCTTCTGCGTATCATCGTACAGCTCGGTGTCGAAGAACCCACCGCTGTCTAGCAAGGCTACTCCTTCGGCATTTGTCAATTGGATGTCTTTCTTTTTGGTTTGCAAATCTTTGATTTGGGCTTCGATATCTAAATTAATGAAAATTCATACAAAAGTTAAATCGAACTCATAGATTAGCAAGAAAAAGTTCAAAAATTCTTGGACAACAAAAACGTTTTCGTTCTTGAAGCAGAAACAGATTTCATAATTTCAATATGGCCGCTGAAGACTTGGCAAAGCCTGGATTTGTTTGGCCTTTTTTAGGATTTTATTTCATTGAAAACATTGTAAATTATACAGAAAAGTGAAGAACAGAAATGCAAGTTTAATTTGTAAATATATTTTATTAAATACCTTCGTGTGTTCGAGGAATATTATCCATTGTTGTTTTCTTAGTAAATTTTCCCTACAATTTTCAACCGCATTAAAGATTTTTGTGACATTTCATGGTTTTGGTTTTTTTGTGTGTGAAATATGTGAGCATTGCCAGAGTGAAACTTTAAAAGAAGGTGACTGAGCCTTTGCATGGGCAGGTAAGGTAGAAAACATTTTCATTAATTTCCCTTTTCTGAAATAATAACTTTTTGTATCGAATTTTTTTCAAACGTTAGTTGCCCACGTATTTCGAATTTACAGTGAAACATTAATTTCAGAAATTAAGTCCTTTTTTAACTTTGGAAAACAACATATTTCTCAAAAATAAACAAGTTATTGGAATTTAAATATTTATACCGATTACAGAATCTGATAAATGATCTGTGGATGGATTGTGATTTTGGATTTACATGTATATGCCCATCGGAGTCTGTAGACAAAGAGGATGCAAAATAATAAAATAACACTGGTTGGACAGAGAGAAGTTTGAAAATGCCAAGGCCAACGTCTTCAAAAATACAGATTATAGGAAATTTTCTGCACTAGTTTTCCACAATTTTGCAAGTGTAACAAAAGCTTTACATTTCTTCTGTATTTTTAACTGTTGTTACCATCTTGCTTTTTTTAAGGTTTTGTCGCACTTTTTTTCAAGAATTTCATTTAAACTTCGTTTTAGTTTTAAGATTCATGCAAATAATTGTAATATCAATCTTACAGTAATGAGACGCTTTCAAAGTACTTTTTAACTCTTATTTCAAGGCTATGGAAAACACTGAGTACCCCTTATTATAGCCACCATTTTTTCTTTTAAAGCAATGTTTTTTGGTTGTCCGAAAATATTTTCCAATTTTTTTTACAGCTTTTTAGCGTTGGTTAGGTGTTTTTTTTTTAATTACACTTTCATTAAGGCTTGTGGCAACGCATATACTGTCAAAAAGTTAAAGTATTTTATAGGAAGTAAAAAGGGTTACCACTGATGTATTCTCTTCCACTTTCAGGTTTTGACATATGTATCTGCCTCCCTCTTCGTTTATAACAAACAATTTTTACAAACATATTTTTACTTGTCAATATCTACAATATACGGAAATGTAAATTCAAGATTAAAGTAAAGACCAATATGTTAATTTTTACTATAGCATCTTCGTCAATTCATTAAGGGTATTCATGCAAACACAGAAAACCCACAGAAACCTTAAAATTTGTAGAATTTTCTATCGGTAGAAATCAACTGTCAAAATTTGTATGGGAAAAATATTCTGCAAAATATAGACCTTTATCTCTCAAATTTGAAGCAGAAATCGTAGAAAAAAAAACAGATAAATTTTGTTTGTTTCTAACGTTTCCGCAAATATTTTTAATGGGGTGTTCATGTAAGCCCTTTGCGGAAATTTATATTTTTCTACAAAGTAGAAAATTATATCGTTACATGAATACCCTTATTATTTTTTTCTTTTTTGTGACATTTTCCTATAATATTTTTGGCGGGCGCATAAATTGAAAAATATACCTAAATGGAAGACAACTGAAGTAAGATCAATGATTTATTAGATTGTTTATTCGAAACAATTTATTTTGTATTTGCTTAGTGTAAAAAACCTTCAGTAAGTTTAATTGAAAAATACTAAACCCTCTTACCTTTCTATACCATACCATATTTTTAAAAATTATTCAGACTCTCTGCCCTTTACAATTTGCAAGTATTCCCATTAATATGCAAGAAAAAGAACTTGCACGTCGTGATGACTGCTTTCAAACACGATATTATTGAAGTATATCCTGGTTCCTGACACTAAGGAGATGTTGAAGTTGTAAGATTTCTACAATAAACGATTTGTGTGTTTATTTTTTTCAAGAGTTAAAAACTCATTTCGACATTTTTAGACATCTGAAATGTCAATGCTGAGTATGTTTTGAAATGCCTCTATGTAGCGGTTTGTCCTTAAATATGGGTTTTACCAGTTCTTAGAGCTTGAAGAATAAGCATCAAGTATCAGAAGTCCGCCTAACCTACAGGGCATTGACCTACTTGATATAGACTGCTAGTAGCCTACTTTGTGTTGGTATTATTTATTCCTTAACGCTACTAGCCCTTCTGAAGTTTCAGCGGAAATATGAAGAAACTTTTGAACTTGATTTTTGTATTTTTATAATAGTAATAGATGCCCTTAGTTTCTTTGAAAAAAAGCTTGATGATGCCTAGAAACAAGACATGGTGTTTTAAAATTAATTATTATTTTGACCACCAAACTTACAAGAGGAGAGGTGTAGCTTAATAGGTGGAATCACTTTTAAGGGAGATTTTTTTTATGGGAATATGAATTGGATAGCAGGAATAGATGACATCAAAGCGAAGAATCTTTATTATGTCTATGGCATAATATGTAATATTATGAAAAACATTTAATGAAAATTGATTCTGCTGAGATTGATTTTATAAAAAATAAATAATGAATCATTTAATTGTTTTTGCATTTCATTTAGAAGAACTTATCGAGGTTGTAAAGCCAGAAATATAATAATTTTATTTTGACAACAAAAAACATGTTTGTGACAGCTGTCAACTATTTATCAAAAACCGGTTTATAGGAAATAAAAAAGCGTTACCTACCACTTATGCATGCAATCTTACTTTGGGGTTTCGATATATAGCCACCTCTCGCGAATTTTCTGAAATTTATTGATGATACATGTGAGCCCACCGTTAGACTGCAAGCTTATTTGTATTCTTATTATTGTACTTAAAGTTAAAGTTTATAGACACCTGTCGGAGACATTACAGAATTCATAAAACAAAAATAAGTTTAAAGGGCCTGCCACTCAGTTTTTGAATTTCTTGTTTAAAAAAACACATATGTAGTGGGTGCAAGGAAATTCCATATCCTACGGTTTATAACTAAGCTAAATTAAGTCGCACCAACTTCTACCAAACAAAAAATTTCAACTCACAAAAGCGCCCTCACCCATTAAATACTCGTACCTAAACTGACATTTGAGTCATTGTTACAAAAATTGACAAGACAAGAAAAATTTCGTTGTTCGTACCGTCGTCGTATTCGTATCACTTCACAGAGACTTTTTTCTTCTTTCGCTCTAGAGAAAACCAAAACCAAACGAATATTTTTTTGTAATAAAGTTTAAAAGAAACAAAAACTAAAGTTTAAAACACTCCCGTCTTCGAAATGGCAAAGAAAACCTACGATTTACTCTTCAAATTATTGCTAATCGGTGACTCTGGTGTCGGGAAAACTTGCATTTTGTTTCGTTTCTCTGACGATGCATTTACATCGACATTCATCTCAACAATAGGTAAGCAATAAGCACTTAACCTAAGCTCTAACAAGCAGCAGGAAGAAGGTTTTATGTTTTCCTTCAATCAAATCAAATAAAAGGACAAAGGGTGGAGCTGGAAGTTGCAAGACTGTGTGTATCGTGTCTTCCGTCCACCCAACGCCCATCATAACCATCGGGATATCCAATTATAAGTGATTTTTGTCGAATGTCATCACTGCTGTTGTTTTTTGAAATGTTTTTTCAAAAATACAAGAAAAGAAACAAATGTTATGTATCGAGGAAAAACCTTCGACAGAAAATAGAAGAAGGGCTGTTTCCCTTTGTATGATCGAACAAACTGGTTCCCAATTTTCTGGGCTTTTATTTTATTCATTGTTACTTTTTGCTGTAAAAAAACTCAATTGGCATTGCAGATCAATTCCAATTCCACTTCCAAGTGTATAGCATCTCGTGTATCATTCATCTTTAAGTGGAAGAGAGCTCCAGATTAATTTGTAGTTTGTATTTTGTATTGCTCCTTCCTTCCTCCCTTCCCTGACTTCTCGATTAATTGACAACAGCCTCCCAGCCGTTGTGTTGTCGTCGCTGATAGCTCATTGAAGTGCAGTTTGTTTTGTTGAGAGGTTGAGAGGGAGGTGATAGGAGCGACTACTTTGATTGATGTCACAGAGGTCAACATCATAACATCGCCATGCTGGGGTGAACTGTTGAATGTACGTACTCCACTACTGTCGTCGTTGTCGTTTGCGTTTTCTTCGCCGTTTTTGTCTTCTCTTCCTATCCCTTCCCGTCTCTTCTGTCTGTCGACTGTCGCTACCTACATTTTAATTTTTTACTATGAAAACGAACTGAAACCAGTTATGAAGATTTTTTCCTTTAAAAACTCTCGTTTCTCGATCGCATTTATAACCTAATCGGCCTTTTCTTTACGGCGGAATTACAAAAATAAACATTCCATAGTAAAATAATAATAATCAATTAATAATAAGAAATAGAGCTTCTTGTTGGGGAGCAGACCAGAGACGCAAACGGCCACAGACGGTGGTGATATCATTTACTTTGAACATGAATTCTTTATCTTCAACTTTTCAATGGGTTTAGACTTAGAGAGGCGAAAGGGGTGAGTTCCCAAACCATCATCGCCGCCATCGTGATAGTGCGAGTGAATGAATTCCTAAGCGCACGCTATACGCTACAAGCTACACGCTTGTGATGGTTTGTTTGTTCTAAAAGTAAATAATTAGCTCATTTGGGGAAATGATATGATATGTTTTTGTTGTTTTATCAGTTATTTTGTTTTTCTTTAAACTGAGCCACTCCCCTGCTTTTTTCCTTATAATCAAACAAACACTTGTAATTTTTAAAAATGCAAAATTATAAGAAAATCCATCAGAGGCACGAAGTGGAGAAGCATTGCATTCAAATGAATGTTTTTGTATTGAACACGCGTAATGATAATAATAAGAGTCTCTCTCTATGAATTGCTATTCTTGAAATGCTTTTGAATTCATTAAGATCTCGGGAGATATCATAGTAAGTTATTTTGCTAAAAACGTTGATAGCATATTTGACCTATTATAATTATTCTGGTGGTGCATCTTTCTTTTTAAATTGCTTATACTTAAATATAATCACAATATCACCAACAACTGGTAAGGTGGGGGTCTAGACTTAAACAAAAAAAAACAAAAAAAACTCATAAATAGACTTTGGTACAGATTTTTGTTTTTGTTTCTAGAAAGAAATTGGCTTGTTTTAGTTAAAATCTTTTTTTTAAAGTTAAACAATAGGAAACTAATTGAGACAAATGTATGTTAAGTAAACAGAAACATAATTTTAGTTTTGTTTCTTGTTTACGATTGTTTGTGATATTTTATTGTTTTTGTTTCTTGACACTCAAAACATTTAATGTATTTTTATACTTGCAATAAAATATTTATTCAATCTATGTTTATTTATGTATCAACACATCGTCTACGAAATTGTTTAAACTCCATAGGATTTATTAAGGACTTGGAAAAATTGTACTTTCCGCCGACGATATGTACGATATGTAGATGCGTAATTTAAGATTTTAAAAGCTGTTACGGTCAGCAGATTGATAAAATATAGAATTTCACAAAAGATCCTATTGTTTAGATAAAGAGTTCCGATTGTTTTGCTTACTCAAATGTCATATTAAATATGATAGTCTAAGAGCTGATACAAAATAGCATTCGTGACTTTTACCGCGATATTCTATGGTTTGGTTTGGTTAAAGCTTCTGCTAGTTAAACCTTTATTTTTTGGGATTAAAAATCTATAAATTAATGTAAATATCTTTCTCTTAACATATAATAGAAGTGACTTCCCTCAAAATCGCATTACTAACAATTAAGTTGACAAAATGTGCACTTAATTTTTAATACTTTTATACTCTGGTATCTAAGAGCTTTCGATTGTGATATTTTTTATCAGGCTACGTCTGTTATCCAAAGATTTGCTTAAACACCTGCGATTTTATTGGCATGTGTCTGAAGAACGCTGCCACCTACATGTCTGTCATCTTCAAATTCGAGTCGAGGGGTTTCAAATGCAACCAATCTCAAGTGATTTTCCAAAATTCCAAAAACGCCTTTTGGGCGACGTCTGCCGGAAAAATGCGGCCACCTAGACGTCTGTGTTGGGAGTCGAGTGCTTCCGTATAAGACCAATTTCAAGTGTTTTCATTTTCAGTGAGCACTGCGGGACAAATGCGGCCACATACAAGTCTGTCAAACCATATTTGAAATCAGCGAGTCATAGGCGCTAAGATACAATACATGAAACGGTTTTTCTCCCTATTTGTACTTTTGATGTACCTTTTCTTGGAAACGCTGCCACTACGTGCTGGCAGACGAACGTTTCTGTTATCAGGTTATTTTCAATCTCGAAGAAACTGATTGTAAATAGAAAATTTTAAATTTCTTAGTTCAAATTTATTCTGGTTTCCGCCCTAACACAATTACACCACCGCACTTTTGAAGGTTATAGAAGACGAAAGGATTGAACTTGTTGTAAATAACGTAACGTTTCTAGTCCTTTTAAATTTTTCTAAGGCATTCGACATAGTTGACTAAAGTGCGTTTTTAAATAAGTTACGCCAAGAATATTCCATGTAACTTAAGAATCCATACAATTATTACTTTCCTATCTAAGCGACAGAAAACAGGCAATTTGTATTAAGAACAAATTTTCAATATTTCTTTCCGCAGTCAAAATAGTTCCACAGTGATAGAAAGTCGAACCATTGCATCTCTCAATTTGTATCAATAAGATCTTATTTTTTATTTGCAAATTATCAAAGTGCCTTTATGCGGATGACACTCAAATAATATATAAAAGTTGTTTCCTAGGTCTCGTCGAAAATTGTGTTTGCAGCATTAACAAGATCCTGACGCGCATTTTCGATTGGGCAAAAATCTAATTGTTTGTAATTGTAATTCTCATTTCCATCAATCATGCTCAAGAGTAACCTGTTAGAATATATTAATAGATCTTTAAATCCTGGCGTAATATTTAACAGAACTTTAACCTGGAAAGACTATAAAAATTCAATAGTTGGAAAAGCTTATGCCGCTATTAAAACACTAAGACTGCTTATGAATTCACCCAGTTTCTGATTTCCGACGAAGTTGATACTTTCAATCCTAATACATGGCTTTGAATTCTATTTTAACTGTGACTATACAAGTAAAAAACAAGTTGAAAATGTCTTTTAATAGTGTTTTTTAGTATACTTTTGGTTTAATAAGCTGTGATCATGTCTCGTATTTCCGTTTTGATAATCTCATTAAATTTCTTAATTTGCTACTATTTTAAACAAATTAAAGAACTCGATTACTAACTTACATATTTCTATGAAAAGCTTCAATGTATGACGTCTGCATTTATCGTTCTACTTAGCTTGAATTGTTTGACGTCTGAAGTACAATTTTGTATAGCTGCTTGTCGCCTATGGAATTTACTTTTTCTTCTAACATGCGAGTGATTAATAACATGTGCACCAATTTCAAAAAAGTTTTTTTATAATTTCTTATCTGATTAGAGCGTAGTACCCGTGGCATGATGGTTAGTCATGCAAGAGGTCTTGGGTTCGATCCCTGCCTATGCCATCTAAAGTTTTTTTCACGGGTACTGCCTCTTGCGAGGAATTGACAAATTCTCCAAGAGTAATTCTTGTCATGAAAATTGCTTTCTCAAATTTGCCGTTCGGATTCGGCTTAAAACTGTAGGTCCCTTCCATCCCTGACAACAGTACTCGCACACAGGAATGGTTGAGAGTTGTAAGTCACTAGGCCCTAGTTCTCAAACGGACTGTTGCGCCACCCAATTTATTTATTTATCTGATTAGAGCAACTAACTTTGAATTTCTCTTTTTATCTTTACCTTCTTTATTTTTCTATTTTTACTCATAATTTGTATGCAACACAAATTTTATTTTCAATTTATGACTAATTTATATTTCACTCTAAATTAATTTTTCGTCTTCTACTTTAAAAAAAATGTGTGTTGATTGTTTTTTCATTTTTTAGTGTGAAGAAAAATCAAAAATAAATTCGGCTTATGTAAATCCTCTTCTAGAAAATTAAAAAAAAAAAAAATAGGTGCCACAACAGTCCGTCGAGAACTAGGGTCCTTAAAACTCTCAATCATTCCTGTGTGCGAGTAATGTTGCCAGGGATGGAGGGGACCTCAGTTTTAACTTCAGAAATATTTGTTGCACAGCAAATGGAATCATAATTTTTTTTTCCCAATAGTATTTTTCGAACTTATCCGAAACCATTTTCTTCGCAGTTACAACCTCTTGAAAAAAACATACACATTTGGTCCATCACTTAATTTTTGATTTTTATGACTAGTGGCTAGGAAAAGACCCTGATGTATGGGGACAGCAAAATTAGGAAAGCATTTTAGAACACATAAAAAAACTTAATTTCAAAAAAGTCACTAACTTAATTTTCTGCTCCGTGTTTAGAAAATATATTGAATATAACATAAGCTGGTTCTGTGTTAAAATTTAATCGACGTATATAAATTAATTGCGAATTAACAGTTCTTGAACAGGTGTATCAATATAATTTTATATGAACTGATGTCTCAAAAGAGTTTGCCAGGGTTGATCACTTATTTTTTATGATCAAACTTTAGAATATAAGTTTAAATCTTATAAAAATGGTTGAAACCTATTTAATTTAACATAAAGAACTCAACACCTTCGAATTGTCAACTTTATTTCGAATCCAGGTATTGTAACTTCCGAGGTTCCACAAGGAAGCCCTCTAGGACCCCTTCTTTTTCTCGTGTTCGTTCATAATATTTCGTATGTTTTTATTAACAACTGACTCACTTAAATTATTCATAATAAAATAGCAAAGCGATATTTATATCTTATCTGTTTACGAAAAATGTGTACGAATAATGTTTTTTAATCGTTTATTTTGTGTACCATTTCATAGGGCTAAAAAAAATAAAGAGAATCCAATTAAAATTTGAGTAGAAACTGTTTCAAGATAACAAATCGACGTCACGTTGACTTACATAGGCGTCAAAGCATTTTGGGACAACATTAGAGAGTGTCATTCGTGTGACAGTCAAAGTATCCTGCATTGACACTACGAACGTTGACCGTGAGTTTGCAGATACAATTTTTATTTTTTGGTAACATCAGTGAGTTACCGCATTGACCCTTTGAGTGAATGTTTAATTGTAGCTTAAGAAATTTGTCTGTGTTTGATGAAATAAGCCTTGTCAACAGGTTGATGATTGTATTATTTTGAAGGGTTTTAGATAATATTATGACTTACCAACAATTTATCTCTTATTTTCTTAATGATCTATTTACTTATTATGCAATTAAAAATCTCTATCTGGGGTCAAATCAAATAAGGTGTTTTGATAATTCTAAATGCGACTGTTAGTCAAAAAGAATTGAGTTGAATCAACTCGCACCGAACGGAAAAAAAATTATATGAAAATCACTTATCAACTTAGTCGGTTTCAGCCTTGTTCATTAACTGATTGATTTACTTAAGTAACATATCAACTGCCGAAGATGAAAACATTTCAACTTTTATTTAAAAATATATTATTTCTTTTGAATCAAGTAACTAGGCAGCCTTTTATTTTGAGTAATATTAATTTCGTCTGCCTTACCAGGAGTATGATGTAAGACAAATTAAAATGATGTTATATTGTTTTTGAATGTTGTACAACATGAAAATGATGTCCAATTGCCTAATCGATTATTTAAAGAAAGAATGTGTTGTTTTATACTGGAACCTTGGCTTGGTCTTCTCAAATATCGTCAAAAGAAAATATTAGGTCAGGTGACTTTTTCTGTGTTTTAAGCACATTAGGGAAGTTATAAAATAACCACGACTCTACTGGACAAGGTGTGTGCTTTGTTTTTGTTTTAAAATATTGATGTTAGCCATTTGATACAATTACTTTCTACAAATGGTGATTGTCAAGCATGAATATCCAATTAACGGGCATGAAAGCAAAAGAATGTATTGCCATAGTTTTCTTCAATCCTTAAGATACGAGATGTTTTCCATTCTAGTATCAATACTCATTAATGGATTCATTCCATGCAAGGAAAACACACCTCAGTCTACCCAATTTCCTCCATCATATTTCACTGTCTTCACCTTATTCTTTAGGGTTCCACGCTTCGCACTTAGAACGATAAACAAAGTTAGTTTTTGGTTCATCGTTCAAAAGTGCCCTTTTCCAAAGCTGCATGATTTTGTCCAGATAATACTTTGGATCAATTTTTGTCTGCCTTACTCGTCCAAACAATTAATTAAGAGTCTGTTTAACACGTATTTTATTCCGATCGCTCTATCCGCTCGTATGGAGGGGGGACCCCCCCTGCGCAATATATTATCAAAATTTAAATCTTGATTTTCTCTTACCTTATAAATGGTACTATATAAACCAAAGCAACTAGTTCATAGTTTTGGGTGTTTGGGACTTTTTTCCGGAGTGCAATAAACTTTATGACCCATCTAATTTGAAACATTTGTTAAATAAATAAAAAAACAAATGCAGGCAAATGCTCATTTTTTAACTTGTTTTTATTTTTAAAATCACTTTTGTAGGGAATACATGAATAGAATAGAAAATCTTACCTTCAACTTATAAAACTAGTTTTACTTCAAACACTTTAAGTAGTTTTGAGATCATTAGTTAACCGAATCATATTTTACTTCCCAAAACAAATCGAATAAAATTGAAAGCATATACTAATTCCATCCAAAGAACAAACTGCCATCAGTGCTTTTGTTTCTTTTTTCTTAAACTTGCCTTCCTTAAGATTCCATCTGTGCAAACATAATTTGACTAACTTGTTAAATTATTTTTACACATTTAACAATTAACACTTTTATTATTCTTCCTGCAGGAATTGACTTCAAAATAAAAACAGTTGAACTCAGGGGTAAAAAAATCAAACTACAAATCTGGGACACTGCCGGTCAAGAACGTTTCCACACAATTACCACCTCATATTACCGTGGTGCGATGGGAATAATGCTTGTATATGATATAGCAAACGAAAAGAGTTTTGAAAATATAGTTAAATGGCTTCGGAATATAGACGAGGTATGTTCAAATAAAAAAGAAAGAAAACCAATTAAAACAACATAAGTTCCAATGTTTAGAATTGAAAACTAACTATTACTTTACTTTTTTTTAGCATGCGAATGAAGATGTTGAGAAAATGATTTTGGGCAACAAGTGTGATATGACAGAAAAGCGAGTAGTTGGCAAAGATCGCGGCGAAGCGGTAAGTAATAATTAAATTAACATTCAAGTAAATTGTATACCAATTAAAAATAGGAAAGGGCTTTTATATTCCACAAAAGAAAGATTTTGAAAATAAATAAATAAAATAAAAAATAACTTTCAGATCGCTCGCGAGCATGGCATTCGTTTTATGGAAACCTCCGCTAAATCAAACATCAATATTGAAAGGGCTTTCTGTGAGCTGGCCGAAGCTATTCTCGACAAAACTGCTGGTCGCGAAGCTGCAGAAAATCCCGAACGTGTTGTTGTCGATCGTCGACAAACCAGTCAGCCATCCTACAAAGGTTGTTGTTCTTAAACATAATACAATACAAACAAAAATATCCTGTCCATCTAAATGCGGATGGGTGTTTATGGGGTTTTCGTTCGTTAAATCGTTAAAAAAAACATCAAAAATTGAACAAAAACATAAAACAAAACTTCAAATAATCATTTTATTCTATTTTTTGTGTCATTCATCCATCAGAAACAAAAACAAAACAAAACATTGAAAAACTCAAAACCCCTTTCTAACTCTCATCCTCTTTAATTATTATTAAAATAAAAAAAAAAAACAAAACAAAAAGAACAACCAACCAACAACGGTAATTTAAGAGAAATTATATAAATTTGTAATACATATGTACTTTACACCAAAAAAAGCAAAAAAAAAATGAAAAAAATATCTAAACAAAAAAGAACTTTAAAAATATGAAACAAGGAAAAAGCCTAAAAACAAAACGAAGAAATTGTTCCTCATCTTCAATTTATTATTATTATTTTTTTTTTAATTTTTTAATGTCGTCTTCTCGCACGCAAAAACAAAAATATGCACATATGTTTCATATTCTAAATATGCATAGCTAGGGAAATAATTATCATGACAAAGTAGCATTTTATGTATGTACATATAAACGTAACGACCAAACTCAGATTAGGTGTGAAATTTGAATTGTAAGGCGGCAGGTATGTGGCAAAAAATGGAGAATATTTTGTTCAACCATCCTTAAAAGTCAAGGTCTTTCGAATGGTTTTCATGGTTAAACATAGACAACTACCTATCCTTAAAATTCAAGGCCACTAATTAAGGTAATGAGAAATATTTAATTTACTTAGTCCTTATTTGGTGGCAAGTATTTTTAATTTAAATCGTGAAATGGTGTGGAAGTTTGTTCTTGATCTTTTTATTTTTAATTTTTGTCACCTGACTTTGTTTATATTTTAATTTTTTGATAAATACCTATCTGCATATAAAATACCCGTTTTCCTACTGATTTTTTTAAATTTAAAGGCGATTCAAGCACGTAGAGCTTGAATATGAATATGAATATGAATATGAATATGAATATGAATATGAATATGAATATGAATATGAATATGAATATGAATATGAATATGAATATGAATATGAATATGAATATGAATATGAATATGAATATGAATATGAATATGAATATGAATATGAATATGAATATGAATATGAATATGAATATGAATATGAATATGAATATGAATATGAATATGAATATGAATATGAATATGAATATGAATATGAATATGAATATGAATATGAATATGAATATGAATATGAATATGAATATGAATATGAATATGAATATGAATATGAATATGAATATGAATATGAATATGAATATGAATATGAATATGAATATGAATATGAATATGAATATGAATATGAATATGAATATGAATATGAATATGAATATGAATATGAATATGAATATGAATATGAATATGAATATGAATATGAATATGAATATGAATATGAATATGAATATGAATATGAATATGAATATGAATATGAATATGAATATGAATATGAATATGAATATGAATATGAATATGAATATGAATATGAATATGAATATGAATATGAATATGAATATGAATATGAATATGAATATGAATATGAATATGAATATGAATATGAATATGAATATGAATATGAATATGAATATGAATATGAATATGAATATGAATATGAATATGAATATGAATATGAATATGAATATGAATATGAATATGAATATGAATATGAATATGAATATGAATATGAATATGAATATGAATATGAATATGAATATGAATATGAATATGAATATGAATATGAATATGAATATGAATATGAATATGAATATGAATATGAATATGAATATGAATATGAATATGAATATGAATATGAATATGAATATGAATATGAATATGAATATGAATATGAATATGAATATGAATATGAATATGAATATGAATATGAATATGAATATGAATATGAATATGAATATGAATATGAATATGAATATGAATATGAATATGAATATGAATATGAATATGAATATGAATATGAATATGAATATGAATATGAATATGAATATGAATATGAATATGAATATGAATATGAATATGAATATGAATATGAATATGAATATGAATATGAATATGAATATGAATATGAATATGAATATGAATATGAATATGAATATGAATATGAATATGAATATGAATATGAATATGAATATGAATATGAATATGAATATGAATATGAATATGAATATGAATATGAATATGAATATGAATATGAATATGAATATGAATATGAATATGAATATGAATATGAATATGAATATGAATATGAATATGAATATGAATATGAATATGAATATGAATATGAATATGAATATGAATATGAATATGAATATGAATATGAATATGAATATGAATATGAATATGAATATGAATATGAATATGAATATGAATATGAATATGAATATGAATATGAATATGAATATGAATATGAATATGAATATGAATATGAATATGAATATGAATATGAATATGAATATGAATATGAATATGAATATGAATATGAATATGAATATGAATATGAATATGAATATGAATATGAATATGAATATGAATATGAATATGAATATGAATATGAATATGAATATGAATATGAATATGAATATGAATATGAATATGAATATGAATATGAATATGAATATGAATATGAATATGAATATGAATATGAATATGAATATGAATATGAATATGAATATGAATATGAATATGAATATGAATATGAATATGAATATGAATATGAATATGAATATGAATATGAATATGAATATGAATATGAATATGAATATGAATATGAATATGAATATGAATATGAATATGAATATGAATATGAATATGAATATGAATATGAATATGAATATGAATATGAATATGAATATGAATATGAATATGAATATGAATATGAATATGAATATGAATATGAATATGAATATGAATATGAATATGAATATGAATATGAATATGAATATGAATATGAATATGAATATGAATATGAATATGAATATGAATATGAATATGAATATGAATATGAATATGAATATGAATATGAATATGAATATGAATATGAATATGAATATGAATATGAATATGAATATGAATATGAATATGAATATGAATATGAATATGAATATGAATATGAATATGAATATGAATATGAATATGAATATGAATATGAATATGAATATGAATATGAATATGAATATGAATATGAATATGAATATGAATATGAATATGAATATGAATATGAATATGAATATGAATATGAATATGAATATGAATATGAATATGAATATGAATATGAATATGAATATGAATATGAATATGAATATGAATATGAATATGAATATGAATATGAATATGAATATGAATATGAATATGAATATGAATATGAATATGAATATGAATATGAATATGAATATGAATATGAATATGAATATGAATATGAATATGAATATGAATATGAATATGAATATGAATATGAATATGAATATGAATATGAATATGAATATGAATATGAATATGAATATGAATATGAATATGAATATGAATATGAATATGAATATGAATATGAATATGAATATGAATATGAATATGAATATGAATATGAATATGAATATGAATATGAATATGAATATGAATATGAATATGAATATGAATATGAATATGAATATGAATATGAATATGAATATGAATATGAATATGAATATGAATATGAATATGAATATGAATATGAATATGAATATGAATATGAATATGAATATGAATATGAATATGAATATGAATATGAATATGAATATGAATATGAATATGAATATGAATATGAATATGAATATGAATATGAATATGAATATGAATATGAATATGAATATGAATATGAATATGAATATGAATATGAATATGAATATGAATATGAATATGAATATGAATATGAATATGAATATGAATATGAATATGAATATGAATATGAATATGAATATGAATATGAATATGAATATGAATATGAATATGAATATGAATATGAATATGAATATGAATATGAATATGAATATGAATATGAATATGAATATGAATATGAATATGAATATGAATATGAATATGAATATGAATATGAATATGAATATGAATATGAATATGAATATGAATATGAATATGAATATGAATATGAATATGAATATGAATATGAATATGAATATGAATATGAATATGAATATGAATATGAATATGAATATGAATATGAATATGAATATGAATATGAATATGAATATGAATATGAATATGAATATGAATATGAATATGAATATGAATATGAATATGAATATGAATATGAATATGAATATGAATATGAATATGAATATGAATATGAATATGAATATGAATATGAATATGAATATGAATATGAATATGAATATGAATATGAATATGAATATGAATATGAATATGAATATGAATATGAATATGAATATGAATATGAATATGAATATGAATATGAATATGAATATGAATATGAATATGAATATGAATATGAATATGAATATGAATATGAATATGAATATGAATATGAATATGAATATGAATATGAATATGAATATGAATATGAATATGAATATGAATATGAATATGAATATGAATATGAATATGAATATGAATATGAATATGAATATGAATATGAATATGAATATGAATATGAATATGAATATGAATATGAATATGAATATGAATATGAATATGAATATGAATATGAATATGAATATGAATATGAATATGAATATGAATATGAATATGAATATGAATATGAATATGAATATGAATATGAATATGAATATGAATATGAATATGAATATGAATATGAATATGAATATGAATATGAATATGAATATGAATATGAATATGAATATGAATATGAATATGAATATGAATATGAATATGAATATGAATATGAATATGAATATGAATATGAATATGAATATGAATATGAATATGAATATGAATATGAATATGAATATGAATATGAATATGAATATGAATATGAATATGAATATGAATATGAATATGAATATGAATATGAATATGAATATGAATATGAATATGAATATGAATATGAATATGAATATGAATATGAATATGAATATGAATATGAATATGAATATGAATATGAATATGAATATGAATATGAATATGAATATGAATATGAATATGAATTTGAATATAAATATAAATATGAATATGAATATAAATATGAATATGAATATGAATATGAATATGAATATGAATATGAATATGAATATGAATATGAATATGAATATGAATATGAATATGAATATGAATATGAATATGAATATGAATATGAATATGAATATGAATATGAATATGAATATGAATATGAATATGAATATGAATATGAATATGAATATGAATATGAATATGAATATGAATATGAATATGAATATGAATATGAATATGAATATGAATATGAATATGAATATGAATATGAATATGAATATGAATATGAATATAATCTGAAAAATGTAGGAAAAAAGCAGAGTTTTTGGGTTGTTTTGTGGATTTTATATGAAATACAAATACATTCCGCTCCAGAACGACATTTGAACTCTGTATCCATTGGTTTATAAGGTCTTAAACTGCCACCGCAGTTTTGGAAAACATAAGTAGATAAAGAAATCACTTCAAATGCTCCATTGATTGCCTTTCAATTGAATTGTTTTTAAAAGTGGTAGATTGTTCACCCATTTCTGGGATTTTATTATTATTTAAAGATCATCGACTATCACAATAGAGGTGAATCCAATTCATTCAGTTTTTGACAACTCTATATTAATAGTGAATCTTTGCTTTTGAGATCTGGCTTCCATCCCTGCTGTAACACCTAACTCAAAGACATTAATGTTTTTGTGAATCGTATGAATTGAATTGTATGTATTTGAGCTTACTCTGTCTTCCTGTTCAAATAAAAATCCATCCATTTTATTTAAAGGACTGCTAGATATACTTTTATATATCATTTTTAATTTTAATAAATCTTTATCTGGAACTTATTTTTCCTTCTGCTTTTTATGCAGAAATACTTTTCACCGATAAAAGTATTCAATTCGGATAAGAAGTATTTTTCTGAATGAAATAAATAATTGGTTCAACTTAACTTAGCTTTTTATAACTAATACACGCTGTTGCTGTTGCAGCTGAACTAATTTAAGTACTTGTAGGTAAAAAACAAATCCGAGTTTTGATGATTATTTTCTTGATTCTTGAGTATATTTTAAAAGACTCAAAAGTCTTGATTTAAATACTTTGTTATAGTGGCGTTCGTATTATTTTAAGGACCAAATTCAATTTGAAAATGTTGTAGCCATTGAGAACTAGTCGAATTTTCTAAATCAAACTTTTTTCCTAAATTTAAATTTTTGTTTTCATAAATTATCCCATAATTTCATCTAAAGTGCACGTTTTTCAACGCAACCCAAGGCAAGCACTGTTTTCAAACTTTCAGTTTTTCAGTTTAATTCTTTTTACTGCATCACTTTTGTAACAAATTAATAGTATTTTATTATTTTGTAAAGCGTTCCTTGTTTTAATTTAATTGCTTCATTTTCTAAACGTGATCTAATCTAAAAAAAAAAAACATATTATAAATTAAATTATAGAAATAAAATAAAAAATAAAAACATGAATGACTTGAGAAAAAATATATAATTATTTTTTGTATCATTATATTTCATTTATTTAGTTTAGAAACTAATACTTATAATAATATACTTTGTAATAATTATTAGAATTTTTTAAATTAAAAACAAAAACACAAAAAACAGAGGAAAGAATATAAATAAAGTTTAATTTCATATGGAAAATGTATGTATGCATGAATGGTATGTTTTAATTGGTGATTTAAATTCTTAAAGAGTATTTTATATCAAACTATGATATTAGTAGCCTAATTAATTTTATATTAAAATGTTGTTAAAAAAGTAACGAAGGGAATATGATATGATTATGATAATTAGGAAGCATCTACACATTAAGGGCTATCGATGCTCTACAGATCATTTTTTAACACCTCCACTCTAAAAAGTTTTGTATACATACGCAAAGGGCTTTTACTGTGGCACGCGAGAAATGAGCACACAAATGTGAAAACGGTGTTAACAAATACTTTTTTCAGTTGAGATAGATGGCTTCTTCTATAGAATTCTGGTGAGGCGAACAAAGTAAAGACAACACGAAGGTGCATTAGGGTCAATATCGTAGGTTTAAGAGAAGCTTTAGATTTGCTCTCGGGAAGTCCATTAATTTAATCATTAAGATTAATATGTGTCGTCAAAATTGGAGAGCGTGCCTGAAATACTTTTCACATAAATGTTAAAATTCTCAAGATAGAGTTAACGGAAGCAGTTTTAAAAAATATATCACTAGAAACTGTGTGCCACTATACGTCAGCAGTTTTAAAAAATATATCACTAGAAACTGTGTGCCACTATACGTCGATGGGGACAACGTATCAAAGCTGAGATCGATCATTTCGAGTAAAACTACATTTTGCAATCAAACTAATATTATGGCCAAATAATGTTTGAATTCTAATAAATTATTCTCATACCTGTGGGAGGAAGATGTCCAATATATATGTATGTAAGTGTAAGGCTATTGAGGCTATCCCAATTCATGGATTTTTTTTTTAAATACAATTTGTCGTGGTCTTTTAAATGCATGTATATGTCTTACATAAATCTTAAAGAAATGCATTTATGCTAGAACGGTTTTTAACATAAAAAACAACGGTTTAAAAGTAATTTTTATTTTTGTAACGAATCCGTCTTCTAACAAGGTTATAACCTCAAGCTTTTGAGATATAATTTCAAGGTTTCTCAAAACTTCATAAAAGATAAAACAGAACACAAAAAATGACTCAAAACTAATAGGAATTTTCGAAAACTAAATGAGATACTAAAATTATTTAAATTGTATCTAGAAGAAACATATTTACTTTGCGAAATCATCATACAATTAATTGTTGAAAACTTTATTGTGTTTTTCCTTAGCCCCAAAAACAACGATTTTCGATACATTTTTTAAAAATACATATGATGTGATTGAAAAATTTTTCAGGACTTTCTTTCCAATGTACTTAGTTGCAAACTAGGATTGATTAAAAGTGTAAAGTAAACCAAGAAAACAACTGAAAACAATTTCGGCTCACTTCCATAAAACATCTGCATTTTTAGAAGATTTTATATTCTATTTTTAATGGATTTTAACTTAAATAAAATTAGAGAGAAATAAAATGACGAATTCTCTTTAAACAAAAATGTATATCAATACATAGTTACCAATTAAAGTTTCTACACTTTTTCAGAAACCTATAATTTTCTTGGAAAACATTGTTTCAACTTTTAATTAGAACCATTATCCAACTTTACTTCTAAGTCATTCGATAAGTCTAATCGTGAATGCCCTACTCTATCATTTGTTATAAAAGATGCCTTAAAATAATTCAATGTTCCCTTTTACATAATACTAGCTTTCCGATTTATTCGAGGTCTGTCAAGGAGTAAACCAGGGACCAATTTTATTTTTATTAGCAATGGTAATGGCATCCCATGGAGTCTATTCGAAAAGTAATTAACAATCGAAATGGCATCTTATGGATTCCATTCGAAAAGCTTTGTCATTCAGACATATCGCCGATAATATTATGTTTCATGGCAAACAGTGTGGCTTTGACCAAATGTGCCAATTCTACATTGATGTTGCCTTGTCCATAAACACACAAAAGCAAATTTTTCTGACGCAGAAAACTATCGACAAAATGGCTCTACCTAGGCAGTACTGTATCAACTGACTTTGACTATGGAACGCTTTCTATTGTGTGGAACTTCAGCATAATATTGCTACGCACTTCGAGTCCAAAGTGAAATCCCTCCTCCTGTACGTCTGTGAAACCTGGAAATGCTTTGCTGATATCTCGAGCAGATTACAATATCCTCAAGATCACAGATCGGTAAAAAATTTGAGTTTGGGGATAGGACTCATCAGAGAAGAGTAAATATAGATATTAGACATTTAAAATTTTGGAAGGCAGTTCTTCGTGGATTCTACAGGGTATTAGAAAAGTTGGGATAAAATGAAAAACATTGATATCAAGTCTAAAAATGAAGTTTTTGCATATGGACCCAGCATCATGCAGCGAACTGATATAAAGCAGATGGAAACAAATTGTTGCGGCCCAAGCTCCAGGAGTACTTAAAATGTGCAATGCAATCCAACTATTGGTCCAACTTTAAATAAGACAAAAGATATTAAAGCCTCTTGTTTTTAAATTTGATTTTTGGATAAACTTTTCAAGCACTATTCTTTTTGATTATGAATTAATTTCATTTTGATACACACTACATACGTCTCAAACCACAATTTAAGTCCTCAAAAACGCTGCTAATTTTTTAGGTTTTCTCCTCCGATGCAATAAGTTGTTTACCCTTTCTGATCTAGCTGTAATCTATAAAGCCTTTATTCGTCGGAGCTTTAAAAATTGAAACCCCCGCAATGTATCCTGTTTTTTTTTTTTTTGTTCGTATTTAGGTCGTTATTTTCATCAACAATGCTCTAGCAAATTAGCCAGTTGAATTTCGGCCCTCAAACAACCATAATACTCTTACTTTAAGGAATGCTCGTCAGTTAACCCTTAAATTAAATTTCAAACGTATTCTTAAGTGTAGAGATTCCTCGTGAAATGTTGTACCATGCTAAATATTTCTCAATAATTTCAATGTGCAGACATTCCAACTAACCCCCCTTTGCTTAATTGCTCGCAATGTGTTTAATCATTGTAAACCCTTGATTGCGCATGACTTTTTTTTTAATCTAAAATGTTCTTATTTAAAAATTAAAGTATTTGTAGTAAATTATTTATTTAATAATCACAAAATTATCTTTTATTGAATTTACTTTTATCAAAAAATTCTTAATTAATACAAACAGTATTTTTTGTTGTAGTTGAATCTATTGACTCTTCTTATCGTCTCCTTTGCCCTTAGTTACTACAGTATCTTCCTTGAAGTGAAGGAAAACAAATGAAAAGATAAACACTCCCAACATCATGGAGAAGGCTCCAGTATAGTATGGGAACGCACTGGGAATGAATCGTTCATACTGAGTGTGTTCGAGTGGTCTCACTGAAACCTTAAACAAAACAAAATAGAAAGAGTTAAAATTTCATAAAATAAAAAGACCTTAAATTTGTTCTTACTTGAGTTGTACTGTACAAATGAGTGTAGCCGACACGATCATAGTCGACCTTAAATTGATAGACACCATAGACATCGGGAATCTTAAATTTAGCCTCATACACTCCGCTCTTCTTGACTTTCAGAGTGGTGCGGACAAATGGATCGATGCGCACAAATTCCAATTGAACGTCGTTGGCTGGGAACGGTTTCCAGGAGCCTTCGGCCAACTGCTCAATGGCGATTGTGTAGACGACGGGATCGGTGATGGTGTAGGCATGTGGTGGCTTTGTTTCACCTTCCTTGTGATGGGAGACGGAGGCAACGCGCAGACGACCAGTTTCCCCGAACACCCACTTGCTTATGGCTGTGGCTACTTGCTGGTTTCCAGAATTCTTGAACATCTTAGTTGATTGGGCATTTTGGACACCTGAAGTGAAGGCTTCATCGGAGAAGAAGAACAGAGATCCAGAGAAGACGACACGAGCGTTGTTGCGAGCTTGTAAAGCGGCGATGAGAAGAGTTCCTTTGCCAACGGCATGGGGATACTCTTTGATTGGGTTCTCGGGAACATAGCTGTAAGCTGAACTCTCGGCAGTCAGGAGCTGCAGCACCAGAGGATTCTCTTTATCGGCCAAAAGACCAGTACCCTTATAGAGCAGAGGATTGACATCCTTGCTGCCCACAATCACTGGCGAGTTGATTAAGTTCTTGCTGTCGGCAAGGATAGTTGTGTGATCTCCAGAGTCCGAGATATCGTAATTCAGATGATCGATCACCGAAGCGCCTTCCTCGTCAACTTCAAATCCGCACTCGGAAGCGAACTCTCTCAAAGCATCGCCAGAGCTATCAGAGCCTGCAACCAAGACGTTGCCTCCATCGTCGACGAACTGAGTTAGTTTCTCAACGCTCAGATCTCCACCGAACTCTTCCACCGATGGCGCAAAGATTATCAAATTCTTGTAAAGATATTCACCATATTTGGAAACAACCAGACCTGCATCATCGGCTAACTTGAAAGTCAGCTTAAAACCACGCTCTTTAAAGAGAACACAAAGAATAAAATCAAAATTAATAATCAATATAATCAACCGATGGACGACGACGCACGGTTTAAGCAAAAGTGACGTGTCTCTTTTGCGGTTTGTTGGCTAGAGCCTAATACCGCGAGTCTTTAACTTACCCTGCAAAGTTTTAAAGAAAATCGAGTGAGTTTCTCGAATCGCAAGGTTATCTAGGAGCACAAGGGTTTCTGCTTCATTTTCGAGTACAGCAAAGGCTCCAGTTGTTAGGAAGATGAGGAATATCGTGAGTTTTTTAAACATTTTCCAGCTAAATTTTATGATTTTGTTCGGGGTGGAGCGACAGCGAAAAAATGCGATAAACGAAACGAATGGGTGGTTGACAAGCAGTGGAGACAACTGAAATAAAAAAAGAACACAACTGACTACTTATAACACCACGATTCCACTTTCTTTTTTTTTAGTAAAAGGGAAATTTATTTTGAGATGTGGTTAGTTTATTAGTTTTTTTGTTTTTTTTTTTTTTGTTGGCTCTGATTTAATTTCTGAGCGATCAGAGCAAAGCTTTGAGCAGATTGTGTGCAGAGTGCCCTGATATAATTATGAAAAACACATTTATGCACTGATCTGTCATTTTGATTAGCGATTAACTCGGTTTAATTAATTAATTAGCTTTTTTTTAGGTTTACATTTTTTTGAATCTTCATTTGTAATTACGAGTAAGTAAAGTGAAAGAGTGATACCACGAAGATGAACATGTTCATTTCATACCTGCATTAAGGCACCATGGTCCTTGATTCAAAGTTCGATTATCATATAAAAGCCATTTTAATTAGTTAAACATTGTTTGAAACTCAGTGTAAATAACTCAAACCAGCTGTATGGTTAATAGCTTGTAGCTAAATTGTGTGTTTCTGAATTTTACAGATGCAAAATTTGTTTTAAAATATGTAGAAAAGCAAACACGATCGAGCTAATTGGCCTCCTCAATCTCTCGATTTAATTGGACCCATTGGTTTACAGAATTATTGGAAATGTATTTGATTTGGATTATCAAAGCCTCCATAAAACCATTGAACCATAACCTTGGCTCGGAGTAATTCGAAACTAGTTGGTACATTTGTGTAACCCGAACCTTAAACTGAAAAAAAGATACATGTTAATTTCAATATTTAATGGGCAAAATGTTTGCCAGTTAAAAAAAAGAAACAAATTCCAATTGAAACTCTTTTGTGTAAGCCCATCAAATTGGATTTTAATTTCCTAAGGTTGGCATCGCCCACAGACTTCGCAGAAATTCATGATGGCGACTGTTTTCTGCCATAAAAATATTCGTGACAGTTTTAAAAACCGCAGAAAAACATAAAATTCTTTCATATTATTAAATGTGAAAATATCCAATTAACTTCGAAATGCCAACTCAAACATCTAAGCTTTCAATTTGAACAATTTAAATCTCTAAAATCGCCTAATTTACGTTTCAATTCACCAAAAATCTATCTTCGGTTCGGTCGAACATCTTCCTCCGCAAAGGCTGGGGTGTCAAAAAAAAGTTTTCATTTTCCGTCTCATTGGATTTTTCTTTTTGGATTTTTGTTCATAAAAGGATTCGTTTTTTTACATTTCTTTGATGAATCAACCCCGCATAGAAATCAATTGATCAAGAGATTATACACGTCGGGGCTAAATTGTGATTGTGATTGAAAGTGCAGGTCAACAAATGTGGGGACATTGAAGGGGGGTTATTGACTGGCCTCCAGGATAAATGGTATTTTCATCTTTTCGTGTCGGCAGTTAGTTATATAAAGAAAAAGTGAATTTGTGCCCATTTTTTGGGGGAACAGAAATAAAAAGGTGCCGCCTTCGCAGTTTTTTTTCTTTTCACTTCTTTCTGACGTACCGTGCCGTCCATTGTCGGGATACGGGCTACGGGCTACGGGCTCTGGATCTGGTCACACCTATGCGCTTAAGTTTCGGTTTGCCTTGCTCGATTTGTCGCTATCGTTGTCGGTTGGTTTGTGTGTCACTTCACTATTGAATCGAACCCCCTTGGCCCTGCTGTCTCCAATTGCAACCATCTAGGCCAACCAGCAATCTAACAGCTGTAGATCTGGGATCTCCTTTTTTGAGCAAAAAACATTCAACATTCAACATCAAAGTCATCATCATCATCTACGTTTGTAGTCAACGACGACGTTGTTTTACTCATAGTCGCCGTATTCGTACTCGTACGTCGTTGTCATTGTCGCACTCCTCATAAAGGCATCCAGTTGTTGGTTTCCACATTTTGCAAAATCGGTAAGTTATTCTAGAAATGTGCCTTGACAAACTAAAAAATTGCTTTATTTAAGTTTAATGATGCATCTTCTCTTCTTCTGTGAGAATCCAATTCAATCCACCACCTTTTCTTCCTTCCGCCTACAACTTTCTATTAAAAAACTGTGCGGAGAATACCTGTTTTTTTTTCTTCTCTTTGCATTGAATAACATATTCGATTCATTCCATCCACCTCATTGTTTTCTTTCTCTGGAAATTCAGTGTCGTCAAAAAGTGGCAGCTTCTTAAAAGAAATTAATTTTTAGTTGGTTTTTGAACAAAAATCTTCTGGGAAACGCTAGCTGGTTGGTAGGTACATTAAAACACAATACAAATGGCTGTTTGATTCTCTTGTGCATTAGATAAGAAACACGAATTCTTTTTTCTTATGAGATAAATTCGTTACAAATACAATAAAAAAAAAAAAACAAAAACAATTTAATTAGTGACCGAGTCAAAATAGACATATAACTCTTCAAACTTTCGGAATGATTCGCATATATCGGCGAAAATTAGTAAAACAAATACTGAGGACATCTTTATACCAAAAGAGACTCAAAAGTCCTATGTGAGCATTACGTCGCCGCCGTTCTATTAAAATTTTCTAAGTCCATTTTTGTTTGTTTTTATAATTAACAGGCACTAAATGGGTTATTAATACCCATGTCTAAAATTTAAACAAAGTGCGAGCTTTAGGAAAATTTGCAATGATTAAATAGGTGATATCGGTGCACATTGGTCTAAAAGTTTTGAATATCAAAATGATATGGAAAAACAAAGTTTGGTAAAGTATTCCACATTCTCGATGTGCGCTTAAAAAAAGAATCCCTATACTTGACAGTACGTCCGAAATTGAGCTAAAGGGTTAACTGAATAAGTTCAAAGTTTCATATAATACAAAAATTATCAGATTTTGGGACTTTTATTTATTTAAAATGTACACTAATATTATAAAGAGGAAAGATTCGTATTTTTGTATGTAACGAATAAACTCAAAAAGTACTGGACCGATTTAAATAATTCTTTTTTCATTAGAAAGCTACATTATCACTGAGTAACATAGGCTATATTTAGTACTAAATTACTATAGAAACCTTTAGAAATTCCTATTAAAACCAACCGAAGGTACCTATAAAAAAAGCAGCCTTTAAATGTCTTTCATCGCATACGCTGCGAAGAGTTTTATGATAGGACAAAAAAATGTTTTCTAATTTAGTGATTCATGGTCGTTTTAATTAGCATGCTTATAACTTAAATATCTGTACCTATTTATGTCTACCTGTGCAAAGCCGGGACGGGCCGCTGGTTGTTTATATAGAAGAACGTAGAGTTTAGGGAGTTCTGACAAAATAAAGATTGTGTCACTTGCATGAACTTGGCGTTTTTATCTCATCTTTGCTAAAAATGGACTAAGGAAGTTTTTATAGAAAGTCGATGATAAGAAGTTATCGAGGTTTTCTGTCGAAAATTCCTATTTTATAGTTGTAATTTTTGAACGGTAAATGCAACAAACAAGTTTTTTTTTGCTAAACTTAGCAGATTATGAAATGTGCGTTTAATACATCTATTTTCAAACATGTAAAATGTTCATAATAAAGACGATTTTCGCATATTGTGTCCAAAAGGTACTCAAAATCGCTCCAGAAATAATTGTAGATATACACTCCCGGTCATAAGGTTAGAAGCAGGCATTTTCGCGAAGTAAAATCGATATTTCTCTCGTTACATGATGGATTAGAAAAAAACAACTATGGTAAATGAGGGTCCATTTTGTTAACAACAAAATATAAAACTTGGGTAAATGAGAGATTTAGCTTACGGAACTTTCATTGCAAATTGTTAATTGAGTCAAGAATATGCGAAAATAAATCGGGTCATTAGATTAGAAGCACATCAAATAAATGGAAATAAAATGCAAGTATTTGTATTTTGTTATGTTTTTTAGCTTTCATTAGGTTGTTTATAATGTGTGCTACCACCAGCCTTCATAATAACTTCAACAATTCTATCTTTTAAGGATTTATAAAGAGATTCCAAGTAGACCAGAGAAATCTCACTCCAGGCCAATTTGATACCATGTATTAGCGCTTCCTTGTCCATCGTTTTGCTTCCCTTCCTCATGTACCTAACGTGTGAGCTAGCCCCACACATTTTAAATTATGTTAAGGTCCGAGGAATATGGTGGCCAAGGCAGCAAGTGGAAGTTTTGGTTCGCAATAAGGGATTTTACCTCTCGGACTGTGTGTATGGGAGCGTTTTCCTGCTGAACAATCCATGGAATTGGTCCAAAAAGCTCGCTAATATTGGGGAATACTTATTCCAGCAAAGCTTTGTATGCTTTTCTAGTCATTTGGTATCTTGGACTACCAAGTCTATAGCGCCATACAATAAAATTGAGCCCTAGACAATAACGCCTCCTTCTTTGCTATGGTGATGACGGTTTACAAATCACTACTCTCTCCTCAGGTCATGGAAATAATTACTGTAACCATCTGGCCCATATATGTTAAATTTTTTCGTCGGAAAAAAATAACCTTAAGCCAATCATTTGCGGTCATTCCATTTTGCACATGGCAGCTCATGTGATCTTTCGCGAAACACAAGCGTTGCTTCTTCCTTGTGTCATTAAGTGGTGGTTTTTTCTTAAGCTTCAGGCACTTTAAGTGTTTAGCATGGCGAATCGTGTATTTAACAGTGGATAAGCTGGCCTTAACATTAGCTTTTTGCCTAGTTTTAGCTGCCGATAAAGCTGAATTTGACATTATTCTAAGGATCTTTGCGTTTCGCGAAGTCTTAAGGCAGAGGAAGTGTTTTTTTATAATTTCTCGAGTAAGACGATGGTTTTTTAAGTAATTGCTGACACAATGATCATTTCGATTTACTTTTCGGGCTATAGCAAAGCATTAAGGACCTTTACAGGAATAAACATCTATTCTTGCCCTTTCCTCTCCTGTCAAACATTTTTTGTTGCCCATTTCTGTTAACACTCAATCAAGAACAATTAATTTATAAATTGTACCGTTTTTCCGAAAAACAAATGTATGCATTTCACAAAACAACGTTGATTTATTCACATGCTTCTAATCTAATGACCCGATTTATTTTTGCATATTCTTGACTCAATTAACAATTTGCCATGAAAGTTCCGTAAGCTAAATCTCTCATTTACCCAAGTTTTATATTTTGTTGTTAATAAAAATGGTCCCTCATTTACCATAGTTGGTTTTTTCTAATCCATCATGTAACGAGAGAAATATCGATTTTACTTCTCGAAAATGCCTGCTTCTAAACTTATGACCGGCAGTGTATGGTCTGTTTCACAATATAAACTTAAAGTTCTAAGTAGTTAACCACCACTTAAATTACTTTCTTAGCTATCAATATTTAGTATTTTAAAAAACTTCAGGAGGTACAGTTGCAGTTATATAATTAAGCCACAAAACAAACAAACACATAAATGAGAAATATTTAACTGAAATGGCAAAAATAAAGCTATCAAAAAAAAAAAAAAACATTTGTTAAAGTAACCTCAATCTTCGATTGAAAAAAAATCTAAAAAAACTTATGTTACTGCGAATACAAAAATTAGTTAGAAAGGCTGATCCATTTTCGGCATCAGTACAAATAAGAGTCCAATTGAAATTGAATTCCATGTAGAAGCAAACCATAAGAAAGTTACAAAATGCGTTGAAAAGAATACTAACTAAAAACAGCCCGTGTTTATTAAATTTGACCGAAAACCATACGCCAGGTGCCCTTAACTAAAATAATTATATCTTATATGCACCAAATAGACAGTTAAACATGTCCGGTGATGGTAAATCTTTTGGTTTCACCTCATCTAAGTTTGGTCATATTTTATAGATCAATACAAAAAATAACTGAAAACTACAAAGAAATTCTTAGCAATCATTGGAACATCAATTATGTGGATCAATTTAACATATTTCACCAAGAATATAATCTTAAGCATTGTTTTTTGGGTCATCAAATCCTGGTTGGAATTAAATTTCGTTTAAGTTATGGAGCGGCCAGCTAAAAGTCCTCATGTAAATAGACAATTATTATGGGATATTATAAAAAGGCTCCACTGATAAACAAGACCTTACTCTGGAGAATAATCCAACAGGAGTATATTAAAATTACTTCTAGATTCGTAGCGCTGTTCGTCACAATCTCGAGATGTGCAGAAGTTATACGGCAAAAATTATTTCCAAAGAAGTACCATCTCAAGTTCGGTATTGTAGATGGCTTAAATATTTGTCTATGGAGTTTTTTGAAATCTGAACAAATTTCTTTACGAACTGCAATCCAATTTATGCAGAATATGACTTATCCTGTTTTAAACTAATTAGATCTTCTGGAGATGGTTAGTGCGTAGAAGATTACAAAACAAAAAAAAAAAACGATTTTGGGACAAATTTGTAGTCTACCTTTTCGAAAATCTATACTTCTATACTATACTAATATTATAAATGCGAAAGTAACTCTGTCTGTCTGTCTGTTACTCAATCACGCCTAAACTACTTAACCGATTAGCATGAAATTTGGTATGGAGATATTTTGATACCCGTGAAAGGACATAGGCTACTTTTTACGGGAAAATGACGCATTCCCATGGGAAAATTCAGGTGGGCCGATCTTTTTTAAGCCTAAACTACTGAACAGATTTAAATTAAATTTGGTAAGGAGATAGTTTGAGACTTAAGAAAGGACATGAGTTACTTTTGACCTCGGGAAAACAACGCATTCCCATGGGAAAAATTACTTTCCGTGGAATCTGATCGCTTTCACTCCTAAATTACCAAATATTTTAATAATATTTGGATAAAATTGGTATTACGGGAAAACAACGCATTCCCAACCCTTCTCATAAGTTGAGATTAAAGGTTGGTGTTCCAGTCCTGTTAATGAGAAATCTTGACGCATCAAAGTTATGTAATGGTACACGGCTACAGATTACTCACCTAGGACGAAATATTATAAAAGCTATAATCATGACTTTATAGCAAAAAGAAAAAATGTTTTAATTCCCCGCATTCCGATAATTCAAACCGATTTGCCGTTTCTGTTTAAAAGAGTGCAGTTTCCTCTGAAAGCAGCATTTGCAATAACAATAAATAAAGCTCGGCGGCAAATGCTGAAAGTTGCAGGTATAAATTTGGAAAAAACTGTTTTTCCCATGGACAATTATATGTAGCGTGCTCACGAGTCTCAAACCCACAAAATTCATACGTTCTGGCCAAGGAAGGAAAAACAAAAAACGTCGTATATAAAAATGTATTGCAGTAACCTATCTTCTTCTTAAAATGTATTAACCTAACCTAACCTATGACAATCACACTTACTATGGCCTCATCCCATCTCGGCGCAATTCAAACATATGAACATACGTACAAAAAAGTATAGCTCAGGTTTTTTCATATTACTATCCAAAAAAAACTATCTAATGCGGACAAAGTCGCGGGTAAAAGCTAGTTATAAATATAATCTTTTATCCCTATCACTCTAATTTTATTCTTTCTCTTAAAGTTTAAATAAATAATTAAAAAAATTTGTTATTTCATGCTTTATATGTTATTTTTGTATGTTGTTATGTCCACGCACTAACTTTTTTTTAGCGAAAAGATACTATATTTTATTATTACAAAAATATTCTTAAAACCCTGGACGTGTTTTTCACATATATAAAGGAGTTCATTTGGATTCGTGTCATTTTTATAGTGTATTGTGGCCAGTTTATGATCGTTTTTTAATTTTTTATTTCAAGATTTTATTAGTTTTGTGTTTATATTAAATTATATTAATTTTAAAATTGCGCTATGCGCACATTCGTTGGCCTTATTTCTTATGTCTATGCCCCGCCGCCGCCGCTGCCGGAGAAATCGTTGTCTTGTTTGTCTATAAAATCACCACCAGGGCATAATGGAATAATGTCTTCATTCTCAAGGCAAGGCGAACGCATCATTATCATCGTCAGTGTTTTCTTTTTTTTTTTTGATTTAACAGAGAAACACGAGTGTACGTACAACTCGGAGGAGAATCTATAAATACTTTATTGCAAAATAATCTTTGGTCCCAAAGAGAAAAAAAATAAGTCTCTATGGTTGACAGAGTCGTGTTTTTGCGCTATTCCTTGACTATCAAATGACATTGGAAAGGCATCACGATAATGGGAAGGAAATATGTACAACCAACAAAACAAAACACACTAAATTCAATGCAATTTGAAGAATCTTCTAAACGTTGTGAGTTGCAATTATTCACAATGTCAATGATGCACTACTTCTCATCATTGACGGAAAATTTGTTTTCTTTTATTGAGCGACGAGCATGTATTTGATAAACGACAAGTAATTCGTCTTCTTGGCAGCTAGCGTACGAGTGTACCTATTTTTTTTTCCGTTTGTGGGTAAAAAATATTGATTGATGTCTGAAGATTTAAGCGACTCGATGACGGCCAGGAAAACCATAACAAGGTGACTGGCGACAAACTTAAGTAACTTAATTTTTGTATAAGAAATACAAACTTAATTCATGATTCTGAGTCGTATTTGATTGTATTTGTAAGGAAGAAGATTTCAAACGTTTTGTTTTACTTTTTGAAGATAAATAAAGGTGCTTTGTAGTTTTCTTTTAATAATTTGTTATTAGGTCGGAAATTGAAATTAAAAAAATTAATACAATGGCAAATTTGTTTTAGGTATTAACAACCTGTTTTTATTAAAAAGAAAGTGTGTTTTGACCAAAGAATGAATACTTAACGTGCGTCCAAACTTTGATATTTTTAAAAATTGTTGTAATTTAGGTTATATACTATCCATTTACGTTTGTCATCATTGGATTGCTTGATTACTTTTTAGGGGAATCAATAGAGAGAAGGTTCACTAACTTCTCTTTTTTGGGATACCTTAGTGAACCTGGATTTCAGTTAAGTGTATGACAAGTTTTAGGATTTGAACGAAATACATTGTGTAAAACCATTAAGCTCGTGGCAAACAAAAAATTTATAGAAAAAGCTCATATTCATATAAGATTTTTGTAGAGTCGTAAAGAAATCAAAGCAGAAAAAACTAAATGGGCAGAAAGATAAAATCTTCTCGGAGTTTTTTTTTTGGAGCTATCGATTTTATCCATATTTCTATATCTTAACCCTTGAGATCTCCTGATGAACACATCAACCGGAAGGGTTTCTTCAGCCTTAATGTGTAAGAAAGATGTTATAAAGCTGAAGAATTCACAAGTGTGGAGGCCCAGTGGCCAGGCTCATTTCCCCACTCGTGGGTCTTTAAAACATCAACAATATATTCATTAGAGAACTAGAATATCCTGGAAAATATTATCATTCTTGGAGATACTATGTCCGATATTACACCTTGGCTTCAAACGTTTTACAGAAATACTCAAATAGATGCTGAAGAAAAATTCAAAGAAATGATATGTTTTTCTAATTAAATCAGAGGTTTTCGTGTTTGCGATACAAAATGAATGTTAAAAGCATTATTATGGTGTCATTTGTTCTTCATAACTTGGAAAAACGTTTAGATGACTTATTACCTGACGATGCCACTTCATTATCAGATAACCAAACCAAGACAGACAACAAGAACAACAACTAGGTGAAAACGTATGTAACAACTCAAGTTAAATCAACCTTTTGTAGACGAGAGCAACAGAGAAAAAATTAAATAAACCAAAAATAAAACAATTTTCTCAATAGGTAGAGCTTTAAAGAACTATTTCCATATTGGGATGTATTTGACAAAACCTCAGAAGTAGTCTTTTAAGAATTGCTCTACGGATAATTATGAACTTTAGTAAAAATAGTTATAGCCAGTATTAAAAAACCGTTGTATTGGAGGTACCTGTCCTAGAAAAACTAGCACAACAGTGCAAGCTCGAGGAAATGACATTCACATTAAAATGCTCTGTATACCAAATTTGAAGCTAAACGGTACATCCGATAGACTCTAGTTCGATGTGCATTGGAATTTGCGAATTTGACAGTGTTATCTTAAGGCTTCTAAGCCAAAACATGTGAATAAACAAATGTCTAGCTTTAGCTACTACGGATAGCTATGAATAGTTCGATTTTATCTTGGTCCAAAAATAGCTTCAGCTTTTTTTTTTATTCACAACGCCCAATATCTTAGCTTTCCAAACAAAAACTATGCTTAAGAGTTGTTGGTATTTACAGATCAAGCAATGTCCATACATTAAGGAAATACCTTTTCAATTATCATTCTATTTATTTGTGTCCTAAATAAATGTTTAATCATCTTCCTCATTGTCTATCATTTCTTGTTTCAAAATTCCTCATTATTTATGTAAAACATCAATTTTATCGTATTTTACGCTACATCATGTGTTCTCTTCTCTCTTTTTCATTTAGTGTATCGCAAAGCAGTGTATTAAAAAACAAAAAAAAAAAAGAGTGTGTCCAAAAATCTCATCACTTTTGTGTGTGTCTAGTTCAAAATTTTCAAACGTCTTCCAAAATGGATAGCCCCGGCGCTGTTGGAAGGCGTCGAGGCAATTCTCGAGTTAATGCAGAAGATCAAGCTCTTGATCAAATTGCAAAAGAGGTAAGTGTTTTTTGTTTTCATCTTATAATTCATTTTGTAAAATATCTGTTTTCTCCCCAAAAACCATTAAAATCATATAAAAATAAAAGTGCCACTTAAATTAATCCACAAAATTAAACGACAAAGGTAATTCAATTCTCTATTTTTATGTGCCTATAAAATTTGTAGTGTAACTTTTGTTTTTTTTTTTTTATGGTGGCACATTGATCTTTTAAAACATTCAATATGGAAAAGTATGTGAAGGTGTTTTCTTTTGCTTTGAATAGTTTAAATTTAAATTCCATCGATTTTAAGTATCCGAAATCAATTAACATTTGTAAACCCGTAAAATTGTTTAATTAAAATTGCCATCTTGTTAAGAGGGGTGGTTCAATGTGTAGGCGGAAGTGAAAACACACACACAAGGGTGGTTTCTAGAGTAGATAGAAAGTAAAATATAACTTACAAAAGTTTTTGATGTTTTTAGACGACGAATTTCTTATAGTCCAGGGAAATTAGATATAAAAATGGCCATACTTACCTGCGAAGGTGAATTTTGGTCTCGTCCTTAATAATCATTAAAAAATTATTTTATTTTGGGCCGGAGCAACAAATTTTAGGAGGAAGGGGTAAAATGAGGGTTAACTACCCTTCTTTTGAAAATTACTCAAAACTTGTAGGTACAAATTAAGATCATGTGATTCTATGAAAAAAGTTTACAAAAGATAGATTTAGTGAAAAACATTCGAACACATTAGGATGTAGTGCATTACGTTAAAAATTTAATCTTTCACTCTCTTTGAACTGTTTGCTCTGGTTCAAAATAAAAGGACTCAAAAGGGAGTTCTAAGAAATTATAAATGAACGCCTCCACCAAAATACAGCTTTGTCGAAATTTTTCAAAGTGAATTTCTTATTTTTCTTAGAACAACAAATTACTCTTTCGCATTTTGTGGTTTTCAGTTAAAAAAACGTTTATGGAAAGAGAACATTAAATAAAATCAAAATAGAAGAAAAATTAAACTTCAAGTACAGAATTTGTTTTATTTAAAAAATGTAAACAAAACTTAAAATCTATTCACAATGAAAATGGAACAGTTTATAAAATAAAGGAAACCTATATTGCCTTATGATTGATTGAATAAGTCAGTTTGGAATGAATTCCACATTTTTTTTTGGAAAATCATAATTTATTTTGTTCCATTCTAACAGCAAAACCCTTATTAAGTAATTGTGATTATAAATCTCGTTTTTCTTGTTACAATTTCCAGGGATTGAGGAGGAAGGGGTTATTATAAACCTTGGACAGTTGTTTTCTAACCATTCGTTGAATATTTTGGATGAGTGTTTCGGATTCTGATAGAAATGATAGTAGTTTATTATTCCAAGTTTTTGGGAACTTTATACCAATTTTTTTTTTCTAAATTTCAATGTATTGATATTCTTCCATGATTCTATCAATAAAAGACTTTCACAGTATGTTCACCCATATATCTGATTTAAAATTGTTATACTTACTTTCATCTGTAAAAATAACATTTTTCTAAAATGATAAATCTTTCATATTTCAAAAGCATTTGATAGAGTTTGTCATCAATCTCTCTTATCGAAAATGCGTGCATTTTATATTGATGAATCTCTTCTTTTTGTAGTTAAGCACTTAATCCAAGTAGTTCAACTCTGATATCGATAAAAAAACGCTGGTGTGCCCAAGGCTCCGTTTTGTTTACGACACTATTCCTTATTTTTATAAATGACCTTTTGTCTGAAACTTAATTATTTCGCCGATGAATACCCTCAGGTTTTCATATTCGTTTTTAAATGGTCATCCTTGGACTACGGAAGCCTATGATAAGCTCATTAAATTTTGATCACCGAGAAAACTGAACAGCTTTCAATTCTAGGTATGGGCATAACAAACAATCTCTTGAGGAATGATCAAATATTTGACGTCGCCAAAAATGTTGCCAAGTATTTATAGGTTTTTTCCGACGATGCAAGAAGTTTTTTTTACTCCTTCTGATCTGGCTATAATTTACAAGGCTTTTATTCGTCCGAAACTCGAGTATAATTCTAATATTTCGGCTGGTGCCCCAATAACGTACTTAAGTCTTTTGGAAAAGAGCTATAAAAATAATGGCGATCGTTCGTTTACTGAGACATTTGCTACTCTTGAACACCGCATCAAGTCTCATGCCTATAATTGTTTTATAGATATTTTTATAAACAATGCCGTAGTGAAATAGCTAGTTCCATTCCTCCCCTTAAACAATTTAACCGTAATACCCGTACTTCTAGGAATACTCATCAGTTTACCCTTGAGCCCAATTTCGGATGCACTGTTAAGTACAGGGATTCTTTCCTTAGCCGCACTACATGAATGTGGAATGCTCAATATTTTCCACTCAATTCAATGTGCAGGCATTCAAAACTATTGTGCATCGGCATCTCCTTTCTAATCCTCTTCTCCTTTCCTAATTTTTCGAACTGGGTTTAATTATTATAAGGGTATTCAAAACCCCTTGAGTGAGATGATCCACTTATATTGCGAGTCTAGATTCTTACTCTTTCTTGCAACTGTCTGTTTTTTTTTTTTTTTTTTTTTTACCTTAAGCTTAAGTATACATTGAGCTAAGTATACACTTTTTTAAGATCTTCTAATACTGGCCAAACTTTCAGAAGTCTTCCAATACGAGTAGCATCGAATTAGGTGAAAATTGCCAATTTTCTAGCAAGTGAAAATGTTCTGTTTATGCGGTTGGTTGATTTTATTTAATTGTTAGACATTTTTTGGTAGAAAATTGCCTGACAATTGCCGACAATTTTTTGTCTACTAATTCAAAATTGTCTGTTTACACGGTTGGAAGACTTTAGAATACACAAAATTGGAAGACCCATTAGAAAATAATTTTTTTGACAGATGAAAGAGAATATGGCAGTTTATTTTAGAAGTAAAAACAATACGTGGGGCAAAAACATAATACAAAAATAAAGTATTAAAGAAGTAAAACAATAATGAAACAGGCAATAACGATTTTCTTGGCAGCATATTTTGTTGGAGACCAATGAAGAGGGAGATTAGTTGCCACAGATGAGACCTCGACTTCTTTTTCATTATTTTGTAAAACGGTGACTTATTATTTCTTTCCATTTTTGTAGTTTTTAAATTCTTTAAAAAACCTGTTAACTTTTTTTGTCGTTTCTCGCACAAAAACTTATCGCCAATTCCAATATCCAAATAGTGGACAATCGTCCAATTATTTAAAAATACAAAAAATTGGGTGTTTAGACGAGTGCAAACGATTAACTGTCACTTTTGACAGATAAAATTAGATGTTTATATGGTTGATAGAAAATTAGTTAAATTTTGTTTGCGAAAGGTCTACTAATATTCGGAGTGTGTTCGGAGTGCTTTACATAATAAAATCTTGAAAAATTGTGTTTTGGGTAAAAGCTTAACTTTATTTCCTGCAAATTTTATCATAAAATGTGTAAACTCACTGTACCTAAACAACCTGATGTGATAGATTGATTATGAAGTTGGATTCGAACTGGATTGGGTAAGGTTAAAATGGATAGTGGAAGTGATAGAGCAGGACACACTTAGGTCAGTTTAATGGCCCTTCAGGCTTTCTTCTAAGCTCAAGGAAACAATTTGAGTCCTTGTTAACCATTTTGAGGACCTTGTTAACCATTGTTTTTGACCTCGTCCATGTTCGAAAAGTTAATGTTTTCAGAAGGAGATGAACAAATGATATTCTGAATACTGCTATTGCCAATAACTTTAGCTTATTGTCCTACCACCATGACCACCTCTATGAGAGTGCATTGGGGTAGTTAATGATGTCGGTATTATCAGGATACATTTTCAAATAGACGGATCTATCTTATCTTCGATAGGAAGCATTACACTTCTTGTTGTAAGACTGTCATTGGCATCACTTTTTGCTTAAAAGTCGGAGATATTTTTTTTTTTAAAGAAGTCGAAAACTTAAAATTTCCTAAATTGTGTCAAAGTTCATTCGACGATAGAGAGAGAAACGTCCCCCCAAAGACAATCAAGATAATTAAGTACTAGAAATCAATTTGACGTTAGTGGTTTATTTTATCTTTTATTTGTTCTTCTAAATAATTTAGAACTTCCCAAAGACATTGAAGTATTATAGGCTTTTTATTTCTAAATTGTGGGGGAGTTTTTCTGTTTTTAAGGCGTTTCATACTTGCTTCTGGTTGAAGACAATTGAATGCTTTGAACAACTGAAGTAGCGAAGAAGAATCAATCAAAAAGACATATACAGGTTGTGTACTTTACAATAAAAAAGAAAATAGGGGAGTAATTTCGTTCTCTCTTACTTAAATGTTTCAATAGGCATATCCATGATAGTTGGACAGGAACTATTAAATAAAAATAGAACTTCCAATTCCCATTGTGTATGAAGATCTTTACGTACCTATGTACATACATATATAGATCAGCTATTGATAGCTTATTTTTTTGGATCACATTCTGCGTGGCAGTATGCTGAAAGTTTCGATTAGCTACTTGATGAATGACATTTTCGAATAAATGCACTTAAGAGTGATGATGATGATGAGATTGTTGACGCCAATAAAGCATTTTCTTGAAGGGACTAAAGTTTTTTCCTTGAAATTTGTGTTGAAAGATGAGCGCTAAGTGTTTATGTCGCCTTTATTGAATTTAGTATAGGTATATGCTTTGTTGAGAGATGCTGTCATATTGTCGATACGGTATTCAGAAAGAGCCTATAGTCTTTTTTTTTAAGTGAAATACAAGGTGACTGATGAATATTGTTACATTAACAGCCAATTTCTTGACGAAGTTTTAAAATAAAATGAAAACTCGATCTAGTAATTCTCGGTGTATCTATGGAACTTCATTTTAAAAATTTTTAGAACTCGATGATTTCCTCACATTTATCATCATATCTGTAGAACTCGGTTTAAAATCATTTTAAGTTCTAGGCATATAAGATCTCGGTTTAGATCTCTGATTGGAAAATCTGACATTTTACAAATAAAATTTGTGTGCTCAATAGATTCAATCAAAACATTATTGTCAAAATGAAAAGTGCAACAATATTGATAAAAGTTTAATATTTTTAAATATTTCTTTAGATGCATAAAACGTCCATGAAAATATTGACTATTTTAAATTGGATTTTATTTCGCGGCATAATGTCCTCTCACCCATTGATGTGAAATACATATAAAGGGTGTCCCAAAATTAACGCAAGATTTGAATTAAATAGAAAACGCCGTTTTTAGTCTTTTGATAGTTATATTTTTATTGACTCGTAAAGTACATAGGATAGGGTTATGTATGGAATAACACATCGGACAAATGGCCTCCACGGCTTTGCATGCACATGCGCACTCTTTTGTTGAAATTTTCCATGACCATTCAGCATAAATCATAAATCGAAAAATCAGGGTCCATTTGTTGATGTTCAATAATCCATTCAACGAACTCTCTTCTCTGTCCATGGTCATTAGGCTTCAATTGTTGTGTTAATTGAATTTTGTAAGCATGAAGACACAGATCTTTGGTGAGTATACGCTGTAGAGAGGTTCTTGAAATATGCAATTCTTGTCCACGACGTCGAATTGAGGTTCCTGGATTGTCAGCAACACTCTCACGCACTGCTTCGACATTCACATTTGAACGGCTTGTTTTTGGACGACCAGTGTGTTTGGCGTCTCCAACGGATCCAGTCTCCATGAATTTTTCAATTAATCTCTTCACAGTTGACGAAGTTAAAACACTATTCCGACCATATTTTGTATGAAATTTTCGAACTGCAGCCGCCAAGCTTTCACTATTTTTGAAATATTCTTTAATAATGAAGACACGTTGTTCTCTCGTGTAACGCTCCATTTTTAATAACCCTATACTGTTAGCTGTCAAATTGCTTTTTTTTTTCAGGGTTGCCAACACTTCACTGCACAAATGGCGGCAAATTCAAATCTTGCGTTAATTTTGGGACACCCTTTATATGTAAAACCAAAATAAAAAGCCCGAAAAGTTAATAGTTTAATGGGTTGTACCTTTACGCTTTATGAAACGGTCAGCGTTCACGACATTTTCAACTATGCATCTCCTATTTATGACTGTTTCACAAACCGTTTATGTTAATACGTTTTCTAAAAATTTTATTTTAATATCGCACATAGAAATCTAATTACCTAAAAATTAGGCCTTTCGAAGAAGAAAAAAAAACATTGCTAAACTGAGTTCTATTATCCTAGACCCCTAAATTAGTGGGTCTAATAAATAGAAGTTCTATCTCAAAATGAGATCTTAATCAGAGTTCTAATATATATAAACAAAAGGGGATGGTCCCCTGATGTCAGAAAAGTGCGTCCAAGAAGTTTTTACTTTCAGCCTTCCCCTTGCCAGACGGCCGTCAAAATGCGCGAAAATCAACTTTTTGTGTCGAAATGATAACCACATGAATGATACATCAAAAAATCAGAAAAATTCTCCTGATCGTAAAAATGTGTGTCCAAGACGTTTTACTTTCAGCCTTCCCCCTGCAAGACGCATTTCAACACTTCTTAAAAGAATTTTTCAACTTAAATCCTTAATAACTTTTTTCCTATTACCCATAACCAAAATAATCATATACCAAAATATCAGACGAATTCCTGTGATTCTAAAAATGTGTGTCCAAGAAGGTTTTCTTTCAGCCTTTCCCTTGCCAGACGCATTTTAAAACTTTTTAATAGAATTTTTCAACTTATATCCTTAATAACTTTTTTCCTATTAACCATAACCAAAACAATCATATACCAAAATATCAGACAAATATCAGAAACCATTGAAAATTTAATTATCTGTGATGAAAATGCTAGTGAAGAAGACAATATTTCGCAAAATTCTTCATCGGACGAATCTGATGATGGAGAACAGTTTTTTTTTTATAATTTCTAATTTCAAAATTTCATTCAATTTTATGTTAATTAAATTAAATGTTATATTAATTAAATTAAGAACTTGATGAAGAAATGAGATAGACTTCAATCGAGTTCTAATTTACCAATAAACCGAATTTTAGAGACAATAACTTTGTCAAGAAATTGGTCGTAAAAAACTCGAATAACTTTTTTAAGAGAACGTTTATTTTATTTTAATTCATATATTTCGAAAGGTGATTAAATTATGTATCTTAAAAATATTAATTCGTTCTTAAAAATGATAATGTTTAAATGGCCTCGGGTTTGCTTGAATTATTGCTTTAATTGATTTCTTAAGGGATTTCGGTTTTGTTTTGTTAACTTCCCGTTTACAATAACCCCACAAAAAAGAACCCTGTTCAGTGAAGTCTGGGGATCTGCGGGCCAACGGAACGGAAAGTTACTTGAAAAAAGTGTTACAAAAATTAAATTAAAAAACGAGTATGTTTTCACATTTCACAACTGTGTGGATAAACTTAAAAAAAAAAACATAGGTAAAATAGCATTCTCTATAACGTCTGAACCATGAATAATTATCTTATGAACAGATGCTTGAAGGTTATACCATTGATAAGTAGAAACCAATTGTCTTCCTGTTACTAAAGTAAAGTCCCTAAACTTAGCTGCATCAATACCATACCCAGAAGACATGGTTTTTAATATACATAGTAGCACATCTATCGATTAGACTCTTGTCCAGATCTGTTATTTCTGCAGAAATATCACTATTTTCAAAAAACTTTCTGGCAGTATTCCCATCATTAGATGTGCCACTACCACCAGCTTTTGGTTGATCTATAATTAATCCTAGTTTGAATCTGAATTCAGATTGAATTTTTTTTTTATTTCTGGAAGGTATTTCCTTCTCTTCCTTAGATCTTATTTGCCATTTCTGTATCTCAAGTCTGTAAGAAACAAGGATAGAATACTCAAAAAAGCGAATCCACGCATGTAGAGTAGACAAACCGAACTCCAATCTTTCAGTATGGCTTCTCTAAACATTTATCGATGGATGTCGTTCATTTCAGACGGTTTTGCATCACAAATGTAACATCTGGAAGAACTTGTATCACTAAGTGCTGAACAAACTTTTCCATCAACCATTGTTAATTGTAAAGAATGACAAATAGACCTATTTTCTCCGTTGATATTGATCATTGTTGAGCTTAAGGAGTCTATTTTGTCCTTGAAATACCTCTCTTCCTCAACGGAGACGGACGTGGTCTCTTTCTTAAATTGTATTCGAATTGGCCTGCAATACCTTGTTGAGGAAGGGCGCGGATTTTTCCAAATAACTTGGTTATTTGTAGAATTGATTAATCGCAAAGGTACATATGACTTAACAAACAAACTATCATCTTTACTCTTATCGTCGAATTATTGCTTTAATTGATTTCTTAAGGAATTTCAAATTATTCGGTTTTGTTTTGTTAACTTCCCGTTTACAATAACTCCACAAAAAAGAACCCTGTTCAGTGAAGTCTGGGGATCTGCGGGCCAACGGAACGGAAAGTTACTTGAAAAAAGTTTATTAGGAAATTTTAGTTAGAATTCTGTCATAACTGGTCTAATGACATGTGACCGAATTGAAAGGAGTGTTCTTCTGGCAGAGTTCAGAGTACAAAAATAAAGGTCACCATTTAGCGTTACGGTGCGTCCGTTTTCTTCAAAGAAGTATGGGCCGACAATGAACCTCGAGGAAACTACACACCACACTGTGACCCGATTTGGGTAAAGTTCTGTTTTATGAAGAACGTGTTCTACAGTTCTGCTTTTTTTACATTGCCATTTAAGTCAAAGTGGGCTTCATCAGACATAAAATGGCAGTTCTACATGGTTTGAAGCTCGCCTACTATTTGGAGCAGGGTTTTATCAGAATTCCAAGCTTATCGGGAAGTTTGCTTTTTATTTTAATCTTGTAGGGAAAAAAATTTGGATTTTTGTTTGCAACATTTCTCTACTGATACCCAAACGTGCAGACAAATTTCTACTGCAGCAATTTTTTCTGGTGTCCTTCTGGAAGTATTTCGGTGCTCTTTAAGGCGACTGCCCACGATCGGAAACGATTAAATCAGCCTCATTATTGTCAATCGGCTTGTAGGAGTGCTGCCGAAGATCTCTTGGACAGTAATTACTGACGGAAGACTGATGCTAGTTTCATCATCCCAACTGTCCATTTTTATTAATTTTAAAGGTCTATATCTACAAAATAAAGTTTGGAGTTAAAACGTTATTAATATTTGTTTTTGTAACACGATTCATCGCCCCCCTGTATATTCGTGAAATTATTTGTTGTATTTATGAATATCGTAAATGCGGGTCTTTTGTTTACGTATTTGCAGGTAACCGAAACTAAATCTTAAAGCATTGTTGTTGCTGTTGTTACATTTTACAACTGCTCAAAATGCTGACAAAGAAAAAAAAAGTATTTTACACAAAAGGTTTTAAATTCTGCCGCATGTAAACAACGGGGTAAAGCTCTCAATATTGTATTGATTGTAAAACATTCAAACAAGTAAAGTGAATTTCAAATTTAGTAATAGAAGAATTTGAAATACGACATATGTACATTTCAAACAAGCAAAAATGTTATGCTACTTAATCATGTTTATCCGAAATAGGGAAAGTAGAATCAAATGAGTTTAAAACGAATTGATACCTAGTCGTGCTATAAAATCTGTTACATAACTTCAAGACCTATCTTCTATCTTCTTTTTCTAAATAATTATCTAAGTAAGCAATGAAAAAATGCCAATTTCGTTTCAGTTTCGCTTCTGTTATCTACTTACATAGATAAGAAATGAGTTTTGGCGAAATTCTTATGTTTTTAAAAAAACATTTTCCATTAATTTTCGGGAATCGCATTCTCTGCCAGTCTGGTCTGTCTTTAAGATAGATGTCCATAAGTCCAAAATGTAATTGTCGGCACGCTGCGATATTTGAGCACTTGTAAAAGCAAAACGGGAACGAATACTTCTTAAAACCCTTCCAGAAAATTGGATATATTCTTCATCAGAACCACCTACTGAATTTATTCAACACTAGAGTTTGCAAATTAAATGCATATTCTGTAACCAACATCATGGTTGATATAGTTCCACTTCGACTAATGATTTAGCACCAAAATTCCTACTACTTTCTCTTCTGCAGATGAAGATGGTCTCGTGCAATCAGATTCAAGTGTTAATAACGCAGAAAGTGCAACTGGCAAACAAAGGAAAAAGTTTAACAAAAGAAGCCGAGAAAACTCAATGCTTGCTAAAAATTCTAATCCCCCTCTCAAAACTAGTGAATGTCAATTTGTATATGGAACCCCCCAAACACCTTCAATATTTGATTCAAATTCAGCTTCCAATAGGGTCTCCGTTACTGGAACAGTAATAAAAAATTCCATCCCTAATAAAGCTGTCTCGAAACCAACCCAAGAAGTTATAATTTCTCATTTAGTATTTACCAGGAGCATACCTTGTAGCTCTAAGATCAGTAAGCCCTCTTTTAAATTAGTAAAGAATCCCACGTTCTCCTATTCACAAAGTCAAAAACAAGGTGTTTCTTTGAAAACCAAAAAACAAAAAACTTAACACGTTTGCCCTGTTCTACCAAAATGTTAGGGGATTTGGTAGTAAGACTTCTGACATCTTTCTTAACTCTCAATCATTCATAAACAACGTATTCGTTTTGTTTCAAATTTTGTGCTCGTAACAGAGCTTATGGAACGACTAGGTACAACAAGACCAAACCTATGTACTTATTTGACCAGGTGCCCAATTCTATGTCTAACTTTTGCACAATTCTCAGAATAATGGGAGCAACGTTGATCGTATAGTTGGAAATTTGAATAAAAACTTAAAAATTTACTATCATAATTCCAGCGGTCTAAGAACTAAAGTGAATAACATATATAATGCTTCGAGTCATACTGAATATGATATCATAATTATAACCGAAACCTGGCTGTATGATGGAATCTTGTCTACTGAAATATTTGATAGCAAACTTTACAATGTATTTCGCGTTGATCGATGTAAAACAGCTGCTGATCGTGGAGGTGGAGTTTTAATAGCAACTCGCTAATCTCTTGCGGGTAATAAAATTGATTTGCCTATTCCTGATGTCGAGCAATTATGTGTTTCTATCAATCTAGCATCACAAACTTTATATTTTTTAGTTAGTTATATTCCGCCAAATAGTGGTCTGGATATTTACCTTAATCATACTACGAATATAGATTATATTTTTAATAAGTGTAATGCTTCTAATAATGTTTGTATAATTGGTGATTTTAATCTTAGTGATATTGTTTGGACTTGGTCTGACAATGAAAAAATGTTAATTCCTTGTAATATGAAAAAAAAATGTTGAATTCGAATTCATTGATTATCTATTTTCATTAAATTTTATACAAAAAAATTCAATCTTAAATTCTTTACAAAAAATTTTAGATTTAGTTTTTGTCTGTAATCATGATTTTAAAACCGATGTTTTTGAAGCGCCCTATCAATTATTAAAAAAACTCTATTCACCACAATCAAATTTTGATAGAAATTAGAGGTTATACATTCTTGGAACCAGTTTTTTGCTCTGAGAAAGTTTTCAACTTCGCGAGATCAAATTTTTCTGGACTTAATAATTTCCTAAGCATTTTTGATTGGGAGAATGAATTCAAATACCTTAATATCCAAGAAATGTTTTCTTCTTTTACTAATATTTTAAAAAATTCTTTTTCTAGGTTTGTTCCATGCTTATCTAATAGAAAATTGTCTAAGCCCCCTTGGTACAATAATGAGCTCGTTCACTTAAAAAAACATTAAAACGAAAGCCCATGCTAAATACAAAAAAACCCTTAGGCAAATCGACTACGATCTCTTCCGCATTCATAGGAAAGATTTTGAGGTTTTAAACAAGTTCCTGTACAGAAATTATATTTTTGATACAGAAAGCAAACTCAAACATGATTCAAAAGCATTCTGGTCATACATAAGTGATAAGAAAAAATCAGTAGGAATACCAAAAACTATGTTTTATAATGATATCGAGTCAAATGACGTTGATCAAACCCTGGATCTTTTTGCCTCTATTTTTGAATCTGTCTACTCAAATTCAATATCGCATATTAATGTTAATGTTGATACAACATCGCGGATTGATATCGGATTAATGAAACTTGATATCCTTGATGTTGAAAATGCTCTTTTCAAACTGAAGCCAAATTCTAAGCCTGGTGTTGATGGAATACCTGCCATAATTCTTAAAGAATGCTTTCAAACAATCTCCAAGCCATTATTAATCATTTTCAATGAATCTCTTAGCTCGGGAATTTTCCTTGAGGAATGGAAATCGTCGTTTTTAATCCCTATCTTTAAATCAGGATCTAAAAATAACATAGAAAATTATAGAGGTATATGTAAACTGTCTTCAATACCAAAAGTTTTTGAATCGATTGTTAAATCCAAATTACAATTTCAAATTAAGGAACATTTATCCGAAAATCAGCACGGGTTTATTACTGGTCGATCAACAATCTCCAATCTTGCGCTTTTCACATCTTATGTTGCTAATGCCATTGAAAATGAAAATGGGTCACAGGTAAATTCTATATACACTGATTTCAGCAAAGCGTTTGATTCAGTTAGCCATGGTATTCTTCTTAAGAAGCTTCAGCATTTTGGATTTCACTCAGCAATGCTAAATTGGATTGCTTCGTTCTTAATTGGTAGAACCCAGCGAGTATCTATAGAAAACAAACTATCTCGATCTATAAATTGTACATCTGGCGTACCCCAAGGAAGTCATTTAGGACCGCTGTTGTTTCATTATTTTTATTGATGACATAGTTTCAAGAATTAAGTTTTGTCAATGCTTGATATACGCTGATGATCTAAAACTGTTTCTTAAAAAAACCAACCTAAAGATTGCTTATATGTCCAGCATGATTTAAACTATCTCTCGAATTGGTGTGATGAAAACTGCCTCAAACTAAATATAAAAAAATGCCATGTCTTAACTTTTTCTAGAAGCTCTGCTATGTATATTTTCGACTATAACCTGAATCAATGTCAGTTAAAAAGAGTCGACCAAATTAAAGATCTTGGTGTAATTATTGATACGAAATTGACATTTAACTTACACATCGATTATATCGTAGCAAAAGCTAATTCAGTTGTGGGTTTTATCAAAAGAAACAGTAAGGAATTCACCGATCCCCACACCTTCGTATCTCTTTTTGTAGCAATGGTTAGGTCTATTCTTGAATATGCTGATTTAATATGGAATCCTATCTACAAAGTACATTCCGATCGCATAGAAAGCGTACAAAGACGTTTTACCAAATATGTTTTTAGGAAAATGTGTTGGGATTTTTCCCCTTCTTATTCCGCTAGATGCCAGTTACTTGGCATATTGCCTCTTAGTGATAGAAGAAACGCGCATGAAGTAATATTTATTCGAGATGTGTTATGTAACCATATAAATTGCCCTTCGCTACTTTGTCTTATTCCCATTTATGCTCCTATAAGGTCACTGAGGGAACGTAATTTTCTATTTCAGCAACAGCATCGAACAAACTATGGGATGAATGAACCTATCTGCAGGGCTATCAGATCTTTCAATATTTATTTATTTATTTATTTCGTCAATCAAGTTACAAACTTTTTATAGACTACATTAATAACAATAGAATATAATATATACATACATCTTCGATATTTAAATAATAAAAAAAAATAACTGTTACAATAGACTCAATACATTCTTCTTAATTACATTTCTATTTACATTAAAGTCAATAGCTGAGTCAAATTCATTGAAATTTATACAAGCATTTGTGATTGGATTATGTCTAGCATAACTTGTACTATGGTAAGGAACATGTAAAAAATCGCCATCTCTTGGGCGCAAGCTACGAGCTGGAGCGTAAATATTAAACATTGATAACAACATTGGACAATCAATATTAGAACTGAGGACATCATAAGCAAAAAGGACAGAATACAATTTTTTTCTCAAAACTAAAGGTTTTAAGTCTATAAGAGTACATCTAGTCTCATAACATGGAACATCTGAATTTTTATAAATTTTACGCAAGGCAAACTTTGTAAATTTTTTCTGAACCTTTTCAATACGATAAATGCTCGAATGAGTGTAGGGATTCCATATAACGCAACAATATTCTAACAGCGGTCTAACAAGAGATAAGTATAGTGTTTTTAGTGTATAAGGATCATTAAAAAGTTTTGAATTTCGAATTATGAAGCCCAACATTGAGTTAGCTTCAATAAATTTTACTCTGTTTTAGATTTGCACTATTCAAGGGACCATTTCAAAAACATTGTATTTAATTCATACTCATTCAATTGAAGCAAATTGTTATTAATTTTAATATATGCAATATGAATTTAACTTATTTTTCTAATATTTTTTGTATTTATATTTTGCTTTACTTTATGTTTAAAGTCTGTTAAGCTAAGCTTGTAGATGAATTATAAAATAAATAAATAAATAAACAATCAAAAAATTCCCCAAAAGTTTTATTCTAAATCTGTCAAAATCTAATTTTAGTGCTCTATTTTTATAACGATGCCAAATAAATGTGTTACATCCGACCGGTGTAAATTAGGGTCTGTTCGTTCATCAATCAACTACAACAACAAAAAAAAAAAACCTCATTATATCACTTTAATAAAATAAAAATCAATTAGAAAAGTGTTCATCAAATAGTTTATAAAAATAACTACAGTAGCTACGAGTTAAGTGCGCTTTCAACTGGTTTATACTTGCTAAAGAAAAAGATTGCCTTAAACCATCATCTCTATTTTTACCGACTTGGTAAAGGTTTAGTAAAGTTAGCGTTTGAGTTATAGGCTCCACTTGTAAGCTTTTCCGAATAATACTGTAGCAGTATTTCTCCACTGAACTGCATCGATTCCATTGATTGATTTATTTATTCCCATTCCCATCCAACAAAGAATCTTTCTGTATATTTTCGTGTGCTTTAAAGAATGAAACAAATAAGCGAGTGGGTCGGTCGTATTTGATTCTTCAGTTTCAGTTTGAATGGGTTGTTTTTGGTTTTGTTTTTATTTTGTCTTGAGTCCAAAATGTCCACAAATTCCGCAACGTGCGTGTGTGTGTTTTTCCATTTTTGGCCGATGTGTCATGTCATGTCTAGACGGAAGTTACAAAAATACAAGACATTTCTAGAGATAGTTTTCTTTCTGCCATCGTACTTCAACTCTTTATATTCATATGTCTCTTTTTCAGGGGAGTATTTCTCGATAAAGCAATGCATTTTAACCATTATAACCATGCTAAAGTAGGGAAATGTCTTTAGCTTGTCGTACGTACATTTATACACTATTTGGAACTGGCAAATGGATAAATGCTAATTGCGTACAATTGAGTGTCGGCTGGTGTTGATGTTGTGATGGTCTCCAAGGCCCATCAACAAAATAAAATAAAATAACAAAACAAATGTTCACCAGCAAACTTCTTATAAATTTAACATTTAGCCATGGGCAAAAGGAATTAAGAGCAAACATTGCATTTCGTTAAAAATCATGATGGACGAGATGAGAAAAGATGGCTTCAGGGATTTTTTAGTTTTGGTTTTGATTTTATTTTGGGGTAAAACTTTTAGCTTGAAGAAGAAGAAGAAAAATTCCGTTAATCAAAGAAATTAAGTCCACCAGGCAAGAGTTATCTATTTTGAGAGTTGTCTAATTTGCCCCTGGCAATAATGTAGGGATTAAGTAGATGTATTCTGGGCTATTTTAAAAGATTAGACTCTAAGAACATATGATGCAAAAGTGTGACATACAGACGAACAAATTAGTTTATGCTCTCCAAGCACGTGAAGAGAGATAGAAACTTGTGGACAATTGCATGCTTCAACATTCTGAGGTGTGACTAATCTAAAAAGGATACTTATGACAAGATCTTGGTATGAAGCATACTGCAGTCTTGGCCATACATATATGGTGTCATCTGCAAAATGTTGATGCCAACAAAAAATTACCGAAACCTTCAGATTGCAGGTTTTTAAAAACTGATGCAATTTATTTTCAAATCAATTTATTTTGTATATCGATGCTATGCACCTTGTCTTAGAAAAATAGTCACTCATCTTTTATACCATAAGTAGACGAGATGGGTTGAAGAAACCAAATTCCTTAGATTATTTCAAGCTGGTCTTCGGACGGGACTATCCACGGTGGATCATATATTTGCGCTCACCAGTATATTCAAAATGTATTTGGATAGGAAAAAAGTACATGTTTTTTCTTTGTCGATTTTAGAGCGGCTATTGACACCGTGAACTGAGTTTCTCTGTTCTATAAGCTTTCAGCCTTAGGGTTATTGCCAAAGTTCCTTAATATATGTAGGTATGTATAAGCTACTTATTACTGATACTCCCGCTGCTATTTGCATTGATACCAACGTCCGAGTTGGTGTCCCCCAGGGTTGTGGGTTAGGTCCAATTATGTTTACCTTGTTGTTTATTGATTATGTTTTTAAAGATTTCCTGGGTGGAATTAAGTGGGCGAGACTTTAATTAAGATTGTTTCTCTATGCGGACGATATCGTCATATTAGCAGATAGTCCCATAACTCCACATCTTCAAATAAATAAGCTCAAACGATTTTCTAACTTATGGAAGCTCTCAGTTTTTTGACAAAGTTAAAAACAAATTATTTTTGAAACTCGGCGGCGAAAAAGACTTCCACAAGACAGGTGATTCTTAGAGCGTGAGCCATTAGAAATTGTCAGCTAGTATTAATACTTAGGTTTTCTAAAGCGGTCCATAGACACCACACTTGTGTGGTGTGTGCTGTGTGTGGGCTGAAGCAGACACCGATTTTCGGTGTCAAACACGGAGCTAAGTTTAGAATATTTAAGGTTACCATTAATACATGCCTTTGCTATGGGAATCAGGGATTTGGCTTTCAAAACATTGAAGTAGTTCCACGTTTTTTTTTTCAAACGCATTTTTAAAGTTGCCAGTTGTACGCTCAATTATGCTATCAACGTCAAATCTGGTAAACCACAAATATTCTTAAAGAATTTAAAATCTAATACTGATTATATTATAAGAGTCTTGACCAGACACGACACAAAACTTCAAAAACAAAATATTCAACACATTTTGATGTCAGTTATCACCTTTTAAAGAATAGAAGGAGTTAGGTAATCGCCATTGCGTAAATCTTGATCTCGTTAATACAGCTCAGATCGATAGCTAAAGTATATTCAATGGCTCAAACATTTAACAAGATTGATCTACAAAGATTTAAACCACATATTGTACCAAAGTAATTATTTTAATGAAAAACTTTCCTTTTATCAAATAGTATAATTTTTAAAGCAAGAACCGAAATGCTTAATCCAAACCCCACAGAAGTGACCTTAGTGCAGTGTTTCCCAACGTGGGGCCCACGCCCCACAGGGGGGCAATTTGATTTTATAGGGGGCAATTCAAAATGCATTAGACTTCTCTCCGAAAAATCTATGGTTCTTGTGTTTCCACCCTTGAAAATATATTTCTGAACGCACTCATGGGGCGTTTTTCTTTTTTAGTTCAGAGCTGAGCTCTGAGCAGACTCTGAGCGAACAGAGAAGAGTAGAGTAGAGTTCTGAGCAGAGTATGTTCAGAGCTCTCTGATTTAATTATGAAACAACTTGTGCACTAAACTGTCATGATTTGAAATGTCGTCTGTTTGAAGGCGTTTAAAAATTTTCTTTAATCAAATAAATTAAAAAAACAGTCGTAGCGTTGGTCCATTTGACGCCTGAAATAAATTTGATTCATAAAAATGCTATATGCAATTAGTTTTTTCTAAATTATTTTTCCTTCTGCACTAGAGCGACCAGCCTCTTGCGCCATTTTTATTGTTTTGATGATGATTTTTTTTTAATTTCCCGGCTTTCAACATCAAATTGTTTGTGTTCAGCATTTTACTCCGTTTACTCTGTTATTTTATTCTGAGCTCACGGAGCGCGCTCTGAACATGTTCAGAACTAAAAAAGAAACACGAATTTGAAGCTCTGAGCGATCAGAGCTCAAAAAGAAACACAATTATTTTTTTGACAGTTCGAGCTCTGCTCTGAACTAAAAAAGAAAAACGCCCATGATCTGTAATTCATCAATTTTGTCAACTGTTACCAACTTTACTTCAATCAATGACACTTTCCTTCAAATATGAATCAGTTGTTTTCTGTCACTTTGATTTATCAGCCTGGTTATTCCCCATAGATAGGTACATATAAACATAAACGTTTTTATTTTAATCATACATATATTATTTTATTTCTTTTCCTCGATCCATAGATCATATTGAAATGAGTGGTTCAAGCAAGAAAAAAATTCGGCAGTATTCGGAGGAATACTTAAAATTTGGTTTCATACCTGCTGTTCATGATGAACGTTCCCCTTTTTGTCTTTTATGCCAACAATGCTTGACCAACGAATCAATGAAGCCAGGGCGTCTTGAGGCACATTTAAAGGCGAAACATAAAGCCCATATAAATTCAAATTTGAATTTCTTCCAAACTATGAAGGCAAATTTTGAAAAAAGAAGAACAGTTAAGTCCCTATTTACTACTCAACATGGAAATATCAATCGTACTCTTGAGGCAAGTTACCAAATTTCTTTACTCATCGCTAAATCTGGAAAAAGTCATACCATAGGAGAGAATTTAATTAAACCATCAATATCAACATTTCTGAAGACAGTTCTGGAAAAAGATGACAAAGACGTTCAAAATATGCCACTGAGTAACAATACTGTTTGCAGAAGAATAGATGAAATGAGTGAGGATATTGAAAGGCAACTCGTTGAAAAACTAAAAACAAGAAATTTCTCTTTGCAAATGGATGAATCTACTTTAAGACAGAGTGAGGTCGTACTTTTAACTTATGTAAGATATATTGACGAATGTGATTTTCATGAAGAAATGTTGTTCTGCAAATCTTTAGAAAGCACCACTACTGCCAAAGATATATTTAGTAGGCTTAAAGATTACTTAGAATTCAATAATATACCCCTGAAAAATATATCATCTTGCGCTGCAGATGGTGCTCCTAATATGATGGGGAAGAAAAATGGTTGCTTAAAATTGATGGAAGATGGGAACCCAAAAATGCTTCTTGTCCATTGTGTTATTCACAGGGAAAACTTGGCAGCCAAAAACATTTCACCTGTTCTGCATGAAGTTCTAAATTCTGTTATAAAGTGTATCAATTCTATTAAAGCAAGTGCCAAATGTGAACGTCTTTTTAAGCTTTTTTGTGAAGAACAAAATGAGGATTATGTAAGACTTATATAGGGTGTCCCAAAATTAACGCAAGATTTCTTGCGTTAATTTTAGGTGTCCCATCAATCGTCATCAGATTTTTCATTTCTGGTTTGTCGTTTAAAAAATCACTAAGAGTATCAAAAAGTTCCATAAATCTGTTCAAGCAGTTCCCTTTGGAGAGCCATCTTACTTCAGTGTGAAGTATAGGGTGTCCCAAAATTAACGCAAGATTTCTTGCGTTAATTTTGGGACACCCTTTATAACAAGCATAAGCAAGATTTCTTGCGTTAATTTTGGGACACCCAAAATTAACGCAAGAAATCTTGCGTTAATTTTGGGACACCCTATACTTCACACTGAAGTAAGATGGCTCTCCAAAGGGAACTGCTTGAACAGATTTATGGAACTTTTTGATACTCTTAGTGATTTTTTAAACGACAAACCAGAAATGAAAAATCTGATGACGATTGATGGTAAAGCATTTGTGAGTTATTTAGCTGATATCTTCGAAAAACTAAATACATTAAATAAGCAACTTCAAGGAAAAAATAAAACTCTCGTTGAAGCAAAAACGAAGATATTTGGGTTCGTTACCTTTATTGAATTATGTCAGACATATATTTACAACAAAAATTTTGAAAAGTTTCCTTGGCTCCAAAAATGTGAAGTAACCGATACCGCTAAAAATGTAATTGTCGATCATCTGAAAAATTTATCGGCTGATTTAAAAGAAAGATTTTTTGATTTGAAAGAAATTGATTTCCCAACTTGGATGATGCAACCAATGCTAGTGAATCTTTCTGATATTTCAAATGTACAATATCAAGAAAAACTCGCTGAAATACAAAATGATGAGTCAATTAAACCTTTATTCGACATAAAAGGAACCATGGCATGGCTTTCTAAAGAAACCGAAATCAAATACCCCAATACAACCAAATATGCTAGAGAACTGTTATTACCTTTTCCTTCTTCATATTTAACGGAATGCGGATTTAGTGCCATAAATGACTTGCTGATAAAAAAAGAAATCGGCTTGATATAACAAAACGAGGAGACTTGAGATTGAAGCTGTCTAAACTTGAACCTGACATAAAATCCATTTGCAGAAGGCATCAAGCGCAAGGATCTCACTAAATTTAAACAATACATTACTATTAAATTATTTTTTACTACTTGAATTTCAGTTTTAGATTATATGTTTTGAAAACAATCTTACTGTGTTTACTTATTTTCTATGGATTTCTTTATTCAACTTTTCAGATGTTTGTATGTTCAAAATTGTTGAGGTCTATATTTAAAATGTAAGGGGGACATGAAGATTTTGGAAAGGTTCCGGTGGGACATAGCAGAAAAAAGTTGGGAAACACTGCCTTAGTGCGATATGTAGTTTGTGCAATCTTAAAGAAATTGAAAATACATAACACTTTACTGCTGCATGCCCAATTTTACAAGAAATCCGCACACTTTATTTCTTTAACTTTTTCTATTTCGAAACAAAACTCGAAATTAGTCAATCGCGGTAGATGGAAGGTTTTTGAAATGATGGTTAGTGCACAGGACTGTCATGCCAGAGGTCTTTGATTCTATTCCTGCCTTTCCGTTGCTTGCTCAAATAAGCTGATTCGGCATACAAACTGTAGGTCCCCTCAATTTCTGAAATAACTCCCACACAGGAATGGTTGAGAGTTCTAAGCCACTAGGCTCTAGTTCTTTACATTTTATTGCGCAACAAAATGTATACAATTGTTTTAAAATAAATATTAAATTGTAAAATATTGAGAACTTTGATAAAGAATTTATATTAATAATATAATAATAATAATTTGTATAGAGATTTTAGCCACTTGGAAGTAATTGGTACATAAGTTTCCAAATGTTCGTACTCGTCTTCGATTCGTCCAACTTTTTTATCATACTTTAAAAACTCCCCTTTTTCAAGGAGTTGCTGTTGATCTTTGATACGTTGGTTGATGTTACATTAAGGGATAGCTAATGTTAAAGTGCATTCACGTTTATGACGAAAGATTTCACTTACTCTTCATAACTTGACTTTTTGTTTTCTTCTAAATTTAGAAAGGTTAATCTCCTGTACTATATAGGTATAGGTTTTGTCTGAGAGCCACAGCCACACATCATTATTACGATTGCAATAAATTGCTCTGTATTTCCTCCTCGTTTTTGATTAGAGTGAACTTCTTCTTTATCGTCTAGAGATCTAGCGTCTACACTTGCACCAGCATCATAGTGTTAGAACATCACAGAACCCCTATTTTGTGGTTTTGTAGATGTAGCAACTGTTCTCTGATTTAGTTCTGTTTTAGGGAACCGAGAAAAAAGGAATGTTAAGTACGTACCTTTATAAGTTTCTAGTTTTGAGAAGTTTCTTATTGATATTTAAAAGGGGAAACTATACAGTAAGGTCTATCTATTCGGACACTTAATAAGGAAAGGCAGACATATTAGTACCTAACCAGAAAAGATTTTTAAATCGACGCACGATGACTTTCGGGATCGTAAAGGATGATGATTAAACCCCTTTTCGTCTCAGACAAATAGTTCCCAGGGATCAGTGACTGTTCTCCACAAAACGAACTTTTTCGATAAGTTGAAAAAACTTAAGTTAAAGAATTTTGTGAACTTATTTGAAAGAAAAAGCAAAAAAGTTTTATAAAAGTGTTTATAATTCACTCTTAATAGTTTAAGTTTCTTATCATCAACCGAACCCTTATCATTGCAGACTTCTTTCATTTCTTAAAATATTCAGGATTTTTTTTTAAATTGATGTCATTTTCAAATTTTCGGGATTGTACTGTAAAACCACTTGGAAGAAGTCGAAAGTGGGAACTCAACATCTCGTTTTCGTTTGAAACGTATAGAAGGGTTGGGATGTTGTCTACGTTTAAAGAAACATCAGCAACCAGTTCAACCCAAGACTTGATTATTTCATTCTTTTTTTTTGTAAGTGAAAAAGCAGAACCTACAGTAGGTACTTAGAAACACAAACATTTTTGAAAGATCATCATTGCTACTCTTGCTATTATTCGTTCAAATTTGTGAGAACATCATCATTTTTTAAAATTATTTTGATTAATTGTGATTAGATTGTTGCTCTCGATTGTCAGGATCTATTTTTAAATGTCCCCTAAAGACACTGTCTACTTATTTGTATAGAGCCCCTGAAGAATTAGACAACTCGCATACGATTTGTTTTGGTCGATTTGGAGTAAATTTTTTTGATTCTGAATCTGAAAATATTTGTCCTCACGTAAAAGCTTTGTTTTCATTTAATTTTGTTTTTAGTTTTGGGTTTGTTTATATTTTGGGTCACATAAATTTCCAACGATTTATGCCACAAATTGACCCATGACTTTCTTAAAATGTGCTCCGTTTGTCTCTCCCTATATGCCTACATAGATATATCTTATTGTATATTATTATTATTTTAGTTTTTTTAAATGAGTGGGAAGAATTATTCATTTCATTTAATGACTGTGTTTTTTTTTCTTCTCGAAAAGATGTTTGGGGTTAATTAAAGTTGTTTTTGTTTTTGTCTCCAGATTTTTCCCTAAAATATAATGCGCATTAAAAAATTTTTAAGAAACCTAATAGGACGTGGGTGGAATTTGTGTAAAAACATTGACAATATGTCTATTAAAAAATCATAATTTATTTACATGCAAAGGTAGGTACATATATTTGATGTTAAAAAAGTTGTATAAACAAAAGAATAGGGGTGCAAAAGTGCTTTGATTTGTTCGTGATTTAAGACTTTATAAGAAATCGCTTAGTATGAACTTCTAAATTGTTTGAAGATTTTAACATTTTGTGTTCCGAACACTGATTGTCTTAAAATCCTACGAATTATTGTATGTATAGAAATTAAACTTATAGTTATAAATTTAAAAATTTAATTTTCTCAATCGCAATGTCCACTTTCGTAAATGAAATTCAAGTAATTTAAAAAAATTTCTCTTTCGTTTAAAAACTTGGAAGATCATAAGCATAAATCAAACATTTACTTAGTAGATGATCAATTAATTAATTGATATTTTGCAAATAATTTTATTAAATCGTAATTGTGAGTGGCATTGTGAATGGCATTGTGACTGTCAATTACCAATATTGTTGACCTATTGTGAATATGTGTCGGTATTGTGAACAACAGTTTTCACCAATTTTCTGGTTATCTGTCAATTTTTCTTTCAATCGTAAATTTACAGTTGATAAGTTTTTCATGGCTTGGAAATATGTTAACAAAAATGTGAGTTTTAATATAATTAGGGTATACAATTTTTAAACTTCAGTCTGTCAAAGCTTTTTAAATCTAGAAACCTTACCATAAAGGTCTATTCACATGAGAGCGACCAACAACCAAAGAATGAACAAATATTCGTCTATTATGATATTTCTTTAACAAGGCTTGTTTTTTTCATCATTACAGATGCACAACAAAGACTAGAATGAATTTTAGAATTTGAAGGTCACAAAGCTCGCGAACACTTTATTAGTTGAAGTGTGGATCGTATGTGGAACGCGAATTAAGTTTGAAATTTCGTTATAATCAGATAGCAATTCCCGACGAACAATTTTTTTTCTTAAATTTCTCTTATTTTGGCAATGAAAAGCCAAATTTTATTACCTTAAAGGCCTTGCACATGAGAGCGAACAACGAATGAACGAATGGGCGAACAAACGTGATTTTACACATTTCAAAAAGTCAATTCCAAACAAAAACACATTTAAATTATAAGAAACCAATTGACACTAATGTTAGGATAATAAAATTTGCATTTTGTTCTCTAAAACAAGAAATTTTTGTAAAAACAATTTGGTAGTAACGAATTGCAGTGTGGTTGCTACGAACTGTCAAAGTGTCAAACTCTATTCGCGTTCCACATACCATCCACACTGCAACGAATAAATTGTTCGCGCTCAACTTAACCTCAAAATTATACCACTCATGTTTTGTTTTTGTGTGTGTGATCATGGCTGAGGAAAATATGGAGAAAAGGGTAATTATAAATTGACAATTCGTCGCTGTCTGCGAATAGAAAAAGAAATTAAGCTCATGTGCAAGAAAAGTCAAAATATGCGAACATCCACAGTTCGCAGTTCGTAGCTCATGTGCAAGATGCTTTACGGTTAACTTAAGTTATATTTCTACCTTTTTGTTTACAATTTTCACAAAATTAAGGTTTATAAATTCAAAAAAATCTAATTTATTGGTTCATTCGTTGGTCATAGTTCGTTGGTCGCTCTTATGTGAACAGTTCTTAACTTCTAAACTGCTTTTGCACAGGACGATGGTTCTGCCAGTGGTCACATATGGGTGCTTAGTAAAAGACAATCCGATCTCTTAGGCGCGTTTGAAAGAAAAAAAATTGTTGGCCCCGCATGTGAGGAAGGACGATTCTGGATAAGCTTCAATCATAAATGCAATCTACCCCGATGCTGACAAAATTAAAGCTCGTTAAACTTCGTTGGGCTGTACACCTAGCTCGTATGAACAAAGAGGAATCAGCTCAAAAAGTCCTCTGTAGTATATTGTATGGTAGGATATAGCGTGGCAGACCATTGTTACGCTTACTTACTTACTTAAGGTGGCGCTACAGTCCGGAGCGGACCTGGGCCTCAACCAACATGCGTCTCCAGCCAGCTCGGTCCCTAGCTATAGCTGTCTCCAGTTTCGCACGCCAAGTTGGTTGAGGTCTTCACCCACCTGAGTGCGCCACCTGAGTCGCGGTCTTCCTCTACTGAGCCGTCCCTCGGGATTGGATTCGAAGACCTTCCGGGGTGGAGCGTTGATGTCCATTCGCTCTACATGACCCATCCATCTAAGCCGTTGGACTTTAATTATGCTAACTAGGTCAGTGTCGCTGTATAGCCCGTACAGTTCGTCGTTATATCTTCTCCTCCATTCTCCATATATACCTACGTACGGGACCAAAAATCACCCGAAGAATTTTTCTCTCGAAGCATCCTAAGACGTTCTCATCTTTTTTTGACAGGGTCCAGGCCTCAGCGCCATAAATGAGAACCGGGATGATGAGTGTCTTATAGATGGTGATTTTAGATGCTCGAGAGAGGACTTTACTTCTCAATTGCCTTCTAAGTCCAAAGAAGCAGCGATTTGCAAGAGTTATTCTTCGTTTGACTTCAGCGCTGGTGTCGTTGTCTGTGTTTATAGCAGTGCCTAGGTAGACAAAGTCCAAGACGTCCGTCGTTGTTCAATGTCCTTTTTTGATGACAGCATATAATTGGTCTTGCCCTCATTGACCACTAAACCCATCTTCTTCGCTTCCGTCGCAATGCTCAAAAACGCTACACTGACATAACGCTTTGATCTTTCAATTATGTCAATATCATCTGCGTATCCGAGTAATTGGATGGACCTTTGGAAGATTGTGCCTCTAGTGTGGACGGTTGAGTTTTGCACAATTCTTTCCAGAACGATATTGAAGAAGTCGCATAACAGTGCATCGCCTTGTCTAAAACCTTTTTTGACATTAAATGCATCGGTGAGATCTTTTCCGACCTTGATGGAGCAGCGTGCATTCTCCATCGTCATTCTGCACAAACGGATAAGTTTGACAGGGATGCCAAAACTAGACATTGCTCTGTAGAGCTCTTCCCTATGGATGCTGTCATACGCGGCTTTAAAATCGATAAAGAGATGGTGGGTATCGATTTGAAGCTCCTGGGTTTTTTCCAAGATCTGCCGTAGTGTGAATATTTGGTCGATAGTGAACTTTCCTGGTCTGAAGCCACACTGATAAGGACCTATCAGGTTGTTGACGAACGGCTTCAGACGTTCACATAGTACGGCAGAAAGGATCTTATATGCAATGTTAAGGAGACTGATCCCTCTGTAGTTGGCGCAATTTAAAGGGTCTCCTTTTTTATGTATCGGGCAAACTATGCTGAGATTCCACTCATCGGGCATGCTTTCTTCCGACCATATTTTGCAGATGAGTTGGTGCATGCTCCCTACCAAGTCATCGCCTGCTGCTAGTTCGGCAGCGATGCCATCAGCTCCAGCAGCTTTGTTTGACTTCAGTTTAGATATAGCTATCTTCACTTCGTCTAGGTCGGGTAGGCGGAATTGTTGATCTGCGTCGCCTAGGTTGAGGGGTTCTATCTCCCTTACAGCGGGATTCGGTTCGTCATCGCCGTTATATAATTTGGAGAAGTGGTCTTTCCATATTCTCAACATAGACTGCGGTTCTACTACGATGTTCCCCTGATCGTCTTTACAGGCTTCGGTTCGTGGCTGGTACCCTTGGGAGTTTTTTTTTACCTTTTGATAAAATTTACGAACCTCATTCCTGTTGTAACATCCCCCTATCTCCTCGATCGCGCGCTTCTCGTGCTCTCTTTTTTTCCATCTAAGAAGCCGGTGTTTCTCTCTCCTCCTCTGCTCGTAGAGCTCGCGAGCAGCTCTGGTCCTTCTGTGCAGGGCCGTTTTGTATGCCTCTTGCTTCGCTGCGTGCGCTTGCCGGCATTCGTCGTCAAACCAAGGGTTTCGCTGTTGTGGACGTGTGAAACCTAGCACTTCAGAGGCGGCATCTCTGATGGCTGCAAGGCAATGTTGCCACTGGTTTTCAATGCTTAATGCATGCAGCATAGGATTCCTTAAGAAGTTACTAGAGACTCGATCGGAAAAGGACATGGCAGTCTCTTGCGATTGTAGCCGTCTAACGTCGAAACTTCTCACAGTACTTCCTTGTTTTGGCTTGGACCGGGATATCCGTAGCCGTACCTTGGCTACAACGAGGTAGTGGTCCGAGTCAATGTTGGCCCCTCGGAATGTTCGGATATCCTGTATACTGGAGAAGTGTCGTGCGTCGATCGCAATGTGGTCAATCTGGTTGACGGTTGATTGATCAGGAGATTTCCATGTCCCCTTGTGGATATTGAGATGTGTGAACTGCGTACTAGCTACCAGAACGTCTCGCCCCGCAGCGAAATCGATCAGCCTGAATCCGTTGTCGGAGGTGGTGTTGTGCAGGCTGCATCTCCCGATTGTGCCACCAAAAATGTCTTCTCTTCCTAGCTTGGCATTAAAATCTCCTAAGACAGTTTTAATGTCATAGCCAGGGCACTGCTCATATGTCTTGTCCAAGAGCTCGAAGAATATGTCTTTGGTGTCTTCATCTTTCTCCTCTGTTGGGGCATGCGCGCATATTAGGCTTATGTTGGCGAATTTAGCCTTGATGCGGATTTTCGTGATGCGCTCGCTCACACTGTTGAAACTCAAGACTTTTTGCCTGAGTCTAGTTCCAACAACAAAGACGCTGTCTTTGTTCTCGGTAGCAGTCGCCGTAGTATATATCGCAGTCTTTTAGTTTGCGTTTGCCCGGTCCATCCCATCGCACTTCTTGGATGGCGGTAATATCTGCCTTGCAGCAGTTTAGGGTTTCCGCTAATTGTTCGGCTGCACGTGGTCTATTAAGGGACCTAACATTCCACGTGCAGATCCGAAGTTCGTTGTCCTTATTTCGTTTGCTTGGGTTGTCAACAGTGAATCCGTCCGTATCCGAGGCTTGTTGGTGCTTCGCAACTAATTAATTTTTTACGTGGTCAGGAAATCACCCCGACGGCACAACCCCCAACCTGGAGGGCCAGATCCTTAGTATAACTCCAAGGACGGGGAGCCGGATAAACCGCTCCTTATGGGCCTGGGCTCCGAATAAGACCGCGGCCACGCAGTAAGCGGCTGAGCGGAAAAAAAATATAAAACATATGAAGTCACATAGAAGCGGCCACGCAATGAGCGAGCGGCGAAACAAAATTCTGAGCGGCTGAGCGGCGGTGCCGCTCAGCAACCAAACCTGTTTTAATTTTCTGAGCGGCAAGAAGTAAAGATGGTCAAAGTAAACATTGAGTTAATTTCGTGTGTGCAATCTCGACTTTAAATACTAATCGCTCAAAAGCAGTCGCTCAGTGATTGGCCATACGTCGCTTAGAGTTGCCGCTCAGCCGCTTAGCCGCTTACTGTGTGGCCGAGGCCTAAGTCGTAGAAGCCCTATAAGGTGTTCACTAAGTAGTTCAACCTTACTGGAACTGTAGACGCCACCGTTGATTCCATCTCGAGAATTCGTCCGCTGCCGTCTGGATAAGGAGAGGTGCCTTAGTGGAAACACCTCTCCCCCCTCTCTCGTTTGCTGCCCCCAACAACTTTCCACTGGGGTTAGAACCCAATCTCCAGTTGAGGTACTAGGCACCCGATGTTCACCGCGGGGAGGTGAGAGTAGGAGTTGATAGACAGAGGTGGGTTTTGAGAAAAACCCTGTGAAGGCTTGTGTCCTCTTAAATGCACATGTCTACCATTTGAACATCCCATTGTTACGCTGCTGGAGAGATAACGTAGATCATAGCGTCCGAAGTCTTGAGGTGCACAACTTAATGGCGTCGCGTCGCGGTCGGTACGCGATCAGGATAAATGGAGACACTTGTTGTAAGAGTCCAGGGGCCCTACTCTGTAATGCGTTTCGAAAGCAAATATTTTCGAAAACCAATATTTTGTACTCTCTATTTCTAATGCGGATAAGAAATCTAGTACTTACGGAATGACAAATCCGCATTCGGATTTTTCGTACCTGCCAATGCGTTTCCGAATGTCATTAGCGTTCGAAAACGGAAATTTTCTTTCTACACCAAGAGAGGTAACGAATTGCAATTCGAAGGTCGTTTTTAAAGGACACAAAAGGAAAATTTTGTTGAGTTGTTTGAAATAGATAAAATAGAAGTAAGGAAATAATAATTTTATTCAAAATTTAAGCAAATAAATCCCATTACAGGGAATCATCAGCGAAAAATGTGCATACCAAACAAAAGCAATTTGAAATTATGGTGGAATTCGTATGACTTGAAGGAAAAAAAGTATACCTTAGCAAAAGACAAATTTCAACACAAAAAACGAAATGACTATGAAAAAAACCAGCTTAAACTTTCTAAGCTTGAATTAAAAAGAGAGATGTGGCAATTGCAAAGCAGTGAAGTGTAAAAAAAGTCATTACGATAATTTTCAAGTGATAATAATGACTGAATTTTTTTTTTTGTATTTTGTATTTCTATTTTTGCTTTGACAAATCTCATAATAAATACTTCGAGACTCGGTAAATCTATTGGATAAATAGAAAAAGTACTAGATGATTGTTTTATTCGATTCGAACATTTTACAGAGTACGAATTCATAAACGAATCGAATATCAGATTCGAATCGGATTGGCTTTCGAAACGCATTACAGAGTAGGGCCCCAGGACCAGATCCCTGGTGGAGTCAATAATGATGGTGATGATAAAATTGCTAATTATTTGTTTTCCAAAGGAATTACAAAGTAGTAAGCAAATCAAAAAGTTTTGCACGTTGATCCGATTAATGGAAGTGAACGTTGAACTTGCAAAAGTATTTTGTTCCAAAGCTGTTCAGCTTATACAAAGTGGGAAAATATAAATAGCTTTGGTCTTCGAGGACGAATTTCAAAAGAGTGGCAGAGAGTATGGATCGATCTTAAATGCAAAATTTAAAAGAAAGCAACTAAATATAAATAACATCCACTTTTGCTTGCCCCAACAGGCTTCATTATTTCAACGATGTCAGCAATCTACCACTTTCAATAAAACAGGAACATTTAACTCCTCATCTTCGCTAAAACTAAATTCAGTTGGAACAATTTTGTTTTTCATTTTCTTTTCGCGTTCCTCTTCCTCAAGGAAGAGCTCAATGAACAAAATCTATTGCACTGTTATAGAACAAAACATTTTAGTACATTGACAGGTGTGTTGGTGGCGCTGGTGATTTTACCCCAATCTTAACCCTACCACACTAAGCTCTTTGACAGTTGTCCAGGTGTCGTTTACATCGTTCTTCTCTATGAGAGTATAGATTTTGTTTACAATGGTCACTAACTGCGATTTGCACCACAATTTGAGTAAAATTGGAATGGAATTTGGGTGTTTTCACAAACGTCTACCTAACCTGCGTTAGACATGTTCATAAATTCAGAGATGCGATCTAACAAATGCAGATAGTTTGCAGAAATTATGTTCATAAACGTCATAAATGACATCAGCGTCTCGGGCAGATTGTGTATCCAAATTTTGTTGACTGCAAAAAGAGCGGGAGTGAGACGCAGATTTTTGACTTTTATGAAAACACCCTTTGTATTCGCTGGTTTTTGTTGAATGTGTGCTGACTTTGTAAATTACGAATTTATGTTTGACAGTTCACAAACGACAGTTGATGGTCGCTTTTTGCAATGCATTTGTCAACATTTTTAATTCAAATCAAAATCAAACTCGATAACAAGAAAAATATATTTTACTGGTGCAACAGATTTTCTCTTACAGACCTGTTGGATTGAAAAAAAAAAAAAACCTGATTTGGAAACATAACTGCGGTAATTAAACTTATAGAAATAATCCCTAAAATGACACTTCCCGATTTTATGCTCGTAAAAAAACTAAGTTTTACGAGATGTTTGAAGCGGGTTGTAGTTTTTATGTTTTCAAATGATATATAATTAAAAATATTTACTTATACATATGTAGGTACATTTTTAAGGTGTTCCTTTTTTGTTAAATTTAATTTTTGATGTTTTTTTTAGATTTCCTGTCGTTGTCAGAGAAGGGTGTTTTTATGGGCTTTCAAATTTATTTTTGCCAAAAAATAGGCTTTGCGCCAATATTTTCTTTAAACAAAATTTTCTTCTTCTCTCCATAAAATCAAAATTGTTTGTTTTAAATATTTTCCAAGAATGCTGCTTCAAATGTCTTGAGAGTGGTGGCCTTAGGGAATCCAATTACAAATGGAATTTTAGATTTCCTTTTCAACGTCTTTGCAATGTGACAGCTTTCCCGTGAACTACATTTTTTCCTTAGAAAAAAAAAAATAAAACAACGCATTGGTGCCGGTGATGGTGGCATTGGCGACGGCGACGCTTATCTTCGTTTCTTTTTTTTTTATTATTTGTTTCTTTCCGTTTATTTATTTGTTTTTTTCTCCATCGAGTTACTCCATAAAAGTCAAACGTGTGAATGGACGAATTGGATTAAAGAGACGTCGCGTCGTCCACCCTCTCTCTAGAGGCTCTAGGGGGACCTAAAATTCCCATATATCCCCCCATTCAGTTTAGATTCTGATCCAGCATCCCGATCCCATCACATGGCATCACATCGCATCCAACCGGTGCGAGGAGAGATAAAAGGTAAAGTTGCGTGTGACGAAAATCACGTGTCACACATTCATATCGATGGGAAAAAATTTTAATTTTTGATTTTTACTGAAGGAAAGGAAGCTCTCAACTCAAAAAATTTGTGTCAAAACGGTAGAATTGACAGTTCTGCGTCACCGTCATCGTCACCTACAACATTATACAACATTATACGCCATGGGGGGAAGCCATCAGAATGAAAATATTTTCAATCGAATGACAGAAGGGCGTCTGATCTGATCCGATCTGATCACAGCTATGGCAATGGCGATGGCGGTGAAGTGGTGTTTTGAATGTCCCCCCATCATACGCCGTCGCCGGGATAAAATCTAATTTAAATGACTCTTTGGATATTTTTAGATTCTAATACTTAGGTACCTACCTATCCCTGATAGTTTGGCTCTCGTGGAAGGTAGGGCGTGAGGTTTAGCTTTTTATAAAAAAAAAAACGAGTACAATTTAAATGAAATAGTATTTTTTGTTTTTACTTTATGGTTGTTTTTGCCCCTATGAAGTGTCCTTAAGTTTAAGTGCAGTAATTTTTCTGCGCCCACTTCCTCCGACAAGAGACATCAGAGCACATAGTAACCCAACAATATACGAGGATGTAGGATCGTGCGCCCGATCATTCAAGGGGAGATGTTTTGTCAGTTTTCTCAGATTTCTTAGATTTATCCACCCTATAGACTATATGCAAGAGCTTGAGTCTTGAGTTTGAGGCTGTGTGTGATTTGAGTGCGTGGATAAATCGATTCGAAATAGATTGCATATCATTTAAAGAGATTTATTAGCGTTTTTTGGTTATTTATCCAAAACAAATTCATGGCTACTCATTAATTTTGATTTGGACATGTGGCTATTTGTGTCGTCGTGTATCAATAATATCGAACGAATCGAATTGCAATTTGTTCTATAACTAGATTAAATATGAGATAAAGGTGATTTGTAGCTAATTTTTCTTTTGTTTGTAGTAAAAGATAAGTTTCATAGTATATCATGGATGTATGTGCTGCAGTTAAGCGCCATCATTATTATCGCTACAATAGAAGCAATACAAAAAATTCAATACAGTGAATCAGACGTAAAGTTCGTTGATCTTATAACGATCGTGAGTTTTTAAAAGTTATCAAGGAATCAAAATGTTTATTTTAATTCTGTTGTTTGCAATTTTTTAAATGTGACGTTCGTTTAGTTGTTGATGTTTAATGATAATTTGCGTGATCTAATCCGATAAAACAATACAGGGCTATCCATTTTGCGTTTTCAAAAGTAAACGTAAATAAAACGCATTTAAAATATTTTTTTTCATGATATTACTTTTCTATTATAAAGTTTGAACGTTGACATTATGTGTGAAACACTACATAATTTAAATGACCACCACGCGAATTGTTGCAAGCATCGATTCATTTGATGGAATTTTCGACAAATTTTTGACACATATTGGGCGGTATCTCAGCCATATCTTAGACGAATGTTGGTTTTAAAGGACTTAAGAGTTAAAGGTTTATCTGCGTAAACACGGTCTTTGACGTAGCCCCACAAAAAGTCCAGCGATGTCAAATGGCATGATCTTGGTGGCCAGTTGATATCACCACGACGAGAAATTACGCGGCCAGGAAATTTCTCTTGCAATGTGCCACATGTCACACAACTCGAGCGAATATGGCGCTCGAGTTGTGTGACATGTGGCACCGTCCTGTTGAAACCACATATTCTCCAAGTCGTGTTCTTCAATATCAGGCAAAAAACAGTCGGTTATCATATGACCATAACGCTTGAAATTGACGGTGACATTCGTTCCATCGTCTTTTTCAAAGAAGTAAAGTCCAATCAGACTTCCGGACCAAAGATCTCACCAAACAGAGACTTTTTGTGGATTCAATTGCCTCTCTTCAATTACTTGAGGATTCTCAGAACCCCAAATACGATAATTTTGTATATTAAATTACCCACCGAGTGAGAAATGTGCTTCGTCACTGAAGAAAATTTTGTTAGAAAAATCGGCGCAGAGACATAAGGCCCAGGGACATAACGCCCAAATTTTTAATTTTGGGGCTTATGTCCCACCCGAGTGGGACATAAAGCCGAAATTTAATTTGGGCCCTAAGTCCCACCCAAGTAAGACCTAAGTCCCAAATTTGTTTGTTAAAAATGGGACATTGTCCCCAAATTTTTGCAGAGCCAAAAAAGAATATAAAGTTTTTGTATTTCAATACAATGAACAATAATTTTTTGATACGGTGATAATACAAAAATTAGGAAAAACAAAAAAGTTTATTTTCAACATTATTTGCGGGATCTCAGGATTTTAACTCCCTTTTTCGGGGTCACACCCGCTCACGCAACTCCGTTGCTCCGCTTAGGGCCCTTTCACACCAAACGAATCCGAATCAATCAGAATCACTCCGAATCAAGTTGAATCTGATTGACCAAGATTCGGCTTCGAGCGCTCCTTTTAAATGTGAAGGGATTCTTTTCCCGCCTTCAGACCGGACGAATCTGGTTCAATCAGGTTTGATTCGAGGTCGCACTTGATTCAACCTGTCGGATTCCTTGATTCTTGATTCTTGAATCAACAACCATACGAGATGGACGTGGAGTTATTAATTTTAAAAGTTAAAGAAATTAGTGCGATTTATGATTCAGGTTGATTCAGCTGGTGTGAAAGAGTGGAGATGACGAATCAGATTCAACTTGATTCAGAGTGATTCTGATTGATTCGGATTCGTTTGGTGTGAAAGGGGCCTTAGGGTTTGTAAAGTCGCCAGGCAGGCGCCTACATCAACAACTTCTTTCAATAAAAGCACCTGTGGGTGGCACGCTTCGCGGGTTCTCAGGATTTTAACTCCCTTTTTCGGGGTCATACCCGCTCACGCAACTCCGTTGCTCCGCTTAGGGTTTGTAAAGTCGCCAGGCAGGCGCCTATATCAACAACTTCTTTCAATAAAAGCACCTGTGGGTGGCCCGCTTCGCGGGTTCTCAGGATTTTAACTCCCTTTTTCGGGGTCACACCCGCTCACGCAACTCCGTTGCTCCGCTTAGGGTTTGTAAAGTCGCCAGGCAGGCGCCTATATCAACAACTTCTTTCAATAAAAGCACCTGTGGGTGGCCCGCTTCGCGGGATCTCAGGATTTAAACTCCACAAAACAAAGTCTTGTGGTATTGAAGTGATCCAAGTTGTGTCATTTGGTGATTCTTATTAAGTGGGACATTAGCCCCAAAATTTTTATTTGGGGCTTCGGTCTTACTTGGGTGGGACTTAGGGCCCAAATAAGATTTCGGTTTTATGTCCCACCGAAGTGAGACATAAGCCCCAAAAAAAAAGTTGGGCGTTATGTCCCTGGGCCCTATGTCCCTGTGCCAGAAAAATCACTGTCCACCGCCTGTTGTTCAAGCACCCATTCGACGTATCTACGACGTTGTGAATGGTCAGCTGACTTTAGTTGTTGTCTGAGCTGGACTTTATATGGATGTAGGTTCCAAATGCAAAATAATCATAATGTTCCGTAAGACAGTTCTAGTTCCTGAGAAGGATGAGGAATCGACACATTCGGGTCTTCGGCAACACTTTCACTTTCTTCACAATATTGCCAATTGCTTGCGTAGTTGGACGATCTCCTCTTAAAGCACGATATGTGGCTGTGGCTCACGACGCTGTTTTTGTTCTATTGTGAGTAATCGCGGCACCCATCTTGCTCAAGGCTTTCTCGTGTCAAAGTTTTCAGTCAATATCTGCTAGTTCGCACACTTTCAGTCGACGGTCACCCAATATCATTTTATGGATTTTCTTCACCATTTCTGGCGTGCTCACATCATTTGGTCGACCACTGCGATTATCGTCTTGGCAGCTCGTACGACCTCGTTTAAACTCTGTCACTCAATATTTTACTGTTTTACACGAAGGATCTAGCTCCGCTTTGATTTTGGTTGGACTGAGGCCTTTTAAATGAAAGTATTGTATAACATAACGATGCCCAAATTTTTCCATGTTTACAAATTCACTGAGAGCGTTCACTCTTGATGAGTGCCAAATAAATACTGAACAACGTAGCGTCGTCAAACTCCAACCTTAAGCTTTATTAAGTTGGTACTCTCTGCCATAGTCATTCTTTTAAACAACAACCGTACGTAATCTACGGTAAATTCACAAACGTCAAATTTTTTGGTAGTGATTAGGCGTCACTGCTTTTTTGCGATGCTGATCGTTGCTCAGCTGATTACGATGCGATGTTGATTGACAAACAGTTTTACGTTTAAAAACAACTTTTGCTTTATGATGGATGTGATACTAATAAAAACTCTCATTGTAATTAAAATCTGGAGCCACACATTTTATCTCCTCTAGAACTTTTCTCCACAATACTGATTTTGATTTTCTGCCGGCAATAAATTCACCTTCATATTTTAATCTGGTTTCTATTAATAGTTTAATTTGTGCGCTGGTAAAATATTCCCTGAAATTCGTCAAATTAATTAATTTATAAACAATTTAGAATTTTATTAAATACATTTCATGTCTTTTTCCGCCATTTTTGCTCCAAATCGCGTCGGCATCAACAACTTATCAAGAAAATTCTTGATGCTTTTTTTGTTTATATTTGCGCATCAATTTATCGAACTTTGCAATAATGAACAATTGACATTTTAAGTGATGCCAATTGTTGCGTTTATGAACGTGCTACAGGGATGATCGCAAATCATCTCTGCAGTGATGCGTTTGTGAATTTACACCTATACGTCAGGTCGGGTACTTCTGGGACTACCCTCAAAGAATGTCTGGTGATTCAATGAAAATTTAGCAAAAGCAAGTAGAAAATAAAAAAGGAAATATTAATCCTTTAATTTAAAAAATTATAACCTAAATACTCTTCTCAAATTTCATTTTTAATTGTTCCTTCAATTTATCTTATTATTATTATTATTATTTATTATTATTTATTAATATCATATTCTCCTAACAATTTTTAGATATCTTATTTCTAATTTAATAATATATGTATTTTGTACAATTAATTAGAGAGAATAGGTTGTAGCATTTGAATTTTAGGTTAAAATTGAATTAATGCCACATTTACAAATTTATATATTGTGGGGTGGACATATTATAAATAACGTAATATAAAGGAACAGAAACAGAGAAAAAAGTTTCTTATGAATTGTATCAACTATGATTGATTTGAACTGCATAAACAATATTTAAATTATTATATACGCAAATAAATAAAGAGAACAAATATTATCAAATGACGTAGTTTAACAAAGATTCAATGTTATAAGTATCGAAATTAAGAAGCCATAATTTAACGGATTTTAAGAACTGTGGACGGTTTCTAATGCTACGTAATTCAGCTGGAAGACTGTTGTATAATTTGCGAGAGACGATAGTGTAAGAATTCCTAAAAAGTGTAGTTCGAAAAGTGTTTAATCGTACCGAGTTAGAATTTCTCATGTTATATGTATTACTTATAGGGCTTTCCAAATAACCACTCCTCATAAAAAATATCTTCAAAACCTTAAAATAAAACAAGTGTCTTACTGGTAGAATACCTGTTTGTCTAAATAAATCTGCAGAGTGAGCGAGACGGGCTGCGTTGCATATTTTTCTTAGTACACATTTTTGAAGGACTGTTAATTGTTGGATTTTGTTTAAGTATGCACCTCCCCAACAACTGATACCATATTGTAACTTCGAGTGGAAAATACCATAGTAAACCTTTTTTAATGTGGAGAATGAACAATATTTTTTTAACCGATAAAAGCATCTTACGGTTGAAAGAAGATATTGCTTTAAATCCGTAATGTGCTCAGACCATTTTAAATGTTGGTCAATTTTGACACCTAAATACTTAAAATCTTTCACTATTTCTATATTGAAGCATGTACTGCAGCAGTTTACTTCAGAATTGAAGCTATTTATTAAATGAGATACTAGACATTTGCTATTGAAGAGTTTAAAACTAGAACAAGACGTTGCATGGAACAAGAATGTAATGTCATTTAGTCCATGAAGTTCATTGCTGAACATCATAAGTTTGGTTTTGTTACTGACTAAAAGTTTATGGTCCGCAAACCATAGCCTTAATAAATGTACATCATGGTTTATATCCGAAACCAAATTTAATGGACTAAGTGAATTGTATCCAATTGCTATATCATCAGCAAATGCGTTAACTTTCCCTAAAAATGGTAGATTGAAGATGGAATTTATATAAACCAAGAAAAGAATGGGCCCAAGAACTGACCCTTGTGGGACACCCAAGTCAATATCCATGGAATCACTTAGAACATTACTTACTTTGACTATCTGAGACCTTTTACTCAGGTAGGATTCAAACCAATTGTAGATAAATCCTCGGAAACCAACATCATGCAATTTTTTCAAGAGAATAGAGTGACTGACCATATCAAAGGCTTTTGTAATGTCAACAAAAAACGCAGCACATTTCATTTTTTTGTCCACTCCTTGTTGTATTGAACAGCAAAAATTTAATAAAGCATCTTCTGTTGACATTCCCGATCTAAATCCAAACTGTGAGGGGCTAAAGTAATTCTTGCTTGTAAGATAACGTAAAATTCTACTTTTTATAATTTTTTCAAAAATTTTTGAAATAGATGGTAATAATGAAATAGGTCTGTAGTTCTTTACATCCTTTTTGCTCCCTTTTTTGAAAATGGGTATAACAAAAGCAGATTTTAGGTCATTTGCGAAGACACCTGAAAAAACACTTTTATTAAAAATATGCGTCAAAACATCCACTAAATATAAAGCAGTTTTTTTTTAACATTGTATTAGAAACGCCATCAACGCCAACTGAGGTTGATTTATTCAATGTATTTATAGTTTTCAGTACTTCAAGGCCATTTATTGTTTCGAAGAAGAAACTATTTCCACTATGCACCACATTTGAAGAGCTGAAGCTATTACAACATTCACAAGAGTTTGTGATATCACGAGGAAAAGAAGTTTTACCAACATTAGTAAAATAATTGTTGAATAGATTTGCGATTTCTTTTGGATTTGAGATACATGTATCTCCATATTCAACTGTCATAGAATTTGATTGACTATTTTGTTTTCTGTTTATAATTTCGTTTACGACTTTCCATTCTTCTCTTGGATTATTCTTTGCATTTATTATTTTGTTGTTATAATAACTATCGCGACTCTGATGAATTTTATTATTAACTTCCTTGCTAATTTTTTTAAAGCGTAATTTTAAATTTGTATTAAACGGATGTTTTCGACACTTTTTATATAATTTATTTTTAAAATGTATAGATTTCAAGAGCAAATTATTTATCCATGGCTTTAATTTTATATTTGTTCTTTTTTTGATGACATAGTACGAATTGTTGATTAACTGTTTAAAACGATTCAAAAATAAACTATAAGCTTTTGAAGGGTCCTCTTCCATATAAACCTCTTCCCAACTCTCCAACGTTAAATAGTGATTTAACTTTCCAAAATCGATTTTAGATTGCCTATAATTACGTTTAACGTTTGTTTGCTCAACATTTTTTAAAACCTTGAAGACAATACCCGTCATGCAATGATCAGAAATACCAAGATAAAAGACTACTCCGGCACAATCGTTAAGATCAATTTTTGAAAATCGACCAAAGATGTGGTCAAGACAGGTACCTGCAACAGGTCTTGTAGGTTCATTGACAAACGACGTAAGTCCATGCTCAGAAATTAATAAATTATATGCATCTAGGTTGGGGTTGTATGTAAGTAGGTCTAAATTAAAGTCACCTAGGATTATTAGGTTAGCTGCTCGCTCACTTTTTAATAAAACAGAGAATTCTTCAATAAACACTTGTATAGTTTTACAGTGAAGTCTGTAAATGCAAAAAAAAACTAAACATTTCATCACAAATAAAAACAGTAATTTTCATAATGTCTGCACTTTCATTTTAACATTTGACGTAAGACGTTATTGCTTTAATTTGCTCTGACAGTTTTCATCAACCTGCACTACATTTCGGTATTCTACACATGGCATTTTTCTGGGTGAACAAACCTTAAGTAAAAGTTCAAAAGTTGCGAAATGTAAAGTCTATGCCGTCATTATGGATCATATGTATTTTTAATGATTAAAGTTGGAATGCAACTCACAAAATCTTTCAATTGAAGTTTATATCTTTTGTTAAATAAAAACAAAAAACCTATTTATTTAAATGTCCATCAAAAGAAAAAAGAGAACGAAAAACACCGCATACAAAACGGAAGTAATATCCCCTTGTAACGGAATCTTAAATACATCAACACTGTTTCCTCCTTTAGAAAGAAAGAATTACATTTTTCCATCATATAATAGAACTTGTAAACAATGTTGCTAGAACAAAGAAACATCATCGGATACACCTAACCACATCATAGGAACGCTTTTACACAAAAATTTGAAGAAAAAAAAAAATCAAAATTAGACGCAGACGTATAAACGTAATCTCTTCGTCTAGGTCTAGAGTTCAGTATCCTTCCTTGCGTGGGGTATGTGGATATGTTGATGTTGACACAAACAACCCGTTAAATTCCATTCCAAAAGGGGGTTGCATTTGCAGCAGTGATTAGTAGCTAAACACGCAAATGCAATTTCTGTCTGACATGTTGCATACAAAAATCCTATAATACTACCTATTCCTGATGATGATGATGGTTCTGCGTCTGATTCTGCCTCTGTTCCTGCCTCTGTCTGTGACGTTTATGCCAGCACGAGCAGAGTACCAGTAGTGCAGAATCAATTATAGAAGTACAATATTTTGTTTCACCAATTTGAATAGGGGAAACATTAACCAACAAAACAACATCTCCTAAATCTTCCGCGCTGCTCCCTCATTTCAAAAAAAAAAAAAGCGTGTGCTATACGAATAGAGATTCAATAGCCCGCTTCGTGCTGCAACGTCGTCGTTTACCCTGCCTTTCTTTTACTTTTATTTTTGTTGTTTATTTTTATCATCCATGATGGTTTTTTGGAGGAGCGCATGATGATGATGATGACGATGACGATGCGATACGATCTAAGGAGGAGCATCGCCCCGAAAATGCACAGTCGAAAAGTGTCCACCGAGGTGTGCAGTTCGCTCCAATAGAATCTTCACTGTTTTTAATTTTTAAAGTGTCCCAAATACTCCAATCCAAAAACAAAACTACAAATCTTTTCAGATGAATATTTCATTTAATTTCACTAATGTGCTAAAAACAACGAAAATGTGCTAATTCAAACCCCTAGGTGGGAACTATTTAGTGTCAATAACAGTATACCCAACCAAAGTGAATCTTAACCACAAATTAAATCAAGACCAAATCAGTTGAATAGGAATCTTTCGTTCTGAACAAGTGATATTTCAAAAACCGTTAAAGAAAACTTGTAAAAACAAAAATGGTGCAACTAACGCTTGATAGCCGGCTAATTGGAAAATTTGCCAAACAATGGGGTCCATCGCTGAGCGACTGTCTGGAAATACACGCTTCCATCAAAACGGGTGTAGCCAACAAGGGAACCTGGAAATCCGTAAGTACTAGCCCAAGTCCAATTCCTTTGTCATATTTGATGTCCGATGTGACTGTGGCTCTTGGTGGATATTGATTTTTCTCAATATTGCATTGAAGCTTGCATTTTCTTCCTCGACAAAAAGTTATACGTTATAAAAGCGCATGTTGATTCATACGAGCTCACGGATACAAATATAAGAAGAGTGCTTTTTTGAGGGGAGAATAAAATCAATGAATCTTATGAGGATGAAAATGGAGCTGAAGACCAACCCCCCCCCCACTATTTCCTACTTCAGCTCTAGATTACATTTATTTGCAGTTTGGTATTTGGCCGACCGACGAAGACGCGACGAGTATAAACGGATATGATGAGGCACAAAGTATCTTATACTTAATAAGCAGTTCAATGGCCTGAGATGTTTTTCTAAGTGCGCCTTTCGTCTGCTGCAATGATGAATGGTTAGACAGATGGTTTTTATTTAATCTTTTTAAGCGGGGAGGCGTGCAGAAGAATGACTACAGGGAATTGGGCATGTAATTCCCCCATATACTCATACCAAATATTCACTCACTCCTCCCCCTCCTCCAATTAAGGTAGATAAATAATGTTTTCAAAATCATCTGTGGATTAAAAGAAAATTAGAGAAGTTTCCTTTATAGATATTTGTCTGTTTGTCTTGTTTTTAAGATACGAATTAAAGGGCTACAAACTCGATTTAGAAAAACAAGACGAAAAACACGTTTTTGTTTGAGATTTGATGTTTTGAAAGTATGTACATACCTACATTTTCCGCTTTCATGACGTCATGATTAGGGTTGTTTTTTTTATATTTAACAAAAAAACAAAAACATGTTCATAAATTATAAATTAATGTGTACCGACATAATGTTTTCTAAATAAGTCATTTCGATGTTCCGTTTAAAGTGATGCAAGAGCTTTTGGGCTTGGTCTGACCCGGTTTAAATAGTTTTTGTATCTATCTAGTTGGCACTGCCAGTAGAAGAGTTATGCATTATGTTGCGTTAAAATATTTTTGTATAGGTACATCTATAGACCAAAAACTTCTCTAGCACTGCTGACAGGTGTCAATATTTTTATTTTATTACACTGAGGAATTTACTATATTGCATTAGCATTTCCAAACCAAAAACAGCGTTATAAAAAAATTACCTGCAATAAAGGAATTTATGAAACATTTGTTAAAAATTATCAAATTTAATTGATAAATCTCATTAAGATACATCTCGAGATTAGAGAATTTCAAACAAAACTCTACTCTGCTATTCTACAACTTGAACATTTATTTATAAACACACCCTTTTCAAAAGCTTTCGTATTATTAGTTTGTTTTCTTTTTTAGTTCAGAGCACTGAAATCTGGTTCTTCCTTCAGAGTTTGCTTAATACTCTCAGAACAAAGTTTTCTCTAAATCGTTTTGAATTTTGGTTTTGACCATTTAAAATTTATTAATTGGTATTTGTAATCTTAAAATATTTGAAGGGAAATTTGATAAGAGTTGGAAATCAATAATTCTGTATGATGGATTAATTTATCAATAAAACAATCTCTAAAAATGAAGAATATTTTAATAGATTTTTTTTATTGGAAGACTAAAATAAGTTGTATTTTCATATAATGTTCGCACTGTGTCTTTGGCATAAAAAGAGTACGCAACCATTAAAAAACATATTGTATCTACTTTTAGAGTTTTCTTTTGTGTGTTCAGCATTTTGAACATACATTTTTTATTATTAAGCTTGTCTCGCACTTTCTGAACACTCGAGAAAACGCCTTGACCTAGGAATTATAAAAGTAAAACAACTTTGAATTTCTGACAAATACTGAACAAAAAAAAATCTTCCCTTTGACAGTAAAAACTTTTCTCAGATACATAAAAGAAAAATGGCCAATGTCAAACAAAAGAGAAGTCGATTAGCCATTTTTATTTATATCAACATTTATTTATTAACTTTCCATAGGAAGTTATTGTAATGGGTCCGATTTTTCAAATTGAAATTTTTGACTTTTCTCGACGTTTCAAGGTCCCTAGAGTCGAAATAAAAGATTTTTAGAAAGATGTCTGTGCGTGCGTGTGTACGTACCTTCGTACGTCCGTATGTCCGTATGTCCGTATGTCCGTACGTTCGCGACGTTTTTTTCGTCGTCCATAGCTCAAGAACCAGAAGAGATATCGACTTCAAATAAATTTTGTTATACAGATAATAAGGCAGGAAGATGCAGAAAGGGCTCTCAAGAAAATTGCGTGGGTGGTTTTTTTTACCATAGCAGTTTAAAAAAAAGGTGACAATTTTGGTTAACCCTAAATATCTCATGAACCAATGACGCTAGAGACTTGAATTAAATTTTATATTATATATTGTAACGTGATACAAAAGAAGTATATTTTTTGAAAAAAATCCAATTAACGGTTTTTTTATAAATCAAAAAAAAACTGAAAAAAAATTTTGTCACCTCGAAAATCTTACGACTAAAATATGATTTCATCTCCAAAACAATTTTGTACAACGAAGAATAATGCTTTTGACATCTGATAAAATTTTGAGAAAAATCTAATTGACAGTTTTTTTTATAAAAAATAAAAACATAAAAAAACATTACTCAAAGTTGGTAAAAATTGAGTTTCGGCTCAAATATCTTTTCAAAAACTTGAGATTAAGGCTTCAAACTTATTTTATCTTATAAGAAATATTGTTTTCAACATTCTGAAAAATTTTGAGAAAAATCGAATTGACAGTTTTTTTTTACGAAAAATAAAAACCTAAAAACAAATTTATAAAAGTTGGTAAAAATTGATTTTCGACTCAAATATCTTTTCAAAACTTCGAGACATTGGCTTTAAACTACTTTAATCTTTCAAAAAATATTGTTGTCAACATTCAGTAAAATTTTGAAAAAAATCCGTTGTCAACATTCAGTAAAATTTTGAAAAAAATCGAATGGACATTTTTTTTTACAAAAAATTAAAAACCGAAAAAAAAAATAACAAAAATTGTTTAAAATTGATTTTTGACACAAATATCTTTTCAAAAATTTGAGATAATGGCTTCTTACTACTTTAAACGTATAAGAAATATTGTTTTCAACAATAGAAACAATTTTGAGAAAAATCGAATTGACAGTTTTTTTTACGAAAAATAAAAACTTAAAAAAAATTTATAAAAGTTGGTAAAAATTGTTTTTCGACGTAAATATCTTTTCAAAAATTTGAGACATTGGCATCAAACTAATTTTATCTTTTAAGAAATATTGTTTTCAACATTCTATAAAATTTTGAGAAAAATCGAATTGACAGTTTTTTTTTACAAAAAATAAAAACAAAAAAAAACAATACTAAAACTTGTAAAAATTTACTTTCGGCTCAAATAGCGTTTCAAAAATTACAAATATTGGCTTCAAACTTATTTTATTTCACAGAAAATATTGTTTTCGATATTCAGTAATTTTTTTTATAAAAATCCAACAGTCCGTTTCTTCATAGAAATAAAATCTACAAAAAATAGTACGCAAATTTGGTTAAAATTGATGCATATAGACAAACTTTTAAGCAAGACAAATCGACAGACGAGATGGGAAGTTATCAGTGTGGGTCGCACCAAGTTTTATAATCCCGTCTTCTAAAATACCGAATTTTTGAAAATCCCGTCTTTTAAAATCCCGCTTATTCAAAATCCCGATCAATCACAATCCCGCTTTTTAAAATCCCGCCAAATTACGACAATCCCGTTTTTTGTTTACAAAATACGTGCATTAAACTAAATAAGAATAGGATTCAGAGGTTTCAAAGTTAAATTACTTGAATAAAACATAATAATATCGTAATTCGTTTTGTTTTTACTGTACGTAAACATTTTTTTTTAATATTAACTCTTGCACAAACAATATATGCACATCTACGGCAAATCTGCCTCTCGGTAACGGTTTTACTGCTATCATTTACTGCAGTGACTAGTTGAGCCTAATCAAATTGTTTAGTATTGAATTGAGTATGCAGAACAATTGACCGCAATGAATTGTACTATAAGTGAAGTTAAGTCAAACAAAGGTGGCCGAAAATTAATAATTGAAGGCTACGATTATCACCTTGAAAAACAAGAAGGTGCTGTTTTCCGATGGAGCTGTTTGCAGAGAAAGAACAAATTTTGCAAGGGAAAAGTCAGTACAACGCTTAAAGACGGAGAACATGTAATTTAAATAGCCACCATCAGAACACTGCCATAATCCTGATTCTTGTGCTAGAGAAATTAGTAAAACAAATAGCAGCATTTTAAGAGTTGCAGAATTACTGTGTATTAATCCATCGCAGATTATCCGTGACAGTGTTGTGGAATTTGAATCGTCTGTGAGACCATGTTTGCCATCTACTTCTGCCCAAAAGCAAAAAATTTCACGTGTTCGAGTGTCTTCGATTAAATAACCGTAAGATATCAATGGGATAAATAAACCAGATGATTTGAAACATCTTGAAGGTGAATTATTTGTTTTGCGATGGCAACAAAATTATATTGTTAGAAACAGTATCCAACTTGGTTCTCCTGCAAACAGCAAAATGTTGGTTAATGGACGGTACATTTCATGTTGTTCCCACTGTGATGCGTCAATTGTTTACAATCCACGGTCAGATTGAGAACAGTGTTGTCCCACTTATTTTCTGTTTCAAAAAAGACAATTAAGTGTTATGAGATATTTTTTTCCGAGTTGCTAAGAGTTGCAACTGACTTCAAAATTGAGTTACGACCCGAAAGAATCATAACTGATTTCGAAAAGGCGATAGTTTCGGCTGCGACTGTGTTTTTTCCGCTCAGATTTCAAAGGATGTTTGTTTCACTTTGGGCAAATCATTTGGCGACGAGTACAACAAAAAGGATTTGCGAGCAAATACGGAAACAGTTACGAGTTTGCATTAAAAGAAAGAATTATCAATCAAAAGTTTAGCTTTTGTTCCACCCGAAGAAGTCTCTTCCTATTATGACTCTTTGCAAAATAGTTTGAAAGATGAAGAGGACGCACTTAATAGTTTAGCAGAGTGGTTCAAAATGAATTACATTCGTAATGGAAGTAGCCAAGTCCAATACTCTCCTAACTTTTGGTCTGTGTATGACAGTGTGGAAAAACAATTCCCGCGAACACAAAATAATGCTGAAGGGTAGTATCGCAGGCTGAAAGTTTTTGTTCGAAGAAAAAATGCTGGCTTGTACAAAATCATTGCGGATTTAAAAAAGAAGCTATTGTAGTGCAAACTGAAGTAGAAAAGATAAAAAATGGACAAGAGAAATTATTTAAAAAAAAAACTAATGTGTTAAAATCACGAGCTTTTAAAAAAATAATTAGAAATCGAAAAAAAATTAGTAAAACTGGTTTCTTGCGTCGTTATAGCCTACAGTATACAGTTGAACTAATTGAAAACAATATTACTTTGTTAATTGATTTGAGTATGTTTTTTTTTTGTTTTGGGATAAAAAATCGGGATTATAAAAAGCAGGATTATAAAAAACGGGAACAAACCCAACCCTTATAAAACCATTGTTGAATTGTCAAATAGTTAGGATTTTTATCAATGCACAACTCAGTTCGGTAGATGAGTTGAAAGTGTTAAACTTTCAAAGTGAATAATTTGTTGGAAGAAAAACATTAAAATAAAAAGCATTTTTTCAATTAAATCGAACCAAAAGTTTAAAATATACAATAGGCCAATGTTTGTCGTTGATTTCTCTCTTTGCGGTTTATTCTTTTGTTAAGAAAATAAATATTTGACTCAGGATATGTTTTAAAACATTGAAGCTATCTTGGGTAAAATTATCAACTGAATTTGTCCTATCATCGAAAATTGGAAACGTAATTATTTCAAACTAAACCGGTGGAATTTGGTTATAACAAGAATTAAGTTTCTGGGTGATTAGATCTTATTTCAAAGTGTTAAATTTGAGCTTGGAAAGGAAAGTAGAAAATTACGGAAATTTCAAAATTTAATCGATGGAACAATTCTGAGATAAATTTTACTCCCGAAAGCTCCCATTATTAACCTCATCATTTTTTATTAAATTTCTCCCATTTTTCTTTATTTTGCGATTTAGAGTTATACAAATATTTTTTTTTTTTCATTTTTGATGTTGGAAGTTTGACAGAATAACAATTTTTGAGAATAATCGTTTCTAAATTGGCCATCTTATATTTCTAACATTTCCGAGAATTATCTTAGACGGGTTAACAGAGCAGGAGAATAAAATGTAAATACAATTCACGATTCATCCTCACCTAGCATTTAAAATAGCTTGGAATTAGTTTATCCCTTTTGAATTGTGCGATAGAGAATTCTTGAGAAATCGAATCATTAATCTCAGATTTCTGACTGAAATAGCGACAAATTTGTATGAGAAATTTTGTTAATATTTTCGGGAATCAAAAATATCTGAGATCTTAGAAATACAAGCTGGACAAATGATTCTAACAGATGTTGCCGTAAAATAAAGCCAACTTTCAGGAATTTTCAGCAGTTGGTCTTATTACAAAGACGAAATAAAGCGAAATTGATTTTTTAACAATATGGTTTGCGTACCCTCAACAACTTTATTTCTACAAAATAATTTTCCCCTATTTTACTTTTTCAAAGTATGTACAATATGACCAATTGCTGAAAATTGGCCTTATTTCTCTTTTCTAATGTAGACTAATGTTTTGAAAGTTGATCTTTGGCTTTGCTTCCTGATTTCCCTAACTGATTTCAACAATTCTTAACAGTGACACTTGAACCATGAAAAACAACATACCAAAGGGCTTTATGAACTGTCAAATTATCGATTCGTAGCACTTAAACAACCTTTTATAGATAGCAAATACCAATCTTCTAAATCTACCATCTAAATGTCATTTGCATTTACAATCTATTACATTTCTTGTTTGAAAGTAGGTTATGTGTCATGTGTTTAAAAACGGTTGCAACACTCCAAATAATATTTTTGTTTGTACTCACATAAAAATACTGTACTTACTTAGTTTCGATGAAAAATGTTATCTTTTTAACATTCTCTGCATTTTTCATTATATCGTATACATAATATAATTTTATCGCAATTCCACTTATGTAAACATAAAACAAGGTCACCAATACAAAAATTAAACGAAACTGATAAAACCTTCTATTTAATATTCGATTTAGTTTGTTCAAGTCGGACATGGGAAATAAGTTGTTTATTTTTTAATCGTTCCTTCCTCAACACAACTAAAGAAAAAATAAAAAACCACAATAACCAAATTCAAGAAACCAAAATTTAACCGTCAAAATAAATAAATTATAAAACCAAAAAAAAAAAAAAAAAAAAAAAAACAATGACCTGGTGCTTAAAAGGTTGTCGGCTAAAGTAGTGAAGTACATATATTGTTAGTATAGTTACTCTGACACCCAACCCCATCTACATATCTACCGCGCATAACACCGTCAACCATCAACCGTCGTCGCGTAGACGCGTTCAAAGTTTTACCAAATAGATTGTGGCAACCGAAAACCGTATTTCAGTTTCCGTTTGTGATTCATTGACAAAAGAGCCGGGGTTTCTTGTGTCTTGATATAACCCCACCTATACAAAAATATACAAAACCTTTCATAAATGAACGCCATTGTTTTGAAGCAAAATATTTATTGCCGGATTCGGATCTCTATCGGAAGTGTGTGTTAAATAGAAAATAAAATAAGATCGAAGTTGATTGTCATTCATTAAAATGTCTTAAGCGTGATCTTGTAGTTTATGTTCCATTGATAACTCCCAAATTGATCTGAAATGAAAAATATCTCATCCTAAAATGGTGGCGTCTATTCCCTTAGTTTTTATATCCACCTTGAAATAAGTATATTTAGAGGAAGTATTTTTATAGTGTGATACAGTTTTAGTTACAAATAGAAACCTACCTGAGAAGCTAAATTCTGGTTTATTTTTCTGGTTCTCTTCTTTTTAAACAGTTTCTAAGAAATTGCGAATAAAAAACCATTCATTGAATAACTAAAGCAGGTATTTTATGGTTGTAAGAGTTATTTTCAGCAAAATGACGCAATCGGTATGGAGTGGAGTGATATTTAGAAGAAATACATAACACAAAATAAAAAAACACCGGCTTAAGTGTTGTTTGTGAATTGTTGAATTATTTTATAGTGAGACGGGACGGCCGTCATTCAAATTGACATTGAAATTTTACATAAGAATTGTTGTAATTTGAATTTAGTTATTTAAATATAATTGCATATTGCATATTTTAATAAATTATAATAAATGTTTATTAATATATTTTCAACCTGACCAACCACATAATGTTCTGCGAACTGTCAAATTTAAATTTACAATCCATAACATTGTGACACGCTGAACTTTTTACAAAACCGGCAAATATAGAATTTCTTCAAATTGAACCTCAAATTCTAAACCAACTTATGCTCGTAAATGACAATAACTCGCAACTGATGTCAAAATGACACATTTGTTACAAAATGTCACATTTGCATTGTGCAATTCTCTTAAATTGCACTCTTTATGGAAGAAATTATTTTGACATACATTTTTTGATTTTTAATAAAAATTTAGTAAAAAAGAAAATTCTCAAAAGTTTTATTTTATCATTTGATATGAGTAAATGACAGTGTTCACATTTTGACATTTGATCTCGGTCTAACTGCAAAAAAAAGAATGCCTCACTTACATCTGTACTGATTTGAAACATCTGATTATGACGTCTCATTATTCCATCTCACTTCCACTCGAAGTTGTGAAAGAGACTCCTTGGAGTGCAAGTGAGATGGAATAATGAGACGGCATAATCAGATGTCTCAAATGAGTGCAATAGGGATTTCTCTTCAGTTAGTTCAGTTCAGTTTTAAATTGTTTATTCATTATTATATCTTTTGTTAACAATCATACAATTCTTTAGCAATGACTTAAAGCCGTCTGCCTGAGTGAACAATATTTTTTATTATAATTTTAATAAAAAAAAAGATATATAATGAATAAACTTACAATTTAAAACTGAAACTGAAACTGAACTGGGATTTCTCTTCCTTAAGCTACAATCACACGGTCAAAGTAAAAAAAATCAAAATTTTCTCATTTAATGTTCATAGTGTCAAGGCATATAACTTTGACTATCACACGAATGACACCCTGCATTAAATGCTGTCCTAAAATTCGTTGACGTGTATGTACATAAGTCCACCGCGATTAGTTATCACTGTCAGCGCTTTGACTCGCAAAACTTAAACGATCACACGATTTGACAATAGGAAAATTCTAAGAAATTTTATAACTTTTTTTTTATGAACTCTAGCTGTCAAAACACGGAAAAACGAAAAAAAAAACTTACCTGTATATTAAAATTAAATAATAAAACAATCTGTCAACTAAATTTGCAATTGTACTTTAATTTAAAATTACATTAAAAACATGCGCTGACCCGTTTTAAAATTCTGTCCTATTAATGTTGGGACACATTTATTGCGATGACTGACAGTCCCAAAGACGATTCATCGTGTCACAGTAGCATTGACGCACACATGACACGGTCACAGAAAACTGTCAAAGAGTTGACTCAAAAATGGGTGTCAACTTTTACTCGTCAATGCGTTGACAGCATTTTTCGTTGACCATTACACGATGTGATACTCTTGGGACAGATTTCATATTTGCACAGCCAACGCGTTGACCGTCTAATAGTAGCTTAAAGATTTTGAGTTTGAGATTCAAGCTGTTTTCTTTATTATTCATTTGAAAATATGACAAATTACTATTATTACTTTTGTTCTTCTAAGAGAAATTATATGTTGTTTTACTGTTTTACAGAATTCACAAATTATTATACGAGTTTTCGTCATTTCAATTGTTTTGAGAATTTGTTTATATTTTCCATTATTTCACACGCTTGAGATTAGGTTGTGTTCAGCGTTTTACTCACAACACTCGTCTTGTTGATCCCTTTCTGAACACTCAGAAACCGGTTTTTGAATGAAAAAAGAAATAATAATTTTAAAGCACTGAACAGAAAAAAAATACAATATTTAGTTTGACAGTTCAGATACAAAAAGAAAAAACCTTTTAAACTGACATTTCGGATGACATTACAAGCAAAATTAACATATTGCATTTCGTTTTGCATTAATGTCATAAATGTAACAGAGTTTTCAGTGACATGACGTTTAGTTACGTTTTTTCCTGAATTTTACAGATAAGCAGTTGTTAGTATTTAAATGTATTCAAATTATTTTAAAATTTGTTGGCTTTGTGTAAAGATTTGATTAGTTATAGTAAAAGTGAGTAATTTTACTAAAATTATTACAGAATTCCATGGAAACTTTTGAACAGCTTAAACTATAAAAAGTCAAACTATTTAATTTAATTTTAATTTATATTCCCTACTTCTTATGAATGATTTCCATGAAAAAGGGAGATTAATATTTGTTCTTAAAGAAATCGCGTTTTATTAAAAGCTTAAGGGTATAATAATTAGATTGATTTGTTTAACTTCACGTTAAGGAACTTACAATTGTTAAAGTCATATTGTTTGTAACATTGTAAACTTCTGAGGTGTTGAAGTGTAATCCGAACTTTTTTTTTTGGAAATTGTATACTTCTTGTGCAATGCATTTTATTTTTATTTCCTGCAAGTTCCATAAGACATTATGGGTTATTCATCATGACTCATTTATATGCCCACCTAAAGAAATTGTGTGCAATATTTTTTGTTATTATTGTTAGCAGCTAACATTGCAAGAATAAATTAGCAAAATATTAAAAGGGGTTGTTATCGCGACAGTAACTAAGTGTAGGAGGAATAAATTGTTAATTTGATGAAAAAGATAAATTGGTTACTTGGTGCTTGCGTGTCGAAAAGAAGGAATATTTATTTAACCTATGACAAGAGCAAATATTGATTTTTGTTTTTTTTTTAGTCCAACAATATATGTACATATGTAGATATAGAGAAATTGTAAATTACTTTATAATTTATAATTACCTTTTTTGATATTAGCGCTGGTATAATTGGATGACATATGTACATGGAAGGAGTTGGCTTCTTCTTGCCAAATTAGTTAATTGTAATGTAATTAGAATATGTAATTTTAATAATAGACTTAACATAATAACGGAAATCGAGCTTAATTTAAGCTCACTTAATTTTGACAAAAGAAGTTGTTGAAGTATTAGGCTGACATTTAGAAATTCTATAAATAAAAACTTATGACTTTAAGTAAATAGTTTTGCTGAAATAATTTTGAGCCAAGAGATAGTCTTGACTGAGAACATTTCTAAATTATAAAAAAAAATATGTATCGTTAGTTTCTCAAGACGACTGTTTCACTAACAACTATACTGTCAGCTTCTTATATTCGTTTCTAGATTTACTATGCTGTCTTCTGTCGTTAAAGCGCTACCGCTTTCCATAAGTGGCACTTGCATTCAGGAAACCTTTTGATGTTATGATCACATATTCTACATTGCCAAAAATGTTGCTGAAAATGAAAAATGAGGATTTCTCCGACATTGGCATTGCAAGAAATTGATCACCCCTTCTGGCTGTAATTTACAAGGCCTTCATACGTTCAAAACTTGAATATAACTCGCGTATCTGTTCAAGTTTAAATCTCTTGAAAAGAATCCGAAAAAAGGAGATAGAACTATAAGCCCATCATTTACATCGCTCGAACGCCGCCGCCGCAATATTCCATGCCAATCTTTGTTTTACTGTTATTTTTACAAACAATTTTCTGTAGAATTAACCAGTTGCATTTGACCCCTTAAACAATTCTGCTTTGTTTAAATATAAACATTTAGAGGGTATAAATAACCCCTTGTCCGTAAATTATATATGGATAAACAAAAACATGAAATAAATGTTGTTAGAATTAATTTGTCATTAAAATAATGTGGTAGATAATATCGTGGCATTTACGATCTAAAGAGTTCATTCGATCAGTAAAATTTTTCAATATATTGTTGAATAAATCTGACAGTAAGGCGTTAATGGTGGCTTAAAGAAGTAGTCGAGAGACGTTAAGTCGCATGAAAGAGGGGGTTTACTTGCTTCTCGAAATAAAGTTGTCATCAAACATATTTTGTAATAAATGTTTTCAAAGTAAATATTCACAATTTTAAGCGTTATTTTGACGTTAAACGATTCACGATTAGTTGCCAAACCTTTCTGAACAGAAATGTCAACACAGTCTAACAATTTCAGCTGTCAAATCATGAAAAACAATCATCGTAATCTTCAGTTCATAATTGAACAAAAACACACAATTCAGCTCAGCCATAATGTGTTCTTTTTAAAATTTTGAAATTCCAAACTTCCCCTTTTTTTATGTCCTTGAAATTATTTTCTGAGAATGTGAACAACAATGCAGCTAATTACAAAAGGTTTTGTTTTATGAACACAATATTCACATTTTTCAATGATAGTGCAACTTTTAATTATTGTTTTTTTCCTTTGAAGAAAATATTTTCATTGTTTTTATTGTAAGCATTTTGCAGGATAAGTATTTATAAACGAACAAGTACAATTGAATCAATAATGCGATAAGATTATTTTATTTCGAATGATAAAGAATTTTAATTTTCCAGCAGGTTACCTTGGTACACTTGCTCATATATGTATAAACAAATTGTTGATTAAAATAACAATAAATTATTCGTAATATAATTTTTCTTTGTAATTTTATGCAGTATCTACCTTTAAGTATAAAAACTTTCATAAGGCTAAGTTCACACTCCTTTATGATACGAAAAGTAGTTCTTCTTATCCGAATTAACTCAAAAATAGCTTCATCGATTTTGATGAAATCCCGAACTTAAAAATCCTGGCTTGCAAAATAAACAAAAGGGTCTCAAGTTTTTGAGAACAAATTCCCATAAAATGACAGAAATATCGTATACTATTTTGTTTTTGACATAACTGTCATATTTCCTTGATGTCTGACCAGCTGACATTTTTCAAACAGTTGTCACAATAAAATTTAATATGTTATTATTTTCTTTAAACGAATGTCAAATTGTTTATTGTAACTATCCTTAAACTTTGAAGCCAAACCTACCAGCTTACTTGAAACTTAAAAAACAAGAACCCAAATAACGCAGCTGCATTGTTAGAGAATATTGTTTTCAAACGAATACGGCTTTCGAAATATAGAAGTGTTGATTTATATACAGTGATCTTAACTTATTATCAACACCATATAGGTAACTCTCTAATCTATTATGCCTTGAATATAAAAGATCATTGCATTTGACTCGTTCGTTTTTTTTTTCTTTCTAATTTTTAACGAAGGAGTGTTTTCAATTAATATAATTTGCGTTGATCGTTTGAATTATTGCATTAAAAGCGATTGTGAGCTTACTTGATGCTCACAACCTAAGTAAGGCCAGACTTAAATTGAAATATGGCTTATGCAACCTATTTAGCAAGGTGTGTGCTTCTGCCGGTCGTCCGTCGTCGGTTCGGTGGGGTGCTTATAGATACTTAAGTACAAATAAAGCTTTGAATAATGGTTTTTCACATAAGTGTCGAGACGACCTTAAGCTTACAGTTCATGAATGTAGATTGTTCATAGATGTACATATGAAAATCTAAGCAGAGCGTTATTAAATAATAATAGTACAAGTTTGTGAATAAAACTGTTTTATTTTATTTTAATATTCAAGATGCAGATTTTATGAGTCAGTATATTGATTGAAATACGTGTTTTTGTGCAGTTAGAAGCTTTTATGTCTAACGTATGATATCAGACATTATATCTATTGATATTATTAAATAGCTTCTATTCTAAATAACGGAAAATTGTCACGATTTCCATAGAAATATTTAATACATCCGATAATAATTTATTCAAAAGAATTCCTAAAGACTATCCTTTGTTAAATTAAAATATAACGCAAATAAAATATATCACAAACGTTAAGAAGCCTTGTAGTCCAAATAATCTTAGTAATACGAAGATGTTGTTCAAAGTTTGGCAAAACTTTAGTTTTTAGATTTTACCTATATTGACAAAAATTATGGTTCCTCTAAAAACGGACACATTTTACCAAACCAATATCACTTGAATTTCAAAGTTTCTTACAACGCCTTAATATTTATTGTTTCATGAAAGTTGCTTCTGGTGTATTTTAGAAATTCGCAAATGTAGAATTTGTATGGCTTCTTACCGACTTTACGATAGTTTATGATATCATGTGTCATAAAACGCGACTAAAGAATTTGCAAAACTCAATGTAGCTGCAAACCTCGGGGGTTGACATGGAAGTTTACTTAAGATTTCTTACATTTGATTTATTTCATATTTTTTTTTTACACCAGAAGAGAAGAAACTGATGCTTTACACAGATTCTGAAATAAAACAAACAAGATTGAAATGACAATACAGTTGTCAGCTGTCAAAGTTCACCAAATTAGTAAATAGATCTATTCAGACGTTGAGTTCGAGTTTACGATATTTACGATCTTAGGCAAGCACAAAGCTTGAGGTAAAATTTAAGATTGCCTCATAAGAGTCCATTGTTTCTATTCCATATGTCAAAATTGGCACTATGCAACGCGTATTTTTGTGGTTACGCTATTACAGCTAGATGTATTCTCTATCTCTCGCTCCCTCTGTCTTTTGCTTGCTCCATATATCGCATCCATTATCGCAGCACGAATTTCCTTCTGATTTTTTTTTTACAGTTAAGTAGGGGTCTCAATAGAACATATTTTAAATATTAAGGCGAGGAAACACCTTTAAGTCATAAAAAAAATATTTTCTTTTTCGGAATTAACCCTACTTTTTTTGTATTTCCTTTTTTGAGCCTAAAACATTTTTTTTATTGATAATACGGCGTTCTAACAGCTAGGTATGTATGTAAAAAAACCCCAACAAAAAAAATCAAGTATGGCAACACTGAACAAAGAACAGGGAAGAAATGTCAAAATCAACCATTTTTGTGTGTGTTGTATGTGAAAAAGTAAACTTTGAAAATTAATTTAAAATAGAAATTGCTATAATTATTTGCACATATCTATCAAATAAAAAAAACTCGTGTCGAAATTTGTCGGTAATGGAAAGTTGATCCTCGCTTTATTTTCCTCTCGCTCAGGATTCCCAAAAAAAATCCCTTTTTTTTTGGCGCCAAAAGGTTTTTGAAACATTTTAATTTGTATTCATAAAATGACTTTGGAACTCGACATTTTATTTTAATTTAAACATTGATTGCTGAGAAAATGCTTTCAGCTCCTGCACTTCCTGCTATGAGAAATCTAAAAATTTATTCCATCATTTAAGAATAATAATTGTTGAGATTCGAAATATGTTTTATGGAATTTTAAAATCATTCAGTAACAAAGAAAATCTCTAATTGAGAACTTACATGGGCTCTTTTCTTGAGCATGTTTCTTTAAATTGTTTTAAAGGGTGTCCCAAAATTAACGCAAGATTTGAATTTGCCGCCATTTGTGCAGTGAAGTGTTGGCAACCCTGAAAAAAAAGCAATTTGACAGCTAACAGTATAGGGTTATTAAAAATGGAGCGTTACACGATAGAACAACGTGTCTTCATTATTAAAGAATATTTCAAAAATAGTGAAAGCTTGACGGCTGATTTTTCGAGCAAAATCATCCTAAGCGATTAAGCACATTTTCATCTTGAAGGCTTTGTCAATCGCCAAAATTGCCGCATTTGGGGTTCGGAGAACCCACATGTGATTGTCGAAAAACAAATGCATCCACAACGCGTGACTGTATGGTGTGGATTTTGGGCTGGAGGCATAATTGGGCCATATTTTTTTGAAAATGATGCTGGTCAAGCAGTGACTATTACTGGTGCTCGATATCGCGACATGATTACACAGTTCTTTCTGCCAAAATTGGATGATATTGATGTGTCCAATATGTGGTTTCAACAAGACGGTGCCACATGTCATACAGCCCGTGAAACAATTCAATTACTGCATGAGACATTTCCAGGTCGTGTACTCTCTCGTTTCGGTGATCAAAATTGGCCTCCTAGATCGTGTGATTTAACACCATTAGACTTCTTTTTATGGGGTTATTTGAAATCACAAGTCTATGTCAACAAGCCCACAACCACCCGTGCATTAAAGGAGGAGATTCAACGCTGCATCAACGAAATTCAGCCACATTTATGCAGAATGGTCATGGAAAATTTCAACAAAAGAGTGCGCATGTGCATGCAAAGCCCTGGAGGCCATTTGTCCGATGTGTTATTCCATACATAACCCTATCCTATGTACTTTACGAGTCAATAAAAATATAACTATCAAAAGACTAAAAACGGCGTTTTCTATTTAATTCAAATCTTGCGTTAATTTTGGGACACCCTTTATAAGCTGTTTTCATTTGTTCGTTTTCTTCTTAAAGATTGTGTTCACTGGTTTTATTTTCTTTTTCTAGACTTTTTATCCATGTTTCTTTTTTCCCCTTTTTTTTAAATCGACAAAAATTGTGATTTTTACCTCAACCTGGGATCCCTGATCTCTATTTCCCTCTCTCTTTTGCTCTGTGTCTCCCTTTCTAGCTCTTTCTCTATCTGATTTCATTTACAGTATCCGTTCTACCTGTAAAATAACTTTAACCTGTATCTGATCGCAAGGTACCTAACTTTAAAATATTAAGTTTAAATGTCAAACAAAATTATTTTTTTAATTAAATTGAATACAATCTGCCAAAGTCACATTAAGATTGTCTAGAAACTAGAAAAAGCCGACTTTGGTGGAGATCAGTTCATTACAGCTCACTTTTGCACAAAAATGCACTTTCATTAAAAGACTCCAACTTTACTCAAATGACAAGCCATCACTTTCCGTCCATAAATATTTTCCACATCAACTCGATATGCAGCTTCATACAAGATGGCATCACTATTAAAAACCTTCATTCTGGGCAATTCCAAATGATGACCGTAATAAATCGAGCGGAATAGAAATTGAATACTTAGTTGCTTTTGTCTTCTATTATATATTTTATATTTTTATACCTACAACTTTACAAGAAAGATATTTATTTTTCTATAATCTTTTTCAAACAATATTCCAATGACGATCAAGACAACTGGGATAAACCTCCATATGTACATATATGTCAGGGTATTAATAGACGTTGGTTGTTTGCCCTAGAAGTGCATCAACCTTATCCGCACAATATCTTTTGCGAAACCTTTGATTTTATTTTCTTTGCTCCCACTATAAACATAAGGTAAGGTTTTTGTTCACACTTTGTTTTTATTACAGACAAATAAAGCCATAGGTAGGTAGGTAGTTGAAACAATGCTAAAAGAACGGTTTCATATCATCTGACATCGCCGCCGCTGCCGCCGGTGATTCCGTCAAAGATATACCTGTATTTTCTTTTTTCATCTCAAGGCGGCATGAAACAAAATCTTTTTGCACTTTGTCCATTAAAGTGTTCATCACTTCTCACCATCATTATCATCAACATTCAACATCACAATGGCGATAGCCTTTATTTCCGTAGTAGTAAACTAAACCAGTTCATTTCATAGTTCTTTTTTTTCTTAACTTGAAATAGAATCCATCTATTTTTTAGGAAAGGAATTTGTTAATGAGTTTGTACATTGGCACCGATCAACGAAATGTCATTTTTTATTGATATTTATCCATATAATAGGATACCATAAAATTTTTCAACACTAAACTGTCAGAAAACATGGGAAATGATGTATAGTTAACCGCGTTCTATTTTGTATCCCAATTAATCTGTCAATTTATTTTGCCATTGTGATCTAGCGATCATTTAATAATTTCTATTATTGAAAACAAATGTTTCTGGTTTAAATTAAGAATTTATATTTGAGTTGGTCATTGAAAGCACAAACTGACAATTTTGTATAAAAAGAAAATGGAACGAGTTTTCAAGGGGCCGGTTAAAGCTTTCATTGGTTTCTATCATTGAAACTAATCATTGGGTTTTTTTTTGACAAGTTGGTTATAGCGATCATTAAATAAGCTTCCGTTGATTTAGCAATTTTTTCTCTTCATTTAGCTGGTATATCTTCAATTTTAGGAGCCAATACTTCTGGTTGAAATCAAGAATTTTATATTATATTGAAACCAAAATTGACAAAACAAAGTCTAAAATTAAAAATTAGGTGTGTGTTCAAAACTATTTGATCAATGAACACATTTTACTTACTTAGTCTTTTTAAATTTCGAAATGAGATTTTCAATGATGAAAACCAATTTTTAAATTTCGAAACAAGATGGTGAAAACCAATTATAAATAGCTATCGCTTACAATTTGTAAACAGAAATTGTATTCCATTGGCCAACTAGGTCGTTTTAAGTCTGAATCCAACAAAATGACAACCCTTCCTCAGTTGTCAGTAATACCGTATCGTTAAACTGTCAAATTGTGAAATGAAGTAAAATATTGAACTTACAAAAGTCATTAATAAAAGACATTATGAGTGACATTTAAAAGAACAATTTTCCAACAATTTCTATCTGTCAGAACAGCCGATTCAACATACGCTTGAATTTAAAGGAACCTGAAAATTGATTTAAAATGTTTATATTCTTATATTTTTATAATTATTAAAATTATCTATTGAAAATAACATCTTAGAATAATTTTTTAAAATCAAAATCTTAATGTTTGACTGTTTTTTTGTGAACAATTAAAAGCTGTTTTTATTTTTTTGACAGTCATCTAACTTGTTTATCAACAAGGCGTCAAAAAATTTACCCATCTATGATAGTCTATCCACACGGAGATTGAACGCATACAAATTTTCTTTGACAGATAAAGAATATGTCCTTTCCTTATGTCAATTTGGGTACAACTGTCAAATATTTTATTAAAACTTTTTGAGAGAAATTTTTGCATATTATATTTGTGTTGTAATGAGCTTCACTTCCATTAAAGCTTATAAGAAGTTTAATTTAGTTCATTACACTTTTTTAACTTTTTTCCGATAATTTTCCTTATTTAAAAAATTAAAAATCGATTTATTATTCTCATTTCGCAATAAGATGACAGCTACACAAATAACTGTAACTGCTATCAGCCAGTTTTTCTTATCAAAACAATAATATACATAAATACAAATCTATCTTTAAAAGGTGTTTGTTAAACAAGATAAGATAGCAACAGAATACCCAGTTAACTTCGAAACACCCTTCTCACACTCAACTCAAGACTCAAAATTTAGTACCTTCATCTCCCGCACTTCTTACTTCTTAAAATATAATTTTTTATATCTGTTTACCATTTGTTTTTATTTATTTTTCTTATGGAAAGAGAGGGTCTACCGTCTACCAAACGCAACTTTGTCTTCGTTTTATATACATACCTACACTACATTCGAGTCTTTGTCGTAAGTCTCAGCTTGAGCCAGTTGTCAACGTCTGGATCGTTAGTCAGTTGTCGACGGCGCGCGGCGAAAGAGATCGCGCAAAAATAATGAATGACACAACAACTCGAGCTCGCGTATACAATAATAATAATCCTATGGAATAATTTCAGTTTAATCTCTTAGATACACGTACTATACGACTTTATATCTCGTAGTCGAATGGGGTTTTCTGAAAATAAAGAAAACCTTAAAATATAACATTGTTAAAAGTGACAGTGTCTGACAATATGTCAGAAGTGATAAAACATACGAATGGTTTGATCTATGATCAAAACACAAATGAGGAGAATAATAATAATAATAATAGTTTGAAAAAAGCCGAAGATTATGACGAAATTGGTGAAGAATTCGATTTCAGTGATAGTGAATTAATTGATGACAACATCAGTACCGTCAAATCTAATAATAACATGAATGACGTTTTAAACGTCACAGTGAATAATGGTGTATCAATTGTTGATATCGGTCTGTCAAAACCCTCGAATCTTAGTCTAGATCAATCGAAAGAAGTGCAAATTGATGCGATATGTCCCATGACACCGAGTAAAATCTTCGATTGTGAAGAGAGTAATAAGTCTTCCATCGACACCACCGGCACTATTCCAAACGGCAATAACAGTGCCGAAACGGAAGACGTCAACGGCGACGACTACGACGATGATGTAGCCGAAGACGAAGAAGATGACGAATTGATTGTACAATTTTTAGGACAAGCTAATCAAATTGTACGTAATTTGCATACAAAATTTTAGTGTAAGCAAATGAGATGGGAATGTTTTTTTTTTTTTTTTAATTATTTAATTGTTGTTGTTTACCTATTTTTCTTCTTATGACATCAACAAGTTGGAACCTTGGTGGAAACGAGAGTTTCTAATTGAATTTGAAATATGCCTAATGAGGGTTTCACGTTATATTATTGAATATGGCGTCTTTTTTTTTACAAAACAAAAACTGAGAAATAAACATAAACGGATAAACTAAGGCAATGCGATGCGATAAATGACGGTTTTATTTGTTTTCTTTTGACAGCTCACAGTGGAGTTTTTGCTTATAAAGATTGACATAATATGAATTTTGTTTACATAAATAAAAACTACCAATAACCAAAATTATTGCCAATGGAGTATTTATATTTACACTTTTACTATACGTTTACATATCCTACTCATCAGTTTTGCGGCTATGAAATTAAAGCTCAATAAAAAACACAGAGCAATACATTTTCTTATGAAAGTTCTATTTTAGTTTAGTTTGAAAAAGAAAAAAAAATCGAATCACCAGGAACACTTACACTTGCAGCAGCAATTTTGTAAATTTATGGCAAATATTCAACTGATTTTATGACAACTTAAATGACAGGTGTCAAATGCCCCTGTTTTCACATTCCATGGGACAAAATAAATTGATTTGTTTTTGATTTGAAATCAAATCTGCAGAACTGTATTTAACGGCAGATTTACAACTCTTTCTTTAGTCAGAAATTTGACAAGTCTACCACGCTCGTTAACACGAACACAATGTTACACTAATATAATGACAAAAACAAAAACAATTCCAATCGTGTTCCATATGCCTCGAAACAAAAATCAATTTTTGAAGGAGTTCTGGAAAACCCCATTTCATTTTAATGGTTAAATACCCCACTATGAGTTTGTTCTTGGAAATTTCTATATAATTTTTCTTAGTCAAGTGCTAATTATGATGGCATTTCCGTTGGTTTTTAAATGACTTTTAGCACTGATGTCAGTTTGCTGAAAGAATTTTTGTTTTTTTTCTGTCCAAGAACCAAAAACATACAATCATAAATAGTTTTACATCATTAAAGTAAAAACACCTCTGTTTGCTAAACTAGTTAGATGCAATTAATCACAAAAGTTTTGACATGTCCTGAGGCTTAAAAATAATGTTAAAGTCAATTTGTCTTCATGTACATTAGACTGATTAAAAAAAACGAAAATTTCAAATTCACGATTAAAAATAAAAGTAAAAATTTAAGCTTTTCATTGATTTATTTTATTGAAGCCGTTTAATGATCAAGTGTTTTCTTTATATAAATATTAAAGTTGTATATAATAAACAAAATCTCCAGGCCTTTTTTAAAGGCCATTCAAATCCCCTCAAGAAAAAGTCACACTTATGATTTAAATATAACAGACTTTTAAAATTATTTATAATTTGGACAAGCAACAAGCCAAAAGTTCCCATGAAATTTGTATGGAAAATAAAAAAAACTTGATCAGCGACCTCTAATTATCAATCTAAAAAGCTTAAAGGGTCTTTTATGGATCACAACTCAACTTAGTTGAGTTGTAATCAAGACAACTCAATTTGAAGACAACTGCAAAAAAAATTCGTATTATGGGAGACAACTTTTTTCAGTTGAGTAGACCAAATACATTGCCTACTTTTATGTGCTTGTTTTGTGTCAAAATCAGTTGTGTAAAGTAAAATCGTAGGTATTTCAAAGTTTTGAATTCAGTGCAAAATGTTATTAAAAAGACAAAATAATACGAAATGGAAACTTGTATTGATTTTTTTCTTGTAAATTCTGAAAAAGAAAATCCCCTGAATGTTGCGCTGATGAGAAAAAATATTAGAGATCGCTCCAATCCATTGGAACTTCCAAACAAAAAGTATTTTTTGTAAACAAATTCTTTGGTGAGAAGTGTTGATTTAATGACTCCGTTTTGTTGCAGATTTATAAGTTATTTTAGACTCGACAAAGACACATTTGTTTATGTGCTAAACGAAATCAAAGATTATTTGAAACAACCATAGCGTTCCTCCGCAGTCCCACCAATTCTCAAACTCTGCACTGCCCTACATTTCATGGTAGAAGGAAGTTGCCAAGAGTGCAGTGGTAATGATTTTAATTTAGGCCTTGCTCAACCAACAGTTTCGGTAGTAGAAGTGCTAGACGTAGTAGAAGAACATATCTGACCAATTTGAATTTATCGAAGATTCATTTTTATCAGAAAACCAGATTTCCTGGAGAAATAGGATGCATCGATGGAACTCATGTTCGAATCATAGCACCAAAAAAAATCTTCAACATCTTTATATAAATAGAAAAGGTTACTACAGTCTGAATGTCATGATTGTAAGTGTATGTTTCTGCTGATGAATCAACCTCTCAAATTGGGCAGGTTTTGTGATATTCGTCTAAAAAAAATATTTTCTTACAAACGTTTATATTATTATTTGTAAAACTTACATTTTTTTCTCCATTTTCTTAATAAAATTGCTTTTCAATTCGCTGTTGGTGCGTATCGATATTTTTTTGTACACACAAATGCACTACACAACCGGTAAATAGCAGTTGTTGAATTTTGATAACAATCACAACTGAGAGACAACTCAACTGGCTTACATAATACCCCCAAACACACTTAAAAAGTCAACCATTTCTCAGTTGACTACTGGTTGACTTGTGACAGTCAACTAGTTGTGATCAAAAACACTCTAATGAAGATATAAATCCTTCGTACGTATCACCCTCCAAAACCCATTTGTTTACATTGTTGTATTTGTAATTTTGACATGATGTCCATGAATAAATGTGAAATCCAACAACAATTCGATTCGAACCGGAACTGATTAGTTGTGTCTTAGGGTACGTGTTTTCACGCACACTAAGAATTGTTTTATCAGGTCCGTTTCCGGTTTAGTTTGTAGGCAAACCAATATGGCTACCGAGGATTTATATCTTTACTAGAGTGTTTTTGGTTGTGATCGGTAATACCGATTACCGGATTACAACTCAACTTTGTATTTAGTTGTCTTACATAATAGGCCCCTAAATTTTTAAACCTAGTTGCATTGAAAACTCTGGTTGTCAAATTAATTTTTTATCTATCCCGCAAACAAATCAATACTTTTTTCAAATGATTCAGTGGTGTCATGAATTCGAATCTCGCAATATAATTTCTTTATGATATCAGGTTTTTAAAAAACGCCTCTTTAAAAATGTTAAATACAATCAAAAACGGTATTTTTAAAGCTACATATATAGATGTGTCCAGAACCATGAATCATTTAAAAAGAAAAAAACTTCAAATATCTAAAATGTTTCTGTTTACAAATATGAAATGTCGCGAGCAACGAGAATGTTTTCCAAGTGATAAAAACGTATGATCTAAGAAAAGTTCTGTGGGATCTGCTTGACGAAAATTTAAAAAATAAAATAATGACGATGGTAAGAGAAAAACAATTCATCATTATAAAACACGACACTATCAATGCTTCCTTTACAGTTCATTTTCACACACAGGACTGAATATAAAAATGGAAAATTAAGAAAAATTTCAGAAAAGTTTCTAACTAAGAAAAATTTCAGAAAAGTTTCTAAAAACATCTTTTAAACAAATAGAATATATTTCAGAAACGCTTTTTTCCTGAAGTTTTGCTTTAAGGTTAATATAAATACAATATAGTTCTTAACAATACAATTTACGATGATTTTGCGAAGTACAAATCCTTAATGCTGATTTTGAATCTAAATTTCGATTTTAAATATCTTCTCAAGTTTTAAAAATACCGGTTTTTAACATTATTTTTATATTTTTTTCAAAATATATTTCAAAAAACTTGATGTGGTAACCTCGTTTAGACTTTTAGAATTCTAAACAAGAAACAAAACTTACTTCCAAATCATTTTAACAGGTTTTTAATAAATAGTTCAGCATTTGTTTAAAAAATCAAACAACTTATGAAGATTTTTCAAACAAATATTGAAAAAAGGGCTCATAGACTTCGAAAACCATGACGAATTTTATTGAACAAAAAACTACTTCCTTTTATTTTTTTTTTAAATTTAAAAAAGTAATTTCTCAATAACTTAATGTGATAGAGTGACTATGAAGTCGGATTTAAATTTTAACTATCAAAACCCATCAGAAAAGTACAATTTGATTGCCAGACACAAACCCTAGCCATCCAGTAAAATATTTTTGTTTTTTGAATCAGTCTAATGTACAAAGATATTTGTGACGCCTTTGATGACAAGAAATATGAAGTTTCTTTTTTATTTTATATTGAGAAGATTTATTGTATTTGGATTTTAGTCAGTCCTTTTCCTTTCATGATTTATAAAACTATGTACTTGTTTAAATGATTAATATTAACAATTTCTTCCAAGTTCTTAACCAATTTTCAGTTCAATTAATAACCAAAACTTTCAATAGTCTGTATTTTTGAAAACCGGAGATATCTTTAAGAAAACCAAATATGGTTGGTTGCCAGAAAATGACTCATGATTTTATAGAGTTTCATTAACGCATGTGTTGTGTACCTGTCTTATGTCTATAAATCATTGAATCATCAAGGTTTTGCAGAATTGTAAAGAAACTTAAAATAGCAGAATTTAAGTTAAACCGTGGTAATGTTTTGTTTTTTACAAACTCAACATTCATGTTGGCCAAACTGAGTGGAAAGAAAACTCCCTCCCATCGTGTCAAGCTCAGTTTACAGATCGCATGCGGAAGAACCACCCACATGTTACTGGTTTAAGAAGACTTAACCTAGGCGGTTATTAGATAATTGCTGCTTAACAAACCGGAAAATGGTTATAAGGTCGGACGCCATCAATTTAATGTCTCATGCTAGATTACAAGCCCAAACCTACCGACAACAAAACGAAAAATAATAAAAACCAACAACAACAAAAAACCCAAAGCCAACATCAAGACAATGTGCGTATTGAATTACAGACATTGAACATATCGCACGACAGGCACAGCTGCTGCTGTTTCTGACCTAGCTAGCTTAGCTTAGTATCAACCGCCTTGACTTGAAATTGAAATGTATGACTCGGCTTTGTTAAACTTCTATTTCCACTACACCAGCTTCACACAGAACATGTTTTAATCTTTTTCTTTTTATTTATTAATTTTCATTTTATTTGTTTGTTTTGGGTTTTAAGTAAAAAGTATCTTGACGCAGTTTTATTTATTTCATCAACAATTTAGCCATTAAAATTTAATTGTTTCGCTGTAATTGGTTATGTCGTTTTTAATTAACATTCGACATTTCAAGTTCAAGTTGAGCAACTTTTCGTTCGTCGTTTCGAAGTAAGAACGACCATAAAACAAAAAAAAAACACAAAATTGTCAATTAAATGCAACATGATGTTGATGTGGCCATAATTGTTCCATCATCATCATCCTATCATCATTGGCTTGGTTTGGTTTGGTTTACAGATCCAAACGACGAATGTAGATATAACATTTTGTGGCATTTCTATGATGGCAATGTTCAAGGAATAATAAATCAATTCGAGCCATAATCCAAAAGTCGAACGTATTTGGCCAGAACTTGTTTGAAAAATCAAGTATAACAAGTATCAAGTGAAAGATGCATGCTTGGGAGTCTTTCTGGGAAATCAAAATATGTACATAGTAAAATAAAACTAAAAACAAAAAATGTCAACAAGCTTTGCAACTTTGTATCGTCTTATAGTTCCATAGTCTGTTATTCATTGGAGTTCTTCAAGAACTATTCTCAGCTTTTGTAATGATTATTGATTTGACGAATTATAAGAATTATAATCATCGGGTGATTTAAAAAAAAAAAAAACGCATAAAATTTGCAAAATCTCATCGATTCTTTATTTGAAACGTTAGATTGGTCCATGACATTTACTTTTTGAAGATAATTTCATTTAAATGTTGACCGCGGCTGCGTCTTAGGTGGTCCATTCGGAAAGTCCAATTTTGGGTAACTTTTTCGAGCATTTCGGCCGGAATAGCCCGAATTTCTTCGGAAATGTTGTCTTCCATAGCTGGAATAGTTGCTGGCTTATTTGTGTAGACTTTAGACTTGACGTAGCCCCACAAAAAATAGTCTAAAGACGTCAAATCGCATGATCTTGGTGGCCAACTTACCGGTCCATTCCTTGAGATGAATTGTTCTCCGAAGTTTTTCCTCAAAATGGCCATAGAATCGCGAGCTGTGTGGCATGTAGCGCCATCTTGTTGAAACCACATGTCAACCAAGTTCAGTTCTTCCATTTTTGGTAACAAAAAGTTTGTTAGCATTGAACGATAGCGATCGCCATTCACCGTAACGTTGCGTCCAACAGCATCTTTGAAAAAATACGGTCCAATGATTCCACCAGCGTACAAACCACACCAAAGCAACAGTCCATTTTTCGGGATGCATGGGCAGTTCTTGAACGGCTTCTGGTTGCTCTTCACTCCAAATGCGGCAATTTTGCTTATTTACGTAGCCATTCAACCAGAAATGAGCCTCATCGCTGAACAAAATTTGTCGATAAAAAAGCGGATTTTCTGCCAACTTTTCTAGGGCCCATTCACTGAAAATTCGACGTTGTGGCAGATCGTTCGGCTTCAGTTCTTGCACGAGCTGTATTTTATACGGTTTTACACCAAGATCTTTGCGTAAAATCTTCCATGTGGTCGAACAACACAAACCCAATTGCTGCGAACGGCGACGAATCGACATTTCACGGTCTTCAGCAACACTCTCAGAAACAGACGCAATATTCTCTTCTGTACGCACTGTACGCATTCGTGTGGTTGGTTTAATGTCCAATAAAGTAAACTGAGTGCGAAACTTGGTCACAATCGCATTAATTGTTTGCTCACTTGGTCGATTATGTAGACCATAAATCGGACGTAAAGCGCGAAACACATTTCGAACCGAACACTGATTTTGGTAATAAAATTCAATGATTTGCAAGCGTTGCTCGTAAGTAAGTCTATTCATGATGAAATGTCAAAGCATACTGAGCATCTTTCTCTTTGACACCATGTCTGAAATCCCGCGTGATCTGTCAAATACTAATGCATGAAAATCCTAACCTCAAAAAAATCACCCGTTAGTTCTCTAGAAACATGCTCTATTAAATCATAATTACTTATTTTATATGCAGTCGTACGAAAATTTCACGTTCTTGAAGAGTTTTATAAAACAAACCTTACAGGTTGCAACCTATGACGCATATTTCCTTCAAAATTCAACATTAAAAGCTATTTTATTTTTCACCAGGAACCAATGATACTTAAATATGTCAACCATAACTGCTTATGACTTTCCGAATAAGTCGAGGATTCTGATATTGAATCAAAAAGCATTTTCGTGCCCAAGTTGTCCTTAAAACCTCCATTAAATCACATTCATTTAATTCTCATTCTTAAAAAAAATCAAACTCTTCTAAATTTAATTTGTATATTATTCTTCTATTTCAGGCTGAAGCAAGACTGGCAGCCAGACGGCAAGCACGTGCCGAAGCACGAGAAATTCGCATGCGCGAATTGGAGCGCCAGCAAAAAGAACTGGAGCAAAATGCTGATCGAGTATTTGATATGCAAACAGCAGCCGGCATTGATCCTCTGGCTAGATCGCGTCTCAACGCATCCAGTGTCACCGGAGTGGTTAATTCGGTGCGTGCCAGTTCTATGTCCTCCCGCAGAAGTAGTGAAGATTCCCTGGAAGAGGAAGGACGTAGCTTACGTGATATTAGGCATGAACTCAAGGTATTAAAATTTAACCCACAATATTTTGCTCTTCAACTCTGACCTATTGTTTTCTTTTTCTTTAACTAAGGATGTCGAGGAACGTTTTCGAAAAGCAATGATAGCCAATGCACAACTAGACAATGAACGAGCCTCACAATCTTATCAAATTCAATTGCTTAAAGATAAACTGGAAGAAATGGAAGAATCCTTTTCCCAGTTACAGCGTGAATTTAAAGAGAAAACACGTGAATGTAACGCTTTTAAGCGTAACCTTGACAAATTGACAGAAGAACTGAAACTTGTTAATGGCCAGTTAACCGAACGGGATGCGCTAATTGCCGAGCAGGGTTTGGTTATTGTAGCTGTCGAAAATGAGGATGGCTCTGATGCCAAACGTGCTCTAGTCACTTTAGAAAATGCACAATTGTTAGGATCCGTTCAAGGTTCTCTTGGTATGTTAATTGAAATTGATCTATTTTTAAAGACTCACGATTAATACAATATATATCTTCATTTTTGAAATAGATGTTCGACTTAAAAAATTTAGCGAAGAAAAAATTCAACTTCAGGCTGAAGTGCAAAATTTACAGGACCAATTAGAAAATATCAAGACCCAGGGACGAGGACGAGGTAATTCAATGAATGGCACCCTTGGCTCTGATGAGGATTATGAAGCTCAAAGTAAGATTTATTTACCATATTTTTACTATAAAATAATTTATATATTGAATTTATCATTTTTAAAATAGGAGAAGCCAATAAAATTATCTCTGACTACAAATATAAATTGCAAAAAGCCGAACAAGAAATTGCTAGTCTACAAGCCAGCTTAGCTAGATCAGAAACACAAGTTATACGATATAAAAGTACAGCGGAAGCTGCTGAAAAAGCCGAAGCAGAATTGAAAATCGAGAGGAGAAAACTCCAACGAGAGGTGAGTTGTTTTTTATTTGTTTGTTTTTCTAATTTGAGTAGATTTAAGTAAATTTTGAATTTTACTTTTTCTATTCTAAAATTTACTAAACTTTAAGTAGTTTTTTTTATTTTATTATTTAAAATAATGCAAACGCCTTTATTTTTCTTATTTAATCAATTAATTTCCAGGAATTGGTGATCCATTTCTGGGATGAGTGCCATTGCCAATGAGTGCGCCTCCCCCAGGTGTTGGTTGGTCAAAAATGCTTTTTCTTTAGTTTTTTTTGCTTTTTTACTTTATTTTTGTTTTGTTTTGTCGGTTTTCCCTTTATTTAAAAAAAAAAAAGAGTGAAATAATTTGAAACTTTATGTTTTAGAAAATCGGCTTACTTTCCTTCAAGAATGAGACAGATTAAGTAAGGACTTTCAAGTATTTTATGAAAGTGTCTTAGAGATGTTGAAACTATAGTTTTGATGGGGAATGATTTCATTCTTTCTTGGAAAGTGGGCTCAATTTTCAGAAAAAAATGTATACTAAAATATTGAGTTGTTTGATTGAAAACGTTTTTGTTTAACATATATTCTGATTCCAATTAAACTAACAAAAACTATTACTTCTTTGGTATCAACTAATATTTGAAGAAAAAATTAATAAATTCGCTGGGACGATAATTATCTTTTGAAACACATCACTCCTCAATTAAAATCTTTTATAAAAGATGTATTTTTTAAAGGTGTACAATTTTGAAGAGGAAGAAAACAAATATGATTTTTTTTAAATTTACATGAAATACGGCTGGCTCGGATGTTGTCTAATCTAGAGTTTTACTTTTCGACGACTTTATCCATCATTTATGTTGTGTTGGCAATGACGCGGCGAATGCTGTCCCCATGTAGTAAATCGACTTAACATATGTCCACAAAAAATAGTCACTCAGCGTTAAATCGCTTTATCTTGGAGCTGGGGAAGATTCAGCGGTCCGTAACGAAAAACTATGCGGTTACCAAACTTTAAAAAATCGATTGTGATACGAATACATCTTGTGCGACGCCACCGTCTGATTGAAACCACAGCTCTTGCACATCATTGTTCTTCAATTGAACCGCAATTTTGTTTTGACCCCATTCGCCGAATCTACGCCTTTGCTAGGTAGTTAAAGAAAAAAACCCCTACGAAAACCGTATGGTAATATGAGAAAGCCAACTGGGACGGTCTCAAAGACTTCTTCAGGAACTTTAAGTGGTCACTAAGCTTCTTGGATAGTGACGTGGATTCGAGTGCAGATATGGTTACAAATTCAATTCTTTGTGGAATGAGAAATTTTAACCCGAATAAAACTAAAGAAAATTCATGGTTTCCGGATATACAAAGCCAATCTCGCTGAGGAAAATCGTAATAAGTTCAAACCAGCTAGAAAAACTTGTAACGGACATATTCGACCCATTAAATTTTTGCAAGACCAGAAATTACGGCAAAAAATACTACAATGTCCCAAAGGTAGTACAAATTTCTGGTTATTCGTTTCCTATGTCCTTTTGTAAGTTTGATTGATAAAGCTAATTCGCTTGCAGCACAATTTGCTTTTAATTCGATGCTGGCAATGAGTGACATGATTCCTCTTGTACCCGAAAGCGTAGTAAACGGTTCTATGGGAAGTTTCCCCGCTATTGTTCTGAAGAGGCGTTATTCAACACTGGCAAAACCACTGCGTAAGCTTTTCCATCCAAGATTATTGCCCTTGATATTTCAAAGGCATTTGATAGAGTTTGGCATCAAGCTCTCTATCGAAAATGCTTGCTTTTAGTATTGATGAATTTCTTCTTTGTTGGGTTAGAAATTACCTTTCGGACCGTTCTATTCTAGTAGAATTGAACGGGTTCAAATCTGATATCAACCACGTTTTGTTTCCAACACTCTTCCTTATTTAATTGTTTCGCTGATGACAGTACCCTCAGCTTTTCATATTCGTTTGTAGATTCTCATCCTTGTTCTTTGGATGTGGACTACCAACGGCAGCTCATTAAAAGCTCATTAAATTCCGATCTTGACATCATTGTCGAATGGGGAATTTAAATCGTGTTGAATTTAATGTTTCGAAAACTCAATGCTGTCTACTATCTCCTCCCCAATGCCACTATCCATGGGTGGACTGAACAGTTTTCAGTTCTAAGTATCTGCATCACAAACCACTTGTTGTGAATTGATCACAAATTCGTCATTGCCAAAAATGCTGCTAAGTGTCTAGATTTTCTCAGACGAGTTTTTCCTCCTTTCCTAGTTGCTCGCACTGTGTCTAATCATTATAAGGGTATTCATAACCCCTTTAGTGTCCACAATAAGTCCAAAAAATTAAAAAAAAAAATCAGTGTCTTCAATTATTGAAATGCCAAACCAAACTAAAACAAAAATCAATTAACAGCTGACAAAATGGTCACCAGTCGAAATAATTTAGCCAAAGTTCTATACTTCTTAAAATACACCCTTTTAAATGGAAATATACATAATTTTCTTGTGTTTTCTTGTCGTCATTACTGCCCTGAAAAACGATTGAAGCACTTCAAATCAGTGAAGACCCTTTTAATTATATAATTTCTTGTTAACTTATACCTGAGCAACAATAAACAAAAAAGTTTTTCCTGTGTTTAAAATTCCTTTTTCATTATTATTCATTCATATTTTAACTGAACAAAAACACCCTTTATTTTTGTGTGTGTTTCCTGAATTCAAAATGGTCCTCTCGCATTTTGACTTGGAATTTTTTAATTTTTATTATTTAAACACATTCATCAAAAGTTAATAATTTCTATTTCTCTCTCTTAATTTTTAATTTTAGAACCGCGAAGCAATGGAACGACTAGAAGAACTAGAAACATCTAATAATCACCTTCTAAAGCGACTGGATAAATTAAAGAACGCCAAGAGTGCTCTTCTCAAAGAACTCTGACCGACCACAAACTTTAGTCCGATCAAATCCGAGCGAACAGCATTACAAGAAAGGCCGAACCTAAATAAGAAACCTTAAGTTAAAATATGAATTAATAATTTCCCTGAAAATCCAAAATTTCAAAAAAAAAAAAAAACAAAAAAAAACACTGTGTTCGACTGTGATGATGAGATTTTTATTGATGGTGAATGAATTTTATGTATTTATTTATAAAAAAAAAAAAAAAAACAAAAAACACAAAACATCCTTCCTTGTTTATGATTGTGTCATTATTTTATTTTGCACATCATCACCACTCCTAACTTACTCCTTATGTTCTAAAAAAAAAAAGAAAAACGAAACAAAATATTATGTAAATAACACAAAATATCCCTCATAACTAGAACTTTGCATTAATTAGATTGAACGCATTGAGGTGTACTAAAATTGTTTAGTACAGTCAAGTCAAATCGACTAGTAGTCTTGCCAGATAAGTTCTTTACAAACGCAAAGTGTTATCGTAGACTAAAACAACACAAATTATTCTTTTTCATTTGCACTTATTGGCTTTTTTAAAAATGATACACACAAAATTAGAGAGAAAAAATAAAAAACACAGTTTTTTAATTGTAAATTTTACATAGACTCTTAGCCTTAAGACTAAAATGTGTACTAAAACTTAGTAATATATTTAAGAAAATTTCTGCATAAATGTCTAATGCATGGTTAAGTTAAGATTATTTATTTTTGGTAAGATGATTATAAAAATATTTTAAACAATCAAAAATGTTGTACTAAATTTTTAGTACACCTCAGGTAAACATTTTATATAAATGTATTTATTATACACGATCTATTTGAATTAGTGACATGAAATTTTAATTAAATATTCTTTGCTTCCTCTGGAATAAAATAATTCTTTATAACAATTTCTTTTTATTATTATTATTAATTATTACTATTATTGCAATGATTTGTACAGTTAGTTCTCTTATAGAAGAAATTAAATCAATTTAAAAATTTAAGGAGTTGCTGCAGAAGGTTTCTTTGAAATTTTACTAAATAGATCGTAGAGAATTATTCATTGAAAGCTACAGATACTATTTGGTAGAGTATTAACGTAGCCTCTGTGGCAGTCCTCAAGTTCATCCAATTCACCTTTCCCATAATATAAATTAGGCGAGCAACAAAAAAAAAACAAAACAATTAGTAGTATACATGAATTTAGCCAAACATAAACAATAAAATAAATAACTCGCAATTTTGTTTAAAATTTCAAAACTCTTGTTTTTTATTATTAAATTTTTATATAAAAGTCGCACCAATATTGCTGCTTAATATTTAACTTAAATAAATACAAAAACATAAATATTAAATGCTAAATAAAAGTACATCAATTTTACAAGAAAATATATATAATTTATACTAATCAATTTATTATAGAAAAAATTCAAATTTTATTAGCAAAGCAAGTAACTAAGGAAATTAATTTAAACAAAAAAGCAAATGTTTTATTTAATAGAGAAATGCAAAGAAAACAAAATACACAAATAAATAAAAATAATTAATTATAAAACAAAAAAACACAAACAATTTTTAATCAAAGGATACAAGACAAACAAACTGACAAAACTAATAAATAAAATACACATAACAAAAACAAAAATAAAATATGACATAAATTTAAATAGTTTTATAAAATTAAAAGAAAAAAAGAAAAATTAAAATAAATTAAACAAACAGAAAAGCGTTTTTGATAATTTACTACTAGCCCATTATAATGTAATGTTTTTTTTTTTTTAATATATTATATAATATTTACTATTATTATTTATTTATATAAATTTATATTATATAATATATAAATTGTATTGTTTAATATGACAAAACAACAGCAAGTAAATGTTGAGAAAGGAGAGCAAAATATATAATGCATTTTTTAAATTAAATTAATTCGTGTTTTGTAGTTGAGGGAAGAATTCACTTTAAAAGAAATTTTGGGGGGATTTTTGCCTTGTGCCTAGGATGAACAAAAACCTAGATTTCCAGATTTCAAGTTAAAAAATAAACCACAATATGTCACTACAAAAATAAAGCTTCTTTTTCTCCGCTTTGTTTAAATTTAAATTTTATTGAATTTCTTTGTTTTGCAAACAATTGTCCCTGATTTTGGATCTTTGATATTTTCCACTTGGTGTTTTGGGAATGTTGTCAACAAAGTATACTCCTCCATGCAACCACATTGGTTGTGACAGCTCTTTTGCCACATGATCTCTAATTTCTTTCTCATTTATTTTACTACCGTTCTTTCTAATAACAGCTGCTGTTGCCAAATCTTCAAATTCATCAACTCTAGTTCCAAAAACACAAACCTCTGCTATACCATCCAATGTTAAGATGCAATTTTCTATTTCTTGTGCTGAATAATGAAATCCTCTGTACTTCATTATTTCTTTCTTTCTATCGACAAGATATAAATCTCCTTCCTTATCGAAATAACCAATATCGCCAGTATGGAACCAACCTTGGGAATCAATCATGTTTGTTGTTTCTATTGGGTTTCCATAGTATCCATTCCAATAGGTATTTTTCGATACTAGAATTTCTCCAATTTCTCCAATACCCAAATTGTCGGAGCTTTCATTGACGATTCTTACTTTAACTTCGGCACCTAGTTGACCAACAGATTTTGGTTTATCGATATTTGCGCTTACTGTGACTCCTCCAAACTCTGTACCCCCATAGGAGTTGAGTACAATACCCGATTTGATGCACTCTTGCATCTTAACATACATAGGATGTGAAACATTTCCTCCACCAACAGCAAATAAGCGTAAGCTAGAACAATCACAGAGCTCAGCTTCTCCACTTTTTATAAATCTTGACATGCACGATCCTGACATCATAACTACGTTTATTTTATACTTTTCGATGAGTTGACGTAGTAATTCAGGGGAAAACTGCTCCTCAGTGCATATTCTTGTCACACAAAATAAGCTACTGAATAATAGAAAAATCAAGCCAGTTATCCAGTCTACATTGCAACAGGCAAACACTATTGTTCCATTTGGTAAGGGTCTGAAAGCAAAGAAAACATAATTTAAGTTGGGGGATATTGATATAAATTGACTCGAGACTTACGTAAACATTCTCAGAAGAGCAATATTTGAAATACAAACACCTTTTGGTAGCCCCGTGGTTCCTGACGATCCCATGATCACAGCTATGTCATCTTGATTACATTGCTTTGGGCTACAAAAAGAAAATAATAATGTATTTGGTTTGATTCTGTGAAAGTCGTCTTAAAAAGGTGGAAACTTTTATAAGAAACTTCGGAGTCGTACAATAGATTAAGTGTAGATGAATGTGGTTACGATTCAAAATTCAGTGTAGTTCTGTGATGATGGGTTCGAAAAAAGTGGGTCATAAACATTAAGGTGGTTTAGAAAATAAATTACTTAAGAAGTAGATAATGTTATGTAGGTAGGCATGACTGTTCGAAATTAACCTTCTCTAACTTTTGTTTTATCAACTGAAGTTTTTAATATAGCTCTATAAAATAGTTCATCGTCTTTGAAAATAATCCAACTGTTATCACAAAACAAAAAGACTAATAAGTTCGTTGTTAAAACCAACAAAAATTATGTAACAAAAATGATTCCATTGATTTTTTGAGATTACATTTCATCTGAACCTACGCTAAGATCACAAGGTAACAATTTATTTTTTAAATTGGATATTATACCAGAAATTGTAGTATAAGTATGTTTAAAATTTATTTACCGAAAATCACTTTCTTTTCCTGTAGCTTCCATGAGATCATTTAAGCAATCAACACCTTCAACTCGTCCCTTTATTGTATAGACCTTTGGGTGAAGATTGATTTGGTTGCAAGCGGCCATAAGAGTCTCATAATTATCTGCATCGCAAAAAACTATTTTGGGTCTAGTTATTCCAAAAACATGTTGAGTTGTCTCTAAGAATAAAATATTATTATTATTTGTTTGTTTTATAAAAACAAAAACCTATAAGATTATTGTGTTTGGTCAGCAACACACGTACTTTTATCAAATGAATTACTGATTGGATGAAACACAATTCCCTTAAACCATGCAGCTATCAAGACACAAGATTGATAAGTAGAACTAGCAGCCATGATACCTATGATCGATCCCTCTTCAATTTCCAAACGTTGTGCTATTCGAACACTTAACGTGAGTATCTCTTGATTCTTTAAGCTTATTCCATCTGTATCTGATATCTGTATGAAAATAAATTTTAAAATAAAAAAAAAAAACTATTTTTCTTTGTTTAAATTCATCTTTTACCTGACAAAGGTTTTCCGGATTATTCGTTAAATTTTCAAAAATAGCCTGACCCAAAGATGAATATTTGTCAAGAGGTCCTGGTTTCTTTTCTGGGCCAGACCAAATTTTCGTAGAGCTGTCATATGTGGTTTTATTTGAGAACATAATTTAAAAATACTACCGTTGTATCACTTTTGGAGCTATTAAATAAAATGTTTTAAGCTATCTAGCGATATAGGAATTTATAGTATCAGGAGAGACTATCTGTTTATACTGTTATTAATTGCTATAGGTATATTTATAAATATATAGGAATAGGTATTAACACTAACGATAATAAGTGCTTTGTTGCGTAAGATAAGGCGTTAATACAGTTGAACCCATTTGATACGTTTTTTAAAAAAAATGGATGATATGTATTTTGGAAATAAATATTTTTGTTAAAGAAGAATTGGCACTTTGGTCTACATATAGCCCACAATTGAGATATATATGTATGTCGTTTGAAAGCTTAGCACTAGTTCATCTTTTTTTGTTTTTGTAAGGACAAAAAGCTGTAAAACAAGGGGTTTAGGCAGTATAAGGCAACAAAGGTTGCAATTAGAGCAAACATTAATTGCAACAGTATTCCATGGAAATGACAGTTATGCTTACTTTTAAAAAACTTAAAAGAGCCCAAAACGAGGGAACTTTTATACCAATGGATAATCATAGCGAATAGCATCATGATTGGTGAATAACTCGCTCTAGAATATGAATGTTCTCCTTTCTTAAATTCGATTTAGTGAATGAAATGTATTGAAAACCATTATTTTCTATGTCTAGTACCCACAGCTGTGATGTGCAATGTTGGAAAGCTTAGTTCAGGTGCAACATTTTTGATTATGGACACAAAATTGTAAATTATGGGGCTTACAAAGATTCTTCTTTTTAACTGTATAAAATAATTGTTTGTTTTTTTCAGCTAAGCGAAATGTTTTGTTTTTGGTAAAAATAAATAAATTGGATGGGGCGACAGTCCGTTGAGAACTAAGTTCTAGTGACTTAAAACTCTCAACCATTTCTAAGTGCATTTACAGTTTTATACCGAATCCGAACGGCTAATTTGAGAAAGGACTTTTCATAGCAAGAAATACTCTTGGAGGATTTGTTTATTCCTCGAAAGGGGCAGTAAGACTTTAGGTGGCACAGGCAGGAATTGAACCGAAGACCTCTAGCATGACAGACCTATGATCTTACCATCAAACCACGGGTACTTTTTTTATGTTATGTGTTTTGCAAAAATTGGATCAAAATCTTAGTTTTTAACGATAAAAATAGGAGGTAGTAAAAATGTTTCATACAAAAATAGAATTATTAGAGTTTCGAAAATATGTAAATAAATGTTATAGATGGCAGAAACTTAAATTTCTACAACAAGACTAAAAAGTAAACAAATAAAAATTGATTTTGTTAATTTTTTGATAAAATATCCCTTAAAGTCTTAAGAAACATTTATAGCCGACAGTTTAGGTATCATTGTTTTTAATTTTCATAGCCAAATGCCAAGGAGTGTATCGAGAAGTACCCAATAGTATTTGGGTAGGTACAGAAAATCGACTAAGCTCTAGTCTCGTTCTTAGAAGATCTGATAGACCAACAATATTACATATAGCTAACTTTAGATCTTTAATGATAAAATTAAAGATAAAAAGTAGCTTCCTGATATTGTAACACATTTTTTGTAATAATTTCATTTTGTATACTGACTTAAAAATTAGTAAAAAATTATTTATAATGACATTTTTATATGGCTGGGAAGTACCTTACCTATGCAGGTATGTAGACCTAACTAAGAACAAGTTTCAATTCTTACTTAAAACAAATAAATTTTGTTCCATGCAAATACATATGTGCATGTAATTCAAATGTGTACCTTTTAGTAATTAAAATGCAACTCGCAGTTTATTATATTATATTTTGATTAACTTTATAAAATTTACATAATTATTAAGATGATTTATTAAAGAAAATGAAAAGAGTTGATGACAATTATTATAACCATAACAAAGAAAACCAGTGTTACCACTGAATTATACTTCAAGGTTATAAAACTGCGTCTTACAACTTTATGTAAAAATGGCATTGAAACATAAAGAGTGCATGACTAGAGATCAAGTGACAGGTATCGAGTGAACTACATATTTTTTTAGTTACACTTCTTCTGGAGTCTTTATTAAGACTTTCAGTGTCTATAGTTTCAAAAAAAATAATTTTCTTGTAAGATGGCAGTGTAATATAAATAAACGACAATAATGAAACATTGAATTTAAAAAGTTGTAAGTGTTATTTTGATACTCGTTTTTGTGATTTCAAAAAATAAATAAAAACTATTTCAATGTATAAATTCTGTGTTCTATAAATGAGAAAATATGTTAAAAGTGAAAGAGTAGATTTTAATATAATATTTAAAAATACTAGTAGACATATGTATGTATATGTATGTAAATGTGTATGTAAAAGCTATATGTGTATATGAAAGAAAATTACGTTAGTTACATCATTACGCTTATAACTCAAAAGGTCAAGACCAATTTCGATGATTCGAAATAGTATAATCTGGCCGAAAATTCCCGAAAAATCCTCGAAACAAAAAATTAGAAAGAGAAGTTATGTATTTATCCATAAATTTTGTTTAAAGCTTATTTTACGACGCGACGCCATCTTCATGATAGATGACGTTTCTTTTTGTGACATTGGTCAGGTTCAGACAACATAAGGGACTTCATTTGCAGTTAACTGCATTCTTTGAACGTAAATTTTGACCAAGGCAACTAGTTAGTTTTTTAAGGGTCATAAATTTTAAATTCAGAACTTTACTTCACAAACCTCTACTTCAAGTTCATAGTACACAAACTAAAGAAATATAACTTACTAGCGGCCCGTCCCGGCTTCGCACGGGTAGACAAAAATAAGTACAGATATTTAAGTTATAAGCATGCTAATTAAAACGACCATGAATCACTAAATTTAAAAACATTTTTTTGTCCTATCATATTAATACTCTTCGCAGCGTATGCGATGAAAGACATTTTATGGCTAATTTTTGTACACCTTCGGTTGGTTTTAATAGGATTTTTTTTTAAAGATTTCTACAGTAATCTAGTACTAAATATAGCCTATGTTACTCAGTAATAATGTAGCTTTCTAATGAAAAAAGACTTATTAAAATCGGTCCAGTACTTTTTGAGTTTATTCGTTACATACAAAAATACAAATCTTTCCTCTTTATAATATTAGTGTAGATTTCTTTTCCAAATTTACAAGGAAGCTTTTTACAGAAAGCATTAAATGAAGTTGTGCAGAAAATAAATAAATCATGGTGTAATAAAGTTAAGATTTCAGTTGAATGAAAAAACATGATCGATTGTCATTTTGACATAAGTTGACTTGACTTGATAGTGAGGGAGATTTTTCTGGAATTAGTTTCCAGTCAACTTTCCAATAAAGTTGCCTTAATTGGAAGGCAATTTTTTGACAGCTGGCCAATCGGATGCCAGAAACTTGCCTTACTTTCAAGTCCCTTATGTCGTCTGAACCTACCCATTGGGCAGGTTCAGACAACATAAGGGACTTCATTTGCAGTCAACTTCATTCTTTGAACGTAAATTTTGACCAAAGCAACTAGTTAGTTTTTCAAGTGTCATGAATTTTAAATTCAGAACTTAACTTCACAAACCTCTACTTCAAGTTCATAGTACAAAAACTACCAAAGTCATTATTGTCTACAAAACATTCCTCAGACAAGCTACAAGTCCATCATGATTTGTATTTTGTATTTTAAAGAAATATTACTTATTTCTTTTCCAAATTTACAAGGAACCTTTTTACAGAAAGCATTAAATAAAGTTGTGCAGAAAATAAATAAATCATTGAGTAATAAAGTTCAGCTTTTCGTTGAATTAAAAAATATGATCAATTGTCATTTTGACATAAGTTGACTTGACTTGATAGTAAGGGAGATTTTTCTTGCCTAACTTTCCAGTCAACTTTCCAATAAAGTTGCCTTAATTGGAAGGCAATTTTTTGGCAGCTGGCCAATCAGATGCAAGAAACTTGCCTTACTTTCAAGTCCCTTATGTCGGCTGAACCTGCCCATTTTCTTTAGCATTGAAAACGAACATCATTTCAAATATAAGAAATTGCAAAATTTTCGGAATTTCCAAAAAAAAAGCTACCTCCAAACTCTTTTGTAATGAGAACTTGCTTGTTATTTTTCATTACGTTTTTCATAACGATTATGATTTTATTATTCATTTCATTCATTCAAACTCCGAAATTCAAAATTTTGTTTTAAAAGTGAAATAAATCTTATTTTCATCATTTGGCCTCATTGCAGTTTGTCAAATTGAAAAAATAACGCTGAATCCCAATTAAGAAGAATGGAAGAACAAAAAAACCCGGATTTATTTCACTTTGCAAAGATAATTAAATCCAAACATTTATTCAAATTGATGTAAGATTAACTGTGATTTAAAGAAAGAAATTATCCTTCCTGCTTAGAGTTTTGCGAGGTTGAAATTAAGTGGCGCAACAGTCCATTGAGAATTAGGGCCTAGTGACTTACAACTCTCAACCAATCATGTGGGCGAGTATTGTTGTCAGGGATGAAGGGGGCCTACAGTTTCAAGCCGAATCCGAACGGCAAATTTGAAAAAGCATTGTACACTCTTGGAGGGTTTGTCGATTCCTCGCAAGAGGCAGAACCCGTAAAAGAGTTTTAGATGACACAGGCAGGGATTGAACCCAAGACCTCTGTCATGCCAGTCCTACGCACTAACCATTATCCCACGGGTAATACGTTTTGCGAGGTTGGGTGTATGCAAAGTTTCTTTTACATTTTTTAAATAAATTTTAAAATATTACGGTTAGTTTATGCACCGTAAAGTTTTATTTTATATTAGAAGGCCCTCAATTTGATAATATTAAGACCAAGCTAGTCTCACTTCTCAATTTAATTTTGCCTTATAAGTATCACTTTTTAAAGTGCAACTAGACTAAATACTAGACATTGGCTTTATTTTCTTATTATTATTAAATTTTATTAACCATACATTAAAATTTACACGGTAATATTGGAATGAAAATTAGCTGCTGGGGCTTCTGACTCTTATGTAACAATACAAATATTTAATATGAAAATTTATTTATTTATTTATTTATTTCGTCAATCAAGTTACAAACTTTTTATAGACTACATTAATAACAATATAATATATGCATACATCTTCAAATTTAAATAATAAAAAAAAAAAATAACTGTTACAATAGTCTAAATACATTTTTCTTAATTACATTTCTATTTACATTAAAGTCAATAGCTGAGTCAAATTCATTGAAATTTATACAAGCATTTGTGATTGGATTATGTCTAGCATAACTTGTACTATGGTAAGGAACATGTAAAAAATCGCCATCTCTTGGGCGCAAGCTACGAGCTGGAGCGTAAATATTGAAAATTGATAACAACATTGGACAATCAATATTAGAACTGAGGACATCATAAGCAAAAAGGACAGAATACAATTTTCTTCTCAAAACTAGAGGTTTTAAGTCTATAAGAGTACATCTAGTCTCATATAATGGAACATCTGAATTTTTATAAATTTTACGCAAAGCAAACTTTGTAAATTTTTTCTGAACCTTTTTAATACGATAAATGCTCGATTGAGTGTAGGGATTCCATATAACGCAACAATATTCTAACAGCGATCTAACAAGAGATGAGTATAGTGTTTTTAGTGTATAAGGATCATTAAAAAGTTTTGAATTTCGAATTATGAAGCCCAACATTGAGTTAGCTTTAGAAATGACATGATCTATATGAAGTGAAAAACTCATTTTAGAGTCAAAAATCACTCCTAGGTCTTTCTGACTATCAAGTCTCTGCAAAGAATCAAAACCAAGTTTGTATTCAAAACACAAGGGATTTAAGATTTTTGAATAAGTAACAACACTACATTTACCATTGTTAAAATAAAGCCCATTTAATTTACACCAAAAAAGTACTTTATTTAGATCATTCTGGACATTTTCCGCATCTTCAAGACATCTTATTCTGCTGAAGAGTTTAAGATCATCAGCATACAAAAGACATTTTGTGTGTAGAAGATATTGCGGTAGGTCGTTAATAAAAATAATGAAAAGGAGCGGTCCAAGATGGCTACCTTGTGGAACACCGGAAAAATTCATTATTTCTTTAGAAAACACATTACCAATTTTAACATATTGTTTTCGTCCAACTAAGTAACTTTGAATCCATTTAAGAAGCACAGAGTGAAATCCAAACAATTCAAGTTTTCTTTTTAGAATATTATGTTGAACACGATCAAATGCCTTTGAAAAATCGGTATAGATAGTGTCAACTTGTAATCGTTTTTCCATACAGTCAAGGCAGTAGCTTGTAAAAATTGATAAGTTAGTTGCTGTCGATTTGCCACTCATAAATCCGTGTTGGAATTCAGAAATATAGTTCCTAACTAAAGAATATAATTTGTTTTTCACTATTGCTTCAAATACTTTAGGGACTAACTGTAGCTTAGCAATAGGTCTATAGCTTTCGACAGAGCTTTTAGATCCTGCTTTATGGAGTGGAGTGATTATAGAAAGACTTCCACGTGTCTAAAAATATTCCTTGGCTTAAAGAAAGGTTAAAAATGTAGCAAAGTGGACCAGCAAGGTTGTATCTACACTCCTTTAAGAGAATTGGTGGGAAATTATCAGGTGCTACTGAGTAATTATTATCAAGGGAGGATAAAGACGCTTGCACATCATCAACAGATAAATTTAGAGCATCCATGTCATTGAAAGAATGATAATGCGCCATTCCATCGTAATTTAAATTTAAATTTATAAAGTTTGATTGAAAAAATGAGGCAAAATTATCGCAAATTGTATCTACATATACCCTCAGATGAGACCCCTTTGTACGAAACGTTTAATGGAATCCCAATCGATTTTCGTTTTGTATTTAAAAATGACCAACAACATTTTGAATTACTTTTAATTTTCGATTCAAGAGAGCAAATGTACTGCTTATATGTAAATTTCTTTAAAAATTCGTATTCTCTCCTTATTTGACAAAATTGATCATGAAAAGCAACTAAAATTTTACTTTTGACTTTTTGTTCATTACATTTTTTAATCTTAATAAGTTTTTATTAAACCAAACCAGTATTCCAAAACATAATATAAGCTAGTTCTAAATTAGTACAATGAAAAATACGACCAATCGAGTTGTAAATATTATTAATTTGGTTCATATTTAAACTTGTAATATTGTCAATCACACTGTACTCAAAGTTTTTATTAACATTACAAGGAAACATTTTTTTATCCTCATTCGAGTACAACCATTTAATATTGGGTAGATTAAAATCACCATTAATTACAAAATAACAATTCTCATCTGTTTTTTTAACAATATCTAAAATATTCTTAATATGAGCATTATATATGACATATTGTGACAAAGGCAAAATATAAGAAACAAAAAAGTATACATGAATAATGTTTAGAGTAGGCGGAACAGGTAAATCTACACATACACAAATTTGCTCAATATCGCATGAAACATTAGATAAAAGAATTTCTCTACTTGAATACTCAGAGCTTACAGCTAACAAAACACCACCTCCTCTATTTAAACCTGTTTGGTTGTAGCGACGATCTCGACGAAAAACATTAAAATCGGAAGTGAAAAATTCACTATTTAAAAAAATTTCATTTAACCATGTTTCGGTAATAGCAATAATGTCATATGGACAGTCAGCAGCAGCAATAAAAAAATCATTTGATTTTGTTCTCATACCTCCAGCATTATGATAATACATAGAAAAGCATTTACTCACTTAAGCATCAGCAAATGTCTTATTTATGTATTCGGAACTTGTTGATTTTGGCCAGATTCGTTTTTTGGACGGCTTACAAACGGCTTAATTTGAACGCCGCGCCTATTGGCCACATATCAGTTTTAAGGACTCTATTAAAAGATGCAGCGGGAACACCAAGTTTAAAGTTTATAAAATGAAGACTCGTAATATCTACATCCTTTTTAACCCACTTAGAGCATATCAAGCTAGTTGTTGGCAAGTTTAGCTTGGATGCAACAAAATGTATGACATCCGCTTCGGTGACTATGTTCTTAAGTCGAGAGATATACATAAAACGTAGCCTGGGTACAGATGGAAGATCATTTGTAGCATCAGCATCGCAGCCTATTAAATGATTTGATCTTGGTTTTCTAATTTCAACATCAGGGGATACATCTTTATACTTTTCAACATTAGTATCGTCAGCAGCAGCGGCTTTGAAACCACCAGCAACAACCATAGCATCATCGGCAACAGCAGCAACAATAACATCGACAACCTTAGCAACACCACGAGCACTTTGTTTATCAACAGAATTTCTGTCAACAATCTTATGGCTTTCTGAGAGATTCAATGTATCAGCAACTTGAGCATCACCAGCAGCATTCTCGTTGTCAACAACGGCAGAGGTATATGCAACATCGTTTTTTATAGCAACAGGTTCATCCACAGCAACATTATCGTCAACTATCAGCATCATCATCGGAATCAACAACAATAGCATCATGTTCAGCAACAAAATCTTCAGCATTGGAAATGAGAGCATCATTTTTAAATGAATCGATCTCTTTTGAAACATTATCATGAGTCTTTGTCATTGTAGTAGGAGTACAAGATGACTTTGATTGAGGGTTCGAATATTCAGCACTAGAAACTTTTTTAGCATCAGAAATAGAAAGCCGTTTGTTACTAACACTAACTTTAGGGATTCTCTGAGCGCGAGTAGTATCGCGAATTTGGCGACTTGTGTTCAATTTAGGTGTATTAGTACTTGATGACTTTGCAGTTCCACTCTGAGATGTTAAATTTAAGGCAGCGTTTTCAATTAAATACTCTGAGATTTCTCTCAATTTATTAAAACAAATTTGTAGTGGGACTTTTATACACTTATGACATTTAAAGAATAAATTTTTATTAGATTTTATAGTTTTTAAATCTTTTTTGTTGATATTACAACAGTCACAATGTGAGTTTAAGCCACACAAATTACACGTCAGAAAAAAAGTGTCAGAAATTATTTTTAAGCATTTACAGCATTTAGAATTCATTTTTAAAGAATTTAAGTGAAAGAGCTTATAAACCACATCCGTTTAGTATGAAACTAGTCGATAGATAACAATTTTTGAATAAGAATTTTTCGAACAATATGTTTATGTATTTATATTTTAAATTTATGTAATTTTATAAAGTTGTGAATTTGTTGTATGTTTTCTGAGTCGAGGTTTCATAGAATATCTGCGGCTATGAAGTTGTGTTGGTAACGCTGGTGCACAATAAGCAGGTTCAGACGGCATAAGGGACTTGAAAGTAAGGCAAGTTTCTAGTATCTGATTGGCCAGCTGCCAAAAAATTGCCTTTCAATTAAGGCAACTTTTTAGGAAAGTTGACTGGAAAGTTAGTCAAGAAAAATCTCCTTAACTTCCAAGTCACATCTACTTATGTCAAAATGACAGTTGATCCTGTTTTTTCATTCAACTGAGTGCTGAACTTTATTACTCTATCATTTATTTATTTTCTGCACAATTCCGTTTAATGTTGTGTGTAAAAGGGTTCCTTGCCAATTTCTTTCCAAAATTCAATTTTTAATTGGCAGAAAGTTTTTGAGCAGGAAACAATAACAAAAGTTAAAAGGATTTTCAAAGAATTTAAAAACTACGCAAATTGAAAAAAACTAAGAAGCCACTATTTGGCAATATAACGAAACAGAAGTTATACAACAAAAAAAAAGAAAATGATGGGACGCATGTACACATTTTACAGGATAGCCGTTATTGACTGCTTTGTTATTGTTTCACTTTTTTTTGAATTTTTTTAAAAATGTTTTTACACGACCTGTTGTCACTTCCAAAATGAATGTTCATATCCTCTGTCATCTGTCGAGAAAATTGTCTTCCAATGAGTTTATCAATGGGCAGGTTCAGACAACATAAGGGACTTCATTTGCAGTCAACTTCATTCTTTGAACGTAAATTTTGACCAAGGCAACTAGTTAGTTTTTCAAGTGTCATGAATTTCAAATTCAGAACTTTACTTCACAAACCTCTACTTCAAGTTCATAGTACAAAAACTACCAAAATCATTATTTTCTACAAAACACTCCTCAGGCAAGCTGCAAGTCCATCACGATTTTTTATTTTGTATTTTAAAGAAATATTACTTATTTTTTTTCCAAATTTACAAGGAACTTTTTTACAGAAAGCATTAAATGAAGTTATGCAGAAAATAAATAAATCATTGAGTAATAATGTTCAGCTTTTAGTTGAATTAAAAAACATGATCAATTGTCATTTCGACATAAGTTGACTTGACTTGATAGTTAGGGAGATTTTTCTTGACTTACTTTCCAGTCAACTTTCCAATAAAGTTGCCTTAATTGGAATTCAATTTTTTGGCAGCTGGCCAATCGGATGCTAGAAACTTGCCTTACTTTCAAGTCCCTTCTGTCGGCTGAACCTGCCCAATTTTTTTGTTCTCTAAAGTCTTCCAGTCGTGTAAACGAACAATTATTAATTGGAAGTTACAAAATTGTGGTCAATTTGCTACCAAAAAATTGTCTAATATTTAGATAAAATCAACCAACCGGATAAACGGACAATTTTAACTTGCTAGAAAACTGTCAATTGTCACCTAATTGGATACTATTGGAAGACTTTTGACATTTCGGCCAATATTGGAAGTTCTTCCAAAACTTTGGGTAGGAAGGTCGGATCGTTCATATCATCAATAATTTTATAGGAACTATATGGTAAGTACTGCATTGATAAAAAATATCAAATTTGACATTTTAATCAAACATGACATTTCGATGTTGCATGTCGGCTTATTTGCCTGTCCTCACCCTTTCAATCTAAACCATTGGGTCGAGTGAATTTAAACTTGGAAATTATGGATAAACCACAACTACGCGTTAGCGGTCGGTCGGGCTTTTGACAGGCTTCCTAACGACTTTACTGCGATTTTATGTTTCTTAAAGTGCGACCTAAGATTTAGCAAAACTAACATACGTACAAAATGTACATGGGTTAAAACATCGGGAGTTGAGAAGAAAGTTTACTTACACTTTTTTAATTTATTTCTTTTATTTTTTTTTAAATAATTCTGAATAAAACACACAAAATTGCAATGACAGTGCAATTGTCAACTGTCAAAGCGCGACAAAATAGAAAATTGATCTATTCGAGCTTACGATATTTACGATAAGCTTGAGGTAACATTTCAGATTGCCTCATTAAAGTCCATTGTTTCTATTCCATATGTCAAAGCTGGCATGACCGAGCAGGTGATTGTGGTTTAGCTATTAAAGTCTTAAGAAGATTTACGTAATTTTTGTTTGTAAAAAAGAGTAAATTGTTTTTTTCGAAAATGGCTCGATAGATTTGTATGACATTTTATTTCCTAACTTGCCTTCTTTTAATCTATATATATAAAAATGAATTGCTGTTCGTTAGTCTCACTAAAACTCGAGAACGGCTGAACGGATTTATCTGATCTTAGTCTTAAAATGTTCGTGGAGGTCTAGGGAAGGTTTAAAAGGTGAGAAAAAATCGAATAATTTCCGGGAAAACCCTAAAAACAGCCCTTTTCTATTTCCTATACAAACGTTTTCTAGAGTTAATTTGAACTTTATTGCTTTTCAATAAAGTTCATATTAAATTATAATCAAATCACTCACTGTTGTCTAAGCAATTTAGGTGTGTTCCTAACGTCAAAGAGTCGATTTCAAAGTCAAAGTTCAAATTCAATCATATCTGTGAAAATAGTCTTCGCGTGCGCTTTGGGGGATCTAATGTCGCGTTCCGAAAATAAACAAAAGTGAATCGCGAACGCGACAAAAAATGTAATAAACTATTAATAGTACTGATTTCCAATTAATTTGGTCGGCTTCGCGAAACTTAATTTTAGCTAACTTCAGTTGTAACTGTATCAGATTATTTTTTTAAGTTTGATAAATCTTAACTTTTGTCACAAACAAAAAAATAAATAAAAAAATCAGAACACGGAAAAAGTATTACGATTGACGATATTGTGTTACGATCATGGTTACGATATTCTAAGTCTGTTCAGTGACGCTGTTCTGGACTGTTCTAGACAGAAAAGTACAGCTTTTTGCTGTTCATTGAGGTTTTTTCTGTGCTGAACTGTTCTACTTTCCTGTTCATTGACAAACCTAGAACAGTTTAGAACAGGATTTTCTGTTCTTGCTTTTGAGTCAGATCAGGTTAGAACAGAATCGTGAGAAATGTCAAAATCGAAGTTGTCATTTTTTTTGTTTACGTTTTGATTTGGCTGTGCTTTGTGTTTTTTTTTCTCGTGATTTAAAAAAAATTAAAATAAAGTTATTTTGCCAATTTGTTTTATTTTTTTAATTAAATAATTATAAAATATAATATAATAACTTTCAATGCAATTTCTTTTACATTTCATCAAAGAAAAGGTAATAACATTCGTCACACTTTCAATCATCTGAAGAGGAATCCGACGAAAAATCACTATCGGTGTCTAAACCACTAACATTTCCATTTAGTATTATCTTAGCAATCACTTGATTTTCCATTTCAATAATTTTTAATAATATTTTTCACAGTAAAAACACAAAAAATGAAAAAAATAAGCGAGAAACGAAAAATTCACACAATTTGCAATTTGTTTTGTTTTTTTTTTTGACATCTGACGTTTAACTGACTGTTCTAACTTGATCTGACGTTTCTCACGAAACTGTGCTGTCCTGTGCTGTTCTGATCTAGAAAAATCCTCACTGAACAGACTTTCTACGAGTGCATCCTTCTATCTTCGTGAGTGACGATTACCGCTACGTGCGCGAGAACTTTCTTTACTTTTGTGATCCTTTGAGATAGTGACATTCCAAGTAGTGTGCTCTTTTTTTGTTGATATTTTGTGATAGTGACACTTCACTGTTATATTACTGTTAAGTGGCGAGAAATTTTCTCACTTTGATTAATTACATTAAGATGCCGAGGAGAAGACGACGACGAGAGACAGACCTAGAAAATAGTCGTAAGCTGTGAACAGTGGATCTGGTGGAATTTATTTCCTTGATGCTCCCGGAGGAACCGGAAAAACGTTCTTAATTTCATTGCTTTTGGCGAGGATCAGATCGCGAAATGATGTTGCTCTAGCGTTGGCTTCATCTGGAATAGCTTCGACTCTGCTAGAAGGCGGACGAACTGCGCGCATTCTGCTTTGAAATTACCATTAAACATGCAAATCACCGAAACATTAATTTGCAACATCGCCAAAAATAGCGCAATGGCCAAGATCCTACAGGTATGCAAATTAATTGTTTGGGATGAATGCACAATGGCCCATAAGAGGTCACTGGAGGCGCTGAACAGAACATTGAAAGATCTCCGTGACAACTAAAATATTTTTGGTGGGGCCATGATTCTGTTGTCAGGTCATTTTCGTCAGACTCTTCCAATTATTCCCCGATCAACTGTTGCTGATGAACTAAATGCATGCCAAAAATCATCGAATTTGTGGCAGTACGTAAAGACACTCCAATTAATAACTAACATGTGAGTATTTTTGCAACATGATGAAACTGCAAATGTGTTTCCGAAGCAGTTGTTAGATATTGGAAATAATAAAGTTGCAATGGACACCTCGGCCGGATTCATCACATTACCCACAGATTTCTGTCACATCACAGATTCAAAAGAGGAGCTTATTCAGCGTGTTTTCCCAGATATAGCGCAAAAGTTCAGTAACCATAATTGGCTGGGTGAACGAGCAATATTGGCAGCGAAAAATAAAGATGTCGAGGATCTCAATGCGACCATTCAGAATTTTCTTCCAGGACAGTTGGTTTCCTTCAAATCAGTCGACACCGTTATGAACCAGGATGACGTAGTCAACTATCCCACGGAGTTTTTAAATTCACTGGAATTGCCTGGATTACCACCTCACAATTTGCAGTTAAAAGTAGGATCAGTAGTCATCATGCTGCGTAACATTATTCAACCTCGACTATGCAATGGAACAAGACTGTCTGTGAAAAAGCGATGAATAACGTCATTGAGGCAAGATTTATAAAAAGAAAACACAAAGGAGAGGATGTCTTGATCCCGCGAATACTGATGATTCCAACGCATTTACCATTCGATTTTAAACGCTTACAATTTCCAGTACGTCTGGCCTTTGCGATGACAATAAATAAATCGCAAGGACAGTCTTTAGAAGTTTGCGGAATCAACTTGGAGTTTCCCTGTTTCGCGCATGGACAATTATACGTCGCGTGTTCGCGCGTCGGAAAACCGTCTTCTTTGTTTATTTACGCACCACAAAACAAAACAAAAAATTTAGTTTATGAGAAAGCTTTAAATTGATTAACAAACTGTACCATAACAGTGTGTGTCTGTTAATAAAAATTTAATCCTTATAAATAGCCAGTATTTCAGGAAAACTCTGTTTTTTAAGTAAACAAGTAAACAACATGATGTGTCGAAAATAATAATAAAACTTCATGCTTCATTAAAAAATGCTTTTTTATTCAATACGTTTTGTTTGTTAAAAAATTAATTTATACAAAAGTTTAGGTCTTTTACTTATCGATTGAGGCAGTACGAAGTCTGCCGGGTCAGCTAGTATAAAATATATATTTTTGTTTTGCTCTAGAAGGGTTACCCCTTTAGAACTGTTATTTAGTTCTCAGGAACTCATTAACCAAATTTAATAGTTTTTTTTTCTCAAACAAGCTCTTAAACTGTCGAATAATATTTAATGATCAAAAACGTTTAATTATTTCTCAAAATAATTTTATTTTTTTTTTCAAAATATCACAGAAACGAGTCAACACTAAAAAATTGAATACTAAAAATATTTTTAAATATAAATTTTATACAAACAAAATTAATTAAAAAGACCGCTTAAGCGATTTTCGAAAAAAACTTTAATAAATTAAGTTTTTTTTTGAGAAATTAAGAAATTAAATTGCATTTTTAAATCTTAAAATACAGGTACAATTTTGCCCCACTTTCTTACTAATCAGAATACCCCTCTCCAACTACGCCCCTGTTCATTTTCACTTAACAGCAGGCTCCTTAAGAGAAACTACACTTTTGGAAACTTAAAACCCTTTTGCCGCGCACCTGTGGCCAGTTAATCGGGTCTTAGCTCTTACTAAAAGTGAGAGCTGTTGTTATAGCTTTGTCGTTGTTGGTCGGGTCCATCGTCCATGCTTATGAATTTATTAATAGTTATTGAACTTATTAAGATTGAATCATGAATAAAAGTCATATTAAATTATGGAGGATTGATTTAATGCTTCGGGTTCTTGTTTTTTTTTGTTAATGCATATTTGTTTTAATTAAAAATGTTTTTGTATTTTTTTACGCATATATTTGTATTTTTAATTTGTTTTTTTTTTTACTTTTTAAAGCACAAGGTGTTAAAAAGTTGTCGCACTAATTTTTGTAAACGACAACATAAGAGACTTCATTTGCTGTAAAATGCATTCTTTCAACGCAGTTAGCTTTTGCAAGTGTCACACATTTCAAAATCAGAACTTTACTTTACTAATCTCTTCCTTCAGTTCATCGTTAAAACAACTACTAAACACAATATTTTCTACAAAACACTCCTCAGACAAGCTACAAGTACGAGTACATTCGTTTTCGATTTGACAAGGGACTATTTTACACAAAACATTGAATGGAATTATGCAGAAAATAAATAAATCATAGAGTAATAAAGTTTAGCTTTCGGTTTAATGAAAAAAACATGATCAACTGTCATTTTGACATAAGTAGACTTAACTTTATTGTTAGGGAAATTTTTCTTGACTCGCTTTCCAGTAAACTTTCCAAAAAGTTGCCTTAATTGGAAGGCAAGTTTTTGGCAGCTAGCCAATAAGGTACTCAAAACTTGCTTTACTTTCAAATCCCTTATGTCGTCTGAACCTGGCCACTGTTGAGGTTGTGATACCTCGATACGGTGACAACTTTTGCGACACCCTTTACTAATTTGATTGAATCTCCAAGTTCGATGTACCGAAAACAAATTATGTATGCAAATTTAAATTTAACTATTCCTAAACAATTTGTATTATACATTACTATGGAATATTTTGGAGTTTCTGTTTGATTTAGTGATTTTGTTATTATATCCTGTTATAAGCTAGACAAGCCCGATCCGGCTTTACAAACAAGGGCGGATCCAGACTTTTTATCAGGGGGGGTCACACGCTTAACATAAATACGAGTTTTTACTCACCGCTTATAAATGTTCTTTAATGTTCTGTAAAGGAGGCTAACAAAATTTAAATAACATAATGTGTATCTTAACATTAAATGTACACATTTCAAGGGATAAAGTGACAACTTTAGTTTTTAAATTATTTAAGAACGCTGTTGTCCAGCAGGGTATAGTCAAACTATTTAATTTGGTCCACTCTCTACATATGAAAGCATTCCAAGATTCCAACAGTTTTCTAAATATGAAATATTTATTATTAAACACAATAGTTTAGAGGGGTTTTTTTGCTTTCAAGTAGAAATTTAAGAGATTATTCCATTTATTATTTCTTTAATTTTGTATGATCTTAAAATTTGTATTCAACAAAAAATCAATTTTGAAAAAAATATAATGCACGAATGGGTCGCCAGAACTTGCTAATTTCTTCAAAAAAATCTGTTTAAAAATATTTCCTATATTTTAAGATTTAAAAATGTACCTGCAAAATAAGTTTTTCTCAAAATTTTAAATGCCATTTTATTTCTCAAAAAAAAAAACGAGATTAACTTTTTTTTTTTAAACGCGGTTTTTTTAAAGTAATTTTTATATATAGAATTTTTAAATTTTGACGATAAAATATGTTTGGTATGCAGTTATTTAGTGCTTAAAACTATACATTTTGCATTTAAATTTCGTTAAAAGATGTTCACCCCTTTCTGAGATGTCAAGTTTTTTTTAAATCAAAAAAAAAAAAAATGACATATTTGATCAATAAAAACCATCATAAATTTGAAAATTTGAAATCGGTCGATTAGTTCTTGAGAAAACTGAAAAACAAAATAACGGTTTTATGAGTGGTACCCTTTTGGAGCAATACCAAAGTATGCCGAAGCCGAATTAAGAAAAACAAATAAGAGAAAGTTATAAAAATATATATAAATATACGATACATAGTATATCATTTTTGAAAAAAATGGAATTAAAAATTCTAAAGGCCCAATTATAATAGACATAAGCTAGCATATGCGCGCATAAGTAAACGTACGAATACAAAGAATCTAATACGAGTGACCATAATGGAGTCTAGCTCCGTTTCGTTCAATTTTTCTCAGTTTCGTTAACTTAAGCAAACTTAAGCAAGAGCGATCCCAGTCGCTCGCCGCATAAGTAAATCTGACAGTTTGGATCAAATACACACAGGCCAACTCCACTGCAGATAATTTCTCTCAGAATGTTTATCATAACCGGAAATCAGCCTCATAAACTTATTCATAGTGTGCGTGTCATTTCTCTTCTAATTTATGAAATTTCCCCAAAAAACTCATTAGTTATTTCTATGTATGCGTGAAAACACGTCAATTTTTCTTGTTGAATTCTTTCACATTACAAATACAACAATGTAAACAAATGAGTTTTGGAGGGTGATACGTACGAAGGATTTATATCTTCATATAGAGTTTTTTTCATGAATATCTCATTCTGTGTATCTGTTGCAAAATTGCATTATGGCTACCCGCAGTAATTTCACAAACTTAAGTGAATTTTCGTTGGGTTTTTGACATAAGCTTATGTTTGCTTTATGCCTATTATAGTTGGCCCTTAAACCAAAAAATTTGTATGGTTATTTTTCGTATTAAAAAAAAGAAAAAAAAACACCTTAAGCAAATCGGCTGAAGACCTTAATTTCAATGGGCACAATGGTTTAGGCTGAAGGGCCAGAACAAACAGACAGACCCATTTTTTTTGACTTTTCTTCATCGTAATGCCATGTTTGATTCGGATTCTTTTACGAATGCAATACTTGCTATATAATATGTAGTTCATGTATGTCGCAAGTAAAAATTACTTCAATGTTCACTAATTTATGTGCATTAAAACAATTAGATGGAATTAAAGGTTAGTTTCAGAAATTTAAAGGCAACTTAATATAAAATTGACGATCTCTTATTCAAGGATTCTTCTTAAAAAACTGAATATTTGCTCTTTTTCTTAGAAACAAATTTTATAAAAATAATTTAAGGCATTACTGAAGTTAAAAAAACGTTAGTTGTTTTGGACAGTAAACCACTTTTTGGTAAATTTCGTTAAATTACTAACAAATCTTTAGATGAAATCTTTGCTTATACAACTTAACTGTATAAGCTTTATGGCTAATATGACCCCCCTCTGGATCGTCCATTGTTCAAAATTTGATGAAATGGGGCAAAGTTTTTGGAATAGGGCTGAATGTCCGATTCATATTATTTTCTTGGTCCAGTCCTCAGTTAAAAGGGGTACTTTTAGCAAACAAAGTTTTAGGAAGTAAAATAAAAATTTTGTTTTCGTATAAAAAAATAAATAATTCAAAATATAATGGGGGTGATATCCATTAACTCAATACGATTATTTTTGAGTTGAAGGGAATTCCTACTAAAATACAAACAAAATATATCCCAGGGGGGTCATGCACCCCATGACCCCCCCTGGATCCGCCATTGTTTACAAAGTAGGTACACATAAACTTAATGGACTAAAATATGATATTTTTAGGTAAGATATGATATTTTTAACCGCACGCGACTTAAAAAAACAAATTAATTATTTTCAAAACCTGATAAGAATACAAAAATTAGGTTTATCTTCATTTTAAGAGTAGGTAAGTTGGTTATTTTTAATTGGTTATATTATATGTAAATAGACTTTATTTATAAAAGTGAAAACATTTTTTTAATTTTTCAAATGTTTGTCCTTTGATCAAGTTCGAATAGGTTTAGATGAATTCTTATCAATTATCAATAATCTTCCAATCGTATTCCATGCGCCACGAAAAAAATCAACTTTTGAAGAAAATCTGAATTTACCCATGAGAACCTCATATGTTTTGTCAAAAACAAGTGTTTAAGTGTCATTGTTACAAATTGTTGGAATTTAGTAAACTCATTTAGGAATGATTATTGTGAGAAATGGTGTGACCTGTCAAAAAACCAATATTACCCATAAAAACAATTTGTTTTTTTTTTTTTTAAACTCTTAATCACAAAATGTATAATGAATGAAAAATTAAGGCTGCTCTTAACTTGCTTAAGAAGTTCAAGCAAATAGAGGAATTAACGACAAAAAATTGTTTTACTATGCATTGAACATTTATGGTTTGGTTATGTCAAATGGTTTGACAGATGTCAAAACGATTCCTGAATTATAAGTAATGCTTCTTCTTTTCAAAGCAAAGCTTTTATGACGATTGTTACCCAAGTTTCCCCTAACTAGTCAAATATTAATATACAATTATTTTAACTCGTTCGACTACATTATTTGTGAAAAATAAAATATTTTTTTACTGCCTAACCTAAAGGAACTAACGTTTATGAATTAATTAATTGTCTATTTTGCTATGAAAGGTTTTATAAAGACCCTGCAAAATTAAAGAGTGTGTCATTTCTTGAAATTGTTTTGTCAAAGAACCATTCTTTAACAACACAATATAACGCCATGAAAACAGAAACAGAATACATAAAGTCTACAAAAATTTGGCGATCTCCAGGACTTGGAATAAAATATTCTAGTCTAGGTGAAGCAATTTTTTCAAAACTTAACGAAAGTAATCCTGACCGGGTAATTGAAGTTAATTGTGACAGTGGCAAAGAATTAACAGTGAACGAAATACGTCATCAAACTAAAACGGTTGCAAGGAATTTTCAAAGATTCGGTGTAAAAGTAGGAGATACAGTTGTAGTGTTCTCAAGATCGAACACAAAAATTACACCGATTACTTTTGCTTGCTTTGCTCTCGGAGCGCCGGTAAATTTTTTTGAAACAAGCTTTCAGGATGGTGAGTGGGATAAGTTAAGGAGTCCTTCGAGCTTCGAGTAATACCTCCACTATATACATATGTGTTTGCTTTCAGATATCATTAGCCACAATTTAGAACTTCTAAACCCAACGTTGATAATTTTCGAAGAAGAATTTAGGGATACAATTCAAACATGTCTCGAAGGTTTGCAACTTCCCAATCTTAAACATTCTTTCAGTGTTGATTCTCATGAACTCTTTGAAGTTCATACTGATGAAGAAGATTTTCAACCTATTCACATAGAAGATCCAAGTCAACATCCAGCGACCCTAATCTTCACATCCGGCTCTACGGGATTGCCAAAGATTGTAATTCTTTCTCATGCCCTTATGATGCAAGACTTGTACAATAAGTGGTGGCCTTTAGATTCGAATTCGATTATCTGTGGATATTGTGATCTTCGTTGGGTTGTTCAAATCCAGATGATGATGCAACCAGTTTTTTTCGGTTCGAAACGTGTCTACACATCCCGTCCTGAAACAGGAATTACAGTTGAAGAGAAAAGAGCAATCATCGATAGATTCAAGATCACACATTTCTTTGATGTCCCCATGTTCTACCTTGAGATTCTGGAATCTGCTGAACAATCAAAAGACCGTCGGAGTTTGAGCTCCTTGAAGATAGCTTTGGTAGGTGGTGATGTTGTTACAGAGGACTTGGTTGTCTTCTCGCAAAGAGTAATACCGAAATGCAAAGTGATCAAGGTCTACGGAATGACAGAAGTCGCTGGTGCAGTTTGTACAAGTGAACTTTCCAGCAAGAGCGAATTGAACGGAGGAGTTCTAAAAAATGGTTTCATGGTGAAAATAATCGATGACAAGGGTTGTTCGTTGGGACCAAACGAAGCAGGTCGATTGTGTTTAAAGTCCACCGTACCTTTGTTGGGATATTTGAAAAACGAAAAGGCAAACAAAAAGGCTTTTCTAGAAGACGGATGGTACGATACCGGAGATTGTGCGTGCATAGGTTCGAAAAATTTATTGAGTATTGGTACGCGTTATCATGATTTGGTGCGATCTTCTGAAACAATTGTAAGTTAATATTTTTGCTTTTGAATATTCTTCATATCAATTGTCTTGTTCTTAAAGATTGTTCCAAGTGTTGTCGAAAGTATCATCAATAACCATCCATGGGTCCAGTCCTCTGTTTTAGTTGGTCATTCAAATTCTGAGAAATCCAAAGATCACATAGGAACTTTGTTTGCGGTTTTAGTGAAAAATCAACATTTCTCACACAAAATCGAAGAAGAACTTCGAGATCTTCTGCAGGATGAACTCACTAATGAACAATTTGATATTATTCGTTACATAAGGATTATTTCAGAAATTCCATTGAAATCCTGTGGCAAGGCTGATCGCAATGCCTTGAAAGTCTTAGCTGAAAAACTTCGAAAATCTAACTGAATTGGTAGTCATTAAAAGTAAAATAAATAAGTAATTATGTTAAGTTTTTGTTTGTTAATAAAAAAGTGTAAATGGATTGTTGTTGTTTGTTGTACTTTCTTTCAATAGAGCGTCATTTCGGGGAAATTTTAATTAAGATGTTATTTTAAATGCATAAAACGTTAGCAAATCTTTTGTTACCAGTTTTTTGAGAATCAAAGAAACTTACTAGACAAACAGTGGTTTTTTAGATTGTTATACATATATATTTTTGAAAGAAATGAGAAACCTATTATTTACCGTGAAGCGCAAAGATATCTCCACTTTTTATAGAGATTCAAGTTTTAACAAACTACGTAGTACCTTTGGCCGCGTGTATGATTTAATTTATGTACGTATTTTCATGCTTAATTAATACGTAGTACGTACGTACGTAATAAGTAGACGAAGTATTTCATCGTAAATGTTTACCCAAATACATAATGTTTCTGTGTGATGTGTGAGAAATTTTTAGAAACGATTCAGATTAGTTCACAATTAGTCAAGGGTGTAAAGTACTACCCTAATTCTTCCCTACTTTTTTGCTGTATAAGCGCAGCTCGCTTTAAATGGATGGCTAGAGAGCCGCAGTTTAATAATTAATACACACTCAGTGTAAGAAATGGAATTGAATTTATTTACATTTTCTTACAGCTATTTATACCTAAATTATATTACAAATCTATTTGGGATATCCCCTCTTATAAACTAAATTACAAATAAGAATGCATCAGCATTCTGCTTCTAATAAATAAATTATTGGGGCAGTCGTCTCATTTCTAATGTTGACGAACTTGCATTCGGGAGTAGTGTAACAAAATACATTCACTGAGCAATCACAAAGCAACGTAGTCAAAACGATGTCTTTGAACTTAGCTGGCCAAAGGGGGCAACATAATTGTGTACATCGTTTTACTATGATATTAAGTATCAATGAAAACGTGCTTGTTTGTTTGTTTCTAGTATTTTGGTTGTGGCTTTTCGAATGAATGTTATTACACTACATCCCTCCCCTTTAAAAAATGATATTTGTTAATATTTCTAAAATTTAAATAAATATTATTCGTCTCTCTTTTTTTTTTTTTGTATGTACCTATAGATGGATTTAGGTTCGTGTTATTTATTGATATTTATTGTAAGTTCGTATTTCTGGCTTTAATTAAATTGTTATTATGTATTTCATATTTCTTATCATCTAATAAAATAATACTATTTACACCGTTTTGTGATATAATTTTATATGGTCCTCTAAAAGGTATATCAAATTTTCTTTTTTTTTGATTTTTTAAATATACATAATCACCTACGATAAAATTTGATTTATTAACATTTTTTTGAACATTCTGTCTTTTATATTTATCATTGATTAAGTTGTTTTTTGCTTGCTCGTGAGCATATCTTAATTTACATTTTAACTCATTCAGGTAATTGTCAATATTATAGATTGTATCTTTGTTTTCTATTACTTCACATGAAAGAGTACATAACTTTCCAAAAACTAGTTCAAATGGTGAATATAAAGTACTACTATGTGGTGTTGAGTTATAACAATAAGTATAGTATGGTATCCATTCTTCCCAGTTATCTTTATCTCCTACGCTCATAATATATTCATTAAATACCCTATGGTTTCTTTCTATTGATCCCATTGTTTCATGGTGAAAAGGTGTAGAAACAATCTTTTCTATTTTTAAAAGTGTACAAATATTCTTAAGCAATTCATTTGTGAACTCTGTTCCCTTATCTGTTTTAAGTTTTTTAAAACATCCGTATTTTAGAATACATTTTTCTACTATTGTTTTTGCTACAGTATTCGCTTCTTTATTCTCTATCGGAAATGCTTCTACAAATTTCGTTAAGTCACATTGTATTGTAAGTATGTATCTATAACCATTAGATGGTCTAAGTGGTCCTATAGTATCAATTGATATTGTTTTAAATGAAGTATTGGGTGTATCTGTAATGACAATATTTTCTTTTGTATACCTTGTTGTCTTGGTTTTATTGCATGCTTCGCAGTTGTTAATAAACTTTTTAACCATTTTATTCATGTTTTTCCAAACATATCTTTGTTTTAACTTGTTGACACATCTTCTGATACCGCAGTGTCCTCTTATTTTCGATTGATGATGTTCTTCTATTAATTTGTGCATTTCTTTCTCATCTGTAATTTGTTTTGGAGGTTTAAATAATATTATGTCTAGACATTTATCTCCTCTTACATTTTCTTGTAGCTTATTAAATATATTTTTAAATTCTTGTATGCATACATTTTTAAATATTTGACTAGTTCTTGCTAGCTCTAATGTTTTTACACCTGCATTGTTCATATTGAATATTAGATTCCTCAGAATCAATTTTATCTCTGATAAAGATTTATCGCTAAATTCTACAATTACAGTGTTTGCTGCTATTTTTATTTCATTTATTTTTTTCTTTGTAACGTTACTTTCTTCAAATTCTAACTTTTTCAATCGCCTAATGTCCGATATTGATGTACAGTCCCAAATATGAAGGTAGCTAGTCTTCTTATTTGAGTCCAAGGCTTTTGCACAATTTTCTTCTTCATTTATTATTTTATTATTATTCTTTTTCATCGCTCTTGTTAAAACGTCATGTTATATTTCGGTATCATTTCTTTCAATTCGTCAGATTCAATTTTTATTCTTGATAAAGCATCTGCATTCGTATTCATGTTCCCCTTTTTAAATATTATTTCAAAATTATAATCCATTAGGTCAACTCGAATTCTTGTCAATTTGGATGATGGATTTTTATGCGTAAATAAGCTGACTAAGGGTCTATGATCCGTGTAAACTATAAATTTTCTACCAAAAAGATAAGGCCTGAAATAATTTATTCCCCAATGTATTGCTAACAATTCTTTTTCTATAATGGGTTTGTTCAATTCGTCTTTACTTAGGGACCTACTAGCATACGCTATAGGTTTATCAGAACCAATCTCTCCCTGTGAGAGCACTGCTCCTAATGCGAAATTGGACGCATCTGTAGTTAGTATGAAAGGTTTTTTAAAGTCTGGATAGCTGAGTATTGGAGGAGTTATTAAGCTATGTTTAAGTGTGTTGAATGATTTGTCACATTCTTCTGTCCAAGAGAATATTTGTTGCTTCTTCAATAAGTGGTTTAGCGGTTAAGCTTTTTCTGCAAAGTCTTTTATAAATTTTCTATAATAATTACAGAATGCTACAAATCGCCTTACATCATCTGCATTTTTAGGCAGTGGATAGTTTTTTATTGTCTCAAACTTTCTTGGATCTGGCTTTATTCCATTTGATGTTATCAAATGACCTAAGTAAATTACTTCTGGTTTCAAGAAATCACATTTTTCCAAGTTTAGCTTCAAGTTGTATTTACGTAGCCTTGCTAAAACTTTAATTAAATTTTCATTGTGATCTTTCAAATTCTTACCAAATACTATAACATCATCTACATATAAAAAGGCTGAGGCTTGTAGACCACTAAGAGCGATCGACAACATCCTCTGAAAACTATTTGTTGATATTTTTAATCCAAACGGTAGTCTCTTGAATTGGTAATGACCCTCATTTGTTGAAAATGCCGTTAATGGCCTAGATTGTCTGTTCAGTGAAATTTGATGAAATGAGGTTGTCATATCTAGAGTGGAAAAATATTTAGCATTACCAAGTTTACCTAACACATCTTCTAATCTTGTGAGTGGAAATTTATCATCTACAACCTTTTTATTTAGTGATCTAAAATCTACTACTAATCTCCACTTAGTTTGTCCGTTAATGCTTTTCTTTGGAACTATAAGTAACGGTGAGTTATATGGACTGGTAGACTTTTCTATTATGTCATTCTTAAGTAACTCAGACACTTGGTTTTGAATTTCTTCTAATTGTGCATTTGGTAGTCTGTTATTCTTTATATAAACTGGATTTTTATCTGATACTGTGATATGTTGTTCATAAAAATTATTTGTGGTCAGTTCTTCATCTTCGTCATGGAAAACATCCTGAAATTCTTCACAAATTTTTAATACTGACTGTGCAGCAGCTGTATCCAAGTTATCTACTTGAATGTTTTTTATTAGGTTTTGAAATTTTTGTCTATTTTTAAATTTTGTGTTGTTTGATAATATTCTATATTTACTCAACGGTTCTTCTCCTATCATTACGTTTTCTATTGTTTCCTCTTTATCTGTACTGTTTAATATCTTAACATGTTTAACACCTTTTGATGGTAATATTGAATTTGATAAGAAGATTCCCCTTTTAATCTCATTCCAAATGATAACACTATCTTCACTTAAATCTAAATTTATGCTTTTTATTACTTCTGATCTTGGTGTAATTTTTAATTTTCCAATGTTTTTCATAGAAATATTTAATGGTAGCACAATCTCCTCTTCTTGTGTTAAGATTGTCAGCACACAAGTTTCATAATCAATTTTACAGTTATAAGTTTTAAAAAAGTCTCTTCCTAGTATTGCATCTGTTGATATATTTATTTCCTCACTAACCACGTGAAATTGATGTTTTATATTTGTTTCTCCAAGAATGAGTTCTAGTTCTGTTATACCTTTCGAAAATATTGTTTTATTTGTTATGCCATTTATTTGACATGACGAATATTCATTTAAATCTTTTACCAGAAACTCTTTACAAACAGAAATATCTGCTCCCGTGTCAATTAAAAATTTGAAAGTTTTGTTTAATTGTTTTATCCTTATGTTAACGAAATTTGTGTCACATTCCCCATAGAAATTTAGAACTTTCTTTGGTTTCCCCGATTCTGCTGCCCGGGGATCTCTAAGTTTTTCGACCTAGTGTTACTATTGAGGTATCCCCTTGCAATGCCTCTACCTCTATTGTTATTTTTGTTCCTTTCATAACCATTATTATAATTGTTGTTATTGTACTGTCTATTGTTGTTTCTACCATTATTTGAAAATTTTGGATAGGAAGAATTATGGTATCTACCATTATAATTCGTCCTAAATTGCATGATGTTATTCTGTCGTGTAGACGCTTCAACCTCAATTGCTATCTGTACAGCTTCATTAAATGTAGCTACTCTTGATGCTAAACTCCGCGAATTGACATGGCTTATTGGAAGATATTCCAATCTTAGCGTTTATAACAAGCTTCTTATTTATAAGCAAGTACTGAAACCAGTTTGGACGTACGGTATACAACTTTGGTGTTGTACCAACGTAAGAAATATACAAATTTTGCAAACATACCAAAACAAAGTACTTAAAATAATAGTAAATGCTCCATGGTATGTAAGAAATAGCGACTTACATAGAGATTTAAATATAAAATATGTAGAAAACGAAATTAAAAAATTTGCTACAGAGCTAAGATCATGACTTAGAAATCATAGTAATAACTTAATCCAACAATCTGTTAGCGAGGCGTTCGTTTTTCGGCGTCTGCACCGAACAAGACCTTCTGATCTAGCGCAAACAAATTAATCTCTCCACTCGAATTTTGTGGAATCTTCAGGTCCTCTCGTTGGGGAGCTTCCTGACAAAACGCAAACAAAATGACGCTAAAACTACTTGTTAAGCTGGACTTAGTTGTAGTAATAATATAGAAGATAAGGGAGGTGAGTTTTAGTCAGTAAAAATCTGACACTACTATAAGCATCGGGCTTATAGTGTCTCTGAAGATTTCTCACCTTCCTGCGAGAAAAAAAAAAAAAAAAAACTCTTGATGCTTGTACTACCTGTCTATATGCTTCATTTAATCCATTTTTAAAAACATTTAATCCTAGTTGGTCATTTAACTTTATTATAACTCTTTTATTGGCTTCATCCTGTTCAGCTATCTGAATCTCATTTAATTGTGAAATTAGTACTTCTATTCGCTCTGCATATTTGTTAACTTCTTGTGTTCCCTGATGCTGTCTAGCTAAATCATTATGTAGTTTTAATGGGTTTATTTTTGTTTTGTAAATATCTGTTAAAAATTTCTTTAAATCTGAAAAATTGTCAGGTTCTTTGTCTAGAGTCTTGCCTATTTTTTGCTTTGTCAGTAACTTTAGTTGCTATAACAAATCTAATTAATTTTTTCTTTTCACTTTCTTCACCTAAGGTGTTATGATAGAATTCAATTAGCCCAAAAAAATTTGAAAGGTTCTTCGATTCACCGTTAAATTCTGTAATAAGCTTTGTAGCTGTTAACATATTAAATTCTGCCATTTTTGTTGGTTCAGTTTTTTTTGTTTTTGGCTTAAGTATTTCTAAGATTTGTTTTTCTATTACTTTAAAGTGTACTGATATTTCTTCTATTTCCGTTTTATCTGTTTTTTCTATAAGTATTTCTTTCCATATATTGTCAATTTCTTTCTTGAGTATATTCTCTGTTTGGACTTTTTTTTAAATTTGCTAATATTTTGGAAATGCTTTTTAAACTATCCATAATAGAAATGACTTCAAATGTATTTTATAATTTTTTTTTTTATTTTTTTTTTTAGACATTATTTATTCTATTTCTTATAATTTGTTTTCTAACATATTTCTTATAGTAAGAATGAACTTTCGCTACTAATAAAATGATTAGTATTACCAGAGTTATATTGTTAATATTCGAACTGCTTAAAATCTGCTGGCTGCTACTCAGGTTGTTGTTAATCACCTCCTTTGATTGCGGTTGCCCCATTTTCTTAATTCCTCGATCAACTTGTTTTTTGAGGATTTGTCAGTCGTAATAGCAATTATTTAATGGAGTTCAGCACGCATCTGTCGTGCCTTTACTTTTTTTCGGCTCTCGGTCTTCTTGTCCTTTTTGGTACTTCTACTTTGGACGTTCTAGATGATGATGGCGTTCTGATGGATTTATTTCTCTTTAGGTATTCCTCTATTGTAAGGGGTTTTGGTCCTGCTGTCTTCGGCGTTGGTATATATTCTGGAATACTGTCTTGGACTTCTTGCATCAAAGGAATATATTCTTCTACTGTTGTTGGCGCGTTGAGATCCTCAAAAAGATCATCAAGCTCTTGATGTGAGTAGCTCATCTAGGATAGAAAGTGGACGGCCTGTGAGGTGAACGTTGAAGACACACTAACTGACTTTTGGAAGATCTTTAAATACGATATTTTTGGTCCGCGTCTTGTTGTTAAATTAAATTTAACCAACAAGTTGGCAAGATCGCCATGTAAAGTACTATCCTAATTCTTCCCTACTTTTTTGCTGTATAAGCGCAGCTCGCTTTAAATGGATGGCTAGAGAGCCGCAGTTTAATAATTAATATACACTCAGTGTAAGAAATGGAATTGAATTTATTTACATTTTCTTACAGCTATTTATACCTAAATTATATTACAAATCTATTTGGGATATCCCCTCTTATGAACTAAATTACAAATAAGAATGCATCAGCATTCTGCTTCTAATAAATAAATTATTGGGGCAGTCGTCTCATTTCTAATGTTGACGAACTTGCATTCGGGAGTAGTGTAACAAAATACATTCACTGAGCAATCACAAAGCAACGTAGTCAAAACGATGTCTTTGAACTTAGCTGGCCAAAGGGGGCAACATAATTGTGTACATCGTTTTACTATGATATTAAGTATCAATGAAAACGTGCTTGTTTGTTTGTTTCTAGTATTTTGGTTGTGGCTTTTCGAATGAATGTTATTTATTACACTACAAGGGGTTGCTGGATAAAATTAAATAATTCTAAATTTAAGTAGTACACGTGGCATGATGGTTAGTGCGTTCGACTGTCATGCCAGAGGTCTTGGGTTCAATCCCTGCCTGTGGCATCTAAAGTTTTTTCACGGGTACTGCCTCTTGCGAATAATTGACAAATTATAAAAGAGTAATTATTCTTGTCATGAAAAGTGCTTTCTCAAATTAGTCACTAGGCCCTAGTTCTAAACGGACTGTTGCGCCACCTAATTTATTTTTTTTTAATTTAAGTAATTTGGGTACAAAGTTCTGAAAATTAAATTCCCAAAAACTCAAGACCCCGAAAACGCAAATTCTAGAATCCCGCAAATCCAAAAAAAAATCAAGAAACCACAAAATTCCAAAAACCCAGAATCCAGAAAACCCAAGATTCTGAAAGTCCAAAATGTTTGCAAAAATTCTTCATTTTATATAATTTTCGAATTTTAGGTTTTTAGAATTCTGGGTTTTCGAGATTTTGGATTTTCGGGAATTTGATTCTAAATTACTTGAATTTAGAATAAAGAAGTAGGTTTTATCACGTAGACAACCAGGTCCTAGTGACTTACAACTCTCAAACATTCTTGAGTGCGAGTAATTTCAGGAATGGATGCCGAATACGCACGGCTAATTTGAGAGAGCATGTTTCATGACAATAATTATTACTATTAAGAGAATTTTCAATTCCTCGCTAGAGGTAGTACCCGTGGAAAAACTTTTTGTGGCAAAGGCAGGAATTGAACCTAATACCTCTGGCTTAACATTCCTACGCACTAACCATCTAGCCATGGGTACTACTATTTCGTTACTATAAGTACCATAAACTTGACCTACTTTGTAAGGAGTTTTTCACTTAAAAATGTAATTTTAAATAAGCCATCATTGACACTTTTGAAGCTGTCATATTTTGACATTTTACAAGGAAAACTACGCCATTACTAAAAATGAAGCGAAATCTAAATGATTCAACGTCTGCGTTCAATCTCGTGTTGAATAGGGTATCTTAGATACATAGGTGGATTTTTAGATACATACCTTGTTGAACGAGTTGGATAGCTGTATTGAGATAGCTGTCAAAAAATAAAAACAACTTTCAGCTGTTCACAAAAAGCAGAGAAACATTTAAGCTTTGAAGCAAAAACACTCTTTCTATATATATAAAAATGAATTGCTGTTCGTTAGTCTCACTAAAACTCGAGAACGGTTGAACGGATTTATCTTATCTTAGTCTTGAAATGTTCGTGGAGGCCTAGGGAAGGTTTAAAAGGCGTAAAAAAATCGAATAATTTCCGGGAAAACCCTAAAAACAGCCCTTTTCTATTTCCCATACAAACGTTTTCTAGAGTCAATTTGAACTTTTATTGCTATTCAATAGTTCTAAAAGTTCAATAGTTCAATTTAATGCAAACAAATGTTAAGTCTATATATAAAAATGAATTGCTGTTCGTTAGTCTCACTAAAACTCGAGAACGGCTGAACGGATTTATCTTATCTTAGTCTTGAAATGTTCGTGGAGGCCTAGGGAAGGTTTAAAAGGCGTGAAAAAATCGAATAATTTCCGGGAAAACCCTAAAAACAGCCCTTTTCTATTTCCCATACAAACGTTTTCTAGAGTCAATTTGAACTTTTATTGCTATTCAATAGTTCTAAAAGTTCAATAGTTTTAAAAGCTAAAGTTCATATTAAATTATAATCACTCACTGTTGTCTAAGCAATTTAGGTGTGTTCCTAACGTGGACAGAACATTGAAAGATCTTCGTGTTGGTGGGGTCATGATTCAGTTGTCAAGTGATTTTCGTCAGACTCTTCCAGTTATTCCTCGATCAACTGTTGCTGATGAACTAAATGCATGCCTAAAATCATCGAATTTGTGGCAGTACGTAAAGACACTCAAATTAACAACTAACATGCGAGTATTTTTGTAACATGATGAAACTGCAAATGTGTTTGCGAAGCAGTTGTTTGATATTGGAAATAATAAAGTTGCAATGGACACCTCGACCGGATTCACATCACAGATTCAAAAGAGGAGCTTATTCAGCGTGTTTTCCCAGATATAGCGAAAAAGTTCAATAACCATACCATAATTGGCTGGGTGAACGAGCAATATTGGCAGCGAAAAATAAAGATGTCGAGGATCTCAATGCGACCATTCAGAATTTTCTTCCAGGACAGTTGGTTTCCTTCAAATCAGTTGACACCGTTATGAACCAGGATGACGTAGTCAACTATCCCACGGAGTTTTTAAATTCACTGGAATTGCCTGGATTACCACCTCACAATTTGCAGTTAAAAGTAGGATCAGTTGTCATCATGCTGCGTAACATTATTCAACCTCGACTATGCAATGGAACAAGACTGTCTGTGAAAAAGCGATGAATAACGTCATTGAGGCAAGATTTATAAAAAGAAAACACAAAGGAGAGGATGTCTTGATCCCGCGAATACTGATGATTCCAACGGATTTACCATTCGATTTTAAACGCTTACAATTTCCAGTACGTCTGGCCTTTGCGATGACAATAAATAAATAGCAAAGACAGTCTTAAAAAGTTAATTTATACAAAAGTTTAGGTCTTTTATTTATCGATTGAGGCAGTACGAAGTCTGCCGGGTCAGCTAGTATGAAGATATAAATCCTTCGTACGTATCACGCTTCAAAACCCATTTGTTTACATTGTTGTATTTGTAATGTGGAAGAATTCAACGAGTAAAATTGACGTGTTTTCACGCATACATAGACAAATTTACTGAGTTTTTAGGGGAAATTTCATAAACTAGAGGAGAAATTACACGCACACTTAGAAATACTTTATGAGACCATTTTCCGGTTCAGCTTGTAGGCAAACCAATATGGCTACCGAGGATTTATATCTTTACTAGAGTGTTTTTGCTTTGAAGTCAAAACTGTTGTAAGATAAAACATTTAATGGATAATTCAACTGATTCGTCGGACGATGATGAATTGATAGGTGCGTAACAATTTAATAAATACGAGATAACCTTAATCTGTAATCTATGTAATCTAGACTGGAGGTAAGACCTAGCAAATTGGCCATCTACAAAACGAGAACAAAATAAGTCAATTTTAAAGTTTAAAAAAATAGATCATAATTACCTTCTAAAATTTGGAGGCAAATAGCTTCTTCATCGTCTATTATGTACAGGATATCCTCAAATACAACTTCAGCTAACATTTTGTATCTTTTTTTACCAACAAATACAAAAAGCTGAAATCAATTTTCAAGTTTATTGAAATTCAACCATGCGTTGAATCAGCTGTTCTGTCAGATACCTACATACCCCAGAAATTCTTGGATATCTTTGGATTCCTTTTTTAACATCTCAGCTGTTTTTAATCAGCTGTTATTTTACACGTAAAACACTAACAAAAAGGTATCCGGATACCCTATCTGTCTGAGATTGAACGCAGCCAATAATGCATTGAAAATGTAAAAACTTACTACAAAAATAAAGTTATGATCACTAATGGAAACCGAGTTCTTGTGATTAAAAACCATTTTTCTTCGGACCCAGGTAAATGATAATTTCAATATCAACCACACCCGGTTTAAGTCGTTAAAGATGGAATTCGTCAAATTACAGTCGCAAATGTGGGAGTTGGATATTTATTTACTTGTTATTTTTTGTGTGATCGAAATGAAACCTTTTATTGGAAACCCCTATACCTATATATTAAATCACTATTTATACTTTGTTTGTTTACTATTGAGCAAAACTAAATAAAAAACGAATGTTTTTAAAATGGTCTTTAGATTCACTTTTGTATTCGAATTTTATTACATATTTCAAAACACACGTAATTGAGCACTTATTTCTTTTTGTACGAAGTACTAATTCAAAACTTGAGCACTTTTAAAACACATTTCTTTCTTAGTGAATAAACTGAGCAATGATGAAAAAACCAAATACTTGAATAGAGTCTAAAAACTATTCTGGGAGCTTTTTTGTGTTGTAAAAAGTCAATTTTGTTCAAAAGTAAGCTTAAGCACTTTTGGCAACATTATGTATTTCAAACAAATCTAAATATAAAACCATTACATTTTAGAACACATAAAAGTAAACATGTTGTTTTGATATAAAAACATAAATTGTCTGCTCCACAGATGTTGCATATGATGCATGTATATACATAAGGTTTTCTAATAAAGATTTTCTTAGAATGGACATTTTTATGTTGAAAGTTTATAAACTTTTGTACTCTATTTTTGAAAATCAATTTTTTTTATGAAATTAAAAATATGAAATGTATTTTCTTCGATTTTAGTTACTTAAGTCAAGTCATTAGTAAATTTTGGGTTGAAATTGGATAAGTTGCTGAAAATTTAGTAACATGTTTACAATATGGAATGAAAATGTTTAAAACTATTGTTGCTAAAGTAATGATATTCAAAATGGAAGTATAAGTTTTGGCAATTTGATATTTCTATAAAGGTCGTTTTTTTAGGCGTGTGGTTTTTAGTAATAAATAAACGCATAACGCATATGACTTAATGTTATAGCCATAGACACACCATATGGTGTGTCTATGGTTATAGCCAAAAATTGAGCTTTAAGAGTTTGCTATTCGGCTCGATTTGAAAAAATTATATCAAAGAAGCCCAATTTTTGCAGCAATTCGAGTCGTATGCCAGCTATAACGTGTCGAATTTTATCTTTAAAGGTATCAATTTGTCTTAAGCTTATCTGCATAGACAAGAGACTTCACGACTTCACATAACCCCATAGAAGATAGTCCAGCGCGCGGTGTTAAATCACACGTGAAGCCACGCTACAGACCCACGACGCTATATAATTCCCTCACCAAAAGTTTCCTTCAATAAATGTATTGTTCCGTTGACTGTATAGAGTTAGAGCGAAATGAACCAATATTTTGGTAGTAAATTTAAACGCAAAATACCAAGCCAAACTGACCATAAATATAGTGACAGCTGTCAAAAAGACCAAATCAGAAAAAAATATTGCCAGATTAAAAACCACACGTGTACAAAAACACCCGCTATATCATTTTAAAAAAAAGTGTTGTTACTGTTGAAATGTATTTTTAAAAAAAGTTTCTAAGTTTGTTGGAAACAGTTGTTGTCAATGGTTTGACAGTTGGGAATGTCAAACTGTGTTGTTCAGGAAGGTTTTGCAATTCATTATGAATAGTTCAAAAGTTCTTGTAATCGGTCCATATTTTATCCAATTTAAATTTTCTCGAAATTTTTCGATGGTTTAAGGTCCAAAGTAGAACCTAAATAAAAAGTTTTAAAAGTTGTCTGTGTGCGCGGTTTTTTTATAAAACCAAAAAACCGAACACAAATATTTTTAAAAAAATTAAAAAAAAAAACTTTATTCACGTACCCATTTATCCAAAAATGGGCCTCATCGCTAAAGATGATTTTTCAAAAATCCAATTGGGAACGCACGACGACGCTGTGTATAAGCGTTTAGTCTCAGCTCCTGAGTTAGTTGAATTTTGTATGGTAGCAGGCCCAAATCACAACGCAAAATTCGTCATGTTGTGGTCTACGACAGGCCACTTGACAGGCCCGGACTTGACTGTCCGGGATTCTGCTTCATATACTTTTACGAACAGCGGCGATGCTTTCGACTGATCTTAAGTTTCGTTGAGGTACGGGTGTTGGTTGGTTGTTGACTGACCCGTATGATTTAAATGTGGATAAGTTGACTTGGAAGGACATGCACCCCAAAAAAGGGCACAACGTTTGCATCGTTTGCTACAAGAGAACACCCATTTTGATAATAAAGTGTTATCATTTGCACGTGTTGCTCGACGGTGTAACTTGCCATGAAGTCTTTTGTCTTTATAACGTAGTCCGCAGGTTCAGACGACATACATAAGGTACTTGAAAGTAAGGCGAGTTTCTAGTAGCTGTCGAAAAATTGCTTTCCAATTATGGCAACTTTATTGGAAAGTTGACTGGAAAATTAGTCAAGAAAAATATCTTCTACTTATGTTAAAATGACAGCTGATCATGCTTTTTCATTTAACTGAAAGCTGAACTTTTTTACTCTGCGATTCATTTATTTTTTGCACAATTCCATTTAATGCTTTGTGTAAAAGGGTTCTAGTCAAATTGGAAACGAAATAAGTAATATTTTTTGATAATACAAATAGTGATGGACTTGTAGCCTTGTAGAAAATAATGTTTTTGATAGTTTTTGCACGATTAACTGAAGGTAAGAATGAATGAAGTAAAGTTCTGAGTTTGAAATGCATGACACTTAAAAAACTAACTAGTTGCCTTGCTCCAAATGTACATACGTTCGAAGAATTCAGTTGACTGCAAATGAAGTGTCTGAACCTGCCCAGTGACAAATTAAAAAAAGATATTTTGACAGAAATTAAAAGAATCAATATGGCCGCCACGAACTGTCAAAATGAACTTTCCCTTTTGGAAAAGCCTTTATTATTATTTAAATTTCTTAAGCTCTTAAAAAAACACCCGAAATATTTTGAACCCCCAATCAATACATTTACACAAAAAGAATATTATTATAGCAACGTGTGACGTAAATCGTATTTCATTTATTTTTTAAATCCCATTGATAAGACAGAACTAAATACTATCAAAAGAACTGAATTAAGCTAAAAATTCGATAACTTTATCATAAAAAAACAAAACTTTAAAACTACGCGGGAGGATCTTTTTATCAGCAGCGGAGAACCCACTCAAATTGTGCTTGAATTAACTTGTTTAAAGTGGATTCATGAATGAATAGAGAATGGAAATTTTAACATATAATTCCTACACATAAAAAACGTTCTTGAGACTGTTTGTTGTTCGTTAGTCTAAGAGCCGGCAGCAAATTTTGGGAAGTAGAGTGATAACTAAAATTCCTTGATGCGAATGTGTAGATATACGCACCATCATATCAATATTATAACCGTCTTGCAGGTTTTTTTTTCAGCCTTGGTCGGGGGTAAGCGTTCGAAAATGGACATTTTTCCTATTTTAAGGTTCAAATGATAACCAATCCACTGTTTACAAGACGTTTTCTTTCAGACTTCTGCTTGCCAGACGCATTTTAAGCTCTTTGAAATGCATTTTTTTAACTTAAAAACCTGATAACTTTTTTCTTATAATACATAACCATAAAAATGGTGTACCAAAATATCAGAAAACTTCACCTGATTACAAAAATGTATGTTTAAAACATACAGCTGCAGCCTTTTGCTTGCCAGACGCATTTTAATTTTTTTTTTCAATTAATTTTTCAAATAGCAATTGTAGCCTCCAAAATTTGGGTAAATTTTGGGAAAATGAAGGTTTAAAACATAAAACGATAAATAAAATGTATGTATATACGTTCCACAGTTGAGACCCCCAAAATTGTCCCAAATCAATAAACTGTTCTTCGATAAACGTTTAAAATAATATTATCTTCTATCTTGTACTAAATTTACATTACATTACATTACATTACATTACATTACATTACATTACATTACATTACATTACATTACATTACATTACATTACATTACATTACATTACATTACATTACATTACATTACATTACATTACATTACATTACATTACATTACGTTACATTACATTACATTACATTACATTACATTACATTACATTACATTACATTACATTACATTACATTACATTACATTACATTACATTACATTACATTACATTACATTACATTACATTACATTACATTACATTACATTACATTACATTACATTACATTACATTACATTACATTACATTACATTACATTACATTACATTACATTACATTACATTACATTACATTACATTACATTACATTACATTACATTACATTACATTACATTACATTACATTACATTACATTACATTACATTACATTACATTACATTACATTACATTACATTACATTACATTACATTACATTACATTACATTACATTACATTACATTACATTACATTACATTACATTACATTACATTACATTACATTACATTACATTACATTACATTACATTACATTACATTACATTACATTACATTACATTACATTACATTACATTACATTACATTACATTACATTACATTACATTACATTACATTACATTACATTACATTACATTACATTACATTACATTACATTACATTACATTACATTACATTACATTACATTACATTACATTACATTACATTACATTACATTACATTACATTACATTACATTACATTACATTACATTACATTACATTACATTACATTACATTAAACACTACTCAGCACATAAATGTACAGAGTAGAGAACACAGCACCTTGAGTTGAGCGACTAGACTATATAAGGTGATAACAACACAAGACATTAATACAAGACAGAAGGACAGAAGAGAAAGAACAACAGAAAGAAAGAACACATGACAACAGCACGCGGTAGGGTACTAAATTTAAAATAACTCTTTTAAGCACTTTAAAATAGGTGGCCCGCAATGACTTGCAGGTATTATCACCTTTATTTAAATTTCAAATTATGTAGTTAAATTTAGAAAGCTGTTAATCCACTTCCAATCAGTATCAAACATCAATTTCGAAAATTTTTAACCCAATTTAGTTTTATGATAACAATTGTGGAAAAATTATTTGAATATTTGAATATATAAATAATCTTGATGGATATGTTCTCTTCTAAGCAATTAACAAGCCAAAGATATGGAAGAGGTAATTAAATTCAAATCCATTTTATTAAACTAAAAATAAACAAGCCCAACAGTATTTAAAGAGCTTCACAATAGATCATTTAAGCCGGACCATTGGAAAGGTATTTATGATTTGTTAAAGTGCTGCGTTTTCAAACTTCCAAAATATCAAATTCGTGCTAACAAATTTTTCAATACATATATTTTCTGAATTTTAAAGTAAATATTTTAATTTCTTAAGTGCAGGCCACATTGGTTACAAATCAACTAAAATGTCAAACGAATATATTGCGTCGGAAAAAATATGGCGTGGTCCATCCATTAAACTCGACTATCCCACCAACATTGGTATTGGACATGCGATTCTGGAAAAATTAAAGCAAACCGATCCCCAAAAAGTATTGGAAGTTGAACATGAATCTGGAGCTTCGCTGACAGCTGGACAAGTCCGCCAACAGACAATTGCAGTGGCACAGAATTTGATGCGACTTGGTGTGAAGAAGGGCGATATTGTCATTGTGTTTTCGAAATCAAATCTTAAAATAACACCAATAACTTTTGCGTTGTACACTATTGGAGCACCGATAAATTTCTTTTACTTAGATTTGAAAGGAGGTAAGATATAATTTTTTAAACTTACATATGTATGTATAAAAACAGTTTACAAAATAAAGTATTGAAATTCTTTCAGATGATATCAAGTTTTACTTTGAAAAGTTGAATCCAAAAGCCATAATCTATGAGAAAGAATTCAAAAATGATGTTTTCCAAGCCCTTGAAAATTTAAAAGTTTCGAATTTAAAACATGTTCTAAGTTTGGATTCGGAAACTGAATCAGTAGACGATGTTCTTTTTAAGCCATTAGATGATATTGAGAACTTTCAACCTCCTGACATTGGAGATCCAAATGAACTCATTGCACTCCTGCCTTTTACTTCTGGTTCAACTGGAAGACCAAAAATAGCCATGCATTCTCATTCCATGGTGTTGTTGGGAGTTTACAATAGATGGTGGCATATGGATCCACAAAGTGTTGTTTGTGTGCTTTCGGATCTTCGTTGGATGTGTCAAGTTGAGATGATGATGCAGCCGGTATTTTTTGACGTTAAGCGCATTTACACGTCGAAATGTGAAAAAGATTTTGACGATACTTACGAATATGAGCTACTCTTCCAAAATAAGGTTACGCATTTTAGTACGGTTTCAATACTCCTCCTTCATACACTTCAAAACGCTCACAAATCGAATAACACTTCGAAGCTTAGTCATCTGAAAATAGTTTTATTGGGCGGTGAAGTTGTGACAGATTCATTGATCGAATACGCTGTACAAATTATGCCACAATGTAAAATTATCACATGTTATGGAATGACCGAAATGCACGGAATTATAGCATCCGATGAAGACTTAAATGTGACTGGAAGAATCGTAAACGGAGGCATTTTGGCAAATGAATATATTTTGAAAGTTATAGATGAAAATGGGAAACATTTGGGTCACAATGAGAAAGGTCGCTTGTGTTTGAAGTCTAAGGTTCCAATTATGGGATACTTTAAAAATGACGCTGCAAATAAGGAGCATTTGAGAGGAGACGGATGGTTTACAACAGAAGAATACGGTTATATGGATTCTGATAATTTGCTCAATGTTGTTATAAGATATAAATATCTCTTACGGTACAAGGGTCAGTTTGTAAGTTTAAAAAAAGAAAAACAACTTAATATTCACATTGATTTGTTTAACGTTTGCTCCTATTTTGTTTTTGCAGGTTGTTCCTACAGACATCGAAAATATTGTTAACAATCATCCAAATGTTTTAATTTCCGCCCTTGTTGGATATCCAGATACTGAAAACGGAGATTCCGAAATAGGAACTATGTTTGTCTTGAGAAATGAGGCTAAGAGTGATGATATTGAAGATGAACTTTTAGGTTTACTGCGAAAAAATCTCACAACTGAGCAAGCTAGGTTTGTTCGATTCTTAAAAGTTGTCGATAAAGTTCCCATGTGCAATTATTCGAAAGTAAATCGAACAGCACTAAAAGAAATGGCTGCCAGCGAATCGGTGAATTATACAAGAATTTAGAATGAATTAGTTAGGAGAAATTAAATGTAATCAGTAATTTTTAATAATGGAAATAAAAATTGAATTGAGTGAACAATAAAAGAAAAAAAAAGAAATGAAAATAAACTTAATTTGAGGAAGTAATTCTAAATGATTTCATATAATCTATCAAGGTCAACATTTTCTTTTGAAGTGCAGTAAACGAAAAACAAAATATTTAAAATGAGACAGCGATAAAATAATACTATAACCACTGTCAAGAATGTCAACATTATTATTTCTATGTTGTTTCTTATTCTTACTTCTTACCATGAATAATTAATTAGTCTTTTCATTATACCAATAGGTGTTTAAAGTAACAGAATATTAAGGCGGCAACACTGGGCAGGTTCAGACGACTTAAGGAACTTAAAAGTAGGGCTAGTTTCTAGTATCTGATTGGCTAGCTGCCAAAAAATTACCTTCCAATAAAGGCAATTTTAATGGAAAGTTGACTGGAAAGTTAGTCAAGAAAAATCTCCCTAACTATCAAGTCAAGTCTACTTCTGTCAAGATGACAGTTGATCATATTTTTTCATTTAACTGAAAGCTGAACTTTATTACTCTATGATGTATTTTTTCTACAAAACTCCATTTAATATTTTTTTGTAAAAGGGTTCCTTGTCAATTTGAAAAAGAAATAAGTAATATTTCTTTACAATACGAAATACAAATCGTGATGGTCTTGTAGCTTGCCTGAAGGGAGTGTTTTGTAGGCAATAACGTTTTCGGATATTTTTGTACTATGGACTTAAAGTAAAGGTTTATGAAGTAAAGTTCTGAATTTGAAATTCATGACACTTCAAAAACTAAATATGTAGTTGCCTTGGTCAAATATACGTTCAAAGAATAAAGTTGACAGCAAATTAAGTACCTTATGTTGTCTGAACCTGCCCAATGTTGTTGCTAGTTTTGTTACTAAATCATGAATTGGCCTCAAGAATGAAAAAATCATCTTTATTTTATACAATTTTAAAGTTATAGGCTTTTCACAACAAACCCAAAACCCGGTTTCCGCAAAATTATCGGATATAGAAAACTAAAGTTTTCTCATACATACAGTGAACCAAAAAAAAAGTTGTACAGTCGATTTTCTTTTGTTATAATGAAATTATCTATGGAGGTAATTGCAATAAAAAAACAAAATACTTACCAAAAATAGGGATTTTTTTTAACCTCCAGATTTAGTCAAATACATTTTTTTTAATAAATTATTTTAATAAAAAAAAAAACAAATTCAATGAATAAAGTCTGTTTTATGAAACCAAAAAAAAACTTGTACATTTGAAAAATTCAATTAAAAAACAGCAACATTTCGAAAACCCAAATGGTTTAATATTTTGTATAATGTCTTTTTGCATCTAAGACCATTTGCAACCTCTTTGGCATTGAAAGGGCCAATTTTTTTATAACATCTAGCGTAATTTCAAACCATATCCTCTGTATTGCATCTTTTAACTGTTCTTTATTTTGTACTTTCCTTTCCCTCAACTTTTTTTCAACATGAGCCCAAAGATGTTCAATTGGATTTAAATCCGGACTGTGAGGTGGATGAGGGAGTACTTTTTTCACGTTATATAACAACCATTCCTTCACTATCAACGCGGAATGTTTTGGGTCATTGTCATGAACGAAACTAAAATTATCTCCAAGGTCCAATTTTGATGCAGTACTTCTTAAATTATTTTTCAAGATGTTCAGGTAATCAAACTTATTCATTGTCCCTTCCACAAATTGAAAATTTCCAACTCCATTTGCTCCCATCGCACCCCACACCATAACGCTGCCACCACCATGTTTTACTGTGCAATTTACATTCTTCGGATCTAACGCTGTACCCCTTTTTCTCCAAACAAAACGTCGCCCATCGGATCCAAAAATGTTGAATTTGGATTCGTCGGTATAAATAACGGAATTCCAAAACCCTATCGGCTCATTTATATACTCTTTGGCATATTGTAGGCGCTTCTTTACATTTATGGCGGATAAAAGTGGTTCGTTTCGAGGCGTAAAACCTCTAAACTCTTAAAATTTCTTACCGCCTGTGGATGAACTTGGACAATTTTGTTTCTATTGAGGTCTTCCGCTATTTCCAATGCCGAAATTTTGGTGTTACTTTGTATAATCCTTACTATACGCCTCTTGGTTTGTTTAGTATCAATTTTTCTCGGTCTCCCACTTCCACTTGGTCTTGTTAAAAATCCGTTTTTTTGTAAGAATTAATAACGTACTGAACTGTGGAATGTGGCTTTTCACAATATCAGCGATTTGTCTTAGACTTTTCTTTTCGTCCCACAACTTAACAATAAGTTTTTTTCATATCAAGTGAAGTTTGTTTGTTTTCCATTTTTTTTTAATTTCTCTTATAAATTTTTAACAAATTATTACTCTGGCAACATGAAAAAACTAAACCTTTCAAAAAAAAGATGATCTGATAAAGCCTAATGGATAACGGTTCTATACAGTATTGTAACTACAAAGTGTACAAGTTTTTTTTTGGTTTCATAGAACGGACTTTATTCATTGAATTGGTTTTTTTTACTAAAATAATTTATTTAAAAAAATGTGTTTTACTTAATCTGGAGGTTAAAAAAAAACCCCTATTTTTGGTAAGTATTTTGTTTTTTTATTGCAATTAACTCCATAGATAATTGCATTTTAACAAAAGAAAATCGAGTGTACAACTTTTTTTTTGGTTCACTGTACATTATTTGTAAGCTACAAGTTTTCGTAAACATGCCGAAAACTAGTAGCAGTCCAGAGATGAACTTAACAAACAAACCTTTCGAAACATTCGGCACTCAAATAAATGTTAACAAAAAGCTCTGATGGATGCTGTCAAAACAAATATTTGACTTTGATATTTTGAAATTTTGTTCAAAACAACTGCAACTGCAGTTTAAATTTAAATAAAACAGTACAATGAATCAAACTTACTGTGGAAAGTAATATTAGTTATAAAGATTTCTTGTAATTAGAATTATTGTTTTTGTGGGGTTACGAGGAAGAGAAGTACCTCCTGGAACTCTGGGTCGAAAAGCAACCAGAACCACATTGCCACATTTATAAGAAGCTATCGGCTACATTAGGGGGCATCAAACGATACATTTCTTGGTTCTGGTGGCTCCAGAATTCAATTAATTTCCATTGATCAGAATGCATTTTATTTTCACAAATAATAACTAAAGGACTAACAGTGTTGCAAAAATTGAAATGTCAAACGAAAACAAGCATTCAGTGTAAACGATTTTCAGGTTTTTGAAAACCTTTTGCCGAAAATTCGGTTGTGAGATTGGTGTGAAAAGCCAATTATTTACCATTACAAAAACACCCTTTATTTATTGTTAAGGGATTTCTCGCAGTCAATCTTAAAACAAAAATCATCGATTCTATTGTTGTATAAGATCACAGAGTTCTATCTGCCAAATAGAGAAACTGCTTTGAGAAACTGAGTATGAAGCAGTTGTTTCGCCTTTTATTTAAAATGACGTTTTTCTCCATTACAAACATTAAGAAAGTTATTAATGTGTAAAAATCTAATTTTTCGCAAAAATGGCTTGTTTTCAAAAAAAGTTTAAAACATTTGTATGTTTTGTATTTACGAAAAAATACAAAACAAAAATGAATGAAATTAATAAATAATACATCATATACATAAGTGAGTACCTATATTATATTGTTATAGTGCAAACACAGCTTTATTAGTTTAATATTTTTCGGATGTTACGTGCATTGAGTTGGAGGGTAGTTTAATTTGTTGTTTTTATTTCCTTCTTTTGGAAATTGGTTAACAGTAATTCTATTTTCAACCTGATTTGAATGTTTATTTCAATATTTGTAAGATCATTGAATAAAAATCATCTAAGCGGCGCGCTAGTTTAACATTCATAAATAACTTGAAAAAAAAGTTTTAAAAAACAGACCTTTAAATGGTTTCTAATAAATATCTCAAATTGTTTTGTTTATAATTTAAAGCAGTTAAATGAAAGACCGGATATTTTCCAAAAAAAATAATTTAAAAATTAAACCGATAAATTAGAATGTGCTCCTAGGTTATAATTATTTTTTGAATAAAATATACGGAAGGAATTTAGACGAAAATCAAACAAACTATACTTTGATTTTGTTGAGTTATTTTAGAGTGCGCAGTGTATATTTCGAACGCAATGATAGACGCAACTTTTTTCGTCAAAAATTTGAAAAATTCAGGATTTCGTTCTGAAATATTTTAATTATTTCTTTCAAATAATGTCTTAAAAGTTTTAGAGTCCGTCGTCGCTTTAAAGTGCTGCCACATTTATAACTGCAATCCTTTAGATTCTATAAAAATATTCCACTAAGTGATAAAATTACAAAAACACAAGACAAAAAGACAATATAACGGGTGTGGTATTCAATTAATTTGACAATACTTTTTTCGGAGTTGGTGTTTTTGACAGCTGTCACTTGATTTATGATTAGTTTGGTTTGCTATTCTATAATGAATAGACTTACTTCTGAACAACGTTGGCAAATCGTTTACTACCAAAATAGTGGTTCGGTTTGCGCTGCAATACAGCCAGGGCCTGTGTTGTGGCCTCCAAGATCGTACGATTTAAAACCGCTGGGTAGTTTTTGTAGGATTGACAATTGACACTTTGAAATCAGCATCCGTGTCTGCAGCATCCGCGGCAGCCACTTACCCCAAATCAGTTTTAAAACCTAATGGAAAACCCTTATCTAAATAATCTTGACCATATCATTTAAAAAAACCACACGTTAAAAAAAACACCCTCTAAATTGTATTTACATATGTAGATACGTTTGTTTAGTTTCATTTTTCATTTTTTTATAAATTTAAAACAAATCAAAGTTTCACATATTTACATATTTAATTGATTTTAGTTATCCCATTTTTTAGAAGCGGCATAATTAAAAATGGGATTAAGAAAATACCAGATTATAAAAATCGGGATTTTAAGAAACAAAGTGGGATATCGAACCTAAACTAAATACATTATATGCAAATATATAATTTTTGTTTTTAAATTTTCTTAATTAAGTGGACTGCATAAAATACCGAATTTTTTTTTTTGAGCTTCTAAGCCTCACGCGCCAGGAAAACCTAAAGACGAAACATCAAACATCAAAACAACAAGCTTAAACATATTGCCTTGCCATAAGCCCTGACGTTTGTCTTATTCAAATATTTATAGCTTTAACTTTCAAGGTATACTTTTAACAATAAATATTATATATATATTGTTTTAATATCTCTAATACGGTAAATCAATAAAGAAGTTATTTATACAAGTGAATAGGTTGATTGTTAAAGCTTACTTGAAGCCTGTCAATTTAATTAATGTTAAAAAAGAACTGCTTAAGTCTTTCAAGTGTTTAGTTCAGTCTGCTAAAGAAATAGAAGTAGTTTAAATGTCTTAAATCAAAACATCAAAACGGCTATATATTTCTTTAATAAAAATATTTTTCAAAAACATAATCAGTTCAAATAAGAATTATACGTAAAGGTGGGGATGTTTTCCAATGTGTCTTAAGTTGTAAATGAAAATGATTTGAATCATTACTCGATTAAATATAACGTCGAGCCGCTTTTATAAGGTCTGAACAGACGTCTCGGGTGTTTCTTTGAACCAAGACAAATATTAGCTTAAAGCTTGCCGTTAGGCGACAGCTGTCTTAACAAACTGTGATAATGTTTTTTTTATAAAGGCTGAAACGGTTTACACGGATGTGCACATAATCACAATAAATAGCAGTAGTACCTTAAAAGTTACAAGAGGCTCATTAAAAATAAAGGAGGATTTAAATTTAATTAATTATGGTTTACTTGGGCGTAGACACTCTTTATTTATTAATTTTGTACTGCTTTATACAGAATAAGGTAAAAGCTGGAGAGACGAACACAGACCCAAAATTTGGAATTCATAGAACCCATTATCCGGAAAATCCAGAATCCTGAAAGACCTAAATATCCCCTAAACCCAGAATCCCGAAAACCCAAAATCCTTTCAGGACCAAAATATTTGCAGAAATTCTTCATTTTATACAATTTTTCGGGTTTTCGAAATTTTTGGGTTTTCTGGATTCTGGGTTTTCGGGATTTTGGACCATCGGGATTTTGAGTTTTAGGGATTTCGGAGATCCAGGACTTATAACTGCGATACTAATTTTAAATCAGAAAGACTGTTTAAGAAAGCACTTTTCGTAACCAGAATTACTTTTGAAGGATTTGTCAACTCTTACTCCACGGGTACTACTGCTGATGAGAGTTGCGTTAAAAATTCATTGATTCTTAAAAAGTTTTTAGAAAGAGGCTGTTACTTGTGTCTTGATCTAATTTCACTATTTTTTCTTCACTTTATTCAAACAAGTAACCGAATAAAATAAAATATTTGCAAAATAATTTTGAGTGTTTGGAATTATTAGATTTTGGGTTTTCTGGTTTATGTGTTTTCGGGTTTTCGGGATTTTTCATTATTGGGATTTTGGAATTTCGGAATTTTGTCCCTAACCCTAATATCTGCCATATTTAATTGTTCTTACTCCAAATTAGGATAATATGGTACGTTTTTGGTGATGATAAATACAAAAATTTGGTGACGCTATAGCTCAGGAAGTACCAGGACCTATAGCAATTTATAGATCTCAACCATTCTTGTGCGCTAGTATGCCAAATCAGAAATGTTAATTTAAGAAAGCACTTTTCATAACCAGAATTACTTTTGAGGGATTTGTCAATTCTACGCAAAAAGCCTTTACGATTAAAAATAAATGCAGGGTTTGAACCCAGATCTCTGGCATGCCAGTTTTATGCATTTACTATAACTCTACAGGTACGAGTACTACTGCTGATGATTAATCTTCCAAAAGTTTCAAGAAAGTGGCTATTAACTTGTGTCCTGACCCAAGTTCTCAATTTTTGTCTTTATTTTATTGAAAAAATTAACCATTTTATGTATATTTTCAGCTTAACCAGCTACAAGAAACATGGTAAATTACTTCGTGGAGACTGAGAAAGTGTGGTACTCTCAAAGCTGTGAAATTAATATTCCCAATTGTAGCCTTGGGAAAGCAATATTGACGAAATTAAAGGAAACAAAACCGAATAGAGTTATGGAGATCGAACATGAGTGTGGAGCTACCCTAACAGCAGCCGAAATTCGGTCGCAGACAATCACAGTTGCACAGAACTTATTAAGGCTTGGGGTAAAAAAAGGAGATATTGTAATTGTTTTCTCGAAATCCAACATTAAAATCACACCTATTACTTTTGCATTGTACACCATCGGAGCTCCTGTAAATTTTTTTTACTTGGATCTCAAAGGAGGTGAGAAGAATCAGTTTCAAAATTTCATTAGATTTTTATAAATTTTGTTTTAGATGATATAAAGTTTTACTTCGAAATATTAGATCCAACTGTAATACTTTACGAAGAAGAATTCAAAAACGAGGTCTTTTCAACGATTGAGAGTCTTGAACTACACAAACTTAAACATATTTTAAGTTTGGACTCAAAATCTAAATCATCAGTCGATGAAGTTCTATTTAAATACTTAGGTGATATTGAAAAATTTCAGCCACCGGATATTGGAGATCCTTGCAAGTTACCAGCTGTCTTGCCTTTTACATCTGGTTCCACAGGACTGCCTAAAATTGCTATGCAATCACATGCCATGATATTGCAGTCAGTTTACAACAAATGGTGGCATATTGACTCGAATAGTGTAGTCTGTGTTCTATCGGATCTCCGTTGGATGGACCAAGTCGGAATGATGCTGCAACAGGTTTTTTTTGATGTTAAACGTGTCTACACATCGAAATGCGAAAAAGATTTCGATGACTCCTATGAATTAGAACTACTTTACAAAAACCAAGTTACCCACTTCTTTACTATTCCAATTCTGATACTTAACACCCTAAGGAATGCAGTCAAACGGAAAACCATTTCAAAACTAAGTTATTTGGGGACAATTCTGATTGGCGGAGAAGCTGTCACTGATTCCCTGGTTAAATATATAGAACGAATCATGCCAGCTTGTAAGGTCATCATTTCATATGGAATGACGGAGTTGGATGTTAAAATAGCTTCCGATGAAGAAATTAGTGGGAAAATGGTAAATGGTGGAATTCTGGCAAATGGATACACTGCAAAGATTATCGATGAACAAGGAAATTCTTTGGGACCAAATGAAAAAGGTCGACTGTGTTTAAAGTCCACTGTTCCTGTTTTGGGTTATTTCAAAAATGACGCTGCCAACAGAGAGCATTTTAGTGAAGATGGATGGTTTAGAACTGAGGAGTATGCTTATATGAACACTGAACATTTATTAAACGTTGTCATGAGATTCAGATATCTTTTGCGGTTTAATGGACAATTTGTAAGTTTTTTGTGGAGGTCCTAAAAAACTGTTACTATTATTTATCTTTTCTTTCTTTTAAAGGTTAACCCTACTGATTTTGAGAATATCATTAATGACCATCCAAGTGTTCGAATTTCTGCTCTTGTTGGATATCCAGATCCATTGAATAGTAGATCAGAAATTGGTGTCATTTTTGTGGTAATCGGAAGTAAAACAAATCGCCATAACATCCAAATTGAATTAAAAGCTTTATTGAAGCATCATTTTACAAATAAACTTGATAACCTTATTCGATATTTAGAAATCATCGATAAAATGCCTTTGTTAAACTATTGTAAGATCAATCGAGCTGCATTGTCGGAAATGGCTGCTAGATTTTCAAAAAGCTATACAAGATTATAAAATTATCGTTAGCACCTTAACTACTTGTAATTTATATCTTAAGAAATATAATTATTTTATTTATTTAAAAAAATGAATGTTCTTTAACTATTTTCGATGGGGAATTGACCTTAACTGCACAAATGTCCGGAGAATATCCGTCCTATTGTTCTGAAGGCGGTATAACAGCCATTGCGTTAGCTTTTTCATCTTTCCATATTCCGTAGGTTACTTTCCGAGTGGTTCAAAAACAACATTTGACCCCCTCCAAATCCAATCGCACTTAAGTCCGTGGTTAGTCATTTAGCTTAATAAATATCCTAAAGATTGAAAGCTTCTTAATAACAGGCAGTATGGCTTTCGTAACAACAGATCACCCGGTAATTTAATAGTTTATATAATCGAACAGTGAAAAAATCCTTAACATCGTTTTGGAAAAAGTAAGATTATTTCACTTGATATTTCAAAAGCATGTGATGTATTTTGACACCAAGCTCTTTTATGGAAAATACGTGTGTTGGGATCTAATGAATCTACCTTGAATGGCTTGAAGTCTTAAATTAACAAAATAAATGCTGGTGTTCCGCAGGGCTCCGTTTTGTCTTCGAATCTCTTCATTATCTTCATAAACCTTCTCTTGTCTGCAACTCCTTATCTATTGAACTGTTTCGCTGATGACAGTACCCTCAGGTTTTCATACTTGTTTCTTGATTCACGTACTTTTCCTTCGGATTACTTTTACTTCGGAACTTCAGCAGCAGCTTATGATAAGCTCATTAAATTCAGCATTGTCCATTGGGGAATTATTAACCGTGTAGAATTGAATGCTTCAAAAACTCCCCTGTCGTTAAATTGTAACCCAACCTTGCATCAGTACTCTGTATGTGTGTCAAGGATCACCTCTTATAAAATGATCCCATATTCGACATTGCCAAAAACACTGCTATTAGCTTAGGATATTTCCGACAGCTGTTTTCAAGCGATGTAAAAGTTCCATCTCTGACAACATTACTCGCACACAGGAATGGTTGAGAGTTGTAAGTCATTAGGCCCTGGTTCTTCATGGACTGTTGCGCCACCTAATTTTATTTATTTATTTAAAAGTTTCATCTATCAACTCTTTTTTGGAATCTGTCTTTGGGAGTCTTAAAAATGTGTAACTTTTAAGTTTCTTCCACAGATGAGTTGGAATAATTTACAAATAAGACAAGTGACACATTTCAAACAACTTATTTTTTGAAAAATTAATTAATAAATGAATTACGAAAAGTAGATTTGAAGCCTGAAAAGATGTTTGAATTAATTGAATTAAACATATTAAGTCTCTGGGATCTTCTAAGAATCCAAACAAATTTTGGGAATTCATTTTTGAACCATTCCTAAAGCATTTTGTGATTTTTCAAAGAGTTCAAATTGTAGAAGTTTCAAGAAGCACAAGTATCTTTATCTTCCGTTTTTAACATCAATTTAGCTCTTGTTTTTCCTGGAATCAAGAAGACAGAATCAGATGTATATTTTATAATAAGGTTTGATCGTGATCGTAAAGATTGTCTTGCATGATGTAAGCTTAATTTGTATAGTGTTTATTTCGTGCTTCCTTAGCATCTTTTGAAAGCTGACCAATTGGCAAAATCGCATAAAAAGTATTCTATGATTTTTTCGCCATAAATCAATATTTTGTGGATGGTAGATGGCGTGTGATACCAACATCAACATGCTTCTTAAACCTTCCCAGTTGTTAGCCAACGCCAACCAGTAGCGCACCCCAAGGCTCCGAGCGTCTTGGCCTACACCATTCTTTCAGCAGAGGCATAACCTTCCCCGCTGTCTTCTACTATAAATCGTAATGCAAAGGACTTTCGAGATCTACAAAATAAGATCTTTGTTGCTATATCAGCTTCATGGTGTATTCCATAGTATTGATCGTAACACCTCCTCCAAAATTGTCCTCCCCCACAAATGGGTTCAACTTTTTTCCGCAAGACTTTTCGTTCGAAGGCTGATAAGAGTTTAAGGGGTCTTTGACACAAGTCTCGGATCCATAAGTAAGTACTGGTAGGACCATAGTCTTATACAGCAGCAGTTTGGAATTTATGGTGAGATTTTTGGATTTAAAGACTCTTAAGTGTCTTATTGACAACAAAAAACATTATTTCAAAAAGAACACATTTTCTAGTTTAAGACTTCGTTCTTATATATTTTAATTTATGAAATGTTTCAAAATCATTTTTGAGACACTCAAGCTCGTTTATCAATATTTTTACAAACAATATTCGGTCGAATTGAGCAGTTAGATTTCCCCCTCTCAAATAAGTAAGCCGTACGAATGGTTATAAGTTCAATTTCTGGCTTTCTTCTTCAAGTAGGTATAGAGATTCTATTTTTAACCGCACACCAAGAATATAGAATGCTTTACTCAAATTAGTTTTTCCCTTCAATTTAAACATTCAAAACTTTGAGACCAATATTGCACCAACATCTCCTCTTAAACCCTTCCCTTTTTTTTCTAAAGCTCGTAATGTGTTTAAATACTTTAAACATGTTAAGGAAATTATACAGGGTTATCCATTTTGAGGTTTGAAAAGTAAACATAAATAAAACACATATTAAATATTTTTATTTCTTTTCTATTATAAAGTTTAAACGTTGACATTATGTGTGAAACACTACATCATTTCTCATCGATTCTTTTGAGGTAATTTTGGACCACATTTTGGCACATATTAGGCGGTATCTCAGCCATAACTTGACGAATGTTGGTTTTTAAGTGCTCAAGAGTTAAAGGTTTATCTGCATATCTGCAGTTGTTGCGTGTGAGCTGGACTTTATATGGATGTAGGTGTAGATCCAATTGCAAGATACGCCATAAAGAGCCGTAAGACAATTCTAATTCCTGAGAACGACGAGGAATCGACACATTCGGGTATTCGGCAACACTTTCACTCATAGCAGCGATATTTTCAGTGGTACTTGCGAAACGATTATGCACAGGCCTTACAATATCTCTTGAAATTTCTTCATTTTCAATTTTGCCAACTGCTTGCCTAGTTCTGGACGATAATGTAAGCCATAATCTCCTCTTAAAGCACGATACGTGGCTGTGGCAGAATCACCATTTTTGTATAGTATAAGTTTTAAAAATTTGTATGCGTTGTGCGAAAGTTAAATGATCCATTTTCGTAAATGTCAGACTTTCAACTGAACAAAAAAAATTGGTTTAACAACTTAGTTTGACAGATGCCGAATTCCAGCAGTATACTTGTACTTTTGAAACCGCAAAATGAATAACCCGTTATTTACAAAATAAAATAGGTGAAGTCAAACGAAAGTGTATTTCAAAGCGGCGGCGGGCGTTGACTACAGTTTCGTGATACCTTTCAATGAATTTGTATAGCCTTTTATTTTTAGTTATACCTACCTTGAAAAAGCAACTGTAATCAACATACAATTTTCAATTTTTATGTATTTCTTCAACTACTATCGGAAAATAGACAACCAAAAAAGAGGAAAATTAAGCAAACACTAATTAAAACCAATCGTCTTAAATCAAATTAGGTAATCTATCAAAACGCGAAACATAATATCAATCTCTCGAATAAAGCAAACACCGCTCTAATGAACAGATGTGAATCACCCTAAAAGTGGAGACATTTTATTTGTTCTTAATTAATATGTACATATGTACGTACAACGTACGAAAATACAACAATTAAAACAAAAATAAAGATCCAAAGCCGCGTATACAACTTAAGATAGTTCATTCAATTTTTAAAAATACACTGCTCTTCAGTCTACTTTGAAGATCTGCCGAAGATTCTTCAAAATAATCGAAATACGAGTAGAAAAGAACAAATTTCATACGTTAAGTGAGAAGAAGGTTTTAGATCGGTCACATGCAAACGAAATACATTGAATCGGATAAAATATGGCTTGCACCAGAGTTCAAAGTCGATGTGTCGTGCCTCGGGAGGGCAATTTTGAAAAATCTAAGCGAAAGCGATCCAAAAAGGACTTTTGAAATAAATCATGACACCGGAGCTCGACTGACAGTTGAGGATGTTCGATATCAAACGATAACAGTCGCCCAGAATCTATTGGGACTGGGTGTAGAAAAAGGCGACACAATTGTTCTGTATTCAAAATCCAACGAAAGAATAACACCAATTACTTTTGCCTGTTACACAATCGGAGCACCTGTCAATTTTTTTGAAACAAACCTCGATCATGGTAAGAAAAGGCTTGACATTTCGTTTAGTGTCAATTCGAGCAAAGCAAGTGCCTTATGAACTTTCTTATTTTAGATGCCATAATTTATAACCTGGGAATACTTGATCCAACGGTAATTATCTACGAAGTTGAATACATGCCACAGCTGTTTACAGCTCTGAAGTTTCTTAAGCTTGCAAATCTCAAGCACATCCTCAGCATAGATTCCTTTGAAACTGCATCAGTTGACGAGGTGCTCTTTAAACCAACTTCTACTGTCAACATCAAAAGTTTTCAACCCCCTGACCTGGGAGATCCGAAAAATGTGCCAGCAGCTTATATGTTTACTGCAGGTTCCACTGGAATGCCACGAATAATCCAGCTCTCACATGCGATGTTGATCCAGGGCTTATATAACTCGTGGCAAGTCGACTCAGAGAGCATAATCTTCTGTTTTAGTGATTGTAGATGGATCTGTCAGGTTTTGTTAATGATGCAACCGGCGTTTTTTGGTTCCCAATGGATATATAGCTCGAGGCCCGATTATGATCAGAGATCAAAAGACGGGAAGGATATAATAGCTAAATACAAAGTTACGCATTATATCGATGTGCCGAAGGGTTTCTTAAGTGTTTTGCAAGCTACAGAGTTTTCCAGTGACCCATCTTGCCTGAGTTCCTTGAGATCGGCGTTGATAGGTGGCGAAACTGTTTTGAAATCTTTGCTGGACTACTCAGCAAAGATTGTTCCGAGCTGCAAGGTCATCAATGGCTATAGGATGACCGAAATGGCGGGTGTTGTTGTTTCCAACGAATTCGTTAGCATAAAGCCCGATGGCGATGGCTTGCAGGGAGGAGCCTTAAAAAATGGACTAATGGCAAAAATTGTCGATGATGATGAAATATCCTTAGGACCGAATCAAATGGGAAGGTTGTGTTTGAAATCGTTATTTCCTTTCTTGGGATATTTGAAAGATGAAAAAGCCAACAAGGAGATATTTTTGAAAGGAGGATGGTTCGATACGGGCGACTTTTCGTACATGGATTCGAGCAATTTGTTGAATATTGTCACACGTTATGAGAACTTGGTGAGGTCTTCTGGAATAATTGTAAGTTTTGAATTTGAATATCGATTATGGACGCTTTTAGAAGCAAAATTTGTTTCTATCAAAATATATCAATTCTACTTTAAGGTCATACCAAATGATGTCGAAAATGTTATAAATAGTCATCCCAATGTTTTGACATCTGCCCTAGTCGGACATCCAAATTTAAAGAATTCCAAAGAAGAACTTGGAACTGTGTTTGTAGTATTAAAACGGAATTTTTTTCCAAATTCCATTGAAGAGGAACTGAGAGAGTTAATCAAGGAAAAACTCACAAAGGAACAGCTTCAAATTGTAAAATATTTCAAAGTGATTCCAGAAATGCCCGTAACGAATTGTGGCAAAACAGATAGATGGGCTCTTAAGGTGTTGGCCAATGAAGAGTCGAGAATGTTGTGTTAATTATTATTATATGTAATTGTAAGAGCGAAAAATTTACAAAATTATTATTCACCAGTCCTTAATAAATTGTATCGATAAAGTCATAATTCTACTTATAAGCTTTTGTCTAAATGATCAACCGTTTGTTTCGCTCGTAAATTTCAAGTTTGCAGTCGCTTCATTTTGTTGGAATCACAAAGTCAATTGCTTCAAAATAATTGTAGACTATAGCGACTTCAAATGTCCTTACAGGAAATAGTCACGCGGCCATAAATCGCACCATCACGGGTCCGTAATGTTAATCTATGCGGTTACCAAACTTTTCCCTTAAAGGTGGTTCATATTGGTCAACTCAGTCTCTCGTAATAAATTCTAATAAACACCTCTTGGTGGACATACAAATACCATTAAGTTTTGAAATCACTAGAAATTAAATCAGCCCTATCATGAATAAGGTGCCATAAAATAAGGCTAACTTTCAAAATTTGGCTTTATCGCAATTGCAAAAGTCAAATAAAGCTTATTTCTACTAATTTGGTCATATTGCCATTGAATAATTCAATGATATTGCGCTTTTGAGAAGCTTTGAAATTCGAAGTTTTTTCGATGGCGTTATTTCGTGCCACCTTAAATAACCGGACCCGTGAATAAGATCATAATCAGAAAATTCTTACGAACACCGAAAAAATATTATGTTATTCGAAAAATGTTGCAATCCCCAGTATTTGAAATCATGTCCTTTTTTTAATGTGTGACAACCAAAATTCTTTCAAAACAATTTTCACAAAAATTGGCGCAAAAACAATTGTCACAACGCAAAGTAACGTTAACATAAACGTTATCTATCATCTTCATACTTTTTTTTTTGATAAATTGTTTGGGAATTTCCTTGAGTATTCTTCTTGTTTGACCGAATGTTATAAATATATAAATTAGGTGGCGCAACAGTCCGTTGAAAACTAGGGCCTAGTGACTTACAACTCTCAACCATTCCTGTGTGCGAGTAATTTTGTCAGGAATGGAGGGACCTACAGTTTTAAGCCGAATCCGAACGGCTAATTTGAGAAAGCATTTTTCATGACAAGAAATACTCTTGGAGAATTTTTCAATTTCTCGCAAGAGGCAATACCCGTGAAAAAAACTTTAGATAGCACAGGCAGGTATCGAACCCAAGACCTCTTTCATGACAGTCCAACGCACTAACCATCACGCCACGGGTACTACCGAATATTGTTCCGAATTAATCCCAATCATCGAAATTGTTAATTGCGTTTTTGAGTTATAAGTCAATGTCAAATGGCAAAAAATGATCCTACTTACTTGACCAGTTATCGTTATGTTCTGGAAAATTCCAACAATATCTTTATAATTAATAGTATGTATTTGTTTTTATTCTGATGTATAGGCTATATTATTATAAAGTTTCTTAAATATAATTAAAAACCGAATATTTTCCAACAAAACCCAAATCACCACACGTGTTCGATTTTTGTGAACGCACCCATTTGTTGCGAACTTCGGATATGCACGTGGAATGTTAGGTCCCTTAACAGACCACGTGCAGCCGAAGAATTAGCGGAGGCTCTAGACTGCTATAAAGCAGACATCACCGCCATCCAGGAAATACGATGGGATGGGCCGGGCAAAAAGAGGATGAAAAACAGCGATATCTACTATGGTGACTGCTACCGAGAAAACCAACAGCGCTTATTTGGATGCGGCTTCGTCATTGGAGCCAGACTTAGGCAACAAGTCTTAAGCTATAGGTGCATCAACGAGCGCCTCATGACCATCCGCATCAAGGCTAAATTCGGCAACATTAGCCTGATATGCGCGCACGCCCCCACAGATGAGAAGGATGACAACACCAAAGATATGTTCTTCGAGCTCTTAGACAAAACATACGAGCAGTGTCCTAGCTACGATATTAAAATTGTCCTGGGCGATTTTAATGCCAAGCTAGGAAGGGAAGACATCTTTGGTGGAATAATCGGGAAAAACAGCCTGCACGACAACACTTCCGACAACGGATTCAGGCTCATAGATTTTGCTGCGGGGCGAAACGTCATGGTAGCCAGTACGCGTTTTCCACACCTCAACATCCACAAAGGAACTTGGAGATCTCCAGATCAATCTACCGTCAACCAGATTGACCATATTGCGATCGACGCCAGACACGCTTCCAGCATCATGGATGTCCGAACTTTCCGAGGAGCTAACATCGACTCGGACCACTACCTTGTTGTAGCCAAGGTAGCACTTCGGGTTTCCAGGCCCAAGGCAAAACAGGGAGATGTTGGGAGAAGGTACAACGTCGAACGGCTACAATCGCAAGAGATCGCCAAATCCTTCTCCGACCGAGTTACAAGTAACCTCTCTCGAAGTTCTGTGCCGCCAACACAATGTATAGAAAACCAGTGGCAACATTGCCAAGACGCACTCAGAGAAGCCGCCTCTGACGTGCTGGGTTTCAAGCGACCACCAACAAGGAACCAGTGGCGATTCCTCTCAGTTGGCTAGGTTGGCTGCGCCAACCCTAAAATTTCAGCTTAAATAGACAAACAAATTATTTCTATAAAGACTTGAATACATAAAACAAAAAAACATAACATCCCAATGTGCTTAACCAGCGAAACCTATATAAATAGAGCCATTTACTGCAACCCGTACGTGCTATATTAATCCCATACAAAGTTACTTTTTAATGCTTTTAATTTCAGTATAGAGTTGGCGATAAAATTTGTCGCCATCAAATGACATTCAAAACTATACTATTATTCCCGATGTGCCGATATGCTATCTCATTCTATCTTTAAGAACAGACCGACAAAATATTCACAAAAGTTGGCACTACTAATAAGCGCCAACGCAACAAGTAGACAAATGCGAGAAGAAATTTGTGTTTCTGCTTGGTCGTTTGTAGCGAGACAGTCTCAGTGCGAAAATCATGAACACTAGATTGCCAGAGGCCAAATCGCGCGATATATCCTTTTCTTTTAATGCGATACCTATGGGCTTATAAAAATCTGGCAAGCCTGAACCTGTGGAGAAAAAAATGCATGGGGATTGTAGCTGTGGGATATGGTTTTCTCTACCTGGGTAGAAAAATCCAATAAAAAAATTGATGGTGTGTGCTTACTGCTTGGTCGTTTATCCTAAACCTAATTTTCAGTTAATGAATGTTCTGTTTGAATGAATTTATCTTAAAACTTGAATTGTAGTTTTCTTTTCAGTGGCAGAATTAATTAAAAAAAACTTTTAACTATTATAAATTAAATTATACATACGTATTAACATTTTCGACGTGACTGGTACATTTCTTAATATTTACAAGCATTTTAAAGGCAAAAAAAGTGGTCAATGAATCTGTTTAATTTTATTTTTTTAAATTTTTTTGATAGTTCGTTATTTAAAAGTTCTTATTAGCGTGGCGATTTCATGTGGCAGTATTTTATAGGCGAATTTGAACTTTCCTTTAAATTTATTATCAAAAACTTTTTTCTTAAAATAAATAAGCTTTATAGGTATAGATAAAACCTACGTAACGTGTTTTAAAACATAATTCAATTGTTACAAAAAATGGGTGTCAATGTGTTTCATGTAAGTTTTTTAACATACACCATTTAATCTAGCAAAATAAGGGTTCTTATATTGACAAAAAAAAATTATATACATAGGTACCTATGCACCTACCGAGCATACCTAGATTTCATAATTTTAATTTCGATGATTCTTTTTACTTTTGATAACCTACACTACATAGGTACATAGCTACAGTGCGATTTTCATACAAATAATCTATCCAAAATGATGTGTGTGGGCGGGTGGGGTATGTGTTAGTAGCGTACGGCTGTATTTTTCTTTGGGGTTACATTGTACATTATTGCTCTAAAATAAGAAAATATCATTTGCTACAGTTTTTAAAGGAACATCAATGGCGATTCAGAATGATTTAATCAAAGCGGTTGGAGAGGTACTCAGCTCAAATATAACGAAACAATTACAACAAGCAACATTTGTTGCCATAATGCTCGATGAGACATCTGACATCCAAATGAAGTCACAATTGTCTGTGGTTTTCCGATATTTCCTAAATGGTAAAATTAATGAAGTTTTTGTCGGCTTTATTGATGTCAGTGCTGGACGAACTACAAATGATTTGTTTAAATGGGTAAAAATCTTTCTTGAAAAGTACGATATCAAAAATAAGCTAGTAGCCCAGACATACGATGGAGCATCCGTAATGAGTGGGCATTTAAATGGACTTCAAGTTAAGGTCAAAGAAATTTGTCCAAGAGCTTTATTTGTTCACTGCTACGCTCACGTACTTAATTTGGTACTTTCACAAGGTTTAAACAACATAAGGGAATGTAGAATATTCTTTAGCACCCTAAATGGTATTGTAACTTTTGCATCCCATTCCTCAAAAAGAACAATTGCACTCAAAGAATTTTTAAAAAGGAAAATTCCTTCTTTAGCCACAACCAGATGGTGTTTTATCTCTCGACTTATCAATGTCGTGCATACTTATAGACAGGATATCTTGGAATATTTTCAAAATATATGTATATGAAGATGAAAAAATCACTTGGGAACCGAATGACAAAATGGCAGCTTCCGGATATATAAAATTCTTGACAAAATTCGAAACCGTTTTCTTATTGAATGTTTTTTCTATCCCATTCGGATATTCTGTTTAACGTGTTCCAAATTCAAATCTGGACATAGTTTTTTGTGCTGGTCAAATTCAAAAATTCCATGATGTGATGAAAGTAATGCGAGCAGACGGGTTTGATAAATGTTGGCAGTATACCATCGAAATTGTTCCATTAAACGCTGAAAAAAGAGCGGTTCGAAACGAAGATATGTGTTCAAACGGAATTAAATTCAAGAAATTATTTTTCGAAGTAATTGACAACCTAAGAATGTAGGTTTCAGATAGATTTTCATCTGTTGAAAAATTGAAGTTTTTCAATCTGTTGAACGGCAAAAAAATATTAGAATATCGCCAAAATCAATATTTTCCTGATGATTTGATAAAAAAACTGATTGAATTCTACACAGAAATATTTGAATTCAGTCAACTGAAAAATGAATTGACCGTATTATATGCCAACTCTGTCGAAATTAAACTGCCGGAAAATACATCAACAACAGCGAAAACTTTGACTCCATATGACGTTCTTCTCTGGTTGGAGTCCAAAAATATTTCTGGAAGCTTTGAACAAGTTTATTCACTTTCAAAACTTATCTGCACTATTCCAGCTACAACCGCTTCAGTTGAACGTACTTTTTCTGCGGTGAAAAGAATAAAGACGTATCTTAGAAGCACACAAGGCCAGGAAAGATTGAGCAACTTAGCTCTTATTTCAATAGATAAAAAAATGTTGTCAGAGTTAAGAAAAATTGAAAGCTTTTATGAGTAAGTTCTTGAAATTTTTTTGAAAATAGAGCGACGACTTGATTTTTTATATAAATAAATAAGTTTTTGTTTTGTTTGTTTTTATTACGTTTAGCTTTGATCAAAGTAGCCAACCCAGAACTGAAGACCAGGAATCGCCACTGCAAGGAACCCCTGGTTTGATGAGGAATGTCGGCAGGCAAATGCAGCCAAACAACAGACACGCAAGGCGGCGCTGCATAAAAGGACGAGAGCTGCTCATGAGCTCTATGAGCAGAAGAGGCGAGAGGAACACCGACTTCTCAGAAGGAAAAAGAGAGAGCATGAGAAGCGTGCGGTCGAAGATGTTGAGAGGTTTAAAAGCAGAAACGAAGTTCGAAAGTTTTATGAACAGGTGAAACGAAATTCACAAGTACATAAACCTAGAACCGAAGGCTGCAAAGACGAAAGTGGAAACATCATAGTGGAACCGCAGTCAATGCTGAGGATATGGAAGGACCACTTCTGCAGACTGTATAACGGCGACGACGAACCGAATTCCGCTGTCAGGCAGGATGATCCATTCAACATAGACGACGAAAGCCAACAATCCCGTCCTCCCGACTTAGACGAAGTAAAGATTGCCATATCTAAGCTGAAGTCTAACAAAGCCGCTGGAGCGGATGGCTTGAATGCCGAGCTCTTTAAAGCAGCTGGAGATAAGTTGGTTAGGAGCATGCACCAACTTATCTGTAAGATATGGTCGGAAGAAAGCATGCCCGATGAATGGAACCTCAGTATTGTTTGCCCGATCCTGAAAAAAGGAGACCCTCTAAACTGCACCAATTATAGAGGAATCAGTCTACTTAACATCGCTTATAAAATCTTCTCTGCCGTAATATGTGAACGTCTAAAGCCCATCGTCAACAACCTGATAGGTCCTTATCAGTGTGGTTTTAGACCAGGAAAGTCCACAGTCGATCAAATATTCACATTACGGCAGATCCTGGAAAAAACCCAAGAATACCAAATTGACACCCACCATCTTTTCATCGATTTCAAGGCCGCATATCACAGTATCTACAGGGACGAACTGTATAGAGCCATGTCTAGTTTTGGCATCCCTGCCAAACTCGTCCGTTTGTGCAGGATGACCATGAAGAATTCACGCTGCTCCATAAAGGTTGGAAACAACTTAACTGAACCTTTCGATGTCAAAAAAGGTTTTAGACAAGGTGATGCGCTGTCATGTGATTTTTTTAACATCGTACTTGAAAGAATAGTGCAAAGCTCACACGTCAACACCAGAGGCACTATCTTTCAAAAGTCTGTCCAATTACTAGCATATGCTGATGACATTGACATAATCGGAAGAACTCAGCGTGATGTCAATGGGGCTTTTGTGAGTATTGAGGCAGAGGCGGTAAAAATGGGTTTAACGGTTAATGAGGGCAAAACAAAGTACATGCTGTCATCAAGAAAGGACCTACAACACCGACGTCTTGGTCAAAACGTCACCATCGACAGACGTAACTTTGAGGTAGTCAAGGACTTCGTCTACCTAGGCTCCGCTGTAAACGCAGAAAACAACACCAGCGCTGAGATCAAACGAAGAATAACTCTTGCTAACCGCTGTTTCTTTGGGTTAAGAAAGCAATTGAGTGGAAAAATTCTCTCTCGAAGGACCAAAGTGTCGCTATATAAGACCCTTATAATCCCCGTCCTGCTATACGGTGCAGAAGCATGGACTTTGACAAAAGCGGATGAAAGCACCTTGGGTCGTTTCGAGAGAAAGATTCTTCGTGTGATCTACGGTCCCGTATGCATCGAAGGGGAGTGGAGGAGAAGATGGAACGACGAGCTGTACGGGCTGTACAGCGACGTAGACTTAGCAAGAAGGGTAAAAGTCCAACGACTAAGATGGCTAGGTAACGTAGAGCGCATGGAAACCAATGCTCCGGCCCGGAAAGTCTTCGAATCCACACCCACAGGACAGCGCAGTAGAGGAAGACCGCGAATCAGGTGGCGCGCACAAGTGGAAGGTGACCTCACCCAACTCGGAGCGCGAAACTGGAGGCATCTAGCTAGGGACCGAGCTAGATGGAGAAGTTTGTTGGGTGAGGCCCTAGTTCACACAGGACTGTAGCGCCACCTTAAGTAAGTAAGTACCCATTTGTTGCAATTCAATGAAAATAGCACGTCCAACATAAACTGTTTCAGATCTCGCCGGAGCGCGATCTTTTTGAATAGGCCTTAAATGGAGATGAATGAGCTACAAGTCAAGTCAGCTGTCATTTTCGTTTTTGTCTCAGAAAACCAGGCTTGCCATACTTGTGACCTAATTAGCAATTAATTTTTTTTTGAAAAACTAAATTTGCCAAAACACACAAATCTAATGCCTTTCATTGGACTTTAAATTGTTAATTCTATTGAAATTAGCAGCCATTTTGTCAAATGACAATTGATTTATTCTTTGGCTTGGTTTGGCATTTCAAGAATTCAATAAACAGGATCATTTAGCAAGGCGTAGATTCTGTAAATGGGCTCAAAACTAGATTACCGTTGATGAAAATTTGTATAAGATAATTTTTTTTAGCGATAAAGCTCACTTGTGGTTGAACAGATGCGTCAATTATAAACCAACTGCCGTATTTAGATTTATGATAATCCTCAAGTGTATGTTGAGACACTGGATTTATGGGTTGATGGAATAACTCCTCCATACTTTCTTTAAAACTGTCAATGGTAACTTCTATTGAGTCATTGGGCAGGTTCAGGCGACATAAGGGACTTAAAGTTAAGGCAAGTTTGTGGTATCTGATTTTCCTGCTGCCAAAAAGGCAACTTTATTGGAAAGTTGACTGGAAAGTTAGTCAAAAAAATCTCCCTTACTATCAAGTCAAGTCTACTTATGTCAAAATGACAGTTGATCATGTTTTTTCATTCAACTGAAAGCTGAACTTTATTACTCTATGATTTATTTATTTTCTGCACAATTTAGTTTTATTGTTTTGTGTAAAAGGGTTCCTTGTCAAATTGGAAAAGGAATAAGTAATATCTATTTAAAATACAAAATACAAGTCGAGATGGACTTGTCGCTTGGCTGAGAAGTTTTTTGTAGACCAATTCGATCAATTGAAAGTAGAGGTTAATGAAGTAAAGTTCCGAGTTTGAAGTTTATGACACTTGATCAACTATGTAGTTGTCTTGGTCAATACTAACGTTCAAAGAATGCAGTTGACTGCAAAAGAAGTCCATTATGTTGTCTGAACCTGCCCATTGTTACTAACTTTTTCATTTATCAATTAAGCAACCATGATGTGAAAAGTTTCCGGCGTGGCGTAATATGTCACGCGTTATGTTTATGGTCTTAGGAGATATGACCACATCTCAAGTTTTACTAAGTCAATCTATGGCATTTCACTCGATAATCTCTTTAAAGTAAGGACTTTAACCATGCTTCACAATATCATACAATCACATCAACCTGAATACTTATATAATAAAATACACTTTACGCGTTCCATAAGATCATGCGACCTTATCCCAGTACGTTACTCATTCCTTGTATCTGAGCGCCAGTTTTATGCGCATTCTATTCGTCTGTGGAACTCCCTCCCTCGCTCTGTTAAAATTATAAGCAGTCCGACCATTTTTGGAAAAATGCTAAGAGAATTCTTCTCCTAGCTCTGTGCTTATTTGATAATGAAGATGAAGATGAAGATGATGTTGATGATGATGATGGTGATCGTTATAATGATGAATTGTAAATTTAAATTTTTAGATAATTTCGAATGTACATATGTACATACATATATTACTTTCTTTTTTTTTAACTTATACCTACATAATTTATGTTGTCTTGTTAATCTGTTTAATGCATACATAATAATTCCACCATTTGAATTCAAAGCACAATTTTTGTAAAAATAGTATTATGATACTGAGATTTGCTCTAGCTTATAAGATATTGTATCTTACAGAGTATAATTATACAATAAATAAATGAAATGAAAATATAGCTCGTGCCACAATTGATTTATTAAAGAAAACGTTTGGTAATCGCATAGTTTTAATAGATAGTGTCGGGACTCAGCAACATTTTTCAGTAAAAATCTCATTCGGATACGACCGGGTGTGGTTCTTAGAGCAATTTTAAGTTGAGAAGTCATATAAAAAAATAACAATAAGGCACTATTCACATGAGCACGACCAACGAATGAACGAATATTCGTCGATTTTGACATTTCTTTCACATGAGAATTTTTAATTCGTCGCACAGCCGAACACCATTCATCACCGAAACCAAAACAAGAATGATTTTTTTAGTACGCGCGATTATTTTATTCGTTGCGAGTGTGGATAATGTGGAACGCGAATAAAGTTTGACAGTTCGTATCAGCTACAATTTTTTTCGCGACAAATAAATTTGTTTTTTTAAATTTATTAATATATGATAATTGAAAAGTAAAAGTATGCATCATAAATCAAATAGAAACTATATTGCTATCGTTTTGTTAAGAATTTGTGTGGAAATATGTCTTCAAACGTATATAAACTCACATTTTGCAATTCATTCGTCGTTCGTTGGTCGCACTCATGTGAATGCTACTTAAATTAATAATTTAGATTATGGAATTAGTATCTGGATTGGGACCTGCTTTGCATATTTATTAAAATAATTTTGTTTCATATTTATGCCTTTTAACCAGTTTTGGCGATCTTATATGGTAAATAGTAAAATACGCTTATAACTCTTAATTAACCCAGCACTTAGTATATCAAAAATATTCGTAGAAAGTACACCGATTTTCTGAAATTGAAAGTGAAATTGTCTCGTAATAGGGTTTTACGGTATTAACAATATGGAGACATAGATTATCGGAAAAAAATAAGACAATGTGGGAAACAGAGTTTTATATACATGATGAACTGATATTGTATGGGTTTTAATTTCTTTCTTAATTTTTCACACTCAGTGGGTTCGTTCTCCAGGTTTCGAAGGCTAGATTGTATGATAAGTGCAGGATATACTCCATGAAGCGTTTTCTTTTATCGTTTTCTGTTATCATTTCAAAATACATTACATGTTTTATTTTAATGAAGAATCCATTGCACTGAATTTCAGTTTCTCAAAGATTCAGAATTTCAGCTTCTACAAGATCTTTTTTTTCAAATTCTTTTCTTTCGAAAAGGAAATTTGAAGAGCTGGTGAATGATGGGTTGACGATGGTCGAAGATTTTTTCCAAATTCGTTCTTCATATTCTCGTTATTTAAGATTAGATAAGCTTATTAAGATTAAATGAATTTTTATTTTTTTTATGTACTTGAATTATTTTTTTTATTTTTTATTTAAATTTATTTTATAATAAATTTAAAACTGATCCGGATCAGATCATGATAATAAAACAGCATTGGATCATCATTTTTTATTATTTAAAGTTTGGTAGCAGTGTCAAATTCGTTCGTTCAAAAGTGACATTTCGAAGCAAAAAAAAACAAACATACCAAAAATGGAAGCTCCACAATTTTGAAAATGTTTTTGCAAATCACCATTCACCATTGCACTCTCAAACTCAAAGCATCCAGGAACGCTTTGGTCTCACATGTAGTCCAGATTCTTTTTGGCCTTTTATTAAATGTGACACTTAAATAATTTAATTTAGATATTACTTACAATTTATTTGAACATCTTTTCTCCCATTTGTGCTGCAGCTTTCTCGATTTTATTTTTATTTTTTGACATTTAAAGCAGGGTTGTCCAAAGAACATTTTGCTCAATGATTTTTTTTGTTCCTTTTTTTTTGGGGAAAATAATACCCATAAATTATGTCAAATATACATTTTTTTGGACTTAATTATTTTAATTTCACCAATTAATATCTAGTTTTGTTAAAATATCTAATTATTTTATGGATTATATACCAAATAAATAAATATAAAGCTTCTCGCTTTCTATTTAAAAAATATTTTATTGCAGTCAAATGGAAATGTTTATATGGCAACACAGGTTTTATTTAATTTGTTTGCAATGATACCAACATTTACATGTGAAATTATAATGATAAAGCGCTCCTTGTTGTGAAAAAAAGAATTAAATTTTAGATCTCAAATTGAGATCCATACACAAAGCAGGATCTTGTGTTGTTGTTGTAATGCATATAAATTCAAGATCCGTATCAGATCATGGTGATAATAAAACGCGGTTATTATAAATCCAATGTGTTATCCTTGTTATTGCAAACAAAATAAAACCTACACATTTGTTTTACAAACAACCATTCACTTTTAAGCATATTAAAAATGAATTTTTTTATTAAACTGAATTTACAATGCTTTCACAATGCCTTCTTCGCTATTTATTATTATATTCGTAATATACGATAAATTTGATAAACATATCTTTGTTTTCAAATGTTTTCCGAAAAAAGCCATCTTCTCTTTTAGTGGGCGTGGAAATAGGCGGAATTTGTGTGGAATCTGGTGTAGATTTGTCTTGCTATTGGCTATTATTTCTGAAAATTTCCTCAAAATCGGTTCATTAGTTTAGATTTTACAGAGTTTTGTCCGCTCTCTCATACCATGTGCCCCACTGTGCGTCGCTTGACTATTTTCTATGGGGATATGTGAAGTCGATAGCTAACGATTTAAGCCCGAAAAAACGATTGACCGCTTAGAGGACAACATTCGCACGTTATTGCCGATAAACGGCCACAAATGTTGAAAAAGTCGTCAAACATTGGAACTCCTAATAGACTAATCTACGTCCCTGAATCATGAGTCATCTGTGGCGGTCATATGCCAGAAATCATATTTAATTTATAGTACCAAAATATTATCTTTCGAATAAAGTAAATTTCTCGTCAGTTTCTTTCAAATTCAGATTTGAGATTTATTTTCGTAAGTGATCTCATATTGTGGTCATAGTTTAATAATTCAATGACAGAACGAAACAGAAACACCGTAAATATCGTGTCGAACGTCTTGTGATATTTCGCTCCGCTAAGTTTGGCAAGCCTGGTTTAAAAACTTGAAGTGCATACAGTTAGTTCAAAGCAAAACGAAAACAATCACGTTTGATCACAAAAAAGATTAGAACGCAAAAAAGTTTAATTTGCAGGCAAAATAAAATATTTTAAAGGAAAATAACAATTCATTAGGTAAGTACATATAATATTTATGATCAGAGACCATTCATATGCAGGAATGTACATATTTATTAATTACAAATTATTACAGCTTTACCTCGTTAATTATACATCGTTAGCAGCTTTGTTTTAATAAAATGAATTTAAATCAACCAGAAGCTGGCGAAACTATTTTGACACAGTCAAATAAACATGTAGCCATATGTACGTGGGTTATAAATAATTTCAGCTACATTAATAAAGAACTTGGTGCAAAGATTGAATCTCCCAAGTTTTCGGCACCATTAAAAAGCGATATTCAATTCACTGTAGATCTTTACCCATATGGTTTCAGAGAAGAAAATAGGGGTTATTTAGCGATATATGCCA